>JAMYCR010000006.1:16196839-18596839 GCA_028830335.1 Eucera pruinosa
ACAATGCATAGACATTGTATATTCGTTTACGCTTAATATTTATAAAGAAGTATTAGGAGGTAAATGTGCTGTTGAACATTGAAACGTGACCAATGTAATTATAAAGTACGGCACGTGTTATAATTCGTTAAAGGCGATACGTTTACTATGCATCTTGTATCAACACAAGATTACACAAATTCACGTGCTTAATATACACTTACTGACAAAAGTTCAGAAACAAAGTAGTCACTTTCAAAATAACGAATTTTTGCGTATCCTTTCGCTTCTAAGGTTCACAGCTTAGAATTTACAATAGCATAAAAATATAGTATTACGTACGTCAATGAACAATAAATTCTTCCACTTTTAATTCAAATCCACGTGCCTCAAAACATAGCGAGGACACAAAGCTTCGCAAATAAAATCCGTACCACGTTTCTTAACTTTTGTCACTAAGTATACGTCAAAATTGTTTCTATTTAAATGACGATTTGCTTTTTATTTAAACATTCGTTGTACGTTTTCAATCGCATAATAATGAATTCATTGTATTCAACGTATTAAAAAAAAAAATGTTCGTAAATAAAAGAGATGCTGAGCAAAGTGGCAAACGATTATTAGGTAAAATAATTTCTAGAAAAATAGTTGAACGAAGTTACGCGACGAGCTTGAAGTGACAGTGATTGGTACGTTTACTTTGCGACTTTGAATTTGTCCCATCGCTAGGTGTGGGAATCAAAAGCAACGGTGGAAGGAGGAGGGATGCTTGAATGTCGCTGAAAGTGGGGCTAATTGGCTGCGTAATTAACGCAGGCCGGTGTGATGTAACCTGCTCAGGCAGTTATGGTTATTCATGACTCGTAAACAACCAGCGTGTCGTTCGTTCGAGCCTCTCGCAATGCGACTACATCGAGGAGAACCTAATTGAAATCGAGTCCTGGATAATTAACCATGCTTGTTTACGCTTGTGAACCTTGTCAACCAACGCGGTTTTATTGTCTGTTGCTGTTTTTTCTTTTTGTTTTGTTTTGTTTCGGGAGAAAATTTATGCGTGAATCGAGGAAAACGCGCGGATAGTTTGCGATCCGTGTTACGGAATCTGGGACAGGGGTCGACAAACTATTATCCGTGAGCCAAATTTTGATCCGCTATCTATTCGTTTACGGCGCGAAGAATTTTTAGAAGAAAAAAGGAGACGAGGAAAAGAATTAAGGTTTGCTTCGTCGGTGGTTAATTATTACTGGGTTATGTAATACAAATTCGATAAGTAAAATTAGGGTAAAATCTTGTCTAAGAATATGTTATAATACACGTTACGATATTAAATACTAAACGTACTGAATATTTGTTTCTTCGCGAAGTTGTAACATTTGTAACGTCAGCGATTTTTTGGCGAGAATTTGGCGATTCTTTGATTTTGTTATTAAGTGTATTTCGAAAAATTATAATAATTTAGAGGAGTTATAAAATACTTGATACACGATACTAATTAATATAGTAAGTAAGTATTACGATAAGCAATTAGTATTACTTTGTGTAATAAAAGTTTCACCTTAAACGCAGTTGTTCATCAAGCTTAAAGAAATAATTATAAATTTGAAGTGTTCATAATAATTTGATAAACTATTGCGGTTATCTGTGTTGTTAAAAATTTATTGGTCGACGAAATTCATTTTCTTTCAATCGTTTTCAATAATTATGATACTCTGATCACTCTAATCACAATAAGGTTCTATTGAGAAAACAAATTCAAGAATAATCAACGATAAGCAGTGAACGCGTTAATTATTTCCTTGTTATTTAATTCAAGAATAATTAACAACGATAAAAGATCGAAGAATTGATTAATTCGGAATTAAGATTAGAAATTTGAGATCAGTTTGCGTCGCATCGAACAACGCATTTAGGAATCTCTATTAAATTAACGCATCCTAACTATTTATACATACTTTTCGTAGTATATAGATTTATACGGAACGTATTAATTTTCGTAAAAATATTCTAGTCACGTTCTTATTAGTTAGGCCGCGTTTGTTTCTTTATTATTATTTTTTTTTTGGCAGTCTCCGGAAATTAGAAAGATTTAACGAAGGTTCGCAAAAAAGCGCAAGATAAATGATCGTATGTATTGCGTGCAACTTATTTCGTGAATTTTGTTAAGTTGGCATGGAAACCGGGTTGGTTGGTTGGGTTTTTGAAATTATTATTTAATTCGATGAAATATTTGATAAATATAATGATAGCCTTTTAGCGAGTCGAAATACCACCTGTTACACGGTATTGATCGGATACTTACGTAATTATTCCCATGTAAATAATTACACAGTTTTGCCCTGATCGTTTTATCGGACAGATTGCAGCGAGGAGTTTTACATACCCGGATCTTTAAAGGGGGTTATGAAAACAGGAAACTGCGATGCATTTAATAGATGCATTGCGTGTGTTTCAACAGATCTTGCGTGTATCAACGGGTTAGCGAATACTTAATGTAGCATTTCTCTAAGTAAATGTTTACCCCTCCTCGAGTTTCTGAAATTGCCGTAGGAATGTAAATGCTGCCTTCCAAAGTGGCCTCGTTTCGTACGACGGAAAAAAGAAATTGCACCCTTAAATTTCATCTGAACACGTTGCGAATTAAATCGTCAATAGGAACGGGAATTCGTTTTGTTTTCGGTGTCGTTAACGTATTTCAACCCTACTGGGATCGTGAAAATTTCTCTCTTAGAAAAGTCTTATAGAATATTCGACGTAGAAATTGAAATCTAAATTTACTAATATTAGTAACAACTTTCTTATATTTCCTTCGAAATTGGGGAATTGTTTGGAACGATAAGAACACGTTTAGGTGGGAAATGATTTAAAGATCGTAGCAGGGTTGATTTCATTCGAAAATTCTGATAGGTATATTTCCCTTTAGAAATATTCAATCTTGTGGCTTTCTAGTGTTAACATCTTTCTTTCAAGAGCCTAATAGCATGTAATAGTATCTAATAAGAACTAGTGGCATCCTATAAACAGCCAACAGCAACCGATAGTACTTAATAGTAAACAGGAGAATCCGATAATTACCCAGCAGGTAATAGCTAATAACAATTAATAGCAGCTAATAGCGACTAATAGTATCCAATAGCACCCAATAGTAGCCAAGAGTAACCAATAGCATTTAGTACGACTTAATAGTATCCAATGGTACCGAATAGAATCTATTAGCAACCAATAGCATTCTATCGCTACTCAACAGCATCCAATAGAAGCCAATAGCAAACAATAACCGTCAATAGCACCAAACAGCACCCAATAGTAATTAATAGTATTTAATAGTGAAGAGTAGCAGCCAACAGCAGCCAATAGTAATTAGTAGTTTCCAACAGCAAGTAATATCATTCAATAGTTTCTAATAGTAACTAATAGTATCTAATAGCTATCCAATAGTCGCGAATAGAATCTAATGGCATCCAATAGCACCCAATAGTAATTAATAGTATTTAATAGCAAACAGTAGCACCCAACAGCACCCAATAGTAATTAGTAGTATCCAATAGCAAGTAATATCATCCAATAGTTTCTAATATTAACTAATAGTATCTAATAGCCATCCAACAGTCACAAATAGAATCTAATGGCACCCAACAGCACCCAATAGTAATTAGTAGTATCCAATAGCAAGTAATATCATCCAATAATTTCCAATATTAACTAATAGTATTTAATAGCTATCCAACAGTTGCGAATAGAATCTAATAGCACCCGATAGCACCCAATTGTAGTTAATAGTATTTAATAGCAAAGAGTAGCAGCCAACAGCACCCAATAGTAATTAGTAGTATCCAACAGCAAGTAATATCGTCCAATAATTTCCAATAGTAACTAATAGTATCTAATAGCCATCTAACAGTCGCGAATAGAATCTAATAGCATCCAATAGTACACAATAGTAATTAATAGTATTTAATATCAAACAATAGCACCAAACAGCACCCAATAGTAATTAATAGTATTTAATGGCAAACAATAGCACCCAAAAGCACCAAAAACTAATTAGTAGTATCTAATAGGAAGGAATATCATCCAATAGTTTCCAACAACAACTGATAATATCTAATGGCCATCCAACAGTCGCGAATAGAATCCAATAGCACCCAACAGCACCCAATAGTAATTAATAGTATTTAATGGCAAACAATAGCACCCAACAGCACCCAATTGTAGTTAATAGTATTTAATAGCAAAGAGTAGCAGCCAACAGCACCCAATAGTAATTAGTAGTATCCAACAGCAAGTAATATCATCCAATAGTTTCCAATATTAAGTAATAGTATTTAATAGCCATCAAACAGTTGCAAATAGAATCCAATAGCATCCAACAGCACCCAATAGTAATTAATGGTAAACAATAGCACCCAATAGTAATTTTGTGGTATCCAATAGCAAGTAATATCATCCAATAGTTTCCAATATTAACTAATAGTATCTCATAGCCATCCAACAGTCGCAAATAGTATCTAATAGCATCCAATAGTACACAATAGTAATTAATAGTATTTAATGGCAAACAATAGCACCCAAAACTAATTAGTAGTATCTAATAGCAAGTAATATCATCCAATAGTTTCCAATATTAACTAATAGTATCTAATAGCCATCCAACAGTCGTGAATAGAATCCAATAGCACCCAATAGTAATTAATAGTATCGAATTGCAAGCAATAGTACCCAATAGTACTTAATAGCGTCCAATATTTCCCAACAGTAACTAATAGTATCTAACATCCATCCAGCAGCACCTAATAGAATTCCATAGCACCCATACCTAACCCAATAGTAATTAACAGTACCAAATAGCACCCAACAGCACCCAATACTATCCAATGGTAACTAATGGTATCGAATAGCCATCCACCGTCACTCAACGGCACCCAATACTATACAATAACACCTAACAGCACCTTACGAATTCCTTTTCCGAATAAAAATGGCAGCCGATCGATCGAAAGGGCAGAAATCATGGAGAACTCGTATCTGGTCGACCTTCCGGCAGGTCTCTGACCGATCTTACCCCGAAGATCGTTTCTTCTCACGATCCTCGGGGCTGCTCGGAGTTGGCGCTTCCGCCTTCTCTCCGATCATCCAGAATCCGATCCCTCTCTCTCTCTCCCCTATTCTTCTTCGCTCTCCCCCCTCCCCTCCCTCTCAACCTTTTCGTCTCTCTTCACTTCTTGGCATTTCGCGGCCGGGAGAAAAATCGAGTGCGAACACGGCCGATCAATTTGCCCTAAAGAGTCGTTAATTTTCGGTCGATGCCCTCCTACTATCTTGGTGCTTGTCGAAAATTATATTTCGCCGTGGAGGAGGGGCACCGGGGAGCCAGGAGGAGGTCTGCGGCACATAATAAGCCCGATCGGGCCCCTTTAATGAGCCATAATGGGCCAGCAAGTATGCGTAATCGTCGATGATGGCCTCGAACATGATTCCATCCCGTTTTCCCTCTTTCCACCCTTTCTATCTGCCTCCTTCTTTCGCCTACCTTCCACCCGTTCCCTGTATTCTTCTTGCTTCTACGCCTTAAAACACGACGGAGTCGAACATTCTCCGTCCTCCTTCTTCGACTCCTTTTAACGTTCCATCTCCGTTTCGCGTGTACAGTACATTGTATACGTAGCCATCGATAATGGCGCTGTGTCACCTAATTTTCAGCGATTACTTTTATATTCATTCGAGGCTTCGATCCTCGGCCACGATATTGGGCATGATTACAGAACGCCACGGTAATAACATGCATGGGGGCAACAATTTGCTCGTTGCAATGGGATTCGACGAGATTGTCGCGGTGTGTCGCGCGGAAGGGGTTGGAAAAAAGGGAAAGGGGAGGAGAAGATGGTAACAGGCTGTTTGGGACTCTTCTTCTCGTCTTCTTCTTCTTCTTCTTCTTCTTCATTCTTGCCGAGTGTCGTGAAGCGAGCTCGTTGAAAGAGTTGTTAATCACCTGTTCGTGTATCGGCCATCGCCATCTGAATTTCGGAATTTTCTCCTTCCTCTGCCCTATCTCGCCATCTTCCTCCGGCCGATCTTTAATTATTCGCAATACCGAATGGCTTCGTTTCGAGCGTTGCCCATTGTAAATCATATTCCCTTCGAAAATTTAATTACCCCGCGCGACGCGGCGATCGGCAACCGGCAACTTGTCGATTTCGGTTCGACGGGGAAATGAATACTCACCCCTTCAGCAAAATTGGACAACGAAGAACTAAGGGGAGTAAGGGAAGTTGAGCTCAAAGCTCGACGTTGGAATATTCGCCGGTTTCTCTCGGCTCCGTGCACTCGGTTTATACTTTTACGGGGATCTGCTCGCAGGATCGCGGAACTTAACGTCGCGTCGTCATGCGCTCATTTGAACTTATTTACTTACCGAGGCAAAACGGTGCCCAGCCTCGTTTATGCCTCCTCCGGCACCCCCTTTCAACCCCTCCCATCCCTTGCACTCCCCCCCTGGCGTTGGAGCTTGCGAATCAATTTAATCGGGCCGTCGGTTGTTCCGAGAAAATCATAGGTGCCGGCCGGTTATTTAAGATACGGAGACCGCGAATCGCCAGTGACTCTCAGCCGACGTCCAGCAAATCCCATTCGCTTACTCTTCGTCGTTACGCGTAACGTTGCAGAGCGATTTCCTTCGTTGGAAAGAGTTTCGTTCCCTTTGTCCTTCCATTGTAATATACATATATCCATGAATATACAATGTAAGGAAATCCAAGAATATGCATATACATTTGAATATAAACATATGTGTATACGAACGTATAAATTAAATAGTAATCGATTTGGTTAACTTTGCAACTTTACAAGTATCTCCATACGGCTGGCGAATGTAGCAACTTATTGCGAGAGTCGATGGTAACGTTGCATCGCATCGTATATCTTCGTTTTGTCGCGTAAATTGTTGGGAATTTTTCGTGGATGCGAATAGAGGAAGGGGAAAATTATTTGGTCTTGATTTATTTGCTTTTTGGCATTTATAAAGCGAATTTTGTATGTTGTTTATTGGAATTTTTGGCGGGCTTTGATTGATAGGAATTTTTGGAAGGATTATTTTATTTATTTTTTGGTCCATTTATTAATTTTCAAAGGCTACTGATTTAATCAGGAATCACTGAATGGGTTGCAAATGTGTACGCGTTAGATGTGCAGGATAATGCAAAATGCACGCGATATGCAAAAATATCCAAAGCACTTATAGCGTAATAGAAATTATAATATTTAAAGGTTAAAACATTTACTTTGCATTTTATTCGTGAAGATATGATTTTATTGCAACATATAAAATTTATTGATTAAAATGAAACGTAAGAATATTCGTTCAATTTTACATTATTCGTTCCCTTTTTTTTATACTTCTCTGAGTAACGCTTTCTTTATCGCAATTACAGTAAATCTACCGTATCTTTGTCTCGAAGAAAGCATATAGCTATTGGAAATACAATAATTGCATAACCAATGTACTTACGAAATAATATGCGGAGGCTCCTATTAGTATACCTAAACATTTTATAATAATACGTTACACTATAGTTTACGATATTATATTTTATGATATCGTAGTTAAAATGTAATATTATAGATTTTTTTTTATTATTATACGTTATTATTATAGTTAGTAATATTATATAGTTACAATATTACGTTTTACAGTATTGCGGTTACAATATTATATTCTATAATATTGCAACTATAACGTTACGATTTATAATAGTACGACTACGATATTACATTTTATTTCATTATATTATATCGCATATAATCGATGGATCTCAGCAGCGTATTACGAGCGATCGATCCCGCAACGGAACAAAGAGAATAGAAAACCCCTTCAGCAGGGCGTTCGAGGTTTCTTATTAGAGACGATTAGCTCGAAAATGGCCAGATCAAGTGGATGCACGTATTCAACAGGCCTCGCCTATACTATAAGTGGACGGTAATTGAATGTCAGCGTGATCTCGGCGTATACCCTTTGCCAGAGCTTTTATTCCAAGCTTGAAACTGCACTCGCGATACCGCTATCGGTTCTCCGGAAGTGTCCTCCGTTCGCAAAGGTCGCTAACCCCAATCTACTAATTGCGTTCGCCTTATTAGATTGCGCAGTTTCATGCAAATCCGTATTTTTACCGACACGATTAACCCTCTGCAGCCACTTGCAACTTAAACCTTTACATTTCTGTACATTTATCAGGCGTAGAAATTAATTCATTGCCTTCTATTTTCGTATTCATTTTACGTTCAGAGAAAGTTCATTTCAAATCTATCGGCTGGCATGTAAATCGAAAATATATGCTACTTTATGTATACAATAGGTGATTATATATATATTATATATATGTATATAATGTATATATATATTAGATATATGTATATAATGTATATAATCATAGTATATAATAGAATAGACAATAGATTATTTTAAATATCAAATTTTGTTTGCTACATTTCTGTAAATGGCTATTGAATTAATTTCCACATTTCATAATTTGGTGAGTTTTATTTTATTTATTTAGTAACATACACGAAGTCCTTCGAATTATTTACGTATAAAGCGTATATTATAAACAATATTGTTTAACCTTTCAAATGCTATCATCATTATCGATAAGTAAAATGATTACACAGTGGAAAGCGTTAATTATTACTTAATCTTAAATGCAAATTGTGAAATTATTAACGGCAACAGATTGTAGCTGACCACATAAATCACCGTCACTGTTTATCAATCTTTTCAACGATATTAAAACCATATCTAACCCAAATCAAATTTCACCCACTATATTGATTAAAAGTTAACAATATGGAACATATTAATTATTTCGTAATCGAATAGATTGGCAGAGTGGTTATAGGGTACGACTATGAATCCCATATTAATTATTTTCTATCCCCTTCGATTGTTTATTAACCCCTTGTCCTACAATTATTTTCCTAGCTACTTAAACTAGCATTAATTCATCATTATTATTATATCGTATCGCGTACAAATCATTCGAGTATTATAGGAAAGTTTGATTCAACGATCTCGCATTAAAATACAAAGCTATAATCAAAGTTTAAATTAAACGTCATCGTTGATAATAAGCGTTTTTGTTTAATCCGTGGCATAATTCATAGAACGAGCGTAACACGTTATTGCAGGATAATCGGTTAAATATCGTCGCAAACTTATCCATCGACCCGGTATTTTTCGTCCAACGAACGCTTTTGTCCGCTTTTACCGTGAAAATTCGCGGCGGAAACGACATTACGCCGACATTACCGGCTTATTATAATTGTAACGTGTAATCGATACTCGCCAGCGAGTCGTGACAATGGCGACGAGCGGACAATGCGAGAAAATACGAGGCTGCCCGGTGGGGAGGCTCGAGGATCGCATACAAAAACCTTCTCTTCCCTTTTCACATCGGGAACCAGGGGGGGGGGGGGGCCCGTTGCTTCACGAATAAATGGCCTGATTAAGCACGCCATTTTACCTGTAATGTAATCTTTAAGCGCGCGTCGACTTCTTTCGTTGGCATTGTGTGCGCGAGGTACTGCGATGTCTCGTCGATCATTTCCAAGGATTATGCTCGCTCCCTTTGTCCGCCCGATTATTCATGTTTCAGAGGGCGCAGAATCGTAGAAGAAGACGTGTTCGTTGATTCAACTTGTTGAACCGTAGTCGCGCAATTTTTCCCGGATTATCGTCTCCACTTTTTCTCTTTCTTTTATTTTTCTCACCGCTTGCTTTGCATCTTCGTTAATTTCGCGACACTCGCGCTGCATCGCGACGAGTATTTCCGTATCCGATCGTATTTTATTACGCCGTTTCGTCGCTTCGATTTATTATATTCCTGTGAAATTATCGCGATCGTTTATCGCTTATTTATTTGTTAATAGGGGTGAAACCTTTTTTGCAGTACGAAGAAAAATTACGATTAATCGCGAGAGTTTAAGCAAAACGTAATAATTGAGATTTAATGGAAAGAAGTGGATGGATTTACGATACGCGTTAGCGTTCTTTAGAATCGAGTTTACACCATTGTTAACCCCTTTCGGTAATGTGGCGGCTCTCCTGCACCCACCACTAGAGGGACATACGAAATAGGCTTTCTCGAAAGTACTCGCTCCAACTACCTCGTCCATATATATACCGCCTTTAACCTTCCTTCCAATATCCCAAGTCTAAGGCAGGGCCTGCTAGGTAGCCGCACTGATGAGTCCACTAGCAGGCCCAGGACGAAACGCAAACACCCTTCCTTTTCCTATTCTATCCCCTCTCTACAGCTCCACAGGTAAGATTTAATAATGAAAAACTGTGCATGAAATAACCATTTAATTTTCATTTAAAAAAAACTCATTTCATTTTATAAATCTCCAATCACCTTCACCTTCATAGTCTGCGCTACTCTTATCCATTATGGTATTTATTATACGACACGTTTCTCCTTTGGCAAAAATATATATCGACCGATGTTCGCACTAAATGTTTGCAGGAATGAAATCTTACAGATTAACAACAATTTGGCCATGACTCGTACCAAGAAATTCTAACGGTAAACAATATGCGGTAGTGATCTGTGGTATTTCCACAAGTAACAAAAGTGTTGCTAAATTCAGTGTACTAGAAATTGTAAATTAAATTAATTATCATATTCAACGGTGACTTTAGTCGCACGACGAGTGCAGCTCGTCATTGTGCGGTATGGCATGAAAAACAAATGACGAGGTAGACTCGTTATTTTACCGGAAGGGGTTAATATCGTATAGCGTAGTAAGAGCTTTCTTTAACGTAAAAGTTTGGCGTCGAATAGCCGTGAAAGACGTGGTAAACTTAAAGGACTTCGATACGTTAGAACACGTAACGATACCATTATATGGACCGTTTATTTTGAAAGTGGTGTAAGTCCATTTTTAGTAATTGTAGTAATTCATGCTTAATTTGATGTAAATTTTTTATGTATAACTAGTCCGTGTTTAATTTCTTAAAAAATTTCCATGTTTTGTACAATTGAAAATTGGTCGGTAAATAAAATTGCATAATCATCGATTATGAAAGTGGTGCAAGTCCAATTAACAGAGGTAGGTGGCTTAGCAAATAGTTGCCGATCAGTAGCCTGTTATTTTACATTTGTAAAAAAAACGAAACGAAATGAAACGAGAGAATTTCGTTTCAATAAAAAATCTTCAAAATGCAATTAAAAAACAGATAAGAGAAAACACTAATGGAGAACAGGTAAATTGGTTGCAAATATGTTGAATGAGGTTTCTCAAAAGTGCACCATACACTATTTTATATAAAACATCGATGAAGGATAAAGAATTTAAAACTATAAATTTATTACCTACACGTACTGGAAGACCGCTAAAATTTGCAAAAATCGCCCTGGCGCCTTTGTACCAAGATGCCAGGCCTATTACTTATGAAAACTATAAAGACATCAAGCAGTTATTACCTTATATACCTCCGGTGCATCATGCATATTTCGAAACACAGCCACATGCAGAGCATAAGTAAAATACTATCGATATCTCGTAATTTTAACAATGTAATTAGCGTCTAAAATTTAAAATACTACTTCTATTTTATGTCCTGTCATTATTTGTAAACAAAATTGGATTAATATGAAGTATATTTTAAGTGATATTTGACTTTTCAAAATTGAAATTAAACGATTTTTACAATTGTCTAATTTTGAAAGTGGTGTAACCCCATTTGCAGCCCGTAAGTGTACATCATTTTAGTAAAATACGCGTAAAAGAAATTTATATAACCTAATTACATATTGATAAAACAGTAGAAACATTGCCAGACTTCATACAATTTGCCTTCATTTTTTAATTAACAGATATGTTAACCTTTAATTTTCTCGAAACAAGAGAAAATGGACTTACACCACTTTCAAAATAAACGGTCCATATTTCGATCGCGTTTCTGGCGTAGCAAATGAGTTTCCACCTAAACGTTTCTCACAGTATCTCTGCTTATTTATACTTACGAAAATACGATTTGCATAAAGATTCGCCGTGTATCGACAGCTTCGGTTTCACGCTCCAATTTCAATACCTCGTAGAAAAAAACGCCCCTAGACCGAATTATATTCGCCATTGTGTTGGAAGAATCGAATTTCATCTTCGATATTTCCTCGCCCAAAAATCAAAGGCACTCGAAGCAAACAAGTAAAAGAATAACGTGGAATCGTAGCGAGGAATGGAAGAAGTTTCGTTAAAAAGGGCAAAAGCACTGTGTGTGCGCGCGCTCGTGAGACGACGAGGAAATCGGGAAGTTGCGGATAAACTGCAGCCTCTCCGACTGGTTTTTTCGGTTAGATCCGCGCGACGGAAAAGAGTTCATTGTTGCGGAGGGTTTTCAAACAATGCTCGATACAATGGCGAACAGAATCGTCGATTGTTGCCGCGCCGCTATTTTTCTTTCTTCCATTATGCTTCTCTACCGACGGCGACAATGCTTTCTAACGAATCGCCGAGCATTTTAATATCCGAAATAACGGATTCTCGACGAGCCATCTCTCGACGTCGACAATTTTTCACATTATTTTCCAGTTCACCCCACCCGTATTCCACTCTTCGCGTTAAAAATCGAAAATAGGGTAAATGAACCGCGTGCTGTCACTGTTCCCGTAACTGCCACTTGAATTCGTTTATTTAACGGTCAAAGTAACGTGAGTAAAGAAATTTTCATACGAAATTTGGTCTTCGCTTTACGCAACAACGCATAGACATTGTACATTCGTTTATACTTAATATTTGTAACGAAATATTAGGAGATAAACGTGCTGTTGAACATTGAAACGTGACGAATATAATTATAAAGTATGGAACGTGTCATAATTCGATAAGACGCGACGTTTACTATATATATTACATCTGTTACACAAACTGACGTGTTAATATAAGTAAACATTGTTTCTACTTAAATGAAAAGGTTTCAAGTGACAGTACGAAGTACATTGGACTTTGTTGTACCGTTTTCAATCACCTGGTAATGAATTTATTATATTGAACGTATAAAAAAGTTGATCAGAAATGAAAGAGCGGTTGAACTATATTATGCTCGAAACTGGAACGATCTTTACGTTAACGACGTTCTAAAATAGTTAAAGTACTTAGTTAATAGTACAATACAATATAAAAGTATATACAGTAATAGTAAATAGTTAAAATACTTAAAGCGCGAACCTTAAAGTGTGGCAGTACGTGGTTACATCTACCCTAGTTGATCGGTTAGAGCTTTGCCGACAACGACTCGGCCGAATTTGGCTTGCGACGTTCTTCGTAAAAGTGTCGTTGACATTCTTCGGCTCGTTTCCACCACTTTTTTTCTTCCCTTCTTCCCTTCGCGTTCGTGTCTTTGAGCAACGTGTAAGGAGTCGTAAAAATCATCTCCACGGGTGTCCGGGTTTTCAAAGGGCCTAAAAGGGATTTACAGGTGTGAGCCGAGCGAGGCTGGCACTCGCAGGCTTATTCGGTTTCCGCCACTTCAGACCTGCACAAAGTGCATGCAAATTTTCTATAGCCCGCGTACCCGCCCGTTTGTTAGAACTCGATTTCGTTGTCGCTCCTTGCGGCTTCCCTCTGCCGCTTCGACACGCGATACTGTATTCGAAACGTATTAGATTATACTCGCTTCAACGTCGTCCTCGAGTCTAGGAATCGTGAGGCGTGGCACTGGCCACGTTTCTTCGCTTCGCGCGCTTTCGAAGTGTTTCTTTTTCTTTAGTAATAGGAGACTCGATGGATTAACCCTTTGCTTTACAAATTTTTCGAATATTATTTATTGGGACGTTGGTTATTTTCTACTTTAACAATGTGTCGAATATTACACGTAACTTGGAATTAGTCTCGAGTCTAGGACAACGTGAGGCGTTGTATAGGACACGTTTCTTCGCTTCGCGCGCTTACGAAGTGTTCTTTTCTTTACTAATAGGAGATTCGATGGATTAACCCTTTACTTTACAAATTTTTCGAACATTATATATTAGTACGTTAGTTATTTTCTACTTTAACACTGCGTGGAATATTGCGCGTAACTTGTAATTAGTCTCGAGTCTAGGACAACGTGAGGCGTTGTATTGGCCACGTTTCTTCGCTTCGCGCGCTTACGAAGTGTTATTTTCATTACTAATAGGAAATTCGATGGATTAACCCTTTACTTTACAAATTTTTCGAACATTATATATTAGTACGTTAGTTATTTTCTACTTTAACACTGCGTGGAATATTGCGCGTAACTTGTAATTAGTCTCGAGTCTAGGACAACGTGAGGCGTTGTATTGGCCACGTTTCTTCGCTTCGCGCGCTTTCGAAGTGTTTTTTTTTTCTTTAGTAATAGGAGATTCGATGGATTAACCCTTTGCTTTACAAATTTTTCGAACATTATATATTAGTACGTTAGTTATTTTCTACTTTAACACTGCGTGGAATATTGCGCGTAACTTGTAATTAGTCTCGAGTCTAGGACAACGTGAGGCGTTGTATAGGACACGTTTCTTCGCTTCACGCGCTTTCGAAGTGTTCTTTTCATTACTAATAGGAAATTCAATGGATTAACCCTTTGCTGTACAAATTTTTCGAATACTATTCATTGGGACGTTAGTTACTGTCTACTTTAACACTGTGTCAAATGTTACACGTAATTTGTAATTAGTCTCGAGTCTAGGACTCGTAAGACGTTGTATAGGGCACGTTTCTTCGCTTCGCGCGCTTACGAAGTGTTATTTTCATTACTAATAGGAAATTCGATGGATTAACCCTTTGCCTTACAAATTTTTCGAATATTATTCATTGGGACGTTAGTTATTCTCTACTTTAACAATGCGTCGAATATTACATGTAATTTGTGAGTACTTGGTAGTCTTCAATCTTACAAATTTCAACTACGGTTATAATTGAAATTAAACTTAGGAAACGTTACACTCGGTTCTCATTGCAATCAGACTATAGTTTGCACCACAAGTGTAACTCGGTGTGACACAAGGCAAGGGGTTAACTAATTAATGTATTAATTTGGTAAATTCTACTGTTATCGATGTATTTTTTATCCTTTTTGTTGCAAAAGGATTTATGATGCGAAAGAGTAGACGCAAGCTGATGAGAAAGAAGAAATCTGGTGGACAAATTGGGAAGAGTATCTGGTAAAAGATACGGCGGCAATGAGGATGAAGAAAGGGAAGAGGGAAGAAATACCAAGAAGAAAGAGCGAAACGTTTAAGACAAAGTAAAACGGAGAGACAGAGCGAAAGGGTTGAACAACTGATACAAATACAACAACAACCAAAGATGGAAAGAAGACAGAAGCAGAGATTCTAAGTAGCAGCAGCGAAACGCGAGACCAAATGATTAATTTTTTTGGGGAAAGGGTAAAAGCTCAGCCGAAGAGTGAAACGTTTAAGGCAAAGTAAAAGGGAAAGATAGAGCAAAAGTGTTGAGCACACGATAGAAATGCAACAAGAGCCAAAGAAGAAAAGAAGACAGAAGCAGAGATTCTAAGTAGCAGCAGCAAAACGCGAGTCCAAAAGATATTTTGGGGGGGGGGGGGGGAAGGGTGAAAGCTCAGCCAAAGAACGAAACGTTTTAGACAAAGTAAAAGGGAAAGATAGAGCAAAAAGGAAAGATAGAGCAAAAGGGTTGAGCATACGATACAAATGCAACAAGAATCAAAGATGAAAAGAAAACAGAAGAAGAGATTTTAAATAGCAGCAGCAAAACGCGAGTCCAAAAGATTTTTTTGGGGGGGAAAGGGTGAAAGCTCAGCCAAAGAGCGAAACGTTTAAGGCAAAGTAAAAGGGAAAAATAGAGCAAAAGTGTTGAGCACACGATAGAAATGCAACAACAACCAAAGAAGAAAAGAAGACAGACGAAGAGATTCTAAATAGCAGCAGCGAAACGCGAGTCCAAATGATTTATTTTTTTGGGGAAAGGGTGAAAGCTCAGCCAAAGAGAGAAACGTTTAAGGCAAAGTAAAAGGGAAAAATAGAGCAAAAGGGTTGAACATACGATACAAATGCACCAACAACCAAAGATGAAAAGAAGACAGAAGAAGAGATTCTAAATAGCAGCAGCAAAACGCGAGTCCAAAAGATTTTTTTTGGGGGGGGGGAAAGGGTGAAAGCTCAGCCAAAGAGCGAAACGTTTAAGGCAAAGTAAAAGGGAGAGACGGAGGAAAAGGGTTGAGCAAGGGATATACAGAGGCAGCTAGAGGACCGAAGGATGCGAAGATGGAAGAGCGAAGAAGCGGCG
The DNA here is from genome assembly GCA_028830335.1 of Eucera pruinosa. Classification (NCBI taxonomy): domain Eukaryota; kingdom Metazoa; phylum Arthropoda; class Insecta; order Hymenoptera; family Apidae; genus Eucera; species Eucera pruinosa. The sequence goes on from JAMYCR010000006.1 coordinate 16,213,094, forward strand.
GTAAAACGCGAATAAAGGGAAGAGGAAAGGAGAACCGTTGGGAACGGGCGTGCTCGCTGCTCGCGCATTGGTGCACTGATGTGTACGATGTGTGCAGAGTCGCCATGTTGAATATCCCCACTTCCGTTCCACGTGTCGTACACCTACACACGTGTCGGCAACACGATACCGGTCGCAATATCGTCTACACACACGGCAGGGCCGAGAAATCGGCCTCTCTCTCCATAGGGGATAGCCTTTTTATGTTGACGGAAGGGTGCCTTTAACCCCTACGTTGCACGAAGAATATCGTCCTCTGCGCGGTTACGAATCGTTTCGACGTGCAATTTTCGGATCCATACATGCCATTGCGAATCTCTACGATTCCGGTGCAATTTGGCGCGATGATGGCTGAAGAATGACGGATACTTTGGCTTTCGATCAAAATTTCGTACTGCGATGCGTTTAACCCTTTGCGGACGAGCGTCGCAAATAGTCGCCCAAGTTTTTTGCTTTCTTCGACATAATGTCAATTTTTAGTGCAGCAAATTTAACTTAACGTCATTCAAAGACGCCGCTGTTGATAATTAGACAAGAATTTATTAGATCCCTTTCTCAAATGGTTAATAATTCAACGAAAATTAGATTAATATTATATTGTCCCGTCCGCAAAGGGTTAAAATGTTCAGCAGGAATAGGGGTGGTTTTTTAATCGTGGAGTTGGAAATTTTGGAGCATTTACGCTTGTGGAAGATACAGCAACTCAAATTTCGAGATGAAATCCTTTTGGAGCATTCGTAGAGAAACGATTGGAGTGGTTTTAATTCTGGAGTTTGGGAATTTTGGAGCGTTTAAACTTGTGGAAGTTAGGATAGTTCAAATTAATTTTGAGCATAATATCGAGCAACGAATCGCTTCGAACTTTCGTCAATAAATGGAGACGTTTCTATTTTGGAGTAGAGAATTTTGGATCACAATATTTGGAACATTTAAAGTGGTGAATCATGGTGCATGCTGTTATAAGTCCAATGGTTTTTTCACCAAATTTCGAGCTGCAGCTTTTAGAAATACTTACAAAGGAAGTTTGGAAGGTTGGGCATTTTTATGTTCCAATATTGGAGGCATTTAAACTCGTAGGTGTTGTGGTAACTCGAGAGGATCTTTGGTAACATTAAGAACTGCAATTCACTTGAAACTTTCACAAAAATAAAAAGAACGAAGAAATGGAGTCGTTTCAATTTTGGAATTGGAAATTGTAGACCGATTAAACTCGTGTAAGCCATTACCAATTGAGGTAAATTTTTAATCATATTTCGAGCCGCAACTCTTTCGAAACAATCACCGAGAAATGAAGGTAGCTTTAATTCTGTAGTTGAGAATTTCGAAGGCCAATATTCGAAGCAATTGAAGCCATTGACGTGATGATACTTGGACAATCTTCTGATACAGTTTCGAGCCATAATTCGCTTCAAACCTGCATTAAAAAGGCCACCATTTTAATGGAGCAATAATTTCAGAGCGCAGTATTTCAAGCATTTAAACTCGTGAACAAATTTCCATCTGCAATTTCACCTTCCAACCTCTCCTAAAAAAACGAAAAAGAAACACGAAGCCATCTCGAATTGTGGAAAGTTTGAAGAAACTCTAATATTTTAAATATCCATCAACGCTAATCTATTTCAACTACTTTAATCAATCCAACCTTTTTCTTATCGTTTAAAAGTACTCGCTACTGGATTAATGTTACGTGCAACAGCTCCAAACGCGTTTCCAAAATTTCACTGGAAGATTAAAGGAAAAGCTTCTTTCGCAACGATTTTTCAACGCACTTTTGTCGTCGTAAAAAAATTCTGCAACGCACGTCAACAATTGTTCGATATCGAAAACGAAGAACTTGGAAGAATTTCTGTACACGCTCGTCACATGTAGCAGCACGCTAATCGCACGCTAATTACAATAGCTGTCACGATTAGCTGCTCGCACCGATCCGTGTGATTAAAAGCATTCCATTGGATGGGAATGAATATAAAATCGCGAATAATATATTCAAGAATTCCGAGTGTCAATCTTTCGAAGGCGATGACAGACAGCTATACTATATATGACAGATCTTACCGAATATATTAGTTACGCGGTTAATGAATGGGAAGCGATAATTCTACGAGCCGAAGAATCGTTCGCGGTTGAGAAGCGAGGAAAAGAAAAGCGAAGCCATTTTTTATCGGACTGTACGAAGGTAAGGGAATAATTGCGGTTGATGATGAGTCGGAGAACGACGTGCAGCAGTTCATGCGAATTACAAAGTAGCTAAAGGATCCAACCGGGTTTCGTGCCGGCGAAAAGGCAAAAAACTAATCAAACGACTATTTACACTGTAATTTGTGTGTCGACTCGGAAAAGGTGTAGCAATCATCGAATTTACCTCTCTTCTCGATTACACGACATCTCACCGATCCTATGATTATATTCTTTGCATTAATTATTCGTGGCAAAAATTGATGAAGCGAAATTACACGCATTCGCGAAAAATTAATTCCGAGAAGATGAGCTTCGATATTCAGGTGAAATGATACTCTAGCCAGGAGAATCTTGACGGATTTATGGCAATTTCCTACGACTCAATATTGTTCTGTTTCTATTTTTTTTCTTCTTTACGCCGCGAAATCTTTTAAAGGACTACGCGTGGCTATTGAAAAGGTGGACGTTAACTATTTAAACAGCGGTGGTTAACAAAGTTGCGCAAAGAATCGAGCGCGTTCCAAAGACGACGATGACGTTTGAAACGGCCGATTTCTCGCCGCGAGTGTTTCGACACCGTCCCGCTGTGTAGAGTCGATCATTAGGCAGAACGGAACGTGGCCTAAACACAGACATTAACCAGGACACGTCACAGAGCTCTCGGGTTTCGCGGCTACGCTCGAAGAAAGTGTCACCCGTACACGCTCCGACACCTTAATTGCACGATTACGTCCACGGAACAGTGTATCGTGATCGGTTGCAGTAATTACCACACGCTGCGAATCGATTACAGTCGGATCTAGAAAGTGGATAGACTTTTTTCCGAAATCCTTCGTATTGCTGCGTCGGAATGTTTACAGGAGATTCGAGACAGAATTTTTCGAAGAATTAGTTGAAGGATTTGGTGGCGAGGTACTTTGGAACTTCGAGAGCTACGCGATTTTTAATGTTTGCCACTTCGAACGGGTGAATTATTTACGCTTCAGTAATAAATTATTTTGGGATTTCAAGAGGATGTCAGGTTTTAATATTTGATACTTGAAGAGGGTGTTGAGGCAGTCGAGCAATGAAAAATGTTGCAACTTCAAGAGGTACACAGTTTTGAATATTTGCCACTTTAAATAGGTGAATTTTTAATGCTTGGTACGGTGAAGGGGTGAATTATTCGACGCTTCAGTAATAAATTATTTTGGGATTTCAAGAGGAGGTCAGGTTTTAATATTTGATGCTTGAAGAGGGTGAATTATTCAACGGTTGAGCAATGAAAAATGTTGCAACTTCAAGAGGTACACAGTTTGGAATATTCGCCACTTTAAATAGGTGAATTTTTAGTATTTGCCACTTCGAAGGGGTGAATTATTCGACGCTTCAATAATAAATTATTTTGGGATTTCAAGAGGATGTCAGGTTTTAATATTTGATACTTGAAGAGGGTGTTGAGGCAGTCGAGCAATGAAAAATGTTGCAACTTCAAGAGGTACACAGTTTGGAATATTCGCCACTTTAAATAGGTGAATTTTTAGTGTTTGCCACTTCGAAGGGGTGAATTATTTACGCTTCAGTAATAAATTATTTTGGGATTTCAAGTGGAAGTCAGGTTTTAATATTTGATGCTTGAAGAGGGTGAATTATTCGACGGTTGAGCAATGAAAAATGTTGCAACTTCAAGAGGTACACAGTTTGGAATATTTGCCACTTTAAATAGGCGAATTTTTAATGCTTGGTACGGTGAAGGAGAGAATTATTCGGCGCTGCAGTGATGAAGAATTTTGTTGATTTTAAGAGGAATATAGTTTTTAACGTTTGCTGTTATATAATGCTGTTATAAAATATTTCTGAGATTTCAAGAGGAACGCAATTTTTAAAATTTGGTACTCGATAAAGGTGAACTATTTGAAGCTTTAGCAGTGAAAAATGTTGGCACTTTAAGAGGTACACAGTTTTTGATATTTATTACTTTAAAGGGGTGAATTATTCGGCGCTCCAGCAATAAATAATTCCGCAATTTCAAAGAGAACGCACTTTTTAAAATTTGGTACTTCAAAGGGGTGAATTATTCGACGTTACAGTAATGAAGAATGTTGGAAGTTCAAGATGTACACAACTTTTAAAATTCGGTACCTTAAAGAGACGACTTATATGATGCTTCAATAATAAATAATTTTGGAATTTCAAGGGGACAACAATTTTTCAAATTTGACACTCTAAAGGGACGAACTATTTGACGCTTCGGTAACGAAGAATTTTGAGACTTTAAGATGAACACAGCTTTTGAAATTTGCTACTAGGAATAAATTATTCGGTGCTTCAAGGATCAAAAAATTCAGGGATTCGAAGAGGAACGTAGTTTTTAATGTTTGGAACTTCGAAGATGTGAATTATTCGCCGCTGCAGCGATGAAGAATTGTGGCATTTCAAGTAGAACGTAATTTTTAAAATGTGGTGCTTCAAAGAAACGAATTATTCGGCGTTTTAATAATAAAGAATTATGGGACTTCGCGATGAGCATACGTTTTAATATGAATACTTTAAATGGATAAATTATTCAACGCACCGGTGATAAAGAATTTTAAGACTTCAAGAGGAACATAATTGTTAATATTTAACACTTCGAAGGAGTAAATTATTCATTGCTGCAGTAATAAAGATACAATTTTTAAAAGTTGCTACTTCAAAGCTACGAATTATTCAACAACTTTCGCAGTAAATAATTCTAGGATTTCAAGAAGAACATAATTTTTCAAATTTGATACTTTAAAGAGGTAAATTATTCGGCGTTTCAGCAGTGAATAATTCTAGAATTTCAAGAGGAACATAATTTTTAGTATTCACTACTTCAAAGCGTTGAGTTGTTCAACTAATTCAACAATACCTACAAAATTGTTGAACATCATAAAGAACACAATTTACTTATAAACTTTGGCATTCCAAAAGAGATTGTTCGGCACTTTAACAACGAACAACTTTACGACTACAGGAACACAATTTTTAAAATTTCGTGCATTTTAAAGGAGTGAACTATTCGAAGTTTCAGCAACGAAGAATTATAAAATTTCAACATGAATATAGCTTTAAAATTTGATGCTTCAAAGGGATGAACTATTTGAAGTTTCAACAATAGAGAATTTTACAACATCAAGAACACTATAGATTTAAAATTTGGTGCACTTTAAAGGGGTGAACTATTCGAAGTTTCAGCAACGAAGAATTGTAAAATTTCAAGATGAATATAGCTTTAAAATTTGATGCTATAAAGGGATGAATTATTTAATACTCCAGTATATAAGAAAATTGTGTAACTTCAAGAGAAACGTAATCCTACATGTTTGCTGCTTCAATGGGATGAATTATTCAGCGCATCGGCAATAAAGAATTCTGGAATTCCAAGAAGAATGCAACTTTTATAATATCCGACTTCAAATGCTTCGAATCATTCCACTCCCCGGCAACGAGGAACTCTACCAATTTAACCAAAAATCGATCAACCATTCCACGACGCGCGAAACATCTCCAAAAATCTCAAATCTACTTCCTCGCGATCATTAAAAGCAAACGGCGTCTGCATTAAAAGCAAAACTCCACCTCTGCACCTTATTACCCTCGCCAGATCCCCTAAAATCAACCGCTCTGCCAAATTCGCACGTATCGCCGTATACTTAAACTTCTGGCCAAACTTCTGCCAAGAGAGTAACACTGCCAAGAAAAAGAAAGCGCCTCCAACTGAGGGAGAAAAAAGGAGAAACGTTGGTGGAGCACACACGAGCGCGATGAAAAAGGAGCGAGAAAGGATCGTGGAACGAGGGGAAAGAGAAACGCAAGGGGAGCGAGAGTACTGTGCGCGCGGAGAGTAGGGGAAGGAGGTCCAGACGTATTAATTAAACGACTCATTTTCATCGCACGACAAAAACGTGAGTTTAACGCCCATCGGCGACTAATGCGTCGCCCCACTGCAGCTCGAGGAATCGGAGTAGCTTGGCTGGTTCCGACCAGCGAGTTTCTACCTCGAACAGCCGTCCAATCCTGTTGTAGCCTTCGTACCGCCTAGCGTTACAGCTCGTTGCAACCAGCACCGCCCAGTCCTTCGATTTATCCCCACTGCTTCGTGACGAGCTTTCGAGTGGGGATAGGAAGCGGTTCGGAACACCCCCACCACCATCCACGAGCGCCTCGTTTAGCCTGTAATTTGCTCAAACACTAGCAAGCTCTCGTGCCAGAAACATCCGTCAGAGAGCTGTGCTTGCCGCAGTCTCGAGGTACGCTGTTAGTCCAGCCAGCAACAAAGCAGCTCTTCTGCTCGTTTTTCGGCGATCGCGAGGAACGCGTTTGCTCCGATTTTTCGCGCGCGGGATAAAATTCGCCGGTGAACCTCTCGATGACGAGCGGATCGGTGTTTTCAGGATATCGCGATAACAAAGTGCGCGCCGTCATCGCGAGCCTTCTCTCCGCGCAGTGGTGACATTACGATTACGTATTCGTCCTTGGTGAACTGGGCGTGAATCGGCCCCCGAGTGAAGACATTTAAAAGGATGATTAGTGGTGATCGTGGTGCTGCGAATTGAACAGTGTCTCGATAAACGGTACTCTAACCGGCGCGAAATTTCGTCTAATGGACCATGCCTCCAATGCCCGGGCGATAATTAAATCGGACGAGTTGAGTCGCGCTCAATTTGAGATCGAGGAACCGTGAGAAGGGGCAAAGCAAAAAAAGGGGTACGGAGTTTATCAGTGATCGGCAAGAGGAAAACAGTGTCTAGTCAAAGTGTTCTCTCGGAGTAATCCGTGGGTGGACGTCTGGCAGGCAAGCGTTCTCGGTTTGCTGAAGGAGTCGGCGCCGAGGTTGCAGGCATGCGGCGGACCTGACTCCTCCGCCGAGGTAGCTGGAGCCCGTGCGTGTTGCAGAAGTGGCCAATCCATCAGCCAGGCGTACGATAATCGTACGATGATGCCGCTCGCGCCGACGCCAATTGTACCGGTGCCCTCGAAGCCGAAGATCGGCTTCAGCATCGACTCGATCGTCGGTGGTGGTGGCCAGGGCCGCGAGGATCGCCTAGACCGATTGGAGAGGGTCGAAATCGAACGGGATGGAAGTCCGATGGACGTGGTGGAAGGCTCCTCGTCGCCGCGTAGTCGCCGAGTTACCACGAGATCCCCGGGCGCTCATTCGGAAGGATCCGATCGACCGGTATCTCGAAGTTCCTCCGTCGAGTCGTATCCGAATTCCCGGAGAACCCCGTCGCACCCTGGCAGCCATCATCATCATCACGGGAACCACCATAGCCATCATCATCACCTGTCCACCGCGACGCATCTGGATTTTAGTCGGACAACCGTTCACAGTCACAGCGGAGGATCCACGCCTAACAACAGTCCTAGTCCGCCTCACAGGATACCCCACGGTGACTCCCCCGTCGGAACTCATCCGCAGCCACCGCCAGGAGTCGTCAGGCCGAGCCCTAATTACCTTGCGCCGCCACCGGGTGCTGCAACCGCGGCGGCGGTCGCGGCCGAACAGTTGAAATCGTTGTACGGATTGCCTGGACACGGTCCAACGGGACCGCAGACAGGGCAAAACGAGTATCACACGCAACAGCTGGCATTGGCGGCGAATCTAGCCGCGGCGCAACACTTCCAGGCGGCGAACCTTGCCGTGGCCCTTCAAGCGCACCACGGTGCGTCGCCCCATGGACCACCGCACGGACCTTATCCTCACGGTGGCGCACCGGGTGGACCTCATCCTCCGCCGCATCCTCATCAGCCACCCAGGGACAGCTATCCTCTTTATCCTTGGTTGCTGTCCAGGCACGGAAGGATCTTCCCTCACAGATTTCCCGGAGGTAGGATTTACCACCTTGGTTTTTCGCCTTTAGCGAGGGGGTCGGGTTTTTTTGGTTCTTTTGGGGTTGGATGGGTTGGGTTTGTTTGGATTTTTTTTTGAGTTTGGAGGATCTTACCTCACGAATTTCCCGGAGGTAGGATTTAATACTTTGGTGATTAGAATTTTGGGAGGGGTTAGGTTCGTTTGGTTTCTTTGGGGTTGGAAGTTCGTACTTTTATTAATCGTTTCGCTGCGCTTGATTTTAATGAGAGCATCGAGATGTCGAAGTATCGAATACGTTGATACAGTCAGTCGCAGATGTCTACTTATTTCTGTAAGTTTCAATTGCTTAAAGAAACACAAGAGGTGAGATTGTTTCAGGCACATTAACTCGGTTGTTAATCAAAGTTAGGCTTAATATCGAAACATAATGACGTCTTTTCTATTTTATCGCAATAAACATACGTAAATCTCGAACTCGATTTCGCAAAGAATCATGGATGCGTATTAAAATGTACAAAATTGATCGCTGCAACTATATCCATATTTTGTTAATCCTTCTGATGCTTTTGTTACGTTCTATAGTTTGTTTACCTCAAACAGCAATAGAATTTCTACCCTTTTAAGAGCAATTTTATTCGCGAAACGTGAAATGATTTTCACGAATTTTTCTACCTTCGAATTTTACTTATATTTCACGAATTTTCGCATCATTTTTATCCTTCCAAAATACGTAATTATTTGAAATTTGTAATGTACATGTAGACTTCTATGACTGATCGTATCTGATCGATATCTTGACGAAATTGCACACGCGGACGCAAAACTGATTTCGAACCAACCTATTATGACGTCACCGAAAGAAACTACGCAAGTGTAGTATAAGTGACGCAAGTTTGATAGGACGTAAATCGTCCAAGTCTTACTATGCATATTAATATACCCAGTAGTCGACGTTAAACCAGTTGTCAGCCCTTTCTATGATTTTATTTACAAATTAAGTTTCCAGATTAAACTTAAAGCCATTTATAATTTTCCTTATTTTGCCTAGCATCCGTCATAACGACAATTTAAATTATTAGCAATTGAAATGGTAGAAAGTGTCGATTACTCGGTACTTTGCCTTACTAGACTGCTAATTTTTATTAACAAAATTAAAGAAATGAGTCGTTTCGTCCTCTAAATTAATAACGCGCAATTTTTCTTCCTCGTGGGCGAAAAATGAAAATTTAATATTCCGTACGAGCCGCAATGAATATACGTAATGTTACCTACTTAAATTTATCGGTCAAACAATGTTAATTAGATCTCTAATCTTCGGCGTGGATTATTATTATTAGACCGCAGAAATTCGCATGCAAATTCGTATTTCTATAATCACATTTAATGAAACCGACATCGAGTAGAAATTTATTCCTCCCTCTAAATGCAACAACGCACGCTTACCGTATATATTTTGCATATCTTTGCGCATTACGCGCAGCTTGCGCTTTGTTGCAAATATTCAAATTGCCCGTAATCGCGTACGAAATCCTCGGTCCACTTATATCGGGCACTGTGTTCGGAATCTCTTCTATCGTGAAATGGTATCGGCGATCGGAAGAAAAGTGTTTCCACTTGTTCATTCCTCGCTACGTCGATCCACGGTTCACAATGACTCCGCTCGATGCCGAGCCGATTCGTTCATAATATCACGTTTCTCATAAAAAAAAAAATTATCAATTCACCGAGTGACACTAATACTCGTTGTTATTCAGTGCTCGCTAATCGCTGTGGACGGAAGAGCGCGCCAGGCGGATTCCGAGAGCACGATTTCAAAATCGTGTGCCGTTGCTCGCCGTAAAATTATCGTGTAACCGAGATATCGACGCGCTTTTTTGCCGGTGCTCGAGTAGGAAGAAAAAAAAAGAAAAAAAAAAAAACAGCCGCGTTCATTTACATAGCTAGATCGTTGTCAGCCCCGCTGTCTATATTTGCCTCGAGACACGCACGCGATCCTCTCTGAAAACTCCCACGATTCGTCTACGTATGCTTGCGCCGAAAAGAGAGAGAAGAAAACGAAAAAAAATACAACTTTGCCAGTCGCTTTCTTCGCTTTCTCTGGCGATTTCTTGCGAAAGGAAATTAAGAAAATGGAATCGCCCGTACACGGTGGATTATTTATCGGTTAACCGGGTGTATTGCGCAGCCGGGCGATTTCGGCAGCCTTAAATGCAAATTGAAACGCGGTAGACTCCCGTATTAACCCTCTCGCGATCGAACGATTTTTCTCCAACAAAATTTGACCTTATAATTATCGCTCGGTGTTCGAACGATTATCGGTCTGCGACGAAATGCTAAATTGGGATCCATTTTTGGCAGTTCCAGCCTTGAAACGCGTTTCTGATCGGTCCGGCGAACGTTCAACCCGTTCATTTCGCGAATTAATAAAGCCGCCGATGCGCTATGCAGCGGCGAATTTTCTGCCGCTTACGGCGACCGGTTCTCCGCGCGAAAGATTATCGATTCGGTTCGCGATGTAAATAGCTGAACGCGTATGTATCGCGACCGATCGTACGAACGAGGAACACGATAATTACGAGGTTTCGAGAGTTGGTAAATAAGAGCGGTTCCCGCGCCTCTCCCCTCCCCTCTTTGGCGAGGGGGTTACGCAAAGATTTCGTAACGGAGATTTTGTAACTTTGTTGTGTCCACGCTGCGCCGCGCGGACACTAGCGCGTTTATCTCGGCCACAGCCGAGAAGGCAAAACAAGTGGCTACGCGTAATTGATTCATCCGATTGTGATAACAGGGCACGGCCGAGACTCGGCCACCAATTATGAATTATTCCACGATACCGGAGGCATATCGTAACACCCTCATAACATTCCCGAGTCATCTCCTGATAGGAGAACCTGAATGGAGTGGAGAAAGTGTTACATTACTGAGCTTGTTTTATTAATAGATTGCGAATTTTTAAGGCGATTATTGGGAAATTTGAAAGATTAGAGAAACACAGGCGATACGTATACTTTTGTATAAAGTATAGAGTATAGTTAAAGTGATGCGCTAATTAGTGTATTTGGGGGTAGAGCAAAACCGTAATCTTTCATTTAGTTATCTTTGGTAGGCGAAATTAAATAGAGAGGAAATAGTGTTACATTACTGATCTTGTTTTATTATTAGATTGCGAATTTTTAAGGCGATTATTGGGAAATTTGAAAGATTAGAGAAACACAGGCGATACGTATACTTTTGTATAAAGTATAGAGTATAGTTAAAGTAATGCGCTAATTAGTGAATTTTGGGGGTAGAACAAAACTGTAATCTTTCATTTAATTATCTTTGGAACGCGAAATTAAATGCAGAGGAAATAGTGTTACGTTACTGAGCTTGTTTTGTTATTAGATTGCGGATTTTTAAGGCGACTATTGGGCATTTTGAAAGATTGGAGAAACACAGGCGATACGTATAGTATAAAGTATAGAGTATAGTTAAAGTGATGCGCTAATTAGTGAATTTTGGGGGTAGAGCAAAACTGTAATCTCTCATTTAGTTATCTCTGGAAGTCAAAATTGAATGGACAGGAGATAACATTATGTTATCAAGCTTGTTTTATTATTAGCTTGCGGATTTTTAAGACTATTATTGGGAAATTTGAAAGATTGGAGAAACACAGGCGATACGTATACTTTTGTATAATCTTTCATTTAGTTATCTTTGGAAAGCAAAATTGAATGGAGAGGAAATAGTGTTGTGTTACTGAGCTTTTTTTGTTATTAGATTGCGGATTTTTAAGGCGATTATTGGGAAATTTGAAAAATTGGAGAAACACAGGCGATACGTATACTTTTGTATAAAGTATAATAGAGTATAGTTAAAGTGATGCGCTAATTAGTGAATTTTGAGGGTAGAGCAAAACCATAATCTTTCATTTGGTTATCTCTGGAAAGCGAAATTAAATAGAGAGGAAATAGTGTTACATTACTGAGCTTGTTTTATTATTAGATTGCGGATTTTTAAGGCGATTATTGGGCAATTTGAAAGATTGGAGAAACACAGGCGATACGTATACTTTTATATAAAGTATAGAATATAGTTAAAGTGATGCGCTAATTAGTGAATTTTGGGGGTAGAGCAAAACCGTAATCTTTCATTTAGTTATCTTTGGTAGACGAAATTAAATAGAGAGGAAATAGTGTTACATTACTGAGCTTGTTTTATTATTAGATTGCGGATTTTTAAGGCGACTATTGGGCATTTTGAAAGATTGGAGAAACACAGGCGATACGTATAGTATAAAGTATAGAGTATAGTTAAAGTGATGCGCTAATTAGTGAATTTTGGGGGTAGAGCAAAACCGTAATCTTTCATTCGGTTATCTCTGGAAGTAAAAATTGAATGGACAGGAGATAGCATTATATTATCAAGCTTGTTTTATTATTAGCTTGCGGATTTTTAAGACTATTATTGGGAAATTTGAAAGATTGGAAAAAGACGATACGTATACTTTTGAATAAAGTATAGAGTATAGTTAAAGTGATGCGCTAATTAGTGTATTTTGGGGGTAGAACAAAACCGTAATCTTTCATTTAGTTATCTTAGGAAGGCGAAATTAAATAGAGAGGAAATAGTGTTGTGTTACTGAGCTTGTTTTATTATTAGATTGCGGATTTTTAAGGCGATTATTGGGAAATTTGAAAGATTAGAGAAACACAGGCGATACGTATACTTTTGAATAAAGTATAGAGTATAGTTAAAGTGATGCGCTAATTAGTGAATTTTGGGGGTAGAACAAAACTGTAATCTTTCATTTAATTATCTTTGGAACGCGAAATTAAATGCAGAGGAAATAGTGTTACGTTACTGAGCTTATTTTGTTATTAGATTGCGGATTTTTAAGGCGACTATTGGGCATTTTGAAAGATTGGAGAAACACAGGCGATACGTATAGTATAAAGTATAGAGTATAGTTAAAGTGATGCGCTAATTAGTGTATTTTGGGGGTAGAGCAAAACCGTAATCTTTCATTCGGTTATCTCTGGAAGTAAAAATTGAATGGACAGGAGATAGCATTATGTTATCAAGCTTGTTTTATTATTAGATTGTGGATTTTTAAGGCGATTATTGGGCAATTTGAAAGATTGGAAAAAGACAAACGATACGTATACTTTTGAATAAAGTATAGAGTATAGTTAAAGTGATGCGCTAATTAGTGTATTTTGGGGGTAGAGCAAAACCGTAATCTTTCATTTAGTTATCTTTAGAAAGCAAAATTGAATGGAGAGGAGATAGCGTTATATTATCAAGCTTGCCTTATCTTTTGCTTTTGGGTTTTTTTGTAATTATTGGGAAATTTGGATATTTGCAAAAAGATGCACAATGAATTTAGAATGCAAAGATATATAAAATAGGCAAAGTGGCTTACAAATTAATGTATTTTGGGGGTAGTTCAACCTTTCATTCAATCATCTCATTCAATTATCCCTGATTGGCGAAATTGGACGAAGAAAAAAAGTATTGTTAAGCTTGTCTTTAAAGTAAGTACGAGTAAAATAAAAGTAAAGAACGAATTGTTATATTTTCCGGGTGAAGCAACTCTCCCTTTAAGTTCCATGTTTTTAATTTCATTAATAGAAATATGAATTTGCATAAAGATCTGCGGTCTACTTGTTACAGTAGCTACAAAAAGCATACGCAAATATCCGAATCTTCCGGGACGATTTTTCATTAAATTCTAACTGTATTTCAAATTGCAAATGGACAAATTGTTTTAGTCGTTTAAACTTTTACACTTGGAACGCCAGCAATACTGTCACAAATAAATAGAAAATATTTCCCTATACACTCGTGCAAACCGGAGATCGCTCGTTAAAACACTATAAAACGTGCATTAGCAAATTAATGTACAAATGATAGGCTGTAATATTTCTTATTCACGCTAAACGCGCAGGTAATTGTAATTTACCGAGTGCATAGGGTTAATATTCCTATTTCCAATCTAAACTCGATACGTAGACTTTCGTAACCTCTCGGGTACCCAACAGTCAGCAGCCGTGTTAAAAAATCGCCGCATTTAATTTACACCGTTGGTAGAAAATAGCGATCCAAACGATTGAGATACGTCTGGACGTTTCCTAAGAGGTAGTATAATATCCGAACAAATAACGCCGATAAAATTGATGATTCTTATTCTCCATTTGTAACACGAATCCTACTTGCCATTAGACAGATGTTGGCCGACAGATCGTTCATTTATCTCCTATCGATTACCGGCTACCTGTAACTGGAATCTAATTAGCGTGGTTGCGCAAACAGGTAGCCAATGATTGTAAACGAAACGATATCCCCCCCCCCCCCTAACCGTTCGACAACTTCGTCAATTTTCCCGTGTCCGCCAGCCGTAAGAAAGGCGTTCGCTATTTCACCCGCAAACCCAAGGAATTTTACGGCTTGTCGCTTCGTTCATCTCGAACGGACTGCCGGTGTTAATTTTATCCGCGATCGCGAGTCGATCGTAAATCATCGATCGTAAGCTAAGTGTTGCGTCGCGTTCAGCGTTCGAAACGGGAATTTTGTCGCGCTGGTTCCGCGCGTTTATTTATCGGCTCCGCGATTCGCGGCGTGGCGGCGAAAAACCAACAAGTCGACTCGCGTCTCGATCGAAGAGGTAGAGACGATACTTGAACGAGCGGAGAGCAATAATTTACGCATTGTGAACGGGGTTGCTCGCGAGTTGCGTTGATTTGCTCGATTTTCGATGGACGGTGACGAATCGGCGGGTATCGAGTTTGGGAGGGGGAGAGGGGATTATCGGAGGGAAACAAACGCGTCAAGTGGAAAACCGCGATGGACGTTTTATGGACACACGTCGACGTTTATATGCAAAGCGATTTACAAGATGTGAAACGTGTTCGCGTGATACTGCCAGGTATTATGGAGTCTGTTAAGAGTGATGCGTACACACTGGCGGAGTGTTCCCTTGTGTTACATCTTTGGTTACATTGCCAAACTATGGGTTTGTCGCTTGTCAATTATATTTTTGATTTTATTGGAATATTGCGGCATTCTTAGCGGTCGATTATTGTTTTAGGTATATTGGCAAATTCACAGGTTAATCATTTGATGATTATATCTTTAGTTACGCTGGCAAATTTCTGGGTTATCTGTTTGACTATTACATTTTTAGTTACATTGACAAATTCTTGGGTTGTTTAGTTGACTATTACATTTTTAGTTACATTGACAAATTCTTGGGTTGTTTATTTGACTATTACATATTTAGTTACATTGACAAATTCCTGGATTGTTTATTTGACTATTACATTTTTAGTTACATTGGCAAATTCGTAGGTTAATCGTTTGACTATTACATTTTTAATTACATTGACAAATTCTTGGGTTGTTTAGTCGACTATTACATTTTTAGTTACATTGGCAAATTCCTGGATTGTTTAGTTGACTATTACATTTTTAGTTACATTGGCAAATTCGTAGGTTAATCGTTTGACTATTACATTTTTAATTACATTGACAAATTCTTGGGTTGTTTAGTCGACTATTGCATTTTTATTTACATTGACAAATTCTTGGATTGTTTCTTTGATTATTAGATTTTTAGTTACATTGGCAAATTCATCGGTTAATCGTTTGACTATTGCATTTTTAGTTACATTGACAAGTTCTTGGGTTGTTTAGTCGACTATTGCATTTTTAGTTACATTGGCAAATTCCTGGATTGTTTATTTGACTATTACATTTTTAGTTACATTGACAAATTCTTGGGTTGTTTAGTTGACTATTATATTTTTAGTTACATAGACAAATTCTTGGATTGTTTATTTGACTATTGTATTTTTAGTTACATTGACAAATGTTTGGATTGTTTCTTTGACTATTACATTTTTGTTTACATTGGCAAATTCGTAGGTTAATTGTTTGATTATTGCATTTTTAATTACATTGATAAATTCCTGGATTGTTTCTTTGACTATTATATTTTTAGTTACATTGACAAATTCTTGGATTGTTTATTTGACTATTACATATTTAGTTACATTGGCAAATTCCTGTGTTATTCAATTGGCCATTACATTTTTATTTACATTGGTAAATTCCTCGGTTATTCGTTTGACCATTACGTTTTTAGTTACATTACCAAGTTCATAGATATTCTCTTGCTTACATCTTTCATTACATTACCAAGTTCTGACATATTCTTTTTGTCATTACATCTTTGGTTACATTGCCAAACTCTGTCATATTCATTTGTCTATACCTTTAGTTATATTGCCAAATTTTGGGGTATTTATTTGACTATTACATTTTTAATTACATTGGCAAATTCATCGGTTAATCGTTTGACTATTACATATTTAGTTACATTGGCAAATTCCTGTGTTATTCAATTGGCCATTACATTTTTATTTACATTGGTAAATTCCTCGGTTATTTGTTTGACTATTACGTTGTTAGTTACATTACCAAGTTCATAGATATTCACTTGTCTATATCTTTGATTACATTGCCAAGTTCTGACATATTCTTTTTGTCATTACATCTTTGGTTACATTGCCAAACTCTGTCATATTCATTTGTCTATACCTTTAGTTATATTGCCAAAGTTTGGGGTATTTATTTGACCATTACATTTTCAGTTACATTGGCAAGTTTCTGAATTATTCGTGTGACCGTAACATTTTTACCTTCATTGGCAGAGTTTGAGATATTTTCAACCTTTCTTTAGATTACGAAGACCGCACGCGTTGGCAAAAATTCAAACTGTGGTTAGTAGTGTGCCAGTTTTTGAAATCATTCCATAAATTTGCACCAAACTTCATACCAAAAGGATACAGCCACATAAAGGTAGTAAAAGTATTTCCAAATTAAAGCGAACTTGCGATACGATAAAAAGATCATTTCTCCCAATCTTCAATCCTCTGTCTTCACTATTAGGGTAGTTTTACACGGAAACATAATTTACACTTTACTCAGCAAGTTAAATTTCTTAGAACTTTACATTCTTACAGATAGTTTTACAGTTGTAGCTCGAAACGTTTCTTAAACTACGTTAAGATTCGTTCTTTCCGTTGTTCTTATATTTAAGTTACTTTTCTAAAGCGTCTACTTCTTCGAGCAACTATAAAACAGTTGCTATTAGTATCTCCAAATTTAAGTTACAATTTCTATCTATCGAATCTTCGTCTCCAAATTTCAAAGACCATATCAGGGTTAAAGAAGTCAGAATTCCACCCAACATTCGATCGTCTTTCAACTCCAATCCACCCCGATAAAATAACCGATCGTTTCAAATCCTTTCGTCCCCGAATTTTCGTACAACCACCCCGTTTTTGGATCATTGGCGAAGCAAAGGACATTAATTGGCGGGTACGATTATAAATAAACGCAACGGTTAATTAAGCACCACCCAAAGGTTCTCTGTCTCCGGACGTAGAAATTTCAAGCTTCCCCGGTGAAGTAGCAATTACGTATTCTTTAATGAACAGGCGGACATCGCGCGAGAAGACTGCCGCGACAGGCATCCGATTCCCTCCAAATTCCCTCGCTCCCCTTAACCAATTCTTTTCTTTTATTTCCCCTCATTTTAACCCCGTTGGAATCCGCGATTTTTGCATTACGCAACCGATAATTAGCCGCGTTATTACACCAAACGCTTCGCCATTTCTTCCCGATCGTTCGTTATCGTATTCAGCGTCGTCCAATCACGCGAGCAGACATTTTTTCTTAATTATATTTCCCCTGGACTGTTGCACTTTTTGCTCTCTTTCTCTCTCTCTCTTGATTCGCTCTTTCCGCTCGAAGATTAATCGCTCAATCGAAAAATCCGCTTCTTGCTCTGTCGCCGGAGCGTTGGAAAATCGTTCGTCGCGACGTTTTGTATTTTTTTTTTTTTTTCTTTTCCGTTGCTTTTGTATTTTTTTTTTTTTTTTTAAAGCGGCGTAGCTTTGGAGTAGAGTTCGTTGGTTATACCTAATCGGGTGGCAATCAGGCGTCATCGGAACTGAATGGTAAGTTACGAGGTCAGCCGTCGGCTGGGAAAAGCAAGGAAAGGCGAAACGTCCCTCTATAGAAACGTACTATGGCCGATTACCATAAATTTACCGCGATCTACGGGGACGTATACGGTGCCAGTTCCACGCTGGCCAACCAACTTAACAGAGAAAACTAGTTCTGAAACCGGAAAAAAAATCGTCGCCATGTTTGTTGCGCGCGTTACTGCATCCATCCCCCTTGGGAACTTTTTTTTTTAATCCTTTCGATAAATTGGAGCTCTTCGAGTTCCGGATAAATCGAATTGTGCTTCCGCGAAGGAATCGCAAATTGTTCGTCCTGTGAGAATTTAACTTTGGCGGATTGGCATGATTTTTCATCGTACGGATATAAATTCAACCCTCGTATCACACGTGGAAATAAGAAAATACTCGTGCTATTTTTGGGGCTAACATTATTACGATTAAGAAGCGAAAATGAATAAAATTAGTAGTTTATCTTGGCAGCTATAGTAGGTTACTATAAAAAGTAATCAATAAGCCGCGGGTTTCTTAATTATTTACAATCTTAAAGCTTAATTTCGTTATCGTATATTCATAAAATTCACCGATTTCAAATTGCCCGATCTTCCTTTTCACATTTTGTTCGGCGAAGAATTATTAATCGTAAATTTTGCATATTCCTCTATTCATATAATCCTCTTTAAATTGCATAGCTTCTAAGCATATATTTCAGTAGCTTTCATCGGGTATATTTGCCAAATTTTAATTTCCATAAAGAATCGCTTAAATATTTCGATTATTCGTGACATCGAATACCGAAGTTTTCGTAATTCGTTTATAATACACAGTAGCAAGCGTATAAATAGGGAAAAGTAATACACGAAATTTAATTCTATTTATATTTATACGTAACAAGTAACTATAACGTTTATGTATTGTATTTATATATACAATATTTGTATTATTATATTATAATTATTATTATACTATTACATTGTAATAATTACATTAGAATTTATAATACATTATTAATAATACATTATAATACTTTATTAATCATACATTATAATACATTATTAATAATACATTATAATACATTATAATACATTATTAATAATACATTATAATACATTATAATACATTATTAATAATACATTATAATACATTATTAATAATACATTATAATACATTATTAATAATGTATTGTATCTATATATAATCGTACAACTGGTTGAACATAAAAGCTTTTCCTTATTTGCACGCTTGTCGTTGTACACATATTTCCATTGCACCCAATTTCGTTCTCGTTAAACGTGATTCGTCCTAATTAACGATCCCGCCTCGAAACTAGGATAAAATCCGAAGCTTCGCAAAGGCGTCGTCCTAACGTGCATCAACCTATAGTCCCCGAGTCTTCCTCCCTGTTACGTTATATAAAATTGAATCATAATACGTGTCAATTTTTCTCGAAACATCCGCATTATCTTTGCGGGCAAACGAGATCCGGTTAGGGTAGCAATTTGAAGAGACTCGCGGAGAGTAAAACGCCGAGGATTCAGACACTTATCGAATGGACCGCCACCGGCGACGTTCTCAGTCAATGATTCGATGATGAAGTAGCTTCGATCCGGCGTGTGTTACTCGGTTAGGGTTTGCTCGCTTTTTGGTCAATTTTGTCTCATCAGCGCGTTACTTCGGGCGGTGTTCTCGGAACAGGACGAAGACTCGCGTTACCATTCGATTACTGTTATTTCCCGAGTACTTGAGCCAAGCCGGATAGGCTACCATTTTCAGCTTGACTTCGAGTCAAACGAGAGCCTAGCCACTTATCTAATAGCTCGCCTTCCAATACCGAGTATTACCTAGAAAGTTGCGCACAGTTTCCAAGAATTCTCTTATCCCGCTTTTGACCGCGACTCCTTAAAGTATTTATTTTCATTAGCTCTCTTATTAGATTCGAACTTTTTTCCAGGGACGAATGTACGCATATTTCAACACCGGATGTATGTCATTATTTTTTTCGACGTTTCCACGGGTGTTTAATTAGCATGCGTTAAAAGGGATATTATAAAATGCTTGAGAAGTATAAGGTACACATAATGTGACCATTAGGCGTTAATTTTACTAGGTCGAACGTAAAGTAGAATAAAACGTACGCGTATAATACTTACCAGTATCACTCAAAAGGTTAAACATTCGTTTTAATCATTGGCAAACGAGTGTACGCAAATATTCGCCTAATTGACTTTTCGTTTTGTCAGTGCACGTCAACTGTTGCAGCAGAAAATTTAAATTATCATCGTTGATAAATGCTAGAAAGTTTCGGGAATTCGACGACTCGGAATTCGAAAGCACGTAACTAATAGAGGCTTGGGATTGAAAGTCAAAGTATTTCAATTAAAGCAAGATTGTACAATTAACAGCGAAGAAGATACTTGATTGCAAAATTAGCTAATTCAAAGCGAGGAAGGCGTTTAGTTGCAAAAATTGACTGACTCAAAGCGACGATATGAGACTTGGTTGCAAATTTAACCGATTCGAAGCGAAGGAAATGCATCGTTGCAAAAGAGTCGAAAGGAAGGCGACGTTACGTTACAAAAAAAGAAAAAGCAACTCGTTCAAGGTGAAGAGGACAGTTTGCCGCAAAGTAACTACATAATTCAAAGCGAAGAAGACACTTTGCAGCGAAATAACTAATTCAAAGCGAGCAATACGCGTTCGGTTGTAAAATAACTAATTCAACGCGAAGAAGACATTTAGTTGCAAAATAACTAATCCAAAGCTAAGAAAACAAGCTTGATTGTTGCGAGCGAAAGCAAACACGTTTCAAAGATGGCGGCGACATTTGACAGGGGTAGATAATTGAAGATTTCACGGTTGAGACGAGAATTAAGTGGATGAAAAATTCCTAACACGAGTCGGACTCGACTAATCGTTGTTTCTCGGGACGCGACGGTCGCTTATCTAGCAATTAGTCGGTATCGGTAATTAACGCGGCCGATTCTCCACCCCGCTTTACCACTACCATATATCCGCTCTTCCGCACGCGTGTGTTAAGAGAAATAGAAAGAGAAGAACGGCGATTTCGATAAGCAATTCTCGAACCGTTTTCCTGTAATCTATTCCTCTGCTACCTCCGCCAATCTTCGTAGCTTATTATTTATTTATCCCTTTGTACACGAAAATAAGTTCAGCCATCGGTGAGTAATATTGTTTATGTTGACACGGGAGAGGAAAAATCTAATCCATTAGGTCATTGATGTTAGGTAATAATAAATATCAGGCAAAGTAGAATTATTTTCCTCGTCGTTTTCTTCTTCATTCTTTTTCCTTTCGTTTGTATTTTTATTCAATCTTCTCGTATGCTTTCTTCAGTCTAGGAGCAGCATTTTGCATCTTGAAAATCGTTGTGTTCTTAGTTGGTTGCACGTTCTTGAGTTTCACCGGAAATTTTGGCCAGGGGTAGTTTTAGGAACACCGTATGACGGGAGAAGAAAAACGATACTTTTATTATGGAAAATGTTTGAACCAGTTAACCCCTTGCCTTATTATAACGAGTTACGTTATATTACATTAGTATTGTTACATATTATTTATAGACTGATTACGATAAAAACACGCTGCATTTTTTAATACACTTTAATTAATTTCTTTTGTAATTTGTAAGACTATAAGATCGAGGACTACTAAGTAGAAATTGAGTATAATAACTTTAGTGTTTTGCATTTGTCTCGCTGTTATGATAAAAAGTATCCAACATTTTAGTAAATAATCTTCGAAAAATTCGTAAGGCATGGGGTTAAACTACGCCAGCACATTATTAATCAGATACTTGTAAAAGATATAGGTACGTACGTACGTGCATTCGCAGAATTTTTAGACTTACTTTCGCCGAATGCAATGTGAGATCGTGGCGCTCCAATTAATTTTTACGCCCAATAAAGTTCGGTAAAACGCTTCTCCTTCGATAGTTGTAGATACAGTACGTCTTCTTACACGCGTTTAAATACTAATTCAATACAAGCGAGGTAAATTTTAGTGCTTATTTCGCGAAACAGTGCCAGAGGCCATTTTAGAAACGCGGGTTTTATTAAGTATAAATCTAATCTTTATTAAGTATTCCAACTTCTTGCTACAAATGTATTTTCAACCCCTTGTTAAAAACGTATTTCTAACACTTTGTTAAAAATGTATTTTCAACCCCTTGTTAAAAATGTATTTTCAACCCCTTGTTAAAAATGTATTTTCAACCCCTTGTTAAAAACGTATTTCTAACACTTTGTTAAACATGTATTTTCAACCCCTTGTTAAAAATGCATTTTCAACCCCTTGTTAAAAACGTATTTCTAACACTTTGTTAAACATGTATTTTCAACCCCTTGTTAAAAACGTATTTTCAACCCCTTGTTAAAAACGTATTTCTAACACTTTGTTAAAAATTGTATTTCTAACACTTTGTTAAAAATGTATTTTCAACTCGTTGTTAAAAACGTATTTCTAACACTTTGTTAGAAATCTTGTTGCCGTTGAAATCTTGGCGATTTTCCCCTTTCCCTTCGATAATTTTCTAAAATTCCCCACCGTAATTACCTAAGAATTCATTACTCAGCAGATAGATAAGACGATCTTGCTTCGGTTATTTCGTGTACAACACACAGCCCTTTGCATCTCTTTAACTTTAAATTTAAATTTTGCATAAATGCATAGAATCACCGTGGTACTAATTATAGCGACGGAATAATGTTTCAATTAACTTTACTTTTCGTGTCAGAATGGATATACTTATCCTTCCATTTTTTATTCTCCTACCGCGTTGTTTTTCTGCCACGATGTCATGTTTTCTAATACCCATTACGAGGAACGAATAATGATTCAATTAACTTTTTCCCTGGCCGTTAAAAAGAAAAAAACAAAAAGGTGTAACGAGTGCACTCCGTTTGTAATTAATATTCAAATCCGCGCATTGAATATTGCCATTTTTCCGTCGCTCGAATCGTGTTTTTGCACACCTCGCGAATCGATCAGAAAAAGAATGATGGCCGATGTAATGCTTTTTGTCGGCTTTACGAGCCTTTTTTTTTTTTGTTCCGTAGAAAACGCGTAATGAACGTACACCAAGTGGTAAATGACTTTCAATAGCGTGTTCTAATTTCTTTTTTCTTTCCGCGATCCGCTTTACCTGTCGATTCTCGGATACTATAATTCTCCGCTAATGTAATCGCGGTTTTATTGCTCGCAACTTCCTCGATTGCATCGCGTTTAGATTCCCGCGCATTAAGCACGGGGCATTCGAAATGTTACGATGCTATAAAAATGCTTACATTGTAGAATCTGTGCTACGCTGTGTGCCCGCACGTATTATTATGCCTCGTTACACCGCGATGCTATACTGTAATCAAAATACGTTACGGAAGGAAAAATCCTATGATAAGAGAATATAACCAGATAAGAAAATCTCCACGCTTCTATGCGCCTTCGGATTCTTTCCGAATTTAATGCTATTCCTCCGATCGACTCGTATTTAGTCATTTTTTTTATCGGCCACGTATTTTATTACAATTCGTTTTAATCGAGGAAGAATTCCTACGGGAAGAAAATTGTTGAGTGACGGAATATTCGCACACGATTCGTAAAATGTGGAGTAAACGATTAGGCTAAAGATATAAAATAGGCAGAGTAAAAGAATTGTTTTCGAATTAATTCGAATTCTAAGGTGCAAGATGACGTTTCAAGAAAATTTCCGGAGAAGGAAATTATACAAATTTTAGATTCCATTATGAAGTTCTATATTATAGTAATCATTGTAGAATATTATGAGAGCAAATTTCTTTACTTAAGGACATATTATTTTACATTAAAATAATGATTAGAATTAAGGTTGATTTGACTTGACTCAATTTTTAATATTCGCTTCGCCACTGAAAGGCAATATTCAATGAATTTGCCTACGTTACTCAAAGTATGAAGTATGAAATTGATACTTTAATTGGACGTTAGAAAATAAATGCACGGAATCCTAATTAATTTACAATATTTCAATTATTTTCCAAATTAAACGTCGCGGAATGCAAGCAAATATTCTCCTATTTTTCAATCATGAATTTTCACATTCTAGCTGATTTTATTCGTCAAACGACACGATATTGAATAATAGAGCAATACTCTATTACGCGTCTATAATTATTTAACGCGCTAGAAAATCGCTCTGCTAATATTAGACGTATGCAAATGTTTCCAACGCGGTTTAGATAAGTCGGCGCAAGAAAATTGATCTCAGACAAAAGTGAAGCTTGCGAAAATGCCATACGTTAATCGGAGTACCATAATTCTACGCGGTTACGCAAAACTCAAGAGATTCGCACGAGAGAAGAATGAGTTTCGCAGCGAGTATGAAGTTCATATTACGAATCAACCGAGTAAACAATTTCCAATCGAATCGCTTTGCTTTTCGTTGCTAAATTCGCGCAAACACGATTCCTTTACGTTGCCAACTGTAATTGGACGCGACAAATGTGGATTGTACCGCGACGAACCTAATCGCAAAGCGTTGGCGTATTTATAACGTATTGACAATGAAAATTGATAAAAAGTATTTACGTACGTACATCGTTTATTTCACATTTCAATGCTAATTAATTACGGTCGAGTATGTTAACTTTCCTATCGTTTAAACGTAATATTAATGCGACGATGAAAAGTTTCTATCGAAATTATAGAAACAGATAAGAGAAACGATCGATTGAAAAGTTCAGGTGTATACAAATAATTTTTCTGGATGTTCTAGAAACGACGCAAACCTTTGCATGCTTCTAATTGAATAATTAAAACCCTTTCCTCGTTCGACTTTGCGTAGGGTAGATGCCCCAATAATTGCCACTTTAAATGTTTCGTGTAACAATGGAATAACGTGTGGAAGGTCATGGATAAAAAAGATTATAATACTAAATTTGGACTTCGTTTTTATGCAACGATACATGGACGTTGCATACGCGTTTATATTTAATATTGAAAAATAAATATTAGGGGGTGTTAAAAATAAATATTAGAAAGTATGGAATTTTTCTAATGCGATAAAGGCGATGCTTTTTCGGTTTATCTTCAATCCTTGGTACAAATTAACTCTTTGCGGACGAGCGTCGACAAATAGCCGCCGAAACTTTTTCGATTCTATGGATAAATGTCGGTTTTGAAAACAGCAAATTTGGATTAGTCACACTAATATGCACTTTCGATAATAATTTAGCGAAAATTCGTTTAGCGTTATTAAATATGTCCGTGATGGATTTGTAATTGAGTGGAAATTTGTTACGTATTATTTTTTCTCGTCCGCAAAGGGTTAAATTCTTAATATACGTAAGGTTCATTTCCATTTAAGTGACAACTTTTTAAGCGACAGTACGAGGGACATTGAACTTTGTTATAATATATTTTCGACGAATCAGTAATTGATACGTCATATTTAATATACAATAAAAATCGTCGTAAACGAAAGAGACGTCAACTAATGTTGTGCTCCAAACCGGAACAATTCATAGGTTGAATAACTTCTAAAACAATGAAACAAAGTTGCTTAAAGCGATAAGCTTAAAGTTGAAATACGTGGGACATCTACCCTACTTATATTTCATATCTCCAATTCAACGTGAAGCTCGATTAAACGTTTCTCGTCGCACGCAAAAGAAAAGAAAAAGATATCCCGTTCTCAAAGGTTTAACGAAGCATTCAATTAACAAAGAACGCTCATTGCGTGCGCGTAAGAAACGTAAGAAACGCGTAACTTTCTTCTGCGCCTGAAAACGTCGCTGCACCGTGTGATTAACCCTTCTCGCTTGTTACGCAAACAAACAACTGGCACGTTTTTCTTTCTTCTCTCCCTCTCTCGATGGGATAACGAAGTAACGGGGTATTTAAGAGAAATGGGAATAGTGGGAAAACTGTTAATAGCAGAATGGTAAATCGGTTTGCGGATCTATTCTTCGCCTGGTTCGTCATGAGCTGCGGCACGAAGCGATTTTTTAATGACGTCTGCCAACGTCGAACGAACAGTTGCAATACTAATTACCTCTAATACACGGTTGCGCAAATGGAATGGACGTGATAGCGAATGAAATCCACGCCGCCGGTTCGCCTGGCGTCGACACTGTTTACGGAGAATTGATATTACGAAAGGGAATTGCCTTTGCAGTTAAGTCACGAGCAATTACCATTAGCTTGTTCTGAGTAATTACCCTTTTGTTAAGTGAAACATGTAACTCGCGGAACGGCACGATTCCGGTTGCTTTTTGTTTAAAACCGGCGACCGGTTCCGGTCTTCTTTGCAGATGCTAATTTTACGACGACTCGCCGCGAGACGCGCGGCAAATTTCTTGGAAAATTAAGTAGCAATGGTTAAAGGATTAAGCTTGGACAGAATCGCGGAGATGTTAATGGAAAATATTACGCGAATTATTAGCCAAATGGTCAGAGGTATTGTATTGAATGTATCAGGTGTATCTAGCGGTGGGACAAATTTAGAAACATGATTATGAGTACTAGTATGCATCGATTCCTGAATATACTGATGTGGTATTTAACGCGTATCAAAGTACAATATAATCTGGTGGTGGGATAAATTTAGAGACACTATTATGAATACCATTATCAAAATACGCATGAAAAGTATCAAAAATGTCTTAATCTCATCACTAAATATATCAATAAATAATCCATTTATCTTGTTACATTCAACAATTGTTTTCAATCGAATCAAATACCGATTTGTTGTTAAATACATTGCCGTTGAGTTGCAATATTTTACGTGTATTTAACGCGTATCAAAATACGTATCAAAATTATCAAACATGTCTTAGTTCCATCACTAAATATATCAATAAATAATCCACTTACCTTGTTACATTCAACAATTGTTTTCAATCGAATCAAATACTGATTCGGTGTTAAATAAATTGCCGTTGAGTTGTAATATTTTACGTGTATTTAACGCGTATCAAAATATGTATCAAAAGTATCAAACATGTCTTAGTTCCATCACTAAATATATCAATAAATAATCCACTACCCTTGTTACATTCAACAATTGTTTTCAATCGAATCAAATACCGATTCGGTGTTAAATACATTGCCATTGAGTTGCAATATTTATACACCTCTTTTCGATAAGCAATATTAAGTAATTCCTACTTAAAAGCTCAACACTTTTGGACAAATTAAATTCAACGATCCGAAATATTGAAATGTAATTTTCCTGTTTCCCTAACAAATAAATTTCTACAATAATAAATACGCAAAGTACAGTAGAAATTGCAACTTGTAGAGGGTGAAACAACCCCCTATTACGTCCCCTTCGTTATCTTTAAAAAGATACGAATTTGCATAAAAATTCGCAGTCTAATTTACAGGGAACGGTGAAACGCCATTTTATCGTAACCGAATTGAGTACCCTATGATTTCCAGCCCGCCATTCGTTGTCGGGACGCCTCGTGTGCGTCTAGAGGCACAATGCCCTGTTAATCAGCGTTATTAAAGCTACGTTTACCCTCGTGACGTTCGCTCCATGGGGTTTCTACCGGCAACAATGACACTCGGTAGCATTCCCGTCATCCTCTTTTTTTTTTTTTACCGATCTTCATTTCACGGCTGTCCCCCGTGTTTTCCTACGCTACACACTAGGCTCCTCCTTCTTTTTTCTTCACGCACCCATGGTTTTCGAACGATGAAAAAAACTCTATCGCGTATGGTTCTCGTTCCAGCGTGACTATAGGATTCCTTTTCTTCGTCTCGTTCGGTGGTAGGTACTAATTTTGTAGGGCGAATCGGATTGACGTCTTCATTGAGCGAATCGTCGCGCTTCATCGAAGATCGCGATCCGATCGCTGATCCGCGAATCGAACAGTTGGACGATCGGTCTTTTTTTTATCGTGCTGGATCGTGTTTTACGATGATTGTATTGTTTGATTGGTTCAGCGTTACTACTGTTGCGACGATAAAAAAGGATGTGAGAATTGTAGGAGCAAGTATTATTTTATTAGCGGTGTTTCAACGCTAATCGTACAGGTATTTTGCATACACTTATTCGATAAATCTTCCCAAGTGACGAGAGAAGAAAACAGAAATTTAAACCGTGGGAAACTTATTAGTTGGACGATGTATAATATAATTTTTTCATTGCTTTTATTTTCAAGTATTTGCCAGTATAATTTTTCCACTTCTCCTGTATTTAATTTTTTTCCAATGCAATATTCCTGTTTGCTTTGCTTTTAAATTTTCCCCTACATAATTTTCCCATTTCTTTATTTTTACAAATAATTCTCCAATATAATTTCTCTGTTTACCTTATCTTCAAATTTTCCCATTTCTTTATTTTTAAATAATTCATCAATATAATTTTCCTATTTACCTTATCTTCAAATTTTCCCCTACATAATTTTCCCATTTCCTTTATTTACAAATAATTCTCCAATATACTTTTCCTATTTACCTTATCTTTAAATGTTCCCCTACATAATTTTCCCATTTCCTTTATTTACAAATAATTCTCCAATATACTTTTCCTATTTACCTTATCTTTAAATGTTCCCCTACATAATTTTCCCATTTCCTTTATTTACAAATAATTCTCCAATATAATTTTCCTGTTTGCCTTATCTTCAAATTCTCCCATTTCTGTATTTTTAAATAATTCATCAATATACTTTTCCTATTTACCTTATCTTTAAATTTTCCCTTACATAATTTTCCCATTTCTTTTATTTACAAGTAATTCTCCAATATTATTTTCCTATTTGCCTTATCTTTAAATTCTCCCATTTCTTTGTTTTTAAATAACTCTCCAATATAATTTTCCTATTTACCTTATCTTCAAATGTTCCCCTACATAATTTTCCCATTTCTTTTATTTACAAATAATTCTTCAATATAATTTTCCTATTTGCCTTATCTTTAAATTCTCTCATTTCTTTGTTTTTAAATAACTCTCCAATATAATTTTCCTATTTACCTTATCTTCAAATGTTCCCCTACATAATTTTCCCATTTCTTTTATTTACAAATAATTCTCCAATATAATTTTCCTATTTGCCTTATCTTTAAATTCTCTCATTTCTTTGTTTTTAAATAACTCTCCAATATAATTTTCCTATTTACCTTATCTTCAAATGTTCCCCTACATAATTTTCCTATTTCTTTTATTTACAAATAATTCTCCAATATACTTTTCCTGTTTGCCTTATCTTCAAATTCTCCCATTTCTGTATTTTTAAATAATTCATCAATATACTTTTCCTATTTACCTTATCTTTAAATGTTCCTCTACATAATTTTCCCATTTCCTTTATTTACAAAAAATTCTCCAATATACTTTTCCTGTTTACCTTATCTTTAAATTTTCCCCTACATAATTTTCCCATTTCTTCTATTTACAAACAATTCTCCAATATACTTTTCCTATTTACCTTATCTTCAAATGTTCCCCCACATAATTTCTCCATTTCCTTATTTCTAACTAATCTCCGAACATAATTTCCCTATTAGCCTCGCTTTCAAATTGCTTCGCAAATATTTCTGCCTACGTAATTCTCTCGTTTCTCTTACGATTAGTTTCCAGTATTCCTTCAACGTTGATCCTCCTACTCCGCCTTTTCGTTAGCTCCCCTTAATGATCATTTACGACCTCTGCGTAAGCAATTAAAAGAAGAATTAGACATTATGGAAACGGAGTAATTTTCAGTTGCAAACGTGATTGCGGCTAATTGCTCGGACGGCAATTAGAGGCGAGCATTATTACGGCCTGTGGTGTGTCGCGCTCGTGTGTATGCAAATGTCACGACATCTTCAATTCCGTTCACGTTGAAAAATCGTCGCCGATATCCGGTATCAGTGGGACGACTGGTCGTGTCGAGCAGCCAGTCGATCGTGTAATTAAATAGTAATCGCTCATTATCCCGTGGTTCGTCATTTATTGCACACTAACTCGTTCACGCGCGCGCGCCACTGCAAATCCAACCGGTTTTCGGCTGCTACCGTTAATCCACCGATGATAAAACACTAGAAGCATCGTTGCTTCAAGCAGACGGTAAATTAAATTTATTAACGATCCATTGACTAAGGACAGGATAGACTACTTATCCAATACTTCTTTGTCATCCGGATTTGGGGCTGATGAGCTAATGATGTTTACTTTTACGATTGTCTAAAATGTATAACCTTCGTGTTTGCTCTTACATTTTGTATATTAAAATACTTTAAAAGCGTTTACATTCTTTGTCAGATAATAAAATGAAAGATATTCTTCCGAAAGGTTTGAAAATTTAGGTTATCGGTATTTCGGAGCATGTGACACCAAGTCCCATAAGATGATCGATTTATTCTGTACCTCGATTGTGAACGATCGACAGTGCGACGAATTCTTAACGATTTTTGGCAAATATTTCACGATTTCTATGACTTTTATGCCTCATCGTTAACGTAATATCGTTGTCCCTTTTTCTGTGGCGCCTCGGGACTTAAAAACATTTCTAATGAGGGTAGGTTTACGGTGTTTTGACGAAAATAAGCTACAGAGTTTACGTACATATGTAAAATATTAGGTGCATCGATGAATAATCCTCTTCCCTTCTTTAATTCAAGGTTTATTTTTAACAAATTTAGATTATCAATTCAGGTTAAATATGGTTGGTATTATTTGCTACATTTTCGCTACATTTTTGAGCAAACAATTACAAGAAGACTAGAAGTTAACTTATTATTACTAATAAGTTAAAGAAGACAGTCAATAAAGTAGTAAAAATTATCAGAACACAGAAACAATTGTAATTTTAAAATGAAATCATAGCGGGTCTACATTTGTATCAACTTTTTTCCTTATTTCTTTTTAGCGTGCCGAATGCACCCCTAAAGTTATACCCTCGTATTTCGAAACACTTTGTATTTACTCGTTTCACAGTAAAAGGGTTAAAGCCACGTTTGTTTTCCTCATCGAACCTTTTTCAGTCTTTCAATTTAACACTTTGGAAACTAGGAAATGAAAATCCCCTGGCTAGTACCGATATTCTAGCTAGTACCGATATATCGGCTAGTTCCGATATTGTAGCCGGTTTCCCATTTATTAGAACTGTAAATCTTGCCAGGACCAATATAATAATAGCGATGATTCTTCTCGTCGCAATCTGACAACAATTGCGATCTTTTACTGTCTCATAAAAAGTGAAAAATATTAATGAAAATGTTATTAATGAACATTAGATACCAATAGGCCTTTTTTCCCCTTGTTACATTACCGACACGTTAATTCGAAACGTAAGTAAAAGAAAGCAGCGAAACGATTCCGAAGTATCCTCAAACGGAAGAAAAACAAAGAAGAAAAAGTTCGCACGAATTCGAGAGAGGAGGATTTCGCGACGTGGATACGTTCGGAGTATAATCGCGTCACCGTGGGCCATTAACGTCCCTTGATTCTCATTGGCAACGAAATATCGAAGCCCGGGTTCCCCCGTTGAATTACGCAGTGGGCTAAACAATTAAGAAGCGCCAATTACGGAATTAAGTATGCAAATCAGACGTCGTATATTACCAGGACGGGCTTCGTAATTATGTTAATTCGCGGCGAACAATCGCGACCGCCGTGTACCCTGAATACGCGCGGGACAGAGAGATACACACGCGAACAAAAAAAAAAAAAGAAAAAACAGAAAAAGAAAGAGAGAAAAAGGAGACCAGCTGCGCGCGGTATCGGTTTAACTTATTCTCCGCCAGCAACCTATTGAAACGTTTAACGCGTGTAGCCGCGCGACCGGCTGAAATTACCATTTCAATCGATCGGATCGCGGTTACGATTAATCGCACGTAGCTAATGTTTCCAACAACGTGTTCTTTAAGTTGAAACGCTTGCTAAAACGCGGTTGCTAATTTTCCCTTTCGAAAAAGGTTACCGGCTGCTTAAAAATAGGTCGCTGCATTAATCCACCGAAATATTGTATACAAAATGCAACGCACACCTTGAAACCCAATAAAATAAATGGCTAAAGAATGGTTACGTTTCGATGTGCCCAAAGTATTGAACTCAATTCGTTCTAAATTCGATCGAACGACGCTTGGAAATATTGAAATCGAAAATGATAAATTACACGTTTAGAAGTGGGGAAGATTTCATCTCGTTTCGAGATGAAATTACGAGAAGAAGAAGGACAATGTTTTACCTTCTTTGTACAAAATTACGATGTAGTAGTAACTGCTAACGACGAAGTAATGCGATGAAGATCAAAGGTGGTTAACGAAATAGTAATCTACGTGTATCATATGTGTACATTAAGGAAAATATCGATGCCTACGTTCACGTTTGTGTCAGCGAAAAAGTTACACTTTTACGTATTTTATTAAGTACGTATAAATAAATTATTTTATCTCAGCAATTTTGTACGTACTCTTTGTTACAATATGCGAATAAAATACGTACACATATCGTGCTTCTGCTTTTGAATATAAGTGTGTATATTCACTATTTTGTTATTTTTCATTGGCAACATTGTAGGTGTACGCTCAATTTTGTGATCAACTGTATACAATCTTTATTTCGGTATGACAGCCGAAAAATATGGACTTGGTTTACAGTAACCTCTTATCGAACTCATTCGTTCATTCTACTCAGTCGCTGCACTCTTACAGAGAAGCATATAATATAAAATATTCGAAAGGAAGCACACGCTGTTAAATTTAGAGGGCGCTATAAATGTCCACCGAAGCACCGTTTCTTTAATTGCATCGATAAAGATACGACATTTTTTCCCTTTTAGTGATGAAATAATAAATAAGTTTGTAATAATCGTGACACGTATTCCAAGGGTTATTATTATTATTCTACGTGTTTTATTATAAACATTCCGACGTGTTTATTTGGCTTCTTATTTTCAAATGGATTTCACGCTATTCTTTCGAATAACAAATATCCATCATAATCCATCCACCCGAAAAACTAGCTTCCGAATTGTTCTCATCTTCGCCGTAGCGCATAATTCCCGTCAATTTCCCAGTCTTCTTAAAACGTTCGAATATTTCTCCTTCTAATTACAGCGTCTCGCGTGTGGCACCGCGCTGCGCAAGTACAAAGTAATCACCCCCCCCCCCCCCCCCCCTACAGAGAATCTTTCAACTCTTCTGCACTTCGTAACATTGAATTCTCCGCGGCAACATCTCTTCTACTAATCCAACGCCGAACGTCTTTCTCATTTCGCAACGCGCCGCCTTCTCGAACGTCTTCGAAATCACTCCGCCATTCGACTCTAGTCTTCGCGATTTGCCTCGGCCCTCTCTGTGTGCTGGCGTCGTTAGCGAAACTCCTAGGCGCTTCCTAGACGTCGCCCACGGGCGTCCCGAGGTTTTAGCATCTTGGAAGATGCGAGGTGTGCTGGAACGAGGGCGAAGGGAAAAGAACGAAGGGAGCTAGACGGCCTGTAATTACGGGAAGCTTGGCTGTGCGCAGCTGAGCCGCCCAGAGCGACTCGAAATTACTCAAAAATAAGACCAAATCGCGAACGTATCAAATTATATCCCCGCCGATTCTCTCTCTCTCTCTCTCTCTCTCATCCCTTTCTCGCCTCATCCCTCCGTCCCTTCAACGTTCCTTTTTCCCCCTGTGTTAGCGACCAAAGTGTTTTTCAACGTTAACGTTTCACCGGCGACGCGAAACACGCATCGCTGTCTAAGCCGTCGACCCGAACGCTAATGCGTTTTTAATTGTTCTTAACGCGCCTGTAAACGGCCGCGATGCAAATGCCGCCGCGATACACTCGATAACTTCGTATCCTGGTCTCTCGAAGGAGAGATCCTGGCAAATGTTTTTTTTTACCCACAGGTGTTCCTTCTGGACTTCCGAATAAGAAAGAATGGAGATCGTATCGGGGGATCGGTGGAGATTTGAGCGCGATACCGTATTTATTTATCTATTTATCTATTTATTAACAGGGGTAAACCGTTTAGAGTAGAAAGAAAAGTTACGATTTATCGCGAGAGTTTAAGCAACGTAACGATCGAAATTTAAAGCAAGCGGTAGTGGAAAAGTTACCATTTTTTGGAATCGAAAGCGTTAATATTCTTTGGTATCGAGTTGAGATCATTGTTAATACCGTATAGCGTGGCACGAGCTTCTTCTAATACGAGAGTTTGGCATCGAATAGCTGTGAAAGACGAGGTAAACTTAAAGGAGTTCAATACGCGTGAACACGTAACAATACCGTTGATCACATTAGAAGCGAAACGAAGTCCAAGATACGACGTTTCTCAAGCGGTAATTAACCCTTTGCGGACGAGTGTCGGAAATAATCGCCCAAGTTCTTCGGTGTTTTGGACATATATTAATTTTTAAAACAAGAAATTCAGATTAAAATGATCACTAATACCCCGCTGTTAATACGTGGACAAGTATTTGTTTAACCCCTTCACTTACGATCATTTTATTACCTACGTATGGTAGAATTAACTGATCAGTGACTTCGTGTAACGTCAAGTGCAAACCATTCGAATATTATAGGCAATATTTGTTTAACAACCTCCGATCTTATAACGCAAAGCCAAAATTAAGGATCAACTTAAATTTTTCCGTCAGATTTATGTGGTTTAGTTAAATCTGTGCCCTAATTCGTAGCACGAGTGTGACTCGTTATTATAGGGCAAAAGGGTTAATAACGTCTTCAAAATATTAACCCTTTGCGGACGACAAATAGTAAAACTTAAAAAGAGTATTTTGACTTTGAATTCCAAGCCTTTAAATTTCTAAGCTTTCGAATTTCCAGGTCAACAAATTCTTAAAACTTTGAAGCGTTGATCAACGATGTTAATTGAAATTTTCTGCTTTAACAGTGAACAGTGCGTCCACGAAACCAGAAAAGTGGCGCGATTATTTGCAGACACTCGTCCGCAAACGGTTAATAATCGAACGAAAATTCGTTAAACATTATTTTGCTCCGTCCGCAAAGGGTTAATTGAGATCGAACATGAGTACATAATTATGGTCATCGATTGCCATAGGACGATTCATACGAAAGGCACACAAACGTGAGAATCGGTGTTGAATAATCTCGATTTGTTTACGAAGGTAGCGATGATAAGGAGATCGAATAACAGAGCGGTATTCCAAACGTTGTGAATTTATAAGAGTTATATATTTGCGTTGCGAGTTATACTAGAGGTGCAAAAGGCGTGAAAAGAGGAGAGATTTGTTAATATGCAGGAAAAGATGGGGAATATTATAGAAGATTTGTAAGCGTTAACCTTTTGCCCTACAATAACGAGATATACTCGTGATAAAAATTGTAGTAGGATTGCGATAAAAATACATCGTATTTTTTAATAAATTTCAATTTTAATTCTACCTGTGATTTCAGTTTATAGGGCTGAGATTCGTAAGCATAAATTAAGTACGATATTTTAACGTTTTGCGTTCGTAGCACTGTTAACCCTTTGCGCACGCGTGTCACAGTTAGTACCCAAGCTTTATTCATTTCTTGGACTCATGTCGATCTTTTAAAGTAAGATCCACGTAATAACATTAGTATATCGTACTGTTAACAATCGAACAAGATTTCGCTAAGTTCTGCCCTCGAAAGATTAATAATTACGAGAACATTAGTTACATATTACCTTGCTCCGTCCGCAAAGGGTTAAAGTAGTAAACAGCTGACATTAGCGTAAGTATTCTTTGGAAATATTCGTATGTCAAGGGGTTAATCGAAGAATTCTACGAGGAATGAAAGATGGGAGGAAAAAACGGGCGATTCGCGAAGAATTTAGTAAGATGGGTATAGTTTTGGCAGATTTTTAAATAAGGCGAGGAAAGTTAGAATTAATGACGTTACATTATACATTTTTCGAGGGATGAAAAAGGGGCGAAGTGCGAAGTATAAAATAGCTTTCGTGGATTTTTGGATAGAGTAGAAACAGGTGGAGAATATTATAAAAATCAACGGAGATTTATAGACGATTTATATTTATATTATATTAATAGGAGATTTATATTTATATTATATTAATAGGAGATTTATATATATATTAATTGTGAACTTTTGCGAAGGCTGGAAAAGGGGTGGAAACTTTCGTAGCCTTGTAAAAGATCTGATGAATTTCAGAGGCATTCTAGATTTATTAATAGGGTCAGCAAAACAGAGTTAATTGCAATTATTGTTAATTGCAATGATTGCAATTATTTTCCGCATTATATTTGTATTACATATTATACAAAATCCATCAATATAAAATATAAAACGCGAATTAAATTTCTCATTGATTTAAAATTAAGATTTATAAATATTAGGAATATCTGAAAAATTGACGAGCTTTTCAGTGTAACACATTTTCCAATCCTTTCAATTTAATCCTCTTAATCTTTACGTTTCTTAAAACGCATAGCGATTGCAAACTTTTAACGAGGTTTAAAGTTTAAAGTTTTGCGAAGGATGGAAAATTCTCGCGGCTTCGAAATAATGCTAATATTTTAATCGCAATTGTTCTAAATTTTTAAGTAGGATAGAAAACCAAAAATATTTCAAAACTATTATACAAATTAAGGGTTAAGTGATGAATGTTGCGATGTGGGATTAAAAGTAGTGGAAAATGGAGTTAGTAGAAATTTCTGAATTAAATTGTACAAAACTCGTACAAAATAATTGATCAAACGTTCTATATTCCTACCTATACACTGTCGTACTTTTTCCTCTTCGCATAATCGCCCGAGTCTTCGCTACAATCCGTTCTATACCAACTGTGCCGCAAAGTTTCCACTATTTAAAAGCAAAGTCCGAGCTAAAATGTAGTTTAACGCTGGCTCGCATAAAAATTGCAATAAAATAGCCCGCGAACAAAGTCGAAGCGTACAATTTTCTTACGACTAACGCGACGTTAGCGAGAAAGTATCGCGTTGTACGGAGAATAATTCGCACGATTCGCAATTTAGCTTCGTCACGCGCAACTCCTAACGTCGTGGGATCGAAAGAGTTCGTCAATACGGAAAATGGCCAGATTGTTAGCCTTAGTTAACCCGCTTTTTCTCTTCTAATTAAATTATTGAACGGGCCTGCGATTGTTCGGCGAACTCGACAGATGTGTCGCTTTCAGGAGCTATAGTCACGGTTCAGGCATTAACGATTCTATTCATCCCGCGCGGAAGGTTTTCACGCAACAGCCACGTTAATGATTCGCGTCAGATGTTATCGAGTAATAACCGCAATTATTAATAGATTACCGAACCGCGATTTCGCGCGGATTCCGTATTAATCGGCCACAGTTTTACGCGTCCCGGGCTTTCGTGATCGTAGACGTTGCCTATTGCAACGCTTCTCGTAAGCCAGAAATAATTAACGAGCTGGTAATCGCTGCGATCCTAAGTACGCTAACTGTTATAGGCACATTTACTCGCATCGATTTTTGAAATTTTTGGATGGAAATGTTTCGTTGAATTTGTGATCTTAATCGGGTTTAAATGTACATATATTTGTCGGGTATTTAGAGTTTAAATTAAGCTCGCTTTTAAAATTATACTAATTTGTAGTTTTTTCTTTCTTTTTTTGATGGATTGATTCGTATAAATGGGGAATTTTAGAGGAAATTTTAGTAGCTTGATAGGTACACGAGATAAATGCAAAATACAAAATATATATATATTCAAAGAAAAATATATAAATAAATACAAAATATAGGAGATACACAAAATACATGAAACACACAAAATACAGAAGATACACAAAATACATGAAACACACAAAATACAGAAAATACAGGAGATACACAAAATACAGGAGATACACAAAATACATGAAACACACAAAATACAGAAAATACAGAAGATACACAAAATACATGAAACACACAAAATACAGGAGATACACAAAATACATGAAACACACAAAATACAAAAAATACAGAAGATACACAAAATACAGAAGATACACAAAATACATGAAACACACAAAATACAGAAAATACAGGAAATACACAAAATATTGTACATGAAACACACAAAATACAGAAAATACAGAAGATACACAAAATACATGAAACACGCAAAATACAGAAGATACACAAAATACATGAAACACACAAAATACAGAAGATACACAAAATACAGAAGATACACAAAATACATGAAACACACAAAATACAGAAGATACACAAAATACATGAAACACACAAAATACAGAAAATACAGGAGATACACAAAATACATGAAACACACAAAATACAGGAAATACACAAAATACATGAAACACACAAAATACAGAAAATACAGGAGATACACAAAATACATGATACGCACACAATACACAAAATACACAAGATAGGCAAAATACAGGAAGTATAAAAATTATTGGCACATCATTGAATCTTTTTTAATATTCGTGTTTCGCTTAATTAGATATTTAACCGCGCTAAATATTGTGTCGTTTAATGGTACATTTATATAATTACAGTAATTAAATTTAGGTATTTAGCAAAGGTTAATTGTAGCTATTAACATTTCGTTATATTGATACAGTACTACATTAATATTAATTATATTAATGTTATGGTACAACACTATAAATTATATTGATATTATACCTATTGCATTAATAGCAACAGGATACCGATCAATTATATTTATACGATTGCGAAAAATTAGTAGCAATTACACAAACGGAATGTAGAAGTTGATGAACAAAAATATTCCATTGCAAAATAGGCGCAGATGCGAATACTTTCTTATCGTTACTCTACTTTTACTTTCTCTATTTATTCGTGAAGACATAAACACGCTAAAATTAATCTTTTGCGTTGCATTAATTTTCTCGAAACTTTTATTACATCCATTTTCCCCAATTCCATTTAGTTATTTCGTTATTTAGTTATTTAGTTATTTAGTTATTTAGTTATTTCGTTATTTAGTTGTTTAGTTATTTCGTTATTTAGTTGTTTAGTGATTTAGTTATTTAGTTATTTAGTTATTTCGTTATTTAGTTATTTAGTTATTTAGTTATTTAGTTATTTAGTTATTTAGTTGTTTAGTGATTTAGCTATTTAGTTATTTACTTATTTACTTATTTAGTGATTTAGTTATTTAGTGATTTAGTTATTTAGTTATTTAGTTATTTAGCTATTTAGCTATTTAGTTATTTACTTATTTAGTTATTTACTTATTTAGTGATTTAGTTATTTAGTTATTTAGCTATTTAGTTATTTAATTATTTAGTTATTTAGCTATTTAGTTATTTACTTATTTAGTGATTTAGTTATTTAGTTATTTCGTTATTTAGTTATTTAGCTATTTAGTTATTTACTTATTTAGTTATTTAGCTATTTAGTTATTTACTTATTTAGTGATTTAGTTATTTACTTATTTAGTGATTTAGTTATTTACTTATTTAGTGATTTAGTTATTTAGTTATTTCGTTATTTAGTTATTTAGCTATTTAGTTATTTAGCTATTTAGTTATTTACTTATTTAGTTATTTAGCTATTTAGTTATTTACTTATTTAGTGATTTAGTTATTTACTTATTTAGTGATTTAGTTATTTACTTATTTAGTGATTTAGTTATTTAGTTATTTTGTTATTTAGTTATTTAGCTATTTAGTTATTTAGCTATATAGTTATTTACTTATTTAGTTATTTAGCTATTTAGTTATTTACTTATTTAGTGATTTAGTTATTTACTTATTTAGTGATTTAGTTATTTAGTTATTTCGTTATTTAGTTATTTAGCTATTTAGTTATTTAGCTATTTAGTTATTTACTTATTTAGTTATTTAGCTATTTAGTTATTTACTTATTTAGTGATTTAGTTATTTACTTATTTAGTGATTTAGTTATTTACTTATTTAGTGATTTAGTTATTTAGTTATTTCATTATTTAGTTATTTAGCTATTTAGTTATTTAGCTATTTAGTTATTTACTTATTTAGTTATTTCGTTATTTAGTTATTTACTTATTTAGTGATTTAGGTATTTAGTTATTTAGGTATTTAGTTATTTAGTTATTTACTTATTTAGTGATTTAGTTATTACCGTCTTCAATTATTCACGTTTCTTTCGAAGGCAAAGTTTCCCTTAAACATTGTCTGAATAAAATCCACCGAAAGCCTGTGTTAAAATTAACAGAAGTGTATACCGCGAAAATAATAGTACGCGGTATACGTGTCGCGTGATAATTTCGCGCACCGAATTGCAACATTGGAGTCGTGGCGTTGCTCGGAGGATCGATTTCCAACGAAACGTAACTAATTGGAGGTGTAATTGAGACGCGTGACCGGCAATCCGAGCAATTAGATCGAAAGGAAAAATAAGAGCAAGAGTGGATTCAGCGCACGGGGAACGTGGATCGATCGTAAAGTCGCATTGCCATGCGAACGCTTGAAATGTTAACTGGGTCTTTAAGGCGCACGCACGATGCGCGTTTCTCGGGCGGAGAAGGTCGCCAGAAGCCCCCGCTTTAATGGCCACATCACGTATGCACGCGCTCGCTTAAATAAGACGCGTTTTCCACGTGCTACGAGAGTTCCTTACGATCGCACAGCGACCACATCCTTGATGCCATTTGCCTTGGCCGCCTGTGAACAATGCTTCCAACAGCGATCGTCATTTAACTACTTTTAACCGATCGATTCGCAACTCTTGGCTTCGCGCCTCCTTCGAAGCCAGCAACGAAACTATTAACCATTTGGCGCGTATAAATGTCTTCGAAACTCTCGAGATACAAGATTTTGATTTATTTTCGCCAGTTCTATTTTCATTCCTGTAGGAACGAAGTTAATTGAAAGCAATCGTTCCCTTTTTCGAAATACGCAACGCTTTAACCCTTTGCGGACGAGAAGTAATAACACTTGTGAGAGTATTTTAGATTTGAATTCCACGACTTTGAGTTTTCACGCTTTTCAGTTCCAAGCCATTTAATTTCCAACGATTTCAAATGTTTTTTTATTACGTTAAGTATTCATTGCATTAAGTTCTGTGCTTTAAAAATCGACACGGGTTCGGAAAGCGAAAAAATGATTGGGCGACTATTTGTCGACGCCCGTCCGCAAAGGGTTAAATTCTCGCGAGAACCGTAAATACGTGTTAGGATTACTGGTAGATTGTACCGCTAAAAATGTTTTGGAGTGCGAAGTGTTAACCCTTTGCGATCGTATTTACTTTATATGACTGCGGACTTTTATGTATTTATGGAAAATTTAACCACTTGCACTTGGAAACTTTTTTAATAATTTCGAAAAGTCGCCCAAAAGTCTCTAATTCGCCTGGTGTTTTATAAAAAAAGGAATGAATATTAAATTAGTGTGGATGGACGTAAAAGTTATTGGAGAAATTAGCGAATTTATCTGTAAAATGGTACATAAAATGATGTTCGACGTTAAAATTGTGTTTGATCTTTTAATCGCATGGAATTAATTTATTCGCCTATAAATCGGATTCATCGAAAGAAAATTCTAATAAAAGTTATCTAATTATTACCCATGACCTTTTATAAAATCATTTCGGACATTGAAGTTGTGTTTGATCTTTCAATCCATGTAATTAATTCATTCGACTATAAATCGGCTTCATCGGACGAAAATTAACGAATTACCCGTAATCATTTTCGACATTGAAATACCGTTTCGATCTTTCAATCGCATTAAAGCGATCCGTGTTATTAACCCTTTGCGGACGAGTGTCTGCAAATAGCCGCCTAATCATTTTTTCGTTTTTGCAGACGCAAGTCTATTGTTAAAGCAAGAAATTTAAATTAATATCGTTAATAAATGCTTGAAAGTTTTGGAAATTTGACGGTTTGGAATTCGAATGCTTGGAAATTTAGAGGCTTGGAATTCAAAACCAAAGTACTCTTTTAAGTTATATTATTCATCGTCCGCAAAGGGTTAATACGTCCACTTATTAGTAGTTTACGAAAAATCAAAATCGCAGCGTCGCAAAAGTACACATAATTATCCAAAATAGACTATAGAAACGCTTACCTTCGCTTTTTTTCCCCTTCTTGCTTTACTCTTTTCTAATCCGTTTCTTTCATTTCTATTATCTTCGTTCCGTTCTCGTTTTCAATTTTTATTTCTCCTTCGCTTTTTTTCCCCTTCTTGCTTTACTCTTTTCTAATCCGTTTCTTTCATTTCTATTATCTTCGTTCCGTTCTCGTTTCCAATTTTTATTTCTCCTTCGCCTCTATTTTACTAACAAACGTGGCGTTTATTTGGTAAAATATTCCCATTCAACGTCCTAAAGGTACTATTTTGTATAACCCTTTAGTACGCGAGCGAATAAATGAATCGCACCGTCGTACGTAATCAAAGTTGATGAATGAAAAAGGGACGAAAAAATGGAATTGAACGGAGGTCGTAAGGTAGCCGGAGAGCGCCGCGAGCACAGCTAGCAAGAGAATCGAGCGATTTATCGTGGCGAGCTTTCCGGGCAAAGTATCCCAGCCGACTTCCGGCAGACGTGGGTATCGGTCGATCGACATGACTCTTTCGAGGTGGAATACTCAATTACCCGAGCGGACTTCTAGGTAGCCAACGGCTCGTGCAGCTCGTGTATTTTTTTCTTCTTCTTCTTCGTCTTCTTTTTTTTTATAACGCGTGCGTGTGTGTGCGGTGCTTTTTACCTTGCCGTGCATTGCTAGTCGAATGAGCGAATCAGGCTTGCGTGTCGTTCGTTTTAACGACGCGCAGTGTCCACCATGACGTCGTTTAAAAATTAATTATTGCGTAATGAATTGTAGCCTTATCGCGTTCATTCGTTTTCCGTTTATTCGAGCGAACGTTTATTCATCGCAGGATTGCGAACTTGTTTTTCTTTATCGCCGGGA
Organism: Eucera pruinosa; assembly: GCA_028830335.1. NCBI lineage: Eukaryota > Metazoa > Arthropoda > Insecta > Hymenoptera > Apidae > Eucera > Eucera pruinosa. The sequence continues at coordinate 16,255,932 of JAMYCR010000006.1, forward strand.
GAAATTCGGTTTGGTTACTTTAAGTGGATTGAGTTAAATGATTCTTTTGCGGTGGAGAATTTTTTGCTCTTTTCGTGGCTGGGAATTATTGGAGAACGTACAGTTGTTGACAAAAGTTGAGAGACAAAGTTGTGGGTAGAATAACAGTGCTTCCTTTTGTTAGACGATTTGACAATTTGATATATTTATTATTAGAGACTAAATTTAATGATGTAACACATTTAGTATGACTATCTCTCTCTCTCGCTCTTTTCTTCTCACTCTAGACTCGCTCTCTCACTCCATGCACTCTCACTTTACTGGTTCGGTAACCACTGACTCTTTTTCAAACATTCATCATAATAACGTACACAATAGATCGGACTCTCACGCATCTCGTTTTTACCATAGACTATACAGATCTGGACAAAACATTCACACTCATTTAACATCATTCATACATGTACATATAAAACCAACACTCGCAAAAGTAACCGTTTCCATATTTTTTGAGGTGTATATATATATAGGGTTATCCAAAAGTACCTTTAGGATGTTTAATGAGAATATCAAACGCAAAGTTTGTTAGTAAAATATAGGTGAAAAAAGTAAAAATAGAAACAAGAACGAACGAAGATAATAAAAATAAAAAAACAGATTAGAAAAGGGTAAAGCAGAAAGGGAAAGAAAAAAAATGAAGGTAGGTATTCCTATAGTCTATTTTGGATAACCCTTTAGGTTAATATTAACCCTTTACGGACGAGTGTCTGCAAATAATCGCGCCACTTTTCTGGTTTTGTGGACGCACTGTTCACCGTTAAAGCAGAAAATTACAATTAATATCGTTGATAAACGCTTCAAAGTTTGAAGAATTTGTTGACCCGGAATTCGAAAGCTTAGAAATTTAAAGGCTTGGAATTCGAAGTCAAAATACTCTTTTTAAGTTTTACTATTCGTCGTCCGCAAAGGGTTCAAAATAGGATAACTTACTGTTTATTGGAATTCTGTAATGTTACCTTTTTATCTTCGTTTCTTTATTCTAAGCTATTTATTTCAAAAGATGAAGTATATACAGAACGTTGTTGGATTCCGGGAGAATTGACAACACGTTCAAGATAACTCTTAGAGGGTTTATTAATACGTGTACTGCACTCGACTAGTGAATACGGAAATCTGGCGGTTCTATGATTTCGCGGGCTTTTAAGTACTCTGGTTGGGGATGACTAATAGCAAGGACAGTGATCGAGGAAAACGGTGACGAAGGAAAGGTACGGAGTACAGGTACGGAGTACAGGATGACTAGGAACTCAGATTAGGGTGTTTGTCACATGAATGTGGTTTAGGATGAGTCTATGGTGTTTACAGTGTGAGTGGTCGAGTTGGGCACCCAACAACGTTGCAAATAATTACTCTGTTTCTCAACTTTTGTCAGTAAGTGTATGTAGATTTATTAAAGAGGGGAAAATGCGTTACAATATAATTGTGGTACAATTTACGGTAAATATATGTTACATCAGAATTTTAATTTTATAAATTGGATACCCAATTTTGGCTCTCGCCGTACTTTGAATATTTTATATGCTTCTGCATTTCGTATGCTTCTGCATTTCGTACTACAGATTACAGTTAGCAACGAAAGCAAATACACACCTCGCAAAAATGAAATTATATTATAATTATATCATTAAAATTGAAATTGCTGTACAATTATAAATAAATAAACATTGCATGGATAAATAGATAAACATTGCATGGATAAATAAATAAACATTGCATGGATAAATAAATAACCATTGCATGGATAAATAGATAAACATTGCATGGCAGTAGTACGATTATAATATCACTTGCGACGAATAAATCGTAACGCAATTACGACATAATTTACATTGATCAAAATTATAATATAGAATTTCATTTTCGTACAATTTCTTTATTCTCGCCGTGTACATGTTGCGATGTACAATTTTTCCATCGGGTAATATATTTTTCATCTCTGTCTGTTCGTTAATTCGCGTGGGCAATTCTTCCCTCGCATAAATCCAGGGAAAAATTCTACCACGCCGTGTTAAGTCGGATGCGTGGAATGGCGACAGTGAGTAATTTATGCGTTTCTTGCGGGCTGTTCCAGGTCCGGACATACCAGGCTTCCTTCTGCAGCCATTCAGGAAGCCGAAGAGAATAAGGACGGCCTTCAGCCCCAGCCAGTTGCTGAAGCTGGAGCACGCGTTCGAGAAAAATCACTACGTGGTCGGCGCCGAGAGGAAGCAACTCGCGCAGGCGCTTTCGTTGACGGAAACGCAGGTATTCCTCTTCATATCTCGTCGAATTAACCCATTCCTCTATCGGAAACAACTTAACCTTTAACCCCTTTGCTCTACTATTATTTTATCATCCAACGTAAGTTCATCACTGCTTTTACACCGTGCGAAGTGGAAATCATAGATATCCTAAATATTCAAGACAATTTTTACGTTGCAGCCTACGAACTTGTGAAACGAAGCTAAGATTCAATTTCACTTTCAGTGGTATTTATTTTTGGCCAAAGGGTTAAGTACTCGCATTAGGTCGGTGCAATTTCAAAACTCAGTGTTTCCCGATTCATTTTTATGAAAGCTTGTTCTTATCAGTTATGCAATTTTATTCGCAGTTTTTGTTTAACGCTGTCAAATGATCGCTTTTAAAATCTTGGCTTTAAATTATTTTTTAACTTTGATCGCTCTTCCACAATTTTTTGGACTACTTTTGCTGGAATGATTATAGAAGCAATTAGTAGTGCCTACCCCTATTCTTAAAAATTGTTTTTTATTATTTCGAGCATTTATTCCCACGGTTACGCGCGTTCAAATGCAAAGATTTGATTTGAGTAAAGATAGGTATTTACAAAAGGGGCGGTAAAAATGGTGTTAAAAATACTAACAGAATCTTTGATTACGTTATTCACATACACGATTACGATATTCGTTAGTAAACGTTTTATTTGAAATAAAGCGATTGTATTTGGGAAACTTAGTATTGTGGGCTGTAGAGAGGGGGTAGAATAGGAAAAGGAAGGGTGTTGCGTTTCGTCCTGGGCCTGCTAGTGGACTCATCAGTAAGGCTACCTAGCAGGCCCTGCCTTAGACGTTGGGATATTGGAAGGAAGGTTGAAGGCGGTATATATATGGACGAGGTAGTTGGAGCGAGTACTTTCGAGAAAGTCCTATTTTTGCATGTCCCTCTAGTGGTAGGTGCAGGAGAGCCGCCACAGTATCATCTTGGGGTTGCATTAAATCGTTGCATATGCAATCACCGGTTTTATGGAATACGAAGCCAGTCAACGTGACGCGTTCCATAAACATAGTATCAACGAAAGCAAAGTTAGACCAAATAGTATAATTTAGCTATACCGTCGTTAATAACCTACTCATCGATGCGACGTTAAACTGCCTCCAATAAAAAAAGAAAAAACAAAGAAATCTATCGATAAATTCATCAAATTTCAAGCTGTATATTTGCCTACGATAAACGTGATTTAATGTTACGTTTAACCCTTTGCGGACGAGTGTTTGCAAATAATCGCCACTTTTCTGGTTTTGTGGACGCACTGTTCACCGTTAAAGCAGAAAATTTCAATCAATACCGTTGATCAACGCTTCAAAGTTTGAAGAATTTGTTGACCCGGAATTCGAAAGCTTAGAAATTTAAAGGCTTGGAATCCAAAGTCAAAATACTCTTTTTAAGTTTTACTGTTCGTCGTCCGCAAAGGGTTAACTAATCAACGACTAGAAAATATTCATCCACTTATGTAAAATCGTTTCGTAAAATTTCATATGCAACAGTTCGTTGCGAGTACGCGTCGAACAAAAACAGGGCAGCGAGTAATAATAATTAAGGGTTAAGCTAATCGCGCGGCAACATTTGAAACTTCATTAACCAGTAATTACGATCGTATATCTTTCGCGGAATCCTACGTGTAAAAAAAGGAAAAAGCTCATTTGCATACTGGCCGTTGAAAAAAAAGGAATCGCGCCGGGATTTCGTGCAATTTCACGGACGGTAAACACGCGCGCGCGATCTGATCGAATGTCACTCAATTAAAATTTCATCCACAATTAGAAAGTTTAACGGCGTAGAAATAGGACGGAGACGACGACGAGCGTGTCCATCGGGGAAACGATGAATTTTGATTCGATGGAAGGAAGGGCTATGGAAAAATCACGCGGACGCGTAGAAGCGTAGTCGAGTCTAGTACGGAGCGTCGTGGCTAATTACCCGACAATTAGAATGGTAATTACAACGCGGTCGGATGCAAGGGTGCGAAGCAGCTCAGCTGGCATCAAATTACCGCGTTTAACGAGAACGGCTATTCAATTATCGGGAACGTAGACAAAATTCCGCGGCTATCTCACGCATCCTATCTCTCGGCCACTTAAAACGTTGCTGCGATTACTTAATATCAATATTTAACGGTTTAATTGATTCCGTTCGTCTAGGCGAGAGTTCGCACTTAAGGGTAGCTTTGCTTTTAACCACGTGCGCTGGCAATTTTATTTAGAAAAGAGTACACGTGATAAACTCGTCGTTAGCAATTTGTAGAAATTACCTCTATACAATTTTCACACCCATCATTAAAGTTTAACGAGTAAAACGTAGTCGTGATTATTCTTAATTCACTGCGTATTTATTAATTCGCCATATTTCACTGTTTTTAGTGGATCTAGTAGCTACTAATCGACGTGCATAACACGTTACTCCAGCGCGAGTGGTTAAAAGTTAATTGGGAGTTTTACGGTTGCTTCTGATAAAAGTTTCGGGTGATTCTCTTATGAGGAATAAATTAGTAGCTTACGATATGCACCGATAAAATTTTGCTTAGGTAGTTTTTTTACAATAGATGAACTGAAATTGAATTTCTGGTGATATTTCACGAAACTGATATGGAAATACTAAACAATATTAAGTACAGGAAAAGATTCATCCGGATTTGCATCGCAAATTTCTAATTTTCAAATATGTATTAATATAATCGATAACAGATTAAAGTAAATAGAATCTTATAATATTATCATCCTTGTGACATTGAGGAAATGTTACAAAAACTTTCATTTATCTGTGACAAAATAATTGAACAGACATTTTCCACTGCCTAATATTAGCAGGTTTGATTCGTTTTCTACATTGCCTCAGACAAAATTATATTAGGCTGATAAGAAAATACTATCGTGCCTCTTTTTAACCCTTCGACGCCAGTCACTGAAAAACGTCCAACTGCGCGTGGAATTATATTTTCTACTATCCATTATTTACGTCTAACCGACGTCGATTATTTTACATCGCGATGGCACAAGATTAATTACAATACAATAGATACAGTGATAGTTTATTTATTACGCGTTAAAGAGTAATCCGACCTCAATGGATTAAAACGAAACGAGATTCGAACGAACGATACACTCTTGTCCCATCGTCCCTTCGATTCGACGCGCGCTGTTCGATCTTATTCATCGACTGCTTATTTCGGTACAAAAGGAACCATTAAAGTAGTCCTTATCTCTTTGCACAGATCCACCCGAAATCACGCGAACTCTCGAAGCCAGCAAAAGCAACAAGCCATCGCATAAATCTCTCGATCTAATTTTTCCCCCGATCTCCTATCCTATCGCGTTCCCCCAACATCGTTGCTTAAATCAATCTTCACCTTGCGAGCTGCCATAAATATCGGGCAAAATCGAGCTAACGAAAGTCCTCTAGCACTGCTATTTCGCCTGGACACTGGCAAATCAGCGCCTGGCCGCACCCCGTAATTCCCCGGATGGTATCGTTTGCGATACAGTCCGGATCCCGTAAATAAGTGAGCCAGACAGTTTCCACCGATGCGATGCGGAGGAAGAGAGCTCTGCTCTGGCTTTACATTGGGCCCCCGGTTAATGGGCGCGCGTTTCGCCAAAGTAGGGACGGCGTCGAGTAACGAGGGGTTTCATATGCTAATAACGCACGAAAGGGGTGGCGACTTTTGGGTGGTGGTGCGCGTTGTCCTGTTGCGTTCGCGTTTGCGTTCGCGTTCGCGCGCACGGAACCGGTGCGTGTTGGACGATCCAGATGCATTACGTGCATATATCACATGCGTTGCGTTACGTATTCCATGGGCGTAACACGGTCCAAAAAAGGGAGAGGGGCTGACAAGGGGGAAGGAAGCGAGGTGGTATTGTGAATTAAGTCGAGAGAATGGAGGAGCAACCGAGCGACGCCATCTTGGTGTCGCGGTGCAAACAGGCTTTCGCTCTTACGCGTGACTCTTCTCTTTGTTGTTGTTGTTGTTGTTGTTGTTTGACCCTCGAAGGAAACGAATCGACAGGCTTTACTTTTTTGGGAATTTTAGCGGACGATTGCAATGATTAATACGTATTAATAATCGTACGCGATGTAATAGGGGCACTTTTATTAGGGGCACTTAATAGGGGCAGGATATTGTTGGTTTTTCTCTTTCAAGAAGAGAAAGTTTTTCATTTACAAAAACCATCTCTGCGCGTGTTGCGTTTCTTTACGAGACACAGCTCAAGAGGGTGCAACTGTGTCCCGTCTTGAATTGTTTAGACGAAGTTTGGGACCGATACGGTCTATGGGTACGTGACGAATCCTTCTTCACTGACTCACTGACCTCTCGTCATTCTAACAGTTTCTTTCGTGCTGTAAAGATGTGCCCTTCCACGTGTTTAAATAAAGACAAAGTTTAGAATCAAAAGTATCTGAATTTTTCTATTTTATAATATTCCACCACCTATATTTCTAATAGATATAATTGGAGTTGTTTTTATTAGGTTGGTTTTATCGCGCTGCAGCTGAAAACGAGTTTAGGGTTTTTTATTTTGGATTGTTCATTGTGAACAATCCAAACTAATATCATAGATGAAAGCTAGTATTCATATTATACGGTTAATTGTGAATATTCACATGTTCCTAGATAAGTAATTCTTTAATTACCCAGCGAAGTATTCAAAATTATCTGGGAAATACTTTGATTTGTTCCAATAGTATTATTCATCGCTGCTACGTAGTCAAAATTGGTTTCAAAGTATTTAAGCCTCTACAATATTCAGAATTGCTGTAAACATTTTCAATGGGGTTTCTAGAATACTTCAATACACTTCAATAGTATTATACATTGCCCCATGACATTTAAAATTGTCTTTATAGTACTTTAATTTGCTTGAATAATATTATTCATTGTCTCTCCATATACAAAATTGCCTTCAAAATATTTCAACCTGTAAAATATTCAGAATCACCGAAAAATATTCAGTAGTGCCTCCAAAATACTTTAATTTGCTCCAGTGATATTATTCATTGGTCCACAATATTCAAAGTCGTCTACAAAATACATTAACTTGCCCTAATAATATTATTTAGTGCCTCAAAATATTAAAAATTGCCTTCAAAATATTTAAACCCCTACATTATTCATAATTGCCCCAAAATATTCGATACCACCTTTAAAATACTTTAATTTGCTCCAGTAATATTATTTACTGTTCCTACATATTCAAAATTGCCTTCGGAATATTTAAACCCCTACAATATCCAAAACTACTAGAAGATATTCAATATTCCTTTCAAAATTCTTCTAAATTTGCTCCTACAAATAGTCAAAATCTCCTACGAAACATTCAAAATTATCTCGCGTTATGCTTCCTCCGTTTCGAAAAAAAAAAGAATCGCTAACGACGAATTAACGTAGCCAGTATTGATTTCACGAATCTGGTGCAAAACGATCGCTCGAACGATTCGAAGGTGAATATTTTCCACCGACTGAAATCGAGATTTTTCTCGTCGCGTCGATAGGGGGGGGGGGGGGGGGGGGGGGATTCGATGATCCGATTCGCTTATAATTCACTCGCAGGCTAATTGCCGGGCTAATCGCGCGTAATTATGGCTCTAATGAGGGCCACAGGGTCGCGTGTAACGCACGCTTATGAATCTTAACAAGCGCGAGAACAAGTTGCTCGCCGCATTTACCTTTGCACGCGATTCGTCTCTGACTAGTTTGCAACACGCTTCGCCGTATCATTCCCTTTTTCTTTTTTCTTTCTTGTTCCGCTTCGCGTAAAGGAACGAGGCAAAATCGTGGACGAATCCGGGAACGGAGTAATAAATGGAACATCGAAAGCGGAGATACAAATCGATGCGTTAAAACAGTCGAAACGCGTTACGTTTCGGTGTAGCGGAGTGAAGAAAAAGCTGCAGTTACTGGCCTCATTACCGTCCCTAATTGCGCTCCATTCATCTTCTTGTTAACAAATTTCCATCTAAATCCTTGCCATCGGGCATTACGCTCGGCGCATTAATGTTAAGTAGCGGAATGGAAAAGTAATTCGATAAGGATCTGTAGCAGAACGCGAGCACGATGTACGTGAAAAATAGGGAACCTGTGTACGCCTTTATTATAATAACAGATCACTGTTGTAAACCCATTAACGGTAATACCGAGCAGCAACACCTTTTCGAATATACCGAATACGCACACGTACGCGGGTATTCAGACATTTTTTTAATTAGCGAAAACGCGCTCGTCGCGTCTCAGCCCGCTGATAATTATTATTACGAACTACAACGCTTAATCGTGTACCTACTCGTCGCGTCGCTAACTTTTAATTTTAATAACTTCGCGAGTACCGGGGATATTTATTGCGAAACTATTCAAATTTATTGTAAACGCCGTGGTATTAGACGGGCAAAAAACACGGCGTTTCTTTACCGAGTATAACGTAAAATTGAGCGGGTTAATGAAAAAGAAACACGCGTGGAGATTAAGGCAATTTTGTAAGGTGAACGAAATGTTTCGGTAAATAGTCACAATCTTGGGACGGGTTTCAAATTTAGTTTCTACGATGATGAATTATTGTAGCTATAGCTGCTATTCATTTCTTGCCTTACAGTGACGAATTACTCTGCTGGTGCAAACGCTATAGGCAAATTAGGATAAAAGCACAGTGCATCTTTTCGGAGAACTTTAATTTTAATTCTGATTATAATTCCAGTTACTAAAATTGAGTTATCGTTAAGTTCATACAATTAGGTGTAATATCGCAGCGTTTCGCAATTCGACACGGGGTAAAATAGGAAAGTAGCTACTGTTCTAATAAATAGTCCGAAAAATTCATTTAGCAAAGAGTTCAAAGGAAAAATAGTTCAATAGAAATTAATTAATAATTAACCCTTTAACGCTACGGCATTTTAAAATGTAACTAATTCTCAATGCACATATAGCGATTATTTTGACACGCCCACAAATATTCACATGCCAAATATTCGCAAAATTAGATTTATAAAATACGAATGAAAATAGGAATAGCGTTACGTTACAAAATATGATTACCTACACTTTTATCAAACAACGGTCCAACTTCTCACACGTATCACGCGTCCTTCGTAACGAAAGGGTTAACGGAAGGATCAAAGACGCAGGATCGCGTAAGGGACGCGAATTTTATCGATACATAAACGCGATGGAATCGCGAAGACGTTTTGAAACAAGAAGTCCCCGTGTGCTCACCTGTTCCTTCCTCCTATCGTTCGATCTCTCTTCGGTTCTTCGTGTTCACGCACCATCTACAAGAGGAGCTCTCTCGGTTCGTGTTTAATTACGCAACGGGAGCGTCGACACGCTAATTGCGACGCGAAAGCTCGCCCGTCCGCTGCCGGCAATAAAAGTGGCGGCAACGCGATCCAATAAACCGCGCATTTGCATCCTTTCGAACAACCTTTTCCCGAGTCGCGCGCGATCTCGTCGCGGACTCGAACAATTAGTCTCTTTCTCGTTACTCGCGCGATTCCGGTTTCGTGCGCGATAACGTCGCGATTCGGGACGCGAGGGGCTCGCGGTTAATTTTTCGAGGCGCAAAAACGGAACTGCTAGCCGAGGATAATTGGACTTGCTGGAATCAAAGCTTGCCTAGTCGTTTCAGTCGCGTGCTACGCTGCGAGGATTTCACCTTCGAAAAGTGTCGCTACGTTTCACGATGCATTCAAATTTTGTACGAGAAAAGTAGGTACGCGCTCATTTTTGCCGATACTCGTTCTTTGCATCGTCGCTTTTTCCCCTCTCCGCGTAATACCGTACAAAGATACACTAATTTATAATTAGGCTTATTTATTTGTTAAACGAGAATTAAGTTTTTGGTAGAGAAAGGAAAGATAGTCGTGAATTAACGCAACGAAGAGTATCGCAAATAAAGCTGTAACAGGAATCAAAGAAATCTAACTATTGATATTTGTTTACATTAATGAAGATTCTGTTCAGGCAGTTGAATCGGCTGTATAGAGTATGATGCTTTTCTTCGCTTAAAAGAGAATGATTTTCTAATGAATAAGACGGGTATATTTAAATGAAACATTGATAATATTTCTAGGAGAAATCTTGCAGGAAATATTCCAGAAAACGTAATAATTTTGTTGATAAAGATCTGCTGAATCTATCGAAACGTATTCTGATTAACTCTTTTACTATCGTGGACGTATATATACGTCATCAAGAATTGGACTGACATTTGTTATATTTCTCTTTTCTGTAACGCAATACAATTTCTGGAATCATTCGCACGCCAATATAACGGCACGATTAGTTTATGCATAGTATCCAAATATTTACACCTATATTATTTCCATATTAATAAACACTACCTACGCTTTTAACCCTTTGCGGACGAGCGTCGACAAATAGTCGCTTAATCATTTTTTGGCTTTCCGAACCCATGTCGACTGTTAAAACACAAAACTTAATGCAATGAATACTTAACGTAATAATAAACATTTGAAATCGTTGGAAATGAAATGGTTTGGAACTCAAAAGCGTGAAAACTGAAAGTCGTGGAATTAATAGCTAAAGTACTCTCACAAGTGTTACTACTTCTCGTCCGCAAAGGGTTAACTTCCAGTTTCAATGGGCCGGTAGCGAAAGGATTACTAAAATCTTCTTCTTCACCATATTACTGTAATCCCAATCCTTAAATTCGTCGTTTCGTATTCAACGATCAAATATTTGGATAAAAACGCGTGGTGCAATAATCAGCAACGAACAGCTTCTTGTATCCGAACCACTAAATCATTAATCGATTCGCTGTACCGAGAAACCGAGGAGATCCATGCGTCATGGCGAAGCGTACGTTGAGAGATTAAGCAGATCTCGATTAATCAGCCATCGAATTGATACCAGAACTTTGTATCAATGTCACGGAATGTGTACGAGCATCGAACAACTACGATAGAAGCGGCGATTGAGAAAGCAAAGATACTGCAACGATTAAGCCCAGTATCCTTATGAATCCCCTGTTACCTCGTCTCGCAGAAACGCTGCAACATCATTACGTTATAGCGTACAATTAATCACATTCCACCGGCTTCTTTTCGCTTGCGTGTAATACTGTTCGAGGGTCGCCTCACATGTTTATTCGGCGTGTGTCGTTGCCCGTGGATTTATTAGAGAAAGTTAACGCCGCCGTTTCTCAGCGTGTATCGTTTCTAACGACGCGTACACGCACGCACCGCGCCATTTTACAGCCCCGAATCATCAACATTATAGCGGCATCGGCATTAATCATCGACGCGAAACGTTGATCGAAATCCGGAGAGGGCCGGAGATTGATCGTTTTCCGGCGGCCTCGTAATCAATTAAAGTCGTCGGTCTGGTATCAATTTTAAAAGCTCGAAAGGGAAATGATTCGCGTCATTAATTCTGCCCCCTCTTCCTTTTTTTCTTTCTAGGCAATACTTTTTATAGGATTCGCGCGTAAACAAATCCGCAACGATAAAATTAGGATAGCATACTTGCCAATTAACACGTTGTTTACTGGAGACGCTTAAACACGCCTCTTTTGCATAGTGTTGGTAAAGAGCGGGAGATGCTTAAAACACGTTGTAGAGTAAAAATTAGGCGCCAGACGTTGTGAGACATGTACTCGGTCCGGTATCAATTTTAAAAGCTCGAAAGGGAAATGATTCGCGTCATTAATTCTGCCCCCTCTTCCTTTTTTTCTTTCTAGGCAATACTTTTTATAGGATTCACGCGTAAACAAATCCGCAACGATAAAATTAGGATAGCATACTTGCCAATTAACACGTTGTTTACTGGAGACGCTTAAACACGCCTCTTTTGCATAGTGTTGGTAAAGAGCGGGAGATGCTTAAAACACGTTGTAGAGTAAAAATTAGGCGCCAGCCGTTGTGAGACATGTACTCGGTCCGGTATCAATTTTAAAATCTCGAAAGGGAAATGATTCGCGTCATTAATTCTGCCCCCTTTCCCTTTTTTTTTCTAGGTAATCCTTTTTATAGGATTCGCACGTAGACGAATCCGCAACGATAGAATTAGGCTAGAATACTTGCCAATTAACACGTTGTTTACGGGAGAAGCTTAAAACACATTGTAGAGTAAAAATTAGGCGACAGCCGTCGTGAGACATGTAGTTGGTCTGGTATCAATTTTAAAAGCTCCAAAGGGAAATGATTCGCGTCATTAATTCTGCCCCCTCTCCCCTTTTTCTTTCTAGGCAATACTTTTTGTAGGATTCGCGCGTAAACAAATCCGCAACGATAGAATTAGGCTAGCATACTTGACAATTAACACGTTGTTTACGGGAGACGCTTAAAACGCGTTGTAGAGTAAAAATTAGGCGCCAGACGTTGTGAGACAAGTGGTAGATACTAGGTACCCAGCGATTCGTGGAATTAGAGTCGGGTGACAGACCGTGATCCAAAAACATGCACTCGAAATGCAATAGCTGTAGGATACACCGGGTCGCAAACAATGTGTTAATAGAGAAGCAAACGGTAAGAATTATTCGCGTTGCACTTTGCGCGTTCGTCGATAACGGCGAGTCGGATTAAAATCAGACTAGCGATGCGATCGTTGGAATTAATATTGGTGCAAACTACTTGCTACACGATTAACCCTTCGATATTGCTATGGCTACTCAAATATTAGAATATCAAATATAAACATATATCCGTATATATGTAGTTACATAAAAATGAAGTCCACATTTAGTGTTGGAATTTTGTTAGTACAAATTCTTCGTACATTCGTTCGCTGTTAAATAAACGAATTCGAGTGACGATCGTAGGGACAGTAATTGGGACATCTACCTTCTTACACATCTACCGATCCTAAAAGAATCCGAAACTAATAAATAAATCTGACTGATAAAGTATCACCAATATTTTTCGTAACTTTTTCCGTTATTCATTAAAAGAAATGGGATTTAAACAGCTAATCGCGTTTAGGTATAAAATCACCCTAATATTAAGAATAAGGGGTTGAATCTTAGTAAAAAGGATTTTCTTTAGAAGTGCGTCTATTAACATATCACAAGTTGAATTTGATTTCGAAGCACTTTTGCCACGCTAATTTAGCTACATTCTTTTAGTATAAAATTCGTCACGAATCTATGCGATGATCTAATAATTAGGGGATGAAACAAATGTCTATTTATAGGTACATTCTTTTGATATAAAATTAGGCACGAATTTTTGCGATGATCTAATAATTAAGGGATGAAACCAATGGCTACTAATAGGTACATACCTTTGATATAAAATGAGGCACGAATTTATGCGATGATCTAATAATTAGGGAATGAAACAAATGTCTACTTATAGGTACATACCTGTGATATAAAATTAGGCACGAATTTATGCGATGATCTAATAATTATGGGCTGCAACAAATGTATATTTATAGGTACATTCTTTTGATATAAAATGAGGCACGAATTTATGCGATGATCTAATAATTAGGGGATGAAACAAATATCTACTTATAGGTACATTCCTTTGATATAAAATTAGGCACGAATTTATGCGATGATCTAATAATTAGGGGATGAAACAAATGTCTATTTATAGGTACATTCTTTTGATATAAAATTAGGCACGAATTTTTGCGATGATCTAATAATTAGGGGATGAAACAAATGTCTACTTATAGGTACATTCCTTTGATATAAAATTAGGCACGAATTTATGCGATGATCTAACAATTAGGGGATGGTACAAATGTCTACTTATAGGTACATTCTTTTGATATCAAATTAGACACGAATTTATGCGATGATCTAATAATTAGGGGATGAAACAAATGTCTACTTATAGGTACATTCCTTTGATATAAAATTAGGCACGAATTTATGCGATGATCTAATAATTAGGGGATGAAACAAATGTCTATTTATAGGTACATTCTTTTGATATAAAATTAGGCACGAATTTTTGCGATGATCTAATAATTAAGGGATGAAACAAATGGCTACTAATAGGTACATACCTTTGATATAAAATGAGGCACGAATTTATGCGATGATCTAATAATTAGGGAATGAAACAAATGTCTACTTATAGGTACATATCTATGATATAAAATTAGGCACGAATTTATGCGATGATCTAATAATTAGGGGATTAAACAAATGTCTACTTATAGGTACATATCTTTGATATAAAATTAGGCACGAATTTATGCGATGATCTAATAATTAGGGGATTAAACAAATGTCTACTTATAGGTACATACCTTTGATATAAAATTAGACACGAATTTATGCGATGATCTAATAATTAGGGGATGAAACAAATGTCTACTAATAGGTACATACCTTTGATATAAAATTAGGTACGAATTTATGCGATGATCTAATAATTAGGGGATGAAACAAATGTCTACTTATAGGTACGTACCTTTGATATAAAATGAGGCACGAATATATGCGATGATCTAATAATTATGGGCTGCAACAAATGTCTACCTATGTATGTTGTACACCACTAATTGTGTTACACTTTGTTTCTACTTTTTCGTTGCCGTACGAAACATTTCACCAGTGTTTCCGCGTTTTTACATTGTCGCCGGAAGGTTGGCAAAGTATTCAGCGTAGTGATTTATTAACACGTTACCGGCCCGCTAATTGTAGGTGTTAACGGCAGCGTTCAGAGTTTGACGTATCGATTCCTCCTTTTCTCCGTACGCTTCTTTTAAGATCGTTCCGTTGCCCGCTGATAATCAGTTATACCTCTTGCTCGCTTTGCGCTATTAATCACGCGCAATCACGGTTAATGCTGTTTGAGTACGAACGTCGAGACATCGATGTTTCTCTCGGCCCGGCCGATAAAAATCCACTGGGCGTTCTCCTGTTAGTTTTTCGCATCGCTCGTTAATGCAACTTTGTAAACGGACAGTCCATCTTCTCCCTTGCCTTTATGAACACGTAAACCAACCTCGATGTTTTTGCGCTGTTAATTATCCGACCAACTTCAATCCTCCGACCGGCTTTGCTCCTCGTTTTTTTTTTTCTCTCGAAACAAACCGTTTCGCGTTTACGAGCTCGATAAAATCGTTTCCTCGTCAATTGATCGATCGCTTTGATGCATGGCTTCGGAAGATCTCGCTGCCGTGCGTACAACGATGCTTTAATGATTCGAGACCGAGAATCGCGGGATTATACGAATCGTCCATCGTTCCATCGAATTCCCCAACTGCTGTCCATTAGCGAAATTTGTATACTTGTCAAACGATAGGCAAGCAAAAGGAAAGAAGTATTCGCGTTGAACTTTGCGTATTGATTGATAATAGCGGGATGGATTAAAATCAGAGTTTCGTGCTTCGCGATAGAAACTGGCGATGCGAACGTTCGAATTAACATTGATACAAACTACTTAAGAGGCAATTCGCGTTAGACGAAAGGAAAGTTAACCTGAACTTAATCCTTCGAGTGCTACGGACGATTTTGAATATTAAGTATATGAACATAAGAATATTGTAGTGATTAATAAGTTGGATGATATTGATATTAATCCATTGCGCTCTAAACCTTTTTTTTAATAATACAATATAATAGCAACATGCGCAATACGATTTTTTGACTCTTGCGAGAGAAATTAATATGTCGTATATGTATTTTGAAAATGAGAAATTCGCGTTGATTTTGAAGAAACAAAAATTTAATTGCAAATGGTTAAAAACCATATACATAACACGTCACTCTTAAAATAAATACAGGAATGCGCTGACTTCTTAAAATTACTTAACACTCGAAGGGTTAAAAGATAGAAGCTGAAGTAAAGCACGGTTCAACTACTTATTTACGTATTTTAAAATCCACCGTGTATATTTTTACGTATTATCTAGAGTTTGCTATTTCCTTTGCATCGGAATTTCTCATAAATGCGTAAAAATTCGCAGTCCACTCGTTAGACACCAAGACCGCAATCGTATGAATTATAATTATCGTAATTGTAAAATAGCATACAAATTTTATCCTTACTTTTCCTCTCTTTTACCGATAATTAAATAATATATTAGATATAGTATAGAATAAAGAAGCGAATGACAGACGCGTTTCTTTAACTTCATCCAGAGATATGCGAAATTCGCGAATCCATTGATAAATCGTAGCTAGTAAATAGCGAACGTCGCGCAAGTTGTGTACACATTGAACGTGTCTTTCACGCGCGTAACGCATTACGATGATACATTACGCGCGCATAAACATCCGCAGTGCTCGCCGGTGACCTAAATACGTCCCAGCGACGTTAAATCTCTATTAAAAAGGGGGGGAAAATAAAGGATCATCGGGTACATTATATTCCATCCACGAAATGGTAATCCCGTGTTTCATAGCGCCATTACTCGCCATAATTAACGAGGCATCGCGCGGGTCTTCTGGAAAAGAAGGTCAGCAGTAAATCAGACATTTGTCGTCGCGATCGTTCTTGTACCTGTCGGGGAGTTTACAAAATAATCGGTCGAGCATGGTTAGCACCGGTTCCCGGCGGGTCCGTAAATCATCCGGTTAATTGCCGCTTATCAGTGTAACGACAGAAACGTCTTTCCTCGGCGCGGAAGAAGAAAAAGGGAAGTCTAAAAGGAGGGTGGGAGTGGGCGAAGGACAATGGGCAAGCTCAGCGGACGTGCGCTGGGCATAAAATATATTTTACACGGCTGGACAAGACAGTAGCGGGCTTACTAGAACTAATAATCCCCGTGTAAATGAGCTGGATATGGTAATTGGTTGCTTGTCCAGTGAATCGAAGCCACACGGAGAGGAAGATTTATGAGTAGATTGCTGCCGAGGCCAATTATATCCTACAGTTTTATCAGACGGAATTAACCCTTTGTACCGTTTCATACTCGGTTCAACTCGTGCCATTCGAAAGGGTTGAATTTCGACGAAAGAAACGACGAATTGGCGAAAGTGAATTTTGAAAGATTTAATATTTTGGGGTTGCTGATTTAGGGGTGAACGTTGACAAACGTAACACTACGCGAAAAGTGTATATAATATATATTATTATAGTATATATAGTATATATATTCAACGCGATAACTAGTAGTTCTTGAATCGATAACTTTTTCCGTGTCTTTAGGCGAATTTTTTAAATCCGGTACCGCGTTCAATTTCCACCGAAGCATACAAAACCTGGTTTCTTTTTAAACTTTAAGCTATGCACGATAAAGAACGCAATTGATTAATATATCGTTCCTTTATTAATCTAGTATGGACATACATAATACATATTTCCAATACAAATTTTCGTATTCTAAAGAACAACGAAGCAAAGATTCGTAAACGAAAAAGCAGAGTAAAAAGTTAAATAGTCGCTATTGTAAAAGGTGCGACGAATTTTCCGAACAACCCAACGCAATATTTTCATGCATCGCAATAGTAAAGTTAAGAAGGTGCATGGCGCGCATGCGCGGGCGCGAGCGCAAGCGCGGAATATCGGGCGTAGGATCTCGCGGGCGAAATAAACGCGGCACGGCCGTATATTCTGGACGCGAAATACGCGGTGATATTTACTGCAACGTTATTAGCATGCCGGGCTGTATATTACCGCGTAATTTGCATCGGGTTTCAGTTGGCCGGGAACGCGACTGCGCGTCGTTAACAACCTTATAATCTCGCGCGAGGGGCCCTTCTTCTCTTCCTCTATGGTTTTTTCGTCGCTCGCCTAACCTGGCGTAATGCCGGGTCCGCATGGACGCGAGAACATTGTCGAAGAAATGCCCTACGGCCGCTACGTCGTCTTGCTTTTTGCGCACGCTCGCCGGGGCAACGGTTTCTCGGTCTTTTCGCTAACACCTCCGGGCCAACGTTCTCTTTGTCTAATCAAGCTCGGCTGTCGAACTGTGGTGCAAATTGGAGATGATAACAGGTTGCCCGCTGGCTCCGCGTTTTAGGATTCCTTTTTTACATTCGCTTTGCTTGCATCCTATCGCGATTAAGCCTGTCGAACACGTTGCCAGCGAAGCTTTAATCTCGGCGATCTTCGGCGTTATCCTTTTTTCCCAATGTTTAGCAGCTTTGTAATCGTTTGGTTGGCGCGGACGATGCGTCGTCGTTTTGCCAATGCTTGGGATTAGGGGATGAAGTTTTGTTAAATGGTTAATCGTAATTAATCGCGTTAACACTTTTGCTACGGTATCTTAGAATTGAGAACGCAAAGGATAAATAAGGATGGCTTTTATTAATAAGAGAATAGCGTAGTTATTAATGTTTGTATTGAAATGGTGAAATTGTTGCGCGAATTGAGAAAGAAGCAGTATTGTATTCCAGAGAAAATATACGTATGCTTTGGACAGATGATTATCATTACAGTACAATTTTCAGAGGCGTATACGTTATGTGTCCTTCGTAGCGAAAGGGTTAATGATGAAGTTTGCTGCAACGTAGATAGAGTAAACTTGGGAACATATGACGCGTGATTTTAAAAGCTTGACGAAGATTGCGGAATTTGTTTGTTTTGATACAATCAACGCGATGGGACAGAGAAATTAATACGTCATATTTAATTACCTAAATGTAAATTCAAATGATTTGAAATAATAATGGAATAACTAACGAACGTAAAATTTAACAGCTCGAAGAATAAGCGTCTAATACGAAACGCTTAAATTATTTAAATTATTTTGAAACAGTCATGGTTTATGATAAAAGAAGCGTGTAAAATCACGTACAAATTATTTGAATCAATTATATTGGAACAGCCATAATTAACGATAAAAGAAGCGTGTAAAATCACGTCAAAATTATTCGAATCAATTATATTTGAAACAGTCATAATTAACGATAAAAGAAGGGTGCAAAATCACGTCAAAATTATACGAATCAATTATTTTGAAACAGTCAAAATTAACGATAAAAGAAGCGTGTAAAATCACGTCAAAATTATTTGAGTCAATTATTTTGAAACAGCACATAATTAACGATAAAAGAAGCGTGTAAAATCACGTCAAAATTATTTGAATCAATTATATTGGAACAGTCATAATTATTGATGAAAGAAGCGTGTAAAATCACGTCAAAATTATTCGAATCAATTATATTGGAACAGTCATAATTAACGATAGAAGAAGCGTGTAAAATCACGTCAAAATTATTTGAATCAATTATATTGGAACAGTCATAATTAACGATAGAAGAAGCGTGTAAAATCACGTAAAAATTATTTGAATCAATTATATTGGAACAGTCATAATTAACGATAGAAGAAGCGTGTAAAATCACGTCAAAATTATTCGAATCAATTATATTGGAACAGTCATAATTAACGATAGAAGAAGCGTGTAAAATCACGTCAAAATTATTCGAATCAATTATATTGGAACAGTCATAATTAACGATGAAAGGAAGCATGTAAAACCGATGTAAAAATTATTCGAATCAATTACACGCGCGTAATATTTTAAAGGATGTACTCGTGCTTAACGTTGCCTCGCAAAACTTCGGGAAACGATGCTTCGTATGCATCTAACCTGATAATAAGTTTAATATTCCTTTCGAAGCAACCAGTTTTTACTATTTAACGGGTTAGCGATCGTTAAGGTAAATAAGCATGGCCTGCGAGTTGAAAAAAAAAAAGAAAAAACGCTCGCACATTTGTTGCAATCTTGGGTAATCTACTAGCATTGTTGCTAAGTGGGCATAATTAGGCTCCTCGGGCGATAACGAAGCGATTGTAGGTTTACGTTCTCGCAATTCCGCGAGGAAATTCCATCGTTTATCTCCGCATTATGCCTAGAGTGATACAGAGTTGAGAAAGAATGTCACAACAAGCATCGGTTGGCGAACTGCTTGAATATAAAGCAGCGGACCTGCGTGCAGCTTGGGAACAATGAAATATCAGCGGACATGTTTGATATTAACTTTGCAAGTGGATCACGTATCAAGTACTGGATCAAACCGAAAGAAAAACGAATCTAATTGATCAAACCATCAGGCGCGCGTGGGGTTCATCAGTAACCCATGAAAGTACACACTTGTTGCGGTCATTTGCAATTCAATCTTCAACGCGCACCTCGCTTCGCCTGCTTCTTATAATATCTTACAAATACCTTGCGAAATTAATTCCGCGGTTTCAAATTACCGGCCCCATAAAAATGTAAATAGGCAGCCGTTTTTTTTTTTTTTTTGTTAACATCGCGAGGAGGCCTTATATCGACTCGGCGCTGTTCATCTTTGCGTCAATTACCACGACTGGGGGTTACAGACCTTCGCTTTGGTGTTGGCCACGCAGCCAGTATTGCCAACAACGCGTTCAATATACCTAGGCCCTTTCGTTTGCAACTTACTCCATTTGAGAGCAACGTTGTTGAGTTAACCGTTTCACTCGCGGTTTCTTCGAACTTTACCAAGTTCCTCTTGTTTCGGAATTCTTCGTTTATTTGTTGCGCGCTACGTTTCTCCATTTATGACTAATTCGTTATTTAAGTATATTAAAGAGTTTTTGCCCCGTGTACTTGGTAAATAACGATGGCAAATGTTGGATTGATTGTTGTTAGTTTTATGGAGAAATATCGTTGACGAACATTTCGAAACTATAGATTGAAAGCTTGTTTATCTTTATGGAAATTCGAAAACTTTTAGGTATTTGAAGCCTTGTGAATTCGTCGACTTCGATGAGAATTCATCGGATGGAAATTCGAAAGCTTGGATATGTGGTGACTACTATTGAAATTCAGAAGTACGAAAACTCGAAAGCTTGGAAATTTGGTGACTACTATTGAAATTCAGAAGTATGAAATTCGAAAGCTTGGAAATGTGGTGACTACTATTGGAATTCAGAAGTACGAAAACTCGAAAGCTTGGAAATGTGGTGACTACTATTGAAATTCAGAAGTACGAAAACTCGAAAGCTTGGAAATTTGGTGACTACTATTGGAATTCAGAAGTATGAAAACTGGAAAGCTTGGAAATGTGGTGACTACTATTAGAATTCAGAAGTATGAGAACTCGAAAGCTTGGAAATGTCGTGACTACTATTGAAATTCAGAAGTATGAGAACTCGAAAGCTTGGAAATTTGGTGACTACTATTGGAATTCAGAAGTATGAAAACTCGAAAGCTTGGAAATTTCGTGACTACTATTGAAATTCAGAAGTATGGAATTCAAAAGTACGAAAACTCGAATGCTTGGAAATGTCGTGACTACTATTGAAATTCAGAAGTATGAGAACTCGAAAGCTTTGAAATTTGGTGACTACTATTGGAATTCAGAAGTATGCAAATTCGAAAGCTTGGAAATGTGGTGACTACTATTGAAATTCAGAAGTATGAAAATTCGAAAGCTTGGAAATGTCGTGACTACTATTGAAATTCAAAAGTATGAGAACTAGAAAGCTTGGAAATGTGGTGACTACTATTGGAATTCAAAAGTATGAAATTCGAAAGCTTGGAAATGTCGTGACTACTATTGGAATTCAGAAGTATGAGAACTCGAAAGCTTGGAAATGTGGTGACTACTATTGGAATTCAAAAGTCTGAAATTCGAAAGCTTGGAAATGTCGTGACTACGATTGTAATTCAAAAGTTTGAAAACTCGAAGCCTTCAAAATTAATTAACTTCGATGCGAATTCGATACATTGAAAATTCACAAGTCTAGAATTTTATCGACATCGACGATTCAAAATTCAAAACTGTGCAGACGTTTCTTATAACATCTATGGAAATTCGGAAGCTTGAAAATTCAAAACTCTTCAAAATTTTAAAGTCTCGAACATTTCTTCACTTCTATGTAAACTATTCTAACGCTGGAGAATTCGCAAAGCCTTCGAAACTTCGCTGCTTTCTTAGACCTTCGAATGGTTGAAAATTCGAAGCCTGGGAATTGTAAATGAAAAATGATCGCTTAAGTATCGCCATCGCCTAAAGGTTATTCGATTATTATCGTCGAACCATCGAACGGAAATAGTAAGTGTGGACGACCCCGGGAGTTATTGCAGCGCGTTAATCTGAAATATAATTAGCGACTTAACCGGTGGGAGTAGTCGGCGAATCGGTCGCATAATTGCGCCAGGAAGAGGAGGCCACGTTCACATACAATATATCGGGATGACAGCGCATTCGCAATGCTTTATTCTTAGTCCAGCGACGACACGCCTCATTATGCATAGAGAATCCGCACGCGGCCTGCATAATATGCAAAACTTCTTCCATTACCGTCCACGGGCAGCGTAACACACGCCGGGCAAAAGGGTACGCGCGTATTCGCGGCGAATAATAGCCGGCTGATATTATATCGGTAGCCCGTGCACCGTTCCTTTCTTTTCTCTTTTTTTCTTTTTTCTTTTCCTTCTACGTTCCCTTCCGTTTCGTGCTTTTTATTCCCGGCAAGCAGGAACGCGGAATTTCGAGAATCGAACGGTACAAGAGTGATTCATCGAGCCGTGTCGGCCAACGTTTTCCGCGAATCCGCTTCGACTCGCTTATTTCTTCTTCTTTCTTCTTTCAAACGGCTGGCGAAATTTCGAAAGGTTTCGAGGAGGTAGAATTTTCCATCGAAATTTATGAAATTGTACAAGTTCGTTTCAATAATAAGATTCGTGGGAATTAAACATATAATGTTGCGTAAACGTATAATGATTAACCCTTTCTTTATAAAGGAGGAGCAACTTGACGATAGAGAAACTTGACGAATCACTCGTTAAAATACGTGTTCACGTTTCGTTTGAATCACGATAGCACTTCTATTATTCTTATCTATATAGTCTATTAGTAGACTAAATATTTTTAGTCTACTAGGAATTAATATCTAAATATTTGCGTACAAATGATTTCTAAGTTAATAAAAATTATCGTTATCTATGCATCGGAAACAACGAAATTTCGTCCTAAAAGGAAGGGTTAAACGTATTAAAGAAAACATAATCCGTTAGCCCTTTGAGCGCTAAGTAATTTTAGGAGACGGGCGCGATTCTAGATTTATTTTCACGTATCACACGGATACGTGATATTTAATACGAATATTGCGATCTTCATTAATCGCTGCAATGCTTCTAAGTTCATATCTGGTAAGCATTTTACGCTGTTTATTGCGTTGAAAGACTCGAATTTGCAAACTCTACGTATTGTATTCGAAATTGGCCGCGTATACGCGTTCATAGCGCTCAAAGGGTTAAAACGAATCAACAAGTGGTTCAAAGTAAAAGCAAAAACCACCTTCCCAAATTTCTTCTTTTTTTCTTTATCAACTTACAATTAGAGTATTTTGTAATCGATTCCTCCGCGGGAAATTACAAGCAAAACCATTGGCGTTAACGATTGGTACGAGCGTAAACTTGAAAGTTAATATTCGCAAATAGGGCGTAGCTTTTAAACGGACATCTTCGTGTTGCAAATTCGCTGCGATACAATTACAATTGGACTAAGCGACTAATCGTTGCAAGTAGATTTACCGTCGCCGCTATCTGGAGAGCGGTGCTTAAATCAAGGTTCCCGTGGCCGGTGGTTTCGCGAGCCGCTTATCGTTGCGTCGTAAAAAAAGAAAAAAAAAAGAAGAAAACGATATTATGCTAACTAGATTGCGACGAGGGTTGCCTGTCTTGTTTCTACGCTGGTCGAGCAACGCCTCTTTTAGGAGGGAGCACGAACAATGGGTAATTAAAACGGCGGAATTCGCGTGGAGAACCGTATCTCTTTCTTTCTTTCGTTTTCACGCTCGTTGACACACATCCTTGGCCTTTCGCGATGAGGAAAGAAGGATCGTTTCAATTAAGCGGGATGGCGCGGTTCGGATCCAACCGCCGATTAACCGGCAATCCAGCATGTTAATTGAATCTTCGTTGGGAACCCGCGAATTTTTAAGCACGCGAATTTATTCCGCCGCGTCGTAAATTCGGCTCGCTTTCCCAGGGCGTGGATCAAATCTTCATCCATCGAAGATTTGATTTTTATTTCATTTATCTCGTTTCGTATAAAAGAGCAAACGTTTAACGTAAAAGAAAAAGAAACGATAAAGTTCAGACTTAAGTGCATTAATATCGCGAGAAAGAAAGTTAATATTTTGACAAATATAGTTAGCAGATGTGCATACGCGGAAAAACCGATCGATTTGTTCTAAATTGGAAGAGTAAGTGGAAGGGTGAAACTGTAACGGAATTTTAAGTGAATCTAGAATGGGCATTGATGTTGATAGAAGATGTAACTAGTGGATTATTCGCAAGACCACGAATAACGTTATTTTAGAGATTTCATAGAATTATTGTCTTCATAAGCTTCTAGACGGCACAAGGCCCCAAGCTTTGCTGTACCGAGGCGTTAGTCTATACCAGAGATTTAATAGAGTGGGATAAAAGTAATTCTTCGATTTGCTAATTCTATATGCGGATTATTTTTATTATTGCAAAAGCAATAAGCCCAATGATATTTGCATATTTAGCATAATCGATTACGGTAGAATAAGTGTAGATTACAGTAAAAATGGTATCGTGCTATAAAAAACGAATACGTATAATTTTTACCAAACGATCTGCCAATTTTTAGTGACGTATATAAGTATACACATTTAGTAACGAAATTCTTAACGAACTTTAACATTGATTTTAATCGTAACTCCAGAGTTTATTATATTTATAATTAATGATTTCCAAGTACAATAATATAATATTTCAATCTTTCGCGTATTTCGCACAGCGCGAAAGTATTAACAAATAGTTAACTGGAATATTCGTGAGGCAAACGTTGGGTTGATAATTTTAAAAAGTTACTTTTGGCAGGGAAATTCGA
Organism: Eucera pruinosa; assembly: GCA_028830335.1. Taxonomy (NCBI): domain Eukaryota; kingdom Metazoa; phylum Arthropoda; class Insecta; order Hymenoptera; family Apidae; genus Eucera; species Eucera pruinosa. Next base: position 16,280,939 of record JAMYCR010000006.1, read on the forward strand.
GTGTCTCGAAACGATCGGCGAAGCTCAAAGGGAATCGAAACGTGGAACGATATTCCCGATTCGTACGATCGGCGTAAACGATAGGCGCGGTGTGCGCATCGGTTGAAACCAACTTCTCCGCGGTTCGCTGCTCATCCCTTTTGGCCGCGACACGAAAGAGGGGAAAGGACGTTGGTTTTCTCGTCACGATTCTGGCATGTCACTGTCGTGTGTCGTCGACTTCGTGTGCATACTGTCGGCCTCTCGCGAGGAAGCTCTCCTTCCAGCCGATTCGAGATCGGGCGAAGAAATCGTTACACTTTGGGGGGACGAGAAACGCGCTCCTTGTTCGCGACGCAACGCAAACCGTCCACCTTCTTCCTTTTCCAGCATCTCGAATCTTACGCGGTTGTATTCGTTGACACTTTTCCGTGGAATATAGTATCGCGAACAGGGAATCGTGCGACACTTCGAAGGCGCCGAATTTATTCGAGATTCATCGTTAGGCTGCGAATATTCGCGCGTTTATAGGCGATTACATAAACATTGTTCCTAATGGAAAAAGGAACGGGATTCGGATTCGGATATCCTATTAATTTTGGTGGAATTATAAATCTGGATTAGCGCAATCTGGTTCGTAAATGTTGTACATCACGTTTGTTTTGCGTACTTTAATTTTTTTATAAATGCATAAAGATCTCCGCAGTTATAAGTTATACTAATTATAAGTCTAGCAATTTTACATGTAGCTGTGTAACTAAGTAGAAATTGACGTTATGTTATCGTATGGAACATCAACTCTTTCAAAACGTCAAACAATCTATTTGTGGATTAAATGCGTTTGAATTTCCTCTTCTAATGCTTCAATAATAAATCAATGAGATTGTTGCATTAATCAGTAGATATCAAAGACGAACAATTTACAACGAATGTAGCAATTTCTTCTAATATTCCACCGAGCAAAGCTACGGTAGCACGTCTACTAAATTATCACTAATCTTAAAGTAGTAATACGCTGTATTAAAATTTCGTTACGCTCGATTTTGATTTTAATCGCGGTGCAATATTCCCCCGCCTTTTCGATCCTCGAGCATCGAATTCCAAGTCCCATTATTTTTATTTATCCAGGGTTCTTCGGTAATGTTTGAGACAAATACCCGTACGGGAAGTTAATCGAGAAAGGATGAAACAATAATTGAAAGATCCGTGTATTTGATCAATCTTTTGCCGGGCTTATTGATTCCACGTATCCTCGGCTACACGCGTCCTACCTGGAATACGTTAATCCACGCAGGTGTCGCGGCCTCTTTGCAAACGTCACGCTTTGCTATTCCGTTAGCAAAATATCATTCCCCCCTTTTTTTTTTAATCCTGCTGCAAATCCGGCGAAGAAAAAAAAAGAAGAACGAAATCCTTCCCATCGTTTGGTAAATACACAGTGCGCGGTGTGTTCGACGAAATTGCCGGCTGCGGCTGACCAATATGGCCGACTATCACGTCTCCGCGCCAAATATATCCCTGTATAATCGTAATATTTAATGCGACAAGCGGTTGCCATCGATTTTGTAACGAACAAAAATTCTCGCGATATGCAGTTAATCGAAACATATTCCTAGAAGGTAAAGCGGTCAATTACTTTGCAAATTTTTCAATTTGTTAGATTATTAATTGGGTTTCTTTGTTCGTTGGATTGGTTTTAGCGGATTATAGTAGAGTACGTGAATTTTTATACAGATTCTTATTTTTATCGACAATATTAAAGAAGTAGGATTTAAGCGGAGGTTGTTGTTGCGCGTTTCAAGTTAGAATAATTTGTATTTTATCCTGTGTACACATTGCATATCCTGACTTTGATAATATCATTGCATATCCTGATTGCACATTATAAGCTTCACCTAATTTTTTTTTTTGCATATTTAAACGTTTCATTGAAACCAGGAAAAAGTAACGATAATAATATAATAATAAAACGATAATAACGATAGTAACGATTGAAAAAGTAACGATAGTTTTCTCGAAATAAAATTGAAACTTTAGAATTGAAGTCACCCCTTTTTATAACCTCCTTCCGATTTAGTAGAAAATTAAATTTACGTAAACATTTCCAAGAAAACTGTTAGGTGTACCAATGAATAATCCATCGATGCAATAAGGAATCACACACGTTCTACGAATTATGGCTTAGATTCAATAAAAACAGCCATCGCTGAGAATGGAACACGATTAAAATCCTAATTTTAGCTTTCTCTTATACTATTGGGTGTTACTAAACATTATAAAACTTGCCAACGATATTTAAATAACGCGTGCTCGTCAAACGATATAAAAGCAGCGATCGGGTAACCCTACCACAGGTAACAAAATAATCGTAGCGCAGGTGGTTAATTAATTCACTGATGGTCTTCACCCCTTTATCGAATAAAATTCTTCCTATTATTATCGTTCACTCTTTCAGTGCTTCGATAGCCTATCAATTTCTCAACTTGACAAAACACCGCGTCATCGATTGCACGCTTTTCATCCTCCATCGAGATCCATTCCAACGATCGACCGGTTCCCCAAAACAACAACCGAAAAACGTGAACATTTTAAGCCGCGCGGAGCAATTGCACTGGGGAAAAAAAACGGACATTCCGAAGAATTTCGTCTTTTAAGGAATCGTTTAAAAAGGTTCGCCACACGAAAGTTCGCATTTCTCACGCGATGTTGGCGGTTTGCCGAGGCGCACGGTCCATTTATCGGCAATGAAATTTGCACGCGTATGAAGAGGGGCCATCCGGGCGAAATTGCCGCCCCTTGTCGCCTGATCACGCTCAATTTCGTCCTAACAAAACACGCGTGTCCGTGGACAATTGAAAAATAATATCGCCGAGTTTATTTAGCCGCGCGATCGGTGGCCGGCCGTCCGGTCGGGGCGTGGATCGTCGCGACGCGACGCGACCCGCCACGGGGATTAAAAATAATGTTTCGAGCGTGACCGGCCAGCCCCCGAGGGATTATGGGACACCGTGGACCGTCGCCATTGGACGGGGATGCAGCCTCGCGGATTTCATTCCCCGGGAAGAGAAAAAAACCGATTCGCCTGTTTTTCTTTCGCGTCTCCCCGTATTTCGCCATAGGGAACGCGCGCTCGCTTAATTCCTACCGATCGGTGCAACTCGAAACCTTTCGAAACGATCTTTTTTTTCAGACGATTTTTGGGCTTCGATAACGAAAGGAAAGAAACAGTTTAAGGCTGTGAAAATGGACTTGGTTAACGATTATTATTTCACGCCTTCGCATACGTCCTTTCATTTTGTTTTTTGGTGGGTTTTGGAATTGATATCAAAGAGGGAAGTGGTCTTTGGACAAGGGATGAAATGTTAGGCGATTGCATAGGAAATGCAGGATTTTATGCAGTGTAAAGGTTTGTTGGTAATTTGTAGTCGAGTGAACTTTTCGAAACAATTTTTTGCAGGGATTTTTGGGATTGATAATAAAGAAAGAAGCATTTTTAGGACAAGGGATGAAATGTTAGGTGATTGCATGGGAAATGAAGGATTTTATATAGCGTAAAAGTTTGTTGGTAATTCGTAACCGAGTGGACTTTTCGAAACAATTTTTTTACAGGGATTTTTGGGACTGATAATAAAGAAAGAAGCATTTTTAGGACAAGTAGTGGAATATTAGGCGATTGCATAGGAAATACAGGATTTTATATAGCGTCAGGATTCGTTGGTAAATTGTAACCGAGTGAACTTTCCGAAACAATTTTTGTACAGGGATTTTTGGGATTGATAATAAAGAAAGAAGCAGTTTTAGGACAAGGGATGGAATATCAAGTGATTGCATAGAAATTTATGGATTTTATGTAGCGTCAAGGTTTGTTGGTAATTTGTAACCGAGTGAACTTTTCGAAACAATTTTTTTACAGGGATTTTTGGGATTGATAATAAAGAAAGAAGTATTTTTGGGGCAAGGGATGGTATATTAAGTGATTGCATAGGAAATGCAGGATTTTATGTAGCGTCAAGATTCGTTGGTAAATTGTAATCGAGTGAACTTCTCGAAACAATTATTTTACAGGGATTTTTGGGATTGGTAATAAAGAAAGAAGCAGTTTTAGGACAAGGGATGGAATATCAAGTGATTGCATAGAAATTTATGGATTTTATGTAGCGTCAAGGTTTGTTGGTAATTTGTAACTGAGTGAACTATTCAAAACAATTTTTTTACAAGGATTTTTGGGACTGATAATAAAGAAAGAAGCAGTTTTAGGACAAGGGATGGTATATTAAGTGATTGCATAGGAAATGCAGGATTTTATGCAGCGTAAAGATTCGTTGGTAATTTGTAACCGAGTGAACTTCTCGAAACAATTTTTTTACAGGGATTTTTGCGATTGATAATAAAGAAAGAAGTATTTTTGGGGCAAGGTATAGGAAACTGTTAATCTTATACAGAAAAAGAAAATGAATCCGTAACGAAATGCCGATTAAATGAACCTTGAATAAGATTCTAATATAACACGAATATACTTGAACGATATTCACACGATCTTTTAATTTCATTGCAAAAAGCACAGATTTTAGTCTATTTGAGATTAATAGTCAATTTTTAATCATTCAATTTAATAATCAATATTTGCCAGTCACGATTAGCAACTAAAGCAAGGTTTTAAGTATCACGTGCATCTAACGATTAAAACTCATTTAACCATGAATTGCAGTTGACGATAAAAATAAAAGTGTAGTCGTTAATCGTCGATTAAATTTTTATTTTATTTATTTAGGTATCTTATTGTCTAAATATTTTAACCGGCACTTAACTATTTGGTACATTTTTGCATACCACGTCAACTGCAATTAGACGCAATTTAAATTCGCTCTAAATGCATACAAAAAAAAAATCCGCCCGTCTACTTATTAAACTTATCGAAGCTTGCAGCGATAAATCGGAAAGTATCGAGGAGCAAAGTGTCTGGCTTTAATTATAATAAAACAGGTTGGCAGAAGTGGCGTTTCGCGACGTGACGAACGGAAAACGGCGAACGACAATCGCGGTATTAATTTCCATTAGGGTATATTCAATTTCCTTAGCGGGACAGTAAAAAGAGCCGATAATTATATTTAACAGCGACGGTAAAAGTCTCCGATAGATTAGGCCTTGGAAAATCACCCTTCGATTTTCCTATACTCTTCTTTCCTTCTTCCTCGTTTTTTCGCTCGCTTGTTTGACGATTCCGTAACGAGATCCACCGGATATCAACGCAATTAGAATACCAATTATCAGATCGGCTTAATTGAATATCTGATTACCGCGTATCGTAATGTATATCGTTTGTCTTCGTTAATACATTCTTCTTCTTTTTCCCCGCAAATCGTTTCGCCGAGCAAAAAAGTCTCTAATCGGGTGAATCTTTCTCTTCGATGGCAAATTAACTTCGAAAAAAGGAGACGTTCGAAGCTCCTAAAAATAGAATCCTATTGTCGTAGAAATATAACGACTCGTGAAGTTAAGCACGCGAATATACAACGCCTATGCGTCGTTACGTAAATCGAAGTCCAAATTTAGTATACAAATTTCTTTACTCACGATTCTTTCTTTTTACATCGCCATTAATTAAATTCACGTTCAGATTGTTAGATTCACGTTTTTGCCAATAGATAAACATTTAAATGGCAGTTGTAGGAACAGTGACATTACGCGTGGTTCGTTTACCCTATTCTTTCTCGAAACCTTAAGTTTTCCCGCTTCTAAAATGATTCGAAAAAAAAAGAAGATAGAAGAACGTAACCGAAACCGTGCGAACAACAAAAACATTTCGCCACGCAAAGCATCGGGTATCGAATAAGAAGAAGAAGAAGCCCGTGAGATGAGGCTCGCAGAAGTCCTCTAAATCGGAGTTACCGCCCAATCACCATGCTCGCCGATGCGTGCTATGTTAGCCCATAGGATGAACGGGACGCCAATTACGCCCATGGCGCGCGTAGCCATCCGTCAGCGAAATTTCCGAAACGCAAATATGGTCAGACAGTCGGAGCCTGGATGCTCCTTTCCCGGCGAGAAGACGTTCCAAACCCGACTTCGTACTACTCCGGTCTTCGCACACCTGCGAGTTGCCCGCGTCCAAAGCGGAGGCCGACGGTTTGCGCTGCGGCCGATCCTACTCGTATAAGGTGTTCACCTGTCACTTAGACGCGTTCCAGCAGCAGCTTCAATTACGCTTTTCCCCGCGATACACGCGTGCACGGCCTCGTTATCTCGCGCGGAGGATCTACGCTTGTTCCCTCGCGACGCGACGCGCAGCGACGCGACGCGCAGCGCGATCCTCGCCGATTGATATTAACCGTAATCCGCGTGGTAATTCCATCGATTCGACGAAACGCGATCGCGTTGCTCTTTATTTGGATTCCGCGTCGAGTCGTTGCTTATTTTTGGGAAAATTTGAAGTAGAGTTTATGGCGGATTTTGTATGGTTATTGGAAGAGGAAATTCACTCCGGTGGTGATTCTTCTTTGGGGTGGTTTAAAGTTCTTCGAGTTGATGTATGCTGTACTTTGATTTGTACGTAGTTTTCAAAGATTGTTCGTTGCAAAGAGAATTATGGTATTCATTATTGATCGAACTAAGTGTTGTTAAAATATTTCTTTTCGACAGCATTCGAAGCTGGGATTAATTTAAGTAGTTTAATTTCATGGTAAACTGGTACACAGTGTTAGGATAAAAGAATTGTTTGTTTAATGGCAACATATCTTTTTGTCGAGTTGAAGATATTCATATTTATTGAATCGTCTTACAATACTATAGAAGATATTGTTTTTGATAATCGAAGTAATAATTACGATGTTAAATATAACTTCTGAAGCAAAGTCAGAGAGTTCTGTGAAAGGTGAGAGGCGTTAAACGAGCACAAATCAATGAACCTATTTTTCTATCATAGATTGCATCTCTGTTACACTCGTAACTTCATTCGGCTTATTAAAAATTAATAAATTGAATGTAGAAACCCGCAGCAACGCCTAATAATAAAAACGCCCGCTCAAAGTCATTTAACTCGTTATCTTAATAATTTTGTTAACGTTCGTACTTCGTAGCGTCAGCTATTTGTTATCCTAATATTCTATTGCTGAACTGCTATTCTATTCTATATTTCTATTCTCTTCTATTCTATCCTAGATTCCATTACTGTACCGAACCAAAATTACCGTTGCAGTTAAAATTAAAGTTCATAGCAAACACGATTCGTACCCACCGCGTTTAAATCGCAATACGTAGCACGAGTGCGACTCGTTATTATACGTCAACTGGTTAAAATCCCCGTACCCCGAAAATTTAACTCTCCCCTTAAAAAAATCCACCACGCTTCCCATACCCTAAAAAAAAAAGGAAATGAAGAAGATCCCGTACCTTGTAAAAGTAGAACGATAACCCTGTGGAATTTCATAGGAGCATCGGAAAATTCTCGCGCACGGTTTTTTCGCGAAATAAAATCACGAGTTGCTCGAGTATAAATCGCGAAAGCTGTTGGAAGCTTTTATGCGATTTTTACAACGCTGCTCGGTAAAATACTAGCGTCGATGGAGCGACGCAACGGGGTTGGGGGAGGACGGAGAAGGGTGGTGGGTTAAACCGAGTGTAAATTCAGCCGGCGGTATAAAACGGACAGCGAAGGGTGGGGGGTGGAGGGTTTCGAAAGCGTTTCAGCTGATCCTGGGGAATAGGCCACGTACGATGGGCGAAAAAGGGGTGGCTGGGGTTTCCGCGTGCGTGAAGATCCACCAATCGGCTTTCAGGACCGCCCGCGGTAGCCATGGCAACCCTCGGGAACCGGCAGGGTGATTACGAAATGGAGAGGGGGAGGAGGGGTAACTCGATTAAACGTACGACACGCCGAGGGAAGCGTTAGAACCGAGGGGGATGAAACTACGTTAACCAACGGGGGTTGCGCACTCTATTTGCCCTCTTAATCATCCGTTAAGTGCCACAATCCTCGAAAAGTTCCCCTGAGTACGGCGCGCCAACACCAGCCGGCTGCCCCGATAGAACTGTCTTTATCTACGTTTCATCTGACTAGGGTAAATGTATAGTGCCACGTACTACTGCCACTTCAAGGTTCGCGCTTTAAGCAACTTTATTTAATCGCTCGCCTTACAATTTTTAGACCACTGAGTATTTGCGTATGTTATCATTTAACAGATCTGTTAAATGTTTTCATATTTTGGCGAAATCGTTGAAATATTCCACGCGATTCGCATTTAGCGATCCTTGATCTTTCGAAGTGAAACTAAAGGTGAAATAAAAAGGAAACGGAATGTAGGTTTAATAGAGTTATTTATAATTCGTGCCACGAGTGAGACTCGTCATCGTAAGCCAATGGGTTTGATGTTTGACTATTTAGGTACAGGGTTATTCAAAATAGACTATAGGAACACCTACCTACATATTTTTTCTTTCCCTTTCTGCTTTACCCTTTTCTAATCTGTACTTTATTTCTATTATCTTCGTTCGTTCTCGTTTTCAATTTTTATTTTTTTTCACCTCTATTTTACTAACAAACATTACTAACAAACAGGTTTGAAAGATATTCTCATTCAACGTCCTAAAGGTACTTTTGGATAACCCTTTACGTAACGAGCAAAGTAACGTACAAAGAATCGTACAAAATAACGTACAGAAGAATAAGCAAAGAAATTTCCATACCAAATTTGGACTTCGGTTTACGTGACAACGCATAGACATTGTACATTCGTTTACACTTAATATTTATAAATAAACGTTAGGAGGTAAATATGCTGTTAAACATTAAAACGTGACCAATATAATTATAAAGTATCGGAAGTGTGATAATTCAGTAAAATGATACGTTTACCATATATCTTGAATCTGTTACACAGAACTGACGTGCTAATATATGCACAAATTGTTTTATTTAAATATGTAACAAGTTTTTAAGTAACGATACTAGGGATATTGGACTTTGTTGCATATTTTCAATTACGTACTAATTAATTCGTTATATTCAACGTATAACAAATGTCCCTAAATAAAAGAGACGTTGAACAATATTATTCTCCAAACTGGAACGACGTTTAAGTTAAATACTTGCTAAAATAATTAAACAAAGTGGCGGTACGTGGTATACATTTACCCTATAGTTTCTCTGGTCACGCCAACAACTCGATTAATAATAAAAATCGTAGAAAGTGTCTCGACGATTGGTTTACCTCAATGATACGAATACATAGTAATCGCAATGCTGAAACGCGAAAAGGATAATTAAGTAGACGGGGACAATGTTTACGCGTCTATTTACTCCGAACCAATTCTCGAACTCAACCATTTTCCCTTTCCACCGAAACAAACCGCTCCCCCGGATGCAAACTGCCGTTCCCCTAAACTCGACTGCGACGCGACGGTATCACGATTCCCATTTGCAAAAGCGTATCCACCCCATCGCGCTATGATCTCGTCGCTTTTGATCCCCCGGAACTCAGGACTAATCCGGGTCTTGTCAAAACCACGTTGGATCGAAGCGTGTTAGACAAACAACGTCTCCTCTCTTCCATTTTCCGCCACCCCCCTTTTAAATCTCCCCCTTCCTCTCCTTGTCACAATGCCGATTTCACGCGTTGATAGTTGGAAAATGGAGTCCTTTCAATCCTTTGCCCGTAGCAGGAAGCAGAAACGGGACACAATGCGCGTATCTAACAGTCAATTCGAGGACAATGCAGCAACTCTGGTCTTGCTTCTTCTTCTGGTCTAAGCAGTCGTTTTCATCCTCCCCTCCTCTACTTCTCCTTTTTTTCTCCGTATAAACGAGAGGGTTCCGCGTCACCGACGCGCACGGACCATTGTAACCGGATACACCGCGTTTAAGGGGCGGCTCGATACACCAGGGGTGGATTATAACTAGTTGCCACTTAATTTGCTCGAGTCTCGAGAGGGTCGACAGCCCTTCGGGGGGGAAAAGGTTGGACGCGATTGGTGGAAGGATCGATTGGCTAACGCGAGCGCGAAACGAGGCGACGCGCGTCGTCGAACCATTTACGCTTTATTGCGGCGTGATTTGTGCCGCGTGTGAGCTGAAAGGAACAGCTCGACTGTGCGATTTTATTCCTTTCCTCTTCGGAATACAATTTTCTTTTCTCGCTTTATTGTTCGCGCGGCCTGCTCCAGGCCTGTTTACCGATGATTTATGCAGTTCAACGGGGAATTGAAATGCCCAGTTATTGCGCCGTGTACGTTTTCAACGCGACTGGTCGGCGTTGAAGTTTGTCGTTTTTTTTCGATTAACCGTGAATGTGTTTCGTTATTCGATAGGGTTTGGATCCGAATCCCTGTTATCCTCGTATTTCGTTATCCCCGTGGATGCATTCGCGCGAGAACAATCGTTCGTTTGGTTTTTAATTATTCGTTCTTAGGAGGAGAGAAGTATCGTGCATCAGCGTGTAGAAAGAAAATGTTGTCTCTTATTTATATTAGGTCGTTGCTTAAGTTTTGTTGTGTTTCTTATTAATGTTTTTAGCGTTTCGTGACAGCCGCTAAATCGAGTCGAGTTGAACACTTGTCTTTGCAGAAGTTTTGGTGGTTTAAATGTGAACACGTAAATACGACAAAATTTATATCGGTTATTCCACGCGAAATCGATCACTTTTCCCCCTAGATGTCTTGGGTTTTGTGCATATTGAAATATGTTGCAATCTATGCGAAATTATAGCCGGTACTTGCAAAATGCTGTAGGATAATATTTGTGGGTCCTTCCACTTTAATTTAAGCCAAGAGGCATTGAAATCGGACGTCTAGGAGCTGAGAAATTAATATTTCTCTTCGGATTACTGTCTGAGTAATCTACCATGACGCGATATATTTCTTTATAACACCTGAACCGCAAGAACTAATTGCAAAAGTACTGTAATATAACATCCTCTTGGACTTCGAAACAAACAGACTCTGAACCAAATTATAAATTAACCGCTGGACGAACAAATGAAAACAGAAAAAAGAGAACTATTCCCAACAATAATACTAGTAAAAGTCCACAATCTATCTACAATAATTTCGCCAATCCCCGTGTATCTTCCGCGAAGCTAAATTTCGCGATCGAACTAATCGAATTGCAACCGTTTCTTTCGCTGTTGCAGGTGAAGGTTTGGTTCCAGAACCGACGGACGAAGCACAAGAGGATGCAGCAAGAGGAAGAGGCAAAAGCGCAGCAGCAATCAGGCGGCGGGGGAGGAGGCGGCGGAGGGGGTGGAGGAGGAGGCGGGAACGCGAACAACAATTCCAACAACAAGAACACCCATCACGTGAGCAAATGGCAACAGGAGACCGGTGACTATCACCACGAGGAGGAGGAGGAAGAGGAGCACATCGATCCGGAGGCCGAAGAGTGTTCCAGCGGTTCGGAAGCGTAGCTAGACGTTCTATGCCTGGACTAAACTGACCAGGAATCGCTGGAATCGCCGGGTTACTTTGCCGTTGCGCGAGAACTCGCAATTGCCCGGTTGCTTTGCGGTAAAGGGTTAAATATAGTCTAGGGAGGAATCGACGGGAATTGTCCAAAGATTGTGTGTAAAGTGTCGAGTTTCTATAGACGAGTCGTGGGAAGAACTTTCGAGAAAAGATGGAGGTTTGGAAGCTCGAGCGGAGAAAAGGAATTGCTGGTAGAGATGAGGAAATTGTTGCAATAATAATTGGCGGCTGGAAAATGTTCGATAGAGAATCGCGTGGAGGAATTCGAGTGTTAGGTTGGTCGAAGAGTTTTGTTGGTTTTATCGTAACGCGATTTTAGTATCGCGATACTTACGATTGTTTAAGTTAACCCCTGGCTAAAAATAGCTGGATTAACTATTTCCCGCTTTAAGATTGGGTAAAATACGAAACAGCATAATACTACAAATAATTTGCATTTAATAATCTTTAATCTTCAATCTTCCATATCGAAGCAACAATTAAAGTTGAATTTAAACTCAGTTGCAAATGCAGTTCTTCTCATCGAAGTTAGACTACAAAGTTATCACGAGTGCTACTCGTTGTTGCGAGGCAAGGGGTTAATAAGCGAGGAACTTTGCAAATTAGCTTCGTTACAGAAGCAGACGCTTCAAAGTATCGTTTGAAAAAAGAAGTCGTAAAGATTAACCGCGTTTACGTTTAATATTGCGTTGGAAATGAACGAAAGTAAGATGCTTTTTCGACGCGATCATTTTGTGCCTGAGAAAATCAGATTAAGGCAAGTCAAAAAAAGGTAATCGCATATTTTACGTAAAAGAATTATCAGAACAATATTGAGAGTTTACTTACGTACACAATAGTTTAATGCAAACAAAAAGTATCAAAATGCTATAGCATAAACGAATATATTGAAGATAGTATAGAAAAGTACAATGATTGAATTGAAATGAAACACATTGTTACTTAATTTTCATTTGAAAAGTCATCATCGTACTTCTATTTTGCACTCCGGAATTGTTTAACGGTGTATTGCGAAAAATAAATTGACTTAGGGTTGCTTGCCTCAAATGATATTCAATATATTCCCCATTCAATTATATTAGACTACTATTGAACGACGAAATTACTCGAATAATATGGCAGAAGATTATTAACTACCAAATCTTGGTAACGCTTTTAAAAATTTCATTTCTACGCATCCTCGAACTACGACAGAACTCTTTGGCCAGCCTAACGATTGCCGAAAACAGTTGGAATTGTTAAAAATTCCAAAGATTCTCTACCGTAAATACGAAATGCCCAAACGCATCGCGAACAGATCGAAGTGTCTTGATAAAAGCATGCAACCAATATGAACGTGAACTTTGAATTCCGCGAATTTCCAAAGATCGCAATAATCGGGAGAAGATCGTGCAATCGAGCGATACTTTAACGTTGCCTCAAACCTCAACGAACGCCATATTGAAAAGGCTCCTTCACGAGGACTGTGAATTTCCCTGTTGGCAAGACTGACATAGTTTCCCTACGTTTCCTCGCGTACCTCGAACAATGCTCACGCGGAAAAAAGCGAAACGAGAGAAGAAGAGAAGCCTGAAACTGGTACAGAATCGCGCGGGCCTCGGAAGCTGGATAATGGAGGCATTGTTCCTCTAGACTGGACGAAGCCAAATGGACGAGTTTCCGGCGGAAATTGCGGCGTCGGGGAACTCGGATCGTTCCAACCAACTTATTCGAATTTTCCCCTCTTCTCGAACGCAATTGCCTCTCTCTCTCCCCCCCTCTAAACAATCCCAATTGCATCTCGCGCCACGTTGAATTTTTTACCACAGTTCCTGGACCGATTTACGAGAAGATATCGAAAGGAGATGTTGCCGTTAAATATCGACGGGGGAAAAAAAGAAAAAAGAAGAAAAAAAGGGGGAGAGTCGAATTGAGCCTGTGTCGCGGGATTCACGCGGCGACTTTTAATCCCCTTTCACACGCATCTTGCCATAGATCGACGCGGCAGCCAGTGTAAATAAATACCGAGAAGAATCGTAGACTGTGATCCATGCTGGATCATCCTTCGTCTCGCGAAAGGATCGATTCCTTTATTCGAGAGACGGTAGGAGACACGTGTGTGTGTGTGTGTGTCTGTATACGTGTACGTGTGCGCGTGTGTGTATGTAAATAAATGGTGGCGCGCGTGAAATGCGCGCGATGGATCATGCTATCGAGAGACGAGAGAGATTCGAAACGGAGAGAGAAAGAGGATGGATGAACGGAACGTGAGAAGAAGAAGAAGAAGAAGAAGAAGAATCAGAGTGCCAAACTTCGTACCCCTTTTTAGAGAGTGAAGAAAATCCCAGTGTAAACTCGAGTTGTACTTGCGAATTGTATTTAAGCGTCGTTGTCCCACGGGCGACCAGTATTCCCCCCCCCCCCCCCTTTGTCCAATCGATGTCCGAGATGTACCGACGATTTAAATTATTATATCGATTAGCGGGACAGGTGGGCGTGGCGAGGGCGATCGTTCACCAGGAACAGAGGGGAACACCTTTTGTTTCTTTGCCTTGGATGGAAGGAAGGAAGGAAGGAAGGAAGATTATCTCGGTGGTTGTTGGAGGAGACTCTTAAAAGAGAGGTGGAAGAATCCATCCGTATGAGAGGAGATCGGAATCGGTAAACTCGACCGGGATCCGCGCGATTTCTTGGCGAACGATCGACGCTTGCTTCTCGCTCATGAACACGGTCCGTGTTCATTTTGTAAATACGTTGTACATAAAAGAATTGTGATTTTACTCGACGTGCAAAAGGCGTAGGATTGTACGGTCATTCGGATGATTCAGTTCGTGTTCTAACGATATAGCGAAATAAATTATATCATCTCTTCACGATACTTTCTGTTGTGCGTTTCATTCACCTGCTATCGGATCGTTCACCGACTAACATGGACGACAGTATCGGAGTTTCGATCCTATTAATTCGTTCCACACACGCCACACGCATGTCAGATGTATATTTGGAGATCCTACGTAGAACTTCCTGCATTAATCTTTTAACGAAGCGTTCTGCGACCAATGTCCTGCATGCATTTATTAACCAGCTTTACACAGAATTCTACGAAGAATCCTACGCAAAACGTCCTTCGGTAATTGTTTAATAATCTTTGCATCGAATTCCTTGAAGAATCATGCGCGTAACATTCGCCATTTTTTACCGATTTTCGCTACGCGAGCTTTGAAGAAGAACTTTTCATTTCATAGAAGAGGATTATATATGAAGAATTTAATAAGTCATGTTTAAATTAATGAGAGCACTAATAGTCAACTCTACATTCTATTAAATAGATTTCACCGTAATTGCAAGTCTACATATTTGAAAATCTCCGAAGAAACCTGCACCCAACATCCTTTATCAATTTTACAACGATCTTCACCTGAAAATCTCTCAAGAATCCTGCATTCAACGTCCTATATCAATTTTTAACAATCTCCACTTGAAAATCTCTCAAGAATCCTGCACACAACGTCCTTCATCAATTTTTCAACAACCTTCACCTGAAAATCTCTGAAGAATCCTGTACACAGCGTAGTCCATCATGTTCTCAACAATGTTCACCTGAAAATCTCTCAAGAATCCTGCACACAACATCCTAAATCAATTTTCGAATAATCTTCACCTGAAAATCTATGAAGAATCCTGCACACAGCGTCCTCCATCAATTTTTGAACAACCTTCATCTGAAAATCTTTGGAGAATCCTGCACACAACGTCCTCCATCAATTTTTCAATAATCTTGACCTGAAAATTTCTGAAGAATTCTGCACACAATATCTTCCATCAGTTTTTCAACAATCTTCACCTGAAAATCTCTCAAGAATCCTGCACACAACGTTCACCATCAATATTACAACAATATTCACCTGAAGATCTCTCAAGAATCCTGCATTCAACGTCCTATATCAGTTTTTCAACAATTTTCACCTAAAAATCTCTCAAGAATCCTGCACACAACGTTCACAATCAATTTTACAACAATATTCACCTGAAGATCTCTCAAGAATCCTGCATTCAACGTCCTATATCAAATTTTCAATAATCTTCACCTGAAAATGTATGAAGAATCCTGCATGCATCGTCCTCCGCCAATCTTTCAACAATTATCTCTCTTAATCTTCCCAAAACACCTGCGCAGAACGTTCTCCATTAATTTTTTGATAAAAAATCTTCGCTATGCAAATTTCGGCGAGAAACTTACAACTTCTGCGATGCAGAAGAAGAAGAAGAAGAAGAGGAAGACGCAGTAATGAACGAGTTAGAGGACGAGACAAATCGTTTCCACGGAAGCGTCGTTTCTGGTTGTTCGCAGGCTACCGGCCCGATCCTTGTCGATAATCGCTTTATAATCGCCGCTTCGAGGACGAATAATTACGCGAGCGGCCGGCTGCCCCGTAATTAACTACACCGCGGCTGCCCGAAACAACGGATATGCACAGACAAACGCTTACAAAGAGTCATTATTTTTGCCGGAATTGCCGCCTTCTCCACGGGGCCGCGAGTTTCGTGAACTCCGACGGTAGCCTCTAACCTGCACTTATCGGTTGACAATATAATGGACCCTTCGTCTTTGCACTCCTTCCAGATCGTCTCGGAAAAAAATGGACGAGGTAAAAGAATCCCTTTTGATTCGAAAATATTTTTCGAAAGACTTTCCAATGATACAAGACTATTTTTAGGCTTCGTTGATTTCTGCGCAAATTATATTATTCTGGAAGCTTTCTGTTAAATATGGGGTAAAAGGGGTGGGATGGATGAATTTTTTTAAATTGGAAAATATTTTCTAGAAGGATTTCAAATAACTTAATACTATTTTTATGAGTTTTATTTCTTTTTGTGGATGATACTTTATTCTAGAAGCTTTCTGTTAAATATAAGGTAAGAGGGGTGGGATGAAAGAATTTTTTTAAATTGGGTAATACTTTTAAGAAGGATTTTAGATGGCCTAATACTATTTTTGTGATTTTTATTTGTTTTTGTGGATGATACTTTATTCTAGAAGCTTTCTGTTAAATATAAGGTAAAAGAGGTGGGATGAAAGAAGTTTTTTAAATTGGGAAATACTTTTTAGAAGGATTTCACATAACTTAATACTATTTTTATGATTTTTGTTTGTTTTTGTGGATGATACTTTATTCTAGAAGCTTTCTGTTAAATATAAGGTAAAAGGTTGTGATAAAAGAATTTTTCTAAATAGGAGGATAATCTTCGAAAGGTTTTTGGTTGGCCCAGTACTAGTTTTGAAGATTATATCCAGTTGCATGGTAGCTAGTTTATTCTGGAAGTTGTCTATTAAATATACAAAGTAAGAGAATTGGAGTAAAGGAATTTTTCTAAACAGAAGTATAATTTTTGAAAAGATATTTAAAAGTTCTATCGGTTTTCCTGTCAGCTATTTTATTTTGGAAGTTGCCTATCCTATATTTGAACTAGAACGATAATTTTACATTTTCTTAAGAAAAATAGACCATCGCCAAACGAAACCAGAAACGTTTGGCCTTCCTATAAAATTTTCCGACGCACCGTCTACGATATGCGAACGTAAAGTAAAAGGTTGAAAAATTCCAATAATTTCGTCGTAGAAAAGGAAGGAAGAATTTGCGATTGGATTTTCCTAAACGGAAAATTAGTACTGGATACTGGATATTAATCATAAGCTGGAGCAAAATTGGCCCCTGAAGGGCTACACGGAGCCGATAATTAAGCGCGTTAATTGGAAGGTTGACGAAGGACCGATAATTAAGTGAAGCAGGGTATGGGACGTCGATTGCCAATTAATAGATCTCATAGTTCATCGTGGTGTCTGCTTCTTGTCGACAGCTCGTAAGTCCGTTTTCAGAGTGGAACGTCGCCCTTCTGGACGGGCTCATTAATATTCGTGCGAGCAGCTCGTCCTTAATCGATGATTACCCGGTGATCTGACAATTAGCGCGTCACTCGGTTCCTATCGATCCCCTTTTATCGTCGTCTATCTTGTCCCTCGTTCAAATCCACGTCTCTCTCTGTTTTTTTCTTTTTTCTTCTTCTTGCTTTGCACGAAGTCGATCGACAGGAAGATTAAAGGAACTTTGTAATACAGTAGACATCGCAAGCCCTATAATTCGAAACCGTCGAGTTTACGAGTCTTTTATTTCGCAAGATTTCGAATTTCACGTCGTCGACTTTCCAAGCTTATGGATTTCTACGATTTTGGAAATTCCAAGCTTTCGAATTTCACGTCGTCAAATTTTCAAGCTTATGGATTTCTACGATGTTGGAAATTCCAAGCTTTCAATTTCACGCCGTCGAGTATCCAAATTTATGGATTTTTACGCGTTGGAAATTCCGAGCTTTCGAATTTCACGTCGTCGACTTTCCAAGCTTATGGATTTCTACGACGTTGGAAATTTAAAGATTTCGAATTTCACGTCGTCGACTTTCCAAGCTTATGGATTTCTACTATGTTGGACATTCCAAGCTTTCGAATTTCTACGATGTTGGAAATTCCAAGCTTTCGAATTTCACGTCGTCGACTTTCCAAGTTTATGGATTTCTACGCGTTGGAAATTACAAGCTTTCAAATTTCACGCCGTCGACTTTCCAACCTTATGGATTTCTACGATGTTGGAAATTTCAAGCTTTCGAATTTCTACGATGTTGGAAATTTAAATCTTTCGAATTTCACGTCGTCGACTTTCCAAGTTTATGGATTTCTACGCGTTGGAAATTACAAGCTTTCAAATTTCACGCCGTCGACTTTCCAACCTTATGGATTTCTACGATGTTGGGAATTCCAAGCTTTCGAATTTCACGTCGTCGACTTTCCAAGCTTATGGATTTCTACTATGTTGGAAATTTAAAGCTTTCGAATTTCTACGATGTTGTAAATTCCAAGCTTTCGAATTTCACGTCGTCAAATTTTCAAGCTTATGGATTTCTACTATGTTGGAAATTACAAGCTTTCGAATTTCACGCCGTCGACTTTCCAAGTTTATGGATTTCTACGCGTTGGAAATTCCAAGCTTTCGAATTTCACACCTTCGACTTTCCAAGCTTATGGATTTCTACGATGTTAGAAATTCCAAGCTTTTGAATTTCACGTCGTCGACTTTCCAAGCTTATGGATTTCTACGCATTGGAAATTCCAAGCTTTCAATTTCACGTCGTCGACTTCCCAAGTTTATGGATTTCTACGCGTTGGAAATTCCAAGCTTTCGAATTCTCAGTCGTAAACGTTCGAAGATTTCGAATTCCTAATCATTAACTTTCCGCGCATTTGAAATCCAAGCCGCTAAATTTCCGAAGCATTTCGAATTTGCAAGCTTTCGAATTCCAGCCTTTTAAGTTTGCAAGCTTTCGAATTCTAGTCTTTTAAGTTTGCAATCTTTCGAATTCTAGTTTTTTTAACTTTCCAAGTCTTCTAACTTCTAAGCCTTCAAAGTTGCAAGCTTTCGAATTCAAAGCCATCGAGCTCTGAATCTTTCGAATTTCCAAGCCTTTGAATCGCCAAATTTCCAGTCTTTTATACTTACCAGTCTTCGAATTCTCACATCAGAGTGAGATACATTCCCAGTCTGAATAATTCGACGCAATATCGTCGCAGTCTGTCTACGTCTTACTATTCTACTTACTCGATCCTGTATAATGCGAACCTTGCGTCAAACCTTCTCAATATTTCTCCCACATTTGTTAACCCCTTGGCCTACAATAACGAGTTGCACTCGTGCTATGAATTCGTGCACACATTCAACAAAAACGAATATTATTGAGAGTAAAATTCAATTTGAACTTCAATCTTAGCTTCGCTTCACAAGATTCGGTGTTGTGAAATAAAAATTGTCCACGATATCCGTATGGTTTGTACTTTATACGATGCGAAAACACTGATCAACTAACAGCAGCATGCGTGGGCAATAAAATAATTATTCTTCAGTATAGAAAAATTCCTTTACTCCAATTCTCTCACTGTGTATATTTAATGGACAACTTCCAGAATAAACTAGCTTCCATAAAACTGGATAAAATCTTCAGAATTAGTACTGGGCCCTCCAAAAACCTTTCAAAGATTATCCTCGAATTTAGAAAAATTCTTCTATCCCAACCTTTTACCTTATATTTAACAGAAAGCTTCTACAATAAAGTAGCATCCACGAAAACGAATAAAGATCATAAAATCGCGTGGCAAAGGGTTAAATTCGATAAAATTACTATCGAATACTTCGATACTTCCAAACTCCTTCGTCCACAAACAGGAACACCTCGCACACGTCAACATTACAGCTCCATCGCCAAAAAAAAACCTATTTATTACCTACCAACCTCTACCATCCACGATACTAAACATCCCAAATATAAAAGGTGGGGGGGACGAAGTATCGCGAACATAGAAAAGAACGCCAAAGAAATCCCTAAAGAGATACAAACCCAAGATGAACGAAGAAGAAGAAGAAGAAGAAGAAGAATAAAGCGAAACATCGAAACAGAAAAGACGAAGAAGCCGCGCGACGCGAAGAGTGGGGATAGTCGAGGGCCGCGAGTTCAGAACTGCTAATTATGTAAATTGCCGGTGTTGCAAATTACCCTCACAGTTTGCGTTCATTCTACACACAATCCACACGGTCCCTGCACACCTCGCACGGAATCCATCCACTCGGATACTGTTACTTCCTTCGAGAGACTCTCTATACGGTAAAAGAAGAAGAAGAAGAAGAAGAGGTGGGGAATATACGAGAGGATGTTGGAGATGGAACGAGATCCTCATGGTACCCATGGCACGTTGGTCGTTCGTCATAACCGGTACTCAACGACGCGCCTCTAGCCGGCTACAATGTTTAGCCGCATGAAAAGCAAAGCTTGATGGATATTTTCATTGCACCGATGACACTGGGCTTCAACCGTGAGAGAATCGACCGGTTGCCCCGCGATTCGGCCGAGGGAACACGACGATTCGGTGTTGCTGGATCTTTTATTACCGATCGATGAAGCGCCTGATTTAGCTGCGATCTTTAACCCTTTGCGGACGAGCGTCGACAAATAGCCGCCGAAACTTTTTCGATTCTATGGATAGATGTCGGTTTTCAAAACAGCAAATTTGGATTAGTGACACTAATATGCACTTTCGATAATAATTCAAGCGAAAATTCGTTTAGCGTTATTAAATATGTCCGTGATGGATTTGCAATCGAGTGGAAATTTGTTAGGTATTATTTTTTCTCGTCCGCAAAGGGTTAACTTTCTTTTCGCTGGATTCGTGCTCCGTTGTCGATGCTGTTTGAAACAGCGCGGCGAGTCGAGTGCAGATGTTTCGTTGAAATTGGGGGAAAAAAAGATACTTGCAAATCTTCGCGTGTCTTCTAAGTATCGTTGTACGATAGGAAACTTGACGGGTTTAGGTTTGATTAAAGTGTATTTAGGTGTTGACACTTTGCTTATCGGATATTTATTCTATTAATCTATTAATAGGCTTCACGAGGCCAAAGCTTATCAACTGACAGTTTATTAATCGGCTTTTGTTTAGCAATATTTATTCATTATGCTTTTCTATTTGAAAACAAATTATTATATTTAATACACTAAGCAAGTGTAACTCTATAAATAGTCCTAATAAATAATAGTGAAACTAAATTACCGTACAGTGAGAGAAAAAGTAGCACCTCCAACATTTTCATTAAAAAATTATAGAGGTTTAGAAATAAGCGCATAAATTTCTACATAGCAGCGAAAACAATGGGCGAATCCTGTTTATAACCATTGTGTATAAAGTAGGAAATATTCGTTAGCTAGTATCGCTAGACTGTGGATTTTTACGCGCTCATAGGGAATTCAATCGTTTTCCAAATAATTCGTAATTAATTACTATTCGATGATGTCGCGTAATTTGCCTCTATTTCAATGCTTCTCTAATCTTTATTCTCTAATCTCGGTATAGTATTGTTATTCAATTCGCCTCGAAATACAACTAAATAGAAAGAGATACAGATACGGGACAGCAATACGTTTTTACAAAAAATTTCAACACGCGTATAATATATAAACTTATAAAAAAAGTTTAAAGTAAGATGTAAATTATAACAGAGAGTGAAACCTATCTCTATTTAGGTTCCATTTTCGTTAACCCTTTCCTGTTACGGTCCCTTGGAATCCAAATCCGAAACCATGAATGAGAAAAGTTTTTCTTTAATACAAAATATAAATATTCATCAATTATGGTCCAAACTTTGTTATAAGACGAATGAAAGCAGATATAATAATGTACCACAGAAAAGCAATACGTACATATGTTCTTAACAAATGATCGTTCAATTTTTGCTGTTGCAAATGTTATTGCGTGTATGAGTTTCGTAGCGAAAAATGGTTAAATGCATTCGTACGTAAAAGGGTTAATGGACGCGGAGTTGCGCACGCTGCGAAGTTAATAAAATCACACGATCGCACGCGATTAATATAGAACGGTGTCGTGCAATCGGACGCGCCATTAGCTCTATTTTGGAAACTTGCTGAAAGGAGGAATAGATCGGAAGCCGTTGAAACCGGTTAGCATCGCGAGACTATTACGGAGCTCATCGAATCGATATGATTGAGTGCAATAGCGTCTCATTAGCGAGGCTTCGCAGCGTGAAACTTTATAGAGCAAACGATAGGAATGCGCGGTTGCACAAATTTGATGAATTCCAACGGCGATCGCAATTGATGCGGAAAATACGTAAATTGCGAATGATTAGCTTTACAGCTTTCCTTCCGAATAATATTGAATTAGACGCGCGGAATCTCTTGCAATTAACTTATTACACAATCAACGATGTATTAGGGCAATAATTTCATTCGCGAGTTTCTTTGAATTTTGTTAAATTGCGAAAACTAAGCAGAAGACGGGAAATACATTGTTAAAAGATTGATAATTGATAATTGATAAAAAGTATTCAATTATGAGAATTGACTGAAAAACAGTTGGAAATGAAATGCGTTGATACTTAATGGGTTGGTCTTCTTTGAAATTATTCTTTTGGGTACTTTTGGATAAGGGATGAAGACTACTTAAATAGAGTTGAGAATATTTAGTAGAAATTAATAATTGATGATTATCTTTAGGTTTTTGGGGACAGTATTCGATACAAATGAAGTTTCTTATAAAATAAGCTTCTATCTTGCAATCAATTTTCCCTAAAATTATTCTTTTCATTATTTTTGGATAAGGGATGAAAACCTCTTAAAAAGAGTTGAGAATATTTAGTAGAAATTGATAATTGATGATTATCTTTAGGTTTTTGGGGACAGTATTCGATACAAATGAAGTTTCTTATAAAAATAAACCTCTATCTTGCAATTAATTTTCCTTAAAACTATTCTTTTGGGTATTTTTGGATAAGGGATGAAGACTACTTAAATGGAGTTGAGAATATTTAGTAGAAATTGATAATTGATGATTATCTTTAGGTTTTTGGGGACAGTATTGAATACAAATGAAGTTTCTTATAAAATAAGCCTCTATCTTGCAATTAATTTTCCCTAAAATTATTCTTTTGATTATTTTTGGATAAGGGATGGAAACCTCTTAAATAGAGTTGAGAATATTTAGTGGAAATTAATAATTGATCATTATATTTAGGTTTTTGGGGACAGTATTCAATACAAATGAAGTTTCTTATAAAATAAGCCTCTGTCTTGTAATTAATTTTCCTTAAAATGATTCTTTTGGGTATTTTTGGATAAGGGATGAAGACCTCTTAAATAGAGTTGAGAATATTTAGTAGAAATTGAGAATTGATGATTATCTTTAGCTTTTTGGGGATAATATAGAATAAAAATGAAGTTTCTTATAAAAATAAACCTCTATTTTGTAATTAACTTTCCCTAAAATCATTCTTTTGAATAAGGGATGAAAAACGTTTGAATTGATGATTATCTTTAAACTTTTGATCGATAATATTGAACCCAAATGAAATCTCTTACATAATAAATTTCTTTCTCGCGCCAAATCTTCTTGCATCGTCTTAAAAATACATCACTATTCAACGATCTTCCTCGACTAAACAATAAACCGAATCTCGGTATATTTTTCTAACCCTAACATCAACATTCCTTTATTCCGAATTAATCAACTATCCTTTCGTTTCCATTCTAACGCGTAACGTCTAATCGCAAGCAAACCGAAACGTTTCCAATTTCCAAACTCGATCTCGTTTCGCATTTAACGCGTCCGTGCAAAACCAGTTAAACGGAATATCGTTCCATCGGCGAAACCCTCGTGTAAACTTTCTAGAGCGCGGTTTCAAAAAAGGAAAAAAATAACAAAAATATTCGACGAATCGCGCAACAGCCATCGGGAGCGATGCGGGAAATACACGATACGCGAATCGGGGATGGAAATTACACCGCGCGCGCGCGGGTTTATGGATGAGTTACCATAGCCATTAGCGTATCGTTTCACTTCGAGGCATCGTCGTTGCTCGTCTAATTACGGGATTCGCCGTTCGTGCGGCACCGGTGAAAACGTCACGTAACGCTTTTAGGGCCCGGCTCGAAAGAAAAGAAGGGAAAGGACGACGGCGGAGATTCCGTTCCGATTGCCTGGCGCACGTCACGGCGCAGAGATACGCGGACGCTGGCATTAAGCTGCTCTTACAACCGCGAGGGACGCGGAATCGTCAATTACCCGGCCAAGCACTTCCTGAACGAGCTGCGTGCCCCAACTTCTTCATCCTCCGCCCTGGCCACTTATCCTCCCTAATTTACGCGCCCGTTCGTCCTCTTCCTCTCTTTTCTTTCTTTCTTTTTTTTAAGGCACCGGATTCGTGCCTCCGAAAACGCCGATCATTCGCTCCTTACCACGGGCCCTTTACCTTTCAAAATAGTCCGTAAATCCTTCCGGCCGTTTCGCTTCGATAAACGGCGGACGATTCTTTTCTATAGGGCGGCGAATGTTCGGTTGATATTAGGCAACGCGGTCGATTCGCGATATCTCGACTCTTACTATCTCGGGCAACGAGGAACAGCCGAAAAGCGAACGCGTTAACGTAGGTTTTATGCTTTTGTCGCAATCAGGATACAATTAGGCATTACGGGTGTGATTTGTTATGTAATCAAGATAATTTTGTGACACTAGTTGTTATTAGGCAAAGGGTTAGTTAGGTTATTAGTTAAGTCGACTCATGGATGCGCCGTTGATTTAATTCGCTTTTTAAATAGGCTTCGAATATGTAGAGATGAATAGAATGCAACGATGGCGAAGATTAATATTCCTCCAATATTTCGCATCAGTATTACACCAATTGAACTCGTGTAATATTATTATTCCATATCTTATTATTCCAATCGTTGTTACCAGGCTGCAGATTTCGATGCACTTGTGGGAAATTTAAGTGTGCAAAGAAGCGTTAAAGTATACGATTAAACGATGCGTGTATACGTAAAATTGTACCGAATACCCAAAGCAAATTACGTAGAACGATATTTAGAGAGGGAAACGAATTCCTATTTTACATCAAAGAGATTCTTTCAATTTTCTTTTTACGCGAAAACTTCGATCTTTGAAGGCAGGAGGAAAATTGTATACATTTCCCATGCAATATTTCGCAACAGCGTCTTAAAGAGTTAACGTTTGGGGAAATGTTGGCAGAATATTATGAAAACGTCGCGAAGATTCTTCTGGTTTCGGGTATGGAAACACGGGTCCGATAAAGTGGACCGTGCACACGAACAAATCGTTTAATCCGAGCCGGGGCCCGATCGAGGTAATGACGGCCATAAACTGCAGCCACAGAAGGGTGCACGAAACCCGAAGAAAGAGAAAGAGAGTGAGAGAGAGAGGCCAAGGTTCCCGGGTCCGAGCAGAATTGGGCCTGACAGGCGAAATGGGCCTCGTGGTCCCGGGCCACGTATACCTGCCTCCTCTTCTTCTTCTTCCTCTTCTCTTTCTTCCTGCTTTTACTCGTTGGACGGTCGGTGCGTGTCCCTCTGGATCGTTTCTCTTTCTCTTGTTTCTCGACGGACGTGCAACTCTCGGATGCCACAAGCCTGGGATCCCAGATGGAGGATCCGGTTCCAGGAATCGAGCGTGTAAAACATCGGTTAAAGGCGTGCTTTCCGAGCGGGAATCGATGGGAAAACAATGGGCCGACAGCTCCTAAAGTGTCTGACAAATGTTCCGCGCGTGTTCCCCACCGCGATCCAGAAACGCGTCCATTTTTAATGCCGGAAAATTTGCCCTCCTTTAAAGAAAGCGATCCTTTAAAGAGAGCTGCAACGTTTTTTTTTTTTTTTGGAGGGAATTTCAACGGTGATTCCTTTTATTGAGAATTGTTGAACGTTTTGGAATTTTGGGGTTTGTAAACGATTCGAATGTTTCGATGGTTTACGATAAGTATTTGAAACTTTCAACCCTTTGCGGACGAGACGTAATAATACCTATGGGAGTACTTTAGTTTTGAACTCTACGTCTTTGAATTTTCAGGCTTTCGAATTCCAAACCATATAATTACTAACGATTTCAAATGTTTATTATCGTGTTAAGTATTCGTTACGTTATGTTTTCTGCTTTAAAAGTCGACATGGGTTCGGAAAGCCAAAAAATGATTAGGCGACTATTTGTCGACACTCGTCCGCAAAGGGTTAACTCTAGAGTGTTTGGATCTTCTTGGATCTTCGAGTTATCGAGTCTTCGAATTGATCGAGGCTGCAAACGTTCAACGCTTCGAATCCCCTTCGAATGTTTAAGATTCCGAAACTTTGAGTCTTTGAGACTTTGAGCACTTGATACTTGGAATCAGTGAGTTTTCTAATACTTAAGATTTCGAATCTTTGAGTCTTTGAGATTGAAATCGTTAAGCCTTCTAATCATCGAGACATCGAATCATTGAGTTTTTGAACCGTTGATACTTTGAATTATCGACTCCTCTAATTTCGGTAATTTTAAATCGTCGAGTCTTTGAATATTTGAATCATTAAATCTCCGAACCTTTGAAACCTAGAATCTTCGAATATTTCAATGCTAAGTATTCGAATCTTTAAAACCTAGAATCTTCGAATCTTTGAATGCTAAGTCTTCGAATCTTTAAAACCTAGAATCTTCGAGTCTTTAAATGCTAAGTCTTCGAATCTTTAAAACATAGAATCTTTGAATATTTGAATGCTAAGTATTCGAATCTTTAAAACCTAGAATCTTCGAGTCTTTAAATGCTAAGTCTTCGAATCTTTAAAACCTAGAATCTTCGAGTCTTCGAATGCTAAGTCTTCGAATCTTTGACACCTAGAATCTTCGAATATTTGAATGCTAAGTCTTGGAATCTTTAAAACCTAGAATCTTGGAGTCTTCGAATGCTAAGTCTTCGAATCTTTGACACCTAGAATCTTCGAATATTTTAATGCTAAGTCTTCGAATCTTTGACACCTAGAATCTTCGAGTCTTTGAATGCTAAGTCTTCGAATCTTTAAAACCTAGAATCTTCGAATATTTAAATGCTAAGTATTCGAATCTTTAAAACCTAGAATCTTCGAATCTTTGAATGCTAAGTCTTCGAATCTTTGACACCTAGAATCTTCGAATATTTGAATGCTAAGTATTCGAATCTTTAAAACCTAGAATCTTCGAATCTTTGAATGCTAAGTATTCGAATCTTTAAAACCTAGAATCTTCGAATCTTTGAATGCTAAGTCTTCGAATCTTTAAAACCTAGAATCTTTGAATATTTGAATGCTAAGTCTTCGAATCTTTGACACCTAGAATCTTCGAATCTTTGAATGCTAAGTCTTCGAATCTTTAAAACCTAGAATCTTCGAATCTTTGAATGCTAAGTCTTCGAATCTTTAAAACCTAGAATCTTCGAGTCTTTAAATGCTAAGTCTTCGAATCTTTAAAACATAGAATCTTTGAATATTTGAATGCTAAGTCTTCGAATCTTTGACACCTAGAATCTTCGAATATTTGAATGCTAAGTATTCGAATCTTTAAAACCTAGAATCTTCGAATATTTGAATGCTAAGTCTTGGAATCTTTAAAACCTTGTATCTTTGAGTCTTTGGAACTTAGAATCTTCGAATGCTTAAGCCTTTGAATCTTCGAAACCTTGTATCTTTGAAGTCTTTGAATCCGTTTGTTTTTGGACCTTTGACTCTTCGAATGTTTGAGTCTCTGGACTTTCGACTCTTCGACTCTCATTTTCCCTTCGCAGTAACGGAGAACTTTGGCCGAGAATCGGCATCATCCACGATGGGCATTTTGCGATCGGTGCAGCCAATAAGTCACGCGCGGACTCGCGGAGCGGATGTTTGCATTTGAATAACACGTTAGGCGACACGAGCTTTTTCCACGAATGTGTGCCACGAGATAAATGTACGATGGAATGGGTGGATGGGTCCAGAGACCACCGAGCTGACCAGGTAAGCACGCTCGTAAAATCGAAATTAAAGCTGGATTAAGCGACTCGGGGACACGGGCTTCGATCGATCGTCGTCTGCTCGAAGAATCGACTTTCTCCTTGCTTGCGAAATCGTAAAACGTTTATCTTCGCCCGATTCTTAAGAAAAGGGTGCAGACTAATTATAGAGACTCGATGGAAATTTAGAAAATGGCAAGATATAGAAAAGATTGAACACTTCAAAGTAACCAGAATGAATTAACGATAGTTCCTAATCAAACGATTAAAGAAAAAAGTAGTCGCATCATTTAACCCTTTGCGGACGACGAATAATAAAACTTAAAAGAGTATTTTGACTTCGAATTCCAAGCCTTTAAATTTCTAAGCTTTCGTATTCCAGGTCAACAAATTTCCAAAACTTTGAAGCGTTTATCAACGATATTAATTTAAACTTTCTGCATTAACAGTGAACGTGCGTCCACAGAAACCAAGAAAATGGAGATTGTTTGCAGACACTCGTCCGCAAAGGGTTAAAACAGTAGAAAAATTCTCTTATTGGCAGCCGAATTTTATCGGATTTTAACCCTTTGACGTCAAGTTTGGTATCTCGTATTTATATAAATTACTTTCCTAATTAATTTTATGTTGTATCGACCTAAGCTGACCCACTAAAATATTTCAAATATTGTTAAGCACTTGTGACCTAAATTTTATTTACCCTCAATCTGAAAATCAGGGGAGAATAATATAAAAGCAATAGTAAAAAGAAATAGAATAGAACTAGACAAAGTTGATCAAACTTAACCATTTCGCCAGCGTTTACAAATTCAGAGTAACAAAAAATGATACGTAATTACAAATGGAATTATAAGCATACGATTTATAGATAATTCTTTATCCCAGTTTCGTGCCACTTAAAGCCACTCACAATTACACCGCATCGTCATTTTAATCATCACTAAAATGCTTAATCGCGGAACAGTTATCACAAAGTTTAATTTTACGGTCGAGTAGTTTTCGCCACTCACTCGTCGAGGGATTAAACGAATATTAATCCGATCAGTCGATTAGTTTAATTCAATTTAATTAATAAAACTGACAACCCATTAGTTTACACTAACACCTGCAGTCTTTACAATAAACTTCGACATACAACAATAGAAACACGGAAAAGATCAATAGTTGTACAATAATTATTCATCGCGAACGTAACCTTAACCTCTTAGGCACGGCTGAATTTTGCGCGGGGCTGTTTCTCTGTACGGCAGAGTTCAACGCGAATTACGTGTAAATGATACGGCACTGCAATGTGTGACGGATAATGCTGTTCTTTACACGAGTACATTGGAATGAAGTGTTTGATAATTAAATTATAATTTTTCTTAAAGATATGATACACGCATTTTAACTTTAACAATTTATAAATACTTTAACAATTAAAGCCACTATAGTGGTGCGTCGTACAGAAAGATGACATCCGCGAAAGCCACTATAGTGGCGCATAGTGCCTAAGAGGTTAAACATTCAATCTGAATTGAGAATACAAGACGCGTAATTCGTGGGAGCGTATCTAAGAATCCTCGTAGAAGCATACAAATTGACAAATGAAAGAAACCATGGAATTTCTGTTAAACCATTCGAAATCTTGCAAAGAAAAATAACGTCTGCTATAGTCCTATTGGATTCGAGAGACTCGAGGCTGGACTCGCTCAGCAAGGGCAAAATAGTTATGGTTTTTATCGAGAGTCTAACCGAGCGTAATACGCGAGCTCGCGGAAGCTGCGACTTTCCCTGGGCGTTAATCGCGTTCCCGGAAGCCGAGGAATCTCCGCCGGTGTGTTAGCAAGGGTCAAGCGATCCGCTTGGATTCGAGACAGAAATCGGGGGAACGGCGTTCGTTCACGGTAGGCTGGGCAACATCGAGGAAGACGTTATCCGCGATATGATTAGAGGCGAGAACTCGTGGCTGGAATCGATAGTAGAACGTTAACGGCGTGGAAATCGAGATGCTCTGCAATTTTCCCCGACGCTTCCTGCATCGAAACGCCGCGATGCAAATATTCTACTCCCCGTCATTCGCGATGCTTCAATCGAATCGCTGATCGATTAAAGGTTTATTGATTTCTTCCGACCATCCGTGGCTGCCAGCCAGAAGAGCCGTTTCTTCTTATCCGTAACAAAATACGTATGGCGAACGGGAATTCGCTTAATCAAATTTAACAATCGTATTCGATCCAACTGTTAAGCTTGATCAAATTAATCCTCTGTAATGCGACGTGGCTTAGAAGATTCATATTTAATCGTGTATCTAAATTTATCGAATTTGTTGGAAACAATTGCAGAGAAAGATATTCATATAAATGTTCACTATATATATATTTTTTCTATGTCTTTGCTCATTGAGAATATTTAGTTATTTAGTTATTACGTTATTTAGTTATTTAGTTACTTTGTTGTTTAGTTATTTAGTTATTTAGTTATTTGCTTATATAGCTATTTAGTTATTTAATTATTTGGTTATTTAGTTATTTAGTTATTTAGTTATTTAGTTATCTAGTTATCTAGTTATGTACTTATATAGCTATTTAGTTATTTAGTTATTTAGTTATTTGATTATTTAGTTATTTAGTTATTTAGTTATTTAGTTATTTAGTTATCTACTTATGTACTTATATAGCTATTTAGTTATTTAGTTATTTAGTTATTTAGTTATTTAGTTATTTAGTTATTTAGTTATTTAGTTATTTAGTTATTTAGTTATTTAGTTATTTAGTTATTTAGTTATTTGCTTATATAGTTATTTAGTTATCTAGTTATCTAGTTATGTACTTATATAGCTATTTACTTATTTAGTTATTTGATTATTTAGTTATTTAGTTGTTTAGTTATTTAGTTATCTACTTATGTACTTATATAGCTATTTAGTTATTTAGTTATTTAGTTATTTACTTATTTAGTTATTTGATTATTTAGTTATTTAGTTGTTTAGTTATTTAGTTATCTACTTATGTACTTATATAGCTATTTAGTTATTTAGTTATTTAGTTATTTAGTTATTTAGTTATTTAGTTATTTAATTATTTAGTGATTTAGTTATTTAGTTATTTAGTTGTTTAATGATTTAGCTATTTAGTTATTTACTTATTTACTTAATTAGTGATTTAGTTATTTAGTTATTTAGTTATTTAGTTATTTAGTTATTTAGTTATTTAGTTATTTAGTTATTTAGTTATTTAGTTATTTAGTTATTTAGTTATTTAGTTATTTATGTATTAATTATTTAGTTATCTAATTATCTGGTTATTTAGTTATTTAGTTATTTGCTTATATAGTTCTTTAGTTATCTAGTTATCTAGTTATGTACTTATATAGCTATTTACTTATTTAGTTATTTGATTATTTAGTTATTTAGTTGTTTAGTTATTTAGTTATCTACTTATGTACTTATATAGCTATTTAGTTATTTAGTTATTTGGTTATTTAGTTATTTAGTTTCGCAATAATAATTCTTCTCCTTCTTCTTCTTCTTCTAATGCTAGAGACATGAACGTCTACACGATACACGCGTGTTTGTTATCAACTTTGTTCAACGTTACTAACGCATGCACCAACCATCAGAATTTTATCTTACTCGCATTCTCTTCTTTATCATCGTCCTGATGTCAGGCACTTGTTCTCATCGTTTTAACGCCATAACTACAGAACCACGACTGATTACAATGATTACAAATATGCCGTAAAAATTACATAAACTTGCAATGGTGTATTTTCTAGAATATTCCGCGATTTTCCACGCAAAACATTAATATAGATTCATTGTACTTCAGTCGAATGCGCTTTGCAAACATCTCGCATATCTATTTCTATTGCTTGTTCTATTTTTTTCTTCGCTACAAATAAGTATACTCTAATCGTCGATAGTTTCAGCGTTAAAAACGTTGCCGTCTTTTCCCAGTCTAATCTAATAACACCGCGTGTTATGCTAAGCTATTACAAAGATGTCGAGTGACCCTCTAACGATTTAATACAACGATAGCCAACCTATCGCTTGCTTAATCGTTGCTTCTAACCCGAAACGAAATCTCACCTCGCGCGGCTCGCAATATTCTCTCCCGAATCGTCTAAAAAAAAAAAAAAAATCCGCAATCTCCGTTGCGCGGTTCAACAAACTTTCAACAAACACAGCCATTCTGCTTGTTCCCTTCTCGCCCCGTTGCACCGTCGAAGCAGTCCGCCGGTGGAGGGATCGAAGTCACCGTGGAACACAAATTCGCGTGTCCCATCTAATACCATAAATCTGTCATCCGGCGGCGGGGGAACAAGCTCGTTTGACTCGCGCAGCTTTGTCGGTGTGGAACGCGACGGAATTCGCAATTTAGGCTCGTCGCCGGTCCGCGCGTGTAAGAATCAGTCCAATCGAGGGGATCTACGTGGAGGCAGCGGTCCCAAGCCGCGAGAAAGAGATAATTCTTTAAGGGGCCCCCTTGTATATACGCTGTATACGCGCCGCGCACACTTCTTTCCCCTTTATTTCTCTCTCGTCTTCCCTTTCGATTCGACGAGGAGCAGCAGAAGGTGTTCTTCTCCACGGAGAACGGACAACGAGCCGTGGAAGTGTCTGACCTTCTGCCCCCTTCTCCTTACTCCCCTCTGGATACACCCCCGACAATATTGTAAACAAAATGGTACCAGTATTTCATTGGTAACCCGACACCCCCTTCGCCTGAACCCACACGCATCGCCTTCTTCTTTATTTTTTTTTTCTTTCTTTCTTTTTCCTCCTCGTTTCTTTTCCCTTCGCTCTTTCGGAGACTCGTTTCGACCGCGTGACCGTTTCTTTGGATTTTGTGGTAGCGTTTTACGCGGTGGTACGTTACGCATCGGCGATTTGCGGAGGCGGATTTAGGTTTAGATTAAGCGGAGTATTGTTTAGGGCGCTGGGTTTTATTCGGCGAAAGATTCGGGGGAAAATTGCGCTTTAGATTGTTTTATACGTACAGGTGAACCTCCTACAACGCGGTACCTTTACAACGCGGTTGGAGAAATGCGGAAATTTTCCTACAACGCGGTACTTTTGCAACGCGGTTTAGGATATGTGGAACGTTTCCTACAATGCCACTATTCTATAGTGTATTTTTATGGAACGTATCCACCGCGTTGTAGGAAGTCCACCTGTACGTTGGATTCCGGGTAGTGAAATCGAGTGCAACGCTTTAAAATCTACCGAAGAGCTTTCATTTTGTTACGAACTCGTGCTGATTTCGTACAAGTTTTGTATGATTTTTCGGAGTCTGCGTTTTATATCTACGATCTAGGAGACTAGGAATTACGTGGAAGGCACTGGGAAAGGGATACCAAGCAAAGTACTTACTAGGGTAAAGGTTTTGGGTGACTAACTACTGTGCAAAACACTGATGAGATTATCGCGACGAATTTACAAAATATTACACGATTGACTGATGCTAATACGCTGCTTCCAAAAGATTGAGTAGGAATCGATAGGTATAGAACACGTGCGGTACAAAATCATGCCATTTTAATTCATTCTACCATTAGTCGTTACAAACAAATAGTTATTATTTCTTATGTACTGCGTTACTTTGATTAAAATTGAGGATTTAATTTTGCGCAGGAAAATAATAGTACGATAGTCGTGGGCAAGGAAAACTTAAATCTTGACGGTAGATTTTACTTTGAATGTTATCTATTAGCTTGTAAAATGATAGGATAATAGAAGGAACGAGATTGCGAACCCTTTGCTTACGAATAAGAATGATCGCGAATTTATAGTGGATCATTGTCGATGAATAGTTAAGTATGAAACTATTTCATTTATTTTTTAATCTTCTATCATTATCCATCATTAAATAGTGCTTTCATGCGACTATACAAAATTATCTAATAAAACCACTGCGAATTTGCTTCGTATCTATCTTAACTTTCTTCTAATAAAATCATTTGCTTCAAGAACTGTCACAATCATTTCTTAATACTAGAATAATCGACGATTAAAATGCACTTATCTGTACCAACGAAATAAAAATCATATACGGTTAGAATAAGTATATGACGCAACCGAAACGAATCTTTATTCGTATCTTCTACAGAAAATCGCGGAACGTTCTAAGAAAATGTGCGACTGCAAGTTTGTATGATTTTTATTGCAAATTAGCCATCAGTTACTTTTGACTACTTTGTTAGTTCTAGTGTTAAACCTGTTAAGAATCGGAATCGATGGCACGTTCGTTGCTCTTGCTTTAATTTTCTTTTCTCCACAGAAATCGTGGAGCAAAGCGAGATTCGTCGGCTAAATTAAATATAGTTGAGTGAAATGGCGGATGGGAAATGGCAAGCATGGCGTCGATGAAGTCGCTGGTCTGCATTGGCTCTCGATCCAATTAAGGATGTTTTTGCAACGATCGAAAGGCTGAATAGTATCGGTGATCTATTTCACGCGACTTGGATAATTGAGTCCTAACAACCCGATCGCGAAGTGTCCGGCAAGGATCGCAAGAAGTGTTGGTAGTCCAGGTGCAGTCATAGTAAATCGACGTCATGGAATCTGGCTCTGATAATAGGGACTGGTTCCAAGGTGTCTATATACGGTTTGCCAGAAACCGATCCGTTTCACTTTGATCCGAGAAACTGGTCTCGAAGAATCACCCCGATTAGCCCCAGTTTGTTGAAAGTTACGTGAAATTTCACTCTGGCCAAGGAAACTGGTTCCTAGGCTAGTGAAACACGAGAGTAGAAACTGGTCCCAATTCCGCGGGAATTCACAACAATTAGCCTTATAAACTGGGAATGAAGACTCTTTGAATTTGTTCTAACGACGAGGCTAGCTTTACGATCGGCAATTTTCCTTAACAGCCTCGGATATTACGGTTTCTTTTCTGTTTTTTTTTCTTTCTTTCGACGGATTCGGTAATTTTAGTTGAAGCATTGGACAATTTTAAGCTTCGGGAAATGAAAGCATTGAGGATTGGAAAGTTTCAGAGATCGAAAGCGTTGGGAATTCGGCATCGTGAGAATTTAAAACGTTAGAACTGTGAAATATTGGGAATTAGAAGCTTTGGAAGTTCGTGATTCTTAGAAGTCGGATCTTTTTGCAAATTTCTCCGGTTTAATAATTTGAAGCATCGGGAGAATTTGAACTATTCGAAACTCTAAGCTTTCGCAATTCAAAGCATTGCGAATTGAAAAGTTAGTAAATTCAAAGCATCGGGAAATTATAAGCGTTGATAATTCGATATTTGCAAAAAGCACACGCGATTGAAGTGCAATAAATCCTCGTTCACATTTTTCACGTAAAGCACACGAAACATTCTAAACCAAAAAAAAAAGAAAATAAAGAACGCACCGTTGCAAATTTATATAATTTTTACGGCAAATTTGTACCCACTCATTTCGACCGATCTGATAGTTCCAACGTTTAACAGCCTCCACTTTCTCCACGAAACCTATCACCTTTTGAATTGAACAGAGACGAGAAAGAAACTGCAAACTACTGCTACCTAAACCATCGAACAATCTCCGTTGAACCATTCGACAAGCCTGATTACCCGGTTCGGGCAAAAAAGCTTCACCGGGGAGATCGCATTAACAAGCTCTTAATGGCGGCGGGGCCGTTCTCCATTCGAACAATCAGTCCGTTTCTCTGACTCGTGTTATTTCCCTTCGAAAAACGATCGCGGGTAAAAAGAACCAACGAAGGAGGAGGAGGAGGAGGAGGAGGAGGAGGAGAGAGAAAAGAAGGAAAGACGTGGTAAGAGCGTTGATCCCGCGGGAACGTTAACGTCTGTACACACAGCACCGCACACTGATAGAAATGCAAATCTGAGGGAAATCGAGGCTGGAAGAGGTTAGCTGGGCAAACATGTGGTTAGATGGCCGAGGTTGGCCCAGGTTATGATAGGTTCGCGTGGCTGGGCCACATTAGACAGATTCGCGGATCGAGATCTGGAATCGTAGAAATTCCCCGCTCCACCGGGAGACGATACTCGGTTATTAGGCGCGTAACGCTGTTGCAGGTCTTTTTCCACGGCTTTCTACTTACTCTACACTGCCACTCGGCACGGATCCTCGCGAAACCATCTTTCCCCGATCGTTTTCAGCGCTGTAATTCCGCATCGATTCGATCCTACGACTCGAACTGGCCGGTGAATCGTGGCTCGCGGAAGAATTGCGGGACGCATCTTTTTTCTTCTCTTCGAAAACCTTTCGCGAGTTCAAGTATTAACCCTTTCGGTGCTCCGCGGTTGCATACGTTGGCGGGTTAAAGTTTGGTGCAAGTATCGATTAAGCGCAGTTTTTACTATCAAGTCGATTGACTATTGTAATCCATTTAATTGGGGATACGATGAATTTTGAAAGTGAAATTCGGCGTCGGCGTGTGTAAAAAAGCAGAAGACTTTTTACGCTCCTTGAGATTTAGAATGGCTATTTTAAGAATTATATTCAATCAACCCCTTGGCTTACAATAACGAGTTACACTCGCGTTATGAATTCGTGCACGCATTCAACAGAAACGAATAACATCGATGGTAAAATTCAATTTGAACTTTTATCTTCGCTTTGCTTCGCAAGATTGGGAGTTGAGTTGTAAAATAAAAATTGTCCACGGTGCCCGTATGGTTTATACTTTATGCGATGTGAAAACAGTGATCAACTAACAGTAGCACACGCGGGCAATAAAATAATTGTACGGTAAAGGGTTAAGCAGTATTGAAAGGGACAGGTGTTCGTCTCTTCATTTATTAATCAACTATCGTGTATGATTATCAAGACTTATTTAAACAGACAACGTATGTAGGGTAGAGATGTCCCAGGCAGCAATTGGTACGTCTACTCTTGTTCGTTTTTATTACGTTTGCTTCTCTAGTTGAGAATTTGTCAATCCAAAATCCACCAATCGACTAAAATAAACTTAGTCTTCTTCTACGAGATTCAGCCGTATTTGCGAAACGACAATTTTTGCAAAACCTAGAGAAGTATTCTCGGTGAAACAGGTGCGCGTCATTCGTATTTTCGCCTCTTCGCGTCGATTCTTCGACGAAGAGAGGAGGATAGAAGTCTGGTGAGAACAATCACGGAAGGAATTTCATGAGTTCCTCCGGTTGTAGAGGACTGGAACTTTCGTTCGATTGTGTTACGGCACCGGTTTCGCCGGCTTCAACAGCCGCGATAAAAATGCGCGCACCCGGCTGCTGGTGAAGCGAACCACGTCGCAGCTGATGGACTTTATGCTGACACGTTGATCGTTCCCGTAAATTTGCATAAAGTTCGCCGGAACGGCGATACCGTCCACGGTTAACAGCGTTTATAGCGCCCGGTATAAAGTCCGTGAGTTATTGGATTTGATATACGACTGATTGAGAGCTGCCCTGTTAATAATGGCCTAATATACTAAACGTGCATTAATTCGATTCTTATCCCATTTTATCCGTGCAAGTTGGTAAATTTTAGCTTCTGGGAAAGAATCGAAGTCTATGGAAATTCGAGAGATTGTAAATGTAAAAGCTTGGAAATTATGATGCTAAGAAATCTGAAGGCTTGAAATCTTAATTCTTGGAAATATAATATAAAATTTGGAAACACAGTGGCTTGAAATTCGACAGCTTAAAAAGTTAAGTGCTGTGAAACCAAAAAAAAAAAAAACGTGGAAATTCGAAAGCTAGGAAATCCGAAAGCTTGGAAATTAGAATGCTAAGAAATCTAAAGGTTTGAAACCTTAAATGTCGGAAATCTAAAATTTGAAAATACAGTGGCTTGAAATGCGAAAGCTTAGAATCATAAGTGCTGTGAAACCCCCCAAAAAACGTGGAAATTCGAAGACTAGGAAATCCAAAAGCTTAGCAATTAGAATGCTAAGAAATCCAATGAAGGTTTGAAATCCTAAAGGTTGGATTAGTCAATCTTAATAAATACTACAAATATTTCTAAATACAATGAAATCAATACAAATTTCCTAATATTATAAATATCATAAATATTTATAAATCCTTCCTAAACCTGGCGAATAATCCAAATTATTCCGCGAAATCGAATATTCCACGTATGAATTCCACTTGAAAGAAGAAGAGAATCGAAAGCAGCTGAAAGAAGAGAAGAAGAATAGGTTATTAGAATGTCTTATCACGATCGGATTTCTCGCAATTACCGCTTACGAATAGAATCAGAGGACTCGTAGTGACTTCTGGCCGGATACTAAACTACTCGTGCGTCCGATCGATCGATAATGAACGCGTGCAAGTATTCGAAGTGGCTACGTGACCGTGCATACGCATCCGAGAATGTTGCATCGGGAATGCTCGCTTCCACTCGATTCATCTCCCTATGTAATGCGGTTATAATAATCGCGATCACATTGTAATATCGTCGACGAAACATGGAATAAACCTAGTTAAACCCTAGGTAAACTTTTGTACAATTTTTCTCTATAAATTTGGTCCCACTTTGATTACGATATTTCTTATAAATACACACGTGATCTATAATAATGTATATATAGATGTAAATATAAAATGAATCCCTGATCTGACAATGAGAAATTTTTAAGGTGTCTTACAATTTTGTCCACCTATATATTACATACCTATGTACACATTATTATAGATTTGACGTTTAGAGATAGCGTACGTCGCAAACAAATATTTAGTTACAATTTCGTCTTTGTCTTCGTCTACTCTAAATTATTACAGCAATGTCGCGTGTAACACTAAAATAGTAGCTCACTTATGATTCTACATAAGAATAAGTTAGTCTATCCTATGCTTCGTCAATAGTAATATCGTTTCTCTCGTAAATAGACACCCTGTAATCGCGCTATTCCTCCACGATTATTGCTCGCGTAATTGTTCGAGATTTACATGCAGATTACGCGTACCTTACGTGCGCTATGCGACGGAGATTTAAAAGTAATAATAGACGGAAGGTGGAGCAACGCATCGAGATCTCTTCTTCGAGGTTTCGCTAGTCGAGATGCGGAATTAATTATTGAAAGTTTATACGGGGTGGCTGAATGACGGGGATTTTTTTTTCTTCGTAGAAGCAAATATGCACCAGACAAGTGGAATTCAGAGTTCAGCGTTGCGGAATGTGGAAATCGATGATCAGTCGACTACTCGGTAAGGAATTTTATTGAACACGCTGATAGCAGTGCGCGATTTCCTTCGTTTACAATCCTACGAAACAATCCGATCCGGGTTTTTATTCGCCGCGGAAGCGGAGAGTTTACAGCAAAATTCTACGGCCGTTTTCAATTAAGCGAATACTCGACGATTAAATAATTGTAATTCTGCGTGTAATCGGTGAAACGGTCAGCCTATTAACACCGAAGTATTTTTACAATCCGAACACATTTCTTTTCAGGATAAGTTTCCAATCGTTCGAATTTCTAAGTATTCGATCTCCAAGTCGACGAATTTTCAAGCGTTCCAAGTACGAGTCGTTAAATTTCCAGACCGATATTTATAAACCGTCGAATATCCAAGCTGTGAAATTTCCAATCCAAGCTTTTGGATTTGTAAGTCTTCGAATTCCGAAGCCATCGAATTTCCAATCTTTTGGATATCTAAATCTAAATCTTGCAGAATAATTACATAAGATTGAAAATCCAGCAATTCGAATTCTACTCTTGCCGTCGCAGGAAACAGATGTAATAAATTACCAGGAACATAATTAGCCTCATAAAACAGTCCCAGATTACTGAAGCTTCATTAAACCAACTTTCTCCATCTCTCCTAACGTTAAACACACCTGACACGTACCGAAACCATTTACTCTAACAGCTTACTCCAAACCATCATCACGTATCTTCGCAATTTCCCACGAAAATCATCCAGCATATTTCTTTCATCCAAGTAAGGTAGACCGAAGGAAATATTTCCCTACCTGAGAATCACTCGAACCCAAATTAATATTTGTCGATCTTGCGTTATATTTACGATCTTACTATCACTTTCTAACTTTATCAGGGCCACGAGAATGCATATATGTTACATAACGCATAAAGAGGATTTAATAAATTGGGTGAACCAAGTACTAACTTCCAACGTAACTTAAGACATTAAGTGGTGTCCATTTCTCTTTACGCTCCACCGTAAATGCACGAATTAAGACTCGGATCAACGTATTCGTTACGAGGTACAGATTTGTTAAATCTCCACAAAAACGAACATTTCAACCCTCGTCTACAATAACCAAAATATTAACAAGTGTTCGATGCTTCAATGCTGAACATTATCACCATAGATTTCGATTTTAAACGCGCAAATTCCATTTCATGCCACTTAACCAATCGCAGCCTGAAACTATATTAAGATGTCCTCGCTTCGTTAACCAAATTTTTATTTTAATTCGCCTCGGTCCGCCAAAGAAAAATTACGTGTATTACGGGGGGGGTTCACAGCACTTAAGTTTCTAAGCTTTCGCATTTCAAGCCACTGTATTTCCAAATTTTGTATTTTCAAGAATTGAGATTTGAAGCCTTCAAGTTTCTTAGCATTCTAATTTCCAAGCTTTGGACTTCCTAGCCTTCGAATTTCCACGTTTTTTTTGGGTTTCACAGCACTTAAGTTTCTAAGCTTTCGCATCTCAAGCCACTGTATTTCCAAATTTTGTATTTTCAAGAATTGAGATTTCAAGCCTTCAAGTTTCTTAGCATTCTAATTTCCAAGCTTTGGACTTCCTAGCCTTCGAATTTCCACGTTTTCTTGGGTTTCACAGCACTTAGGTTTCTAAACTTTCGCATTTCAAGCCACTGTATTTCCAAATTTTGTATTTTCAAGAATTAAGATTTCAAGCCTTCAAGTTTCTTAGCATTCTAATTTCCAAGCTTTGGACTTCCTAGCCTTCGAATTTCCACGTTTTCTTGGGTTTCACAGCACTTAGGTTTCTAAACGTTCGCATTTCAAGCCACTGTATTTCCAAATTTTGTATTTTCAAGAATTAAGATTTCAAGCATTCAAGTTTCTTAGCATTCTAATTTCCAAGCTTTGGACTTCCTAGCCTTCGAATTTCCACGTTTTTTTTGGGTTTCACAGCACTTAGGTTTCTAAACTTTCGCATTTCAAGCCACTGTATTTCCAAATTTTGTATTTTCAAGAATTAAGATTTCAAGCATTCAAGTTTCTTAGCATTCTAATTTCCAAGCTTTGGACTTCCTAGCCTTCGAATTTCCACGTTTTTTTTGGGTTTCACAGCACTTAAGTTTCTAAGCTTTCGCATTTCAAGCCACTGTATTTCCAAATTTTGTATTTTCAAGAATTAAGATTTCAAGCCTTCAAGTTTCTTAGCATTCTAATTTCCAAGCTTTTGGACTTCCTAGCCTTCGAATTTCCACGTTTCTTGGGGGTTTCACAGCACTTAAGTTTCTAAGCTTTCGCATTTCAAGCCACTGTATTTCCAACTGTTATATTATATTTCCAAGAATTAAGATTTTCCAAGAATTACGCGTACTTATTTCGAGAATTCTACCGAAGAAAGGATTGAAAAAAAGAAAAGAAAAAAATGAACATAATGGGTATCAGATAAGGGAAATCGAAGAATCCGTCGAATGCCCCGCAGCCTTGAAGGAAGCTTCGTGAGGATCTCGATGCACCTCGAAGGCAACCGTAATTACGCGTGGCGACTATTCATTAAGCTGATTACACCTTCCTCTCTCTCTCTTTCTCTCTCTCTCTCTCTCTCTCTCTCTCTCTGTCGTTGCGCCCCTGTTCTCGTTTTCCATTGCAACTGGCCCGGAACGTTATCGCGTTGCTTGGTTCGCGCAAAATCGACCGATCGATCCCTCGGCGACCGGTGCCCTCCGTTTGCCGTGCGCACACCTCTTAGAATTCCGCCTCTATGCATCGATTTTTACCAGTCGAATGCAGGCGGGCCGGATTTTTCTGGGACACCCGTTGATTCGAGGCCAGCGTTCATCTTGATGAGGGATCGCGGAACACACAACCGTATACCATCCTTCGGGATATTATTACCGCGAGATCGGGGAAAAGGTGCTGCTTATTCTTGAACGTTTTTTTTTGTTTCTTTGTTCGCCATAAATATAGAGAGTTGTCGTAACGTGGGAAATAGGATAAATGACCCGCGAATCAGTGAATTATTATTAGGATAGATGTTCCAATTGTTGTCACTGTTCCTATAACTGCTACTCGAATTCGTTTATTCGATAGCATTATTCAATAGAAATGTACATTTTTAAGGAGGCTTCGTTGATGTTGCGTTGACGAATATGTGTCGATTCTAATTAACTATTTCAATGATACGACCGTGCATGTAAGATCGATACTGAATAGAATAGACGCACCGGTAAACGAACGTGCAACTAATGGTCATTGAATAGAAAAATCAGTAAAATGAACTCTTAAAAGGGGCAATATAATAAATTATAATTTCTACTAATTTCTTACGTTGTGTTGAACGATATCCACGTTGCACACGGTGAATCGCGGTACGGAAAATAATCTTAAAACGACGATGGAAAAATCTTAAACTATTAATACCGATTAAACCATTAGAAATTCCCCTGCGATCACTTAAAAATAAACTTCGATACACTTACCGGCATCAATTTCGAGAAACCGTAACTCTTCTAGTCGAAATTGCCCCATGGTTTTTCCTTGTTTGTATCAGCGAATCATAATTCGCTCGATCACCTACTCGCGAGCATACGTACTTACGTGGATGTTTACACGCGCGTGCACACACACGCGCGCGCGTTTAAGAGCAGCTTTAGCCAGGCTCCTCGAAGCTGTCCTAGAAGATATACTCGCTACCATTAACATTATTATGTGAGCCAGCGCTCGTCAGTGGGGATAAGTGAACGCGGTCGGCTTATTAAATTGCTGGTGTAACATTACGATTTACAGGGCAATAAGAGAGTTATCCAACCAGTGGCTCGCGAGTACACGCGCGTTAACGTTGCGTGTCTTTCCGCTGCAGGGTGAACACCGTTGGCCCCTTTGGAAATTTCTTTACTTCGCCTCTCGTTTTCGTCGGTGGCGACGAATAATGTAACGCGATCGCGTGGCGACCGGTAATTCCCCGTAAGACGATATTTGCGAATTAATTACGATTAATGACCGAGAGGTTCGCGTTAAGGGGAACGCGATGTAGGCGAGGAAAGAAGTTCGAGGGAAAAGGATTCGCTTTTGCTTTTGGAATATCGTTCAAAGATTCCCTTCTAGAGAAGCGGAGTATTTTGGATTATTATTGGTGGAGATTTCTAAAGCATTTTGAAAGGGTTAACGGTTAATTTTGGTCGGGAAGATGGTGAAGAAGAACAGTAATTAATAGTAGATTTTAATAGAGAATTTTGGAGACATTGGTACATAAATTTTGGGGGAATTTAGGGGAAATTTGAATGGGCAATTTCATAGGAATTAGTGGGAAATTTTAGTAAAGTGTTCGAGACGTTTGTGGGAAATTTTAGTCAAGTGTTCGAGACGTTTGTGGGAAATTTTGGCAAAGAATTTTGCAGGCGTTGATGATTAATTTCGATGGAGAAGATGGGAAAAGAAGAGCGATGATTGATAGTAGGTTTTAATAGAGAATTTCGGAGACATTGATGTATAAATTTTGGGGGAATTAAGGAGAAATATTAAATTTTAGTTGAGAATTTCTGGGCACGTAGTGGAAAATTTTAGTTGAGAATTTCTGGGCACGTAGTGGAAAATTTTAGTTGGGAATTTCTGGGCACGTAGTGGAAAACTAGTTGAAAATTTCTGGGCACGTAGTGGAAAATTTTAGTTGAGAATTTCTGGGAACGTAGTGAAAATTTTTAGTTGAGAATTTCTGGGCACGTAGTGGAAAATTATAGTTGAGAATTTCTGGGGAATCAGTAGGATATATTAGTAGAGAATTTGAGACAATGGTGGTAAATCTTGGCAGAGAATTTTGCCGGAGTTATTAATTAACATTGGTGGAAAATAAAGAACGACGGATAGCAGATTTTGGCAAAGAAAAATCTGTGAATCTTGTAATATTTA
Organism: Eucera pruinosa; assembly: GCA_028830335.1. Classification (NCBI taxonomy): domain Eukaryota; kingdom Metazoa; phylum Arthropoda; class Insecta; order Hymenoptera; family Apidae; genus Eucera; species Eucera pruinosa. The sequence goes on from JAMYCR010000006.1 coordinate 16,324,710, forward strand.
TGTTACCATTCTCGTCAAATTTAACACTAGGTTTACAACTTGACAGATTTTCGGATAAAATGTGCGTACCATATCTAAATATTCGAAATTAGAATATAGGGGTAGGATAAATTAGTATAGACAACTTTTAGTATAGATAACTGTTAGTATAGATAAATTAGGACACGTATTGATATAATTACACCGATTAGAATCAATTGCAAGCCGCTGAAAAATAATACTAATAGTCCTGATACCTTTCTAAATATAAAACTCTTCGAATTAACAAGCTCAGTAAATTTACCACTAGATTTACATAACTCGTCACGTTGACGTATTTCAGATTTCATACCTAAAACGTATAGAGACCATAAATATTATTTTTCAGTACTTTACGTTAACTTCAATTAATACAATGGTATGAATATGTATTCTACGCGATTCTCTTCATCCTCACGCTTCCACGTTCGAATATTTATATTCGGTATACGTATTTTTCCGGAAGCGTGTCAAATTATGCGCGTAATGTCCGTAAACCTAGTGTTAATATTAATAAGCGATTCACTGTCCCTATTTGTACTCTCTCCGCATAATAACATCTCGTACCTGGACTATCCAAATCGTGCAAACCTGCGAATAGAATTTTCCCCGACGCGAGTAGTCTGCGTTGTGCGAAGCGAAACGTTGGTAGGAAAAGGGAGCGAAGGGTTGCGAGGCGGAGAAGAAGTATAAAGGAAGAAAAAGGTTTAGGGAGATTGAGAGAGGGGCCCCGGAGGTTGCAGTGACTGCGAGCAGCTCGTCTAAAAGGAGTCCTAGGCGGGTTATCGGTGGGTAGAGGCCGAACAACGTAGCAATTATCAGCCATTCCTCGCAAATAGCTGATGGTTAGTGATAATTATCTGCCGGGAACGCCACGCCATTGGGGCAGCATCGCGTACCAGCGATCTATATACCGGGTGCCTACAGCAAAACCGCCCCCCTTCTTCTGCATCCAGTCATTGCACCACTCTTTTATCTCGTTCTCTTTCCGTCTCACCACCGTCAACTACTCCCCTCTCGCTCGAAATTGACAGCAACGTTAGGGATAATTTCCTCTCTTTCGGCCAGGTTCGCGGAGAAGGAGAAGCAAATTATCCCGTGAAATTCTGAAATACGCTATGGAGAGCTTCTCGTATGATATTTTTTTGTTTACTTCCTTTTTAGGGTGAGACGCGTCGTTAACTTTAGCTTAGACATTTTTCGAACGCTTATTAATGGAGATTTTGGATGGTTCGTAGTTCAACATTGCGTCGAATGCGAAACATTAAAATGTTAGATGTAATTTGGATTTTGGCTGTGTTTCTATTTTACAAATTTCAATTGTGGTTTTAAGTTAAATTTCTGAAAGAGTACGTTGGGTTTTTGTTGCGATTAGGATATGTAGTTTTCATTGCGAAATGAAAATTGTAGACATCGTAACTCGTTGTTATAAGGCATGGGGTTAAATCGAGTCTTCAATGTGGCCTATAAATTGATTTAATTCAATTTTAGGGTATGCTTCGAATGTATAAAAATAAGTAAAAAGCAACGAAGTTAAAGAGCAACTTACAATTAGAGAAAATACAGAATCGCACTCTGGTTTCGTCAGAAATGTTTTATATGTACTTTTGATAAAAAAAAAAGCTTGTAACAATATTTTAAGAATCGCGTTGCTATAATTTACCAGTCATTCGGTTAGATTGCGGATCTTTATGCAAATGTATATGCTTGCAAACATATTTAAAAAGATACGACCTGAATATTAATTTGTTTCATCCCCTAAATATTCTCATTTACAGTCTGCTTATGATTTTGCATTTTTCTGGTCGTTTAAATTTTTTACAAATACGTACAAATCAATACAAATTTGTTTCATCCCCTAAATATTGTAATCTGCACATTGCTTATGGTTTTGCACCTTTTTATATATTTAAATTGTCCATTAATGTGTACAAATCAATATAAACTTCTCTCATCCCCTAAATATTATAATCTGCATGTTTTTTATGGTTTTGCACCTTTCTATATATTTAAATTTTCCATTAATATGAAAAAATCAATATAAACTTGTTTCATCCCCTAAATATTGTAATCTGCACTTTGCTTACGGTTTTGCACCTTTTTATATACTTAAATTGTCCATTAATGTGTACAAATCAATATAAACTTCTCTCATCCCCTAAATATTATAATCTGCATGTTTTTTATGGTTTTGCACCTTTCTATATATTTAAATTGTCCATTAATGTGAAAAAATCAATAGAAACTTGTTTCATCCCCTAAATATTGTAATCTACACATTGCTTACAGATTTGCACCTTTCTATATATTGAAATTGTCCATTAATGTGTACAAATCAATATAAACTTGTTTCATCTCCTAAATATTGTAATCTGCATGTTTTTTATGGTTTTGCAGCTTTCTATATACTTAAATTTTCCATTAATGTGTACAAATCAATATAAACTTGTTTCATCCCCTAAATATTGTAATCTGCACATTGCTTATGGTTTTGTACCTTTTTATATATTTAAATTGTCCATTAATGTGAAAAAATCAATAGAAACTTGTTTCATCCCCTAAATATTGTAATCTACACATTGCTTACAGATTTGCACCTTTCTATATATTGAAATTGTCCATTAATGTGTACAAATCAATATAAACTTGTTTCATCCCCTAAATATTGTAATCTGCATGTTTTTTATGGTTTTGCACCTTTCTATATACTTAAATTTTCCATTAATGTGTACAAATCAATATAAACTTCTCTCATCCCCTAAATATTGTAATCTGCAACATTGCTTACAAATTTGCACCTTTCTATATATTTAAATTTTCCATTAATGTGTACAAATCAATATAAACTTCTCTCATCCCCTAAATATTGTAATCTGCACATTGCTTATGGTTTTGTACCTTTTTATATATTTAAATTGTCCATTAATGTGTACAAATCAATTGAAACTTGTTTCATCCCCTAAATATTGTAATCTGCACTTTGCTTATGATTATCCACCTTTTTATATATCCCATAAATACGTAAAAGTCGATACAAATTTGTTTCATCCCCTAAATATTGTACTCGGTACTTTGCTTACGATTTTGCACCTTACTATATATTTAAATTTCCCATAAATGCGTACAAATCAATACAAATTTGTTTCATCCCCTAAATATTGTAATCTGATCTTTGCTTGTGATTATCCACCTTTTTATATATATATAAATTTTCCATAAATGTGTACAAATCAATAGAAACTTGTTTCATCCCCTAAATATTGTAATCTGCACATTGCTTACAGATTTGCACCTTTCTATATATTGAAATTGTCCATTAATGTAAAAAAATCAATATAAACTTGTTTCATCCCCTAAATATTGTAATCTACATATTGCTTAATGTTTTGCACCTTTCTATATATTTAAATTGTCCATTAATGTGAAAAGATCAATATAAATTTCCTTCATCCCCTAAACATTTTAATCCGCGCTTTGAATACAAAAGCCTAGAGTGCATGGATAATTTTCGAGTATTCAGCACAGCAATTTACGCGTCCACTGGCAACGAAAGGGTTAATATTGGCAATTGAGCCGGGCATTGCGAGCAAAAGTGCGAACTGGCTCGCTCCGTGCACCGCTTAGAACTTTATTATAACCTTTAAACAGATGTAATCTCGAAGTCATTACTGTTTACCTCGGGTATAGCAATCAGCGTACGAATATAATCACGTTCGGAGCGTGCAATTTGCTGGGCTGGATGTTTACCAAGTATAAAGTATCAAAGCTTTACTTTCTTATTTTGCAATAATGCCTCGGCTACGGACTAAAACGTTGCTACCTTCGTAAATTTAATTACCTCGCGTTTAAAAGTCCAAACGCGTTCAAATTAACGGGAGAAACTTTGGAGAAATTTGTAAAATCCTCCATTTTTGCGTTGCACATGAAATTTCCATTGGAATAAAATTATTAGTGTCATTAGGTGTACCAATAAATGAATAATTTACTATTTTTAAACGGGCCGTGGAATTTAATTTATTCGAAAAATTAAGCTTTCGAACAGGAATGAACTGATATTATTCGTCGATGTAGAAAATCTACAATATTGTAATTCAACAGTGACGTATTAGTATTTAATTTTATTAACATATTGACTGCTACGTTGGTCAACCACGAATAATGTTTATTTTCCTATTGTTAGTAGAGCCACGATGATAATTAGCGACTGGTGTAATGCAACTGTTTAGGATGATTAAAATAAAATGAATATCGTTGACTAAACAATTTTAGGTAACATAAATAACTAGGTAATATTGTGAAACAAACAATGCACAATTAAGCGATTGAACATGTTTATTAAATCGTACTGTTTTGCGCCAATTAAATGTTACAGCGTACTGTATCAAAACTTATTAAATTTTATTATTGCCATCAGGGCAAAGCTTACAAAATTCACGTGACGATATGTTAAAAACAATTGTTGAATCTAACGAGAGAAGTGAATTATTCATTGGAACACATAATATTTACTATTACTCGAATTTTATCGCGATAGATAGTTATTTATTGCTTTCCCAATGGACTACAAGTGTAGTAGTATACTTTATGCAGTATACTTAATACCTAATCGTATCTTAATCTATCCTGTCACTTTATTATACAAGATAAACTATACGGTAGAAAAATATACGCAATTCATAACTTAACATAAACCATAAATTATAAGAAACATTTATATAACTACTTCTACAATTTTAAGTATATACGTATCAATATTACTTTGAAACCTTTTCGATTCCCTGCCGTATTCTTGTTCACTTTAGGCATTCCAAGTTTTATCGCGATTCGGTTTAGAGGAGCGGGAAAAGGCGCGCAAAATAATCGACTAAAGGAGCCTAGATCTAGTTGAAAAAGGTCCGAGGGCAAAGCGGGATAGGCGGTCATTGCCACGGCAAATAAGCCGAACGAATACATTGGAGAAACAGTGTGTTAAGTACTGGCATTAGGGTAATAAGCGTGCAAAGAGAGTGCCCTCGGCCTATCGAAGTCTAAGCCGACCTGCACAGAAGTAGGTGCGCGCCTCCACCCACCTCGAATCTCTTCCTCGTTCGATCTCTCGCATCCTGTAATCCTATGCTTCGCTGAGGAACTGATGGCGAGTGTTGCAGAGGAAACAGAGCAAAACGAGTCGCTATGCTTACTTTGTCGTTTTTTCGGCTAACTCCTGGATTTCTGTTTCGCGTAGAACGGAGAACAGAATACGGAGAACGGCGCGAAACACGCGTAGATATCGCTGGTAGATTAACCGGAAAATTTTAGTTGAGAATTTCTACGCACGTAGTGGACAATTTTAGTTGAGAATTTCATAGAAATTAGTGGAAAATTTTAGTTGAGAATTCCTGGGCACGTAGTGGAAAATTTTAGTTGAGAATTTCTATGCACGTAGTGGACAATTTTAGTTGAGAATTTCATAGAAATTAGTGGAAAATTTTAATTGAGAATTTCTGGGCACGTAGTGGACAATTTTAGTTGAGAATTTCTATGCACGTAGTGGACAATTTTAGTTGAGAATTTCTCGGCACGTAGTGGAAAATTTTAGTTGAGAATTTCTGGGCACGTAGTGGAAAATTTTAGTTGAGAATTTCTGGGCATGTAGTGGAAAAGTTTAGTTGAGAATTTCATAGAAATTAGTGGAAAATTTTAGTTGAGAATTTCTCGGGAATCAGTAGGATATTTTAGTAGAGAATTTAACACATTGGTGGTAAATATTGGCAGAGAATGTTGCCAGCGTTGTTAATTAACTTTAGTGAAAAATCAGGGACGACGAATAGCAGATTTTCTGTCAACTAATGGTAGCCTAAGTAGGTAATAAAATAGTAGTAGCGCAAGTGGTTAATTTCCTCCCCAATTTTTGCTACTCCACTCAATGTACCAGAGAAGATTCCATCAAAATTCATTATTCTCGTCCTCAAATCAGTCGCTATTCGCGACTCTTGTCTCTACAAAGTTCCACCTATCATCCTCTAATCGCCTTCCGCTTGCGTATCCCTGTTCCCGCGAAGTCCACCGAAAGGATCTCCGTTCGAATCGCGAAGCTGCAAGGACGCCGCGATTGTAAGCTCGCGTGGACGCGGCTTAAGGGGCCCGAAGCGGGGCACCGCGCGCTGAAAGCGCCGATACGATCTGGCCGGCCAAATTGTTTCGGATTGTTGGTTAATTGGGAGCTCGTTTTGGTCCTGCTCTGAGCCATGGCCGGCTCACAGGGGGGAAACCGAGGGGAGCAAGAGAGAGAGAGGAAACATCGCCGGTGTGCAAATGCCTCGCCCACCAACCCCGTGGTGAACCAATAATCGAAGACTCGATATAGCGAAGCATCCCAGTGTTATCCAATCGTCGACCCACTCGCCGCGCAATTGACACGCTCCTGGAGGAAGGGATTTACACGTACACGCGCGCGCGAATTCGAAACGCCGTTGATAGAGAAAAAAAAAACGGTGTATATAAATCTGTTGGGTAAATAGCGCGGTTTTTATTCTCTGCTGCTGCTGCTGCTGCGAGGGTTAGAGAGAGGGGGGAAATATCGAATGGCCACCGTGGCTGATCGATTCGGGCGATATTTTTTTTAATAAATATTTCTTCTCCGCCGCGGTGGCTATGGAAAATAAAGTCTGGCGAAATTTTTATAGCAGATCGTAAAAATTGAAGGGCGAATGATGGATGTCGCGCGTGTGGCAGATAAAACGGCATAAAACGCGAATACCGGGGCGCACCGTTACATTGTAATGGAGGTTTGTCACGCGTCATTGGCCGCCGCGGGCTCGCGATGTATTATTTAGCAGCGTCCAGCTGCGTCGCCGTCGTGCCGCGCAATCAATTTCTATATCGGCTTAATTACCATTAATAATGAATCGAGGTAGACGTTATTAATGGATCAATTATCGGGCTCGTCCGATTTCGAGCTGCTGCTTCACGACGTCTCCGCGTGTTTGTCGTTCTTACGCGAGCAGGGGGGAATCCACCCCCTTTTTTTTTTGCTTTTGGCAAGCAAATGACGCCACTGCACGCGAATTCGCTTCCTCGAATTCACGAGAGCGAGTCGCGAGAGTGGCAATTAGATCGCGGATTTTTATGCAAGTATAATTTATGTTAGATTCGTAGCAATATTTGGGGAGCATTCGGAAGCAACGCGGAATAATGAGAGGATGCTTTATACTGTTGCATAATTAATAAGTGGCTTCTTAACAGATCTTCCTTGGAAATTAATTTCTCGATGTTCATTTTACGTTCCTCTGACGTATTAACTTCTTGGTCGTTAATGAAATGTTCATTGCTCGTGACTAAAGTAAATGGCTACGTTTAGAATATTCCAGTTGAGGTTTAATCAATTTTTCCGTCCTTCAGAGGTGCTGTGAAATTTTAGTTATTCGTTATAGATATAGAATTATTCGTTGCTTCGGTTTGAGTTCGTTGACTGATTTTCATTTCATTGTTGGTCGGATTATCAACGCTTACTTTATGTATCGTAATCCTTTTGCATGTTAACAGCATCTATCTTGGAAATGCTTATAGTCATCTACGATTGTTTAGAGCTTGGAATACGATGCATCGATATCCTTAAAAAATCGAAGAAGATTCTTTATATTTTCGATACGTACTTAACTTATTACATCACTTAGATCATTTTCAGTTTTGCATTCTTCCTTGCTTCGATGGAAGTCATTACAATAATGAATAAACATGTTAATACTTATTCGTTGCGTCAAGTGATCGATTAATTTTGGAGGAAAATATACAGTAAATCGAAAAAAGTATCCGTACACGTTAAATGTCTGATTTCTATCGAAAACACCTTTTTCTATAGAATTTTAAAATTACTCCATTCGTACTTGGATCCATTTGAATCGAGAACTAAATCCTTACAAATGATCGCACCGTAAATAAGTTTTAATTTAATGTTGCTTTGAAAAAGATATTCCCAATAAAAGTCACAATTCACAACGATAAAAGTCACGGCAACGATAAATAATACGTTTGATACTTATTTGCGATTGTTTTATTAGTTGCGTCGAGTGATCGATTAATTATTATAGATAAAAACCTGTACACGCCGCGCTTTGCATATTTTACACATTTTTCGTATTATACATCGCGCGTGTTCCACGCTTCTTTGACATTTAGATGCGCGATAAGTGCAGAAAAGTGCGCAGCTCGGCAATAATCAATTCCACAAAGGACGCGTATTACACGCCGTTCGTGACAGACATATTTCCCTCCATTAAAAGAGCATTCATTTTCGCGTTAACGCGATTAAATTATCCGATCTTATCTAGTCGCGAACAACGTGAATCGCGGGGAATATTAGTAGATCAGATTTAATATTAGATTAAAATAAAAAGGCAATTCCCCGCGAGATCTCGCTTCTTTATTCCCGTTCAAGCGCATTTTACGAGAGCTTTTATCTTGTCGTAAACCTATGGAATAAATTGCGGATTAGATTTTACGGATTTCAATAAAATTCGCATGAAACGCACGCGTATGTATAAGGGTTTTACTCGTCCTGTTTTTTTTTATCCGATCCGATTTAGCGCTGTGTTTAATTGCGCGATCGTATCGTTTGGCAACACGTGAGTCGTGGAAATAATATTACCGATTAGGTTTCACGGATCTCGATGAAATTTAAAGATACGCTTGTCAGTGAAAAAGAAAGATTCAACGGCTGTTGTCAGTTTTCAAGCGAAGTGTAATTTTTATTATATCAGTAAGATTGAGAATATCTTGTGATAAAGATCCATTAACATCTGCACAAATACATTATCTTATTATTGTTATTTTATATCATATTCATCATTATTATATATCCTTTTGTAGAAAAGAAATGCGGTGTTTTACACCTAAACAAACAGAGGATAATTTGAGATTACAACAGGAAAAAATTATGGAAATACTAGCGATAGAAATTGGAGAAAAGTAGAGAAGAAGAGAACAATTAATAGATTACAATTAAAGATGTTAAACTCTTAGATTAACATCGATAATTAACGTAAAAGATTACGTATTTATAATGTGCTACGGATTTTTCGCATTCTTTATTACTTCATTAGTAGATGCTATCAATAACGCTATTATATTATTACACCTTATGAAACATAAACTTATTAAATTGCGTGCGAAAAGAATTGTATTAACGCGCAATTTAAATCGAAACAGAATTATAGTCTGACTAGAAACTTATGGCAGCTACTGTGCAAAGAAAACGTTTACCATAATCTTAGACGACGCAAATTTGTACCAGATTAACATAGCGATTAAATGCCAATTTCAGATTAGTTTCAATAATTGAAACCAAAACAAAAAAGACTGTCGAATTCGCTGTAAAAAAAATTGTCAGATTATGTAACTTTGGATAGGAAATTTCATTTCTTAGTTATTCTCATTATTTCAATATTTTCTCCTGCCACGGATAATTTTCACTTAAAAATAAAGGAGACGTTAATAAATATTATGCACCAAACTGGATCGATTTTTAGGTTTGATAATTCTTAAAATAATCGAATAATGTTGCGCGACAGAATGTAAATGATTTTGTATTCCAAAGGGTCATGTTTCCCTCGTTAAACGACTGATAAATTATGCGGCATGTATATCGAAAGCGGTTCGCATGCAATTGGAGCACGTTTTCGGGAAGGAAGCAATCTACGCGTAACGAGATGCATGCAATTATAATTTTATCATCGCCCGATACGTTGCAACGCGGAGACGATCCTTCATAATAGCTTGTCTTACACGTGTCCGGCAAGATAACGATGCGAATCGCGGTAATTGTCCTTTGTCTAATTACCATCCGGCAACACAGGCTGACTAATTGTTTCATCGGCTGAAAATAATGGGACGCCGTCACGCGCGAACATCCGCACGCACGGCATCGCTTTCCACATCCAAATCGATACCTAAATCTTTTCAATTATACTACCAACAATCGCTCCCTCATTTATTCCAAGTATAATAATTAATCGTACCTCGATCTATTCGATTGTACCTCGCCAATCGCTCAATTCGACCGTATTTATTCTTCGAATAATTCGCGATAAATCTGTTCTAAACGTGCGTAGCGTTTTGTAGAATTTATTTACGGTTAACCTTTCCGCTTTGATGAAGCGTGGTACTTCATACCCGTCAGGCTAGTAATTCTATAACGTATTACATTTTATTTCTTTAAGAAGGGAAACAATTCATGGGGGTAAAACATTTTTACTAAAAAGCAGAAGCACTTGAAAACGTTCGTTAAACAAATGAACGCGAACGAAAAGCAACAGGTGTTTTCGAAGGCTATTATAATCTTTATAATCCTTAATTTTCAAATCGTTATTGACTTCAAAGGCACTACTTGTTTTTCTACGTTCTTTCGTTCAAAATAGTAGCTTTTTACTCCCCCTTCCCCGGTGAAACAAAGTAAAGAAAGCGAACGAAGCAAGCGTAGAATCACGGAACGGCGTCTCGTTTTGCGATCGCGGCTATTTTTCCCGCAAAACGGCAACAACGTTACCCGATATCCCGTCATTAATCTAATAATGATAATGACGGTGTAACTCGAGCGAGGCGTACGCAAAGGATTCTAAAAACGGGACAGCCCCGGTTAAACACACATTTTAGGCGCGCCACTCCGGCTGCCCTCTTAACTATGCTTTAGCGCAAGTTAAACCCGATGATTATGTTGTCAGGGCCCCTGGTGGGTGGATGGGGGGAAGAAAGGGATGATCGTTCGAAGCGGGCGCACGCACACGCGCTACGTACCTGCCTTCCTTCCTCGAGGAATCGCGTTTTTGCGCCTCGCGAACCAGACCCACGCTTCTCGCGCCAAGGAAATTACCCACACACACACACACACACACACATGCCTAACTTGTATCTTTTATACGCGACACGTGGAAATTTTCGCCACGGTGATAATCATCGATACGTGATGGATCGATGGTGCTAAAGGGTGATGGGGTAGGGGAGAAAATTGACGAATAATCATCGTCGAGGATCGTGATGAAAGGTGCGCGGGAGAAAGTGGCGTTGAAATTTTGTTGAATGAAATTTTTCTACCGATCCTACGTGGCGATGCGTTTAATGACGGTGTCGGGTTTAAACCACCCGCGCATGTTTGTACAGGATGAGATTTATAACGAGGGAAGGAAGCGCGATTTTTCGGCTCGGGTGAAGAATCGTTTAACGTTCACGCTTTGAGATTTTCGCCAGTCGTTGGGTGTAACGTTTAAGTTAGACCGTGACGAATGGAAAATAGTGAAGTATACTCTTTGCGTAAGATAATTAAGGGATGACTGCGTTATAAAACTTGATTCCGAGAAGAAAGAAGAGAAGAAAATGGTACAGGATTGATAAACTAACCTGTTATTATTATATTGGACGATACTGCATAAGAAACAAGGTTTAAAGTACGTCAAGGTAGATAATTGCGAATGTTTATACAAATTCGTAATTTTCTAAACGAAATTAAAGAAATGGGAACGGAAAGCTACCTTAAATATTTTCGATCGCGACGGGGCGAAAAGGCGAACGTTTAAACGATGGAAGTTGCGCAGGTGGAAATTGTTTCGAGAGCATCGAAAGCCGCATTAAATTCGAGGATGCGTGCGTTGAACCGTGACGAATGTATTATTTATGAGGTGCAATGGGGAGCCCTGCGCGTGGATGCTTCGCTGGTCCCGGGCAGCTCGATTAATCTAATCCGCCCATTAATATTGAACAGTTGATTTTTGGCACCGGTTTGTGATTATCGGCCGTGTAAAGAGCACGTCCGGTGACCAGCGAAAATTAACGCTACCACCGCGCGGCTTGAATCCTAATCGAACGATGCTCGTCGATTGGCCGACCGGCAAATTGGTTCTTCAACTACCGGCCCGACTATAATTAGACTATCAATTTTCTCGTAACGTCGTGTAATTTACCCGCGTCCTTTTCTTTTGCATCCTCGCTTCCTCTCTCGTCTTCCATTGATTCCTTCAACAGTTTTTATTTCTACCACTGCCAGGGACGATCTTCGTCCTTCTCAATTTAACCGTTGATCGAAAACATACCGTTTATTAAGTCGTTGCACGCGATATGACAGATTCGAGGATAGGGTCGAAATTATCGTCGTAAACGTGGACGAAATTGAATTTTATTGGTTAGAGGAAGCTTCTACGTATTTGGTACTTTTTTGACAAAGAGTTATCTACTGGGTTTTCTGCTACGTTGTGTAAGATTGATATATTTATATAGAGACGCACACATATAAAATGTGTATATGTATATATATATGTATATATGTATGTATATATGTATATATGTATGAATATATGTATATATATTGTATATGTATATATGTATATATATTGTATAAGTATATATGTATATATAAATATGTATATATATATCATAATATAAGATATACAATGATTTATATATATGGACATAATAATATACATTTATAAGATTGATATACATACAATCAATGACAAATGTCCAATTAACATTTGCAAATTTGAGGTATCCAAGTTTAAAGAACATTGATCTACCTGTTAATTAAAAGGTGAATTCTAAATATCGATATATAGTCAGCCACGAAGCTCCACATTAATTTGCAAATAAGTACCTAAACGAGGCAGAAAAATATGAAATTCGATAGAACAACGATACGCGCGAGAGTAATTCTCTTACTTCGTTACATTGTTTAACGCGTATCGCGACTATCTTAGCCGAATGTTCGATCACGCGTGCAGCTAAGCGCGAAAGAACGGTTACGCCATCGTCGAAGGGTTAACCCTTTGCGGACGAGCGTCGACAAATAGTCGCCTGATCATTTTTTGGCTTTCCGAAACCATGTCGACTTTTAAAGCACGAAACTTAATACAATGAATACTTAACGTAATAATAAACGTTTGAAATCGTTGGAAATGAAATGGTTTCGAACTCATAAGCGTGAAAACTCAAAGTCGTGGAATTCAAAGCTAAAGTACTCGCACGAGTGTCATTACTTCTCGTCCGCAAAGGGTTAATCCGTAGCGTCGCCGTTTGCCGGCGAATATTACGCCGGGCCTATCTTCGTCTAAATTCCATTTAATCGTTCGCGCGAGTTAAAGCGAGATAGGGTAAAAATAGCGTATCGACGAGAAGACAAGTTGGCAGAGGCAGTGAATCACGATAAGATCCCCGGTGAGTCCGGGATCGGCCTCTCCCTCTCGCATTGTTTAATAAAACGAGTTTCCCTCTAATGCGCGCGCGCGGAGAGAGTGATATTCCGCGCGGCGGCATGGAACACCGTCCACGGTATCTGCGCGTACATTTTTTTCAGGCCGAGCTTGTACACGCTTGTACTCGCGTAGAACATCCGAGACGTTCTCGTGCAACCGATGCTTGTTCGTGTGCGAGTTGCGCGGATATTCCATACGATGCCGGAGGCCTGATAGAGTCGTCATGTGCCTCCGTGTAATCAGGGGCTCTCAGCTCCAGTCCGCTTGTATTTCTGGACTCCGTCAGCCTCCGGACACTGGACTCACTGACAAATTTCCTCCTCTACGCCGTGTAATGGACGCCATTTTCATTTGAATTACCTTGTCCCCTTTCCGCTGTTAGCTTTCGCGAAACTCGCACGCTATTTTGAAGTATTTCTCGCTTCTGGACTCTTCGATCGCTTGGATATCGTTGGATCGATTTGGGTTGCAATTCGTTTTGGAAACAATTTTAGGTTGGAATAGCTTTGGGTTTGATTTGGGGTATGTTAGGGTTTGCACAATTTACGCTGCGACACATGATTTTAAGGTACGGGGTTAATTGGGACGTTTAAGAATATTCCTAGGAAGATTTTTCCTCGTTAATTTACCTGTTATTAAACTGTCGATGTTTCTGTATTTGTACGTGTAAAAATTGCCCCGCACAGTTCGAATACTGTATACAAATATTGCAAATAGTCAGTGAAATTCACCTCTATTTCACTTCCTTCTCTTTAATTCCGTATACGTGAATTCGAATAACAATGAATTCGCATAAAGATCCACGGTCTACTATACTATAATAGTATAAACACCTATGATACCTTTGGTAATTTCAACCCCTTAATTTTTTCAATTTGCTCGACTATTGCATTCGTAATCGTATCCAGCACCTTAACGACAACGGTAACGCTATATTGTTTGCGTAACGTACAACTGCTTGCCCTCTAACTAGTAAAGAAAACGTTAAGAATAATGATTGTGTGATCAAAAGCATCGACGTGTCTCGAAGCCGATTAAATACCATCTTAATTCGCTAATCTCATCGTTCGTTCGCGAACGGGATTAATTAATATTTCGATGGGAATCCTTTATTTAACGGGGCAATCGACGAGTTTCTACGAACGAAAATGGAGTCGGTGCCGGGATAGCTACCGCGATAATCGCGGCGATACGACCGCAACCGCATGATACATCGCGGTGCCGCTATCGCGACACGAGTTCCAAGAAGATTAGAGCAGCTAATTAATAAAGCGAGGTTATCCGCGTTACATCTTCACGGTATTAGCCGGCCGAATGGCCGCTTCATGGAATCCGATATCTCGGGGACCGATCGAGCTTTAATAAAGTTCTCCACGTTGAACACGGGCAGAGGGGAAAGGGGCAAAAACGGGAAGGGAGAAAGAGGGAAAGGATGTTGGAATTTGGTCGGTAGAACGTGACCCACGGGGAACGGCGAGCAACTCTCAAACAGGCTTGTCATGATACGAAGCTTGCGTTTCATTTGATAAACGATCCCCTTTTTTCTCCCCTGGGGAACTTGCAATAGGAGCAATTGCCGGGGAAATTGAAGTTTCGTCGCTGCAACTTGAAGCAGAGCTTTCTTTTAACTTTGAGTTAAGGTTGGATTAGATTTGGGTTAGGTTGGAATTTTTGTTGCAATGTTTTAGGAGTGCAGACGATTGGATAATTTATGGAGAGCCAAAATTGGCCAATGGGGGATGATTTTCAAAGCCTGACACTTTATAATTAAAACTAAGTTGCTGCAACTTAAAACAGAGATTTCTTTTAACTTTGAGTTAAAGTTGGGATAGATTTGGGTTAGCTTAGAATTTTTGTTACAATGTTTTAGGAGTGCAGATGATTGGATAATTTATGGAAAGCCAAAATTGGCCAATGGGGGATGATTTTCAAAGCCTGACATTTTATAATTAAAACTAAGTTGCTGCAACTTAAAACAGAGATTTCTTTTAGCTTTGAGTTAAGGTTGGATTAGATTTGGGTTAGGTTGGAATTTTTGTTGCAATGTTTTAGGAGTGCAGACGATTGGATAATTTATGGAGAGCCAAAATTGGCCAATGGGGGATGATTTTCAAAGCCTGACACTTTATAATTAAAACTAAGTTGCTGCAACTTAAAACAGAGATTTCTTTTAGTTTTGAGTTAAGGTTGGATTAGATTTGGGTTAGGTTGGAATTTTTGTTGCAATGTTTTAGGAGTGCAGACGATTGGATAATTTATGGAAAGCCAAAATTGGCCAATGGGGGATGATCTTCAAAGCCTGACACTTTATAATTAAAACTAAGTTGCTGCAACTTAAAACAGAGATTTCTTTTAGCTTTGAGTTAAGGTTGGATTAGATTTGGGTTAGGTTGGAATTTTTGTTGCAATGTTTTAGGAGTGCAGACGATTGGATAATTTATGGAGAGCCAAAATTGGCCAATGGGGGATGATCTTCAAAGCCTGACACTTTATAATTAAAACTAAGTTGCTGCAACTTAAAACAGAGATTTCTTTTAACTTTGAGTTAAAGTTGGGCTAAATTTGGGTTAGCTTGGAATTTTTGTTGCAAAGCTTTAAGAGTGCAGATGATTGGATAATTTATGGAGAGCCAAAATTGGCCAATGGGGGATGATTTTCAAAGCCTGACACTTTATAATTAAAACTAAGTTGCTGCAACTTAAAACAGAGATTTCTTTTAACTTTGAGTTAAAGTTGGGATAGATTTGGGTTAGCTTAGAATTTTTGTTGTAATGTTTTAGGAGTGCAGACGATTGGATAATTTATGGAGAGCCAAAATTGGCTAACAGGAGATGATTTTTAAAGCTTGGTTTTATAGTCAAAGCTAGGTTGTTTCAATGCGGAAAAAAGATTTCTTTTATATTCGAGTTGGGTTGAAATTTTTATTGCAAAATTTTGGGGATAAAGAAGATGATCAAATTGATAGTTTACTGAAGCCCAAAAGTAGTAGAAGATGACGGTGAAACTTTCTTCACCATTAATATCATTTATGCGTGGACAGATATAATTTTTGTAAATTGAACAATTCGACGTAAGTTTGACAAATTTTATACTAAAGATATAAGCCTTGAAAATATATCTTGTAGTCGATTGAAAGAAACGATTGACAATGATGAACTAAAAGTTTTACTCGAACCTGATATTCGTCAACGTTTTCGAACCATTTTACAGAAGTTAAAAATGCATTTCTTAATCAATTAACGAGTAAATCATTTCAGGCAACGTAAAATCGGCCATTTCGGATACAGTAGTTAAAGGAAATTATAACAGAGTTACCAAAGATTCCCCCATAAGGATGTCTTCCGTGGGGAGTGCAGTCTTATCGACGATTGATCTCGTGTAAGCGAAACGTCTTTAACCCGGTGTCTGTAGATAAGCCTAAAAGATAGCCTACTCGAGGATACATTTTAATTATTCATACGGGACACCCGTGGATATATCCTTGCTCGACTTTAGCTCGTCACGTCCATCGATCTCGATCCCGAGGCCAGCGTCATGCCGTCTATTTGAGAAAATCACCGATACCCGTTCGAAAGTCTTCTCGTAAGAAAGAGCGAAACGCTAAGAGAGAAAAAGAGAGAAAGAGAGAGAGAGAGAGAGAGAGAGAAAAAAATACATCGCTGTTCGATCGGCTGTAATTTATTCGATATTTTGTAATTTAAATGTTTAACGTGTGTAATTTAAGCATCCCCCCCTCCCCTCCCCATTCTTTTACCCACCGTTGCGTGCTTGAGTTTTTTTCCCCTGCAGAGTAAACTCCATTAAAATGATTAAAATTAATGAGACACTTTGACTGGCTCGAGGGGATACGAGGGAAGGGAAAGGATCGTGGTGTTTCTTTTAATTGAATTTCGAGATAAGGGTACGCGGAAAAAAAATTGATTTCTGTTGCAGATAATTTCGGAGGAAGAAATTTGTCCGATGCATAATCGCGGTTTGTCTTAAGCTGCTTAATATGAGAAACATGGGAACTGGTTTGCGGTCAACCTGCCTCAGTTCCTGTTTTCGTTAAACGACTCGTCTCGGTTAATTTCTGGCCGCTTCGAGGCGTGGAATTGTGACAGGAATTGGAAAAGATTTGTTCGCGATTTTTCGCGTCGACGAGATTATTGGGGAAATTGTTTGAAAGTGAAGAGAGATTAGAATTGACTCGCTAAGATTTCGAATTACGATCTTAGAACTTTGAGTTGCACTGCTAGAATCTTTATCGTCCTTTTAGAATGTTAAATTGAGCTTCTAGGATTTCAAATAGTCCTTCTAATGTTTCCTACCGTTTGTATAGATTTTTGATATCTACTACTAAAATTTATTATTTTCCTGCTAGAATTTTGAATGCTTCTCCTAAAGTTTCAAATACTTTTAGCAGTTCGAATTATTCTACTAGAGGTTTGAATTGCCCTGTTCAAAATTTTTAATTGGCCATCTACATCCACGAAAAGGAGAACAATTATAAGAAGTTTGGAATTGTTTCCCTACAATTTCGAATTCCTGTACGATTTAACATTTCGAATCGTCGTATTAGAATTACAAATTGCCCTCTTAGAACTTCGAATTGCACCTTTACAGCATTCTTTCGACCTACTAGAGTTTCGAATTATCCTACCACGATTTTGAATCATCCTCTTAGAATTCCAAACCGTTTTCTTCTAACGCCATACCTAATCTTAATTAGAAATTAGTACTAGAATCCAACATATCTCCCTAAAATTTATACACATCTCCCCGTACAGTTTTAAATCATCCCCCTAAAATTCCAAATTATCCTACCCCAACCTAAAACCGTGTTCCGTAAAAGATTCGTACCCAAAAACGATAATTCCATACTCAACGCTTCAAACGATCCACCAATTAATCTCGTTTCTATTAGCTGTCGACGAATTTTCCCGAGCAACTGCGATCGCAGTTGGAAAACAAACAGGTCGAATCTGAATGCCGCGAACTTCTGCAACATCGACTGGAATGCACCGGCTGATTCTCGCGCGCCACTCATACTTAATATATCAATCATCGCGCGGATTCGTATAGGTCGATCGAGGCCGGTCGTCATTAAAATTCATTTGCCGACGATTCACCGCTGCTTCTTTCTCAGTCGGCCGTGATTTTTCCACCGCTGCTAATCGCCGAGCGCGCGCGGACTCGGCTTGTAAAGTGGCGGGGCTCGCGCCTCTCCTCGTGCCACAATAGCCTCCATCGATGATTAATGACGATCCTGGAACGTTAATGAGGCGATGACTCGGCCGACTTCGCTAACTGTTCCCCCGAGAAGCAAACATTTTCGTGGTCGCCGCGACGCCAGTGACGCAACTTCATCCCCCTTTCAACGTCGCGTTAAAATCGTGTCAGTTTTCTTGCGAAATCAACGTTATCGATGTTTTCGGCTACTCGTTTTCCCTTATTTAATTGGGTTCACAGATTTATAGGTGCTTCGTCGCGAGTAAAGCAAAAGGATACGAGATTCATCTTTATTTACTTTGGTTAGGGGTGTAAATCGTTCGATGTACGAAACGAATATGGAAGTTGGAAGAATATAGATTTATAGGTGCTCCTATGCTTTCGCAAAACGATACAATATTCATCTTTATTTACTTTGGTTAGGGGCGTAAATCGTTCGATGTACGAAACGAATATTGAAGTAGGAATAATACAGATTTATGTATATATATATTTGTACATATAATATTTATATATATACATATATTTGGACACTGGATTACGTTACTTTTATTAGCTTCACGATATGATTGTAAAAATGCATGTTACATCATGTGTTTGTTATTTATACAATTAGTTTGCACTTAAATTATTGCATTTGATTTGATAGAGATGTACGCTACTGTGGACGTATATATACGTCTTCAGAAATTCGACTGGCATTTGTTAAAAGCAATCGTATATTTTTCTATAACGCAATATAATTTCTGGAATCGTTCGTACGTTAATATTACAGTCCAATTAGTTATATACAGAGTATCCAAATATTTATACCTGTATCATTTTTCTATTAACCCTTTCGTTACCAACACCTTGGAACTGAAACGTAAACGCGTAGATTAGGGCAAGATTTATTAATACAGAAACAGTATTTGGATACTTTTCATAACTAATTGTACCATAACATCGATGTACACGAATGATATCAGAAATTATGCATATTGTGTTCCAGAAGAGACGTACGATGCTTTCAACGAGTATCGGTTCAATTCTCGATCACGTATATATACGTCCATTGTAGCGAAACTGTTAATAAACGTAGTAAAGTAATAAATAATTATTACTATCTAAGCTTCTAGTCTTTAGCTCCAATGCGTGGGTAACGAAAGGGGGTTGAACACCACCCCTATTGAATCTTCCATTAATCATTCGAAAAATTCCACATCAAATCCTCCCCTTAACACCCCCCTCCCCCCGAAAAACATAATATTACTCTATCTGCATACAATGAAGCAGAAGTACACTCTTCGAGGAACGCGATCGCTGGGGAATACGCGACGTTCGGGAGTGGAAGTGACTCGTGGACCGGGTGACTCGGCCGGATTCGTTGCTACCAGGGCCGAGCCTGCGGGGGGCAAATTAAGTTGTGATTATCTGTCGATGCGATTTAGTCTCTCTCGGTGGTGTGCGTCGTGTGTCCCAAGGATCGTTGTTGCACGAGCCACGGACGACTGTTCGCGAGAGCGGTCAAAGTCTGACAAGAGAAGATCCGAAGCGCGTTAGCGAAATAAAGAGGAAACGCGAAGCATTGGATGAAGAGAGAAAGGGAAGGACGTGTTTCTTCGTCGAGGCAGAAACAAATAGCCATTGTCTGTGCGGAGCCACGGCAGTGCAGAGCCTGAGGAGCATCTATCACCTGCTTATCACGATTATACCACTTGTGTGCCTTTCCCTTCCAGCCTCCGCTTTGCCCTCTTCTTCTTCTTCTTCTTCTTCTTCTTCGTTGTCGGTATTGTCGTGTTCTTCTTGCTTCGCATCTTCTTCGTCGTTCGGAGCACACGCTGCCTTGGCCCATGCCAAGTGAGACGTTTGCTTGGGTGGGGAACTTTTTGCTCAATTTCGAACCCTTCCAATGACCCGTACAGCCGGCGCTGCGTTTCTAAGCGGATAAATAATTAGCGGATCTGACGGGGGGGTCAAATACGCGACCGCGAATAACACCTGGTATATTTTATCGGTATTCCGAGGCGCGTTGCGCGTTACGCGTTCCGCGCGTCATTCGTAAACGGGACGCGTGGTAGGGAAGAGTTAAGATCGGGTTTTTGGGAAATTCTGGGCAGCTTTGAACATTGTTTCGATTGAGATAGGAGAATTTTTGGGTTTGGCGTTGGAGTGGGAGTCGAAGATTGAAGGATATTGCGTGTTGTCGAATGTAAAGTTCGATGAGTTGGAGCTAAATGCGACGGAGAACGATTGTAGGAATCTTGACTGTGGATTTAGAGTATTTTTGCGATGGGAAGAGTTCGGAGATTTCAGATTGGATACCGATTTGGTATGCAAATTGAGGGGTTCAAGATTTCAAGACGGCAAATACGAAGATACGAAGATTTCAAGAATGGAAAATTGAAGACTTGGTAATTGGAAGACTCGAGGACTTAAAGATTCGAAGGCTAGAAAACGCAAAGACTCAATACACGAAAATTTAAAGACACGAAGAGTTGAAAGCGCAAAGACTCAACACACGAAAATTTAAACACACGAAGAGTTGAAAGCGCAAAGAGTCGAAGACACGAAAATTTAAAGTCACGAAGACTTATTAACTCAAGGTCCAAAAAACACGAAGATTCGAATGTTCAAAAATTCAAACACTGGAATACACCAATACTTGAACATACAGAGATTTAAAGACGCCAAAAGTTTGAGGCGTAAAGATCAAAAGTCTCGAATAATTAAAGACGCGAAAATCCAAAGACATCAGATCTTAATGACGCGAAGAATGAAAGATTCCACGACTTTCCACCTTGTAACCTTAACTCTGCCCACCGCCCGTCACTCGAACGGCGATGCATTCGAGTTGGAACTCGATGATCCGGTTCGAGGATGCTTAATTCCCCGGATATCGACGATTGCCGGAGCGTTGTTGGGAGATCGCATTCACAAATTAGACGTCTCTATCGAAGCTGCGCTGCGAGAGGCGCAACGAGTACTCGTAACCCGATCCACGGGGATCGAGGGTAATCAGACGGGTTTGGATGTCCCGTGCTGCGCGAGGAACGTGTCCCATACGCTTCCACGGGCGCATTACCAACTGGAGCTTCGTATAAATATATCCAGCGGCGGTGGACGATAGCGATCTACTCGTGGCGGGACCATTTGTTGGCCGGATTCGTTCGTCCAAGCCTGCCAACCGGACCGCGAAGCGAAGCGAAGCTTCTTCGATGGCTTTCACGATGGAAGGGATCACCTGCGCGATCATACTGCGTCGACAGTCTCGTTTCGTTTGGCTGACGCGCGGAAAAATTCCCTCCAACAAATGGTATCTGATAAGCTGCGCGTCGTCTAAGACCGCGGACAGTTTTGCCACGGAGTTTTTTCCATTCTTTACGAGGACGCGGAAAAGCGTTACTTTACAGAACAGCTTGGCGTTGATTGCGTAATTGGAGATTTCTTCATTCGAAGGTTTCAAACGTTCGACTGCTTTGTATTATTTATACGTTTACCGAAGTAGGAAACAGTTTTGCGCAAGATACTAAGTTAACGAACCGCTTTGCGTTGTTTAGCGAGTTGGCAAATTATTTTGCATTGCTTAGCGAGTTACCAAATTATTTTGCACCGTTTAGCAAGCTAGCGAATTATTTTGCACCGTTTTGGAGAAATATTGTACGTGCTGTAGATCGAAGTATGAAACGGTTTGTGTTATTTATTAAGGGATCAAATTATAAAATCACTCCGCGGCTTCTATCGGAATGGCTTCGATAATCAGTTGAAGTATTAAGCTACTCTGCAGCATCTGTTAAACTTTCCAACCATTCTGCACCGTCTACCGGAGTAATGAGCACCATCTAGCAAAGCGTGAAACTAATTTGCATCGTTTACGGAAGTGTGAAGTTATCCAGGACCATCTGCCAAGCTGTTGCGTCCCGTTTGAGAAAGAATGGAATTTCTGCGGAGCATTTAACAAAGTAGAAAGCTACTCCGTTTCATCTACCAACGCGTTTAACTGCTCTGCGCCGTCTACAAAAGTGTTCGACTACTGTACATTGTGTACCAAAGTATCGCGCTACTGTGAATCATTCGTCAAACTACTTTTCGTCATATAATAAAGTACAGAGTTAGGAAAGTTTGGGATTATAATGCAAATTACTCCGTGCAATCTACCAAATTGTTGTGCACCATTAAACAATTGATAAGGCTACTTTGTATCGACTAGTAAAGTATTAAATTACTTTGCATCATCCACCAAAATATGAAACTACTCTGAGCCGTCTACAAAACTACTCTACGTCATCCACCGAAGTATGAAGCAGCTCTGCGACATCTAGCAAAGTATTAAACTGTTGTGCATTATTTGTTCAGCTCCCAAATTGCTCAGTACCATCTATGAATCCAGAATATGTTTCCTAGTGAAGTGTGAGACTACTCTGCATTGTCTACCAAAGTATGGAACTACTCATAACCATCTACTAAACTATTGTGCCCCATCCAACAAAGTACGAAGCTAGTATGCATCTTTTCTTACAGTATAAAACTACTTTCCATCGTTTATCACAGTATTAAGCTACTATACACCATCCATCAAGGTCCAAAATTACATTTAGTAATCTAGCAAACTACCGTGCATCATCCAACGACACATTAAACTATTCTACACTATCTACCGTAGTATTTAACGACTCTGCATCATCTAGTAGAGCATTCAACTATTCTGCATAGTCTACCAAAGTGTCAACTACTTCTGGAGCGTTTGTAAAGTTACCAAACAAGTATGCATCGTCCACCAAACAATCAATCTACTACGTTTGCAATAATCTATAGCTCTGGAATAATCTTCCAAGTTACCAAAGTGCACTGCAGCAATCTACCAAGATACCAAAGTGTTCTGCTTACAGTAATATAGTTCTGTAATAGTCTTCGAAGCTGGCAAAGTACTCTGCAATAATGTACAGCTCTGCAGTAATCTTCTAAGCTAGTAAGGTACTCTGCTTGCAATAATCTACAGCTGTAAAATAATCTACAAAGTTACCAAAGTGCTCTGCAATAATCTATCAAGGTACCAAAGACTTCGTTTGCAATAATCTACAGCTCTTTAATAATCTATCAAGCTACCAAAATGCTCTACGTTGATCTACAGCTCTGCAATAATCTACCAAGTTAGCAATGTGCACTGCAATGATGTAGCACTCTGCAATAATCCATTAGGATACCAAAGTATTCTACTTACAATAATATAGATCTGCTATAATTTTCCAAGCTAGCAAAGTACTCTGCAATAATCTTCTAAGCTAGTGAGATAATCCGTTTACAATAATCTACAGCTGTAAAATAATCTACCAAATTACCAAAGTGCTCTGCAATAATCTACCAAGATACCAA
Organism: Eucera pruinosa; assembly: GCA_028830335.1. Classification (NCBI taxonomy): domain Eukaryota; kingdom Metazoa; phylum Arthropoda; class Insecta; order Hymenoptera; family Apidae; genus Eucera; species Eucera pruinosa. The sequence continues at coordinate 16,348,505 of JAMYCR010000006.1, forward strand.
AGACTTCGTTTGCAATAATCTAGAGCTCTTTAATAATCTATCAAGCTACAAAAATGCTCTGCGTTGATCTACAGCTCTGCAATAATTTACCAAGCTACCAAAGTTCACTGCAATAATCTACCAAAATACCAAATGACTCCGTTTGCAATGATCTACAGCTTCGTAATAATCTATCAAGCTACCAAAATGCTCTGCGATAATCTACAGCTCTGCAATAATCTACCAAGTTACCAAAGTGAACTTCAATAATCTACCAAGACACCAAAGTATTCTGTTTACAATAATATAGCTCTGCTATAATTTTCCAAGCTGGCAAAGTACTCTGCAATAATCTTCTAAGCTAGTAAGATACTCCGTTTGCAATAATCTACAGCTGTAAAATAATCTACAAAGTTACCAAAATGCTCTGCAATAATCTACCAAAATACCGAAGTACTCCGTTTGAAATAATCGTACAGCTCTGCAACGATCGTCCAAGCTAGAAAACTACTCTGCTTACAATAATCTACAGCTCTGCAATAATCTTCCGAGTTACCAAACTACTCCGTTCGCAGTGATGCAAAACTCTGCGGTATTGTATTGTGTTACCAAAGTAACACCGTTCGGTGGCCAATAGTGTGACACTCGTGAACGAAGCCAATCGTTCCGGCATCCACCCCCTGGATCGAATGACGTAGCCAGCCACAGGCGAAGGGAAAACGTGAACCGTTAAGTTTCCAAAACAAAAGGTAATTTGTTCGCCGAACACGTCCCTAAAGAGACCATAGCCGCAACGGTACCAGCGAAGGAGAGATCTCCCAATGGGATAGGATCGCATAACGCAGTCCGTCACAGTGGGTCTCTGGGTTCTCTGGACCATCCGAAACTGCTTCGTGGAAACGTATCTCGGCGAAGACATCTAAATCCACCGGGGACTTGGTACCTGTTAAGAATCAACCTCTCCGTTCGCCCTGCCCTTTTCCATGGACATTCGCGCGTCTCTTTCGCCTTCTATCGAGCAGCCACCAACTTCTTTCACGTTCTCTATCCCCCCCTTTCGCCGTGCATCTTTCCGAATGTCCCCGTTGAGGAGAATCTACTTGTTATCTGGGAGATTTCTCGAAAAAGAGGAGCTCCGTAGTAGAGGATTGATGATTGTTCCCTGTTTGACTGTGTAAATCGTCGTGGATGGGTAAAGAAACGAGTGGAGATCTTCGTTTCACCGTGAAAGCTAAGGGGAATTAATAAGGGCAGATTAATGGAGAATATAGAAATGGATTGATATGGAATAGTTATGATGGGAAGGGGGATAATAGAGATATGAAAATGTGGAATAATGATTCTCTATGATTCTCTACTGATGATCTAGTATTATTAGATATTAAATATTAGATGGGAAAGTGGGATAATAAATGTCGAAAGACGTGGAATAATAAATATAGAAAAATACAAGATGATAAAAGTATTATATGACAACCGTATAAATAAGAAAAATCAGTCTACAGAATTTAGTTTCCTTTGAACCCTTTTGGTGCTAAGGAATTAGTAGGGGTAGATTAACGATTAATTAAAAATATGGAACGATAAAAATGGGAAAATATAGAATATAGAAAATATAGAAAATATAGAAAATATTGAATAATAAAACTAACAAAATATGGGATAATAAAAGTATTATATGGTAAACATATAATTAGGGAAAAGCAGTCTACAAAATTTAAGTTTTCTTAAACATTTTTCTTATCATCTGTTGATGTCATTCTAATCAATCTTGCGTAATAATATAATGCAAATAATAACACTAAATTTTTATGTACAAATATATATAATAGTCCATTAAATTTCCATTGCACTGAACCTAAAAGTAAATTTAGAATTGCTTACAATCGAAAAGGTGTGAGCATTTTAATTAACCTTTAAATTCAATGCAATGAAAATTCAGTAGATTACTATATTTACACGTTGCTGATAAAAACTTTGTAACTATTATTTTGCCACCGAAAATTCACCAAAATTCTATCAAATATTACCTTAAGCTACTTTTAAAGTTCCATTACTTGGAATATTTATCACATTTATTGCTGTGATATTTAAAACAGTGGGGCAATTTGCAAACAATGCAGGTTTAATCGCGCGACTAATGTGACTTGATGGCGCTGGAAGATCGCTGGAAAGGATGGAAGTCCTTTCCCTGAATGGGAATGGAAATTAGATAAAGAGTAATAATATAAGGAGTAGGAAGTTGACGGTGGTGGTGTTGCAACAATGAAGTCACAATACGAAGGAGGCAAGTGAAAAGGAAAGTACAAGGAAGTGAAAGGAACAGTAGTACGCAGAGTGTACGAAGCGAGCAGAGGGAGAGAGAATGCGAGCGAGTGATTGATGATCACGACAAGAGAAGGTTCCAGTGATGAGTTTCGGCGCCTCGAATAAATTGACCGGATTTCGACAGTTGTTCGTGCGCTTGTATCGTGTCTCGCAATCTATTTTTCAAATTCCATCGAAACACGAAGATACTTCTTCGACCGCGGAAGACCATTGCTATACGGAATCTCTTTAACCGAAGGTAGAAATAAAGATTCCAAAGGAAACCAAGGTGAATTCATACGCATTCTAAAAAGGAGACATTAAAGATGACGATAATTTTAAAGAAAAGACGGATAAAGATTAATGTTAAATTACTTTAGATGGCATTTTATTAAATTTGGAAGATTATAGTCATTTTTGGACTATGCAATGGATGGAATAATACTTGGATCACAGAAGACGACTGCTATATGGAATTTCTTTAACCGAAAGTAGAAATAAAGATTCCAAAGGAAACCAAGGTGAATTCATACGCATTCTAAAAAGGAGACATTGACGATGATGATAATTCTAAAAAAACAAGACGTATAAAGGTTAATGTTAAATGACTTTAGATGCCATTTTATTAAATTTGGAAGATTATAGTCATTTTTGGACTGTGCAAAGACTGGAATAATACTTGGATCACAGAAGACGACTGCTACATGGAATTTCTTTAACCGAAAGTAGAAATAAAGATTCCAAAGGAAACCAAGGTGAATTCATACGCATTCTAAAAAGGAGACATTAAAGATGACGATAATTTTAAAGAAAAGACGGATAAAGATTAATGTTAAATTACTTTAGATGGCATTTTATTAAATTTGGAAGATTATAATCATTTTTGGACTATGCAATGGATGGAATAATACTTGGATCGTAGAAGACGACTGCTACATGGAATTTCTTTAACCGAAAGTAGAAATAAAGATTCCAAAGGAAACCAAGGTGAATTCATACGCATTCTAAAAAGGAGGCATTAAAGATGACGATAATTTTAAAGAAAAGGCAAATCAAGATTAATGTCAAATGACTTTAGATGCCATTTTATTAAATTTGGAAGATTATAATCATTTTTGGACTATGCAATGGATGAACTAATACTTGGATCACAGAAGACGACTACTATTATGTAGAATCGTTTAAATTGAAGCCAAATATAACAATTCTAAAGGAAGGAAGTTAAAATGGAATAAAAAGGGAAGTAAAATAATGGAGGCTTTACAGATGACGATAATTCTAAAAAGAAGACGGATCAAGATTAATGTCAAATGAATTTAAATGCTATTTTATTAAATTTGGAAGATTATAATCATTTTTGGACTATGCAATGGATGGAATAATACTTGGATCACAGAAGACGACTACTATTATGTGGAATCGTTTAAGTTGAAGCCAAATATAAAAATTCTTAAGGATGGAAATTAAAATGGAATAAAAAGGGAGGGAAAATAATAATTCTAAAACTTTTAAAGGATACGCATGTTAAAAATAGGGCATTAATAATTCAAAGGAAATAATTTTAAAGGTGAGAAGGCTAATAACCGAAGGCGAAACTAAAAATTCTGAAGGAGGAAAATTGAAATGGAATACAGGAGGAAAGGAGATAGAAATTCTAATGAATACTTGCATCTTAGAAAGGCGGCATAAATAATTCTAAAGGAAAAGGCTGACAAAGGTTAGCGGATGATTTTAGGTGTCATTTTCCTAAATTGCAAAGATTATAGTAATTTTTTGGCTGCGCAAAAGGCTGGAATAGTGAATCGAAACAATGAGGAAACACGAAGCGATAGCAAAGAACGCCGTTCTCGTGCATTGATTGCGCAATCGTCGAAAGGTCAACCCACTAATCGACCAACAATTTGCATGCCTAACACCAAACACTCGATTTCTCTGATGACCACTTGCGATCCTCTTTTGCCTCTTCTTGGAACCGTACAGCCCCACGAATCTTCTACCCTGAAATTATTCCCTATTTTCGCACTTTTTTACCAAATCTAATTCAACGCGTTGAAATTTACTTTTGACCGAATTTAACACTTTACAGTTGTATCAGGTAAGAAATTACAATTAGGTGTACACTTTCATTACAATCTGAAGACTGATATAATTGATACACGATTATTTTATAACTGCTTAGCATCAATGCAATGATGAAGAAATAAAACGCAGTGGTACAGTGATATGCAAATGAGATAGAATTCAATTCGAATATAAATAATATATGGATATAATAAAATGGATAAAATATAGATTAAAATATCTTTAATTTACTTCTTCTCTTAACCAAAATGTGTTTAAAGATTCTGAAATTTCTTGAAGAGGATGTTTCTTATTGCTTCAATTAACACAAAGTAAATCTTTTCACGTCTACTATTATTCACTATTATTCAGATACGTGATACTTTAATTAAATGACATTATAGAGGATTATTTTCCCCTAATTTGTAAATCATCTAACGCCAATAATTTACTTCGTATCCCGACAAAATTGTCTCTCAAGCTTCTTCAATTTCACGCATTAGAAATTTCTTTCTACCCCAATTAACACGAATTTGTAGAAAAATTCTTTCGCCTACAATTTGTCACTATTCGTAATTTCCAAGTTACGCAGCATTGCGGAAAATTAACTTCTCCAAATTTATAATAATTTACCTTCAACCCCACCCAAACAAAAAAAAAGCTCCCAATCCTTTCACGTGTGTCATCGTCGAGAACGAATTTCCTTTTGCTCGTAAAAATTCTCACCGCTGCAATTTGTCGCTATTTGTTTGCCGCCAATTAAACACGACTGCTTGACAAATAACTCGAGCCTCGTATAGTTCGCGTAAAGGATATTAGAAGCGTACGCCTGTCCTTGAAAGTAAAAGCAGGATCGGTGTCAGGGAGCGCGGATGATCATCCAGATTCCTCGCTGTCCCGCTCCGGTACCAGTCATTATTTTTAATAAACGCAACACGTCCACGAGCAGGATTGTGTTTCCATGAGAGTTCGAGTCGGACGAAAGGATTATCTGGCTAGCCGGCGATTAAACGACGTTGATAAAAGTACCGAGTTACCGAGTGCACGTACACACGCTGCTACACATCGAACCACACAACCGTTCGCGAGTTGTTCGATATTAGATTGCCGCGGCGCGGCGTCTGGTCTGGATTCTGAAGTGCTGTAATCTTCGTACAACCTTTATTCGTCGGTAATTAGCGTGCTTATGATGGATCAAGATGCTTTCATGGACTTGGAAAAGCAGCCTTGAAACAGCGGCCATTTAATATTCGCAGTTTTACGACTTAACAAGTAATTGATAAAATAATGAACTCTCCTCGGAGCGGCTAATAAAATGATTCAACATACAAATTGGCAAATCAGCCTTGAAACACAACAGTCGTTTAAGATTCGCTGGGTTTACGACTCGACGTGCAACTGATAATATAATTAACTCTCTTTCTGTGAGGGACATCTAATGAGATAATAAAATTTGCACGCGTGTGTTCGAAGTCTATGAAAGGGTTTATTATTTAGTCATTTTCGAAACGCACAATCGTGCCCTCAAAGTAGAGAATCGTCGACGATTTGTAATTCGACGATTTAAGGAAGACTGCTAACGAAGTAATCAGTTTTACGCGAACCTGTTTCAAGATTATTAACCGGTAACGATTGTTAAACGGACGACTTAAGGATGTTTATGCGAATTTCGATTCGTTAAAGCGAATTTTCGATGTTTAGCGAATTTTTAAATGTAATTAGAGTAGAGGAGTTTTAACGAAGATTACTTGCATCCTCTAAAAAGTGTAACGAGTGCGCCGCTATATTTTTACACATTACGTGTATTTCGTAGCACAAGTGTTTACAAGTGTTTACATTAGCAATGCGAAATAGTAACGTGAAATACGACGTCATTGAAGATCCACGATTTTATGCTTCGAGGAAGAACCGATAAGATAATTGACTCATTAAAATTCTACTGAAGCTCTACGAACAATCTACTAATATAATAATTTTTATATACTAGTCCGTGATAAATTACGATGCCTTCGAACAAAACATTCTACAAGCATCATAACTTCATCTTCCTGTATCTTGTATCTTGAAATGTATATCAGCGAAATCTACAACTTTGTGCTTTTAGGAATAGCTAAATAGATGAACCTAACCCTGACCTGACTCGAACCTAACCCGAACTTATGCTAATCATCTAGAAATTTAGTAATTTTTCAATATTAACTACGAATAAATGATTGTGGCTTGGAATGAAAAATTCTACAAGCATCATAATTTCTTCTTCTTGTATCCTGCATCTTGGAATCAGTACCAGAGAAATCTAAAACTTTGTGCTTTGAGCGATAGCTGAATAGTTAAACCTAACCGTGACTTAACTCGAACCTAATCGAACCATCTACAAATATAGTAACTTTCCAATATTAACCACGAATAAATGACCTGTGATTTGGAACCAAAAATTCTTCAAGGATCATAATTTCTTCTTCCCTGTATCCTGTACCTTGAAATACACATCAAAGCAATCTACAACTTAGTGTTCTGAGGAATAGCTGAATAGCTGAACCTAACCCTGACCTAATTTGGACCTAATCGAACCATCTACAAGTATAATAATTCTCAAACATTAATCAATAATAAGTAACTGTAGCTTGGAACCAAAAATTCTGCAAGTATAATAATTTCTTCTTCTTGTATCCTGCATCTTAGAATCAGTACCAGAGAAATCTAAAACTTTCTGCTTCGAGGAATAGACGAATAGTCAAACCCAATCGAAACCATCTACGAATATAATAATTCTCAAATATTAATCTAAAATAAACGATTATACCTTGGAACCAAAAATTCTACGAGATTCATAATTTCTTCTTTCCGCATCCTGCGTCTTGGAATGCACATCGAATAAATCTACAACTTAGCGCTTCGAGGAATAGCTGAATAGCCATGATAGCCGAAGAAATATAATAGATAACGATTGAAGGATGAGAAACTTCGCGTCGCATATTCTTCTTTCTCTTCCGCCTCGAATCTTCTCTTCTTCGCTCATCTTCGAATGTTGTCGAAGACACAAAGCAGGAAGATAGCGACGAGAAAAACAATCGCGGCGGAGGAGGGAGAAGCCAAGGGGCAAATATATACGCTTGGCGTTAAAGAGACGCCTCGCTTCGACGCCCACGTCGTTCTCGCGGTGTTTCGTCGTCCCGTAACGACCGCGACGTCGCGCAACAGGAAGAAAGGCAATAACCATGGTAAGAATAAACTCGTTGCGACAGCCGCTCGTCAGGACGCTTCCACGTAAGTGACCACTTACCAGCACCACGCTTCATCGACGATCCTAACGGCCGCGATGTCCTGCGAGCATCGCGATTCTACATCATTCGTCATTACCACGGAAATGGCCACCTTCCACCGTCAGATTAGATATTCTCTTCCTTTCCGTGGAGACATACCAACGGAGAACAGACACGGCCTTGTTCGAAGTTATTTGGAAGCTTTGTTTGTTTATCGTGTAGATTGGAAAATGAGTTTTTCAGCTTTGGGAAAGTGGAGAATTGATGATTTGGAAAATGAGTTTTCCAGCTTTGGAAGAGTGGAGGATTGAAGATTTGGAAAATGAGTTTTTCAGCTTTGGAAGAGTGGAGAATTGAAGATTTGGAAAATGAGTTTTTCAGCTTTGGGAATGTGGAGAATTGATGATTTGGAAAATGAGTTTTCCAGCTTTGGAAGAGTGGAGGATTGAAGATTTGGAAAATGTGTTTTTCAGCTTTGGAACAGTGGATAATTGAAGATTTGGAAAATGAGTTTTTCAGCTTTGGAAGAGTGGAGGATTGAAGATTTGGAAAATGAGTTTTTCAACTTTGGAAGAGTGGAGAATTAAAGATTTGGAAAATTAGTTTTTCAACATTGGGAAAGTGGAGAATTGACGATTTGGAAAATGAGTTTTTTTAGCTTTGGAAGGGTGGAGAATTGAAGAATTGGAAAATGAGTTTTTCAACTTTGGAAGAGTGGAGAATTGACGATTTGGAAAAAGAGTTTTTCAGCTTTGGGAGAGTGGAGGATTGCAGATTTGAATACTACAAGTTTTTAAGATTCCAAGCTTTCAAATATTTCAAGGTTTCAGTATTTAATACTTTGAAGATTTCAAGCTTTCTAAAATTTGAAGCTTTCAAGATCTTAAGCTCGCAGGATTTCAAGGTTTCAAGTTTCCAAGATTTGATGTTTTAAATGTTTCAAGCTCTCAAATATTTCAAGTTCTTAAATATTCCAAGGTTTCAGGATTCGATATTTTGAAGATTTCAAGCTTCACAAAATTTGAAGCTTTCAAGATCTTAAGCTTGCAAGATTTCAAGGTTTCAAGTTTCCAAGATTTGATACTTTTAAATATTCCAAGCTCTCAAATATTCCAAAAATGTCAAGCTTCAACATTTAAAGCTTCCAAGATTTGAACGTTTTAACATACGCAGACTTCAAGATTTCAACTTACTATAAAATTTGCCAACGCATTCAGCAGTCGCCACAAATATAACCCGAATCCGATGACCAAAAATATTTCCTTAACAATTCTTTGCAGCGCCAACCGAGGTATTATTACCCCTCGAAAGGCCAATTTGAAAGCGATTACGAATAATTGCCGTGGCAATTATGCGCGAACGCTCGCGTTCTGGCCAAAATTCGACACGAATTGCGCAGTCCCCGAACCAAAGTATTGCGATTATTTATTAACGATTACGTGACGTGTTAGGAGTTCCGTTCGGCGTGCAATTACCCCGGTGTGTCCTGCAACGGAGAAACCGTGGTGGAAGAACCGGAAGGCCAGCAGCGTATTCCCTTAGGACACGTCACGACAGTCGTGCGGCAAGTGTTTGAGCCGCGCGAATATTATAATGCGGCCGGTGTGTAATGGTACCACCATCGAAGTGCAATGTTAAACAATGTAACACGTTCGCGTGCGTGCGACAGATGATAAGAAAAAAAAAAAGAAAAAAAAAGGAATTACGTAACTTTGTCCCTTCCCCGGAAATTGCAACGATGATATTCCGTGAAAATCGTCCCGCATAATGCGGCGGAGTTTGAAAAGGACCAGTTGGATGAGATACTTTCGAAATTCGAATAATGTATCGCGTGAGAGGAAGAAATCGTCCATATGGAAATGTTCAATGTGGGCAATTCATGTTGAATCCTTTAAGCAAAATGTTGCCGAATTATGTATGCAAACTTGCAGTTGCCTCGTTTTTTTTCTCCTTTAGAAACGTCGAACGTTTCCTGTATTCTTTTTTTCCTTTTTTTCTCTGTCTTCTCGGTTGCGGATGGTTAAATGATGATATTATGTAATGCAGACATTATTTCGCGGAGATGGTTTTTAGGCTTTCGTAGAGATACTTTAGAGGTTTTGTAAATGAATACTTTAAAGCATTATTGATATAATCAGCAGCAATGCTACGATTAAACCTAAGAAAACGAATGGAAATTATATATATATATATTCTTTATTGGTTTCCTTGTAGGATTACAATGGTTCCGTATCCTCCACAGCCCATAATATATTTTTTCTTTTTTTTTTCTTATTCTAGCCTTAGCCTAATATATACATTTTATATAACCCTAAAACTTTCTTATCTAACTTATTTCTGCCCCTAATTCTAGTAATCAATATTTGTATTCTTTGGCACTTCTCTGATTCTTTGGTTTCCCTAAAAGCCCCCTCTCCAAGCAGCCTCCACCCCCAGCTCTCACACCTCTCCCCCCTCTCCACATCTTTCGAATGGAAATTATATATAATAGCTAAAGATGCGAATCCTTAAATGAATTTTGCAAACAAACTTTACTAAGCATCATTAGATTAGCCATTACCAATTTTTAAAATAATACTTCAAAGGTTTTCGCAAATTTACTCGATTCCTCGTTATCTCATAAATCATCGAACTACTCCAAAATATAATTAAATTAATCATCGGAAGCACTAGCTAAGTGAAATATCTAAGTAAATAGAAATCTTAACCCAAGGAAACGACTGAAATTACACAGCTCTAAAGCAACGAATCCTTAAACGAATTTTACAAACAAGCATTACAAAGCATTATTAGATTAGCCACTACTAATTTTTACAACGGTAATTCTTGAAAGGGACAACTCCATAATATTATTCAATTAATCACCGGCAATGCCACGATTGAACCAAAGGAAACGAATGGAAATTATATATGGCTAAAGATGCAAATGCTGGGGAAGGGTTAAAAAGAGTAAGAAGGATGATCGTGCGAGTAGAAGTGAATCCGAGGTCCAAAGATGGTAAGGTAGCCGAACGAGTCATTAACCAGACGTAGCTCTAATGAATTCCGTCTCACCGTTGTGAATCCCTCCCGTGGAAGAAGTGTTGGCCTTCCTCGGGCTAAGGGACCGGCTAAGGGACTCCTTTCTCGTTAATAAAAGCCAAGATGGCGGCCAGCAGGGGGTCGGTGAGGCAGCGTAGCCCCCCTGCGGCTTTGACGGCTCTATCCTGGTCTTGTTAGGAGCCAACGAAGAGGTACGAATTCCATTCAACCACGGTGGAAAAGAGACGGACGAGCTACGAACGGCTCCCGTGGCGATGCACCGAGGTGCAGCACGTCACTATCGCGCGCCTAAACACACCTCGTGCATCATTCCACCGATGCTCCTTTGTTTTCTTCAACCTCCATCCTCTCTGGACCTCGCTTCTCTCTTCTCTCTCTCTCTCTCTCTTCTTCACCTTTTTCGAACTTTCGCGGCTTTCCCGGTCGATTTTCTCTTCCACTTCGAACCGTTCGCCCTTTGTTGGATAAGTCGTTCGCACTTTCTACTGGTACGTAAGTGGGAAAAGTAAAGTAACGTTTTCTTTTTTTGTTCGTAAGGTTTCGGTTATTTTTCGTTGGTGGTATTTGGGTTAGATTTGGGTTCAGGTATAGGGTAAGTAGATCAATTGTTTAGGGTTGCTGTGTTCGTGGGACGATTGTTTTTTGGAGGAATATTGGATGATGGATTTTGTGTACGAAGAATGATTATGCATTGTTGTAGGACAATTATATATTATTACAGGACAATTATATATTATTACAAGACAATTATATATTATTACAGAACAATTATATATTATTACAAAACAATTATATGTTATTACAGAACAATTATATATATTAATTATGTATTATACAAATTTGGTTAAGTTTACACTCGTGGCATTTTATATTTATTTAATCTCTTTTCTTAGAATTGGGTTTATAATGTGCATAATTGGTAATTGATAAAATACACATGTTTTAAGGTGATTTTATTTCATCATTGCTATAGGTAGTTATTGTTAGCGTTGCGTTTTATTACTAGACTACAGATATTTATGCATTTATACCGGAATTAAATAACTAAAATAATATAGAATAAATATAGAATAACGTTCTGTTAAATTTCACTAAAATCTGAAGATTTGCAGACATTTGAAAGAAATTCGCTTCTTAGGAGGATCTAATATTTGGAATATAGAATGTAATCGCTGCACTAGAATATTTAGAAGATAAAACGCGCCTTCATTCAAATTTTTACGACAAATAAATGTTTTTAAATAGTTCACTTTACAATTATAGGAGTTTTATATGTGCAAAAGATAAACGATGCATAAAAGATGTAAAAATCTACCAAATACCCAAAGTATGGAACTTATTGCAATATTGAGACGATGAAATTAGCCACTATTTTGATTTCAATCCCTTAATTATGGGAGCAGAGCTTGTAAATATTTAAAATTGCGTAAAGATTCGCAGTCCACTAACTAATTTTCCAATCGTTTAGAAATTTAATTTAAGTTCGTTGGCTATTTATTACTTTAACGCTAAAGTATCACGAGCAATTAGTACTAAATAATCTTCGATCTTTAAGACAATTAATTCTTCGTAGAATTAATGCGTCCAATAATATAAATAATAATCTTCGATGTTTGAAATAATCAATTCTTCTTACAATTAACACATCCATTAATATAAATAATAATCTTCAATGTTCGAGATAATTGATTCTACTTACAATGAACATGTTCAATAATATAAATAATAATCTTCGATCTTCAATCGATTCTTCTTACAATTAATGTATCGAATAATATAATTAATAGTCTTTAAGATAATTAATCTTTCTTATTCCCCGTAACAATTAAAATCACGAATCCGGCGCGTTGAAAATTAATTATACGCAGGCTCGAAATTCGCAACCTCGAAATTCATACACGCCACCGCGAACCAAAGGGTTAATAAAAAATGAATAACGAGCGCAGCATTTGCTGGAAGAAGTTGCAAAATAAAATTGGCACCGGCCAAAAATCTTCTCGTTAACTTAACTGCCCTGTAAATAAAACATTATAGCAGAAATATTGCAAAGAAAGAAATCCTCCCCCCTCCCAAACTCCAATTATAAATCTTTCGAAGCGCAGAAAAAGGAAGAAAAGACTCGCGTCGAAAAAATAATCGAGTTGCAACGAAATATTTTATACCGTTGCAATTGGCTCTCCGAAATTTCGAATTACTTTCTTGCACGCGTAAAAGCGAAGAAGCGAAAAGAGGCGAAGTAAAAAGAAGAGACGGTTTCCACGGTTGTATTTCTTCCCGAAGGGGAGTGCTCGCGCCCGTTTAACGAATTTATTTTTTTTAATTCCTTGCCCCGGCCAACGGCGGGGCTTATTTTAAAAGAGCGGCTCTTAAACGGTTCCCTCATTAACTCTGTTGCAGCCGTGATAAATCATATCGAAGTAACGCGTGCAATGTCTGCCCCTCGCAACGGAGAATTAAGAATTCACGCGTGAATTATGCTCGCCGGTTTCAGCCACCTCCGCGTGCAGTCTCCATTAGTCCTTTATGATCGATCCTTCGCGTCTCGATTCCGTCTTCCACGGGAAACTTTGTCGTCGAATCGGTGTAGCGAAAGGGTTGAACGTTGTCGCGAGAGAAAAAAAATGTGAAAGTTTAGAGGGATGTAAAAGAGAGAGAGAGAGAGAGGAATCGGCGGGGAGATTTAGAATTTGGAAAGATGGAGATTAGAAGCAGAAGATATGGGAAATTTTGAGAATTGGGGGGGAGGGAGAAGATTGGAAAACGAAAGGATGACAATTTTTTAGAGCTGGGGGAAGAAGAAGATTGGAAGACGAAGGGATGACAATTTTTTAGAGCTGCGGGAAGAAGAAAATTGGAAGACGAAGTGATGGCAATTTTTTAGAATTGGGAGAAGAAAATTGAGAGGAGATGAAGTGGGAAATTGTGAGAATTGGGGGAGAAGAAGAGGATTGAAAGAAGATGAAATGGAAACTTCTGAAAATTGGAGGAGGAAGAAGTATAAGAAATTGACGCTACAAGAGAAATAATAGCAAAAAATAGTACCAAATTCTACAGTTTTGCAGTCATGGGAATAGAAACCTATAAGAAAGCGAAGCAAAGAAAAAGTTCTATACTAATTCCAAATACTCCGAGGTCCCACGATAAGTACAATTAACGAATAGAAGAATACCAGTAACAATACAAAAAGTAGATGAAAAATAAATAACAAATCCTGAAAGGCAAGAAGCGAAGGAAATAATCCACGTCAGGGACGCAAAGAGAAATACGATTAACGAAGAAGAAGAAGAAAATTCAGTCTCACAGAATACCAAACCCAGAAACAAGCAACAACGAAGAAACACCCTAAAACTCGTAACGCAAACTTCTACAAAGACACAAGATGACGAAGAAGAATAAGGAACAAACCCAGCAAGGCAACAAGCAGAAGAAATAATCCACGTCAAGAATACAAACAGAAATACTACAATTAACGAAGAAGAAAAAGACAAACAACAGCAAAGAAACCCCCTAAAACCTGCAACGCAAACTTCTACAAAGACACAAGATGACGAAGAAGAATAAGTAACAAACCCAGCAAGGCAACAAGCAGAAGAAATAATCCACGTCAAGAATATAAACAGAAATACTACAATTAACGAAGAAGAAAAAGACAAACAACGGTAAAGAAACCCCTTAAAACCCGCGATGCGAGCTTCTACAGAGACACGAGAAGAAGATGAAGAAGAAGTGTACTTACGTATACGTACGTAATAGAAAGAAAATGTGCGGGAAGAAAGAAGAGAATACAAGGAATAAGGAGGCGTACGGTGGGCCTGGTAGAAGGAGAAGAAGGTGAAGGAGGTGGAATCAGGTGGTGGTGGAGGGTTTGTTGCGAGCGCGAGGAGGCGGGAGGACACCGGGTCTCCCTATCGCGGATGAGATCAGATCTCTCTCCTTCTCTTTCGTTCCCTCGCGAGCGGGTCCGATCTTCCCGTGGCCCGATGTTGGTATAGCAAAACACTGTCGGGTGATGAGCGTCATTACCCCCACCACAGTGGTTGGTAGGCCAGGAGGGCCGTACGGGCGGCCATCTTGGCTCGAGATCGCGGGCCCTGGAGCCTCCGACGCCGCTGCTGACCAACTGGCCCCGGCAGGACGCCGTCCTCGAGGATCGCGTGCCGTCCCGTCGCGACTCTAACGGTTAATTAATTGCCCCATTACCGCCATCCCCCTCTTCCATCCCTCTTCTAACGATTCTATTCGGTTGAAAGGAAAGTTCGGCTGCTTTTTCGTTACGTTCGTTGTCGTTACTATGCGTGATCTATTGACAGATACTCTTCTCTGTTAGTATGTTGGGTATTTAGTATTCAATGTTCAGTGTTCAGTATCCAGTATTCAGTATTCAGTATTCATTATTCATTATTCAGTATACAGTATTCATTATTCGTTATTCAGTATACAGTATTCAATATCCACTATGCAGTATACAATACCCAGTATACGGTACTCAATGTTCAGTGTTCAGTATCCAGTAATCGGTATATAGTATTCAGTATTCGTTATTCATTATTCATTATTCAGTATACAGTATTCATTATTCGTTATTCAGTATACAGTATTCAATATCCACTATGCAGTATACAATACTCAGTATACGGTATTCAATGTTCAGTGTTCAGTATACAGTATTCAATATCCATTATTCAGTACACAATACTCAGTATACGGTATTCAATGTTCAGTGTTCAGTATCCAGTATTCTGTATTCGGTATCCACTATTCAGTATTCAGTATTTAATATACAGTATTCAATGTTCAGTGTTCAGTATACAGTATTCAATATCCACTATTCAGTACACAATACTCAGTATACGGTATTCAATGTTCAGTGTTCAGTATCCACTATTCAGTATTCAGTATACAGTATTCAGTATCGACTATTCAGTATCCACTATTCAGTATTTAATATACAGTATTCAATGTTCAGTGTTCAGTATCTAGTATTCAGTATTCAGTATACAATATCCAGTATTGTGGAAATGATTGAGATTAAGGGGAAATTGTATTGTTGATTAAATCAATTTCATACGAGAAAACAGATGGTGGTTGCAATAGGCTGCTGATTAACTTGAGTAGCTCCTAGCGTTGTACTATTGTATTTATACTATTAACAATTTTTAACGTGGCTTGGGGTAAATGGAAGATTAAAACGTGTTCTACTTCATTTCCTTTCGGTATAAATTTCTAATAGGATTCTTCGCTAACATTAATTCGTTAATTGTTTAAATGTCGTACGCGATTATTTTGCATTGGGTCGCCCATTGCGCATTTGTACATCATACAAAATTCCTCCTAACCAATTTATTTTGTTTAAACTACAACCGTCTATCGGTTGAATTATATTGCAATATAAAATTCTCGTTAATTAAGTCGACGTACATACCTGTACATTGTCGATCATCGTTTAAAGAAACGAAGAACGCTCGCGTGAGAATTGAAAAAGTTGTCGGCATTAAAGATTGCAATTGTTCTTGTCCAGAAATTGTCGTCTCTTTTGAAAGGAAACCTGTTTCAGCTGACGCGAAATATCCTTTATTCGATGATTGACAGTAATACGGTGTATCTGCAAAGGCGACAGGTCGTTGTTGGTTCCGCGCAAATAGTTAGTGCCCGTTTAACCGTGAAACCCTCTGGCTACTCGTTAACCAAGCTACACTTTATTTTTCACTTTACGAGCATTTCGAAAGGGCTGCCAACAAAGAAGTTCCTCGGTGACTATTGCCGGCGTAAAATTATAATGCGTCAACTTCTGTCCGTAAGGACAGCCTTTCGTTCGCCGTGACATATGTTCAAGACCACCCCTATTTACGTGCGTCCTATCCTCCAACATTCGCAGGAGAACGACTTTATGGAACGTCGCACTTTTCCAATCAAAATTGAAGGGTTCGTTGCTGGAAATTGGCCGAAAAATTGGCAACCGTAAGATTGCTATTAACGTCACATTTCTAAGTCGTATACATTGGTAATTCGTGGATTCGACATTTGGGGAAGCGTTGTCGGAATAGTAATTTCAGAGGGTTGAATTTATCAAAGCTTGGAATTTTTTAACGTTTGCAACAACTGTCCAAGCTTGGAATTTTCACAGTTTAAAAATTTCAAAGCTCAGGATTTTCAATACATGAAATTTTCAATGCTTAGACTATTCGAAGCTTAAAATTTTCATATCTTGAAATTATCGAAGCTCAATATTTGCAAAGTTTAGAAATTTCATAAACCTTGGAATATTCGAATCGTCAAATTCCCATAGTTCAAACCTTTCAAATGATTCGCTGTAATTGGACTTTGTTGTACATATTCAATCACGTAGCAATGAATTTATTACATTAAACCTATAAAAGAAATGTCCATAAATAAACTCGACGTTGAACAATATTATGCTCCAAACTGGAACGATTTTTACGTTAAATACGTTGCATTGAAAATAGTTAAACAAAGTCACGCGCGAAGCTTAAAGTGGCAGTACGTGCTACGCGTCTAGCCTATTTCATCCGACCGTGGTTCGAAGAGTTAAACAATTTCCCCGATAAACCAGTAGACCCTCCGGTGTAGTACTCGGTATCGTTGCGGGGCACGAAAATGGCGGCGAAAGCGCGTTCGCAGGCCGTTGGTTTGTTTTTCACTGTGTTCGCGTTGGCCGGTTGGTCTCGCTCGTTGAACCACGCCGCGGAGTATTTGTTTTGCGGCACAGAGATGAGGCTTCCTTTCCTTCTTCCCTTTTGTCCTTCTTACTCTCTCGCGTCGCCACTTTTTCTTCGTCCCTTCGAGGGGAGAAGCCGCACCTCGCGCCTCTCGTTGCTTCATTTGTTTATCGGCCCTCTTTATTACCTGCAATTTGGCGCTCGCTCGCGCGAGGGTAATTTCATATTGGTTTTCTACCTCCCTTTCACCCTTCCCCTCTTCTTCATCTTCTTCTTCTTCTTCTTCTCCTGTTCTCTCTTCTCGCTCCACCTCCTCCTCCACCTTGTTGTTCATCTTCTTTTTTCATCTCGTGCTCGCCTCGCGAAACCAGTTACGAGGTAATGCTCCTTCGACCCAACGGATATACGATTCGCGAAATGATCGAGCAACGAGCAGAGATTATGCTACACATTGTAAATGCTCGTGTACGAGCGGCGCAATAATAGATGCTAGGATTTCTGGCGAATTCTTTTCGAGCTTCGACGAATGTTACGTATTTCTTTCTTTTTTTTTTTTGTTTGATATCATTTTTAAACCCTTGGCCAAGAATAACGAGTCTCGCGTTGGTTTGTGATCTGTTGCGCAGATTCGAGAAAATATTGAGATGCTAGGAATATGGGAAATCATATTTGAAGTGGGACAAATGTTACATAGTACTTTTTAATACCATTTTTAAACCCTTGGCCAAGAATAACGAATCACGCTTGTTCTATGACTTACATCGTAGATTCGACAAAATGTTGAGATGCTAGGAATCTGGGAAATTATATTTAATTTGGGACAAATGTTACGTAGTATTTTTTAATACCATTTTTAAACCCTTGGCCAAGAGTAACGAGTCTCGCGTTGGTTTATGATTTGTTGCGCAGATTCGACAAAATATTGAGATGCTAGGAATCTGGGAAATTATATTTAATTTGGGACAAATGTAACGTAGTACTTTTTAATACCATTTTTAAACCCTTGGCTGAGAATAACAAGTCACGCTTGTTCTATGACTTACATCGTAGATTCGACAAAATATTGAGATGCTAGGAATCTGGGAAATTATATTTAATGTGGGACAAATGTAACGTAGTACGTTTTAATGCCATTTTTAAACCCTTGGCCAAGAATAACGAGTCATGCTTGTTTTGATTTACAGCGTAGATTCGACAAAAACGCCTGCCATAAAGGATGACATTTAATTTGAACTTTGTATCGTAATACAAAGTTGAATAAAAATTTCCTATACTATTCGAATGATTCGCACGTGACGCGATACAAAGATAGTGATCAACTAACACGCTAGATTAAATAGCCAATAAAATAATTGTAAGACAAGGAATTGTTATTCATTTGATTGTTATGATTGTTATTAATTGATTCAATGATTGTTATTCCCTTGCCTTACAATTATTTTATTTATGGGAAATTTAAACGTGCAAAAAAGGTACGGAATGTAACAAATGTACAAAGTAAACTTTGCGTTATTACAATCGAAAGGCGAAACAATTCCTTATTTAGGTTCTTTAGTTTCACTCATAAAAATACGAATTTTCATAAATAAACATTCGCAATCTGTTAATAAGTTTAGCTCATGTGGAAGACTATCATAAAATATTAGGTAAGAATTAAAAAAAGAAATATACGTTCTTTGGTTCGTCGTTGGGATCGTTTTATACGTACATAGAAATTTTCCCTGCTCACGGAATATCGATTAGCGTAACGTTAATTAAGAGCGATCCTCGTGATGGTTCTGCTCATTAAGGAAATTGATAATACTGTTATCTTTTCTTGCGGCCGCAACCTAAACGTTGCATGTAACTACCTCATTTAGATACTCGGACTTTTACTGCAACAAAATACTCCAAGTTATCTTCATCTAAATAATGCTTTAATCCTTTCAATCTGGAAGAAGTCATTTCTTCCATCTTTCCATCGCGCGTTAGCAAGATTCGCGAGAATAATAAGCTGTAAGATCGATGAAATCGCGAAACATTAATGCTAGAATAGAAACGTAATTTAATAACAAATGTACGAGCTTTCAAATGTTGTTTCTTTATTTAATTATTTACGAGTCATACAAAAATTATTAAACTAAATTGTATTAGATTAATTCAAGTAAATTAGAAGTTGCTACGTCCTCTAAATATCATAATTTTCATTATACCGTAGTTATCTTTTATACGTTTTACATTTTTTGCCTTACAATGCGCCTTTAATTTCGAGTAAACGAGCAAACGTTTGATCAAATTTTACTCGTCGATGTTCAAGAGCCAAGACACTTAATAGAGAATGCATATAAGTATAACTTTCAAGCATATTTAAGTATAGTTAAAATCGAAACCGTATCAAACTACCGTATTGCAATTTATGCCACAATATTACAAAGTTTATTTTTAATTTTCACTCCAAAGTTTTATAATAATACGATATATTTACCGCAACCTGTCTTCGAACATTTGCTCGTATTAAAAATGTACACACAATAATTGATATGTACAATTACACGATAAATCGAACTGCGATGGTCCTTATAAATTAAATTAATCGCAAACTTAACAAATTCGCGTTCCAAGATTGACGACGGCATTCAAGATTAAGTAAAACGTTAAGTATTAAGTTATCAAGGAGAATCTTGATCTTCGATTTCAATCGGGAATTTTTCCCAAGAAGGGAGAAATTAATTTCGTAGAATTCAATTTTGGGGGAAAGGAACACACCTGCCACGTTGAATAATCGTCAGAGATTATGTTGTCGATGATCGAGAAAATGATACGATATATCGTGAATCGATCCTGCAAGTAAATTATCGGCGCGATTAATCGTGCCGGAAAAGGAGTAATCATGGTATCTCGAATCAAAAATCGATCCTTCGCAGTTTGTCCGATCGTATCGCCTCTTATTTCCCTCGAATTAGCCTACATTTTAATTATTGCGGCAATGTTGCAACGATAATTCGTATACCGGTTACTTCGGGCTATTATTTGGGCTACGTAGATTTGATTCAGATTACATTTTGCGTGTATACTTATTCGATCCTTCAAATTTATAATTTACGGAAGTCGAGGGGTGCAATTACAATGATCAAAATTGAAAGTTTTTCAGCGCGTGTCGTCCATCGTTAAATTCCGGATATTTATGTAAATTTATAGCATTACAGGTGGAATTTAAATAGAAATTAATTTCACTGTCTATATCGTATCATTCTTAACATCATCTTTACAATTACATTCGAATGACCAATTGAACAAGTCTATTACAATATATTATTTTATATTGCCATACATTTCGAACGTTTCTTGCACACTTTTTCATAGACTATTCGCCGACATCGTTTACGAATGATCAACGTTAAATCCCCGAATTTCGCCGTAAGGGTTAACACTCTTTTTCCCACGAATCCCTGAAACACGAGTCCCGTGGTCAAAGAGAGAGAGAGAGCCAAAAGCGAGGGATTCCTCGAAGGGAACGTTGAGTATCGCGAAAGTGCCAGAGGATACCGCGAATGGAGGCGTCGAGGGCCCCTTTGGAGGTGGTTCGTATACGTACGTACGTCTTGGAGGTGATTTAAAACGTTGAACGTGCACCACGCCCCGTACCCTTCACCGCGACCGCCCCAGGGCCGTGCAAAAAAAGGCGCAAACGCCAGGGTGGGGTTGCTTTCAGGCCACGAAAAATCGTTCGCGCGGAAACCCGTCGACGGTGCGAAGGGGGGAGGAGGGAAAGAGTTAAGTAAAGAGAGAAAGAGTTTGCTGGAAGAATGGAAAGGGAAAGGAGAGGGGCCCCGGGTAAATGAAGACGCGAGGCGATCCAACGGCGCAAAAATAATTATCCGCTCTGGGCGCGGCGCTGTTTGTTAAAACGTCAGAAGGCTCTCGTGGGTGGAGCGTCGAGACGCTCGGGATCCTTGCGGATCCTTCCATCCTTCCTCGTTTCAACCACCACCCGCCGGATATTTGCTCCACGGTGAAACTATCTCGCTTGATTTATTCCCTGCTCTTCTGTCCGTGCGATCTTCCTTACGCGATTATTGTCGTTCGTTGCAGTCGTGCGAATCGGTTCGTAGGGTTATCTTTGCAGGTTTGCGAGGCAGTTTTGGGAATTGGAGGACGTTTCGGGGTCGATCGAAGGGTTTTTGGAAAGGGTTTGGTTAATTGGGGTGGTAGTTGACGGTAAATTGAGTTTAAGGTTGTTTGGGGTTGAAGTAAAGGGTTGCGAAGGGTAGATTATAGGGTGGTTCGTGAAACGCCGTATGGTTCGATTATTTTATTAATAGTATTGGGCGATTATGAGAATACAGAAATATAGTAATATTGTAAGGTTATTTAGATTTGACATAAAGGGCTGCAATTGTTAGATTAAAGAGTAGCAAAGGAAATGTAGTAAGGGTTAATTACTTGTTAATTGTATTAGGCAAATATGAGAATACGAGAACGTAAGGACATAGAAATATAAAAATATTTTGAGGTTGTTTGGGTTTGAAGTAAAGGGTTGCGAAGGGTAGATTATAGAGTGATTAGTGAAACGACGTATGGTTCGATTATTTTATTAATAGTATTGGGCAATTATGAGAATACAGGTGTGTAAGAATATAGAAATATAGTAATATTGTAAGGTTATTTAGATTTTACATAAAGGGCTGCAATTGTTAGATTAAAGAGTAGCCAAGGAAATGTAGTAAGGGTTAATTACTTGTTAATTGTATTATGCAAATATGGGAATACGAGAACATAAGGACATAGAAATATATAAATATTTTGAGGATGTTTGGGTTTGAAGTAAAGGGTTGCAAAGGGTAGATTATAGGGTGGTTCGTGAAACGACGTATGGTTCGATTATTTTATTAATAGTATTGGGCGATTATGAGAATACAGAAATATTGTAATATTGCAAGGTTATTTAGATTTGAAATAAAGGGCTGCAATTGTTAGATTAAAGAGTAGCGAGGGAAATGCAGTAAGGGTTAATTACTTGTTAATTGGATTATGCAAATATGAGAATACGAGAACATAAGGACATAGAAATATAGAAATATTTTAACGTTGTTTGGATTTGAGGTAAAGGGTTGCAAAGGGTACATTAAAGGGCGGTGCGACAAATTACGTATGATGTAATTATTTTATTAATTGTATTGGACGAGTTGAGAACACAGGAGTATTAAAATATAGAAATATAGAAATATAGAAATATTTTAAGGTTGTTTGGTTTCAAGATGGGGAGTTGCAAAGGGTAGACTACGAATGATGCGAGAAGTGACGTATGGTGTAATTATTCTATTAATAGTATCGAGTAAATACGAGAATACTAGACTATAATAATATAGAAACATAGGAATATTGGGCAGCTTGTTTGGATTTGAGATTATCGGGGTGCAAAGAATAAATTATGAGTGGTGCTAGAAATGACGTATGGTTTAATTATTTTATTAAATGTATTAGGCAAATATGAGAATACAAACCTATAGTAATACAGAAATATAGGAATATTTTTCGATTGTTTGGATTTGAAATAAATGGTTGCAAATGTTAGATTAAAGGATGATAAAGTTTAATTGTTGTAGTTAATTCAGTAAGGTTTGATTATTGTTTAATTGTATTGGGCAAATATGAGAATACTAGAATATAAGAATATAGAAATATAGGAATACTTTTAGGTTATTTCGATTTGAGATAAAGGGGTGCAAATGGTAGATTATGATTGGTGCGAGAAATGACGTATGGTTTAATTATTTTATTAAATGTATTAGGCAACTATGAGAATACAAACCTATAGTAATACAGAAATAAGAGAGTATTTTTCGATTGTTTGGATTTTAAATAAATGGTTGCAAATGTTAGATTAAAGGATGATAAAATTTAATTATTGTAGTTAATTCAGTAAGGTTTGATTATTGTTTAATTGTATTGGGCAAATATGAGAATACTAGAATATAAGAATATAGAAATATAGGAATACTTTTAGGTTATTTGGATTTGAGGTAAAGGGGTGCAAAGGGTAGATTATGATTGGTGCGAGAAATGACGTATGGTTTAATTATTTTCATAATAGTATTAGGCGAATATTAGAATACAAGACTATAGTAATATAGAAGTATAGGAATATTGTAATGTTGTTTGGATTTGAGATAGAGGTTTGCAAATATTAGATTAAAGGCTGGTAACTACCCTACGAATTAAATTAAATTAAAACATGAGTAGCGAGTACTTTATTGCGCGTAATAAATTTTATTGTTAAACTCTAACCGTCTAAAGTACAAATATGGACTATCTTCTATCAACTCCGACTGTTTCAACCCCTTGCAACCCTCTCGACATACACTCACTCCAATATTCGATTCGCGTAGACTTAGTATCGCACGAATACGGTATTCCCAGCTTTGGAAATGGATTTCAATCGAATCTACCAATGCTAAGCAGTAAATTTGCTCCTTCGAACTACCATTACACGCACGTGTTTAATAAACTCCTCACTTTTATGCATCTATGGGAAATGCACAAGAATTAATATATATATATTTATATATATACAATTTTAATTAATAATAATTAAAATGCACAAGATTAAGGAACTGTAATAAGAATATTTATTTATTCAATGGACTAAATGAATTTAATTTTCAACTCGTTAAAAAGTTATTACGATTTTTCTTTGTCCTTATTGTTAGGAACTGAAAATCGTTTGCATTGGCCTCGTCGAGTTTCAAGGGAAACTTTTCAATGGCTCCGGTGCAAAGAGTTGATAAAAGTACGAATCTGCATAAGAATCCGCGCGGTCCAGTGATTACGTAACATTCTGGAAGAATCTCACCCCCGATAATTATCGTGCTCGTATTTCTCAGCCTCCACAGAAGCTTGTAATTACTCGAGATGTTCGAATAACGCGTTGGTTATTTCGTTTTCGTGTCAATCAATGGGATGTCGAAGCGGAGAGGCCCGTAATTACCGTAACCGGTGGTTAGATTTAGTTGGCGGGATGTCCCCAAACGAAATTTCCTCGTCAGTAGTCTGTCACGATCGCGTGTTCTGTCGCAGCTAGGAAATTTCCAATTGTAGAGTAGAAACCATAAGTTCTTTTCTTCTTCATTTTTTTCATCTTTCGTTAACTGTGGTTGTTGAGGGGTAATTCCTACCGCAACTAAACACATAATTAGCTACGCGATGCATATGCAAATCAGAGGATAATAAAACGGGGTGAAAAGTTAAGAAAACTACTTTAGCTTCGATTGACATTATTTTCGAATAAATTAAATTAAATCGAAGATGGTATAACGGTGGGATTATTAATTGGCAATATTTTGTAGGGAGATTGTTCTTTACGGAATTTAATTTGTTATGAACAATCGTATGTAACGAAGAAATATAGATCTTAGAAATGATTTTTCATTCGATACGATGAAATGTGCAAAATGAACTTTCGCTTTATTTCGAATCGAGGAGAGAATTCCGATCTGGAAAGTCAATAAATGATTTTTTCTGCAATATCGTTTATATCTCCGAAGTATGTGGAAGATTGTTGCAAAAGGATTTTGAGTAATTCACAAAATTAATAAAGTTACGAGCTGTTGAATTGAAAATAGAATAATGCATGGTTTTAAATCGTGCGACGAATGAACGAAATTTGACATTTCTTTGCGAATTTTTTGCAAAGACACCAAAAGAGATATCGATACGAAACCTTCGCAAAATATTTGCCCACATTTCCAGCATCCAACTATATTTTTTCCATATGAAAAAATATAATTTGCATTCGCTTAATCAATTTTAATTAATTTCCTTCCAATTTGCATTACTGTCTATCCAATGCTTATACAAAAATTTCCATCGCTTCTTTCAATCTCCATACTTTCCTTAAACGATCATCCAACGACCAAAGACATCACTATGAAACCTTCCCAAAACATTTGCCAGTAGCTTTACTATCCAACTGTATTTTTTAACACTAATTTACATTATCTTCCGCAATCGAATAATTCGATCCTTATCCAAAAATTCGTGTCTCTTGTTTAAAGCAGCACAAATTTTCCCCGAACAATCGTTCGAAGAACAAAAAAAAAAAGAAAAGAAAAAAGAAACCTAATAGCCAAGAGTTCGTGAATCGAATGCTAATCAGGGGTGCATTTCCAGCGATGGGGTTCGAAGTTTGGGGCGGGGAAGTGATGATGTGCAGGTGACCGCAACAATCGTTGCCTTTTGGTCAGTCTGGTCGGCTAACAAAACGACTTATGCGAGACTATGGGCATGGCTGGCCACAATGAACCGTCGAAATCCACAAGTTTGTAAACGTGTTCTCGGTTGCCTCACTCATTGTCGCCCGGATCCCGAAATTATCCATTTAACTCTGTCGGCCGATTATCTGGTATTTTTCCGCTGGATTTTCGTCTTTCGGCCTCGTAGTCGTGGCCTTGGCTAGTGGCGAAGTCAGACGGTTAATCCTCGCCAGGATAATCCCCGACTAAGGTCTAATACAGTTAGGGTAATCCGGGAAATTGTGTATCCTGGACGAGGCGTGGAAGAAAAACAACCGATGGTGGTGAAGTTACATCTCGACGCGGAATTTGTCCAACTTCCGCGCTGCTGAATATATTTTCGATTACGGACGAATGGGCAACGATTAACGTGAAACGTGGAACACATTGCTAACATAATTTAGGGTGAATACGTAATTTAGGAATGGAATAAGAGAATGAAGCTTAGTTAAGAAGTGTCTTAAATTGCAGTGGAAAATAGTTGATATAATAAAATAGGAATTGTCCACGGGGTGTGAAAAATAGAGTATACACGTAATGTATACTACACTATACACGTGACATGTAAAGTATAGAGTAACGTATACGTTATTATACCTGGAGGATGAGGTTTTTTTAATCAGGTTTTATTTATGAGAAGATCAATCAATTACAGGAAGATGATTAATAAGCGTGTTTTACTTAATAAGCCATTAACATTTCCACTGGAACCATTATTAAGTAATCTAGCTTCGTATCATTGTTTTAAAATAGAGTATTAGTTGCTTCTAATATCAAATAATAGAAACATTGCAATTCACCTCGACCGTAAAACGTTAATAAATTTCCCACAACAAAAATAGCACAGGTAGTCTATCAGAACAATTGATAACAATGTTACAGCACCGCGACAAGTTTCCCTTGAAACGTGACTTAATTTAAATTTCCATAAGAGGAAAAGAATGTCCTAATTTAAATTCTCCACTTATTGTTCGCTATTTTTTACCATCTGACATTTTCAAACTATTCTACCGATAGTTTACTAATCCCGTTACATTAAAATTTCGCGTTCTATAGTCGCATAAAGTAAGTACTAGTCATCTGGTACTAGTTTTAATTAATCAGCGAATAGGTAACATGGAACTGCATAAAATCAGCCACTTCAAATATATATAAAACAAAAGAAAAGAGTTGAAAAGGTATCGAAAAGCTTCGCAGCATCTTTCCGGAGCGACGCGAGGCGACGCGGTTTTTATGGGTGAAGGCAGCAGGCCTGGGTGAGATCGAAAGGGGCCGATTTTAGCCGTGGCCCTGTTCGCTGCCAAGTCCATGCGCGTTCCCATCGATTTATGGTCGGCGGATTTGCGCGACAAATTTTACTGCGAGCATTCGTGGATCGGGATCTACCGTGTTATCCGCCACGATAATACTGACCCCGCCGCCGCCGTAGTGGATCGGCGATAAAAAATATTTATAGGGGGAATAAGCCGCGTTTAACGGCGGATTTCGGTGGCCGCGAACGAGCCTCGATGGAGAGCCGCGTCGTCGTTACGATTATGAATAGCGCTTCCGTTTCTTCTTTGCCTCGCTTCAAACATCCCTGCCTCCGTCCAAAAATCCAGTGGGAGTAGAGTACATGTAACGCGTACTGCCACTTTAAGGGCAGTTGTTAACGGGACTCTAGTCTCAACTTTGTACTACAAAATAAGAAAATGTTGCTAAATAAGAATTGCCTGAAAACTATTCAAACGATATAAAAATTGCGATCGACTAATGTTAACTTAAATACCAGACGAAAGAATCGCGAGGGCAACGGGTTGAAATACCGGAAGCGAAACTAAAGTTGGAGTAAAAGTAACACTGCGACGCGAATGGATCTTATCTTTAACGAATCTATAATTCGTGGCAGAAATGTGAGACCGGCCATTGCGAGGAAAATGTTTTAATAGAGGTAACAATTAAACGTGGGCGTTGAGCACCAAGGTATCGCACCCCTGGAAGTCCTCGTTAGCAGGGAAGGGAAACAGCGGGGAGGTTCGAGTGGAACGTTTAAGCATCTCGACGGATCTATCAGTCGCTGTCGTTAGGCGAGTGATCGACGTGGAACGCGGGGTAACATCGTGGCAAAAAAGGAAGGCGAAAAGCAAAGGGAATCTTCGAACACGCACTCTTCTCTCCCCCCGCCGTTCGCGCAGAGGTGGTTTAAAGGAGAAAAACAAAACGCGGAGAAAGGAGAGGGAGAGACGGAATGATTTTCTCTATCGGGTTGCGCGCGATTCCACGTTGCCTCGAAATAAATTGGATAAACTGACGTTAAAGCGAAAACACCGGTCGTTTAAGGCGCACTTCGGCTATCGCGGTTAACGATGCTCGATCCTTTTGATCGGTTATACACACCGATGTTCTTTGCCGTTCACGTGAAACCGAGATACGAGCTTCTCCGTCTCTTTTCCATCTGTGTGTGTGTGTTTGCGCGTGGTTTTATCCGTGTTCGTGACGGTGTTACGAGTACGTACGGAGCTTATGCTGACTATACGCTGGCCGGTGCAACGATGCACCATGATTACAAGCGAGTCGGTGCTTACGTTGGTAATATTAATGTCTCGAAGGGATCCTTTACAACCTCATACCCATCAGTCGCACGCACCATCGCTCCCTAACCAAGTTAAATAATACCTGGATGCGCTCCGCAGCGGTTCTCATGCGAGGTGAAACGTTCAGAGGAAGGTGTGCATTCGATGTTGGGAAGTTGGGAAATGTTCACGGACGGAGATTGTGCTTTGGGATTATTTTTTTTGGGAGGGGGTAGTTGGAAACTTGTGGAATTTTTGCAGTTGTCAGAGTGTTAGTTAGAAGCAGTGGAATTCTGGAGATATATGGGCGTTTAAGAGTATTTACTTTAAGAATATTGAAATGAACTGAGAATAGATATTGTCTAGGAAAATAATATGTAAATAGAATATTTGTAGGAAAAGGTAGTGTAATTGTAAGAGTGTCGAAGTGATTAAGCATTAGCATGATAAAGCATAAGATTAAGCATGGGAATTTTTAAAAACAGGGATTGCGATGCTAGGTATAGGTATCGGGATACTTTTTAAGTAGAATCGCAAAAGAATTTCATTTGGATTTATTTTGGGATGGAAATTGGAAACCTTGGGAATTCATGGAATTATTATTTTTCTTTTTTTTAGAATTCCCGGATTATTGGAATTCTGAAGATACGGGGATTCTGTGATTGTGAAAATCGAAGAATATTGAAATCTAGAGAGTAAATATTGCTATTCTAGTAGTCGTGAACGTTTAAACGAAAATATTAGAATTCTAAGGGTAGATATTGTAATTCTTGGAGCTGGTGTTGGAACACTGTAAACAGCTGGTGAAATTCTAAAGGCAAATATCGTAATATATTGAAAGAGATCCAGCTTCGGAGTAGCTATTGGAATTCTAAGGGCAGGAATTGAAATTCAAGGAATATTGAAATTACTAGATTTATGACAATATTGCATTTTTAACGGTACTTACCGAAATTCCAAGGGTGGCTTCTAGAATTCTAAGGGCAGTTATTATTATTATGGCTGTTGTAATTCTTGTAACGAAGTAATTGAATCAGTGTACTACGCCATACTCTTTAAATTACTGAACAGATAGAAGCCTAGCGGATTTCAGCCTGTTAAACGAAGCCGATACAGCTAAGCATGAAAGTAGTACCCATGCGTGTTGCGTTTATTTTGCTTGACCCAATGACTTATTCGAAGTTGAAGATAGATACGTGGTAGTTTCATACGCTGTTACAGCTCGTAGTACAAAGCATTTTATAACTCCGAGACTAACGGCGTTCGAACCCATGATTATTAAAACTTTTACACGCCTCAAAAGTTTGGCATCAATTTTCCTCGCCACTTAACGCGACCACAAGAATTATTTTTGTTACGAGCGAACGAATTAACCCTTAACTAATGTTTCTATACATCGTAGAAGGAAATTTTGTTTCTTCCTTTGCAGTTCTTAAAATTCTCGTCGCATAATCGTACAATAATTTTTAACACAAATGCGTAATACAAATTACCTCTTCTTTCTTTGTAACAATTCAAGTCATATGAAACTCGGTGAAACAAGTGAATGTCTGATAGACTTCGTGTCCGCGTTAGTGTCTAAACATTTCATATCATTTGTAAGGGTTAAGATATTTTCCGTCAGAGATGATACAATTTGGAAAGACCTTTAACACTATTCGTACCTGCATTTTACATGTATTTATTCAATAGATCATTCCAATTACAATAGAAGAAAAAGAAGAAAGAAAAATAAAATGTGTGAAACTGATTAAGCAAACAATAAAAGAATTGCCATAAAGTTGAATAGGCGAAAGGGATAACAATGAATGTAGAATCTTAAACCAAATATTTTAAAACCGGTCATTTGACCAGGCGTGGTATGAATAGTGTTAAAGTAATGACGTTTAATTTCTTCTATTTCTTCTCTGCTCGTGCAAATGCAGTCACTTTAACCCTTTAACTGCTGCGTGGTATTGGCGTAATTAATTTTATAATTAAAAATGTGCACAAATTTTACGTAGGCTACACGGTTACTTATGAATAAATTACCATTAAGATTAAGATAGTAGAACGTTGGATTGCTATTCACTCGAATCTCCAAATATCGTTGTTAAATGATAACTTAGAAAATTAATCTACTTATGATTTACTTTACAAAATCTATTAGGCGTATATGTACGCCTTTCGTAGTCAAAGGGTTAAAGGTTCCTCGAAATCGTATCACTGGTAACGAGAAAAATGTTATCGATCGACTAATCCAATATCTAAATCTAATAAAATCTAATAAAACTCAATTGATGAAAACAATTGAGATGATCACGTTAGATGATTCACTCCTATATTACAGTCCTAAACAGTACTAGTCTTAGAATATTTGGTTGTAACATATATTCGTCCGTAATTCATTCGTAAATTCAGAAATAAGTTTCCCCAACTAAGTATTCGTCATGTTTATTACTAATCCCTTAAACTTTTCTACTCGCTGAAGAATTCCTATCGCGTAAAACTTGTAAAATTACCAAAATATTATACAGAAATCAGAGCAAACGCCAAAAATACCAAAAAATATCATTACAATGTTGTTAAAACTTTATACTCGTGTTTCGAAACCTCCACCTCGAAGAATATCCACAAAAAGCGATCTAATCGATCAAAAATATCACCCTTCTTCTTCACCAGTCTCTCATTCCCTCTTCTTCCTCGACAATCTTCCCCTTCGATCGTTCAAAACGCCGGCAATTTCGCATTAATTACAAGTTACCGAATCGCGTGTCACCTTCGAAGGAAACAAGTCTCTGCCAGCGATGGAATAGAAGAGACGCCACCGTAAGATGCGCAACCTGGTGACTACCGTTACAGAGGACAAGTGGGAAGCCGAGGGAAACTGGAATACTGGATACAGCAGGTGCAAGTTGGACATAATTTCGGGATATGAGCACCTTTCGAGCACGAGGGGGAAGAACGCCGCCAGGGCCCCATGAATCACACCCTCGTTAACCTATACCCC
Source organism: Eucera pruinosa (assembly GCA_028830335.1). Classification (NCBI taxonomy): domain Eukaryota; kingdom Metazoa; phylum Arthropoda; class Insecta; order Hymenoptera; family Apidae; genus Eucera; species Eucera pruinosa. Next base: position 16,379,645 of record JAMYCR010000006.1, read on the forward strand.
ACCTCTTCGCTATCCCTTTCTCCTTTCCTCTTATCATCCGCCACCTTCGAACGCCGACCGGACGCCTCCCGATCGTACCTCTCTCTTCTGCGCACCTTTATCCCATTCCTTCGCATCTTCCCCCGTGTTTCGCTCGGTCGTTTTATCATATTCGAGCGCGTTCATTCTTCGACTCCCGGCCTCCGAGCTCCCCGGAATGTTTGTCTTGCGCGCCATTGTGCCAGGTCGCGACCCCCGACGCGTTATTTTAATTATTAACCCTTTGCAATATACGTTGGCGCTGCTACGGGCGATCGCGCGTCAATTTCCGCGAAAGAGGAAGGTTTAAGGTTTTTTTAAAGGTGCTAATTTTTCTTTAGATTGTTACAGGGGACAGGAAAGTGCGCTGGAAGTGACGATTGTTACACAGCTATTGAAAAGGTTTTTGGAGCGCAAAGAGTTGCATATGTGTATTTAGTAGTAGATATTTCGTTAGTAGATGGATTCTTAGTCGAGTTCCTGGTTTCGTTTACAATATTAACCCTTTTCCCTACGATTATCTTATTATCTACGTATGCTAACATTAATTATTTACTGAATTCACATCGTGTCGCGTAAAAATCATTTGGAAATTACAGACAGTATTTCTTTAACAACCTTCAATCTTATAACATAAAGCCAAAATTAGAGTTCAAGTTGAATTTTATTCTCAATACTCTTCGTTTATGTCGAACGTGTGTCATAATTCACAGCACGAGTGTGACTCGTAATTGTAGGGCAAGGGGTTACAGGAAGGGAGTAAGAAGTATATTTAGAGGGTTGTTTCACCTTCTAAATTAAGTTATTGTTATGGATCACTTCAGGTTTTGTTTAACCCTTTTTCTAACCTAATCGCACTAGTTAAAAAGTTTAGTTAAATCTTGTAGCATCTATAGTTAATTTAGACTTAACATTCGTTAAATATTGGTGGTTAACTTTATGTATTATTGTAATCTTGATATCCGTTTTAGAAATTACAATACTACAATACCAATATGTACATATGTTCAACGCGTACTAAATTTAACGTTATAAATTTGTGTTGCGTTCAAACTTATTTATTGTGCGCTTCAAGCGGTAACTTAATAACGCTTGAATATTTAGAATGATGCAACAGTGGCACAGTTAACTTATTATATTAACTTTATTAATATAACATAAAGCAACTTTAAGCACAGTACAATGTATGTATATTATATCAACGATAAAACATCATTCATCGTATTGTATCAATATTACATCGTAATTGCGTTACGTTACAAAATCGACTGCGGATTTTCACGCAAATTCGTATCTTTATAAACGAGTCTGAAGAAGTAGGACATAAATTGGGGGTTGCTTCACCCTTTAAACATATCACAATTTCTGCTATACTTCTCGTACAGCTTTGTCCACATTTGTGCACTTTTAAATTTTCAATAAAGTCTAGCTATAAAACGGTAAAATGGATACAGAACTCGTGCGATTGCTAAACGTTACTGTGGAGCTGGAGAGAGGGGATATGATAGGAAAAGGAAGGGTGTTGCGCGTTTCGTCCTGGGCCTGCTAGTGGACTCATCAGTAAGGCTACCTAGCAGGCCCTGCCTTAGACTTGGGATGTTGGAAGGAAGGTTAAAGGCGGTATATATATGGACGAGGTAGTTGAAGCGAGTACTTTCGAGAAAGCCTATTTCGTATGTCCCTCTAGTGGTGGGTGCAGAAGAGCCGCCACAGTTACAAATACATCTCGCGTAATATTAAATAATATCGAAGTAATAAAACTTTCTAAACCGTGGTGACGAAAGGTTTAACCAAAATACGCGTCGAACTTTAGCACGACCATAAAATTCTTCAACTTCTCCAAACGCCGAAGTAACTCTTCCGCTCGAATTGAACGAAAGAAGAGAAACGGCGAATGGAACCGTAAACGAGATAAAAATCGGGGATAGGACAGGCCGTAGAATGCCGAATTCCCTATGGGTCGTAAAAACCGTCTTATTCTTCGGTTTCGCGTATACGAAGACTGGTTCCCCGCGGAACGATTCGTTTGACGAGCCGGTTCATCGTTAATTAATTAGCATATTGCGTTGCATCGGCCCTAATGAGTTTAATGCCCCGCTAATTATCGGTAGCGAGGGACTTTTACGAGCGCTAAATGCTCGTCTAAACGGTCGCTGTAAATCATAGTTTAATTGACCGCGGGCAAAGAAACGAAAAGGAGGAAATTCGGGATGGATGCACATGCACAAACACACACACACACGCACCTATCTCTTGTTACGAAGTATTCGAAGCTTCGTATATCGCTGCGGCTCGATGATTTTTTATTCCATAAATTATATTATACGAGATCGCGCGAGTACAGCGAACAAAAAGATACACACGTTCGCGTTCGATATTCATGATGATCAATTCTTCGAGTTTATACGCGATTCGATTACACGCGTTGTAGATTAATTGCAAGTCTACGCGTGAATCGAAAGTGAAGAGTACGAAAATCAAGACATTTAAAATGCATAAAATAGGGAAAGTGAAGGGAGACAGTAGTCAAATACGAAATAGGAAATAATTAGTAATAGAATTATTAGGTTGTAGCATATATTCGTTTCCTTTGGATCAGCTTTTCATTAACCCTTTAAATAAAAATAGTTTTGCGTTGCAGAAAACGAATGCGTATATTTCTACCGAACGTTTGCCTCATTTTTACTTTCTTTGATAGCGAAAGGGTTAAGATAAAACACTTCAAGTGTCAATTATAAGGACTATTACTTTATCATCCACTCATGCTAACGTTACAATGTTACGCATAAATCATTCGAATATTATCGGCAATTTTTATCGAAGTATACCCGGACTTATAAAGTTCAAATTAAATTACATCCTTAATAATATCCATTCTTATCGGATCTATGCTACAATTTATAAACCGACCGTGACTCGTTATTGTACTGGTTAAAACGATATCCAGCTTGAACAACAACAACAACAACAAAAGAAATGAAGTTTGACTGAAGTTATCTCACCGAGAGTAATCGTTCCATCCAATTGCACTCGAAAAAGCGATCGTCGCCCATCGAAAGACGCCTTAAATTCAAGCTTCGCGTTACCGCGCGGTCCAAGTCATCGGTCGCTATCTTTGCGTTTCTAAGAAAATAAAAAGGAAACAAAAAAAAAAAGAAATAGTAGAGGGAGGGGAGAATCAATCGATCCGCCGGTTTATTATAGTCGTTTCGCCTGGTAGGACGCGAGGACCGACGGAGCATAGCCGGTGTATCCTGCCTATCCGTAGGATTTATTTAAAGGTTCTGCCACTTAGGGGATTAAGGAAGGCCGCGCGAGTGGAAATCCATTTGTCCGTGGATGACGAGGCTCGCTGGCGCGCCTCGTTACAATCCGCTCGTTTTCGGCCGGCCGATTGAAAAGTCACCGGCTGACTAATGGACGCGGGCTAATTGCCAACAAAGGCAAATCAATCTCCATCCCTGGGCTCTAGTTGAGTCGTCGTCGTCTTCGTCGTCGACTCCGGCTAGTAGACGCCGCGCCGGCGAGCGTTAAAACGGCGCGCGAGTTGCTGACAGGTACACGCACAGTGGCGTAGAGCTGCGATGTAATGGACGCCATTGTGCGCAGGTGTTGTATACAGTGGCTGGGAATTGATAGGGAATTTTCACTCGAACGGGTTGATGGGGAGAATCCCATCGAACGAGACTCGATTATTCGAGAGGCGAGGTAGCCGAGGAGAGTCGAAGTCGAATGGCTCGATTATTTGAGAATCGATGGGTTAAAAGGGTTAAGGTCGGGGGAGGATGAATTAACCGGTGATTGGTTATTACCGATGCTTTGGGTTTGAATGGGTTTTGTGGCACGGTTTCAAAGGAACGCGCTGATTGGCGACATTTTGTAATTTGATAAGGAAGCCTGTGCGAGAGGAATTAAGCGTTACCGTGCTGGAATTCGCGGTTAGAGAAACGTGGATGGATAAAGGAGTAAATTTTTAGCTAAGATTAATTCGAATTCGAGATCTTTCTCCGTTAATTTTACGTCGGGGTTTAAGGAACAGTTTGCAATAAATGAGTATTGGATAATGGAGTAAATTTTTAGCCAAGATTAATTCGAATCGGAGATTTCTCCGCGTTAATTTTACGTCGGGGTTTAAGGTGCAGTTTGCAATAAATGAGTATTGGATAAAGGAGCAAATTTTTACCTAAGATTAATTCGAATCGGAGATCTTTCTACGTTAATTTTACGTCGGGGTTTAAGGAGCAGTTTGCAATAAATGAGTACTGGATAAAGGAGTAAATTTCTAGCGAAGATTAATTAGAATTGTAGATTTCGTTGGGCTATTTTTACGTTAGGATTTTAAAGGGTAATGCTGATTGGGAGAAGTTTATTTAATAGGAAATGTTTTGTACCAAGAATTGGATATAGGGGAGGATTTCACAATAATGAAATAGAAGATGAAAGAATAAACTTTTGTCAGAGATTAATCAGAATTGTAGATTTCGTTGGGCTATTTTTAAGTTAGGGTTTTAGAGGGTACTGCTGATTAGTAGAAGTTTATTTAATAGGAAATGTTTTGTGCCAAGAATTGGGTATAGGGGAGGATTTCACAATAATGAAATAGAAGATGAAAGAATAAACTTTTGTCAGAGATTAATCAGAATTGTAGATTTCGTTGGGCTATTTTTAAGTTAGGGTTTTAGAGGGTACTGCTGATTAGTAGAAGTTTATTTAATAGGAAATGTTTTGTGCCAAGAATTGGGTATAGGGGAGGATTTCACGATAATGAAATAGAAGATGAAAGAATAAACTTTTGTCAGAGATTAATCAGAATTGTAGATTTCGTTCGGCTATTTTTACGTTAGGATTTTAAAGGGTAATGCTGATTAGTAGAAGTTTATTTAATAGAAAATGTTTTGTGCCAAGAATTGAATATAGGGGAGGATTTCACAATAATGGAATAGAAGATGAAAGAATAAACTTTTGTCAGAGATTAATTAAAATTGGAGATTTTGTTGGGCAAGTTGAAGCTAGTGGAAGCTACTATTAATTAAGAAAAGTTTATTAGGTAGGAATACCAAGAATTAGTTATGTGGATACTTGAACATAGTTGAAGGGTTGATAAAATTACAGCTTCTCTTTGTAACTTTACGGTAGAATTTCAAAAGGTTATATACTTTATTTTTGCAACAGATCCATGAAAAAGTAACGCACATCTAATCGATACAAATATCTCCGAGCTAAATAAAGGGGTTTAAAGATTGTAAATGTTCATTTTTCACTTTATTTGTAGAACTTTATAGAATCTCTCCAGTGATCGATTTAATTAGACTGCGAATTCTTACTGCGAACTTTAAAAATTCATATCTGTACAAGCATAATTGAACCGACGCGACTTTACAATAGAAGGGTTTAAAGATTTCAAATGTTCATTTTCCGCTTTATTTCTAGAACTTTATAGAATCTCTCCAGTGATCGACTTAATTACACTGCGAATTTTAAAAATTCATATCCGTACAAGCATAATTGAACCCATACGACTTTACTCAACGTTTCGTCGCTCTCCAAATATAATTCGCAAGATACTTTGTCCATTTCTGCGTCTCCCCATGAAAACACAAATATCCGCAATCTAATTATAATCCAGGGAAATTTACGCCAAAGAAAGAGCCGCGCTAAATCTCCTTACGCTAATTCCACTATTCGAAAATTCGTTGCTTCAGGTACGCGTAGACCTTTCATTACGCCACTGCGCACACGCGAAGGTAAACCCCTATTTTAACCGCAAAAGAAGAAGGACGAAGATCGGTTCCCCGGGGACGCGAAAGAAAAGGAAAGAAGAAAGCGGGTGGAGGGGTTCGTAGTCAGCGAGACGCGAAGGAAGAGGTAAGAACGGAGGAGGGAAGAATAGCCACGGCAAGGGGAGGGGGGGGGGGGGATGAGTTTACTTTTTGCCGGACTCTAATTAGAGGCCAATTATATCGAGCAGGCGTTTGCCTCCACACAATGAACGCGCGTTTAGTATCGATGTAGCCAGCCGATTAACTCCTATTTGTTGCGCGTTTTGTTCCCTCCCGGGGCTTTTCGGCCCGGCCGCTGAATAAATACGGGCTTAAGGGGCACGCACACCAACCCACCTCTCTTCGCCATTCAATTTCGGACTCGCGGACATCTTTTTCTTTTTGTTCCGGGTGTTGAAGTGAAAATCTACGGCATGAAAGAATATTTCTGCGCGTTTTTCTTTTTTTTCTTCTTCGAAAGGAGAAGGGGAGTAGTTCGCACTGTTAGGAATTTTTAGAGGCTGACGAATTCGTGCATGAAAAGGAAGCCTTTAGTATTTGAACGCTGGAACTACTAAAGTGTACTTATCTGTACGAACGAAATAAGAATTATATGTAGACGGTTAAAAGGAATATTGGATAGATGTAACGCGTATTGCCACTTTATGCTTCGCGAGTAATTTCGTTTAACTATTTTCAAACGTCGTTAACTTAAAAATAGTTCCGGTTTCGAGCATAATATCGTTCAACGTCGAATTTATTCACGAACATTCTTTTGTATATGTTCAATATAATAGATAATTTTGTACGCGTTACCGAATTTTACCTAAGCTTCTTTTGAATCTGATTGTTATAGAAATTTAATAGCGAGGAGAATCCAGTAGGATTAAATATTATTTCAACTAGCCAATTTTCCGCTTGTAAAGTTTACCGTTAACGTGATTCTAATTTTGTGGCTTTCGAAAAGCTTTACGGGTGTGTATTATTGAATATTAATACCCTGGCATTTCTGTTGCATAGTAATTTGTAGCTGCACAGAACGTGTACTTCGTAGGGGATCGAATAGCCGAAAACGGAAGTCCGCATCTGTGCATCTCGACGCGCATAAGCTGTCGCAGGGTGTACATAATAAATAAGAGGGATTTTATCAGATCCCACGCAGACGGTGGTAGCTAGGAAGTACCATAATGGCCGTAAGCTGATTAGCCTCTTGAATTTGTCCACGTTCTCATAATTGGCCTTCCTTTAACCACGTATTCCTCTTTTTATTCATTCCTCCGCTACGCGAGCAATTTTTAATTGCACCTTTAATAACACTTCTGCTCCGTTCTTTATGAAATATGCAAAATTATTCCGACTAATCCTTCGCGAATAAATTTCGCTAAACAACCCATCTACGGTTTTTTGATTCGCTGTATTTTCAAAGCGTGAAATTTAGATTAACGTCACCGATAAAAAAAACACTTTCGTTAACGATTGGTCGAAAATTCGTCAAGTATTGTTAATTTCTAAGTCCCGTCAAAAGAATAGTTAAACAAAATTTACGTTTCAAATACGTTCTGAAACGGTTGAATAAAGTTACTCGCGAATCTTTAACCCTTTGCGGACGAGAAGTAACGACACCTATGGGAGTACTTTAGCTTTGAATTTTATGTCTTTGAATTTTGAAGTTCTTGAGTTCCCAACTATATAATGCCCAACGATTTTAAATGTTTTATTAACGTATTAAGTATTCGTTACGTTAAGTTTTTTGCTTTAAATGTCAACACGGGTTCAGAAAACCAAAAATGATTAGGCGACTATTTGTCGACGCTCGTCCGCAAAGGGTTAAAGTGCAAATAATAACGCAAATATAACAGAGCGCGGTGAAATTGTTTAACACGTTGACTGCCAACTACGAGATAACTCGTAGTTTGGGTTATTGCCTAGGACGCCGAATACGAGTTATCTCGTAGTTTGTTTACTCGCCATATTTGTGCATCTACAATGAAATTCGTAGTATATCAATGTAAATACAATTAATAGATAGCCTCATGGAGGAGAAGAAAAAATCAACGTTGCCTTACATGAATAGGAAAATTTATTAATAAATGAACAGAAGATATAATCGTACAAAGTTTCTTCGATATCAAAAGCAAAAGAATATTTTTATCGTTCGCAAGATCTTTTATTTAAAAGAAAACACATTCTATATGCTTTTTGATGATTACTATTGTTGAAATAGCAAAGATATTTGAGCCAAATTGAGAATATCTCCAATTTGAGAATATTTTCGTCATTCGTCTTTCTTTCGTCTCAAGCGTTAACGTTTCGCCTCAGCAGTTTGTCGCCTGATGTCGAACCGTGCACACGTGCTACGTACATATATTTATAATTATCATAATAAAGTTTCTAACAACTATGTACTATAATTAAACTTTTCAATAACGTAATAATATTAAATTAAATTAAATTAATATAATATGATTAAATTAAATTAATATAATATGATTAAATTAAATTAATATAACACGATTATATTAAATTAAATTAATATAATACGATTAAATTAAATTGCCATTTCCTTACACCGGAATCCTGAAAAGTACCGTGGCAGTCAACGTGTTAACCACTGATATTCCTAAATCGTCGTCCTTCTTTTTCGTCGCGTTTCGCTATAATTCGAAGCGGGCACAAAGGGGAAGAATAAGCGAGGAGAACGAAGTAGCATTAAAATTGTCGTCGATTTATTACGAGCGAACGGGGTACTCGTTGACAAAGATACGACACTGGAACGTTGCACGGAGGTTTACGCATCCCGAATGGTCGGGTCGATAGCTCGGTTTTTGCCTCCGCGTTTATAATACAGATTTCATATGCTAATTCCGTGATTAACAATGCCGGGACGGAGCGTTTCATCATCCCGCGCTACCAGCGACGTCTTAATACCGCGGATTTACATGCTAATTCGCTGAACCACGCGGCAACCCTCGGCTGCGGTCCTTTTCGTGGACAATTTCTTCCCGTCGAATTATCCGTGTACCTCTGCATTCCGCTATTCTACTCCAACGCGGCGAAATTGATGAGATTTCAGCCGATTTCTCGCGGTTTATTTGCACGTTGCGCGATAACATTTCTTTCTCGAACGGTCGGCGAGTCTCTTGCTTCTTTGTTCGACGTTTTTTCTTCGAATTATTCTCGTTTACGGCGAGATGGAAACGTAATTCGTTCACTTATCCCGCTTAGCGCGTGCAGTAGATAATAAATGTAAATATATACAGTAACGCTTTTAATTGTTCGATAGATTTGGAAATACCAAGGCTTGGATATTCGAAAGTGTCGCAAATTTAAATGATTAGGAATTGAAACGCTTAGAAATCTACAGGTTTGGAAATTTAAACGCTTAGGAAACGAAAAGCTTGGAAATTTAAACGCTTGGAAATTCGATCGCTTGGAAATCCAAAAGCTTAGAAATTTAAACGCTTAGAAATCCAAAAGCTTAGAAATTTAAACACTTAGAAATTTAAACGCTTGGAATTTCAAACGCTTGGAAATCCACAAAAGCTTGGAAATTCAAACGCTTCGTAATCCAAAAGTTTAGAAATCTAAACGCTTGGAAATCCAAATGCTTAGAAATCTAAACGCTTGGAAATCCAAATGCTTAGAAATCTAAACGCTTGGAAATTCGAGTACTTAGAAATTTAAACGCTTGGAAATTCAAACGCTTGGAAATCCAAAAGCTTGGAAATTCAAACGATTCATAATGCAAAAGTTTAGAAATCTAAACGCTTGGACATCCAAATGCTTAGAAATCTAAACGCTTGGAAATTCGAGTACTTAGAAATTTAAACGCTTGGAAATTCAAACGCTTGGAAATCCAAAAGCTTGGAAATTCAAACGCTTCGTAATCCAAAAGTTTAGAAATTTAAATGCTTGGAAATCCAAATGCTTAGAAATCTAAACGCTTGGAAATTCGAGTACTTAGAAATTTAAACGCTTGGAAATTCAAACGCTTGGAAATCCAAAAGCTTGGAAATTCAAACGCTTCGTAATCCAAAAGTTTAGAAATTTAAATGCTTGGAAATTCAACTATTAGAAATCTAAACGCTTGGAAATTCGAGTAGTTAGAAACCTATACACTTGGAAAACCAAACGCTTAGAAATCCAGAAGCTTGGAAATTCACGTGTTTGGGAATTCGAACGCTTAGAAATTCCAAAGCATATAAATTCAAACGTTCGCAAATCCAAATCTTGGAAATTTAAGAGCTTGGAATATTAAAAGTCTGTAAAACTCTGTACATATATAATTGAAATCAACAATTTTAATTGGCTTTTTCTATATTATATTATTTATTTCCATTTCATAAAGATGTATATTTTCTATTGATTAATACGCCTATATTCTATGAAGAATGAGATAAGCGAGCGAACACTTGTGCGGTTAGATTCCTTTCGCTTTATTTCGTACCTCTTCAAAGAACATAATAGAGGCAAAAATCTCGTCGGTGTACAGTTTAGCAATTTTCAAATTAATATTTGCGACTCTGTTGTCGGTTGCAATTGAATATCCATAAAAAGTGGAATCGTGGAAGCCACAAGATTACACAGCGAAACCGCAGAACAACCTATTATCTTACAACAAAAAAAAGTAAAAGAAACGAGTATCAACCTGCGATTCGCTACACGCTTGAATGAGCTTCGAATCGAACGTTCGTACACTCTCGCTCATAAATGTTAAGACACCTGCTAGTCGTATACGAAACGTGACACTTGATCTAAATTATATTACGATCTGGTTTTATAATTAACTTTGGGACACCGCAATATATAAAATTGTTAACCGCTCACACATTTTAAGATAATTATTAGCAGACTGCGTGGATCTTTATACGAAATCAAGGTTTTCCAATCGTAACTAAAGAAATGAAAGTAAAATACAGATTAATTTCACCCTCGAAATATTGCGACGAGTTATAATATAATAAATAACGCTTTGGATATTTTAATACGTTATGCAATTCAGATTCCCATAATAGCATAAATATGCGTAATTTAATTATTATGTAAATTCACGCATTTACAGGCACGATTATTAAAGAAGATGAAGCTTAAATAGGGGTTGCTTTCATTTTTCGCGTAGTGCATTTAATTTTGTAAACGAAGTGCAATGGTCCCTAATCGATTAAGATTATTGTTGACCGAAACGCGATTAATTCCTTGGCTTACAACGAGTCACACTCGTGGCACGAATTACAGATAGACTTATTTAAGATAAATTCTGCTTGCGATACGATGTTCCATTTATTTTAGTCTTACTTTCCCTTCGGAAGATTAAGAATCACTAAATATAAATTATGCTGAATATTTGAATAGTTTGAACAAATGTGAGAACTGTAACCTGATAACGGTTGCTTACATAAGTGCAATAATAACAAATTCGTAGGACAAGGGGTTAATACTTTAGGCGCCATTCCTTTTGTTCCATCGCGTAAAAAGTAACGAAAAAAAAATTGAAATACTATCAATAAGTAGAATACGTGTCTGGGAATTATTACAAAATTTTTCGACCGGAACACTAAACTTTAAAAAATTCCAAAAGTCATAGGTGCGTCGGAAACTTTTGCAATGCTTCCTTTTACAATGCCAGATTTTCCATAACTCAGTTTATTATTATATTTCTATAATAATCATTCGACTGCAAAAAGACAGGCAACGCATAAACTATATAAACATACGAATTATGCGAAGCAAAGCGAACATTACTATTCTTATTGTTAAAGAATTAATCTCTCATCTCGAATTGCAATCGTAACGATACGAATTTGCCTAAAAATCTACGATCTAATCGTCGTACTTATCTATGTGAGATTGCCAATAGATTCGTCAACTTTATCGCAAATATTTTCGACACTTTTGAACGGAAGTGTACGAGAAGCGAAACCGCTGTAAACTCGCGGAACACCGTCAATTTCCATGCAACTTGCAAAGCGTATGCCTGTATCTATCGGTCGATCGACAATTTTCTCACCGCCGATGTTAAACGCACAAGCGAAGCACCAAGCGACGCGGTATTATTAACGCGATTAGGGTAGTCGAGGCGCGAGTGCACGCGAGGATCGGTTGGAATCCGCTCGAACACTGCGCGTCATGCTGAGCGTAGCTCGATCACACCTCCACGCTGTTGGACGTCGAAAGCCTTTTATTCAATTACCAGCTTCTCCCCGTTCATCTGCGCCAAATTCGACGAGTTTCCGTCCCGCAGCTTCGCTCGCGCATCGCCGGCGTTATTTATCGGTATCGTTTAGCCCGAGGAACGTTAATTAGTCGAGAAACCATCGGCAGCTCTTCCTCGACATCTTTTATTCGTTGGAATTTCCTTTATTCCATCTTTATCAATTTATTAATAATCAATTGATTAACTAATAATTAATACTTTATCGACCGGAAGCCTATTACTCGGCCCTTTTTTTAATTACATTTTTCTATTCGACGAAAACTATTATGTTCAACGTCGCGTTCGAATATTAGCCTGAAAATATATAATAGTCTCGATATCTGTAGGTGCGAAGCAGAACGATAGTAGATCACCGTTTGAAAAAAAAAGAAATGGAGTTTCATTTTATTTGCATGTCAAAGGGTTAAGCTATAGTTTGTAAAAATGTTGGCTCTTGAATACTTTGAGGGCGAGTATAGAAAGAGGAATGCTTCGTATAGAATTAAATTCGATGGCAGCTATTTATATTAATGCAATTTAGATTAATTTAGATTAATACAAAAATGCAAAGTTGCATCTCTGACAATTGCGAATAAAACAATCCTGGAAACGTTTCACTATCTCGACTTTATATCAGTTGGCCGCGAAATAAATCAGACTAATAGCTTGCTTTATTGTTCCTAAATCTGTGATCAGTACCAGGTACTGAGCTCGGTGTCAAAGGGTTAAAGAAGATTTCGATTCGATTAATCAACGATTAATCCTCCTAAAAGCCACCTAGTTAATTATTATACTATCATTAATTAATTATGATACTATCATTAATTAATTATTATACTATCATTAATTAATTATTATACTATCATTAATCGCTTAAATTAATTTCCCATCGATTCAACTGCAAAATTAATATCGCGAAATTCCGCAATAAACGCATAGCAAAAATCGCTTCCCAAAAACTGTTTAGCTCGCACAATTTAACTCCCACCACTCGATCGAAAGCCGCGGCAAAGACAAAAGCAGAGTATCCCATAAAGAAACGAGCAAGATAAATTTTAAAACCGTTTAAAACCTTGGGGGGGGATTGGTGGGGAAAAAGTCCACCGATTATTCGAGGAAGATTTTCAGGCAAAAGTGTTAAAGAAGAGGATGGTTGGCATAAATCAGAATGGTGCCAGTGAACCATGGGGAGCCATTGTGGGGTGAAGAAGCGAAGGAGGTTGGGAGGTGGACCTTGTGGTCAGGGTTAAGCGTGTCGCTGGCGCAGTATGATGCCGATCCTATCTGAAGCGGCTAATATAGTTGTCGTGAATATCTTAAGGTCGGCCGCGCATTCCATGGGGTTTCTCTGTTCCGAGGGTCGCCACGGGGCGCCCATTCGATCTGGCGAAAGCATCTGCTAATTCGGAATCATGGGAATTTGATTGGCCTTCCTTCCCTTCTCGCCCCAATATACTTGTCTTTGAACGAATTCTTGTATTCGCCCGCCGTTTTAATCAAATTTTCACGCTGCTTCGAAATCAGCTACAAAAGTAGCGAAAATATGCTTCTCGTAGTTTTCCGCGTTGAATTAACCAAGTTGCTGAACTTATGCAAGTTTTTGATTAATAGTCGAATGATTTATAAGTTGTTTAAATTGAACTTGGAATTAATCATTCAATTCAATTCATGATTTGGGTTTTTCTTTTGGGAGGGGTTGGGTTTTTTTGCGTCATTTATTTGCTAAACGTTAAACCCTTTAACGAACCACCGTTTAACCCTTTGCTGTCGAACTGAGTACCTCGTGTTGATCGCAATATTACAGTATTATATTACAGTATTATAGTAGTTTAATTAATTATAGTGACTTGCTAACCTAAAATCGAGACATTGAAACGTTTCGAGGACTCTTTTATTTATATTGCCAATAATACAAATTTTCATTCATGTGTTAATCGTAAAATAGCTGCGGTCGAATTAATTTAATTCTACGCGAAGCATTCCTCTTTTTAAGCTCGTCCTCGAGCAAAGCGTACTTTAATTGGAATATTTTTAGGACAGGATGTTAAAGACTTATTAAAGTAGATTAGCTTGTCTTGTTTGTGTAAATGTGAACAGTACAATGTTCATATAAATACACTAAGACACTAAAATAAATTTGGATTTCTCGAACAAATTCGTTATTAAGTCCAAAATATAAACTTCAACCATTTACCTGTGAAAGATTGGCAATATTTTATTTATCAAGTTGAGGTATTAGGTTGATGCATATGAAACGTTTTCTTCTTTTTTTTTAAAGTGATTAAACGTAAGTAAATTCCCCAGAACACTGTACATATACAGGTCTTCGAATAAATCGATCTCGGTATATTTGGCAACACTATAAACTAGCTTTAAACCACCTGCATTTCAATACAAATTTATTAATAATTTCAATTCGACAACGTTTCTACTAATATCAAAAATCTTCTGCCTTTTTTTATTAGTTGCTTGTGATACTTTTACCATTTTTGGTTCGGTTCGCATTTTTAGTTCCCTTGCTATAGATCGTAGCAAAATTCGGGAATTTAAGCCGAGCTTACAACTAGACGTATGATTTTTGCGAGATCGCTCGGATGCTTATCGGTAAAGTATCGCGAGGACTGTTTTTTTTTTTTTTTTTTCCCCGAGAAACGTTTAGAACACACGAATAAATTCGCCCCTTTATTTTGTTACATTTAGTTTACGCGCGACGGGAGAGTGTAATTTTAGAATGACACGGCCCAATGAGAAATACGGCCAGGCCCCCCATTATTTCACCGTAAAAAATAATGAGATTCCAACCAGTCACCTGATACCTTCGCGTTTCTCCGTCTCCAGAGCCCTGTGAATAAATTATCAAAACACTTTATCGAGACGATTACGCGCTGTTACGACTTATTTCCCTCCTCACCTCCCCCTCCTGTTTTTCTACCATCGGACGGCAAGCACCGTAATAATCCCGTATCATTCGATATCTTGTTACGACAGTGGAAATTACGCGAATCTCTCGAAAATTGCTACTAAAATTAGTCGGAAAAGTCATTCCTCGTCGGAATATATAATGCTAGGTGTACCAATAAATAATCCACTTCTTTCGTCTAATTTTCGCTCTTAGTTTGAACAAAATTAAACTCTTGGCTGATCTTGAATATAATCCCTGTCATTTGCAACGTTTCTTTCGAGGGAAAATTTAAACATCGTTTTTATAAAATACAATCGAACACGCGTGTAACTCGAATTCGACGTTTTGACTTATCGAAGTTTCGGAGTAACAGAGGTTTGGCATACGAAAATTTGATCACGTTTCGCAGAGTTCATTTGTTTCGCAACGTTAGACATATCGCGAGTTAACCCCTTGGCCTACAATAACGAGTCACACTCGTTCTATGAATTATGGCTTAGCTTCAACAAAACCAGATATTACCGAGAGTGGACTTTAATTTCAATTAAAATTTTTGCTTGATCTTGCAAGGTTGGAAGTTCTTAAGTAAAAATTGCCAACGATATTTCAATAATTTGTAAGTTAAATGATATAAAAACAGTAACCAGCTAATACTAGCGTACATAGGTAATAAAATAATCGTAGTACAAGGGGTTAAAAGTTTGATTTACAGGGTTAAAGTTGTAGAAGTCTCTCCATTCTAAATTCGAGATAAAGATAGAAATGCGTCTAAGTACGCAGCGCATAATTCCAATTCAAGTAAGCTTCATTTCGTTTTATAATTTCGCAGCGGAGTGGAAGGAAATGGACAAAATTTTCGAGTTAACCCCTTGCTTTAGAATAAGTGTAGCTCGTGAAACAGATTATGGCCTAAATGCAACAAATGTACGCCGCATTTTCAATAAATTATAATTTCAACTCTCTCTCAAAGTATATTATGACACTATAAGTTTAACGTTTATGAAATGCAAATTGCGCGTAATATAGTATATCAATGTTTTACACCCGATAAGGTATTAAATCTATAAACGTCGAACTCAAACCTTCTCAGCAGTTGACAAATTAATAGACCAAGAAGTTAAAGAATTCATCGACCCTTTAAAAAATAGTGGATTAATGGTTTTTCTTTGCTTTCACTAAAAATAGTGGATTACGTACTTCGCATTACTTTTACTAAACATATTGTATTACTTATACTTTCTTCCTAAACATTATCGAATTTCTTTACTAAACATTATCGAAATACTCATTTTTTATTACTTTTACTAAAAATAATAGATTAGCAGGGTTATCAAATAAAACTTCCCCCAAAACGCATAAAAATAATTCGCATGATGCTGACGAGACCCGGTAAAAGTTTGGGGTTAAGATTTTTGCCGAATGCCACCGAATAGTAGTATTTTTCGCGGCAGAAATTTTGCGAATTCCAATAAAAGCGTGTCGGCAACACGTGTCGGCGGTTGGCCACGAAATGCGAGAAATGTCTCTGGCCAGGCCGCCTGGAATCTTTTTCGCCGATCTGCGGTTGCTTCTTTTCCCTCAGCGAAACTTGGTTGCGTCGCAGTTTTGTTCCTTTGAATAGAAATCTTATTCTCCTTTACGAGAGTCGTCATTTCGAAACTCGCGCCAATCACATTTTTCTTTTTTTGTTTCTACGAACAACAACGTAAACGATTTGTTAACCCTTTGCATTTCAAAACTTTTTTAATAGTATGATCTATCAGCGATTCGAACACAATTTTTTGTCGACACGTGGACAATGTTAGCATTGCGATAAGCTTCCTTTGAAACGTGACTTAATTTCAATTCGTATAAAAGGAACATTCGAATTCGACTTTCGTTAATTGTTCGCTTAATCCTTTGCACTCGAAAAAAGTTTGTTTTTAATAATGTAACGTAAGAGTATTCTGATTCCCGTGAGACACTTGACGTATTATTTCGAGAAGGTGGAATTCGCGTTGATTCCGAAGAAATGGAAATCGAACCAATGGAAATAGAATTAAGGAAATCTAAACCATAAATTTTGACAAAGTTTACGATGCTTGTCTCCGTAGCCAACGGAGTGCAAAGGGTTAATATTTGTCGCGCTATTTGAAAGTAATTAACTATTTACTAATCGTGTTACACTCGGAAAGCTTCTTAGTATTATTTAGTACCACTTTTATTTAATTAACGAACAGGAAACTTCGAGCTTCGTAAAATCGGCCATTTCACGTGCAAAATTTAATATTGGAATACGCATAAAGTATCAAAATACAAGACGTCTCAAAAGAATTCCAATAGAATTAAATTGCTGAAAATAATCGAATCATTTTCTATTGTTACATTTGTAACAATATTCCCTTGTTAGCTGTAGTTCATAAAAAATTTCCATACGCCTCGCAAGTATAAAATAATACCATAAGACTCCATTTACGTTTTTTGTTCAGCAATTTCACAACCCACAATTTGCTCTCAATTTCATCAATCGCGTATTAACTTATCCATCGCTATTTCCATTTCCAATTGCTCAGCCGCTGCTTCTTTTCCCGATATTCCGCTATTTTCTATTTTCCCCGTAAACGCGACTCAAACACGCAACTAAAGAAAAAAAAAAAAAAACACCCCGCATGAAAGATTAATATTCGTCTACTCCACGATATTCAGCGGAACGGTTTCCCCTGACACGAATCATCGGACTGTCAAATCTGAATTCCACCCTGAATGCAGCAACCACCGCCGTAGGATTTTAGTATTCCCGGTCGAACGAATGTTAAACGTTCCTCAGCGACTTCCTTCGAGCGTGACCGTTCGAGAGACGTCGAATTATCCGTCGAAATCCAACGAAAATACCCGATCGATTAACGTTCGTCCAGTCGTAATACGTCGCGTCGCGGGGCTAGGCTTCCGGCTTCTGTAACAGCTTTTTCTATCCCCTTTGCCTGCTGCTATCGGGCCTTTTCTCGTACGACAGCCATTGTCGATGCAAGCAACGTTCTGACAACGGTTGAACGATGCAGACAGTGTCAACGGTAAATGGTTATGACGGGAACGCTTTGAATCGTTGATTTCCATGATGTCACATTACACGGAAACGCTGCTTGTCGACACTCGATAACCGGCCGGTCACGATCCATCCTCCGCGCAACGATTTATCGTACCCCACCCCGATGCCATGATCGAACCGGGCACTCCGGTGGTTCTTAATGAGACTCGAACTTCGTTTTAGATTAGCTGTCGTATATTTGGGAATGCTCTTTGGTTAGATGTTTGTTTCTTTCTTTTTTTCGTTGCGGAAACATTTTTGGTTGTTTAGTTGGAAGGGTAAAGGTGTTTCGGTGCTTTATTTCACCGGGAGGATTGTTTTTGGTTGTTTGCTCGGTGGGGGAATTTTATTGTAATGGTAGCTAGGTTTTAAAGTCGATGCAGAGTTTTTAATGTGATGCTTTGTGGGAGGGAAAGATTTTTGGTAGTTTAGTTTTAATTTTTCTTGCTTTATTTTACGGGGAATAGTTTTTGATTGTTTATTTGCTTGGAGAATTTTATTATAACGATTGTTAGGTGTTTAGGTAAGTGAAATCTACGAGTAAAGCTGCTTTTAATATTTTATTTCGCGGGGGATTGGTTTTTGGTATTCCATTTCGTGGGGAGATATATTTTCGTACTTTATTTGATAGGAGAATTTTATTATAATGCTAGTTAGGTCTTTAGGCAAGTATAATATTAGAGTAAAGCAATTTTTATATTTAGTTTCGCGGAGAAAAGGTTTTTGGTACTTTGTTTCATGGGGGAATGTTTTTTGATACTTTATTTGATAAGAGAATTTTATTATAATGCTAGTTAAGTTTTTAGTCGTGTGAATTATTCAAGGAAAGCAATTGTTGCTATTTTATTTTATGGGGGAAAGGTTTCTGATATTTTATTTTATAGAGGGTTGCTTGTTAGTATTTTATTCGTAAGTAGAATTTTATTATAATGCTAGTTAGGGTTTTAGTTGGATAGAACCTTAGGATAAAGCGATTTTTAATATCTTATTCGAAGAGGGGATACTTTTTGATACTTTATTCAAAGGGAGAGTTTTATTATAATGTTATTCAAATCATTAATCAAGTGAAATCTTTGGGTAAAGCAATTTTTAATACGTTATTTCATAGGGGGATATTTTTTTGATAATTTATTCTATAGGATAATTTTATTATACTGCTACTTAAGTCTTTAGTTGCTTATATTTTTGATGCTCTTTGTATTCTTTATATTTATTTCTTTGGGTAATGTTTGTTAGAGCGATTCAAAATATGCAAATGGTTTCCTTTACAAAAATTCAATAGAAATATCATTAGTGTAACGATATAATCAAACCTTTCTGCTATCTTCAACTTTGACCATCGTGTTTCGAGGCCCAAATTAGAGATAGATAAATAGAACGTTGGCTTTAATCAGAATTCGTTTGAAACGCCGTTGTTCCTGATAACAGAACGAATACTAAAATATAAACACGTAGCCCGGAAGAGCTACCTCCTTTCACGAGATAATAAAACTTCCTTTCCTGTTTTTAGATAAACATACCGAATAGTCGCGTGATTCTACATCCTGTTTCTCTAACTGCACACTAATTGACTATTAAGTGGCAGATAATTACGAAAGAGATGTGGAACAACACGCCGATTTACAATTTCATTCCGGTTTGCGTGGGTGGACAAATTTGGTATCTTATACCAAAACGGAAAGAAAGTCAAATTGCTGCGATATATGGTAATATACTAAATTCAATCCAATTCTAATTGAATCTACTTCATCCGAAATTCATCGGATAAAATAGACTAGATTTAATTAGAATAGATTACGATGGATTTAATTCCAGATTAAATCGTATTCGTCCATTACTCGTGTAAAGCTTATCACTGATTATTATTATGCTTCCTTGAAACAACCTTAATTATCCACTCTTTTATTATATAATATTTATTATAATTTCCTGTAACCAATTTCCACGTCGCGAATAAGTAAATAGTATAAAGTTGCTCGAAAAATTTGACAGTCAATCAAATCGAAGAACAATTTGATTTCCAATTATACAAGAATAATTAAAACTTCAGTGCAGGAGTAACAAAAAAGAAAAAAAAAACATTCGTAATGCAAAGTTAATTAACGCGGTCGATATAATGAAAGGGTTAATCCTCTCCACGAAACAAAGACAAATCAGGTTCGTCTTTAAAAATCCATGAACGATCCAACGAATACTAGACTTCGTTTCGTTCGACTTCGAAGCGTGGATTATCCGTTTAAGGGAACGGCCAGCAATTTAACAATCCCATTGCAAGGAAGCTTGAACGCGAATAATAGAGAAACGCGGAGGGCCCTTTTCCCGATTCTCGGATGGCGGTCACGGTTGAACGCGGTACAATCGGTGCCGATGAACGATCGATCGAATAGCCGCTCGTAACAACACGAGAAACATCGAAACGACGGTTTTACCGCGAAAGAAACGGTGACTACGGCAATGGATGATTAATCATGGAACAATGGCCGATGGTGAACGGAAGGCTGCGGGGCTCTGGCCACTTGGAAGTCGCCACCGGCTAGCCTCGTCTACCTGGAAGCCTGCCAATTAATCACGATCATCGTGTGCACGCCTCGTGTGTACCTAACTCGGGGACCGAGTTAGGACCACCATAAACAAAACGCGCCAATGGACGAGCCTCGGGAGGCTACGCTTGAATTATCGCCCGTGTGTGACTGACATTCGTGAACTTGGCGCCCAGGAAGGAAGCCTCCGCCGCTGCATTTTGCTCTATTGATCTGTACAATTTTTATGCTTGCCCTCCTGCACCCACCGCCAGAGGGACGTACGGAAAAAAATAGGGCTTTCTCGAAAGTACTCGCTCTAACCACCTAGCACATATTACAGGGTGTGCCGGGTTTTAACGTTCGAAGTATATCGGTATATTCCATGGCGCTAAATAAGAGAAAGTACGTGTCGGAATAATATTACTTAGCGGATGAAAAAATGTATCTTTACGTTGAAAAGCACTGCTTATTAACCCTTTGCGGACGAGTGTCGGCAGATAGCCGCCGAAACTCTCAATTTTCTGGGTAAACGTCGATTTTCAAAACAAGAAATTTGTGACGCTAATATAAAGACACTAATAGAAATGACATAATAAATATAAGAAACTAGTGATACTAATAAGCACTTTTGATAATAATTCGGCGAAAATTGGTTAAGTATTATTAAGTTCTGTCTGCGATTAATTCATAACTGAATGGAAATTTGTTAAGTGTTATTTTTTTCTCGTCCGCAAAGGGTTAAACAATAGGCCTAGCTCAGTCACTGAAGCCGATGATCCTTTAGCAGTACCAGAATCTAAGGGTCTGGTGCAATAAACATATGGAAGACCCGGGGCCGTCTTTTCTAAATATCGGCGCCAGTTTTCCACGCGTATTTTCAAGAGCGTTCTGTTATGTACCAAATAAATATAGTTTTAAGATTAAGACTGAGTCACCGGCTAGGCTATCCCTTTGGTCATTTGATCCAATAGACCCGCGTCATCGTAGAACGCATTTTGCCCTTTCCGTCCTACGAGACGCATCGGGCCTAAATGAGTAAAGTCCGGTGACTCCTTTTCGAAGAGAAAATTATAAAAACGCATGCCTCGCTGCGATCGGGGCTCATTCGTCAGTAGTGCTTCGAAGAGATCCGAAATCTCAATAAAGTTCTCTTGTGCACTTCCGTTTGTGGCTTATTTCCCTTCAACTCTAATCGTCCAGCGGAGAAGACTACGGAGTCTCGAGAGATCCTCCTTCTCCTCACGGCATAACAGTTCGAAGTATTCGTTCCTTGCTCTTTCGCAGCTGAGTAAAGACGTATTCCTCTAGCCTTTGAAATAAAATAAAATCACTCCGTTAATATTAGAATCGAGTATTCTTACTCAACTCGCAACCCCAATATTCCATCAGTACGTTATGTAAACATAGGAATGGAAAAATGGAAAAATACGGAATAGTAACCGAGTTGATGTTACTGCGAGCATTTGCTCGAATAGATCCATGTATTTACTACTTGACATCGTTAATCGCAGAGTTAATTGATACTTTGTTTCAATATGTTTATTGTTCTTGACAATAGCGATCAGAGATCGAATTTATAAATTTGCAAATTTCGTTTCTATTCTGTTTCATTTCGTTGAATGAATTATTAAGCTTTTGTGTTAATTTACTAGTTTTGTATTTCCTGTTTATTATTACTACCCTTCGATATGCTAACGTGTTAGGAGGGCCTGCTTGACTGATGAGTCGATTAACAGGCTCAGAACGAAACGCACACCCTTTTCCTATCTTTCCATCCTCTCAACAGCGCCACATGCCTTTGGGTATTGCAGAAGAAATTGTTATGGAATCGTAGCGAAAGGTGTTAAGATTGGCTGGAGAGATTTCCTAACATTAGGTTTACGGACGTTACGTGCATAATTCGACAGGCTTCCGGAAAAATACGTATACTGCATACAAATATTCGAACGTAGAAAGTTGAAGATGAAGAGAATCATTTAGAATACGTATTCATACCGTCGTATTAATTAAAGATAACATAAAGTACTGAAAAATAATATTTATAGTCTCTATAATTTTAAGTATGAAATCTGAACAACGTCAACGTGACGAGTTCCGTAAACCTAGTGTTATGGAAGAAAAGCAGACGGGAAATTTTATAAAGAGAAGGTTTTAAGCTTTACAATATGTCGCAGATTTTTGCAGGATTGGAAGAGTATATTTCTTGAATAGAAGCGGAGGAAATGGAAGATTTAGAAGGCATGGGAGATACAGAAGAGATGGAAGACTTAAAGGGAATGAAGATACGGGAAATACAGGAGAAATGGAAGATTCAGAAGACGTAGAAGACGCGCAGTAGAGATAGAAGATGAGAAAAGGCATAGAAGACACAAGAGATAGAAGATTAAAAAAGGGTGGAAAGCATAGAAGAGATAGAAGACTTAAAGGGAATAAAAATACGGGAAATAGAAGAGAAATGGAAGATTCAGAAGACGTAGAAGACGCGCAGTAGAGATAGAAGATGAAAAAGAGGTAGAAGATACAAAAGATAGAAGATTAAGAAATGGTGGAAAGCATAGAAAAGATAGAAGACTTAAAGGGAATAAAAATACGGGAAATACAGGAGAAATGGAACATTCAGAAGACGTAGAAGACGCGTAGTAGAGATAGAAGATGAAAAAAGGCGTAGAAGATACAAAAGATAGAAGATTAAGAAATGGTGGAAAGCATAGAAGAGATAGAAGACTTAAAAGGAATAAAGATACGGGAAATACAGGAGAAATGGAAGATTCAGAAGACGTAGAAGACGCAGTAGAGATAGAAGATGAAGAAAGGCGTAGAAGACACAAGAGATAGAAGATTAAAAAAGGGTGGAAAGCATAGAAGAGATAGAAGAGTAAGAAGGGGCGGACAACGCAGAAGAGATAGAAGACTTAAAAGGGAG
The DNA here is from genome assembly GCA_028830335.1 of Eucera pruinosa. NCBI lineage: Eukaryota > Metazoa > Arthropoda > Insecta > Hymenoptera > Apidae > Eucera > Eucera pruinosa. The sequence continues at coordinate 16,403,026 of JAMYCR010000006.1, forward strand.
TGGAAAACACAGAGCAGATAGGAGACTCAAAATAGGCGATGAAACTCAAAAAATAAGGAAAAATTAAAAGATGCGAGAGACGTAGAAGAAACAGAAAAAGTAAAACACTCAACTGGCACAGAAAACACTGGAGAAATAAGAGATTCGGAAGGCACAGCAAATGCAGAACAGTGGCAGAAGGTTCAAAAGACACAGAAGATAGAGAAAAATGAAAAGGTTTAAATGGCACATAAAAGGCAGAAGCCTGAAAAGGTGCGTGGAAAGGATGGAAGCTAAAAGATTTAAAAGGCACGAAAAATACGGAAAAATTAAAGGATTCAAGAAGTATAGAAGACTAAAAAGGGTACAGAAAAGCAGACGAAGCTAACAGACTTAGAAGTCACAAAAAATACAAAGAAAAACGGGGAATATAGAAGACGCTTGAAAAAAAAATCCTACCAGGTATCAACCCAATACAAAGTCCAGAAGCTTAGAAAAGATTATGCGATTGTTTACCGTTATCTTTCGCAAAGGTTTAACAATTGTGCTCCGTTATCATCGTACCTATAAACGAAACACGCAGCACACGTGCATACGTTGAACAAAAATGATTCCACGCAATTTCTACCGACAACTTTGTTAACGAAGCCAATCAAGATTTCATTATCGTCGAACAACCGCGCGTCTCTATTAAACATTCGACGGCGAACAGTCCCGGCGACGTCCAAACGATTCGATCGCTGTGAAAGAGTCTCGTTAAGCATTAGCATAATGTCATCGAATTATCAACGCCTGTAACCCTGTGCGTATCCCGGTCCACGGCGAACACGCGAGCGCGAGTTGGTGAAGTACACGTGTGTGCGCGTGTAACGAGGCACGCGGCATCGGCCATAAATAATGCATGGGCATCGCCGTGTCCCGGTCTGTAATTTGATTGCGGAGGCGTCGATTTAAAAGTTTGGCGCCCACCTTCCTCACGGACGCGACCATAATGGCACCTACACGTCGAGTGGCGTCCTGAACGGGGGTCCAAGGGGATACGAAGGGGGGGGAGTGGGGGACAAGGATTCAGGAGGGACCATTCGCTGTATTAGAGAGAGAGAAAGGATAAAGCGCGAGGCTTACGATGGAGAAGGGGATGGAAATAAAGGGGGTGGGTCGTGTATCGGCTGAGACAATCACACCATTGTTGAGGCCACGTGTAATTAACGATAGCATCGTTCGAGAATTATTCATTTATCATCGATCGGGCTCGTCCTCCTGTCCTTTAAGCGACTCGCGGGGTGTGACGGGACTTCGAAACGCGATCGGCGAAATATTTGCGCCCTCTTTGACCTCGCCATTACCCTCCAGCTGCTTCGTGAAATTCTTCACTGCAGCAGTGAAAGGCGAGCATTTGGTTGTTGAATTGTGGGCACGTCTTTTTTTTACACGTAACGGATTTCTCTCTTTTTGGAAAGCAATTTTTGTGTAGTATGTTCGTTTATTATATAATAATTCTTGCCTTTCGGCTTTGAATGGATTCCGATTTCATATACATATATTTTGTAACATTTCAACTTCCTTGTGCTGGTTTTATAACTTAACTTATTTTGTAATTACTGTCTTTCTACTTGGAATTATCTTATAACTTAGATTATTTTAATACGTGTTATCTTTCTGGTTGCCATGAACTCATAGCTTAACTTATTTTTTAATAATTATTTTTATTATTAATAACTGTATTCTGATTTATTGCACTCAGCGTTATCAATTTTATGTGCTATGAATCTTCTGTAATTGACACGTTGAACTACGAACGTTTATGTGTTAGGCTGCTACGAATGGAAAGGTCGATTTTACGTAGCTTAAAGTTTCTCCAATCCTTGATCGATTAAGAGTATTGTTAAATAGTAGACACGTGTTGTATACGAATATAAAGTTTGGTGCTGAATTGAATTCAACTAGATTGTTATTTAAATGATTTCACATAAGATGATTGATAACGAAGTAAAACGAACAAACGAGTATAAGTAATATTCGAATGTTCTTCTTCTATTAGTTTAAGTCGTAACGCAATGCAAGATAATATTAATACAGATTTTGGTACGAAATATACGTAGATTGTAGACGTATAATTCGACGATACTTTAAAAAACGTTCAATAATTAAAGTATACATTTTGGAAACGAATCTTGTGTTTGCCTAAAAGGATCCATCGACGATGATAGATTAAGAATCGTAGTTGAATTTGATACTCCTAAAAATCTACAAAATATTGCCCAAAAAATTTGTATCAATCTAAGCGACGACCAATGACGAATTAAATAATTGTAGTTGAATTTAATCCTCGTCTAAATGTCCAAAATATCGCGCAAAGCTTTGTGTCAGTCGAAGTAGATCCGCAACCAGGAATTAAGAATTCCACAGTTGATTCGATACTCGTCGAAATGTCCAAAATATCGCGCAAAACTTTGTATCAGTCGAAGTAGATCTACAACCACGAATTAAGAATTCCACAGTTGAATTTATTCGTCGAGATGAACAAAATTATTACGCAAAGCTTTGTATTAATCGAAGTAGATCTGCAACCAGGAATTAAGAATTCCACAGTTGAATTTGCTCGTCGAGATGAACAAAATATGGCGCAAAACTTTGTATGAATCGAAGTAGATCTGCAACCAGGAATCAAGAATTCCTCATTTGAATTCGATACTCGTCAAGATGAACAAAATATTACGCAAAGCTTTGTATTAGTCGAAGTAGATCTGCAACCACGAATTAAGAATTCCTCAGTTGAATTCGATACTCGTCAAGATGAACAAAATATTACGCAAAGCTTTGTATTAGTCGAAGTAGATCTGCAACCAGGAATCAAGAATTCCTCATTTGAATTCGATACTCGTCAAGATGAACAAAATATTACGCAAAGCTTTGTATTAGTCGAAGTAGATCCACAGCGACGAATTAAGAATACCACAGTTGAATTTACTCGTCGAGATGAACAAAATTATTACCCAAAGCTTTGTATTAATCGAAGTAGATCTACAACCAGGAATTAAGAATTTCACAGTTGAATTCGATACTCGTCGAAATGTCCAATATATGGCGCAAAATTTTGTATGAATCGAAGTAGATCCGCAACCAGGAATTAAGAATTCCACAGTTGAATTCGATACTCATCTAAATGTCCAAAATATCGCTCAAAACTTTGTATCAGTCGAAGTAGAACCGCAGCGACGAATCAAGAATTCTTCGGTTGAATTTACTCGTCGAGATGAACAAAATTATTACGCAAAGCTTTGTATTAGCCAAAGGTAGTTGGCGTTGCGCTGTTAGGCGCGTTTAGCCATTATGGCTTCGTTCGACATGACAAGAATATTCTCGCAACGCCACCCATGTCGCGAAAAGAGTAGGGTGCCACCCTGGGTGAGCACCCTAACCGCGAATATGCGCGCAATCGCCTCGCGATCGCGCCGCGCATATTCTAGCCTCATTAGAAGGGACACTCTTGCGAAAGAACACGAAGACTCGCGAAGTAAACGTTTGAAACCGCAATTCGTTATATAGATTAATCACTTTACACTCCGGATCGGCCGTATCTTAATCGTCCATTAACGGGTCCGTGAGAATCACGCGAGTTTCCTTTCACGCTTAATTACCATTCATTTATGCGGTTGTTCGCGTAATTCTAATTGAAGCTACCGCGGGCATCTCTTGCGAATCGAATTTCACGAGGACGCGGCTGAATTCTTCGAACAAGATTCGATCTTCGTTCTATTCGATGGAAATATTACGTCGAATTTATTACGCGCAAACTCGTTTCGCTGTTTTCAACCCTGTTCGCGATATTCAATTCGATCAAGCGTCCAAGTGTTTCATTAGGTGCAACTTAATCGTAATTTAAATTTACAATACGTTACACGGATATAAAAACAGGTTGGTGGATTTATTTTATGGAATAATCGAGCATCTATTTTGGTAGGAGTCTTTAAATTAGGTATTTTAATGGAGTTGAAAATGAACGCTGAGTTTGACGAAATAATTGGATTATTCATTGCCACGTTTAATAATTACGAGATACTTTTATGCGCGATAAAAGTGACAAAACTCAAAAGACATGATTTTTCCAGGTATTAATATGAAAATCTTACGAAAACGTTCTTTCACTAATTACCGTGAAAATCTTATTCGTTTAACTTCGTAATTCGTATGCTTTATAATTTTCTACTAACGTTCAAAAATATTACCCTATAGTAAGTATTACATTACAGTAAATAGAATATTTTAAAAAACGCCAATGCTTCCAAACTTTCGATCGCTAGTTTTAGATAGGTTCAATTTAAGTCGAAGAAAAGCGGCAAAGGGTTAACGTGCCCGTGCGCAGTAAATAGAATACGGTATTAGGATAGTTCGAATTCGAAACGATGGAAGATGGGGGGGAGTGGGATTTAAAGGAATTAAGAAGTCGAAGAGAGGTTGAAATTCCATTGCCGGGGCCGTTCGTCGCGTGAGCGCCATCATCATTTCTTTTTGTGTCATAAACACTCTCCCAGCGATTCGAATCGCGTCTAAAACGTGAAAGAGGCGTGTGACCCTCTTCAGGGATGCCAGCACGCGTCGATGCCGTCATAATCGATTCCTCGAACGTCTCTTCGCCAGGGCGAAGTCGTTAATGACGATGCCAAAAAATGCCAACGACCACCCTCGAGGCCTTCTTGCCGATTCCCCTTGCGTTTTTTCGCCGACCTTTCGGCTCGGTTCTACACCACTAGACGAGAATAAGTCCGCCCATGTTTACATCCGTCCTATTTCGTCACCGTTCCTTCGTAACCTCCCGTACAATCTAGCGTTATTGTATTATTTATCTGACGAAGGTTCTAGTATACACTGAGTGTCTCAGTGACTCTGTTACAAGGCAACATCTCCGTTACCGTTAATGATACTGAAAAACGTTTCGGGAACAAATCACGTGGTTCGAAACGGCACATATAATAGAGGAAATAATTTTCTTTTACAGATTATATTTTTCGAGATTTCAACGTCGTCAGCGTTTTCTTGAATAGGATTATATACTTTTATTATTATATCATAACGACTGAGGTTGAGACAAATAGATTGACGTGTATATATATATTGTTTAATAGAAGTAATATTTTGTTCCTAAATTTGATTAGAATTACATCGTCGATCCGTGTGCAAATTTATATATTTATCAAATAAAAATAGAGGAATATTGATGCAAAGGTATGTTAAAATATTTGCAAAGAATAATTATAAAATGTGTTTCGATTAACTTCTGTTTTTTCTTATATTGCAACAAAGTATGATTGCATAAAAATTCATAGTTTAATTCACGATGCCTTAATAACCTTTTATATAAGCTGGACAATTTTTCAATAGAAGCGATATGTTTTTAAATTTGATTGTAATTGTATTGTGGATCTCTATGCAAATTCATATATTTATCAAATAAAAATATGAGAATATCGATGCAAAGATTGGTTAAAATATTGCAAAGAATATTTACAAATATGTGTTTTAATTAACTTCTGCTTATTTGCATTTGAACAAAATGTATTTGCACAAAAATTCGCGATTTAATTACAATTTCCCTCTTAATTTTTCATTTTTATTTCCGATGAAAGTAGAATTATTCTTGGAGGAAGAAGGAAAACAATTAGCAGCATTAGTATTAATTAACTTGTTCCTTGAACTATATTATAATTATTGGCTTGCTTCCTCGTTTCCTCGTGCTTCTGAATTCTAAATAGTATTCCCCGAAGAAATTAAAATCGTTCTTAAAGGAAAATAAGAACAATTTGCAGTATTAATTAATTTGTCCTTTGAAATTTATTGTAATTATTATTCTTTGCAATATTCTATGCTTCTAAATTCCGAATAATGATTTCCCAAAACAACTGGAATCATTGTTGAACGAAACGAAGAACAATTCATAACATTAGTATTAATTTATTTATCCTTTTCAATGTATTATAATTCTTAGCTTGTTTCCTCGATCGCTTATGCTTGTAAATTTTAAATAACTAATTCCTAAAGGAACTAAAGAATTCTTAAACGAAGAGAAGAACAACTCACGGTACTAATCGATTTATCCTTTGCAATTTATTGTAATTATTATCCTTTGCAATATTTTGTGCTTCTAAATTCTAAGTAATAATTCCTAAAGAATCTAAAATCATTCTTAAAGGAAAGTAAGAACAATTCACAGTACTAATTAACTTATCGTTTGTAATTGATTGTAATTATTATTCTTTGCAATATTTTGTGCTTCTAAATTCTAAGTAATAATTCCTAAAGAATCTAAAATCATTCTTAAAGGAAAGTAAGAACAATTCACAGTACTAATTAACTTATCGTTTGTAATTGATTGTAATTATTATTCTTTGCAATATTTTGTGCTTCTAAATTCTAAGTAATAATTCCTAAAGAATCTAAAATCATTCTTGAAGGAAAATAAGAACAATTCACAGTGCTAATTAATTTATCCTTTGTAATTGATTGTAATTATTATTCTTTGCAATATTTCGTGCTTCTAAATTCTAAGTAATAATTCCTAAAGAATCTAAAATTATTCTTGAAGGAAAATAAGAACAATTCAGAGTACTAATTACTTTATCCTTTGCAATTTATTGTAATTATTATTCTGTGCAATATTTTGTGCTTCTAAATTCTAAGTAATAATTCCTAAAGGATCTATAAACATTCTTGAAGGAAAATAGAAACAATTCAGAGTACTAATTAACTTATCGTTTGTAATTGATTGTAATTATTATTCTTTGCAATATTTCGTGCTTCTAGATTCTAAGTAATAATTCCTAAAGAATCTAAAATTATTCTTGAAGGAAAATAAGAACAATTCAGAGTACTAATTACTTTATCCTTCGCAATTTATTGTAATTATTATTCTGTGCAATATTTTGTGCTTCTAAATTCTAAGTAATAACTCTTAAAGAATCTAAAATCATTCTTGAAGGAAAATAAGAACAATTCACAGTGCTAATTAATTTATCCTTTGCAATTTATTGTAATTATTATTCTGTGCAATATTTTGTGCTTCTAAATTCTAAGTAATAATTCCTAAAGAATCTAAAATTATTCTTGAAGGAAAATAAGAACAATTCAGAGTACTAATTACTTTATCCTTTGCAATTTATTGTAATTATTATTCTGTGCAATATTTTGTGCTTCTAAATTCTAAGTAATAATTCCTAAAGAATCTAAAATCATTCTTGAAGGAAAATAAGAACAATTCACAGTGCTAATTAACTTATCGTTTGTAATTGATTGTAATTATTATTCTTTGCAATATTTTGTGCTTCTAAATTCTAAGTAATAACTCTTAAAGAATCTAAAATCATTCTTGAAGGAAAATAAGAACAATTCACAGTGCTAATTAATTTATCCTTTGCAATTTATTGTAGTTATTATTCTTTGCAATATTTTGTGCTTCTAAATTCTAAGTAATAACTCTTAAAGAATCTAAAATCATTCTTGAAGGAAAATAAGAACAATTCACAGTGCTAATTAACTTATCGTTTGTAATTGATTGTAATTATTATTCTTTGCAATATTTTGTGCTTCTAAATTCTAAGTAATAACTCTTAAAGAATCTAAAATCATTCTTAAAGGAAAATAAGAACAATTCACAGTGCTAATTAATTTATCCTTTGCAATTTATTGTAATTATTATTCTGTGCAATATTTTGTGCTTCTAAATTCTAAGTAATAATTCCTAAAGGATCTATAAACATTCTTAAAGGAAAATAAGAACAATTCACAGTACTAATCAATTTATCCTTTGCAATAATTCTTCATAAAATCATAGAATCATTCTCAAAGTAAAGGAAAACCAATACGCAATATTAATTAATTTATCCTTTGCAATTTATTATAATGATTATCCTTTCCAATATACAATATTTTCCTTCTAAATCCTAAACAACAATTCTTACCAAAATTTTAATCATTCCTAAAATAAAAGTAATGACCAATTTATAGTTTTATCAATCCTTTGCAATATTCTTCGACAATTTTCTTTCAAAATTTCCACTCTTCTTTTCGATCTAAAAAAAATGTTCAAATAAACTATTGATTCTACTTTCGATATTGAAAATATTCCCCCCGATTATTGCAACGAAATTCGTCGTCGTAATTTTCCCTTGCGAAAAAAGTAAGAATATAGAGGAAAGAAAGATTATTCTGGGAGAAAGTTTGAAGGAATCCATCCTCGCTGGAAGGATATTTTTTTTTTAACGAGAAAGAGGAGGGACTTCGGTGGCGGGTGTGTGTTTCACGGTCGAAATCTTCCCGTAATTTTTTCATCATTATCTCCGGGGTATCTTGGCCGGTTGTACCGCGAATTCCCGAATGCGGATGCCGGCTCGTTCGCAGGACGTGCGAGGAATTCGTGCGAATTCGCGGAAAAGGATACGGCCGAAAAATGTGCGCCCCGCTTCAACGAACGTGTTTACATGCGCCCCTTCCATTAGAAACGTCACCAAATCTTCTACCCGGCTGTGTTTACTTCTTCGCAACAAAACTTCCAGCGAACAATTTTTATAACGCAATCTCGCTTTATCTTACAAGTACAGGTTTTCTGCTTTAAATTCAACTTCTTGCGCAGCAAATTCGCGTCCTGTTGCGAATTAAATTCACTCTTTTGGAAGTCGCGTTATTTAAAATGTAATTTTTCCTTAAATATTGGTAATCGAAATAAAATCGAATCGAAATAAAATCGTGTTGTTAAGAAATTCAGAAGATGGTTGTAATATAAAAATACTCTTAGAAGTATGCTTATTTTTTTAATATCTGGTAATTACATTTAGTTAAATTTAGTACAATTACTACCAGTGCATTTTATTACGTAATTGATAATTACGAGTAAAGATACGAAAACTGTGTATAGACGATTGATAAATAATTTAAATACGATACGTGTAAATTGAATTTATACTACGAAACCAGTATTTAATTCGATTACGAAGATTCAAAATTTCATTCGGTTCAATTACATTTATTTCGTTCTTTAAACAAAGGGTAAGTTTACGAATAATTCTGCAAAAATCATCGACATATAGAATTGAAATTTAAATCTGCGAATATTAACGACGACTTCTTTATACTTGTCCGAATACCAATAAACATTTTCAGAAGATAATAATTCGTAATGCAAATAAATTACGTTGAATATAAATTACCGAAGTCCAAATTTAATATCAAAATTTACGTACGGCTGCTTTGCTATTAAGTAAAATAATTCGAGTATCGGTTACAGGGACACCAAGCAGTTATTGTAAAACCTACCCTATATTCTGCCAGCATTCATTCGGTGGTCGCGTATTTCCGGCCGCGTTCTCAAAGTCAACCACGAGGCTCGTAAAAGTAGCATTAACTGGCCAACAGCCGGTTGACGTTTCAATCTGTTCCTGTGGCCATTGAGAACGGATGAAAACCGCGGAATTCGTGTCCTACCCGACGAATGGGAAGAAAACGCTTTCTTTATTTTGCCCCTTTTGTCCGATTGAACAGGGCTCCTCCCTCGCGTTTTCGCATCTGCGCCACGCACGAGACTCGCAAGCACAAAAGCTCCTCCAAATATTTATTTTTACGTGCCGACGGTCAAGCTGAATGCCGACGATAATCTCGTTAACAGACTCACAATAGAAACCGACTTTGACTTTGGGAAAAAGTTAACAGTCCGTACGGAATTGGTTTTCGCAGGTCTCGTAGATCGAACAGGATAGCTAGGCTTCTCCTGTAGAAGTTTTGTATTTTTGGGAACACTTGCATTCGAGTCGTATTATAATTTCCTGGAAGTCGAATGCGGATGGATTGTTGTGAGATTTTCGGGGAAGATTGGGTGAAGATTGTCAAATTTTGGGAAGGACTTTTTTTATTAATTTCTTAGCTTAAAATTAGGAGTCGCATTCGTAGAAAACATTATGCTTGTAATTTTTCCAATATATCAAATATATTCATTATAATTCTTCCTATATTTCCAATACACCCAAATAGTTTTTCCAATAGCTTTAACATATCCAATATAATTTTTCCAATATATGTAATGCATGCAATATAATTTTACCAATGCCTTCAATATAATTTTTCCAATATCTCTAATGTATCCAATTTAATATTTTCCTGTATCTTCAATGTCTCTAATATATCTAATATAATTTTTCCAATATCTCCAATGTTTCCTATATAATTTTTCCAATACCTCCAATGTTTCCAATATAATTTTTCCAATACCTCCAACATACTCAATATAAGTTTTCTAATACCTCTAAAGTATCCAATATAATTATTCTAGTATCTTCAATGTATCCAATGCAACTTTTCCAATATTTCTAATATATCCAATATAATTTTTCCTGTATCTTCAACATATGCAACATAACTTTTCCAATATTTCTAATATATCCAATATAATTTTTCCAGTACCTCTAATGTATCCAATTCAACTTTTCCTGTATCTTCAATGTCTCTAATATATCTAATATAATTTTTCCAATATCTTCAATATTTCCAATGTAATTATTCCAATACTTTCAACATACTCAATATAAGTTTTCCAATACCTCTAATGTATCCAATATAATTTTTCCTGTATCTCCAATGTATCCAACATAACATTTCCAATATTTCTAATATATCCAATATAATTTTTCCAATATCTTCAACATATGCAACATAACATTTCCAATATTTCTAATATATCCAATATAATTTTTCCAATATCTTCAACATATGCAACATAACATTTCCAATATTTCTAATATATCCAATATAATTTTTCCAATATCTTCAACATATGCAACATAACATTTCCAATATTTCTAATATATCCAATATAATTTTTCCAATATCTTCAACATATGCAACATAACATTTCCAATATTTCTAATATATCCAATATAATTTTTCCAATATCTTCAACATATGCAACATAACATTTCCAATATTTCTAATATATCCAATATAATTTTTCCAATATCTTCAACATATGCAACATAACATTTCCAATATTTCTAATATATCCAATATAATTTTTCTAATATCTTCAACATATGCAACATAACATTTCCAATATTTCTAATATATCCAATATAATTTTTCCAATATCTTCAACATATGCAACATAACATTTCCAATATTTCTAATATATCCAATATAATTTTTCCAATATCTTCAACATATGCAACATAACATTTCCAATATTTCTAATATATCCAATATAATTTTTCCAATATCTTCAACATATGCAACATAACTTTTCCAATATACCCAATATATCCAGTATACTTTTTCCAATGCACCCAATACATTCGATACAGTTTTACAATACAGTATACCGAAAAAAAACTGGAATTCGTTGGTAATATCCTCTTGCTGTTGGTCTTTCGAACGCGTCAAAACTCAGTGGGAATCTCATTAAATAAAAAGAATGGAAAGATCGTAGGGGAAAGGGACAGGATTGAGGGTCTGACGTGGGATCGTTCACCCATTGGTCTATACCTGGTGGTCTTGGGTGCCAGCAGGGCTCTAATCTAATCCGACAGGTCACCGATACAACGTCCTTCGGATTAACCGGCGTTTTGTACAGGTTAGCCTACCGATTTCGGTTCTCGTGACATCCTCCAATTCTTGAAGTGGATATCTTATCTGCTCCTCTTCCACCTTTACGGACGACTTTGTAACCTGCTTCAATGTTTCTTTCGTGACAACTATTGCTTCGCTACCAGCATGCTTACAAGTTCGAACAAGAGGTTCCACAGATTATTTAGCCTTCTTGCTGGTTACGGTTTTTCGGATTTACGGTGGACGAAGCGAAGATAAGATTAAATTTATATAGGAACAATTGGTAAAAATGTGTGCGATCAAAAAGTCCGTGCGAAAGAAATTTTCGATTGGATATTTTTTGTGTATAGTTAATATTTCATTTAACAACAAAGAAATGTACGTGAATTTTGTTATTAAATTTGGACTTCGGTGATTTATACTTAATTTAATTTATTTCGTATTCTAAATTATTATTTTCCCAAAATATTTCCCCATATTCGTTGTTTCTATGTTCTTGCAAATTAGGATTCGCTGTTTCTTTGTTTGTGAATATTATGGAATCGTTGTTTATTTTCGTGTTTCTGAGAATTATGAATTAACTAATCGCTAGATTGCGGATCTTTATGCATTCGTGGGGAATTTAGATATGTATAAAAGTACAGAATTTATGGTATTTGCAAAAACATACAAGTTACCTAAAATAAAGAACATCTTATCGTATGCTAGAATTGTATTATTTATAAGGCAGCGATAATTTATAGTTTCACTCGAACAATTTTATTATCAGCTTGTTACGACAGCTCAAAATGTTTACAACTCGATGGAATATTCCAATGCTACGTCATACACGCGAAAACAATAATTGAATTAAGTATTTACACGTTAGATCAATACTTGTCACCATTGATAAATATGTTAAAGTTCGACTTTTATCGATGCACGATTCGCAATTATTCGCCAGCTTCATATCGTTGCATTTCGAATACAAAGCAGCTCTTTAATTCAGTTCCATTTCTCTAATTTCGCCAAGAAAGATACAAATCGACGGTCTACCGGTTACCGTTGCTTTTCACTGAAACTGAGAACGAGCGAAACGTGGAAGATTGACGTTTTACAAGATTTTCGAGAACGTGCCTAAAGAAGGTAGCTCGGAATTCATATTCAGAAGTGGTCTCCGTACGAAGTATGTAAACAAGAGCCGTCCAACGTGATCGCCATCGACGATCGATTCGATCGATCTGCCTTCGAGGTAGAAATCACTTTCGCGGAACGATAAAACATATGCGATGACTTGATCGCAAGATTATCGCGACTCCCCGCGACGTCCCTTCCTGTAACTTTTTCTTCGCTTATCGTCCACTCATGCGACTTCTGTTCGCGTCGACGTCGTTGTACACGTTCGTTCACCCACGAAGCTTGTAAAATCTGTAAAAGTAAACAATGGATTCGTCGCGTAGACCTTAATAATTCCACAGGGAAACGATCGAATTACTGGCGACGCTTTTGCATCGATATTTCTTAGTTTGGGCATTTAATTACACGTTTATTTACGTGGACGAATTCGAAGCATTTGAAACACAGAAGAAGGTAACGATTAGAAGCATAAATGCAGTGGCTGCGAAAAGTATCGGCTATTTCTGGTAGTTTTTAATCGAACGCTTTTTGAGTAGCTTAGAATGTTAACTTAAATGCGACGAATTATTAAGTGTTAATATATATGTAATATAAATTAATTATTAACTGTTAGATATCTGTTATATATCTAGTAGTAACTGTTATGTATCTAGTAGTAACTGTTATATATTTGTTATGTATCTAGTAGTAACTGTTACATATCTGTTATGTATCTAGTAGTAACTGTTGTATATCTGTTATGTATCTAGTAGTAACTGTTATGTATCTAGTAGTAACTGTTATATATCTGTTATGTATCTAGTAGTAACTGTTGTATATCTGTTATGTATCTAGTAGTAACTGTTATGTATCTAGTAGTAACTGTTATGTATCTAGTAGTAACTGTTATATATCTGTTATGTATCTAGTAGTAACTGTTATGTATCTAGTAGTAACTGTTATGTATCTAGTAGTAACTGTTATATATCTGTTATGTATCTAGTAGTAACTGTTATATATCTGTTATGTATCTAGTAGTAACTGTTGTATATCTGTTATGTATCTAGTAGTAACTGTTATGTATCTAGTAGTATCTGTTATGTATCTAGTAGTAACTGTTATATATCTGTTATGTATCTAGTAGTAACTGTTATGTATCTAGTAGTAACTGTTATATATCTGTTATGAATCTAGTAGTAACTGTTATATATCTATTATGAATCTAGTAGTAACTGTTATATATCTGTTATGTATCTAGTAGTAACTGTTATATATCTGTTATGTATCTAGTAGTATCTGTTATATATCTAGTAGAAACTGTTATATATCTGTTACTACTAAGTAAATTAGTTAATCTATGATTACGTTGAATTTTCAACCGTTAATTGCAATTGTGAGTAAAAAAGTAGGAGTCTAATGGTTGATTAAATTTTTGTTTCATTCTAGTTACACGCTCCTGATGATTATGGTGACGTCTCTCGTCTGCAAACAATAATTATTTTATAATTATTCGAATCGTGAAACGAAATACGGTTGCAAACAAGGCTTGGGCAATTGTAATTAATTTAGTTAAATAATTTCCAGTTAATTGCAAGTAATTCATTCAAGAATTCTTATTAATTTCAATTCCAATCGATTCCAATCAATTCAGTAATCCTTATGTCGAAGTATTCGTTATTTCATTTGAGTAAAGTAATCGAAATGAAAGATTATTTCAAAGCAATCAACTTAAACTGAACACAAAGTAAAGTTAACTTTCTATACTATTTGTGAAACAAAAATAATTAAACGTTTCATATAATCCAATTATTTCGAACGATTATTTGCTATCTTATTTCAAACGATTATTTACTGATATACTTTATATAATCAAGTATATTAACTATTAAGAATAAAGTTTCTTTACGTACTATCTCAATTCAAATAATTACTTGCTATCTTACTTTATTATTTTACATTATATTACTTTAAATAAAAAGCGTGCCCAAAGACCTTTTATATTATAATTTTATAAATCTAATATTATATAAAATTCTACATTACATTACTTTAAATAAAATGCGTATCCAGAGGCCTTTTATATTATAATTTTACATTACATAACTTTAAATAAAATGCGTGTCCAAAGGCCTTCTATATCATAATTTTACAAATCTAATATTATATAAAATTCTACATTACATTACTTTAAATAAAATGCGTGTCCAAAGGCCTTTTATATTATAATTTTACAAATCTAATATTATATAAAATTCTACATTACATTACTTTAAATAAAATGCGTGTCCAAAGGCCTTTTATATTATAATTTTACAAATCTAATATTATATAAAATTCTACATTATATTACTTTAAATAAAATGCGTGTCCAAAGGCCTTTTATATCATAACTTTATAAATCTTATATTATATAAAATTCTACACTACATTACTTTAAATAAAATGCGTGTCCAAAGGCCTTTTATATTATAATTTTATAAATCTAATATTATATAAAATTTTACATTACTTTAAATAAAACGCGTGTCCAGAGGCCTGTCACAGTTTGCGTTCGAATCGTCGAAGCTTATTGCTACACCAGTGTATTAAAAATGCCCCGAAAGGGTTGATTTTCACGGTCGAGGGCCCGGAATCCAATTTCCAGGCGCGCAAACAATCCTCCCCCAATCTTCCTCCGAATAGAGAAACGTTTCCAACGGAGCAACGAGGCCTCGCAGACGGGCCCAGCCGTAAAAAGGCGATCCCATAAAAATATTTCGACTCTTTCATTCCTCCTCGCTAACCGCGTCGTCGATCCTGAAAATGTTTCCCCGTGCACGCCCCCGTTTCACGGGCCGGCGATTCTTAAAGCTTGCCCACGAGCCCGTGAAAGTCGAGCTTAAAAAGTCCCTCCGGAGGATCGTGATCTTCCCTTGGGACAATGCTCTCCGCACTCCGCAGCGAGGATAATCGTGATCTCGCGGTGAAACGGATCCTAGTCTTCTCCGCATTTTTAAGCCACCCCCTGAGACCGAATCTTGCCTTTTAAATCGCTTCTTTCGCTTTTTCAAAACTTCGAAAAGAAGTTTAAACCCAAACTTCTCAACTTCTTCTCAAATAATCCAAACCTAACCCAAACCTAGAGGATGTTATGATGCAGGGCGAATCGTAGGGGAAATTGTTGAAGTAACAAATTAAGTAATTACAATGTAAAGTGCTGGAGGAAATTAGATATGTTTAGATGTGTTTATTGCTTTCCAAGGAGGATTACGATGAGCACCGTTTCCATGCGTATACGCGTATAAAATAAATCTTGTTCTGTATTGGTAGAAAATACCACGTTTTGAGCGGAAATGTTATTAAAAATTGTATAATGTGTCCATTATATATTACGCAATGTATTTGTTAATCGATTTGGGTAACAGATTAACGTGCTAAAGTTCGAACCTAACGCAAACCTATCGATGCTAATAATCCCAGGAATTAAAGTAATCGCCAATGCTATTAACATTAATTTCCCCCCCTTTTTAATTCTCTTCGCCGAGTTTTCTATAGATCATCTTGATCAAAGCAGAATCGCATCCAAAATTGTAAATACCAAATCTCTAAGAAGCCGAACGTAATCCAAGCCTAACCATAATCTAACTCTATAACAAGTATATCTCTATAAATATATAATAACTCTATAATATATATAAGTCTATCAATACGAATAATTCCTAAAACCAAATGATTTACAAACTCTGTCAATATTAATCCTTCCTCTAATTTCTAAGTTTTCTTCTCAATTCGCTTCCTCCTTCAATTTTACCACCTTATAAAATAAGTTGAAACAAATCCAACATAGTATTGTTCAAAACTCGTATCGTTAAATACAGAACGAACTAAAGTAGCCAACACCTGTTTCAACACTCTCACACGTAAAGCATGTTACAAATTCGAATCTTTTCGCGTCATCTACAATTCTTGTAATCCAAAAGCAGGGTTAACAATATTCCACCCTTAACGAATATCCTCGAATCGAGGCGAAAAGGTACGAAGCATAATCAAGGACACGGAAGGGTAGAATTTGGGTCCAGAAACGATATAATGCTTCCTCTTATTTCGTACCCTCGTTGCGGCCCCGCGAGCGTACGGGAAAAAAGGGGGGGGGGGTAGGGAGATGCTTATCGAAAAGCGAGGGCTTTGTGTTAAAGAGGCTAATTCCCAAATGAGTTATTACCTATAAAACGCGCGGCCCTTAAGTGGACGGTAATATTACCGCGGTAATAAACGGGCATTTATGGCCCTCCCCTGTCTCCCTCCCCCTCTGCGACGCCCCTTCTTCGGACCGTTGCGCGTTCGCCACGGAAGCGATGTAAATAAACCCCCTTGGGCTCTCTCCTTTCTTTCCACGAAGCTCGACTATTAAAGTTTACGATTCTGCCGCCGCCACGGCACCGTGCTTAATTAATTAGGTTCAACAATGTGGACCGGGACCAACTCAAACTTTTCTCTCCCCCCCCCTTCCTCGCTTTTTTTCGCGTCGAACAAGGGGGCGATGGTGGGGGGAGCAGTGGGTGAAAAGGGGCATTGCTATTTTTGGTGTCTATTATTGGCACATGGACTTGAGATCGCTTTAACCCTTTGCTCTACAAGATGTAGGGCAATCCCTGTAGAGATTGTCTGTATTTAACCCTTTGCGGACGAGAATTAGTAACACTTGCGAGAGTACTTTAGCTGTTAATTCCACGACTTTCAGTTTTCACGCTTTTCAGTTCGAAACCATTTCATTTCCAACGATTTCAAATGTTTATTATTACGTTAAGTATTCATTGCATTAAGCTTTGTGCTTTAATAGTCGACATGGGTTCGGAAAGCCAAAAAATGATTAGGCGACTATTTGTCGACGCTCGTCCGGAAAGGGTTAACTGTCTGTATATAATTCTAAGTAAAATACTTAGATATCTGTAACAATATTTGTAACACGATTAAACGACACTATTAATAGCCGCAAGAATCGCGTGCACGCGAAGTTAAACAATTCCAGATATTTGACGTGGCAAAAAAAGGAAAAAAAGGAAAAGCGAAACAATTTTATCGACAAGAAGATAGCGTGGACGAGCAGGTAAAAAGAATTCGCGGAGGGGGTTGCGGTCCATGAGATTTCCTGAAGGTGAAACGCCTCCGCAGGTCGTAGCTGGTCCTTCAACAATCTCTTTTCTTCCTCTTTCGCGTCTCTCGCTCTCTCGCGGTCTGTCCGAGAAGAGGGCAGTAAATCAGCCCGGTGAACGTTTACGGGGGTTTTTGGGGAATGTTGGACAAACAATTGACGGCTAATAAAGCCGCGTCCACACCGCGGGGCGCCACGTGGGAAGAGATCGGATTATCCCGCGGGTACCGATCGCTATCGATAGAACAGACGCGTTTCGCCAATAACCAAATACACTTTTACGCTTTTTCAGAACCGTTCTGGAATTTTTCGAAACATTTTGGATACTTCGTAACGAACGCTTCACTTTACCGTGGCGACTACAAAAATTATTCGCGCGTCACTGTATTTACTAACCCCTTGCCCTACGATTATTTTATTAGTTAGTTAGGTTAGCGTTAATTCACCACTATTTTTATATCATGTCACGTAGAAATCATTCGTATATTATAGGTAATCCTTATTTAACAACTTCCGGGCTTATAATACAAAACTAAAATTACAGTTTAAATTCAATTTCATCCGGAATAATAGACGTTTTTGTTGAATCTGTGATATAAGTCGTACAACGAGTGTGACTCGTTATTGTAGGGCAAGGGGTTAACGCATTCGAGTGTCGAAGATTAATTTGGTCCAAATATATCGAATAAAATAAGTTTCCTATTATTAAACAGTACTCTGAATTTATCGTGTTATAATCGAAGCGTGGAATCTAATACGAAATTTCCGTATCGAGAAATTAGGCTGCTTTTTTATATTTTTATGCGAATGATCTTTTGGCAGGTATACTAGGCGATCGCTAGACTGCGAATGTTTATGCAAATGCGTATTTATGTAGCAAATAGATGAAGTTACGCGGTATGAGTAGAAATTTGCTATATTATTGGAGGATTCTAACAATGTAATTTTGACTCCGCGTATTTTACATATTACATATATTTATCGTCATTTTTGTATCGTGTTACGGGTAAATTGAATATTGGAAACAATTTTTATCTAACCACATCCAGTCTCATAATACAAAGTTAAAACTAGAGTCGAAATTAAATTTCATCCCTAATAATAGTAAACATTTTTGCGTCGAATCTGTGGCACAATTAACCCTTTGCGAACGAGTGTCGACAAATAGTCGCCTAATCATTTTTTGGCTTTCCGAACCTATGTCGACTTTTAAAGCAGAAAACTGAACGCAATGAATACTTAACGCAATAATAAACATTTGAAATCGTTAGGAATTATATGGTTTGGAACTCGAAAGCCTGAAAATTCAAAGACGTAGAATTCAAAACTAAAGTACTCCCATAGGTGTTATTACTTCTCGTCCGCAAATGGTTAATAGCACGAATATACTTCGCTATTGTACACCAAAGGGTTAATCATTTTATAAGGGTTATCATCTATTTTTCCTGTAGCCAAAATAAAAAGAGTGTTCGTTCGTGGTTTATATCCAAACGGAGGAAAAAAGAAGTTCGTAAAAGGATGTTAAACAAATGGAAAGATTGCCAACCTACTTGAGACCGAGAGCAAAGGTTTTGGGCCAGTTTCTCTTGGGCCGTTAGGTGTCGCCGTGATATTAACGACCCGCATAAAACGTCCGGTTCATTAAACAGCAGATAAGATTGTCATAATTTATAATTTAATAACGGGCTAAAGAGGCTCATTAAAAGGTGGACGGTTTCCCGAATGCCACTATATTTATTACGAGCGAGGCTCGCGTGGTACCTTTCCTCCTTCGGCAAGAAACGGAGGGAAGAGAAAGAGATAGAGAGAGCTTGGAGCGTCACTTTACGCGAAACTTTACGTTCTCCACGGCGGGGCAATTAGACCGGGAATCGAGGCCTCGCCTCGTATAAAATCTTCTCCCCTTTCGTGACACCCATAGCCTTCTGAATCATTAAACGTGCTTTTGGAGACCGGGAACCAACCGATTCTCTTGCCTCTGGTATCCACGCGTATTTTATGTTTTCGTACCGAACTTTTTTTTCCAGGTAATCTTCCTATTCTAATCCGTGGAATTTGGAAGACAGAAATGGGGTAGTTTGATATTTTTAATCATACTTGGAAGCACCGTCGTACCTAGTTATGGCTATATATACTATCGATAAACATTCTGCATTTTAATCCCGAGTTTGTTGAGGATACCGTTATTAGTAGTTAATGCAATTTAGAAGAGACGAAAGGGGTAGCTTGTACTTTGATTCACTTTTGGATATTCTTATAGCTAATTATGGCTGGTATCATTGACTAAGAACAGGATAGACTACTTATCCAATACTCTTCTTTGTCATCTAGATTTGGAGCTCATGAGTTTTCATTTTTATCTTTTCGATTGTCAAGAATGTATAACTTTCGCGTTTGCTCTTACCATTTGTATATTAAAATACTTTAGAAGCGTTTACATTCTTTGTCAGATAATAACACGAAAGATATTCTTCCGAAAATTCTGAATTTTTAAGTTATCGGTATTTCAGAGCATGTGACACAAAGTACCATAAGATAATCGGTTTATCCTGCACCTCATCTGTGCTGGTATCATCTAATATTAATTTGTTGCATATGAAACAACCAATTTTATGTAGTCGAAGGTTCCCTGTTCGTTAACTAAAAAAAAGTAGCATTAAATGACACTTATTTCCAATTGATAACAAAGCAACAGCTTAACAGAGTCATCGTCAATTGTTACAAAATCAAATACCAAACAATAAACTTTTCTTATAGAAGCTTAAATTACATCAGCTTTTCCTAATATTAATTAAACTCCTTTTGAAACACGCGTACTTTATTTATCGTTTAAAAGTAGTGCGTGGTAATGACGAACAAATAATAATTAGTCAAACATTCTAAGTAAATCTGACGTTTATAGAAGAACATTATTTATTCAATTAACGCATAGAAAACTTTAATCTGCAATTCCTATGCAACTCCGTGTCATATGCAAGCACCAAATAATTTTCCTTATTTAAATTTGCGATACGCCTAAGCTATCTGTACGAATAAACATCGTCCGTTCGAGCAAACGAAGGAAACGAAGAAACAAAGTAAGAGTAGCTTCGCTGCCTGTTAGAGGAAGCGCAACAAAACCGCAAAAGACCCTAAAAATGCGGTACGAAAAACTGCTTAAGGATGAAGAGCGATAAATCTTCCGCATCCGTGGACGTCTAAACGCGATCGTGACCCCGTTGAGAGGGATCGAAACGCGGCGACCGATCCACAGGGATGGATACAACTATAATAAGCCACCGTGAGGCCATTAGTCGGATTATTAAATTTCTCGCTGGTGGCGAGGCTCGGTCGTAGCAGGGGAACGAAGGAAGAAGAAGGCCTCGAAGAGTAGACTTCGCGTTTAGGCAGCCATTAGCTGAAGATTTACGCCGAGCCGTAACTCATCGTACTCATTTGTTCCTCTGTTCTTCTCTCTTTCTCTCGTTCGCGGTTTACGCGTATATCGGCGTCTCTTTTTCGCCGTTGCATCACTGGGTCCGGTTCTCTCGTGGGCCCGTGGGTCTTCTCGTCTCTCTTTTGGGCCCTTTCGACGCTTCGACGGACTCCATTCACCGTGGCCTCCCGATTGGTCCATCCTTCATTCCGCGTCTATCCTGTCGCCTTTCCCTTTTTCTCGTAGAAAAAGACCACGTTCGCTGTTGCTACGAAGTTTAGATTGTCTTCTTCTTTATTTTTCTTTGGAAATTAACCCCTTTGCCTACGATTGTTTTATCACCTTGTGGCGGCTCTCCTGCACCCACCACTAGAGAGACATACGAAATAGGACTTTCTCGAAAGCACTCGCTCCAACTATCTCGTTCATATATATACCGCCTCCAATATCCCAACGTCTAAGGCAGGGCCTGCTAGGTAGCCTTACTGATGAGTCCACTAGCAGGCCCAGGACGAAACGCAACACCCTTCCTTTTTCCTATCCTATCCCCTCTCTACAGCTCCACAACCTACTTAGGCTAGCACGAGTTGATCGCTATTTTTATATCGCGTCACGAACAAATCGTTTGAATATTCCAGGCAATCTTTTTATTTAATAGCCTTCGATCTTCGTTAAAATTAGAGTTCAAGTTTAACCCTTTGCGGACGAGTGTCGGCGGATAGCCGCCGAAACTCTCTATTTTCCGGGTAAACGTCGATTTTCGAAACAAGGAATTTGTGACGCTAATAGAAATAACATAATAAGTACAAGAAACTAGTGGCACTGATAAGCAATTTTGATAATAATTGAGCGAAAATTGGTTAAGTGTTATTACGTTCTGTCTGTGATTAATTCATAACTGAGTGGAAATTTGTTAAGTGTTATTCTTTTCCCGTCCGCAAAAGGATTAATTCCATTATTAACAGTACGCGTTTTCGTCGAATCTTTGGCATAATTGACAGAACGAGCGCGACTCGTTATCGTAAGGCAAATGGTTAAATTAATAAGCGATTCCTTCGGAACTTTATTCGAACGTCTGCAACGGTTTACTCGAAGGGAGAGTCGTTAAACGGTTGAAGGAAGGCGCGAGATGGGATTGTTCGATGATCTAAGCAAAATTCGCAGGCCGCGAAAGGTGTCCGCGAGAAATTGAAGAGGTTTGGGAGCAGGTGCCGGGTAATAAAGCGACCGGAAAGGCACGGCCCACTCCGGAAAACGAAAAGCAACGAGCCGGTCGGCTATTTTTGGCGTGACATTACTGGATGATTTGTAGGTTTCCCCGCTGCACCGCGCGAACTCCTCGTTATATTCGCAACAACCGGACGGAATCGCCTCGACATCGTACGAAACGCCACGGTCCCGATCAAATTTGCATAACGAACGATTCTTTCGCGGATAGAGTACCTTTAGCGCTGCAAACACCTGGATTATACCCCTGGCTAATTGATAATCGACTCGCTGTCAGCTTTCTCCGCCACGCAATATGTATTATCCGGTCATTTTCATCAATGTAGGAGAAAAACAAGGCAATACTTTTAGCTATTCGTCGACGAAGCTTGAGATAAACTTGTTCAATTTCAGGTAGGAAATTTGTAAGCTTCTAATATTTTTTTTTTTTTGGTAATTGAATTGGAGAATTTTGAAGCATTTAGGTACTTCAGTTTTCTGGTACCGAATTATTCCCCGTATTAAACCCTTTAATTACTTAAAAGAGTTCTTCGATATTTCAAATATTGTATAGCTAAAAATACTAAATCTTCGCTTCTTCGCTCTTTCATCTTCGACTCTTCCATTTGCTATGTTTAACTTATTCCTCGCGTTTAACCCTTTAATTACTCCAATAATACATTTCCTTTGCCCTCCCCCAAAAAAAAGGAAATATAAACGCGTCGAACAGCGTATTTTCTCACGCACACAAGATACTTTCACTTAAAATACGATGACAAAAGCGGCGTCGTGTTGGATGGAAATTGGTCGGCAATTTTCTGCCGGCCTTTTCACGCGATGAATGTAACAGGAAACGCGGTTCCTTTCGACGTACTACGTAGGATGAAAATGGCGCCGTAATCGTAACGAAGAGTGTTTTTAACGTGACGGAGGGAATTGTCATTTGAATGATCGAACGCTTTGAAGTTGAGGGTAGGCAACTTCTTTCTTTCGGGTGGTCCATTCTGGTTCGTCGAAGAAAAGGCAAAAAACAAAACGGACTTCCATCGGTGGACGGGTAGAAGGGCGCAAAAACGCGGCGCTGGTAGAACCGGCGCGATTCTCCGGTTCGACGTTACCGCGAATTATGACGCAAAGAAAGACAGCAGCAGTACCATTTTCGGTTAATACCGGGTCATTCGATGGACGAGCGAACGATCCCTCGCCGCGGAAGAAGAGTCGTTAGCAGAATAATTGAATAAGTAGTTTGACGCGTCTCCTCTGCACGATTGCCTCGTTTCTTCGAACCAGGAGATTATGGGCAAAGAAACTGCCATATGATGTCGTTCAAGTGGTTTATCAACCTTAACTTCTTTAATACCACGAAGCTTCGAACATTCAAATTTTTCGCTACCCGAAAGTTACGCATATTTAATCTTTCAAATAATCGAGCTCGCAAGTCGTTTCATTTGCATCACGGTTGTGTTCCTGGTTTGTTCTTAATCAACTCTTATTTTATTTATCTGGTTTTTATACGTCAAGTGAATTAGGTGACTCGAGAATTCTAGGAGAAAATAATGTTGTTAATTTCATAATGCAAAGGGTTGATCTATGGTGAATATTGAAATTTTTAAGTTATTCAATATTCTAACTATTAAATATTCAACCCTACGATTATTCAAGATTGTAGGCATTTAGTCGCTCAAATATTTAAACCTTTAAGTATTATTCCAAGCTTCGAATATCAAATTTTGCAAGTATATAAATTTTTAATCATTCCAACCTTCGAGTATGAAATTTTGCGAATATTAAAAATATTAGACATCCCAGCCTCCAAATATTAAAATCTATAAGTACCCAAATTTGTAAATACACGAGTATCCAAATATTTTAATTCGTAAATATTCCAGCCGTGAAATATTAAAATTTCGAAACATTCGAACTCGCAAATATTTCATCCTACAAATATTCCATCCCCCAAAACTGAAGCTCAGTAAACATCTAAATTTTTAAGTATTTAACCACTTGCATGCTTCCCAATTGGTCTTAAATTTACGTAAATTCGAAGGATATAAAATGGAAAACGAATAGGTTGCAATAAAGTAGTTTTAATACTTTTTTAATCGCTTGTCCTACGATAACGAGTCACGCTCGTTTTATCAATTATGCCAAAGATTCAACAAAAACAGCTACTATCAAGAATAACATTAAATTTAAATTCCAATTTTACCTTTGTATTATAATACGGTAGATTGTTGAATCAAAGTTTCTAATAATATTCAACTGATTTGTACGCGACACGATCGATTAACGCTAGCCTAAGTAGGTAACAAAATGATAGTAGGGCAAGGGGTTAAAAGTATAGTTGAATGGATAAATAAAGAGGTATTAGTATTTTTGCGAAGAAATTTGCGGATGAAATCGGTCAGCGAGAAAATATCACCGAAAGCATAGTCCTAATGGGCATAGCCATTATTCTTATTTATTGCCGCGGCGAGTTCCGTGCACCGGGCATAAATAATCTTAGGTAATTGCCGGAGAGGAGCCGCGGAGTTCCCTGGAACCCTTTCTCGCGGCTCGTTCGCTAATGAACGACGTCGAATAAAGTTATCCTCCTCGAATGAGCCTCGAACTGTGCCACTTCCACGCCTACAAAACCGATCATTGCCTTTATACCAATTCCCATACTTTCCCATTCCAAACAACCGAACTCACAAATATTCGAACTTGCAAACATTCGAATTGGCAAATATTCAACCTCTCAATATTAAAACTAACGAATGTTCAAGCGTACAAGTTTTCAAATAATGAATAGTCAAACTTGCAAACATTCGAAGTAACAAATATTCAACCCTTTAAATATTGAAATTCGAGAATATTCTAACTTACAAGTATTCAAGTTTGCGAATATTTAAAGTGTTGTATATTTAAACTTTGAAATATTAAAACTCGCGAGTGTACAATCTTGCAAACATCTAAATTGGGAAATATTTAATCCCTCAAATATTCCAATGTATAGGTAATTATTCAAACTGATGAATAATTATACTTGCGAATACTTAAGCTGTGCAATATTCAAAATCGTAAATATTGAAACGTGCAAACGTCGAAACTAGCAAATGATCAACTACTCGTATATCGACACTTGCAAATATTACAACTGCAAGTATTTAAGATCTTATATATTAGAACTCGCAACTATTCAATCGTCCACCTTCTTAAATATCCAAAATTGCGAGTACTCAAACTTTCAAATATTAGAATGCAACCCAAACTTAACGCATCCCCATAAATATCAAAACTTGCGAGTACTCAAACTCTCAGGTATCCAAACCTAACCCAAAAATAACACACCCTCTTGAATATCCAAACTTTCAAGTACTCAAACTCTCAGATATCCAAACCTAACCCAAACCTAACTCACCGCCTTAAATATTCAAACTCGCGACTACTTAAACTCTCAGATATCTACTGAGTCTAGTACTGAATCCAAACCTAATCCAAACCTGACCCAAAAATAATCCAGCCCTTAAATATCCAAGCTTGCGACTACTGAAACTCTCAGATATCCAAACCTAACCCAAAAATAACCCACCCCTTTAAATATTCAAACTTGCGAGTACTCAAACTCTCAGATATCTAAACCTAACCGAAACTTAATCCAAACCTATTCCAAACCTGACCCAAGAGTAATCCAGCCCTTTAAATATCCTAACTTACGACTACTGAAACTCTCAGATATCCAAACCTAACCCAAAAATAACCCACCCCTTTAAATATTCAAACTTGCGAATATTCAAACTCTCAGATATCTAAACCTAACCGAAACTTAATCCAAACCTATTCCAAACCTGACCCAAGAGTAATCCAGCCCTTTAAATATCCTAACTTACGACTACTGAAACTCTCAGTTATACAAATCTAACCCAAACCTAACTCACCGCCTTAAATATCCAAAATTGCGAGTATTGAAACTCTCAGATATTCAAACCTAACCCAAACTTAGTCCAAACCTAATCCAAACTTGACTCAAAAATAGCCCACCTCCATAAATATCCAAACTTGCGAGTACTGAAACTCTCAGATATTCAAACCTAACCCAAACCTAACTCACCGCCTTAAATATCCAAACTTGCGAGTATTGAAACTCTCAGATATTCAAACCTAACCGAAACTTAGTCCAAACCTATTCCAAACCTGACCCAAAAGTAATCCAGCCCTTTAAATATCCTAACTTACGACTACTGAAACTCTCAGTTATACAAATCTAATCCAAACCTAACTCACCGCCTTAAATATCCAAACTTGCGAATATTCAAACTCTCAGATATCTAAACCTAACCCAAACTTAGTCCAAACCTAATCCAAACCTGACCAAAAAATAATCCAGCCCTTTAAATATCCTAACTTACGACTACTGAAACTCTCAGATATCCAAACTTAACCCAAAAATAACTCACCACCTTAAATATCCAAACCTGCGAGTACTGAAACTCTCAGATATCCAAACCTAATCCAAACCTGCCCAAAAATAATCCACCCCCTTAAATATCCAAGCTTGCGACTACTGAAACTCTCAGTTAAACAAACCCAACCCAAAAATAACCCACCACTTTAAATATCCTAACTTACTACTACTGAAACTCTCAGTTATACAAACCTAATTCACCGCTTTAAATATCCAAACTTGCGAGTACTCAAACACCCCGATATCCAAACCTAACCCAAAAATAACCCACCCCTTTAAATATCCAAACTTGCGAGTACTCAAACTGTGAGATATTCAAACCTAACCCAAGCTTAACACGTATAGCTCATCAATTCTGCAATTTCTCTCGCTCAATTTGCCCACCGAACAAACAAACGAACAAACAAGCAAACAAAATAAATAAAGTAATACGCTTGAGACGCGTGATAAATCTCGCAGCGAGCAACAAGAGGAGTCCCGTTCAAGTCGCATGTGAAAAGAGAAACATGGTGGTCGATGAAAAATCCTAATAGTCCGCATTACTAATAACTGGTACATTGGAAGGGCGTGCCAAAAGAGGGGCGGTGGAACGGGGGGGGGGGCTCTAAAAGTCCTGGACAGGTAATAACTCTATCCTCTCGACTCGTTACGCCTTCCTCCTCCCTTCAACTCCTCCCGCAACTCCGTTCGAGGCGTTCTATTATATGGGGAGACTAACTGTGCCGACGTAACAGCGTGCAATTAAGTTAAACAATTGCCTAGACCGCCATAAACAACCGTCGACGTGCTTACAAATCATTCCCTTCGTGTAAAAAAATCTTTCGCTGCTCCGTTTCTTCCCAGCTTCGCTCTTCTTCTTCTTCTTCTTAAGCTTGTTTCTTCTTCTTCTTCTTCTTCATCTTCTTCTTCTTCGTGTTCTCCATTGCTGCTCGCTGATGGCGGGTCGTTGCCGATCGGAAATTTCAACGTCATTTTAGAGCAGACAAACCGCCGGTAATGATATCTTGCGTCATCGAGGTAACGACGTCTTTCGCAAGCCGTGTATAAATCGTCGAATTAATGGGGCACCATGAACGGCCTCGTGGCTCCAATCAAAAGACTTCTTCCAAAATGGTCACTCGATTTCGGTTGCGTTACGGTAATGGATTTGATCGGCTTGTCGATGCACCGGTTCTTTCTTTTTTATAGTAATTGGTAGTAGGTTTGCAGCTTTTTTTCGAGGAAGTGGAATAGGAGGGAAATAAGGGGTTGGAGTTGCTAAGGTTACTAATGGGAGTAAAAGAGAGAGAGAAATGTTGGATGGTTAATTAAATGGTAAACGGGATATTCTGCGAATTAGAGTAGTGGATATTTGAGAGTTGAAATATTTAGCATTTCGAATGTTTGACACGTGGAATATTTGAGTGTTCGAATAATTAAGGGTTAAAATATTGGAGAATTGAAGTAGCTAAGATTTGAAGTATACGAAAAGTGGAATAGTTGAGATTTGGAGTATCTGAGAGTTGGAATAATTTAGATTTTGAATATTTGAGAGTTGAAATATTAGAGGGTTGAAGTAATTGAAATATGGGATATTTGAAATAGCTGAGAGTTGGAATAGTTGAGATTTGGAATATCTAAGAATTGGAATAATTTAGATTTTCAATATTTGAGAGTTGGAATATTAGAGAGTTGGAGTAATTGAAAGTTGGGATATTTGAGAGCTGGAATAGCTGAGAGTTGGAATAGTTGACATTTGAAATATCTGAGAGTTGGAATAATTTAGATTTTCAATATTTGAGAGTTGGAGTAATTGAAATTTGGGATATTTGAGAGCTGGAATAGCTGAGAGTTGGAATAGTTAAGATTTGGAATATCTGAGAGTTCGAATAATTTAGATTTTCAATATTTGAGAGTTGGAATATTAGAGGGTTGGAGTAATTGAAATTTGGGATACTTGAGAGCTGGAATAGCTGAGAGTTGGAATAGTTAAGATTTGGAATATCTGAGAGTTGGAATAACTTAGATTTTCAATATTTGAGAGTTGGAATATTAGAGGGTTGGAGTAATTGAAATTTGGGATATTTGAGAGCTGGAATAGCTGAGAGTTGGAATAGTTAAGATTTGGAATATCTGAGAGCTGGAATAACTTAGATTTTCAATATTTGAGAGTTGGAATATTAGAGGGTTGGAGTAATTGAAATTTGGGATATTTGAGAGCTGGAATAGCTGAGAGTTGGAATAGTTAAGATTTGGAATATCTGAGAGTTGGAATAATTTAGATTTTCAATATTTGAGAGTTGGAATATTAGAGAATTGGAGTAATTGAAATTTGGGATACTTGAGAGCTGGAATAGCTGAGAGTTGGAACAGTTGAGATTCGAAATATCTGACGTTCCTTTTTACTCGCTTTATTAAGCTATAAACCCCGCTACTGGTTTATTACCAGTATGCACATTGCTGAAAAGAAATCCACATGAGTCTTGCCTCGAAAATTACACGAATATACATATAAGATACATGCTTTTCTATTTAAATACTTGAGGCTATCGTTAAATTATTCATCGTCATTTGCATAAGTACAAAATCCTACGCGTGCTACTAAATACAAACATCTGAGTATTGAAATAGTCAAGATTTGGACTAGTTGCTAGTTTGGATGTTTAAGATTTGAAGCAGCAGGCAAAATCCGTATTGTATTTGCTTTCGAAGTTCACGCAGACGAATTCCGGGAGAATGGTGGAAAATCGGTGAGAGGATGCACGTCATAAAGGCCATAGAAAAATCCGCGCCGCTTATAGGAGCGAAAGAGACGGTATATCTGGTCGTTCCGGGGGTGAAAACGATCCTCAAACGCGTCGTTCCGCCATCGGTTACGTACGCTTCCACGCCCGGCGTATTTTATTGGGCAGAAAATTCTACAATAAAGGACGGCTCGTCTGGTCCCTTTGTGCTCCTTGCCAGAAACATCGTTCGAGCATTCCAAGGGAACTTTATTAAATTCGAGTCTCTGTGCTGCGCCAGTAGGACTGATTTATGACGTTCCTCCAGTGTCCATCGAAGAATTCCACGACAAAATTGTACAATTTCAATGCGGCACATCTACGAGAAGAATGCCAAAATCAATAACTTTGTACACGCTCAAAAATTATCTTATCGAACTGAAAACGAAATGAAATACAAAATAAATAACGTAAGAAATACATATAAAATGCTGACCTGGTGTATAATTAAAGTAGATGGTAGAATTTTTAAACACAATTACAAGGTATTCGACAAAGTTGAGCGAGTCATTATATTCTAATTAACTGAAATAATTGAAGGTCGAAGAATGTTTGAAGATCGAAGATTCAAGAATATTTGAAGATTGAAGTTCGAAGAATATTTAAAAATGACAGATCGAAAAATATTTGAAGATTACAGATAGAAGAATATTTCAAGATTGAAGATCGAAGAATATTTCAAGATCACAGATCGAAGAATATTAGCAGATTGAAGATTGAAGAATATTTGAAGATTGAAGTTCGAAGGATATTTAAAAATCACAGATCGAAAAACATTTGAAGATCACAAAACGAAGAATATTAGCAGATTGAAGATTGAAGAATATTTGAAGATCAAAGATCGAAGATCCAAGAATAATAGAAGATCGAAGATTGAAGATCGAAGATTGAAGATCGAAGATTGAAGATCGAAGAATATTAAAAGATCACAGATCGAAGAATATTCGAAGACTGAAGATCGAAAAATAAGGATAAGTTTGAAGATCAAGGAATAAGAGTAAGTTCTAAAAAAACATTTCCCCCCAATCAATACAAATCGCATTAACCCTTTGCCCTACAATAACGAGTTACACTAGTTCCATGAATTATGACACAGGTTACAGTAAAATGCCTATTACTAAGTATAAAATTTAGTTCGAATGGTAATTTTAATTTTGCATCATAAGATTGGATGTTATTAAAGAAAAATATGCGTACAATAATCGAACGATTCATACGTGACTTAATACAAAAATTAGTAGTCAACTAATGGTAGCCTAAGTAGGTGATAAAGTAATAATAAAGCAAGGGGTTAATAAAATATTCGAAACACGCGCAAAAGGACCACATTTGGTTACTTTTTCTTTCATTTACAATCATCAAAAGTTTACCCCCGTTAATAAATAATAAATAACTAAATCCGAGAATCATCATTAGAAGAATTCCAATTGCACAAATTCTTTTCCAAGACTTCCCTTCGAATTCTACTCCACATCTTCACACAAAGCTGTTCAAAAATCAATTTCGCCAAAAGCTATCGTCCGCATAAAGCGAACCGAACCGCCAACGCTTACTCTCGCGCATTCACGCGCCGCGTGCACATTTTCCAAATGAATTGCTTTCGCGTGACGTCTCAATCCGCGAACAAGATCCTCGCTCGCAGAGCCCCGGGAAGAAGATATTAGAGTCTCATTGAAGTTGCACGGGATAAAGGGGGACAGAACTAAGGCATAGAAAATTTGCCTCCCATTCAAGATCCGCAGGTGGCGTCTCCTTTCAATCGCTGCGAAAGGTCAACCTGCGAATTTCCACGTCTCTCTTCATTGTGCGGGATATCCTAGGGGAATATAGAAGAGAAGAGAAGAGAGAGAGAGAGACTGGTTTGCGGAGTTGTTCGAGAAGAGTGTGGATTTCAGGGCGGCCATTGTCGGCCCTTTAAGCAGCTCTTTTACGAGCTTGCAAAGGAGAGAAGGACTCGTGCTGCCGGGAACCATTGTCCCGGTCAATCTTTGCCTCGTTAGGCGCTTATTTTCGCACTTATTTACACGCCCTCGACAAAAGGGCGAGACCGGCTGCCTTGGATTCTCGCGCGTGGTCCCTCTTCACTTTTCCTTTTCTTCTTTTCTTTTCCTCGCCGTCGTCACGACGAGAGCCGCCCTACAAAAGTGAAGAGTCTCTTTTCGAGCGACTTAAGTGTTCGTGCGTGTGACTTTTCGACGCGAAAAGGTACGCGTTCAATGATTCGGTTACACCGGCGACAAATTCTACGAAGCTACTGAAAGCTCCGACGATCATCGCTTTTGGGTGGAGGTTTTCTTTTTTTTTTTTTGGAGAATAAAGGAGGGCTTTGGGGAAAATAGGTGTCGATGACGCGGAAAAATTGCTTCAGAAACGTGGAATGATATTTTAAGAACGTTTCGCTGGGTTGGTTCATTGTTATCATTTTTTTGGCAGATCTTCGTCGGTGAAAATAATAATTATACATGGGGCTTATTTTTAAATACGTTCATTTGTAAATACGAATCATAATTTGGGTAAAGTTTGCAGCTTAAATAGGCGAAGATTGTATTTAAAACAAACCTAGACTTTCGAATCAACCCTTTGCTCGCTAATGGAACGCATACGTTCCATCTCAGTGTTTAAGAATTAATCGCAATTTACCATTTTACAATTTTCAATAGAGGATAATTAGATCACGAAAGTGTTTCATGGTATTTAAATACAATACGAGATTTCGTAACGATAGGGTTAATTGGTGTTTCGATGTAGAATGCTCGGGATTATCAAATACAAAGTAATTGCGATATTTCACTTCTTTGCGTTCGTTACGATATTGGAGAAAATTCTGGTGCAACTTTGCTTTCGTTCCTAAATTCTTAAAACAATCGGCGACGCACAAACGGATGCTAAAAGATAAGACAGGAAATCTGCTCTATTGTTTCTGGTTGTCCACTTCGCAAAAGGCTGGCAATAGGGAAATTTATTGCCCCGTTTCTGGTGACCTCTTCTTCTCCTAACGACTCCGAGTCCCACCTAATTTCGCCATCGCTCATCCCAGCTGGTTCTCGGAACCATGGCGCACGAATCTCATCAGAGTTAGTGCCGCTTTAACGTCGAGACAATGCTCGACCGTTTTCGCCCTTAATCCCATGGGGTGTGACCGTTTCCATGGTCACTTTTCCTCTTTGGAAAGGTGCGAAGCGTGACCGTCCTTTCCACAGTTTTTCTTCAAATCTTCCAAACTTTTTTCACCCCTTTTTTTTCTTGTCTCTCGGAAGCGAAAGTAATCAATCCCATCTTTTCACTAATATATCGCCCCGTTGTGCAATCAGTACTTTAGTCGAAGATTTACCAGAAGGTTAACTTCATTTCTGCAGCACTTTAGAAGAATCAGAATTAGGAATTATTTTTGGTAACGAATGCGTATTCAATTGCACGTATATTCGTCGATATTAATAAACACAATGATTCCGTACATTTAGTTGCTTCTTTTAGATGCATTCGAGCGTTTCTCGCGTACTTTGATCTTAAATGTTTTAACCCAACTTTAGATCCTTAGAGTTTTTTGGTATACTACAGTCCCTGGCCATCGAATTAGGACCACGTACGAAAATTTCACTTTCATGCCTATAACGGTATGTTATATATGGAAAATTGTCTTAGGTCATTCAAATTATTACAAAACGACGTTGATAATAATGTATATATAACAATTGATTTGTTACTATCGTGGTAATAATGAAATTATGTGGGTGATGAGCGATTGAGGGCCGCACCAGTGTTTACGTTAGGCTCAAGTGTCGATAGCGCGTGAGGTGAGATTTGGAGAATGCAAGATTTGTTTGTACATACATGATGAGAATGTGTTGCACATGTGCAGGAGAGATCTTTAGAAGTTCAAATGACGAAGAAGGGAATCAGTTGTGACTGTATCGTTGAAGCGTTCATAAGAAGTCTGCGTTAAAAGTTTGGAAGTGCATTTTATGAAATATGGGAAAACGACAAGACATAACTTGCGAGAAAAGGGCCTATATATGTGGTCTTCTGAAAAGTGGCAACCTTTCGCAGCGACAAATCGCGAAAAATACGAATGTGTTTCGCATCAAACAGTGATGAGAATCGCGAAATGTATGAAGGAGAATGTGCCGCAGATTTGTAGTGGTCCTAATTCGATGGCCAGGGACTGTAGTGGATTCTTTTACTTGCAAGTAAAAATATATTATTATTACTATTATTGTAAGAGGAATAACAATGTCACCGTCTCTTAGAAGATTCTAATATTCCGCTGCGCTGATCCAATCACGCACGCGTAAGTACGCAAAGTATACAAACACTGGTTCACCTTAGTCATTACCAGTTTAGACGAGAATAGCGCAGAAAGATTGTACGTGTCTCGAAATCATTCAATAGCAGTATTTCATCTGGTGCGGGCCTAACTCCTAAATATTCCAACAATTATTATCGCTATTAACCCTTTGCGGACGAGTGTCGGCAAATAGCCGCCCAAACATTTTCAATTCCCTGGATAAACGTCGATTTTCGAAGGAAGTGTGGAGCTGTAGAGAGGGGATATGATAGGGAAAAGGAAGGGTGTTGCGTTTCGTCCTGGGCCTGCTAGTGGACTCATCAGTAAGGCTACCTAGCAGGCCCTGCCTTAGACGTTGGGATATTGGAAGGAAGGTTAAAGGCGGTATATATATGGACGAGGTAGTTGGAGCGAGTACTTTCAAGAAAGTCCTATTTCATATGTCCCTCTAGTGGTGGGTGCAGGAGTGCCGCCACAGAAGAAATCTGGATTAGTGACGCTACTAGACACATTTAATAATAATTCGGCGAATATTCGTAATTCTGTCCGTAACGAGAACAAATATTAATCATCACTTTTCCTCGTCTGCAAAGGGTTAATCCAACGATGCTCGTGTTACGCAACGTCTACGGTTCATCGAAACGCGTAACTTTAACGTTTAATTATCGCCAATTTTATTCGCGCACGCGACGAGAGACGCGGTCGTTTTCGCGATAAAAAAATTCATACGCAACGAGGCTACCGGTTAATTACGTTATCGACGAGGTAGCGATTAATGGGATAGATGTTACGTAGCGAAATTATCAGCCGTCCGGTCGCCGCGTCGCGTCGATTCGACCACGGGAACACGGTTCGCGAACAGGAACCACCTGGTGCATCCGAAACGAGACTCGTAAAGCGTGTGTGCACGTTTCGATTTGAATAACGAGCGAGAACGTTTCGAAACGAGGCTCTGGAGGGACGTTTATGCCGCTCGAGTTCGCTCCCAATGAGAACGCATTACCGATCCGCGGCTTTTATCGCTGGTATCGGCGTGAAATACGGCCGAAGCAGCCTTTATAATCGGCGTAAAAAAAACGGTAGATAAGCTCCGCGGACGAAAATCGACCGGTACATCTGCCTCTTGGCCCGCGCCCCGTGCACGCTTTCGTTCAAATTTGCGGTCGCGGGAATATATATTTCGATTCCCCGTACGCATACTCGCTGCCTCGCTTTTCGACGACGTGATTAAGCCAGCTTACGCTCGGGGAGGGTGTTTTTATCGTAATTGGCATTTAATTCCGATGGTTAAGCGAGCCGAGTTAATTAGCGATCCAAAGACGTGCAACTCTGATTGCGAGTTACGATTAATTTCTTTTTTTTGTGGGGGGGGGGGGGGCTGAAATATTTAAATGCGCGGCGTACTTTTATCGGGTTACTTGGAAAAGTTACATCGGTGACCGGTGATTTTAAAGTTGTTCGAGTTTTTGGTAAGAAAGGTATTGGAAAGTTCTCAAGAGATTGTTTTGGATTCGAAATTTCCCAATCCAATTATTACAACGTAGTACTACAATTTTCTTCGAAGTAACAGTTTCATCTTGCGAAAAATAATTCCCGAAGCCATCCTTTTGAAGTGCCACCAAAAAGAGCAGCAGTATTATTTGTCAGTATATATTCGTCAGTATTATTTGTATTTCCCATCTAACTTAAATAAATTTCCAATCATCTAATATTACATAGTAACAACAATTTCCCCGAAATTAATAACTCTGTTCCAGTAAAAATAATTCTTAAAGCAACCCCTTCGAAGTGCCCCTAAAATAGTCATGCGTGTTATGAATATCGTCAGAATATTTAAATAAATTCAGTGTATAATATAGAACAATAAATCCAATATATAATAATAATATATATAATAATAATATATATAATAATAATATATATAATAATAATATATATAATAATAATATATATAATAATAATATATATAATAATAATATATATAATAATAATATATAATAAATATATACAATAATAATATATAATAATAAATACATAATAAATCCAAATACGACAATCGCACTCTGTGGCTTTATTAGCAGTAATAAGGACGCTTACATAAACACTTCAATTATTATGGCGACGTTTTAGTGACTATACGTCGTTTGTCACTAGACAGACGTCGCGATTAGTATCGCATTTCAATGTATATCTATTTCCCATAAACAATTGAACATTCCCAAACGAAACTATATTCCGGAGCCCCGAAATGACCAGCAGAATAACAACACGATTCACACCGAAAGTAATTCGTAAAACAAACGTTCGTAAGCGGCTCGGAAAAAAAGGGGGCAGCGAAGAGCGCGGCTAACGGAGCACCGAAACCGAATCGGTTGTCAAAAGCACACCACAGGGCAAGACAAACTGCCGGAGCAAACCAATTTTCAAGCGAACGGACAGTCTCGTCAAACAAAGCCACATCTACGGTGATTTATTAATTACCAAGGAGTTAATTAGTCAAAGTCGTGACCCAGAATGGGCGAAGGAAAAGGAAGATAAAAGGGACTGGTTCCCATATCGGATGGGCGCGGTTCAACGGGGATGGAAAAGAGAGGAGAAGAGAGGAGAGCTGCCGGGAGAACGAACGTGCTAATATACGTACGGACCATAAACAATCATCATAAATATTTCGGTCGACACATTAGCCGGCTCGTCTGCCAACACTGGGGCCCACCTTTCGCAATCCCTTCGTCCTTAATCACGCGAGGAAATGGGGAACACGCGGAGCGAAAGGCCCCGCTGGCATCCCTCCTTCCATTTCTAATTAAGATAATAATAACGACTCATTAATTTGCCACCCCTGCAAGCTTAGAACTTCTCCCTTTCTTTATATTTGCTTCCGTATATTATCGATGCCCTTTTAACTCTTTCGTTTACCGCGATATTTTTCGCGTTTATTCGAATCGTATTCGTTTACGTGGAAATAGAGGATCGATCGATTATTGGTTAAGAAACGCTTCGACTATTAAAGTGATTAAAGCCAGTGATTTTGTAATTTCTCATGAAAATTGTGTAAACTTATACCGATGGATTTTTTGCAAGTTTTTCGTGATTTTATTTGAAGGGGATAAATATAGATTTATTTTTTAATGGCTGGCAATGGTATAGCGATTATTAATTCCTGTTTTTTTTATTTTAGATTGGAATAGATACTGTAACCAATTAATAGTAACGGGATTCGGTTTATAGAAAGATAATAGTAGTCTCGCGTATAGGAGCTGATTAAAAAACGGTTAATTGGAAAATGTGACTTGGTACAAATAATTGTTGCAACCGCTCCACTATTTATTAATTCAATTTGCACCAGATTTATCTATTACAAATTCGAAATAAATAGCTACGTTCAAAACGTGGAATTACTCGTTAAACAAAAAAAATGACGATGAATGGCACAAATTCGAAAGGCGGAGGGTGAAAATTCGGAACGCAAAGGAGGGAAATTTTTATACATATATTTGAACCATGTTCAATTGCAATGATCGACCCGTCGAAGCAATAAAAATAAGAAAGAAGGAAAGAGAATATACAGAATACAGGCGGTAATTATATTGAACTACGTCCAAAACGTGGAATTACCCGTTAAACAAAAAATGGTGATAAAAGTCAAAAATTCGAAAGGCGGAGGGTGAAAATTCGGAACGCAATGGAGGGAAATTTTTATACATATATTTGAACCATGTTCAATTGCAATGATCGACCCGTCGAAGCAATAAAAATAAGAAAGAAGGAAAGAGAATATACAGAATACAGGCGGTAATTATATTGAACTACGTCCAAAACGTGGAATTACCCGTTAAACAAAAAATGGTGATAAAAGTCAAAAATTCGAAAGGCGGAGGGTGAAAATTCGGAACGCAATGGAGGGAAATTTTTATACATATATTTGAACCATGTTCAATTGGAATGATCGACCCGTCGAGGCAATAAAAAGAAGAAAGGGAGAAAGAGAAAAAAAAGGGAATATACAGAATACAGGCGCTAATGATATTGAAATGGATGCGAGTTATGCGTCGGCCATTTCGGTTCTCCCCCTTTGGCTTCCTCTTCCTCGTGGTCCCTGGTTGCCGTTTCGTCTCCACCTCGGGGTCCCTGGGGTTAGGTTACCTTGTTAGTTCTGGCTGCCTCCATTGCCGTGTGCCCTCTGGCCAACCCGTGGAATTGCTTTCTATTGTAAATAACGGCTCAAAATACCGGCGCTGGCGAAATTGATTTCTTCTATCACTTCGGCTGCAAACAAACTAACTACGATTCTTCTCTCTCTCCCCCAGTTCGATTGCGATTCATTTGAATATGGAAAGATTACGAGTATTCCGCTGCAATTAACGCGAGAGACTAATTTAGAGGCGGAGAAAACGAATTAGACTTAAGTCTTTAAGGAGACTTAATATGGGTAAGATTTGGGAGACGAAATGGGGGGAAATTTAAAAAGGCTTAAGTCACGTAATTGGTAAAAATACTAGTGGTGTTAAGTAGATACTTATTTTGGGAATTCAAAAATTGGTGTTAATATAGAAAGGGAGAGAAATCGTGAAATGGGTAAAAATGTGAGAAGGGATAATAAAAGTCACAAAATAGGTAAAAATTCTTGCGAGCTAAAGTAGGTAAAAATAGGAGGTAAGATAAATGAAAATCTGCAAAGGGTTGAAAATTGTAAAGCGAGTAACTATTCTTTGAGAGTCAAAATAGATAAAATTGTGATCTAAAATGGATAGAAATCTAAAAAAGGTGTTAAAATTGTGAAACGGGTGAAAATTCCTTGGAATGAAACTAATGAGAGCTGAGTATTTTCTGTTTAGCTATTCTTAATCCGTCTCTTAAAATCGCGCCAAAAATTCTACTTCTCTTTCTATTCAATCAACATCATAATTCGTACCGCTGCCTTCGAAATTCTATTCAACTCACTCGCAACCATTTTCCATTACAAAACCTTTACAATTCTAAGAAAATAAATCTCCAACATCGAGGCATAAACTCAAACTAACACACTTATCAATAGTAACAACTCTTTTACATTTTCCCAAAACAAGGTTAAAACTATATTACTAAGAACGTCCATTTCAGTAAAAAAAATGAATTCGAAACTCGCAACAGAGTTAACCTTCTCGCATCCAAAAGCTGCGATAACAAAATCGTTAGAATGTCGATCCTATGAACGGAAATCGATATTTAAGGTTGGTCGGAAAGAGGAGTAGGAGGAAGGAAGATTCCTGCGCGTGCACTTTTATCCCCGGGGCTGTTTCTCTCCGGCACGGAGAACAGGGAAAGGGTTAGGCCCGGGTACTTACACACGCTCGCGTTATGAATGCGTAGGCTACGGGCGGAGGTGCATAATTCAAAAGTTCGTAGCTCATTAAAGTAGCGAACGTGGATATCCTTTCCAGGAGGCGAACAGCAGAAGGATTAAAGGCTCCTCTTCTAAAGGGAGAGGGAAAAGAGGAAGAAGAGAGGAGTTCGCGCACGGCCACCGGTCAAATTTGTAGCCACTAAAACCACCGGTTTTATGGCACGAAATTTACTGCGTTTTCACGGTAAAGTAACAAAGTAACCCTCCATCGGGCCAGCGGGACGACGATTTGATTTAGCGATCTTTTATTATCCGCGATATTGATCGTCCAACGGCGAGAGAGCCTTTGACTGCTCTTCGTTAGCTGCGTC
The DNA here is from genome assembly GCA_028830335.1 of Eucera pruinosa. NCBI lineage: Eukaryota > Metazoa > Arthropoda > Insecta > Hymenoptera > Apidae > Eucera > Eucera pruinosa. Next base: position 16,442,623 of record JAMYCR010000006.1, read on the forward strand.
TCCTTGCAACGTTACCGAGAAACCCTTCTTTTTTTTCTTCTTCTTCTTTCCGTTTGTATCCTCAATGGGAAGGATGGAAATATTTGACGGGTTTTAATAACCGGCGCGTCGAAGCGTGACGACATCTCTCGTGGGAGAAGCTATAGTTATTATTTCTTTTTGGGGATGGTAAATGAGAATAAGAGACTCGTAAGCGATGGCGGCGAGTAATAAACTCGTACAAGTTGATTAAATCACTTGTGTATAATTCGATCGCGGGATGCGCGCGATTAAGGGTAATTTAAACCTTTCACCGTGCGATGAAACGACGAGTATTCGTTAACAGGGGATACGCAAGATAACATTCGTTACGTTTTCCATCTCCAGCGTAATTTAAGTTACATTACGCGTAACACTTTTGAATAGTATCCGATGGTATTGCGAAACTTACGTATTATTAGTAGACCGTGCATCCTTATGCAAATTCATGTCTTTATTAACAAGAGTCATGGAATGGGACTTAAATGGAGGATTATTTAATATGTACGTGTAAGATATAGAATATGTACAATATGTGCAATATGTGCAATATTTGCAATATTTGCAATATGTGGAATATGTGGAATATGAGGAATATGTGGAATATGTGGAATATGTACAATGTGTACAATATTTGCAATATTTGCAATATGTGCAATATGTGCAATATTTGCAATATGTGCAATATGTGCAATATGTACAAGATGTGCAATATGTGCAATATGTACAATATGTGCAATATTTGCAATATTTGCAATATGTGCAATATGTGCAATATTTGCAATATGTGCAATATGTGGAATATGTGCAATGTGTGTAATATTTGCAATATGTGCAATATATACAATATGTACAAGATGTGCAATATGTGCAATATGTACAATATGTGCAATATGTGCAATAAGTACAATATGTGCAATATTTGCAATATGTGCAATATGTGCAATATTTGCAATATGTGCAATATGTGCAATATGTACAAGATGTGCAATATGTGCAATATGTACAATATGTGCAATATTTGCAATATGTGCAATATGTGCAATATGTGCAATATGTGCAATATGTGCAATATGTACAATATGTGAATATGTGCAATATGTACAATATGTGCAATATTTGCAATATTTTCAATATGTGCAATATGTGCAATATGTGCAATATGTGCAATATGTGCAATATGTGCAATGTGTGCAATATTTGCAATATGTGCAATATATACAATATGTACAATATGTGCAATATTTGCAATATTTTCAATATGTGCAATATTTGCAATATGTGCAATATGTGCAATATGTGTAATATGTGCAATATGTGCAATATTTGCAATATGTGCAATATGTGAAATATGTGGAATATGTGAAATATGTGGAATATGTGAAATATGTGGAATATGTGCAATATGTGCAATATGTGCAATGTGTGCAATATATACACAATATACAATATATACAATATGTACAATATATACACAATATACAATATATACACAATATATACAATATGTACAATATATACACAATATACAATAAATACAATATGAACAATATATACAATATGTACAATATATACACAATACAATATATACACAATATACAATATATGCACAATATACAATATATACAATATGTACAATATATACACAATATACAATATGTACAATATATACACAATATACAATATGTACAATATATACACAATATACAATATGTACAATATATACACAATATACAATATGTACAATATATACAATATGTATCATATATATACAATATATACACAATATACGATATATACAATATGTACAATATATACACAATATACAATATATACACAATATATACAATATGTACAATATATACACAATATACGATATATACAATATGTACAATATATACACAATATACACAATCACGTATTGGACGAAATGCGGCAGACTACAAAACCCTACAACACTAATCAGTCTATTTACTATTCATACCTACCCACGACAAAGGGTTAAAGTCAGCATTATTACCCCACATTCGTGATCATCGGTATAATGAACCTTTGCATAGCGCAATTTTCTCGCAACAAACATTCCATCATTCGTCTCCGCATCAAGGAGCAATTTTTTCACCCCAATTCACCCTTAAGGCACCGATCAACCCTTTGAATTGCCCGTAAATGTCTTCCAAAAATCGCCACCCCCAAATTAGCCCATAAATCATCGCGACAATCACGCTGTCAAAAGTTGAATACGCAAAGGAATCACGTTTGCCGGGCTGCGCGGAACATGCGAGTAATTCGCGTCATTATAAGTGCATTAACCCCCGTGCGCACGAGTCCCCATAATGGCGGATCAACGTAATCACCGTGGAATTATTTCTCGAGAGGCGACATTTAAACGTCTTTCAAATTACGCCTCTGTTTCCCCGAAGTTTATCGCAATTTTCGGATGGACGATTCGGGTTAAAATCGAGCGCGTAATCGGGACGCGATCGGTGCAAGGATCCCACGAACAAGGCCGGCGTACGTTCGGAGAAATTGATTCGATTACCGGTTCGTGGAAATGGAGAAATTCGTGTTTCGCAATGGTCGTTTAAAAAAGTTCGATTGCGTTCCCCGTGGTAAACAGCCTAATTAGGCCGCGCCGCTCGCGTTGAATTCTGCAAAATTGATCGATGTTTACGCAATTATTCGCTCCTTTTCTCTCTATTTCGATCTCCTTCGTCACTTCTTCGCGGTAATTGATTCCTTTGCCAACCTGTCCGCGAGGTATTTTCGTTCCAAGGTGTCGAAATAACGAGTAATCGGCGACCGTCGTGCGAAAGATGAAATTATTGTGGGGGAAGATTGAAAGGTGAAACGAGCCTCTCGTTACTTTCAAAAATCGTCATGCGATCGTTTCTTTCTCTTTTTTTATACGATAAAATGCATTCCATTGGAAATTTTAATAATGGTTTAGGATGATCGTGGCGACACTTCGAACTCAACGTGAGTATATTTTACAATTAGCACGATACAATCCGTTAACTCTGACCGTGGAAGCGAGATTCGTATGAATCGCGACGTTTGCAGACATACCGGAAATGCTTGGATAACACTTAACTATAATCAGCCTATTATTTAACTATAATTGCCCTATATTGCTTCCTTATTCTTATAAATCTATTCTTACATATTCTTATAAAGGATATCGCGATTGCTACGCGATTAAATCGATTTGCTTTCGCGTTCACAGGGAACCAATCTTAATTTCTCGTATCAGCTTAGTGTAATATTTACAATTAAATGAAACGATTAGTTTACGGTTTCCATATACTTATAAAAGATGTCACGATTAATATCGTTACGTTACGTTTCAACGCATTGTGTTCCACGACTTTTGTTGCCCTCTCTTATTTTACAAAACCCATTCGATTAGCTTTCACTTGCAAAGTATAACATTACATATTAGATAAATATATATATATATTTAATTACATTATTAATTACATTAAATATATATACACGTTAGATATAACATAATTGTTACGTTTGTAATGCGTTATGCATACATTAGTACGCGATTACATCTAATCCACCAAGATAGAACAAAAAGAGAATCTGCCTAAACCCACCCACAATTATCGCGTATAATAAACCTACCACAACCCAAGCCAACGCACTAAAATCTCGCGAACGACGTAAATTCGACGTATCGCAACGGTTTCTCTCAAACGCAACGTCAGAAGAACTGAAAAGCAATGGCCCAGAATCGGTTCACCAAAGCGTTGCAGGAGCGTACGATATCAGGGTGGACATCGGTAGCCACGAGAATCCCCCCTCCCCGCCCCTTCCCATCGAAAATTTCAATCTCCCCCGGGGCCGCTTAAACGCCGGTAACACCGAAATAATCGGCAATATTTAACGGCATTTAATTTCTCCCGGAGCTACCCGTGACAACGTAATAATCCGACTGACCCGAGAGAGCGAGCACCGGCCGCGTCCAACTCTCTCCTTCGAAGGTGGGATACATAAGGACCGAAAAACGACGGAACAACAGGGGGGTTTGAGAGGAAGGAAGGGGAGGTGGAGAATTGGAAGAGGCTCGTTCCACGGGACCGTAAAATTTCCTCGGTTTCGTCCCCGCTGGTTCGCTCGAAATCCCCGTGGCGCGACCATTCGTCATGCTTAAGTATACTAATGCAAGCATAACGTATTAATAAACCGGCCTGGCCCGGGCGGCGTCATAAATTCCGGGAGGCGCGGGGCCCGCGCCGGACAGGGGCCGTGTATGTGCGCGCATATATCCACATACTTATGCTAATGATAGCCGAGAAGAGAAAGGTGTAAGCCTTTTTCCCACCTGCTTGCCCCCCTATCGTGTCAGATACGCTTGAAACCTCGCCACCCCCGTCCCTGCCCCCTCCTCCCACCCGTCCAATATTAAAACCCTCTGCCCCCCATGGATTTCGAGAGATCTCGAGAATCGAGGATCGAGGATCGAGATCCTCCTTCTTTTGGTTTGTTGGCTCTTCTTTAGAGGGACGCATTGATTCTGCTTGGGCCGTGGCTGCCTTTCGACAGCTGCGTGATCTCCTTCGATGCCTTAATTTGTTTGGGATGTACTCTTTGCAGAGTAAACGTATGTACTACGTGCTACCAGTTTAAGGTTACCGCTTTAAGAAACTTTCGTTAACTATTTTAGAACGTATTTAAGGTAAAGATCGTTGCAGTTACGGAGCACAATATTGTTCAACGTCTCTTTTATTTCTGAACAGTTTTGTTATAATTAATTGTTATAATTTTTCTTACGTTGAATATATTAGTATATTCTTGAATATATTAATATATTCTTGAATATAATTAATCAGTACGTAATTGAATATGTACAACAAAGTTCGACGTCCGTATTACTGTCACTTGAAAAGTTCTCATTTAAATGGGAACAATGTTTACATTATTAGCACGTCGGTTTGTGTAACAGATATAAGATATATATAGTAAAAGTATCGCAATTACCGAATTATGACACGTTACATACTTTATAATTATATTCGTCACGTTTCAATGTTCTGTTGAACATTCAATGTTCTGTTGAACATGTTGCACGTTTGCCTCCTAAATATTTATTTAGAAATATTAAGCGCACACGAATACACAATGTCTATGCGTTGTTGCGTAAACGAAAGCCCAATTGTGTTTACTTACGATCCTTTATCCATTATTTTGCTATTAAGTAAACGAATTGAAGTGGCAGTTACAGGAACAGCGACAGTACGTACAAATATTTCAATACTCTATACGACTACTACCATGATATTAATATACAAGTGATATCAGAAATTATATTGTGCTATTAGAAAATTCCACGCATACTTTTGACAAATGTCTGTCCAATTCTTGCACGCATACGTATACGAAAGTAGTCATAGTAGCGAAAGGGTTAATCACTATCGTTTCCAGTGGTTACTAACAATAAATAAAGAAAAGGTTTTCAACTGCGACACTGTTTAATAATATTTGCACAAGTTGGTTCGTACAAACGTACACACAAGTTCGCCTGCTTACAGAGGAGTTAGAGACTAACGAAAGGACCGTGTTCGTTAACGAAGAGTTACATGCTAATCGTCGCGGTGAAGCGTAGCGACACTTTTCGACGACGATGAGATCGAGTTAAAATTTCTCGCATCCTTCTTCGACTGCGCACCGAAGCACCGCTTAATTCTCTCGAAGTTCGCCACACACCATAGAATAGAGGCGGTTGAGAAAGAGAGAGAGAGAGAGAGTACTGTTGGAGGCAACCGAGGCAGTACAGAAGTGATAATTTCGTGATTGAATATATCGAAGGGGCCCCATGCTGGGTCGAACTCGTCCGAGGCGTCCGGGCCCCGTATAAGCGAGAGTATGGGTTACAGGTATAATCGAGCAGCGACCGGTCGCTGGTGGTAAAGCATACATACATTATAACACCATTAAAATACCCCGAGCGAAACACCCTGCGACTTGAACCCCTATTTTACGTCGCGGTATCGCGCCAACGTGCTCCGCGTCCTTAATGGCCTCCTCCTCTACTCTGCACCGCTTCTCTCTTCCTTTTCTATCCGTGCGTTCGTATCGTTAAAGGATTTAATTTATCGGGAATCGACGAAGTTGAGTCGTCACGATGGTGATTGGTACAGGATGCGAGATGAAAGGAAGGTGTGGCTGGGAATGATTCGAGAATAGAGATCTCTTCGCTTCGACGATGGAAATCGCCGTAGAGGATTATTTATTTATGGGAAACGTCAGATGCGGAGAATTACGGAATATTTTGGGGATTAAGATTCGGTTCGATGCTTACGGACACTTCGATGGAAAATTAAGTATCGGGTTGGCGCATACGAAATGACGCTCTTCGATAGTTTAACATTGTATCAAGCTTACGATGAATACACCTCTTTTAATTTTGTAAAATTGTCAACTATAGTACGTCGCATTAAAGAAGAAGAAAAACCTTGCCTTGAAATGGATAGAAGCTTGTGTTGCATTAAGATTACGAAAGGTTCAGTGTTCGACGTCACGAATAATCGGAATATTTCTATATTTCACGGATATATCGTGAAACTATTAAAACTGACGATAAGATTCCAAGGGAAGAAAAAGCTTAAAAATTAAAAACTAACAGCGTTCTTACTCCTCGTCGCGCAAAACGTTGACTCATTTACGCTTCGAGTTCTCGATTTCAACGTACCGCAGCGAAAGGGTTAACAACCCTCCCGAAAAGCAAGTCGCGCGCGATCGAACAAAAGAAGAACGGGACGAGGAGAGGAGAGCGCGTGGCAGTGAGATCCACCCTTCAGTTTCCACCGGAGACGTCATTAGAATCCTCTTAGAACACAATCTCTCGCGTGGTATCGCCCGCTGCGTGGATTCTCTCATATCTCTTGTACGAGGTGATAAGTATCGCCGCGATACATCACCTAAACAAACAGCTTATGCCGACTGGCACTCGGAAGGGGTGAAGCTTTCGTGTGTCCAGGATGAACGAGGATACCCAGTTACAGGGATGCGGATGGCGAAGAGAGGTGGGATACGCAGGAGAAGAAAGGAGGGAAAGCGGCGCGAAAGGGAGGAGTAAGGGACGCGGGTTGTTGGCTGTGGCATTTGTTGGCTTGTGGCAAGAGAGACATCCATCGTTGCCACGGGGGGTCCATGAAGTAATTGTCTGCCAGACACCGTCCAATCCGGGACCAGCTCGGGTCTAGATTAACGTCGAACCAAATTCTGAACAGTGACTCTCAGCAAACCATCTCAGGCCCCACCTTTCAATTTCGTACGCGCTTCCGGTTGAACATTTGAACGAGTTTAACCACTCGTTAACGAATAGGCACGGAATAGACCGCTCGTTTGTAGGAAACGTCGTAAATTACAAATATATGTATGGGGTGTAATAGAAGCAGACATTTTTGTATTGACACTTATGATTTTAAGAATTATGTTTAACACGAGCGTCGAAGTTGACAGAGTTAAACGTTTAGAGTCACGTCGTAAGAGTAAACTAGATTAAACGATAGAATTTCGATACTTCTATTCACGTTATTGTATATTATTTTATTGTTCTGGTTTCGATTTCGAGTTGGGAAATAGGATTTCCTTGAGTATAATGTTTAATGTGTATTTTTCTTTCTGCTTTTCGTTGTATCGTTTTAATGTCACGGTGCTACTACTGTCGACGAACGTAAATAATAATAATAATTATTATTACAGACTTGGAGTTTGCAGATCAATTGTATATGCAATATTTAATTGTAATTTCTATCGATTTAGAAATTTTGTCGTCTTATTGTAGACTAAATTAGTAGTGTTACTTTCCGACTCTCTTCTATACTTCAAATACTAAAGAATTACAAATGCAGTACGATGATGTTAAATTTTGTAAGGTTAACCTTATGGTAAAACTTTAATACTGCAATAATTATAATAATGCACCGTTTAACAAATCTATAATATTCGAAAATCCGTGTGCATGTTTGAAAATACAGTAACTCGCGAAATTGGCCGAATATTGTAATGAATAGATTCCTTTACAATTTAAACTCTTATATTCGCCTCGTTCAATAATTAATTCTCCCAACAAAAAAATATGTGCAAAGCTATTACGTAATAATTTCAATCATTTGATCGACTTCGAAACATAAAGATACAAAAGAATCAAGAAATTATAATTAAATAAAAATATTCAATCGCAATCTCCGAAGCAAAGCATTAGAAAATATTATTAAGAATGAAAACAGTATCTTTACTCGTTAAAAGTTCTCAAAGATTCTCAAGTTTCGAGCACTAAACGAAACCTTTCCACGATTATAACGGGAAGCAATTAAGCTGCAATATATTCGAGACAAAGTGTATTCGTAAGTTGTCGAAACTGAGAAGCACTGTTCAGACAAGCTTTTACGACGCGTTTATCCCTTTGCTTCTTATTAAACCGACATTTTTTAAGACGTGTCTCTCGCGCTGTTCGATAAAACAACCAACGTGTATCGATTATTCGAATACGATTATAATTACGCGCGTATAATAATAATCCATCGAAAAAGGTTGGCAAAGTGAGTACATAGTTTGGAGGTTTTATCGGATGTAACCGAAACGGGAAGGAAGTTAACGAGTTCCTCGGCCGCCGGATGGTAATTAAATTTTGACCAAGAGTTTCTTTAAACACTTCCAGCGAACGATTTTGTACGAAATTTACATACTTAAGCATGTTTATCCCCCCACCAATACCGTTTCGTTTCGCTGCTTCATTAACGTCCTCTTAATCACGTCCCCCTTAATTTGCACAAATTGAAGTACCCGTGCTTCCGAAGAAAACCACCGGCTCGCTTCAATAAATACGTAATTAATACCAACGACCCTATTAACCGTAATTATCGTGCGTCGCGAAAGGCTGACCGCAACCGCGGCCCTGAATTAACCGCAAACTCTTGCCTGTCCATCCCGCCCTCTTCGTAAAAGTCTACCTCCAGCGGTTCTCATCGCGAAATAATGGTGTTTAACCTCCTGTACAATTGCTTAATAGTATCGTAGAGAAGCGATTAAGACGTTACAGTAGATATAAATTACCTGTAAGACGTAGAAGGGTGGCTCGACATTTTCGGAGACCGGCAAAATTTTAGGTAAATCATGGACAAAGATTGGGACTAATATTGTTCTCCATATTAGTGGATGAGAATTTATTGGAGATTAATCAAGTAGAAGATTATTAGAATAGGAAATTATTCGAATAAAATATTATTCGAATAGGGAATTCTTGGAATAGGAAATTATTCAAATAGGAAATTATGTAAATAAGAAATAATGGGAATAGAAAATTATTGGAATAGGAAATTATTCAAGTAGGAGATTATTAGAATTGGAAATTATTCGAATAAAATGTTATTGGAATAGGGAATTATTGGAATAGGAAATTATGTAAATAAGAAATAATGGGAATAGGAAATTATTGGAATAGGAAATTAATCGACTAAGAAATTATTGGAATAGGAAATTATTCGTATAGAAAATTATTGGAATAGGAAATTAGTTGAATAGGAAATGATTCAAATAGGAAATTATGTAACTAAGAAATAATGGAAATAGGAAATTATTGGAATAGGAAATTAGTCGACTAGGAAATTACTTGAATAGGAAATTATTCAAATAGGAAATTATGTAAATAAGAAATGATGGGAATAGGAAATTATTGGAATAGGAAATTATTCAAGTAGGAGATTATTAGAATTGGAAATTATTCGAATAAAATGTTATTGGAATAGGGAATTATTGGAATAGGATATTATTGGAATAGGAAATTATGTAAATAAGAAATAATGGGAATAGGAAATTATTGGAATAGGAAATTAGTCGACTAAGAAATTATTGGAATAGGAAATTATTCGTATAGAAAATTATTGGAATAGGAAATTAGTTGAATAGGAAATGATTCAAATAGGAAATTATGTAATTAAGAAATAATGGAAATAGGAAATTATTGGAATAGGAAATTAGTCGACTAGGAAATTACTTGAATAGGAAATTATTCAAATAGGAAATTATGTAAATAAGAAATAATGGGAATAGGAAATTATTGGAATAGGAAATTATTGGAATAGGAAATTATTCGACTAGGAAATTATTAAAATAGGAAATTATTCATATAGAAAAGTATTCGAATAGGAAATTATTCAAGTAGTAGATTATTAGAATAGGAAATTATTCGAATAAAATATTATTGGAATAGGGAATTATTGGAATAGGAAATTATTGGAGTAGAAAATTATTTGAATAGGAAATGATTCAAATAGTAAATTATGTAAATAAGAAATAATGGGAATAGGAAATTATTGCAAAATGAAATTAGTCGACTAGGAAATTATTTGAATAGGAAATTCTTCAAATAGGAAATTATGTAAATAAGAAATAATGGGAATAGGAAATTATTGGAATAGGAAATTATTCGACTAGAAAATTATTAGAATATGAAATTATTCGACTAGGAAATTATTTGAATAGGAACTCATTCGTATAGGAAATTATTAAAATAGGAAATTATTCGACTAGGAAGTTACTCGAATAGAAAACTATTCAAATAGGAAATTAGTAGAATAGGAAATTGTTCGAATAGGAAATTATGCAAATATGAACTTATTCGTATAGGAATTTAATCGAATAAAAAATTATAGAAATAGGAAATTATTCCAACACAAAGTTATTCGAATAAGTAGTCATGGTTATTTGAAAAATTATCGAATAATTTATTCGAATAAATAGAGAATAATTTGTTACGTAAAAAGTATCTAACTAAGCAGAATTTATTTGGATAATTATCTTAGATAAACATGATTCGAATAATTAATGCCTAACTCTGATTGAGAAATACCGACAAAATTTGAATACTTATTTCTTTTCATGAAGTAACTTCATCTGTGCTTACGATTAAAAACATTAATTCACGAGGCAACGGTTTAAAATTGGAAGGTATAATAATTATGGTAGCCATTAGAAGACAATCGCGTGGCGCCATACCGCAAATTTACAGAGGAACACGTTTTAGAAGAAAAATTGCAGCAAATTACTTATTATTAGTAGCTTGAAAAGAGCCAGGTGCGAATTTTTTGCTGAACTACCATAATTATTCGGGACTCGTTGTATTTTATAGGTGGCCGTGGCCACTCGCATTATTTTTTACGCGCAGTGACTAAAAATTTCAATTTTTAGTAGCCGTATTCAGATGAAATTTCGTACACATAAAAATGTCATGTTTCCTGTATTCTTATGGTTATATGGATTCTAAATTGCCAAAAATTAGCCTCGAAACAAGTTTAATCCATAAAATTTCAAGCTGAAGCGCTTCGGATTAATGTTTTATAGATTATTATTAATCCTATTTGCGTACAATAAGAAAAGCATAACGAATGATGCTAAATTCAACATAGCAAAGTAAAGTAAAATAGTGGACACGTCGTTGCTTCCAATTTTTAACAAGTTCAACAGCTGAGCTCTTAAAACAATAGATTTGATTGGAAAACAGTCTAAATTAGCATGAAGCAAATTCACATCGGTACATAGACAATTATTCGCATAATTGTGGTTCAGATGTCGCAGCAATTTTGACTAAATCTACTCGACTGATCGCAAAAGAAAAGAAGCCAATTTTTACATATGTTACTATTAGTTAGACTATTTATATTATAAGTAGACTATTATTATTAAATAATTAGCTAATTATGATTGAGACGTCGCAGCAATTTTGACTAAATCTACTCGACTGATCGCAAAATAAAAGAAGCCAATTTTTACATATTTTACTATTAATTAGACTATTTATATTGTAAGTAGACTATTATTATTAAATAATTAGCTAATTATGATTGAGATGTCGCAGCAATTTTGACTAAATCCACTCGATTTATCGCAAAAGAAAAGTAGCCAAGTTATTAGATATCTTACTATTAATTAGACTATTTATATTATAAGTAGACTATTATTACTAGATAATTAGCTAATTATGATTGTGATGTCGCAGCAATTTTGACTAAATCCGCTCAATTTATCGCAACAGAAAAGAAGCCAAATTATTAGATATCTTACTATTAGTTAGACTATTTATATTATAAGTAGACTATTATTATTCGACAATTACCTAATTATAATTGAGATGTCGCAGCAATTTTGACTAAATCCACTCGACTAATTGCGAATGGTGGTAAATATTAGGGAATTGAGAACCGATGGAGGGAAGGCTGCCGCGTAAGCGATTTAACGCGGACAAATAATATTGTAAGGTCCTGCTAACGCCACGGAATATTACCATAAGACATGCATCTGAGGTCTGGGCTGGTTGCAGGGCCACGGGGACCGGGTCCGGGGTTGGGGCGTCGATATGTTTATGCGTTTGCGTATCCGCGCATGTGCTGCGACGTCGCACCCGCTGGGTATCGGTCCCGTGCTGTTTGCACGTGTGCTTCGCTTCTCCTTCGTGTGGGCTGATGGACCGTTTTCTGCCAGTTGTGGTCAATTCGCGGATCTTTTATAATAAATAATAGCACCGGTAACCGTTTCGATGATACAAGCTTCGAAATAATGATACAAGCGACCCCTTCGACGACAGCGAGTTGGGGAATAATGTTCTAAGTAATCCGTGTTTCGAGATGCAAGGGATGGAAATAATGTTCGTGACTAAGTTTTCATCGACGGTCCAAGGTGGTAAATAATATTTTAGACAAGTTAAAGGTTTTTAGTGATTCGTTAGTGGAAGTATTATGGTAGGCTACTTTTTGGGAGCTGCAAAGTTGAAAATAATATTCTAGGCTACTTTTAGGGGGATGCAAAGGTGATACTAATATTCTAGGCTACTTTTAAGGGGATGCAAAGGTGATACTAATATTCTAGGCTACTTTTAGGGGGATGCAAAGGTGATACTAATATTCTAGGTTACTTTTAGGGGGATGCAAAGGTGATACTAATATTCTAGGCTATTTTTAGGGGGATGCAAAGGTGATACTAATATTCTAGGCTATTTTTAGGGGGATGCAAAGGTGATACTAATATTCTAGGCTACTTTTAGGGGGATGCAAGGGTGATACTAATATTCTAGGTAAGCCTCTTAGGGATTTAAGGATGGTGATAATATTCTAGGCTACTGTTTTAGGGATACAAGGTTGGAAATAATATTCTAGACTATTTTGTAAGGGATGCAACGTTAGAGATAATATTCTAGGCAATTCTTTTAACGATGCAAAGGTGATACTAATATTCTAGGCTACTTTTAGGGGGATGCAAGGGTGATACTAATATTCTAGGTAAGCTTTTTAGGGATTTAAAGATGGAGATAATATTCTAGGCTACTGTTTTAGGGATACAAGGTTGGAAATAATATTCTAGACTATTTTGTAAGGGATGCAACGTTAGAGATAATATTCTAGGCAACTCTTTTAACGATGCAAAGGTGATACTAATATTCTAGTCTACTTTTAAGGGGATGCAAAGGTGATACTAATATTCTAGGCTACTTTTAGGGGGATGCAAAGGTGATACTAATATTCTAGGCTATTTTTAGGGGGATGCAAAGGTGATACTAATATTCTAGGCTACTTTTAGGGGGATGCAAGGGTGATACTAATATTCTAGGTAAGCCTCTTAGGGATTTAAGGATGGAGATAATATTCTAAGCTACTGTTTTAGGAATACAAGGTTGGAAATAATATTCTAGACTATTTTGTAAGGGATGCAACGTTAGAGATAATATTCTAGGCAACTCTTTTAACGATGCAAAGGTGATACTAATATTCTAGGCTACTTTCAGGGGGATGCAAGGGTGGTACTAATATTCTAGGTAAGCTTTTTAGGGATTTAAAGATGGAGATAATATTCTATGCTACTTTTTTGGGGGATGCAAGGTTCAAAGTAACATTATAGACATTGTCTTTGGTGATTCAAGGGTGGAGATAATATCCTAGACTATTTTTTTGGGAATACAAGGTTGGAAATAGTATTCTAGATTATTTTGTAAGGGATGCAACGTTAGAGATAATATTCTAGGCAACTCTTTTAACGATGCAAGGTTGAAAAGAATATTCTATGTTACTTTTAGGGGTTGCAAAGATCGAAATAATATTCTAGACAACCATTCTAGCGATTCAAGGGTGAAAATAATATTCTGGGTTTCTTTTAGGGATTACAAATTTGAAAATACTATTCTAAACTACGTCTTTAGTGATCGAAGAATGTCAATAATATCCTACGATATTTTTGGGGAAATACAGAGATTTAAACCTAATATTCCAGTTAAGCCTTTTAGTGATTCAGGAGCGGAAGTAGTATGCTAGTTTAATTTTTAGGGAGAGGCAAGATTGAAAATAATCTAATTGATGCTGTTTTGTAAAAAGTATCATCTTATAATAATTACAGAAATTCTTTATCAATGGCTAAATAACTTTGCAATCCTCTTTTATCGCTTCTTTGGATGTACATCTTTAGTTTCATAATTCAATCCGTGTTTAACCCCTTGCCATACGAATTTTCCAAAGAGAACTTACAGCAACGTCAGCTGTTTATTACTTTAACAGTGCGACTATTGCAAAACACTAAAATATTGTAAGTAATTCATGCTTACAATGCTCAGCCTTACAAACTGAAATTACAGGTAGAATTGAAATAGAAATATATCAAAAAATACAATATACATTTATCGCAATCAAACCATAATTTCTACCACGAACGTAACACGTTATTGTAAGGCAAATAGTTAATTCCATCATCGAATTGGTATTCGCAAACAAATTTGCATGGTAGCATTGGGATCTCGACGAGTTAATAGAAAATTACATAAGATACACGTTTAAAAGCGAAAACGGTAAAAAGCAATTGCCTAACGCGGAAAACTCCAACTCGACTCGACCGAAAGGAAAAGGTTCCCTGAAAATCTCTCGGTTGGAAAGGGTCCCCGTAATCCCTCGGTTCCTTTTTTCCTCGGCTGAAAATCGACTCCCAGGAGACGTCGACCTGTAGCCGAGTCGTTTCCTCGTGGTATTTAAGGCGTACAGGCTCGCAGCAGCCAGCGCTACTAATTCCCTTAAAATTGGCTTAACCGTAAGTCCGGTAATCCAATTTCTTAGCAACAATTAGCGGCTGATCCGTTCGGTACCGTTTTAAGCCGCGTTCACACGGGGACCAGCATCGGATTATTCGAACGATAATCTCGGCGCATTGTCTTCCCGGTACGATTGATTTACGACGATTTACGAGCTGTCTACGGGGGTGGACGCCCGGTTTCGTACGCCGCGTTGCCACGTGACGAGAATCGCGCTCGTTAACGATCGATCATCGCTTTACGAGCCGGACGCGTCACTATTCGCCGGCGGAAGACCGCCTTCGGAGCGTCTGAGAAGCGTTGTTAATTGTCGCTCCGCGAACTGCATCCGGGGCTACGTCGTTGATTAACCAATCGTACGTATTTTAAAATTCGATCGACAGTTGCTCGTGAAAGATCGTCGAGAAACGAGGAGCCGGTGAAATCGATTAGTTTACACGCTTTTCGTAGAAATTTACCCATTTGTATTCGACCAGCTGTTAACAAGAATTCTTGTTAACGACAAGTTGTATATTAGTTTCTATTCGAGTCTCTTTTCGCCCTTCGCAGTGCAGAATTATAATAATCGGCGATTCCAATACAATTTTCTGACTCGTGCGAGAATTTAAAGTGTCGCGTCTTTCGCCTTTCATTGGCTGAATTGCCGCGAAATAAGTAACGACATTAAAGTTTTATCTTTTGTGCTAATTCACGCGTGTCGCTAAAGCAACGACAGCGAAAAGGGTTAAAAGTGGAATAGCGGAAAACTCGAAATTTATATAAAGTTAAAAACGCGGAATTTACGAAAGGGACAGGCTTTGCCCTCGAAATGAAAAATCGGCGATCGAAAGAATTCCAGAAGCCCGCAGCGATCGAGGGAATGCATTCTGATTAATACGTCTCGATATTCCATAAATCTCCGTGTAATGCGGCTCCGCGCGTATGTTGCGCTGCAATAATGGCGGCTTAATTGTGGGCTAGTATAAACCTGGCCCGCGGCTACTTTTTAAAGGACGAATTTATATCCACCGACACGTATGTACCAAAGTGCCAAATATTCTTCGTAAAGGCTCGCGCGGGATAACCATTCTTACGTTACACTTGCAACGTAATTTACGCGTCAACTTGTTGCGCAATTTTGGTGTCGCGCCTTTGTTCGAGATTAAAATGCTCGTAGCTTTTGGGGAAGAATTTATTTGATCAGCCATGCATCGGCCATAATTATCCGGCCACTTGCGTCCGTTTAACGAGCAGCTTGTCAAAATTTCCGACGCACTGAAATTTGCATCTCTTTGGCGGGACGGACTTCGATACTGCATTATTCACGCCAGGCGTCGTTTTGACATTTTTTCCTCGTCGAAGAAATCGTTGTAAGGACAAGAATAGGCCGCGGTAAAACGAGACGCACATTATTTATCCTAATTAATCGTTTCTTTATTCCAAATGAAAATTACCGCGCGATACGAAGCGTTCGAGGCACGGCGATAATCAAAACTAACGATCAGCGCTTTCGATTTACAAAAGTAAGATTATTATAAAGGAATCGATGTAAATAGTGGTATATAAAAATAGTGGATTGTGAATTTATCCGAACCACAAAATAACTAAAATACGTTTCGAATAGTAGTTCGCGTTTCTCGCGCGTTTTCCTTGTTCTCTCGCTTATGTTATTACTCTTCGCGTACATCTGCTCGCAGCGCGAATTAATTGCTTCCGATAGAATCGATCCATAGCAGCTAGATTTATAACAACGCGTATAAAAGTACAGTTGCTCGCTAGTGGAATAAAATTATCAGTAGAACTGCGAGTTTTAATGCGAATACATATTAACGTAAGTAACGAAATAAAAGCGTAATACTGTTGTCTACCTAGTGACTCGAATCCCTTGCAAATAGTGCATCACCGGTATTACTCACAATCAGTCAACTCATCCATGCTAGTACAATAGTTAGTCACCGAAAACCTTTGCCCTAGTCCTTTCCACAGTATCCCTTTTCCCCAATGCCTTCCACGTTATTTTTCTAGTTTGTAACATTGTATATATAGACCTCAATGTCAGAAAATCGGCAATTACTATTCTTGTCGGACTCGCGTAAAGATTCCGCTGCAAACCTTTGTACATCACCAAGCGTCTTAATAAAACCTCTTGAGTAGATTTTAAAAAGTGTTGTTCACTCGATTTCGCGACCCGGAATCCAACAATACTGATTGATTTTATATCTACGTATTACAAATTAAACGACGTCTTCGTCATGCTACAAATTAATTCCGCGACGACTGAGAAGAAAACACTTTGCGGAGCTCATCTTGCGATCGTTATACACACGCACATAATCGAATCGTAACTATGAAATTTAATTAGTAGTCCTGTGCACTGTAATGAGCCGCGCGTTATTCGTAAGCCGATCGATATACGCATTGTTTCGTATCACAATATTCTATTCTCTGTGCAAAACCAATCCACAAAAAGATCGGTTCTCAAAGAAGCGCTGTTGGATGACGAACAAACGTCACGTTTTATCTCAAATGATAATTGATTATATTTCGACGACTCGGCCACTAGTTTACCTCTAAGGTTCAAAACTTTCGGTTCAGTCACTGAGGACGAATGTCACATTTCACTGAAAAAAAAACACCAGGCACATAAATACATCCGCTCCTCAAGAAGCGACGTTGAACCGAACACTGTAACGAGCACCGCGAACTTCCCGTAGTGAAATCCAGTAGTGAAATAGTGTGAAATATAAAGTTATAATGTTTAAAGCGACGCGATTTATTTCCACCACCGAATTCCAACAGCGGGCGACGCGACGGATTCTGAAAGTGGATCGACGCCGTTTTCTGCCGTTGCGAAGACGATCGTCGACCGCGAAAGGCGATTAACTTCGCATCGATTTCATTGTATTAACCGCGGTGGATCGGGCCGATCCTAAACCGGTTTAGAGCAGCTGGCGTACGAACCGACGCTACGTTCGTGGCAGCTCGGCTAATTGAACCGGTCGGGGATTAGTTAGCGCGTGTACGCGCACCGCCTCTAAATATTTTGGCATTAACGACGAATAAATCACCGTGGCCCCGTCGTACCGCGTATAAATCCTGGAATTAGGCGGCCGATCCGCAACGCCGCCTTGCCGATTCCCAACCACCGACGATTAGACGCCATAAGTCACCGGCATAACTCGATTGCCTTCCATAATTCATTGCTACCCGGTCTCGTTGCAAAGGTAAACAGTATCGTAACGTTTAACAGGAGAATAACGCGAGCGCTCGTTCTTAATGTCACTTAATTATCTATTCTTAATATAATCGAACGGTATACAGTGGATGTGTGCAACCGTGCGTCGATGCACGACTTAAATCGCGCAGCTGGCAATTTTAAATAACGAACAGACTTTAAGTGTAGACTTTAAGTTAAGTGGAGTGAATACAAATCTCATAATGGTTTGCAATGAATCGACTATTCGATAATGAACACGTTTAATCCTCTGTGTTATTCCGATCGAAAGTTGCAAGTCGAAAGCGATCGTAATAATAAAATTCCACTGTGGTTGATTTCATTCGTCGATTGTTGAAGCGGTCGACTAAATTCTTCCTCAAAGTTGGAGAAGAACGCAATGAGAAGAATAATGTTGGATATCTTGAGGTATGCAGCAAGCGCAACGGGCAAAAATGAAGCGACACGTTGATAGTGGATAGCCTAAACAAGAAAAGAGTTTAGAAAGAAAAGAAAGATACTTTTCTGTTTGGGACTATTCGGCGCCGAGTGCCTTTTCGTTTTGCTATTCATTCCCTTTCTGTGTCTCTACAAGTCAAGACGTACTTTTACTAAACTCTCTCTCTCTCTCTCTTTTAAATAAAGAGAATTTATAAAGATAAATGGGAGTTATTTTATTTAAACCCGCTACGTAAACTAACAAATAAAAGTTAAAGAAGAATAGAAGAACGCAACGATGCTCGCGTAATTGTCGCAGATTCGCAACCACTGTTACGCTCGTTTCACAGATTCGCGTTAAATCAAAAGGAAATGCGAACATTTTTCTCTCTCTTACAAAATTTCCAATCAAAGACGAATATAAAATGCTCCCTATAATATATAATCGTCGCGAGTTCCATTAATTCGTAGGAATAACTTCTGCCACACTTACGCGTGTAAAAGAGGCGACAGGATAAACTCGTGCATCGTTAAACCCAAAAGCAACGTCGGAGAAAAATTACAGCCATCCTTATAAATATCGCTATAAAAAATACAAGCCACTCGATTAACCCTAACAGCGATACGAATCGCGTAACGTTGGGCAAAACACGTTCGTGGATCCGTAATATCTCGCGTCGATCGAACTCGCGTTCGTTCGGTTTCGTATAGATCGCAGAAACATTGGCGTGTGCGTGCATGCGCGCGTCGTAATCAGCTTGTAAGCTAGAAGCTAATTCGCCGTCGCGAAACGAGCTTCGGGCTCATATTATTCGAGGGAATCGCGGCTCATTGGACACGTACACGTGCGATCCGACGGCTAACTGTTCACTGGCAGTAAACCCGATTCACGATCGGCTTCACATGGCGGTCATGCAGCTGGTTCGAGGATCAACTCGCGCGCTCGCGAGCACCTGAATACGAATGGCCGCATTGTTCGTGCGCCAAATCGCTTTAATGGAGTCTTATTATAGCCACCTTCTGCTCACTCCGTCCAAGAATCGATCGTCTACCAACGATTACGATCCTTTCGATTATTGTTCTTCGATATGGTCGCGGTAATTTGTTCGTTCGAGTCGTCGCGAATCGATACCTTTTTTTGGGTTAACCCTTTTCACGCGTTCATTTCGCGGTTTCATCGTTAACATATTTTAAACGCGACGCGATATTTGCGTAACGTGTAAGAAATGATAGGTACGTTATTTAAGCGCGCGATAGAAGTGCTTTGGAATTGGTGGAAAGCTGAAGTTTCGAATGATAAAATGAAGCTTCGAGTATCGTTTGTAGGCGTAATAATAAATTAGTGAGAGAGTTAACGTTTGTTGCGTGCATTATTGAAGGAAACGCGTTATAAATGATTTGAATAGAGGCTCCGTGGAGGTAGAAATACAAGAAAAAGAGTATTGAAATAATTTTTGCTATAATATCCAGTTATTTGGTTGAAGAAAATCAATACTAGATCTATTTTGAGGATTTCTTCGTCGCCATTTGCAGCGATATTTAGATATTTAGATAGATAATTTCTTTTTAATTTAGATATTTAGATAGATAAGACATTTTTCTTTGATTTATCTTCGATCAAGGGGACCAAGTTTTAAGACGTAAGTTTAAAATTTGGAGGTGTTATCGTATTCGGTTGATTAGGTAAGAAATTCATTTGTCTTGCTATAATATAGCTTTACGAGAACAAAACAAAACAGTACATAGAGTAAATGCCCAATAATTGCCACATTAATTATTTTATTTCGTAGATGGAATAATGTACAATTATTTTAATACTGAATTATCACCTTAGAATTCTCTTCATTTAGGACCGCAAAATCTTTTTCCCCCCAAATATATAGAAGAAAAACCATTCTTCTAAATTTCTATTCGAACTCCAAAAATCTTTCCACCCCACCTCCCAAATTTAGAAAGAATTCTACTTTCTAAATAACCGTTTAAACCCCCACAGAAATCGAGTAGAAATCCTCGTCTCCCAAATTTCTCTTCGAACCTTTGCTTTTTCAAGTTTCCCCTCCGCTCGATCATTTTCCAAAGCCCCTGTTCTCCGATTTACTCAAAAACAAACAGCTCCAATGATCGCGTATATTTGCCCCCCTCCCCTCTTCTAATTTACCCGCTCGTTTATCCCTTGTTCGTTGCCGGCCCGTTAATGGATTCGCAAAGAAGCTGGCGCGCATCGTACTTAAAGTCGATTGCCGCGACGGTGGGGCGTCGAAAATACAGACGTCAAGTCACTGTCGTCGCGAAGTATGATTAATTTGACGACGGAATAATTGCCAGCCCCGATGAGGGATCATCGAAGCCCCCGAAGAGGAGAGAGAGACCCCGATAGTTAGGAAAAGATAAACGGGGCGGCCTTTTTCTCCTCGCGTTGCCTCGTCGCCGCGTCCTCGTCAGGGCATCGATTTATCTTCGACCGATCTAGTAATTAATTTTAAACGCAATATAATTGGCTGCTCGTAATTTACCCGGACGCCCAATCGTCCCTTTCTCTCCTCCCCCCCCTTTCTTCTCCACGCCGCTGCTCCGCGATTAGGGCAACGTACGCTCGAAAGCTTCTTAATTGACTCGTTGCCCTCTTTTACCCCCTGTCTTCTTTCTCGCAACGACGCTGCTTTACCTTTCCGTTACGCGAACCGCTCGAAACATTGCTACTAAACGGAAATGTGAACGCGACGAGAGTTGAATTAGGCTGAATCCTTCAATTCTTTACTACCCCTGTGGAGTATATGCTAGTTGATATTCTATTGCTTCGATTAGGTTTGTAGAGAAGGGTTGAAAAGGAAACGTTTTGGTAAATTAGATAGTTAGGCTATATTGGGAAGTGGATCTTTAGGTTTCGTTGCTTATTCGAACTTATTATAGAATTAGAATAGAAATTGATTTTGATAGGCCAGATTGTGTTACTTTAACTACTATGATTATACATTATTCGCCATGACTGTGAATACTTTAACTGTTATGATTACTTTATAATTTATTTACTATAGCTGTGTATAATTTAACTACTGTAACTACTGTAGAATTTACTTTGATTATGTATAGTTTAACTACTGTAACTACTGTAGTATTTACTATGATTATGTATAGTTTAACTACTGTAACTACTATATTATTTACTATAGCTATTCATACTTTAACTGATATAATTGTAATACTATAAACTATAATATAATGCTACTGTTCGTGTTCAGATCGACGTTAAATTATCTACTACAGAAAGTGTTAATACACCGTGGTACTAATCGTAATATTTATATAGTAATATTTTTAACAGCATTCAACATAATAATGAATAGTACTTTTAATAATATTTCTCATAATAATGAACGCTCGAAACGTTTAAGCTTCTTTATTTATATTCTTGCCACTATTTAACTAACCCCTTGCCTAATCTTCGATTGGATAATTACAAATAATTAAATTACCCATTCCTCGTTTTAGCACCGAATAAAATAACCTCGTAGCAACACTATAATTAGTTCATTCAGTTTCTTAGAATAATTCAACCAACAATCTTGCATAGTAATAAAGTAGTTCAAATTGAAGCCAAGCTAAATCACAAAATACAGTGGTTCTCCACTGTACTTAAACCACGAATCCGTTCCTTTAATTCATACTACGACTCCTCGTTATAAAAGCCAAATGGTTTATCCGATTCGCAGTAGTTGCAGCTACTAAAATAATAACAAATTCCGCGAAAGAGATTGAGAGAAGCGGGGGTTAGAAATTCGTGAAATTCTCGAGGCAAAACACCTCTGCGTCGTCTGGCATTGAAGGAAAAAAAGAAAGAAATGGATTCACTCGAGATCCTAAACCGCTGAGTTTCGCGGCTAAGCCGAACAAGAAGGGTCCGTGTCGCGATGGGCGCTCGACGATTCTCACCACGTCCCCCGGGAATCGCAAAAAACTCGCAGCTCTGAGGAATTCCACGCGAAACGGAGGGGCTTCTTGGGCCCCTCGCGGAGGGCCCCCGATTCCGACTTTCGAAGCGGCCGATCTTTCTCCCTTTTTCCCTTTTGGAGGATTCCATAGCTCCGTTCCGTCCGGCTGCTCCCATTAAAAATGTATCAATCTCGGAAACCGGCGGCGTTTCGCGAACCACCGCAGCTGTTTTACCGGACACCGGGCTGCCATGGAACGCGGCTAAAGGCGTCGTAAAGAATAACGCCGCTCGAAATTCCCAGTTTTAACAGCGTTAGATGCTTTTTCCCACCCCTCCGAGATGAAAACGGCGAAAGAGAGATGAGGTGATTTATGCCGCAGCGCGAGGACAGGAATTTCATCGATTGATTCGTTTAGGAGAAATCGCTGGCAGCACGAACGGGGAAAGATCGGAGAAAGATATTACGGAGTGGATGCTTCGAATAAGGGAACTCGGTGGTAGAATTACGGTAAATGACACAAGTACTGTCACCATTCTTATAATTGCCGCTTTAATTCGTTATATTTAATAGCAAAGTAACGGACAAAGGAATCGGAAGTAAAGAAATTTTTTAATGCTAAATTTGCACTTCGGTTTACGTGACAACGCATAGACGTTTTATATTCGTTTACGCTTGATACTTGTAACGAAATATTGGGAGGTAAATGTTCTGTTGAACATCGAAACGTGACCAATATAAATTGGAAACAAGCAGCCCTTATTTTGATACTTAAATTTCAATCCTTATCTACATTTCGTTTATTAAAAAAACGTCTGTAATGCTCCAAACTCATCTTCATTATCAATTCCGTCAAAGCTGCGTCTTTTAAAAGTCCCCCCAAAAAATCCACCGAAGCTTTACCTAAGCTATTTTTACGAATACAGTGAAAATTATGAAATGGAAAGTGATTAAAATTTCAATGAAGTTAATGAACAACTCGGCGAAAATTTTCTGGCAATCAAAGACGTTGCACTTTGAAAATTGCATCTAATTTAGAACTTAGATTTCAACCCTTACTTACCTTTTCTTTACTTCGAAAGGGTCTTCGAACCCCCGAAACTTTCCATTCCCAACCCTCTTAACCCTTTGCTTACATTTACTACAATAACGCACTCAAGCTCGTTCCATGAATTACGATGTAGATTCGACAAAAATGTACACTGCCAGACGAGAAAATTTGCATTTCAACTCTAACTTCAACTTTGTATTATAATACCGGAGATCGCTAAACGAATATTGCCCAATAATATTCAAATAACTCGTACGTAACATAATAAGAAGTAATTGATTAGCTAACGTTAGCACGCGTGAGTAACGAAATAATCGTAGCAGGGGTTAAAAATCTCTCCCCCTTCGAAAGTGCCAAAAAAAAAGAAAAAATCAACGATATCGCGTATCCACCGAAACGTTCCGGCTGCGGCGGAGAAAAAGGGGTGGCAAAGTACCAGTTTCGTCGAATTCCACGATGCTGGACAAGCGGGCAGCGAGGCAAAGTGAATTCGCCGTCGAATTTTACGTCTGGTTCCATGCGATGCCGAATATGGTCCGCGGCAGGAGGGGGCGGACGAAAGTAAAGGGGATGGAGGGTGCAGGGAGTGGTCTTTCGAAAGAGGCAGGAACATCACTAAAGTGTCAGCGGCATCACAATTCGCGAGGAGCAAAAGAGCGCTTGTTAGCGGTCCCCGAGCCGGCAAAAAAGGTAGCCGTACCTTGACGAGCAAATAAAAGTCCCTTCCAGGGCCCCCCTGCACGCGTCTTTCCCGCGTGGAGGGGGCCATCGGCCCCCGTACGGACCTGTGGGACCCTACGGAACAAAGCAGCCGCGTTTCGTTCGCTTTTCGAAATAGATCGCGGGGCTTGTGGAGTCGCGTTTGTCGCGAAAATGTGGTCCGAACAATTTTTAGAATCACTTGGATCGCGTATTTTATTGTCTTTCGGGGTTGCAAATACTTTACGGGGGTGCTTATAGGTGTGAAATATTTCTGCGATATAAATTTGATGCCAGAGGAAGTTAATTTTGTTAGAACAACATTAATAGTCACAAAATTGTGTATAAATTTGTAGAAATAGACGGTGAAGTTTGTTAGGGTAATTAAATGAATAATAGTAATGATAGTATCTAATGTAATTAGACCGCGGATTTCTTTGAAAATTCATACTTTTGTAAATAAAATTGTAGAGATGGAACATATTGTAAATACGGAGTTGCTTCCCCTTCTCAATGTTATAGTCGAGATTATACTGTAAATATGTTTTATGCCCCATAAACGTACTTAAATCCACCGTCTAGTCATGAAAGGGTTACGCCTAATAATTGTTTCATTCTCAACTGCAATTCGCAATCTAATTCTTCTCAATGCAATTCTTCAAAGAATTATTCCACAACAATCGACTACTTCTCAATTGCAATTCATTACATTAACCCTTTCAAATTGCAGTTCGAAATACTCGAAGACATCCTCACGAAAATTCATCCCGCGTGTCGCAAAAGTTCGACGTGCAATCGAACGAAGGGTGGAGAACAGTGTCCCCGATAAAGATACCGTTAAAATTCGCGTAACTTGCGTATTCGCCCCATTTCACCCTGCTCCACCGTAATTTCCATGGGTAGCCGGAGAGGAGCAGGTTCGCGGCAACAAAAGGCAGCTTGCCTCTCATCCCCGTAAAGAATTCCAAGACGTTTCTTCAGGTTGCAGGTTTCGACGTTGCGTCGCGATCGCTCTTTGCCCGAAAGCCGACAGCAGCTTCTCCCCGCCGCGATGTTTCGATACAAATTACATGAAGAGGGACACGAACGGACCGAGGCATCTGCACGCATCCAGCGAAGACTGATGTTATCATCAGCCCCCATGAAACGGACCCCGTTGCAACCCTCCCCCTTCTTTTTCTTACCGCGAACCGTTCGCACCGTTTCGCGATTTTCTTGTACGACTCGACGTGAATTTTGTGAAATTTTCGTACACGCCTCCTGTGAGAATCTTAACCGAGGCGAATGGCAATTTAAGCAACACTTTTTGCGCTGCTTCAGCGTGCTGGGTTGTTAGAGGGAGTTATAGTAAATGGTATTGGGTGCATGTTTAAATGTACTTGGTGCAATTGGAATTCGTATACTTACAATTAGTAGCACTCGATTTTATGGAGCCAGATTCTCGTTTGCAATTGCAATTACTACAGTCGTACTCGACTGTATAGTTGCAGATTCGTTTGCAATTGCAATTACTACTGTCGTACTCGACTATATAGTTGCAGATTCGTTTGCAATTGCAATTATTATAGTCGTACTCGACTGTATAGTTGCAGATTCGTTTGCAATTGCAATTATCATAATTGTACTCTACTGTATAGTTGCAGATTCGTTTGCACTTGCAATTATTATAGTCATACTCGACTGTATAGTTGCAAATTCGTTTGCAATTGCAATTATCATAATTGTACTCTACTGTATAGTTGCAGATTCGTTTGCACTTGCAATTATTATAGTCATACTCGACTGTATAGTTGCAAATTCGTTTGCAATTGCAATTATCATAATTGTACTCTACTGTATAGTTGCAGATTCGTTTGCAGTTGCAATTATCATAATTCTACTCTACGGTATAGTTGCAGATTTGTTTGCAATTGCAATTATCATAGTCGTACTCGACTGTATAGTTGCAAATTCGTTTGCAATTGCAATTATCATAATTGTACTCTATTGTATAGTTGCAGATTTGTTTGCAATTGCAATTATCATAATTCTACTCTATTGTATAGTTGCAGATTTGTTTGCAATTGCAATTATCATAATTCTACTCGACTGTATAGTTGCAGATTCGTTTGCAATTGCAATTAGTGATACTGATGCATTTGCAGCTGTACTTACAATTGCATTTGCGACTGTATTTGCAGTTGCAGTTAAAATTGCACCTATATTCGAAATTACATCTATATGTGCAATTGCATTTATAGTTGCACTTATGTTTGTAGTTACATCTATATTCGCAATTGCATTTATATTTGCAGTTACAGCTGTAGTTGTATCTACATTTCGAGTTACAGTTATAATTATATTTACATTTGTAGCTGTAGTTACAATTGCAGCTGCGTCTGTACTTGCAATTGTAATTATAGCTATACCTATATGTGTAATTACATCTATATTTGCAATTGCAATTATAGCTATACCTATATTTGTAATTACATCTATATTTGCAATTGCAATTATAGCTGTACCTATATTTGTAATTACATCTATATTTGCAATTGCTTTTACATTTGCAGGCGCAGCTGTAGTTATATTTACATTTGCAGATGCAGTTATAATTGCATTTACATTTACAGTTGTAGTTGCATTCGGATCCTTATTTGCAGTTGCAGTTATCGTTGCATCTATACTTCTAATCGTAGTTATACTTGCACCTGTATTTACACTTGTATTTGCAATTGAAACTGCATTTAATATCACTTATTCGGAAATATAAACCCCCAATTAAAATTCCGACGACTATTAAATTGATTGCTTCTAATAAAATTCAATCTACCATTGGCAATGAAATATATAATTACCGTTTAGTAAAATTATTTATAAAGCAGCAAGTCAATTTTCTTCCTGATATCCAGAGACTTAATTGTTCCCAAATTTGAAGTAGGCAATTATAGCTACTATGCAAATACTAACAATTTTGATTAGTAGCGTAATTGTACCATATAATTATACTTCTCTCGCTATAATTATAGCTACATTTGCATCCGCGTGATAAAATTGATTCAAGTTTTCGAAGCGATAGTCAAACTTCCGATATAAGAAATTCCACATTGCGGTAGTGCCCGATTTCAAGCAACATTCTCCGCATAAATTGAACTGGTTCCAAGATTGTATGAATTCTGTAACTTTCAGCAAACATGCTTAACATACCAGCAACCTGTTTACCATCTATTCACCAAGCTTACAGATCCACCGATACATCTTACCAATCTTCTTCCGTTTCAAACTTTTCCCAACTCCCTCGAAACTAATCATAACTCCATCTTCCACCCAATTATGTCTTTTCCATCCTCCTACGAAACTCTCCTGCATTTGTTGCGGAAGTGTAAAGGGAACATTGTAGCACCGTGGATTTTTGTTACAACTAGATTTCATTACGTCAGATCTTTACGGTTTAAAAGATACTGTTAACAGGTACTGATACAGTTTTATACTAATACTTACACTATACTAATACACTAGGTACTGATACAGTACCGTAGCAAATATAATTGGTTTTTCCGAAATAAACTTCTATATATTTTAATAAAAGGTTTTGCAATGGTAATCACGCGGCGAGGTCTAGCAAAGAAAAAAAACTGAACGGCCAGAGTTGCGTCTGCAAGGAAAGCAGAAGAAAACAAATGACTACGACAAACACGTTTCCATGACGACATGATTTTTTATGTGACCACGTTGGCCCGTATGGCGTTGAGTCGTTGTATTTCAACAAGTACTATACTGATACAGTTTAAAAGCTAGCATTCCTCTGGATCGTTCCAAATTACAGTAATCGATACCTAGTAATTAAACAGATGTCGCATAATTAATGTAATAAGGTTCACGCGGAACACCAGTCTCTTATCCACAGTCTTACCGTTAAAAACCCCATAAAATCTTCAATCTAGAAATACCTACATACATATATTTAAACTGTTCCATCGCCTAGCTAAAAGGAACCTTTCTTGTACGGTGTTTTAGATTCCATGGCGTGTACTATGGAGGTTGTAGCCGCGGTCATAATCGTTAAGAAACCGTGGAGGGGGATTAAAAGGGGCGCGACCGGTCAACGTAGAGATCCCGGTATCGGCCACGGGGAAAAGGGCACGAAACACGAAACGATAGAGAGATAGAAGCGTCGGCCGTCGGCGAAGGCGCGGAGAGGCTCGTAATCCCTGGGTCCCGGCAGTTTTGCACGGCTTTATGGTGTTTCTTGCGCCTGCTGGCATCGCCGCTAACAGGCGTCACTAATGCACGGAGGCGGCCTCGTCGTTTCCAACGACGGTAAACCCCGTGGCTCGGCCACCTGTCTCTCTTTCCGCGGTAATTCACTGAATCGCTTCATCTGCACGCTTTGGAGAACGCCAATATGGCGCCGTTCGCGTTTCCGTTCCGAGCGAGTGGCTTCAGTCAATATGGAATTGCGCGGTGAATCGATTTAAGTAGCTTTTTTTTGGTATTGGTTAACATTTAACATTGGCAAATTGATCATTTAATTTCATTTAATTTAATGAATGAAAAGTACAACCCGTTAGTTTACGTTAAAGTAATACGATTCGCGGTCTTTACGATAAATTGCCAACTTCATTTCGACGAAAATGCAACGATCTCGAAAAATAGAAGTTCTCAACAGCGCCATTCAATATTTGCATCCGCTTGCGCTTCAAATGCCAGCAAATTGGCGGCACGAGAGGTAAGCTAATCGCGGATCTGCGCTGAAAGGGCGGCAAAAGGCTTGGCCGATGCATTGGGATCTGTACTCGCGCGAGCGCGCGAGCGCATGCGCGCAAACGACGGAAGAAGAGCGGTGCGTGTCGCGCGCTCGTTAGCAGAATTCGAACCGCGGCCTCGAGGAATATTCACGAGGTCTCCTCCTCTCTGCGCGAGCGGGATTCGCTTCTTCCCTTTCCCGTTTCGCTTGCCGGCTAACGAGCGATCCGCGCCGTCTAATCTGGTGATCGTTGGGACGTTAAACGCGCGAAACCGACCGGCTACGCGGCGGAAACGTATATCTCGCCACGCTACAAGCAAATTGCTGTCCCTCTATTGCCGTATTTGTGCTTGCGTCGGCGACGAGTCCCCTCGCTTTTCCCTCTCGTTCTACCGATCTTCTTGCTGCTTTTGGAATCCCCTTGTCGTCGCTCTTGTTCCCAGCTGGCTTTCGTCTTCGCTGGGCAAGCTTGTAACGCGGATCGAGAAACGGCCTCTCGCCACCTTCGGACGATCCTTCGGCATTCGTGCGTTGAATTCTACCGCGATCAGAATCTACTCCGTGCGTCGAGTTAAACAATAACACGTTGCAAAATTGTAGCTGCTACTATTAATGACGAAAGTCTTAATACATCTACAATGTTAGACAAGTTTCCATTTAGGCGCTCGAATCCCGATTAATCGATCACAACAATATTAACCCTTTGCGGACGAGCGTCGACAAATAGCCGCCGAAACTTTTTCGATACTATGGATAAATGTCGATTTTCAAAGCAGTAAATTTGGATTTGTGACATTAATATGCACTTTCGATAATAATTCAGCGAAAATTCGTTTAACGTTATTAAATATGTCCGTGATGGATTTGTAATTGAGTGGAAATTTGTTACGTATTATTTTTTCTCGTCCGCAAAGGGTTAACTTACCTTTCGTTTAACGGGCGATACAAAAGTATTTATCGTAGACTTTAAAGTTTGTTAAAAAGAAAAAAAGAATGCGTGTTTGTGTAAAACCTTGGCAGCTACTGTAGATCGGTTTCAGTCCGTACAAATGTAAGCATAATTCTTGTGAAACTTTTTATCGTAGAAACTGGTGCAAGGAACGATAAACAACGTTGTCATCCGTGTTCGCAGGCAGTGGCGATTCAGGTCGGATCGACGCGACCGGACAGAATCGGATGGAACTTTTCTTGCGTGTCTCGTTCTTCCGTTGCCGACCTGAGAACCATTCAGAAGAGGAACACCTGTGCGGGTTTGCGGGCATTCCAGCGTTTCTTAGGTGTAGCTCGTACGGGGCCGTGATGTCATTCCTGGCACGATCGCGCGAACGAATTCGCAAAACCAACGAAAACAGCCGGTAAAAATGTCGACGATGCTGTTCTTCGTTCGTTGCTTCCTATCCGGCTTCTCCGCCCCTTTTCTTTCTATTTTCCTAATCCCTCTTTCTCGTTTTCTACCGTACTCACCTCTCCGTGTCTTCCTTTCCATTCTTTCGTACGGTGGTTCTTTTATAATTTAATAATTCGATTTGCATTTTTCGTTTTTTTTTTTTTTTTTGGTTTAATAGCTGTTGCTAAATGTTTGAGTTTAATGTCGGTTCGTTTCTTTTAGAGGTAAATTAGAGGACGATTCGATGCGTTTTAAAATTAAATATGCAAGTTTTTACCGAGATATTGTTGCGATTCGTTCATATTTAAATTAGATGGCATTTAGATGTCATGAAAATTTAGCTAAACTTGCAATTTTTCGCTTTAATATCGCTGCGATTATTTTATATTTAAATTAGGTAATAATTCAGTGTCTACAAAATCTAGCTGAGTTTGCAACTTTTCAATTTAATACTGTAGCGATTCGTTCGTAATTTAATTCTTTCATCTTTTCTTCCATAATTCAATAATTCGGTGTCTTCAAAGTTTACCTAAATTTGCAACCTTTCACCACAATCCTATTGCAATTTTTTTATATTTAAATTAGATAACAATTCAGCGTCTTCGCAGTCAACCTAAATTTGCAAATTAACCAATATTGAATATCTAAAGCGACAAACTAACAAACAAGATAAAAGAAAGTGAATCACGCGTGATTTTCTATCCTCTTGAATCACACACTACTTTCCACCCTTTGACAAGTTCCTTCCAACCATTCAGAATAATACTTCCACTAATTTTATTATTTATATTACGTATAGATCTCATACACAATTCCAGTATTTTTATTATGTATTTTACGTATAGATCTCATATAGATTTCCATTACTTTTATTATTTATTTTACGTATAGATCTCATATAGATTTCCATTATTTTTATTATTTATTTTACATGTAAGTTTCACATAGATCTCCACTATTTTTATTATTCACTTTACATATAGATTTCCATTAATTTTATTATTTACATTAGATACAGATTTCCTATAGATTTCCACTATTTTTATTATACTCACTTTACGTATAGATTTCATATGGATTTTCACTATTTTTATTATTTACTTTACATACAGATTTCATATGAATTCCCACTATTTTTATTATTTACTTTACACACAGATTTCCTATAAATTTCCACTATTTTTATTATACTCACTTTACGTATTGATTTCATATGGATTTCCACTATTTTTATTATTTACTTTACATACAGATTTCATATGAATTTCCACTATTTTTATTATTTACTTTACATATAAATTTCATACGAATTCCCACTATTTTTGTCATTTATTCCACATACAGGTTTCACATGGATTTCTACTATTTTTATTATTTACTTTACATATAAATTTCATACGAATTCCCACTATTTTTATCATTTATTCCACATACAGGTTTCATATGGATTTCCACTATTTTTATTATTTACTTTACATATAAATTTCACATGAATTCCCACTATTTTTATCATTTATTCCACATACAGGTTTCACATGGATTTCTACTATTTTCAATATTTACTTTATATATAAATTTCATACGAATTCCCACTATTTTTATCATTTATTCCACATACAGGTTTCACATGGATTTCTACTATTTTCAATATTTACTTTACATATAGATTTCATACGAATTCCCACTATTTTTATCATTTATTCCACATACAGGTTTCATATGGATTTCCACTATTTTTATTATTTACTTTACATATAAATTTCACATGAATTCCCACTATTTTTATCATTTATTCCACATACAGGTTTCACATGGATTTCTACTATTTTCAATATTTACTTTACATATAGATTTCATACGAATTCCCACTACTTTTATCATTTATTCCACATACAGGTTTCACATAGATTTCCACTAAATTTTATTATATACTTTATATACAGATTTCGTTATTTTTATCCATCTCTTAGTATGTAATTCCATTTAATTATTACCCTCTCAAAAAATTCCCCCAAAAAACACTCGAAACTTCTCAATTTTGCGTCACGTCCCTCTTGTATCTTTCTCCCCACCTTTTCTCCGGTTCCCTTTAATTCGATTCCATGGGGGACTGGTCCTGGGAGTGTGAGGATCACGTCGAAGAGGATCGCGTCATCCCTCAACGTCAATCCAATCCACAGCGGCGGAGCACGCAAAACGAAGCGACGAAACGATTTGAATGCGTCCCAGCCGCGGCATTCCGAAAAGTTCTCCGCTGGTTTTGTCCCCGAAACCCCCATCCTCTTTCCTTTCTACCTTCCCGTGACCGTCCAACGACGTGTCACCTGTAGGGATGTCGTTTTTGCGACACGCGCGAAACGAGATAATTAGAAGATCGCTAGAGAAAACGTGGCCGAAGTTTCTTCTCGCGAAGCTTCGCATAGCGAAGATTCTACTTTTGGCGCGATTTTTTGCGGAAAAGTGTGCAAACGGTTGATGTGTTGATCAGAGTAGAGTGGCGGAATAAAGTAGAAGTAGAATGGATTAAAGAATAGAGGAATTGGAGAATAGATTTTGGAATGAAATCTTGGTTTACAAATTTACTGATAGAGAGAATTTTCGTGCTTAATTTGACGTTTTAAGATTTGGTAAGTTGGTTTAGGGTTTTTTTATTTTAGAAATAGATGGGGATTTCAGACGTTTTTCTTTCTTTTGTTGAAGGATGTTAAAATGTGAGATTGTTTAAAATAATATGATGGAATAAAGTAGAAGTAAGATGGATTAAAGAGTAGAGGAATTAAAGAATAGATTTTAATATAAAACCTTGGTTTAGATATTTATAATGTGTGCAGAGAATTTTTCTTGCTAAATTTGATGTTTTAAAATTTGATAATTGATTTGATTTTGATGGAACGAAGGAAGAGATCAGGATTCATATATGAGTATTGCCATCTTTTAGTAAAAATATATTAAAATGTGAGATGCTTAGAATGAGCTTTTTATGTGAAATTTAAAGATTCCTTAAAGATTCATTAACGTTACTATTAAAAACTTCGTGAAGCTCAATTCCATTAGGTAATTTATTGTTCGAAGATTTATTAGTACTTTTTTTAGAAGCAGGAAATAATTCGTAAATACCTACTTCGTTTAATAAAAGCAATGTTAAACTGCAAATTCTTTAGATTGAATTATTTATATGAAATTTACTATTTGAGAATTTAGTAACGTTCCGTTTGGAAGCATGGGAAAAATTCGCAAAACCTAATTCCTTTAATAAAAAGGATATTAAAGTGCGAAACGTGTAGATTGAATTTTTATAGGGGATTTGCCTTTTAAACGTTTATTAATTCCATTTTTAGAAGCAGGAAAAAATTCGTAAAAACCTACTTCCTTTAACGAAAACTACACTAAAGTGCAAAACATGTTGATTGAAGTTTCATACGTAATTTACTGCTCGAAAATTCATCAATGCTTCTTCTGCAAACGAAAGAAGAAAAAAAATTCCTAAAGCCTACTGCCTGTAATAAAAATAATCCTAAAATACAGAGTCTGTGGACAGAATTTTTTACGAAGATTTATTAACGCCTTTTTATAGAAACAAGTTAAAAAAAATACTACAACCTACTTCCTTCTTTAAAAAGAATATTAAAATGTCAGATGCGTGGATAGAATTTCTCTACCAACATTCATTAACGCCTTATTTGGAATTCCTCTTGAAATAAATTTCAAAATTTCTCTCTCTCTCTCTCTGTCTCTCGCTCTCTTTATACAAAAATAAAAGAAGAAGAAGAAACGTTAATTATTTAAAATACCAAAAAGATTAAATACCAGCGAAAATCAGATAAAAAAGAATGTTGTCGAAAAGATAAGAAGATTCGCGTTTCATTTTGCAAGCAGCGCGGCGAATGATCGCGGAGAAGGATCAAAGAGGATTCCCAAGGACCTTTGCGTTCTCTGAAACAGCGAAGGAGGTCGAAGACAAATGCCATACGAATCGCGAACGCTAAAGAGGCGATGTAAACGGAGGCTATTACCGGACGCAAAGCCATTGCATAGCATTCCGCCAAGCTGTGTTCCGCTGTTCGCCCGATCGCGAGGAAATTCCAACTTTTGCATATCAAGGCACCGCCACCGTTTAGCCCGCCGTTATTCTCGCCAAAGCCCCCCAATTCGTTTTTGCCTTGCTCTTTAATTCGATCCTGAAACGCGGGATTCGCGCTCGTGCCGCGATTTCAATCGACCGATATTTACTCCCTTTAATAAACGTTCGCTTCCACGCCGAATTTTCTATATTTTCATCTGACAACCGGCGATAAAATTGAACACGGTTCAATGGGATATCTAACGTAATTGGTGCAAAATATTGCGTTTCGATAAGTATCGCGTTACGAAAGAAATATACAGTTACTCACAAAGTTGAGCGTACACTTACGTTGCCGATGAAAAATAACTAAAATGTAAATATACACGCGCGTATTGAAAAGTAGAAACTCAATATATTTCGGATATTCTGACAGAGAGTACTTAAAACATTCTTGAGATAAAATTGTACGTACTTAATATGAAACGTAAAAGTGTAACTTTTTTGCTGACACAAAATTGTTATTATATATACGATACGTGTAGATTACTATTTTGTTAACCACCTTTAACCCCTTGCCCTACGATTATTTTATTAGTTAGTTAGGTTAGCGTTAGTTGACCACTATTTTTATATCATGTCACTTGGAAATCATTGGAATATTATAGGTAATCCTTATTTAATAACTTCCGGGCTTATAATGCAAAACTAAAATTAGAGTTTAAATGAAATTTTATCCGGAATAATAGATGTTTTTATTGAATCTGTGGTATAATTCGTAGAACGAGTGTGACTCGTTATTGTAGGGCACGGGGTTAATATCCATGGCATAGAATTAATTCATTTTCCATGAAGAAGGTGAAATATTGTCCTATTCTTCTTTTAATTTCATTTCGAAATCTTCCCTATCCGTAAAAGTATAATTTACCATTTTGCATTTCAATTTTTCCAAGATATGTTCGATCGGGTTAATAGTTTGAGTATACTGTAAATTAACCATTTTTTAGCCATCTTTATCATTGAGTTTCAAGGGTGTACGCTCAATTTTGTGAGTAACTGTATGTACACATTTAACAAACGATCGCTTTATTTTCGAGAGCGTATATAATACATATGTATACGTCCATCGTAGCGAAAGGGTTAATATCCATTAAGATTAAA
The DNA here is from genome assembly GCA_028830335.1 of Eucera pruinosa. Lineage (NCBI taxonomy): Eukaryota > Metazoa > Arthropoda > Insecta > Hymenoptera > Apidae > Eucera > Eucera pruinosa. The sequence continues at coordinate 16,478,361 of JAMYCR010000006.1, forward strand.
TCCGTTAAGAATAAAGTCAACTTTGCTTTTCCATTTCCGAACCCACCAACGCGATCTTCATCCATCTCTTTCGCATTTTTTTTTTTAAATATAATTCCCCTGGCAAAAACTCGTCCGCGTCCCTCGAAGTAAGAAACCAAACACCTTCTAAAACGCTTGAATCAATCAACGGGTATCAAAACGGTGCGAAAATCTTTCGCCACGGCGATGGATCGCGGTGGCAAAAACCGTAGCCGCTTAAAATCCCATAAAGAAACCGTAAGAGGTATCGAATTCGAACGGTCGACCCATTCTTGCGATTTCTTTTGGGGCGCGGAATTTTTTGCGCCACCCATTCGAAACGGAAAACAAAAGAGAGAGAGAGAATGATATTATATTGGACGAAACTAGTTCGAATCTTTCTGCGTGTTTCTCGAATGTTGAATAGCTCGGGCAGGGGGATGAAGGGGGAAAGTTGCTGTTGGCTAGGTTACGAATGATGGCGCAGAGGGGGAGGAATTGATGAAGGTGCGCGACTTACGCATACCGTGTAAGTGACGCGCATGAATAATTCATTCTAATAAAATAATGCAGGAGCTCTGACCGAAGCAAAAACCACGTTGAATCGCCGATGATCGCGTCCCCCTCGAACGTCTTCGCTGAATTCGCACCAATTTCCCTTGCTTTCGTAACACGAAAATGTTGCTGGATTATTGTAGAAAACTCGAATGCGTTGACCTACATACTCGCGTTATTCGTATTTCTGCGTCGCTGTGGAAGCTCGAAAATTGATAAATCCTAGGCTTTGTTTAGCGGAGTTATAAATTGTATAAAATCTACATACATATGTCCAGTGGTACCAAAAATATTTAGCAATAAGTAGCAAGTGAATAGTAAATTATTCGTGTTGTCTTTGATATTAGTTCTTTCGCTTTTAATTGTGTTTTACGTTAACTTTATTTTGTCGAATATTGAAGCCATCCGAAACCGTAAGATATGGATTAATTTAAATAAATGAATGAATAATACTACAGTCAAATGATAGTAAAGTTGAAATATTTGGTTATACTTAATCGGTGCTTAAGCGTTGGAATAAAAAAGCAGTGATGCGCAAATAGGACAAAATTGTTCTTTTATAGAGTACCGTAAAATATTGTGGAGAATCGCGTGGAAGAAGGTAGAAAACGACGATCAGCTTGCAGAGCATTGTAATAAGCGAGGGGAACAAATAATACCGGGATACTTTCAACCGTGACACGATTCTCTATTGCAGTTTCTCAACGCGTTCTAGATTCTGAGCAGAGGAACGATACTCTGAATACTGTATGGGTGAATCGAGAAAATCGCGTTGACAAATGGACGTTTATAGAGTAGGGTTCAATGTACATCGGCTATCGGGAACGAAAAATACGATCGCTAGAGCAATGTTAATAATGTGAACTGTAAATTTATGGCGCTGACTAGCGTTGCTCTCATTCCACGCGCAATCAGAATTCTGTCCTCCTGTAAAAAGAAAAAAAAATAGCAGAGCAGTGAAAAGAATGCATAAGAGAAGCATTATAGTCGAGGTTGAGCTAATTTAAAATTAAAGTCGCGCCTCTTCTCTGTTATTCCAATTTTTCGAACCCTTTTTTCATTCATCTGTTGCACGATTTTTACGCAAGATTACGCGGAGGAATTAAAATAATATTGTACGAATATAACGCAATGAAAGAAAACATAATTGAAACGTTACGAGTGAAGCAAAGTTGGGAAAAGTAAAACTTGTTAATTGCAATCGAATTCTTCAAAAAATCTAAGTGTACCAGGCTTCAATAATTTATGAATAATAAACGGACCGGTTAGAGAAATAAAAGCAGCTTACAATTTGTTAAATCAGAGCTCACGGTGGTTACTAATTTTGATTATAATTGTAAGGAATTTGTTCAACTTTGCACAAGAGGATACAAAATTACGTAACTCTGCAGCATCGGTTCAGAAGTATATAACTTGCAATCGGATAAGATGTAATATATAACATACAATAAATTTATTCGTTTTATAATATGTGGGTGCAATACTGGTATTTACTATATTGTATAATATTATAATATTAGTACATTATATATAGTTTACTATAACATCAGTATAGTATATATAGTACATTATAATATTAGTATATTCAATATATAGTATATTATAATATTAGTACATTATATATAGTATATTATAATATCAGTATATTATATACAGTACATTATAATATTAGTATATTCAATATATAGCATATTATAATATTAGTACATTATATATAGTATATTATAATATTAGTACATTATATATAGTATATTATAATATTAGTGTATTATATATAGTATATTATAATATTAATACATTATATATAGTATATTATAATATTAGTGTATTATATATAGTATATTATAATATTAGTATATTCTATATAGTATATTATAATATTAGTATATTCTATATAGTATATTATAGTATTAGTATATATAATATTAGTACATTATATATAGTATATTATAATATTAGTATATTATATATACTATATTATAATATCAGTATATTCTATATAGTATATTATAATATTAGTATATTCAATATATAGTATATTATAATATTAGTATATATAATATTAGTACATTATATATAGTATATTATAATATCAGTATATTCTATATAGTATATTATAATATCAATATATTCTATATAGTATATTCTATATAGTATATTATAATACTAGTATATTCAATATACTAATATTTAATAATTTGTGCAACGTACAAATGAATTACATTCTGTGATACACATCAGCTTATCAACGCGCATATTCGTCGTAATCGCGTCTTAAAAAGCGTGTCCCTTAATTTCCCGTAAACTCGAGCACCGAACCGTTTCGCGTCACGCTCGCTTAAATTCGTTACCTGACAGTTGGCCACCCTAATCTACGCGGTCTAAAATGTTTTAAAGAAACGAAGATGATTGCGTCGTGCTTCACGCGCCCTCCGAGCAACCCCCGAAGCATCCCTTGCGAAACGATGAAAGGAAACGGTTGTAACCGATTCCCTTTCGTGGTCCTGGAGGTCCTGTAACGGAGGGCGTCGATAAACAAGACAATTTCGCGGCAGGACGTCCCCAGGAATCCATAAATCTGACCAGGCAGTCGCGCGATCTATCGATTAGAGGGCCTCTGACCAACCTCGCCATCTTGAAAGCGTTTGCCGCCAAACGATTGAATGTGTCCCCAAGCGGACATCCTCCTTTCTCGATTCTCTTCCACCAGATTCCCTCCCCCTACCCCCCTACCCAATCCCTTTTCTCTTTTGTACGCTTCCTTTTGCTTCCCTTTTCTCGCGATCGCGTCGCGGGAATTGAAAGCATCGACAATCGAAACCGACGACGACGACGACGACGACGACGATTCTATTTTCCGTTTGGCCAGCGACCCTGTTCCGCGGCCGGTAAAAATCTTTATGGCGAATCGAGTCCGGGAAATGGGATGGCTTATCCGCTTCTTTTCTCGTTTTTTTCTTCTTTTTAGGATAAAGGAAAAAATCAATTTCTTGGCGGCACCACTGAGAGACGCACATTGGTGAAAATGTTGATTTCAACTGGATAGGAACTATTTTCTTTTTTTTCTTTTTTTTTTTGACATTTTAATCTTGGATGATTTATAACAATTTGTTAATGGATTTATCGAAATGAACGATTGTACTTTTATTCGAAACTTCGAGTAAGAATAGCTCGAAGATAGAAACTTGTGAGTTGCGTCGCGTTGCCTTATAACCATAGTTAAATTATGTTTTCGCTATTAAAGTATAATTAATTCAGTTACTTGAATTAACCAATTCAAAACCTCCATCGTATTTCAAAACAGGAGTTTTTTTAATGGTCTGTAATTCTAATTTTGATTTCTTATTGCACAGTAATTTAATTCCATTCGAAGTCTTGTGAACCAATTAAAAATCTAGCTAACTTAAACTGAATATTTAGAAAAGTTCTAATTTATTATTTTCTTCTTCTTTTGCTTCATTTTATTCTTTCCTTCTTCTCCTTTTCCTCTTCTTCTTTTCTTCTTATTCTATTTCTTATTCTTTTCCTCTTGCTTCTTTTAATGTCCAATCACCCCGAAAATTTGCGTAAACGTAAAAACCACCCCTATTAATTTCCAAATAAAAAAGCATACGATAAACGTAAAGATTCTAACCACCAACGATAAGCAGAAAAATTTCCACGAGAAAGTTTGCAAAGATCCAATAGAAGCGTAGAATATTTCAACCTGAAGAAGAAAGAAGGAAAGAGGGGATGGCGATAAACCGCGGCTATTTTCTGGCGGAATAAAAACCGTGGATAAATTCGAGGGACCTTGTTTCAGGCTCTCGCCATTTCCAAGTGACGATACTAATTAAATAACCGATGGCTCGCGGTCGTAAAAGGAGAACCGGTGCTCGTTTGACCTTGGAGATAGCGGAGATACTACGGGGCACGCGGCAATCTCCGATTTACCGACAACAATTCTATTTTCCAGTGGCGGGATAAAAATCTTTATAGCGGATCGAGCCCCGGAAAATGGCATCCCGTATACCGTGTACCGTTCTTCCTCCCTCCAACTCTTCACCCTCCCACTTTCAGCCCTTGTTTCGGTAGTTTTCACCGAAATAAAAATTTCCCCCCCCATTGGTACTTTTATTCCCTTCCATTCCTTTCCTTTTCGAAATTAAACGGGCTAGATTTTTAGATCGTAGAATTAGTTAAAGTTAAAAGGTCTTGAAATATTAATTCTTCGATGGAGGATTTACGATTAGTATTGATTAATATAATCAAATACCGAACCAAATACCAAAATAATCAAATAATAATATATCTAAATACCGCTGAGGTATTATTGGACGTTTCAAGACTTTTATTAATAATCTTTAAGAATTGAAACTGTTACACAGCAGAGGCTAAAAAGTAATAATAATACTGATGATAAAAAGGCGACCGTAATATTTATTTAAGACATAATGTAACGGTAGTGGGCATCAATGGAATTCAGATATAATTACGACGATTATAAAGCTATAGTATTTAACAAAGTATAATATATAGAGTTACAATGTAAGTGAATAGAGTAGAAGATTTTCATAATGAGTGGGACTTCCATTCTTCTCTGTTCACAGAATAATGTTGCCGATTAGTTTTCTCGAATTTTCTTTCTTGACTTCATTTTACGAAATGCTTCGAAATTGTCGAAGATGCGCATAAATATACCGTACCAGTATTACGTACAGTGTATTTGTGAGTACTCGAAAAACATTAACAGTATCCTTCGTGTTTGGTGAACAATAGTAATTACACAGTAATATAATATAAAACATACAATATTAATTAAACATTTTAATGGTGCTGCAGTTATGCTTCGCAGGGTATAGTATAATAAATATCCAAACTATACTAGAAATTATGATAGTTAGAAAACGAAACAACCCCAATTTAGCTCTTATTTCGCCAAACCAATGTCCCGCATAAAAATCCACAATCCAGTTACCAAAAACACAATTTTACCCACCCCCAAAGTCCATCTAAAAACGTTGTACGTAATTACAGTTCTCATCCGCATCGAATTCGAATCATCGCCGAACAATCCATCAACCCTCTCAACACTCGCATGGAAAGAAGGAAATCATCCCCATCCCCTGAAAGAACCATTCCCCCCCTTTTTCTCCCCTACGATAGTAGACAGGTAGCGTCTTCCGTGGAAAAGCATCGTAATACCGGAAGGATGGCCCGAAACGAGGAAGATTCGAATAGAAGGGGACGAAAGGTACGGGCAGGGACCCCCCCCACGGTTTTTCTTTACATATGGCGCTTAGTACAGGGCTATAACCATCGATAATCGGCCAATAGGAACGAGGAGCAAGGATCGTACGCTATCGTCGAACCCCATAGATTCGTAGGCAGCATGACAAATAACTCTCACAATGGGCCATCGTTTCCAACCGTGCACCCCCTCCTATGCCAGTCGAGTTTCCAGCCCTTCCTCCCTTCCCTGATCCCCCCCCCCCCCTTCTCCCCTTTCGTGTTATACACGACCAGATCGGTTCCGGCAATTTTACATTCACGTCACTGCGGCGCTGATTTATTATAATGTTTGCCCGTTCCCTTTGCCATCCTCCTTTCTCTGCTTCGCTGACTTCCTCGCGAACTACCGCTCCCCCCTCTTTCGCTTCACCCCACCCTACCGCGCTTCAGTACGCAGCAATTTCTTCTTGTGTCTTTGCTCGCGGGTTTATGGATTGGTACGGTTGCAGCTTCTTAGGAAAATGGGGTGCAAGTAGCTTGAGTTAGAAGCTTGTTTTTGAGGTAAAAATGGGTGGGAATTGGGGAAATTTGGGGGATGGGTTGTGAACTTAGGGATTGTTCGATAGAGGTGGATTTGGGAGAAATTTTGAGCAAGGAATGGTTGTTAATTGGCAGTAGTTTGATAAAGGTGGAACTGGGAGAAATTTTGGAGGTGGAGAATTGTAAATTGAGGGTTGTTTTAATAAAGGATTTGGGAGAAATTTGAGGTGGAAGAGATAGTAAATTTGGGGCTTGCTTGATAGAGATGCAATCGGGAGAAATTTTCAGGAAAGGACAATTGTAAATTGGGGGTAGTTTAATAAAGGTGGAACTGGGAGAAATTTTGGTGAAGGAGGATTGTAAATTGAGGGTTGTTTTCATAAACGTAGATTTGAGAGAAATTTGGGATGGGAAAGATTGTAAATTTGGGGCTTGCTTGATAGAGATGCAATCAGGAGAAATTTTCAGGAAAGGACAATTGTAAATTGGGGGTAGCTTGATAAAAGTGGAACTGGGAGAAATTTTAGGGGAGGAGGATTTTAAATTGAGGGTTGTTTTAATAAACGTAGATTTGAGAGAAAATTGAGATGGGAAAGATTGTCAATTTGGGGCTTGCTTGATAGAGGTGCAATTGGAAGAAATTTTGAGCAAGGGATGGATGTTAATTGGCGGTAGTTTGATAATGGTGGAACTGAGAGAAATTTTGGAGGAAGAGGATTGTAAATTAAAGGTTGTTTTAATAAAGGATTTGGTAGAAACTTGAGGGGGAAGTGATAATAAATTTGGGGGTTGTTCGATGGAGATGCAATTGGGACAAATTTTGAGCAAGGAATGGTTGTTAATTGGCAGTAGTTTGATAAAGGTGGAACTGGGAGAAATTTTGGTGAAGGAGGATTGTAAATTGAGGGTTGTTTTAATAAAGGATTTGGGAGAAATTTGAGGTGGAAAAGATAGTAAATATGGGGTTTGCTTGATAGAGGTGCAATTGGGAGAAATTTTGAGCAGGGGATGCTTGTTAATTGGCGGTAGTTTGATAATGGTGTAACTGAAAGAAATTTTGTAGGAAGAGGATTGTAAATTAAAGGCTGTTTTAATAAAGGATTTGGTAGAAACTTGAGGGGGAAGTGATAATAAATTTGGGGGTTGTTCGATAGAGATACAGTTGGGAGAAATTTTGAGCAAGGGATGGTTGTTAATTGGCGGTAGTTTGATAAAGGTGGAACTGGGAGAAATTTTGGTGAAGGAGGATTGTAAATTGAGGGTTGTTTTAATAAAGGATTTGGGAGAAATTTGAGGTGGAAAAGATAGTAAATATGGGGTTTGCTTGATAGAGGTGCAATTGGGAGAAATTTTGAGCAGGGGATGCTTGTTAATTGGCGGTAGTTTGATAATGGTGTAACTGAGAGAAATTTTGTAGGAAGAGGATTGTAAATTAAAGGTTGTTTTAATAAAGGATTTGGTAGAAACTTGAGGGGGAAGTGATAATAAATTTGGGGGTTGTTCGATAGAGATACAGTTGGGAGAAATTTTGAGCAAGGGATGGTTGTTAATTGGCGGTAGTTTGATAATGCTGTAACTGAGAGAAATTTTGTAGGAAGAGGATTGTAAATTAAAGGTTGTTTTAATAAAGGATTTGGCAGAAATTTGGGATGGAAAAGATAGTAAATTTGGGGGTTGTTTTATAAAGGTGCAATTGGAAGTAATTTTGGGAGAAGAAGATAGTGAATTGGGGGTTGTTTCAATAAAGCTAGAATTAAGAGAAATCTAAGACGAGGAGAATTGTAAATTAAGGATTGTTCCAGTAAAGAAACTGAGAGTACTTTCAGGCAAGGAGTGCTGCAGATTAAGTATTACTCTAAAACAGGTGGAATCGTTAAAAAATTTGAACAAAATCGCGCAACCTCCTTTCAGGAACAAAAAAAACTTAATCTTCGACCTCATCGTTCCGACCAATAGAATAATCCGAACCAACTTATTCGACGCAAAAAGAATTTATGGAATTTACTAATTAACTTACCAACCCCTCGACGGATCGATTAAGCAAACCCCCAACCAAAAAAGCTTCGCTCGATTTCGATTCGCGAACGAGACGAAGAAAAAACAAAGCTGCGACCTGCGAAAGGGGTGAGCGAAACGGGAGAAGAAATAAAGGGGGGGGGGGGGGGAAATGGTTGGTGCCATTTTAATGACCGAATCCCCGACGATTTCGATTTCGTCGCCGGGAATCGATTCGATCGTGTTTCCAATCGGCCTGTTTGGTTTAAGTTTCGCCCTGGAACTCTTTCTCTCTGTTGTTTGTTATTTCGCGCGTGCCGAATTAAAATTCATTCCCGGCTCAACGTTTTACGCCTCCCACCTCCCCCCCTCTTCGCTCAGCGCCACCCATCCCCTGTCACATTTTTGTCGTTTTTCCATTTGCGCCGCCTCGTTTTTCAACGCTCGTCTCGATACACCGGCGGGACCGAAAAAACGTGATAAATTGGCCGAGCCATTTCACGCCCTATCGTTCTTTTTTTTTTATTATTATTATTTTCTGCTTTCATTTTTTATTCGCCCCGGGGAAAACTGGGAAACTATTCGTCGCGCGGTTCTTCCTTTTTTTTCTCCTTCTTCTTCTTTATGGTTGTGTTTAAATATAAATTGCGGAGCAGAAGCGAATTTAAGTGTAGGTTAATAAGTTGATAACGATTTTTTTCGCCGATTAGGAAATTTTGGCGAATCGATAACGAAGAGAGCAATGGAAATACTTTTAAGTATACTTTTAACGCATTCTCTAAATCTTCAACTTTCCAACGCTTCGAATTCTCGAAGCATCGAATTCCCAGTGCTTTGAATTCTCGAAGCATCGAATTCCCAATGCTTTGAGTTATTAACGATTGCAATTCTCAATGCTTTGAGTTTGCAAATCTTCCAATTCTCAGTGCTTCAAATTCGTAAATTGTACAATTCCCAATAATTTGAATTTCTATAATTTAGGATTCGCAACTCCTTAAATTCCCAAACCTTGCTATTCTCGATACTTTGAACTCCCAATTTGTAGAATTCCCAGTATTATGAATTCCCAAAGTGTAAAATTCTCAATCCTACGAATTCCCAAAATCTTTGAATATCCAAACCTTCCAATTCTCAATGCTTCGAATTCCCAAAACCATGGAATTTCCAAATCCTGCAATCTTCGATGCCTCGAATTCCCGAATAAATTTCCCGCGTAAAATCGTTCCTTTCGTACGCGAAACGACCTGATCAACGACCTCAACGCGACGATTGCATTCATCCTCGACGAATGAAATCCTCCGCTGATCGCGAGCTTTCGAACGATATTTATTCCGAATCATTTCAATCATTTATCGCACGCGTGCGTGTCCTTTGCTGTAAAAAGGAACGAAAGGAAACGGGAGGAGAGTCACGCGCCAGGTTTAAAGAAATGGCTTCGTGGCAGCGGTCAGAGGCTGATTTACATGAAATCCCAATAAATACCAGGAATTCTTGGCTGATTTAATTAGGCAACACGCGGATCGCCTCGGCGAATATCCATACAAATGGCGCGAAAATGCGTGTCGGTATAGGGACGGGTTGGACTTTCATCGGGCTGAAATTGATGGCAGTTTAGGCGAGCTTAATGAAAACGAGCCTTGCCTCCTTGTCCCGTCCTTGCCCCCTTCGTCTTTCTTCATCTTGTTACCGGTTCGTGTTTCTTTTCACCTTGTTCGCGGCTCGTAGCATTCTTCCCCGATGGAATTACCGTGTATTTATCAGTGTTTCGCCGGTGGAAGACAAGGCCGCCAATTAGCCGACGCCAATCATCGCCTTAAATCACGACTCGCTTTCGCGCAAAGGTCAGCGGGATTAACCCGACATTACGTCGAATTAAGTCGCGCCAGTTGCTTCGCTCTGCTCTATGTTATTTACTCTGTTTCTTTATTACGACCAGTTATAGACGGTTGCTTGATGATTCCTTCGGCGTCTGGATAATTGCAGCTCTCTCTTTCTCTCTCTCTCTCTCTCTCTCTCTCGTTCTTTCTCTTTCTCTCTCTCTCTCTTTCTCTTTCTCTCTCTCTCTCTCTCTCTCTTTCTCTTTTTCTTTCTATTTCTCTGCAATTGTAAGTTGCAACTAATTTCAGTGATTCACAGGGAAGATGTATTTCGATCGATCTTTTCGAATTTAACCATTTGCTGACGAGTATCTGCAAATAGACGTCCAATCGTTTATTGTTTTTCCGGACGCACGTCGAATTTTACAGCAACAAATTTCAAATCACCGTCGTTAATAAACGCTCGAAAGTTTTGAAAATTTGGTGGCTTGGAATTTGAAAGGCTTTGCAATTGAACGGCAAAATACTCCCTTAATTGTTACTATTCCTCGTCCGCAATGGGTTAACCATTTGCACTCCGTTGGCGCCTTTACGGCGACGTACGTAATTTTCTTCGTAATTCAAGATTTAAGGTTTTTATTTATTTCTACTAATTCGATTTCTGTATCCTCTAAAGCAAAGCAAATTAAAGGCCGCCTTTCCTATTTCTGAAGTACGGAATAACAACTTCAAATTGTGAAAAGCGCCAAAAAATAGTATTCAAGTTACCGGTAGGTTATATTGTTAAAATTGTTATCGAGTGCAAAGGGTTAATTAAAAAATTCCGTTTGGAAGAAAGTTTGAAAGTTGCGGAGAGGGAATTTCGCATTGCAAATAATTGATAACTATTGATTAAAGGCCGAGTCTTTTATTGTTAGCGTGTATTCAATTACAAATATTATTGAATTATTATAGGTAATAATCGCAAGACTCGTAATATGACATTTTAAGTACTCTCAGTTAAAGGCGTAGCCTTTTAAGCGTTTAGTAGTTATCAGCGTGTTTTACGGACACAGATATTAATCAATTATTGTGTGAATAATCGTGAGACATATAATACGAAGTTTAAGTATCCTCGGTAAAAATAACAAGCTGCAAATGTTCTCCAATTCTCAGTACATTCTTCGAGATAGCGTATGAATATTCAACTGACGAGTCACGATTTGAAATCAGAGTATTCTCAGTAAAATTTTAATACAAATTTTGATATTCCGAGCATTTTTTAATTTTCTTAATTTTGTGAACAATTGCGCGACGTATTACAATATTGTAAACGTTTCCCAATTCTCAGCATCTTTTGCAATTTTCCAAACGTTCTCCGATTACCGTACGAATAATCATTATCATTACACAAATATTATGTATTTATATTTCTTTTTAATCGCCAGTTTATTATATACATTGCTTGTTATAATTTTCCAACTTCCCAAAACAAAATTTTGCTGCCGCTTGTTCAAAAATATCTTCTCTACTCGCAGTGTAAACCTCCCCTCTTATAAACTTCAATTAAAATATCTCTTTGAAGTACAATCGAATGTATCGAAATCGAAAAATGAAGAAAACGATATTACCATTATTGCGTCGTTATTTTCGCAAAGTACTGCAACGTAAAACTTGATTCTCTTTTTTTCTGTCTTTCTAACTGCAACCCTCTAAAACCCCATGAACCCCGCGAAGAATACTCGCAATTATCATTAGGAATCGCGAGTAACGTCCACCGCGAAATTGAGGCGTCAGCTTTATAGTCTTCGGCGGAGGAATAGTTAAGAGGCTGGCGAAATAAGACGGGACGAGAAGTCGAGCAACGGACAGAGAAAGAAAGATGGTCCGGGTTATATGGAGTTGGGAGAATTTTAACAAGACAGGCTCGCGTCGCCCTGGGCGAGGTATCCCCTAACGAGAAAGGGCACTTCTCCCCTCAAAAATAATGAAGTCTTCAAGCAACGTTCCCACAGCCTCCCCCAGGGTGCAACGTTGCGCTTTTATGCAACTCCGATCGCTTGGTTAACTCTAATCAACTTTTGCGCGAATTTCCTTTATCTACTTCCACGAAAATTGGCAATTCTCGAGAATCGTAGAGAGATATTTCGTAAAGAATATGAAAGACGATAATTAATTTGGTAATTTATCTGCCATTTTAAGATTATCGCGTAACTTCGTTTAAATGTTTCATCTAAAAATCGTTCCAATTTGTGAGCATAATTATAATAACGTACAACCGCTCTTCTATTTATGAACATTATTTTACATGTTAAATATGATGAATTAATTACTGATTCATTGAAAATCTACAATAAAACGCGATGTTCCTGTTACTGTCACCTAAAAAGTTCTCATTGAAAGAGAAACAATTTTTTCGTATATTAGCACGTCAGTTTGTATATCAGATATAAGTTTTATAGTAAACGTATCACGTTTATTGAATTATTACGCGTTCCATACTTTATAATTATGTTGGTCACGTTTTAATGTTCAACAACGCATTTACCACCTAATATTTCTTTTTCAATATTAAATATAAACATATGTGCAATGCCCAAGTGTTGTTACATAAAGATCAAGTCCAAATTTAGTGTTGAAATTTTGTTAGACTCGACTCTTCGTACATTCGTTCGCTGTTAAATAAAATAATTATAATGACAATCATAGGGACAATGATAGTAATTGAGACATCTGCTATAGTTCAGCTGTTTTCCATACATTTATGGGAAATTTAAATACGTCCAAAATTAGCGAAAACGCGTAGCGAATAAAAATATTTATAAATTACACAAATATTTGCAAATTCCTAATATATGTATTTATATTTCTTTTTAATCGTCAATTTATTATATACATTGCTTGTTATAATTTTCCACCTTCCCAAAACAAACATTTTGCTCCCGTTTGTTCAAAGAAATCCAATCGTAACAAGCAACGTTACTATACATACCATAAATTACTATACATTACTATAAACATTTAATGTTTAACGTAAAGTACAAGTTGTTTTATTTTCGTCCAGCTCTCGAATCCTCCGTTTACTTTTCATTCCTTTAATTTTCTTTACGAAGATCCGCAGTCTAATTGTTGCCATTAGCAAATTACCACTATTGCGACGAATAATCGTAGACAAGGGATGAATTGCGCCAGTGGTTTAAAGACGATGGTCTGGTCGGACGTTAATGGCTGTGGTTTTTCTCGGGGCGAGGGTGGCTAACCCCTGGCAAGCCTTCTCTCCGATTGGCCAGCCGTTTAGGGGATGATTCCAGGCGCGATACGGTCGCCGGGTTGGCCGGATTTAATTAATCGATCGCACGCATTACCGGCCGACAAATGGTGGGCCGGTGGTTAGATCGTTCGCAGTTAATGTCGCCTATCATTCGTCATGAAGAATAAACAAGTTCCGCCGCGGAGATGGATCTTCTGTCGCGTTATCGACGCCAAATTCGCTCGCGAGTTTCACGTGATCCAACGTAACCCGATATTTAATAACTTATAAAAGTGGCATGGAAGATTACGTTAACAGAATTTCGTGGAACGTTTAAACCCATTCGTTGATGAATTCGTGCATCGATGCTCTTGAAAGTAGAAGATGATGGAGGCTGTTAAAGCGAAGTGACGATATGTGGGCAATGAAAGCTATTTAGATATTTAAAGATAGGTTTTGAGATTATTCGTGAGATAATAATTTAGAATTAGAGTAGGAATGTTTATGGTAACCCATACTTCTATTATCGAGATTAAAGAAATGGAAATTAGTTGGAGATTAATTAATTGCTTCGGGTATTTTTATATATCGCGTACATTATTTTGTACCAATAGAAACGTTGACAAAGTAACGTTGCTATATTTAGAAGCTGAAATTAATTTTTATTCTACTATCATTCCATTAATTATACCGATTCATAGAGATATGAATTTGCATAAATATCAGTAGTTGATTAATGATCATTAGATGACAAATTTTTAAACATCCGTGGGAAATTTAAACGCGTCCAAAAGCACGGAATGCATTTGATATGCAAAAAGCTGCACAATATTCAAGCTACGATAAACATTATTTTATTTTGAGGTTGAAACAACGCTCCGTTTAAATCTCGTTACTTTAACTTCGTCGATAAATAAAAATACTGAATTAGCACAAAAATTCGCAGTCTAATTCTAAATTGGCAACTCACGAATAATCTTGGAACCTATTTTTAAAGATCTAAATAACTCTCGTTGCCCTTACGTCGTCGCTGTTTTAACAGTCCTTATTATCTTCTACTTTTAACACGTTGACGCCGGTGTTTTAACTTACGTTTTTCGTCGTCGTTTTTATTAATAATACTTTCCTTTACTTTTACCAATACGTAGCTATTCAATTGAAATTAAACGAATCCTAATTTATTTCAATAAATCCGCTATAAATTCTTAAAGTTATCACAGAGTAAATTAATTTTCAACTACATGCCAATTCTTTTCCATTCGCTAAATCAATTTAATGACCGTACACGAATAATGGTACACGTCGTCCGATGGTACATACACGTGTGAGCCAGCGATGGTACACGCCGACGTCAACGTGTTAATAGTATCGACGTGCATACGTATACGAATCCAACAACGAAAGGTTTAAACATCCCACGAAATTCATTAAAAAAAAAAAAAATGAAAAATCTCCCGCGCTACTTTTACAACGGACTGAATCTTGTAATAGGAACGAGGAATCGTTGCGTTGGAACCGTGAAACTCGAAGAAGCGGCGGAAAAATCGTTGCGCGATGGCGAAAGGGTCGCCATCGCGAGAAACAAGCTCCAGCATCCGGGGGAGGATCAGAAGGGTGAGCGGAGGGTGGCGGATGGTTTCATAAGTTATCGATTCGAAAGGGTGGCTAGCGGCGGCGGGAGGAGGGTGTCAGTTGCCATGGAAACGGAACCTGCGCCCTGCGACTTGGACGTTTACCTTAATGCCCGGGAATTACGGGACGTGATTTTCACCCCGCTTTTCTCGTCCCTCTTTCTCCCTTTCTCCTTCGTCGAGGACGCTTTAGGCGATAATGTAATTTTATCTGCTCCCTGTTCCTCCCTTCCTGCAGACGATCTTCTATAGCCGCTTCTCTCTCTCTTTTCGTCCTTTTGCAGGTTTCAATCCCCACCCCTTTCCCGCCATCGGGTGGTTTTAGCACCATCGAGACCCGGAGACAACGTTTTCTTCGGCAAACAACGTTAGTTCATTGGCCGGCGGCGAGGAATTAATTGGATTCCCGGGAAATTAATTGCGGCAAAAGCCACCCCCGGCAACGGAAATTAGAGCCGCTAACGCTTCGCGGAATTTGCACCCTTCCCCCCTTTTCCTTTCGAAAGAAGAATTCGAATGTTGGAAAAAATAGAATCTTGTAAATTTAAGGGTGCAACTAGGGTGTATTTAGATCCTAACGTGATTTTGTACCGTGCGGAGTTTTAGGAATAAGATTGGAGATTTGGGACGTAATATTTGTAAATTTCGGGGTTGCTTCAACTTCTAAGTACTGGATTTTGGTTATTTAATCGTTGAAGCGATAGATAGACTGCGGATTTTTACGCAGGGTGGAATTTTTGGATAAGTTTGAATTAGGGGTTGCGGCACATTTTAAATGCTATACTTTTTATATTATAGGTTTAATGCGATTTGTAGACTGTTGGTTTTCGTGCAAATTTATATTTTTGTGATATTTATGAAATTGGGGGTTGCTTCAGTCTCTGAATTACTGTATTTTGGATATTTAATGCTTGAAGCGGTTTCTAGACTGCGAATTTTTATGCTAGGTGTGATTCTTATGAGTAAGTTCCAAGTAGAATCTAAATTGAGGGTTGATTTACCATCTGAATGCTATACTTCGAATATTTAACCCTTCAAGTAGTTTCCAGACTGCGGATTTTTATAGTAATTAAGAATTTCGTGAATTATAAATAAGTTTGAAGAGATAAGATCTAAATTGGGGATTGCTTCGCCCTTTGAATACTGTACCTTCGATATTTAATACTTAAAGTGATCTTTGGATTATGAATTTTTATTCGGATGCATATTTACGTGTATTACATTAATAATATATTACATTAATTTATAGTATAATATAATATAATATTTAATATAGTATACATAATATATAATATAGTATAATATTTATAGTATATATTACATTAATTATTAAACAAATTTGAAGAAGCAGGACCAAACTTTTGGGCGTAGCATTTCCCTCTTAATACTCTAATCTTCTAATATTCTACTGCACCACGAATATTTTATATAATTTTGCACACGACGTGCATCGAGTTGAGTCATTTCCTTTAAATTTCCTAACAATTTTTCCTCATTAAATGCCGGGAAAGATTCCTACAGATTTGCATTACAAAATTGAAGTAACGCGAACTAAAACTAACACTTAACTTCGAGCGTGAAAAATTTCAGTTAAAAAAATTCATTAGGCGCTTATAAAAGTTTTAGCCTATTTTTTAGTTTTCTTTCATATTCGTCTTATTTCATAGGTATCGTGAATTAATCTTCCGAGTTTCTTTCCCCAATTTCGTGCAAGATTTCGCCATTTTTCGCGCAAGTTTTCAGCGAAGGAAATAGTAGTTTTACAATGATATCGTGGCTGGCGTGGAAAATTCTGATCCAGGATCGCGTTCGCGAAGTTTCACCCCTGGTTACGCCAGTGGAGCAACGAGCCACCCCCTCGGGGGCTGTGCCAACACAAGCCCGCATTAGCTAACTGCGCCCTGATTCGTCGCCGGATCGATCCGAAAAACGAGGAAACTTAACGCGAATTACGTCACCGGCAGGGTAGTTAATTCGGGCTGAAACGAAGCGAGAAGTCGACCTCTCGTTTCGCAGAAATCGTAAAAATCCCGAGAAAATGATCGGATGATAATTATCGATTGTCCATAATTACTGTGCCACGGAAAATTTTAATTAACCCCTTGACGTACGATAACGCGAATTATGATTTTGGTTCAATAAAATGGCGTTCTACTTGCAATAACATTAAATTTTAACTTCATTCTTGGTTTCGGTTAAATACGATTTGGAATCGGTAATTAAAAATTATACAGATTAAATTATTTAGGATTCTTAAGAATTTTGTAGACATTAAAATAATTAGAATTCCTTACGATGTCCTAAAGATCGGTATACTTAGAATTCTCCACGATTTCTTGATGTACATTTTGTCTTCATCTTTCAAGAGTTTCAAATAAAACACCTGCAATAACATTCAATTTTAACTTCATTCTTGGTTTCGGTTAAATACGATTTGGAATCGGTAATTAAAAATTCCGTACAACATTTGAATACTTTGTATATAATGTAATTTGTATGTAATAACGTATAAAAGTAATGAATAACTTACGCGGCGTGTACTGATAATAAAAGAATGGTATGGCAAAGGGTTAACGCTAGATTTATGGAATTCGTCGCGTTGACGCGTTTCAAATTTCATACCTAAAATTGTAGAGACCATAAATATTATTTGTCTTTAGTTAATAACTTACTGTCTTTAGTTAGTAACTTACTGTCTTTAGTTAGTAACTTACTGTCTTTAGTTAGTAACTTACTGTCTTTAGTTAGTACTTTATGTTAACTTTAAATAGTACAATGGTACGAATATGTATTCTACGTGATTCTCTTCGTCCTCACGCTTCTACGTTCGAATATTTATATTCGGTATACGTATTTTTCCGGAAGCCTGTCAAATTATGCGCGTAATGTCCGTAAACCTAGTGTTAAGTAACCGTCCGGCTAATTCCTCCGCCAAGCTTTCTTTTTTTAATACTAGTGACTAGTAGCGAAGAATAAATATGCAAAATTACAAAGGGAAATATAAGCGAAGGAATTATACTTTATTTTAATACGGATCGAAGAATTTAGGATCGAGACAAGTGAAAGGTTAGTAAGATTATTTATTAGAAACTCGACGTCTTAGAAATTATTTACCGTAGGATTGATATTTGGGAAATTACTAGTCGCAGAATTAGAATATAAGATATGATTTTTATACAATTAGAGGTGAATTTTTCGTAGCTAGAAAGTTGAAGATGTAACATTATTAATTCTGTACGTAAATATTCGATTCACTCTTAAATACTGTGGTGCTATAATTGGAAAATTATAAGGCTAAACGTAATTGAAGATTAATGAAAATTAAGGCAGAAACACTCTATTGTTACGTCGCTTGAAATTATACCATTTACTATCTAAATGCAAAATTACGACGACATTTGTGCTCTCCGAGACATTATTAGACTCCATTGTACTAGTAAAGTGTTAATCGAATCTTCTCGTATAGAATGAACCATTTTTCCTTGGAAATTTCGAAAGGTAGTTTACTTTGGAAATTGAGAATTTCCTTTCGAGTGCAAAGAATGAATAAAGTTACCTGTTCAAGGCTTTTAGTACGGAAAATCGGGGATAAATTAGGGAAAAATTAGTGAGAAATTAGGTTTCACCAATTTGGTGGAGAAAAGAGGAGCCTTGGAGGAGAAGAGCGTTAAATTACGACCATTTGTATTCTCCGGAGGAATCCACCCCCTGGTGGCTGTTGGAAAAGGCGGGGTCTCGATTCCTCGAGAGGGAGAGTGATACCGTTACCATGGAGTTATGTAAATCGTCGGATTACTCGTCCCTGCAAATTGG
Organism: Eucera pruinosa; assembly: GCA_028830335.1. Taxonomy (NCBI): domain Eukaryota; kingdom Metazoa; phylum Arthropoda; class Insecta; order Hymenoptera; family Apidae; genus Eucera; species Eucera pruinosa. Next base: position 16,497,152 of record JAMYCR010000006.1, read on the forward strand.
AAATCGGGCTCCATTGCGGGTAACGCAGTTTCCACGGTCTCCCAGCGAGACATCTTTCCTACGTCATTGAAAATGTTCCAAATAAAATACAAATACTTGCGGGATCAACCACTAAAATATATAAATACTTGCAAGCTTTGTGAATCCTCCACAAAACAATATAAATACTTGCAAAGATTATGAATCGTCTGCTAAAAAATACTTGCAAGGCTTATAAATCCTGTACTAAAAAATACATGCAAAGCTTATAAATTCTCTACTAAAAAATAGTTGCAAGGTTTGTAAATCCTGTAATAAAAATATAAATACTTGCAAAGTTTATAAATCTTGCGCTAAAATATACTTGCAAGGTTTGTAAATCCTCCACTAAAGACACTTGCGTAGATTGTAAATTCTATACTAAAAAATACTTGCAAAGCTTATAATTTCTCTAATAAAAAATACTTGCAAAGTTTGTAAATACCTTAATAAAAATACTTACAAGGTTTGTAAATCCTCTACTAAAAACACTTCCATAGATTGTAAATTCTTCACTAAGAAATAGTTGCAAAGCTTATAAATTCTCTAATAAAAAATACTTGCAAGGTTTGTAAATCCTTTAATAAAAATATTAATACTTGCAAAGTTTATAAATCTTCCGTTAAAAAATACTTACAAGGTTTGTAAATCCTCCACTAAAAACACTTGCATAGATTGTAAATCCTGTACTAAAAAATACATGCAGAGCTTATAAATTTTCTAATAAAAAATACTTGCAAGGTTTGTAAATCCTTTAATAAAAATATTAATACTTGCAAAGTTTATAAATCTTCCGTTAAAAAATACTTACAAGGTTTGTAAATCCTCCACTAAAAACACTTGCGTAGATTGTAAATCCTATACTAAAAAATACTTGCAAAGCTTATAATTTCTCTAATAAAAAATAGTTGCAAAGTTTGTAAATCCTTTAATAAAAATATTAATACTTGCAAAGTTTATAAATCTTCCGTTAAAAAATACTTACAAGGTTTGTAAATCCTCCACTAAAAACACTTGCATAGATTGTAAATTCTATACTAAACAATACTTGCAAAGCTTATAATTTCTCTAATAAAAAATACTTGCAAGGTTTGTATATCCTTTAATAAAAATATTAATACTTGCAAGGTTTATAAATCTTGTGCTAAAATATACTTGCAAGGTTTGTAAATCCTCCACTAAAAACACTTGCATAGATTGTAAATCCTGTACTAAAAAATACATGCAGAGCTTATAAATTTTCTAATAAAAAATACTTGCAAGGTTTGTAAATCCTGTAATAAAAATATTAATACTTGCAAAGTTTATAAATCTTCCGCTTAAAAATATTTGCAAGGATTCTAAATCCTCCACTAAAAAACACTTACATAGATTGTATATTGATCACTAAGAAATAGTTGCAGAGCTTATAAATTCTCTACTAAAAGATAGTTGCAAAGTTTGTAAATCCTTTACTAAAAATATTAATACTTGCAAAGTTTATAAATCTTCCGCTAAAAAATACTTACAAGGTTTCTAAATCTTCCACTAAAAAACACTTGTATAGCTTGTAAATCCTATACTAAAAAATACTTGCAAGGTTTGTAAATCCTCCACTAAAAAACACTTGCATAGATTGTAAATCCTATACTAAAAACTACTTGCAAGGCTTATAAATTCTCAACTAAAAAATACTTGCGAGGCATAAGAACGCTCAGGTTACTTAAAATATTTTTGGAAACTGGAAATTATATCCTATATTTGTAATTCTTAGCCACGCTTTAAGAGATTTTCTATCGCAAATGTTAACAAAATTGGCAACCACAAATAAAAATATTTTCAAAGCATTTACATACTACGGTTACTTAAAATATTTCTTAATCCCTAGAGATTGTATAATTAAGTAAGATTAGTTCGTATCACTAGTATAAAAATTAATAATACAATGTGTTATAATATAAATATACGCAGACATTAAAGAAAGCTTGAGTTTCTTGATCAAATTAATTATTATAGCCCAAAATACTGGCAATCTAAATAACGAGTTAACTCGTCTTCCACAATTAAACATTGAAAATAGTTTTCTAAATTGTAAATAAATCTTTTGTCCATATTTTGCATCCAAATTCGTGAGATTTTCTATTGCAAATGGTTAAGAAAATAACGATAGGGTTAAAATTGTTTGAGAACAATATAGGATGAGGGAAGAAGAGGGTAGTATGATCCCCTAGCGTAACGAGGATGATGAAACAGGCGCAGAATCGTGTTGGATGGTCCCACGGGTCGCGTTACACGCATTAGCTAAACGGCTGCTCTGATTGGCTCCCTTCTACGAGCAAAGCTTTCATCAACCCCCTAAGGTCAAACTGTTGGGGTGAATGCAGGGAGCTAAGATCAGAAACGATCTCTTTATCGTGGGTGGAAGAGGGTGAGCTTCGTTCAGCTTAGGGATGCTAAACGTGTTTCGTTTAGTTGCTCGGTGATTTGGAATTAATTTCTGTTTATTCGGAAGGGTTAATAAAGGGTGAAGCAAGATAAAAGTTACATTTCTTAGAATACTTCAGGGACTCTTCTTTAAAGATTAAAATATTACTTAAGACCAGGTTTCTTTAGAATTTTATGGATATCAAATTATTTCGAATTCTTTGCGATTTTATAGAGATTAAATTATTTAAAATTCTTTACGATTTTATAGAGTTTAAAGTAATTAGAATTCTTTACGATTTTATAGAGATTAAAGTGATTAAAATTCCTTACAATTTTATAGAGATTAGAATAATTAGAGTAACTAGAATTCTTTACGATTCTATAGAGATTAAATTATTTAGAATTCATTATGATTTTGTAGGGATTGAAATAATTACAATTCTTGACAACTTTATACAGATTAAATTATTTAGGATTCTTAAGAATTTTGTAGACATTAAAATAATTAGAATTCCTTACGATTTCCTAAAGATCGAAATACTTAGAATTCTCCACGATTTCTTCATGTACATTTTGTCTTCATCTTTCAAGAGTTTCAAATAAAACACCTGCGAGGAAATATACTTGATAATTATTTCCCATTTATTCTATTGCACCCCGAATGAAGTGAAAATCGACTAAATTCACGTCGAATGAATTCTTCGCGGTACGGTTCGAGTTACACGTACGGCGATCGGTTAGGTTAAGATACAGTCGACCTGTTAGAATTTCGAAGGGAAGGATATAATACCTTTAGGTTGCGATGAAGGGTACGTCGTTCTCGTGGAGCCCACCGCCGAACGACGCCGTAACTCTCGATGACATATTGGTTTATCTGGGCAAGTATAGAAAACGACTCGACCCCATAATGCTTCACCTTAATCCCGTATACTCGTACAATCGTAAACTCGGCGTAAAAGTTTCGTAGATTTACCGACGAATCTCAATCTTCCAGCGGAGCTATACTATCCCGCCACGTAACTTAAAATAGAACCTCGCTGTTTCTCTTAAATATTCCGAGGATCGACGGATTAGTTTAATACTTTAAAAATAATTATATTAACAGTACTACAATTTCGATACTTGATACATAGTTGAAAACATTAATGTCGACGAAGAGATATACACATATATATATATAATTATAATTATAATTGTTTTAAAATTAGGCGAGTTCGGCATGTATCAGAAGTACCTTTTCGTCATGCTGATGTTCTTCTGCCTGTTCCTTACCTTCGTCTACTTCACGCAAACGTTTCTTACGGTTATACCTACGGAATATTGGTGCAAACTTTCGCCAGTTGCTGACGTGTCGATGGAACAATTGAGAGATTTCATGATACCCAGCGCGAACAGTGTTCCATACGAAGGCCATCATTTACCTTACTCTCGTTGCTGGATGTACGATGTTCCGGTGGAGGAAGCAATTTCCGCCAAGCATCCGAATGCAAGCTGGCCAATGAAAAAGTGCAACGATTGGGAGTTTAAATTGTCGTACAGCGATGTGCCTTACATGTCCGTGGCCGCTCAACAGAAATGGGTTATTACTTATCACTTTTACGACTATTACTTATTCTTAACATGTAACATTATTCTTAGATTAGTATACGTATAATGGCTACTTACTATTGCCTATAGTTTTTTTAAACAATCGCTGGAAATATTATCTAAAATTGTGAAATATTATTAGAAATATTGGTAATGATCGTTGGATATATTATTGGAAATATTGTTTATTATTAGGAGATATGTTAATAGGAATATTGTTCATGATTATGGGATATGGTGTTGGAAATAATATTATTGAATATCGTAGAAAATAGGTATTATTAATTGTTAGGCTGAACGAAAAGTTGGTGGAGAGAATAAATGGTAGAACGAAGATACTTATTTAGTATTTAGAAAGTAATAGGGCTTAATGGAATCTCAGCTTGCATTATAAGAAAACAAAGTAACTGTGTAATAAAGTACGATAAAAATGCCCAAATTTTTCGTTCAACCTAATAATACTTAATGAAGCTAAACATTGAATTAATAGGAAAAAATATTGTCTATCCTGTGAACATAAAAGCACATGCACTCGTCGTGTTATCATTATTTTTTATTCCTTTATTTAATATAAACGAACTACAGATCCTTTCAACACAGATAGTGTAACAATTTTGAATATACGAGATGATGATGATAATTGTGATAATTTTACCTATTCTATTATGCAACGTTTGCACCGAAGAATTAAACCAAAACTGTGGTTCGTTTCAAATGTAAATGGTTAAACTTTCCCAGTTTACAATTGTCATTTTATTACAAAAGCCCCGATTACTTTTCCACCAGCCCGATATTATTGAGAACAATTATTCCAACATTTCACAGGTCTGCGACGAGGCGTACAAAGCAACGCTAGCCCAAAGTATCTTCTTCGTTGGTTCCATAGTCGGAGGCCTATTATTCGGTTGGATGGCGGACAAATACGGCCGAGTTCCCGTTCTAACTTTAACCACCATGATGGGCTTTATCGGAGGCATCAGTACCATTTACATCCAAAAATTTTGGCACTTCTGCTTGTGCAGATTCGTCGTTGGACTAGCCTACGATAACACCTTCACCATCGCCTATATTTTGGTTTTGGAGTACGTCGGCCCGCAATGGCGAACATTCTCTGCCAATATGTCTTACGGGCTTTTCTACACGCTCGGCGCGATGTCTTTACCTTGGATGGCTTATGGGCTGGCGGATTGGAAAATGTTCGCGATGGTGACTACTGTTCCATTGGCTTCGGTTCTATTCGCGTATTTCATTGTCCCCGAAAGCATCAGGTTCGTTAGAAATACAGGCTGATTATTCCGCTAGTAGACTCGAAAGGAATACCGACGCCTAAACATTAGAAGACGATTCTTTTGTTACTTTATCGTCAGCGAGTCGACGGCGACGGCTACTGCAGCGAAAACTGCTGCGTGAACAGAAAAGCCGTGTTCCAAAATCGAAGTGGACCTCTTGATTAGTAGATCGCATACATAGACATGAGGTTGTCGCTGCGCGTTTAGGCGACGGTATTGCTTTCAATACTACTAGCGGAAGAATCAGCCTATACGATAGAGGAATTGTAATATTCCGTAAGTTCCATCGGCTAATGCAACGTTCTTTGTCATTCGATATCCTTGCGACGATTTAAGATGGTTGATCGGTAAGGGAAAGATCGAAAGGGCGATGAAGATTATCGATAAAATTGAGAAAGTGAACGGTAACCACATACCCAACAACGTCTACAACGAGTTCCTCGCAGATTGCGCTAAAACTGCCAACGCACTTGCCGATGAAGTCCACACCATCGCGGATTTATTCAAGACCAGACGTTTAAGGTAATCTTTATACGAATGCCAAACATTAAACATCAAATGCAATTATGCATTATCGTGCAAACATTAAAGGCTGATTAAACCGCGAAACGCTGATTTTACGGTACATTCGTACAGTTTCCATATAAACATTTCTTCTTAAAAACTGTCATTTTCAAGTTTCTTCGGTGAACACAATTCAATTTTTGAAAATTAAAACGTACGTACATGTTACATAGGGGGCATAAGAATTTTAGAAATGCTTACGTGGGACATGGCATAAAAAAGGTTGGGAAACACTGTATTAGACCATGTTTACAGTGAGGATACAAAGACTCGTCTGTCTTGCTTTCGTGGACGAACGGTACACCGTACACAGCCATGAAATATCGCATACCAAATGTACCATCACGTGTATCTAATTTCCACCAGAAAAATCACGTTGCTGCTAACAATAGCCTGGGGCGTAGTTCAAATGTCTTACGACGGTCACGTAAGATGCCTGGACAGTCTCGGTATGGACGTGTTTACAACGTTCACGATAGCTTCCGCGACCGAATTCCCGGCGGAAGTATTAATTACGTACACACTGGACGTCCTTGGACGAAGATGGACATTATTCGGCGCGGTGGTGCTCTCAGGGTTGTTCAGTTTGCTCGCGGCAAGCGTCTCAATAGGCATCACTTTCGCCTCGTTCGCGATCTGCGGACGATTCTTCATCAATGTCGCCTCGAACATCGCGATGCAGTACGCAGCGGAATTACTGCCGACGGTGGTTCGAGGCGAGGGCGTGGCGTTCATACACGTGATGGGATACGTTACCTCGATCTTCAGCCCCTTCATCGCCTTCTCCAGCAGGATAATGTATAATCTGCCGATGATCATCCTTGGACTGACTTGCGTGTTCGCTGGGATCCTTTGTCTCTTCTTGCCGGAAACGTTGATGGAACAGCTGCCGCAGTCTTTGATGGTGAGGCTCCGTTTACTCATTACCTCGATATGGATATTTCTTTGCCTTAACCCTTTCAGCTTTAAGCAGTCTTCGAGGATTAGCGCAATCTTGAATTTATTTTTGTGCAAACCCATGCGAATATGCTTTTCAATATCGGTATCGTTATTTTGATTCATTATTACAATGTCTAGATTTATGATTAGTCAACATTCTTGCGGTAATTATTTAGGTTTTCGGTAGTTATACGAATATGCTTTCTTAACCCTTTGAGTGCTAAGCAGTCTTGGAGGATTAGCGCAATCTTGAATTTATTTTTGTGCAAACCCATGCGAATATGCTTTTCAATATCGCTATCGTCATTCTGATTCAATATTACAATGTGTCTAGATTTATGGCTAGTCAATATTCTTGCTGTAATTATTTAGGTTTTCGGAAGTTATACGAGTATACTTTTTTAACCCTTCGAGCGTTGAACAGTCTTCGAGGATTAGCGCAATCTTGAATTTATTTTTGTGCAAACCCATGCGAATATGCTTTTCAATATCGGTATCGTTATTTTGATTCATTATTACAATGTGTCTAGATTTATGGTTAGTCAATATTCTTGCGGTAATTATTTAGGTTTTAGGAAGTCATGCAAATATACTTTTTAACCCTTCGAGTGCTAAGCAGTCTTCGAGGATTAGCGCAATCTTGAATTTATTTTTGTGCAAACCCATGCGAATATGCTTTTCAATATCGGTATTGTTATTTTGATTCATTATTACAATGTGTCTAGATTTATGGTTAGTCAATATTCTTGCGGTAATTATTTAGGTTTTCGGTAGTTATACGAATATGCTTTCTTAACCCTTCGAGCGTTAAGCAGTCTTCGAAGATTAGCGCAATCTTGAATTTATTTTTGTGCAAACCCATGCGAATATGCTTTTCAATATCGCTATCGTTATTTTGATTCATTATTACAATGTGTCTAGATTTATGGTTAGTCAATATTCTTGCGGTAATTATTTAGGTTTTGGGAAGCCATGCAAATATGCTTTTTAACCTCTTCATTGCTATGGACGCATATATGCGTCTGACGAATCAGTTTTTTTACTTCGGTTTACGCTCTTGATAAATGTAAAAATGATCAGTGTTTAAAGAGGTATATACTTAAGAGGTTAAGAGGTTAAGTATATAGTAAAGAGGTGTATACTTAACATGTTCCAGTAATTACTATAATTAGATAATAAACGAGATTTTATTCATTTTTCATAACGATTGCTACTACGAGCCATAAGCTTCGCCCTTAAAGGGTTAATATCGATATCGTTACTCTGATTAATCGTTACAATATTTCTACATTTAGAGTTGGTCAAAATCTTGCACCATTTAAGATTTTGGAAACCATGCAAATATGCATTTCAATATCAATATCGTTATTCTGATTAATCGTCACGATATTCCAACATTTATACATAGTTAGTCAATATCGTGCACTGTTTAAGATTGCAGAAATCATGCGAATATGTTTCATTAATATCGATATCGTTATTCTGATCGATCGTTAAAATATCTCTAGATTTATAGTTAGTCAATATTTAGGATTTTTTACCATAATCCTACCTTAATCCCTTGCATTCCCTTTGATCCTTCAAAATACCTTTCCTTCGTTGCAATTAAGGATGGGGAGTTGTTCGGGATCGATCAAACATTTTGGGAAGCACCGTTCATGAAAAAGAAGGAGCCTATAGAGCCAAGAGGACATCATTTACACGCGAAACATCCGGCATCTCGACCGGGAATCATGCGCAGCAGCATTATTTCCGGTATCAAGGGTAACCAGAAACGACACAGCGCGATGCGACAAAGAGCCAGCCAAGTTATGCGACGCTGACTACTAAAATTCACTACGCACAATTAAATACGGTAACAGGGATCGAATAACCAAATTTGTTGCTCCATTATTTTAGTACGGTGGTAAAACTTATTTAGAATACTTGCGTTAACTTCGAACGAATTCTGTGCAGCTCATTATACTATTAATTAATGTAAGAGATATAAAGAAACTTGTACAAAGTTGTTTTTTTTTTTTTTTACTGGTTAAACTAGTAACAATTTTGTTAAAATGTAAACGAAGACGAAAGGCTTTCTTGACTTTGAAGGGAAAGAAATCAAAATAGAGAATCGTTTCGCGTTATAAATATTTAATTGTAACATATAGTAGACTCGTTTAATTGGCGTTATTAGAATCATTTATAAGTAAGTTCAAAAGTAAGTTTAATTAATTAAATGTGTGCTATTTCGATCGATGATTATTTTACACTTTTGTTGATAGTTGAAAAATTCTTCTCTCGTAGATTTTCTGGAGTTAATGAATCATTCCAAGAAAAAACGTGACGAATTTATACTAAAACTCAATACTATTATTACAAGAAATTAATGATAATATCAACAAGAATAAATGGTTAAAAGTATTTCTAAAAATTCCACGTGGGCTACAAGCGTAATTAATAATAATTAAAGAAACGAGAGCAGGCGTTGGACAGACGTTTAGTTAATTGCCGAAATTAGCGACAACAGAGGCCTCTCGACATGTGGCCTCGTTTAGCAGCGACACATTCCCCGTTGCTCGGATTTCGTTCGCCTTTCTTTGAAAACGCATAAATCCACCGGCCACCGGCTTTTCTTCTTGTTTCAGGGACGTGTCGCCTCGCCGTGGGTGGTTGACTAAGAAAAGAACATTGAAAAAGCCAGGGAAACAAACGCGTTCTCGTTGCGTTGCAGATTTTCGGATCTGGTTCCATCCAGGAACTATTCATCACGATCTGCTTCGGTATTTTTCCACCGCTAGCCGTATTACTCAAAATCTACTTCCTCTGAAAATATTCCAACACGCGTAAATGCTACGAGCAATTTCGTTCTCCTTACTTTAATTCGTTGCAATTGTCCCACGGAGAAAAATGAATCCTTCGCACTCCGTTAAAAGTTGAAGTTCCAATCTTTTTATTTATTATCTTACAAAAGACAAGAGTTACAAAATCGGTTATAACTGGCTTTAAATAAATAATTAATTAAAATATTGCGATTGGAAATATTGCGATTAAAACAGTTTTGAACTGCAAATAGAACGCAAATACAATAGAACGTCGATTATGCGAAATTAATCGGGATTAAATATGTGAGAGAATCGAATTTTTGATTGAGACATAAATCGACTGGAAATTAAGCAATTTTCGAATGTGTTTAACTTCCGGATAAACGAATGCACGCTTAATAAGGAAAATAAGATGGGAAAAGTAAATCAAACGTGTTTAGATACTGTATTTTGGGGATGATAATAGATCACTGCGTTTCAATATTACAGCAGCGATACGTGCTATCGGAAGTATCGTATAAAACTTAAACAACTACGTTTCATAACGAGGCAAATAAGTGACGCTTGCATAATTACAACGTATCCAGTTGAAACGATTAAAATCGCCGTGACAGTCGAAGTGTCGAAGCTCCACCCGTTAAATCCACTTTCAAAAATATCAAATAGCCTATAGACCTCAATCTAATTACGAGACTTCTTTTCAACTGCACGAAAACGTTCCACGAAAACGTATAAAACGTAAGAGAGTCCGAGAAAGGATAAAAAGTAACGAACCCAGTGATTCGAATGTAACCAAAAGAAGAAAGTCGACGGCGCAACCCCATAACTTTCACCGCGCACGGCTCATTAGCGTGAAAAGTATTCGAACGTGTAAAAGGGGGGGGGGGGAGGGGGAAAAAAAAGGCCGATAAGAACAAACGACGGTGCCGGCTGCGACATTTTACAGCCGCCGGTCCTTTTCTTTACGACCACGAACTTTCGTTTTGGAGGTCGCAATGAAAGAAAAAAAGAAAAGAGTCCGCCGTACGCCCTGTATCTCGTTTTCATCCCCTTTCGGGTCGCGGAACGCCCAGTGTTCGACCAGTCCGGGGGCCGCCGATTACGTTTCGTTACATCCTCGAACGTTTTACGATTTTCCAGCTGGTTTGCATTTCACGGCTGGCGCACCCTTTTTGCCTCGCGACCACTTCGACATCCCCACCCTTACGACACGTCTCTTTTGCTTTTATCCGACTTCACCCCTGGTCGACGAATTTTTCCTGGCGCCATGTCGAGCACCGGAGGCAGAGGCAGAGGGGGGGAGTCTTACAAAGGATTCCATTTTCTCAAATAATCCCGAAAACGCGATAGAAAGCTCGTAAAGCGGCCAGGCAATCTCGCATTTACGAGCTCGCACTCGTTTCCGCTGTCAACGCGCCACCGTTTTCTCCTTGAAATACGGAAACCGACCTCCTACGCTGAGCTCTTCTACGAGTCCAGATTATTCTTCCCGCGGTTCCCAGTTTGCCTTTCGAATACTTGCGGCCACGGGATTTTATTAGCTGAACCGAGAATAGTCTCACGCGGATTTACATTACGAGATTCGAACGATTCGATGCTCCTTAACCGTTCGACGCGTAAAGTCGCGCGGGTCACGCTCTTGGGACGTTGATTGTAAAGAAAACAATCGTTTGCAATGTTTGTAAACTAAATTTAATTTACCTCCTTTCATTTCCTTTGGAGTTATATTATATATATATATTGTACATTACGTAGCAATCAGCAATTTTGATTCACAAAAATAAATCTGAATCTGCGAACGTGTGAAGAATTTGAATAATTTGACTACTTTACTACAGAGGTATCAAATGCTTCGATAAAGCGATTTGAGTTACATCGAGGCACTATTATTATCTGCAATTAAAATATTTAGCACGCTACGGGCAATTTTCTGGACGGTCATTACGAATATCTAAAATAAGGGAACATTGAATACAATAAATTCTACGTAATAGTGTACAATTACTGACAAAAGTTAAGAAATAAAGTAATCATTTGCTTTCTGTATATTCTTCATCTTTCGAAACGAATAATTTGAAATAAACAAACAAACATAAAAAGATAACATTACGTATGCCAATAAACGATAAGTTATCCTATCTTTAATTCTAACCTATATACCTCAGAAAACAAAAGAGTACACAAAAATATGAAACGTATTACACTTAATTTCTTAACTTTCGTCGGTAAGCGTATTTCTAATCAAAATTCAATTACTCAAGATCCTCGATCTTTACCGCTTAAATTCTGACCGTTCTTCTTCTCGGCGAATCGCGAAACACCAAACTGCCCGTCTTTTAAAGCTGAAAATTCTCCGGTTGCGCAAACAAACGATGTTGCCGTGGCCACGAAGAGAAAGGCGGCTGGAAATAAAAAAGATACGAAGGCACACGCGCGCGGAGGGAAGAGTTTCCGGCCAATTTGCGCCGATAAAACGAAGAACCACCGCCGAGGGCTTGAACTCGAAGGCGAACAGGCCATGGCTACCATATCCCGAGGACGCGTCCCGCGAAACCGGCAATTTTCACCTTCCGCGAGCACCGTTTCCCGTCTCTCTTCTCGCGGACGCGATCATCTTCTCGAACGTTACACGGCCACGACCAACGATCCCTTCGCTTCCTACGTGATTGCTCGCCGGCAACTACTGTTTGTTTAGCTGGCCACTCCGCCCAACCAAACTGCCAGAAGATTTTCGCAATTTCCGCCGTCTTTCGACTCCCTTTCTAACCGATGTACTTCTCCCTTTTTTTTTTCTTCCCCTCCTCTCTTTAGCTTTTCAGGATTGGTTCGCGGCAGTAAAATGCCGTCCTCTTCTTGTTCGGTTCTTTGGATGTTTGGGCGCGGGTTAGGTCGCGGGAAGAAAGAACGGATGCGGGTTGAAAGTACGGAATTACGGGGAAAATAGGAGGCTGAAATTGTGGCTGCAATAAGCGACGCCGCAAGGTTTACTGCGCGCGGGCTTACGCCGCGTCGAATATCTTCTGTTCGCCAAAATGGCGGATACTACCGGTGGTTTCCGGTATGCTTGGTTAAATGCGCGATACCGGTGAGAAGCGTGCGAGAGACTCACTCCCGTGCAATTGGGAGAATCGTTCCGTTTTATTGCTCCTCTATTTTTTTTCTCGAGATGATTACGTTTTTTATTACTTTTATCGGATTTAAGATTTCATCCCTCTAGCGTTATAAGAGCGATTTCATCCCTGAAATTAAAGAAATAAAGAAATATGATAGAAATGTACCTAACAAAAATGATAATGTCCAGCAATTAAATTAGCTGCTAAAGGAATAACTAATAAGATCTTTGATGCTTCCGCGGTAAGATTCTTTATAAGACTTGGCTTCCGGGATGGAGCCGCATTGGATGACGGTTTGTTACCGACGTTTCGTAAACATTGCAGTTTACTTCATCAGGGCGAGAGACAACCTGATACTGAAATTATACGAATAGCTAATGTTCAAGGGCGAATTAAATTTCTAATTAATTCGATTATAAGCGATGTCGTTTCTTTATTTAACGCTAACCGTACCACGACCGATTCTAAAATATTCCATTTAATAGTCTACATCGATTGTTGCTTCTTTCGTTAATTTAACTCTTGTCCTATTAAGTAGCTTCTCATATTTTGTTTTCCTTTTTGCTCCATTTCTCATTCAGAAAGATTTCTTGAATTGGTATACGTAAAATGTTGGTACGATTAGTGTTTTAATTTTAGAGGCTTCAAATTTCGATGCTTTGCTAAGTGGAAAGCTCAACAATTCGAAAGCTTGAGTAAGTCAGAGTCTTGGAAATATGAAGGCTTGGATATTTAAAAGCTTGCAAATTCGATGACTTGAAAATGTAGAAATTTCAGCATTCGATTGCTTAAAATTCCAAAGATTTAGCATTCGAACTCTTGGAAGTTTGATTAACCTTATTATCTCGATAATAATCTTCATGTACAGATATAACTAACCACTATTTTGTGATTATTAAAAAAAGAAACGACGACAAAAGTTCCTCGTGATTATTTAACTAATGTGAAACGAATCGAAGATTGGCTTGGGTTCGACTTTCAAATCGGTGGCAACGCGATTACCGCTTTATCAAAGGTAGCAAAGAATTTCATTTCCAGCCATTAGTCTCGGTCAATCCGGAGCGTAATTCGAAAACGATAGGCGGCGTAAAAGCTCGAATTAAACGGAGTCGTGACGATAGCTCGGTTCCGAGTTGTACGGGCGATTTATGCGAGCGCATAAAAGTCGTCGACAATGCTCCGCTTCCCATTAAAATCGACGCCCGTGTACCGATCCGTAAACATCGATTAAAATAAGAAAAACCGACGGCGCTGTTAATTTTTCGGATCGTAATGCGGATCGTTTTTTCTCTTCGCGATCCCGATAACGCTTCGTTCAGTCGTAATTCGCGATTCGTACACGGAAAGTTTCAAACGCAGAACGACGCGTATCTGAAAACACTGAAACGCTGTAGAAATGCAAATAGAAAAGAAAATTGTTCCTTTAGTCTAAGGCGATTGGCAAGTTGAAATGCGATTTGAAAATAGGGTAAATTTGATTTACGAAACGGTGAAATATCATAGGAATTCTTTTTATATTCATGTTCATTGATACAATCGATTCTTACGAAGAATTTTAAGTATTAGAGTTGACGCGAAACCATAGCATCGCACGTTTATTTCCATTTACAAAATATTGTAAACCAAATTGAAGGATTTAGAGAATAAAGAAAGATTCGCGTTAGAGAAGTTATTACAATTAGTATATAATTAGAGAAGAAATTGTTCGGTGAAACTACAATATTGTAATATTAAACCAAGCCTTTATCGAATTAATATATTGTTAATATTATTACTAATACGATTTCCAAGCGAGTGAATTTGATTTGCGGTTGAATTTCTAGTGCAAAACCTGTATCGTTAATTATTGTTAATTTAGTTCGCGTTAACGGCGATAAACTGCGACTGGAATCGCGAGTGTCGCGGTTAATTTCGCCGATCCATCGCTCGATTCGATCTCGAAACGCGAGGATCGGGTCGCCGTAAAACCGTGGGCAATTACAGAGATACGCGAAAACATCGTCAATTACGGCAATTAACTAGGTCGGCGAAATTGCATCTTGTCACGGTGGAAGTTTTACAGGAAACCCCGCGAGTGGCGGCCATTTTGTTCGTACCATAAGCTGCTATTCGCTGCGTCGCAGCCATTTCTCATGAAATTCTTCTTATCATCTTTGATATACGTTCAATCTTTATCCGTGGAATTTGGCTTGTTTCGCGATAAACCGAACGCTACGATGATTACCGGTTTCGCGCAAATTTAATTAGCTTAATTAACTGCAATTACAGGCGTGAATTATCGACCCGACTTTATCGGACAATCGAGAACGCAAATAATAAATACGATTGCCCGGCGACAAGCCGCGGGTAAATGTGAAAAAGGACAACAATTTTACGTTGATTACGATTATGGTAAATGTTGTAAATTTCACGCTAATTGAAAGGAAGTGTATCGATAAATTGCCGGTTAACAATTAATCATTTTCTTTCGCTTCTCTCGTGTTTCTTTTTTGGTTTGCACTCTGGCTACTTTCGTTTATGGAAAGAAGTAAAAAACGTTGCACGAACGTATATATACCATATATTTTTTTAGTTTTGGAACTACAAACGCAACTGCGAATGATTACGGATAATGTTAAATAATATGATGTACAAGAGGGTGAATTTGGGGTGGAAAACCGGTAATAAAAAGATACGATTGCTATTAGAATCACAGACGGAAGCTAATTAAAATAATAGGGTTATTTCAATAGGGTCAACAAATAAACTGCAAGGGCTAATTGTAAAAGGCTGTAGAGTAATATTCTTGGATCCTTTCCCTTTAATTCAAGCCAAGGGGCATCGAAATCGGACGTCTAGGAGCCGAGAAATTAATATTTTTCTTCAGACACTTTCCAAGTAATCAAGCATGGCGCGATATATTTGTTTATAACAAATGAACTAGGAGAGCTAGTTGCAAAATACTGTAGAATAATATTTTTGGATCCTTTCCCTTTAATTTAAGCCAAAGGGTATTGAAATTGGACATCTAGAAACTGAGAAATTAATATTTATCTTCGGATACTGACTCGGTAATCGACCATGGCGCGATATACTGGTTTTTAATAAATGAACTAGAAGGGCTAGTTGCAAAATACTGTAGAATAATATTCTTAGGACTTTGCACTTTAATTTGTTCAAGAGGCATTGAAATCGGACTTCTAGAAACTGAGAAATTAATATTTCTCTTCGGATACTGACTCGGTAATCAACCATGGCGCGATATACTTGTTTCTAACAAATGAACTAGAAGGGCTAGTTACAAAATACTGTAGGATAATATTCACGGGACCTTCCACTTTAATTTGCGCCAAGGAGCATTGACATCGGACATCTAGAAACTGAGAAATTAATATTTTTCTTCAGACACTTTCCGAGTAATCTACCATGGCGCGATATATTTGTTTCTAACAAATGAACTAGAAGGGCTAGTTGCAAAATGCTGTAGGATAATATTCACGGGACCTTACACTTTAATTTGCGCCAAGGAGCATTGAAATCGGACATCTAGAAACTGAGAAATTAATATTTTTCTTCAGACACTTTCCGAGTAATCTACCATGAGGCGATATATTTGTTTCTAACAAATGAATTACAATGATTAGTTACAAAAGAATGTAAAGAAACCGAATGTTTGGTTTTAAGTATTATGCTATATATTCTATTATACTAAAGTATTATGCTATATTCTATTATGCCAAAGTATTATGCTATACTCTATTATTATCAGTATACATTATATTATACGCTAATACCATTATCATTATTATTAGCCAGCATTATTGGTACACCTAAACACGTTCCAATTTTAGTTGAATCGATGAAATCTCTTGCGCCCGTCGAATGTTTCAAAATTCGTCCGACATCCATATCTATATCTGAGAAATGATCGCTTGAAAGCCACCCCCTGGTGTCGCAACAAAAGGGGCGACAAGAATAACAACGGCGCGGAAGAAAGGAGCGTGCCCGACGCGCTTAGTACATTACGCATTGTGTGCTCACAGTTTATAGGGTGGCTGCCGGCTATCATCCCCCGGCAGTTAACTCAAATTGCATTATGGGAGGGCTGGTCGAGTTCTGGGGACTATTGCGGGGCGGGCTGGTGCTCTTCAACCCCCACCCCACTCGCAACGATCAGCAACCTCGTAACACGCTGCGCACTTTGCAAACGCCGCGCTTATTTGCACGTGTTCACGATTATCGATCGCGATAACGCGGTTCATCCTCCGCGAAACTAATTTTCCAACGGACAAATGATAATAGCATCGACGCACAGCCAAATTGCGAGCTTATTTTTATTTCAAGCCACGCGTTCGATCGTACAATTGGATATAATTAGGCTGCGGGGAATCTTTGTATTTGGTTTACTGTTGTCGAGTCGAATTAGGTGATCGTTTCACTCTCTTATGAAACAGTATGTTAAACAGTACTTTACTTTGAATACCTTGTACATTACAATTACTTCGAATTAGGTGATCGTTTCACTCTCTTATGAAACAGTATGTTAAACAGTACTTTACTTTGAATACCTTGTACATTACAATTACTTCGATACACTTCATTGAAACGTTGAACGTATCAATTTAATGTTACGAGTTAATTACATTTGTGACAGCTCTCCTACACCTACCACTAGTGGGGGGGGGGGGGGGGGTTACATTTGCAGTGAAATATAAACAAATACTTACTGTTATTTTGTTTTTCTTTCGTTCATAGTATGTTAAACTGTACTAATAAATATATACCGTGTTCACACTCTCAAGTATGCATGATTTAATTAATTTTTCCGCCAATTTTCACAATGGTGATACACATAAAAATAATGGTGATAAAACATAGGTGTATGCTCAATTTTGCGAGTAACTCTTTGTATGTCTCCGGCATTTTAAGAGCAGCCGAGAAGAAACGTATTTTTACGTCTTTGTACGGTGACGCGTTAACAATCTGGTCGTCGATCGATTTCCACGCAAATGGTATTAATTTCGAGCGCATCGAGGCGCGTGGTGCGCGCGCGCGCGCGTGTAATGGAGCATCCCCATGTCTATTTGTTTAATAGGGATTATTGCGTAGCCAGTAGGGCGGTGAATTGAAACCGAATGACACGTGACGCCCTTTTACTTTCGCCTCTTTGTGCTGCTACCGCATTATACCGAGCAAACTTGTTACCGAATGCTTCGAAATCGATCCCCTTTTCCCGGAAATCCAATGAATTCTTCCATTCAATCGTCATTTCGCTTCTGCTTACCGAATTATTATTCGATTGTGCAGAAATGCGTTTAAACTTCGATCTTTATTCGTTGATACTAGAAGAAACTTGTAGTAATTAGCAACTTTTTAGATGTTTGTAAATGAACCCTTTGAGAATGGAATATTTATTTATTCGTTCTTTTATGTATATGTCCTCTACGCGTAGGAAATAAAATGGAACTTAACGGTGAGAATGATTAGCAAAGAATCAGAGTTGGACACGTTTTATTCGGATAATATTTCGGGTAAATTATTGGAATAAATTTTTCAAATAGGAATACAATATTTACCGTATATAGACGAGAATATAATGTTGCGTTTCCACGAGTACGAACGACGAAAAGCGATTTTTACAACAACCTGTTACCATCGACCCTAAAAAGACGTGACCAAGTTACACTGTCAAGAATCATAATTGGACATATGAAAATAACTCATAAATACATCCTCAACAAAGATGACCAACCACTCTGCGAACGATGCAAGACGACTCTAACAGTAGATCACCTCGTACTGCAACGTGAAATATTCCTACCGTTAAGAAACCAACTCAACATCAAAGCTACTCTAAAAGACAACCTAAAGGACAGTGAAACAGTATCAAGACTCCTACAGTATCTAAAGCAATCCATGCTCTACAACGACCTATAAATCTCCCCCCTCTGTTGTCGCTAATAACCCAAGAGGTTGATGCGACACAAAATAATGGACAAAAAAAAAAAAATGTTGCGTTTCTTTTAACTTCGGTTATTTTCTTGCTTCAGATATGTTTCGTTGATACTAACTCGTCGAAGATTACTCGAATAATGCCCAACTCTGCCAAGAATTAATTAATTAACACCAGTGTAATATATTAAGTGTTAATTTATTAAGTGTAATTAATTTTGTGCCTTGGCATTTAAACTGTTATAGTCATTCTAAGTCTAGCATTAAATACGATAATCCTAAACTATTTCCATTGTATGGATTCCTAATCTTATAACCTTAGAAATTAGTATTTCTTGAAGGGAAATATTTACGCGCAATCTTCCGGAAGAAAATTTTATTTGTTTTGTTCTCAAGTCTCATTTATTCTACTTAGCAATTTTTAAGGGAAAAAAGGAGTAATAGTAAATGAAATTGACGAATATCGGTGCAATTATTAACATTGATGTCTATTAATAACGTTAATTGCGAAAGTTTAGTTTAAATACCGATATTAACGATATTATTAGTCGAGAAATGGTTAAATACGGGTGATGGTTTTACGTTAGCGTGTGATTAGGTATGGAACGTGACTGTACTGCATACTGTAGCACCTCTAAAGTTAAGTATCATACGGTTTAACTGGAGATACTGTTCGCCATCGTGTTGGCAACTTCGCAGAATCGCTCGAAATTACACGTTTCCATTGCCTGTTATCGAAAAAATCGGAACAACGCCGCGACCGAACGAGTTTAAGCCCAGTTCGCACTGAATTAAACAAATTCAACGCGACGCAATCTTTTTTAAACAATCTCAAATAGCATTGCTTCTTTAAATGAGTGTACGATATAAAAAATACTTAATGATGCTACACAAAGATATTCAATGTGTAATATAAAAATATTCAATATACTATGTATAAAGATATTCGATGTACAATATAAAAATGTACAGTATACAATGCAAAGATATTAAGTATAAAATGTAAAAATATTCGAAACGAAATCGATACGATCGATAAATCGTAGATCCTGAGATTGATTTTTATTTGCGGAAATATTGATCCCATAAGTATAAGATAGTAACATATAAATTATTTTAATGTTAAACGGTGCATTTAATTACTTTTACGGATTATTGAAATAGGGATGAAGAATATAGACGCGAAATGAAGATTTATATTAGGTAATGAAAATATCCGATGAAACTATAATACTATAATATTAAAATGTACTTTTAGTGAATTAACATTTATCCGGTTGAAGAATAGAATAGAATTCGAATAGAATAAAGATAGAATAAAAAATAGAATAGAATAGAATTATAACAGAATAGAATTCGAATAGAATAAAGATAGAATAAAAAATAGAATAGAATAGAATTATAATAGAATAGAATTCGAATAGAATAAAGATAGAATAAAAAATAGAATAGAAATAGAATAGAATTAGAAGAATAAAAGAAGCTACTGCTACATAATTCATTGCTGATTCATTAGACGTCGAATTTTCGTACAATTGTCCTAAATTTAACCGTGCAAATAAATCTAAATTTCACAAGAAATGCACAAAAATAATTGTAATAGAAATTACAATATTTAGAAGATGAAACAATGAAACAATCACCTATTTATGCCCCCTCTCCTAAATCTTAATTTGAAGAATATAAATTCGTATAATAATCAACTGTCCACTGATTATTTTCCTATTTTTACATTTCCATACCAGTAACATAAAATACTAATAAACTCGTATGAAATTGTTTAGTTCGCAAGTGCGATGGCGGCTTAACAGTGTAAATAACCACGGGGAATTTTTCAACGCAAATGTTTGAATTCGTGGAGGGGGGGGGGGGGGGGGAACTACGTAGGGCAGTAATACGAAATGATCGGAGTACGATCAGAGTAATATCATCATACGATCAGATTACATTATGGCGGAAAATTGCAAGTACGTACCGGGCTTAAGATGCGCCAACGATACGCGAGGCTATCTTGTGCAACTACTTTGTAAAACTGCCCCCAATGGCTATTTTGCTTAACAACGAATTCAATCACAGTGCCAATTTATTACACGGTTGTAATAATAAACATTTCCAGCATTTCATCACGCGAACTGAACACTTTTTTTCAACCGTGTACTAATCGACACCCAGCCGTGTGCATGCAACTTATGCACGAATTAACGTTTCCTTAAACGCGATCGTTTTCGATCGATTACAATAATTACACCAACCTATCAGCGTTTAATTTCTTTATAAGCAAACAGGGAAAAAGAACTTTTATCCCTTTTGAGGCGCGTCGAAAAAGTTATCAACCTTTTAGTGGTGGCTATTCTCCGGACGTTTTTCGATTTAACGGCGTGTATTCTAATTTCTTTAAGTATACTAATTGACATCAGACGCGTACACGTATGTTTATGTGGAAAATAATCTTCTTTAATAGCAATGGTTCTCGATCGATTACAATAATTACTCGAAGACATCAGCGTTTATTTTTGACAAGCAGAAAAGGTGGAAGAATTTTTATACCCTTTAAAACGCTTCGAAAAAATAATGAAACGAGTGTTACAATTTTATCAGCTTCGCGATTACGTTCTCGGATATTTTCCGGATTTTATCACGCGAATGCTAATTTCGCTAAGTATACCAATCGACGCCGGTAACGCGCATACCACATTTACGTACGGAATAATTTTCCTTGAACTCAATCACTTTCGATCAATTACAATAATTACTCTCGCTATCAGCGTTTATTTTTTTTTACAACCGAGAAACGTACAAAAACATTTTTATCTCTTTTGAAACGCTCGAGAAGAGTTTACGAATACGAGTAAGTATTGAAGGAGTTATCAACGCTTTCGGTTGCTTAAACGACGGGCCACTGACGCCATTTATATTGCAACGAGTCGATTAAAAAACGAATAAATTTAACACGTCGGTTGCGGGATTGCGAAACCGCGGGGCAGAAAAACAATCGGGACGGAAATATCTGGCGATTAGGTTGCCCCTTCGCTGTTAATTAGGTAATTTGAGTCGGTCGAATCGTCAATAAATTAATTAAGAATCGGCGCCCGCTAGCCGTGAACCGGAACGACTAGATAATCTAATACTTCATTCCGCAACGTTTCATCATAATTACATCAGCTACCCAGCCGATAACCTTCTTCTTTTCTGTCTTTTTCCTTCATTCATATTCCTCGTATATCTCTTTGCCCATTGATGAGTTCATTTTTTGTTAGACTTTCATTAATATACGGCCGCTCGAACGAACGATTGGCGAAATGGCGATATTATTAATTCGTACTTTAATCGAGTATTCATTGTTAGTTAAAGGGTCTTTGCTATGGCGAAGGGCTGATTAAATTTGTGGCGTAGAACAGGATTATTTAGAATAGGATAATTTAGAATAGATGGAAAATTGGCGATGGAAAAATTGGGAAATTGCTAGTAGGAAAATTAGTAGAACCAGAAGTATTTATAGCAAGATTAGTAACAAAAAAATGAGCAAAGGGTATAGCCGGATAAGGGGGTCAAATGTGCCCCCAAACCAAATTCCACGTGCAATGAGTCATTCGATAGTTTATAAAAAAAAACACTTCGTGCAAATTTTTAGCCCTGTATCTCGACCTGGAGGGTAGTAACAGGGTGAAAATGAAAATCATGTTTTTACGTCATTTCTCTTATTCTATGGCATGAAAAAAATAGAAAAAAATCAGAGGCATTTCTGAGATCGGCTTACGTATTTAGAAATTTTTTCATATTTTTAAATTGAACAGCTAAGTTGTGAAAAATGAAAAACCGAAAAAAAAGCGGAAAAATGCCGATTAAGCATTGATGCAGGTCCAGAACTACGATTATATTTTTACAGTTTCCAAATTCGTTTCTCTATACATGAAAATAAATTAAACGCAAAATAGAAGAAACTTTTATTCTCTGAGCATTCAAATATCTTCTCCAATTTCACTATCTAATATATTCGTATACACTGCATGTATTCTGTACCTTTTTACCTATTCAATTCTCCCACGAATGCAAAGAGTTCTTTGCGGACGAGGAATGATAACACTTAAGAAACTATTTTAGCTTTCAGTTCGAAATCTTCAAATTCCTAGCTATCGAATTCAAAGCCATCGGATTCCGAAAACTTTGAAGCGTTCATTAACCATATTAATTTGAATATTTCGCTTTAACAATCGACGTGCGCCCAGAAAACCAAGAAACGATTAAACAGTTATTTGCCGACACTCGTCCGCAAAGGGTTAAACTCTGCAGTCCGATAATAATAAGTAACAAGCCTTTGCACAGTCCTACCTAATCCAACGAAAGGAATCGTCAAAAATACGCGTATCTCGTTTCCGGTATGTACGTCATTCATCCAAATATATCCCGTTTCCCGAAATCGTTTCAACGCGCGCCGTTTAAATCACCCACTTCCGAAGCATCCTTTTAACGAGCGATTCGATCGGATTCCCCGTTAATTGGATGCCTGTAAAAATCCGTCCTCGTTTTCGAAATTCTCGCCGCCATCCGTCACCGAAGAATTCCCCGTTTCGAGGCCAGAATTAAACGGCGAAAAAGAAGGGAGCCGCGGCGTAGCGTCGAAAACGTGGCGGGGAGAAGAAAATCGGTGGAAATAAGGGTGGAAGTTTCCACGAAGGAAGAAAGATGGCCGAGAGCAAAGGGGGGGAAGATCAATTCCAGGCAATATGTAGAACGATTTCTCTCCGTTTCTGGATACGAGTCGTAACGAGAATTCACGACGCCCCCGCGGTGTATTCTTTATTCCAGTCGACGATTTATCCTCTGTCGCGCACCCCCGACAGAGGGGCGAAAGGGTGAGACGCGGAGGCAGGCCATCTTCTCGCTTGGAAGAAGGTTTTATTGGCCTTTTTATGGGCCGAATAAACGGTCCCGTTACGCGGATTTGCATGGAACTTGTTCTGTGATTCACCGCCATCCTTCCCCCCTCCTTCTCTTCCCCTACTTCTTAGTTGCTCGGTTGTTGAGAGCTGGAAAATTGCGGGAAAATATTAATTCTTCCCTGTTGTCTTACCGTTGCGGAATTCGATGACCGTTAGACCGTCGTTTTTTATGCATTTGGGGGAAATTTAGACGCGCAAAGGTATGCGAAATACGCGTACGCGTAATGTAGAATATATTCGAAAGTTATAACGTTTAGAGGATGAATTTGTAAATTATTTCAGTGCTATTCCTTCAATTTTACGATACTTATTCGTAACGTGTTTATAAATGCGTAGTATGATGCTTTAATATTTTGTGCGCCACGCGATGTGCGGAACGATGATTAATTTACTTAACATGCACGTAAGTTTATAAGAAATTGTATAATGAAAGGGAATGGAAGTGAAGTTTAGTATCGGAAAAATAGCTGTTGTATTACGTGAAAATTTCCTTCGCCAAACACTTATGTCTTCTATTAGTTTGATTTACTATGTGTACAAATTAATTCTGTGCCTTTATATTAAAAATATTCATGATTTTATTCACTCAAAAATCTTTATCCTTCATATCGCATTGGAATTTACAAATCGCTTACGAAGGAAATTGCAAATTATTTTGGACGTCAAAATTGTCTTTGATTTTCCATAAATACGCGTAACAGCGAAATAAAATTACAATTTATAACCCACGAAGAACTGAAACCTAAATAGAGACTAGTTTCATCCCCATAATATCACGTGGAGTGCGTTTTAATTAAAATTTTACTATTCTACTTGTTTCCCCGTTTTTCACGAACGCCTAAAAATCCGCGATCTAATCGTCGAAATACTCGCAAAGGAGCATCGTAGGATCGAGTTTCTAATGGCGTGAAACTTTGAAGGGTAGGTAAGATAGAATTTTTGCGCGGCAAAAGCAGAGTAACCGGAAGCGAATAGAATAATCCGTCGATCGCGCGTTGACATTGTAAACAAGGTTTCGGTGTTGGGAAAATATTATCGCAAGAAGGGTCCATAGGGGAGCCCTTTGCAGGGCCGTTGAAAGCGATACACCGTTTCTAGCCGAGCCAGGTGGCGAGCTTTGCGGATAACATTAAAGCCAATAAAGAAAATATCGATGGCTAAGTAGAATGAACCTGACAAAGAGCCCATCCTGATCGAAGTAATGGCGAGTAATAATGGAAAAATAACACAGACTACTTGCGCGCCTACCAAAAAGATTATGCTTCAAATGCGAAAGAAACTTTCGACGCAAAAATCCATTCAACGTCCACGCGACGAGCGAAAAGGAAATTTCATTACGCGCGAGTAAGCACCGTGCTGGTGACAGCTTCAACTTTTCAATCGGGCAACTTTTAACTGCTCGCGTAATTAATTTCCGTGATTTATTAGACGCGCGTCGGGAAAAACGGCGAGTCTCATTTCTCTTGCGAAGAAAATCGCGAATCAAGAAACTATGTAAAAAGGTACACTTTAGTTGTTCTTATGATTAATAAGATGTTCCGTTTGACGAGTGGAAAAGTAACTCGTTTCGTAGCGAATCATATTTGAAAGCCTGCGATGAAAACTAACATTTATTTATATATTTAACTAGTACTCGGGATAAAATCCTTTAATATACGTAACTTATGAATTAATCGTAAATGAATGGACTATATTTTATTAGAATCTTATTTAACATTATATTGATCTTGTGAGAAACGGTGAATATTGCTGGACAGTGGATTAAACGATTGTAGACTTTTGTACGATCAGATTTATTACTTTAATACTTTTCGATATATATTCCAAAGAGTGGGACAAAACGAAGCGGCATGTAAATATATAAAGACGACAGAACAACGTCATGACATCGAGATAATTAATCTGAACGCAAGGTTGAAGATGTCGCGATTAATACAATTCTCTAACAAATATAGACAATTACTATTATAAGTATATTTTATACTTAAAATAGACAATTTGTTTACTATAACCTTGTAACGAAACTTTTACAGGTAAACTTTATATAGCACCATTTTCTAATTTTCATTTGTACATTAAGCTCCTAAAATTTGACCGTTAAAGTGGAGAACACTCCGTAAAATATCCGCAGTAAATAATCAACGATCCATAGATCGCGAATGGAAAGTTACAAAATCGAATTCGGCAGAATTCTTGCAATTGATGCTTGAAAAATTAGAAATATGCAAACGCGTCCAAAACGCGGAAATATGTTCGACGCGCAACAAAGTAACGCGCGTGAAACGAAGAGGGGGGGGAAAAAAAGTGATGTCAGGCACGCGTTTTCCCTTGATTCGAAGCAGCTTTTCAAGGACATAAATTAGTCGCGCGACACGTCGCACTCACCCTTATCTGCCGACTTATTTTCTCCGCCAAAAAGGAGCATCCGAGCATCTGGTCGGCCGCGAGAAACGGACTGTGTCGCTCTTATCTCGAACACGCCCGTTGTCGAAACACTTAATGTTACCACTCGAACGATCGGGGCTCCTTTGATTCCGCTGCGAACACGGCCGAAACGAAATCCACGCATCGGTAACACCGTGTCTCCGTCGGTTTGCCGGCAATTAAATTTCCTCCGACATCTTCTGCTGTTTCTCCTTCGCTATTCGCGACTCCTCGATGGAATTTCGTCGAAATCTGTTCGCTACCCCGAAAAAGAAATCTAATAAAAACGATTCTTCGCAATTTTTCTCCGCAACGTTAAAACCTTTGCGAAACTTTTTCCTCACCTTCCACGCGTATTCTTCGACGTTTCGCGATATTTATTTGCTCGTACGCTTAAATAACGGCTATTATTCAATTGTTCGACGGAAAAGAAGAAACACCCAGCGCCAAAGTCTTACGTTTTTCTCCCTCTTTTATTCGATCGTTGGTTGGAACGCTGGAGGCGTGTTAACGATAGCATCGCGAGGCGCTCTTCGACAAATTCATAAAGTACAGTTCGTAAAACGTACCCTTAAGATAGACGAGAGTGTGTATTGTAAGCGAAGAGGGGCGAAGAAAGAGGGTAAGAGGGAGGAGCTCGTAACTCGAGCGTAAACGGGCGTTGCGTTAAGTCGAGCGGATAAAATGATGGCTCGTGCGAACGGAGGCAGATGCATCCACGTAAGTGCAACTCTTGGCACGTCATAGCGCATCCCTGTCTTTCCCCTTTCTTCTTCACGGCTAAGTCATCGACGCAGGCCACGGCGACTCGTTCTCTCTCTACTTGCCAACCATAAAAACGTCTTTTCGGTGATCGAAAGCCTCCGCGTCGTATTGGAAATGCTTTCTTCGACCCGTTTTGCATCTCTTCTAACAGAGATATCCACGTGTCTCCTCTTAACCCTTCGTGATGAATATTATAATAACTCGTGATGAATATTATAATTTAAATACGTTTCATACATCGTATTTTAAGGAACACTCGCTTGGAAAACTCCTCGATACGAAGCAGAACAATTTTATCTTACAAAATAAGTAACCATGAAAACCGCGGTTAAATAAGATTCCAATCGATAGAAAATACGTACCCCAAAATACGAGAAGAATAATAAAATATTTAACCCTTTGCGGACGAGCGTCGACAAATAGCCGCGGAAACTTTTTCGATTCTATGGATAATTGTCGGTTTTCAAAGCAGCAAATTTGAATTAGTGACACTGATGTGCACTTTCGATAATAATTCAGCGAAAATTCGATTAACGTTATTAAATATGTCCGCGATGGATTTATAATTGAGTGGAAATTTGTTACGTATTATTTTGTCTCGTCCCCAAAGGGTTAAAGTGAAGAATGCATCAAATCTATATACTTAGGTACTTCTTAATTTATCCAAATTACGCTGCCAGTGATCCTGAATTCCCCCTCCCCCCCGTCTTGTTTCGCGAAAATAAGCAACCGCGATTAAATAAACCAGCGTATCGAACGAACGAATCGATCCTACCTCGAAGCGCGGTTGCTAATTGCGTGGAAGAAGCGGAATTAATTAGCATTCGGCCGCGATCGAAGGGACCGAAAGTAATATCGGTGAATGGCGTCCAACCCCCGGGGGCCGAACATCTCGACGCCCCCTCTTTCGCGAGAGGGGGGGGGAGAGGAGGGGGTAAGAGGAAAGAAAGCAAGAGGGATGTGTTAAAACGTATTCTAATGCGTGAATGCGTGCGTGCTAGGCCGCGTGAGCGTGTGCACGATGGTTTAACAAGGGTCTGACAGGCTCGTTGCCGTTGTTATTTATCGGTTATGTCGGCGCATCTCCCATCTCGACGAGAGAGACCTCTCTCTCTCTCTCTCTCTCTCTCTCTCTGTCTCTCCTCTCCTCTTCCATTTTCCTCTCGCTTCTCTATGCCCCTTTCTTTCTTTACTCCTCTCTTCCCGTCTTCGTCCGCGTTGCTCGCTGTTCGCGCGTGTAGCACTTCTGTGGCCCTTGGACACCAGTAGCGTAGGGTGATCTTTGTACTTTGAATAAATATCGTTCAATAGCGGGTTGCGAAAAAACGACTTCGACTCGTGGGATTAGACAAAGATCGTTGAAACTAATATATGTTTCGAGTATAGTTAACGTACGGAATGAGATACATTAATTATTGGACTGAGAAACGGTACAACGCAAAGGAATCGAGAAAGTAAACGAAATGTAGGGAATAACCGAAGTCTATTTCTAGGCTATCGTTTCATAGAAATATGTAATCAATTTTTGTACTAAGTTGCGAATAGTGATAGGTTAATGTGGTTAGATCTGGATAGTTTAAGATAAAAGTTGTAACCGGAAGTTATCCTAAGCCGAAAGGTAAGGATTGTGTACGGTAAATAAATAAATAAGTAAAAGGTACACTTCGATTCGAAGTTTCGTCGGTTTATAGTAGTTGTCTTCAACGACTTCGTATTTTGTGGGTTTCAGATGTATTTTCTACTTCGATTCTTCTATCGAGTTATCAGTTCCACTTGTTTACAGTATTTGTTTTCAATGGATTCTTGTTTCGCGGCGTTAAAATGTATTTTGTACTTCGATTCTTGTATCGAGTTATTATACGTTTCCGCATACGTTTCAAAAGTTTCAACGTGAAATTTCATGGCATTATTTTCTTAATAAAAACAGTGGTAAAAATCATACAATATTATTATGAAATAGTAATGATTTTCGTATCAATTCATATTTGTTACAGTAACAAATCAGTAAGTACAGTTCATATTTGTTACAGTAACAAATCAGTAAGTACAGTTCATATTTGTTACAGTAACAAATCAGTAAGTACAGTTCATATTTGTTACAGTAACAAATCAGTAAGTACAGTTCATATTTGTTACAGTAACAAATCATTGTAACAGTTTGATCAAAATAACCCGGCATTCGTTAGGCGAAAATTAACCCCTTGCCTTACAATAACGAGTCCCATTCGCGATGAATTTATACTCCAAACACAACAGAAAAGCACTGCATTGGCAACCTTGTTTAATTTCAACTTTATTCGCTGCTTCGATGTGCAATATCAAAAATGATTAAATACAAATCAATTACAATATTAACAGTGAAATGTTGAACCGACTACTCGTATCCAATAAAAAAAAAATTCTAAGGCAAGGGGTTAATAAAGTTAACAAGAGACAGAGGATCTTCGAATTGTTGGTAATTATTGCCTCGCTATATTTATTATGCGATAGCAATGGATATTCGAAAGTCTTCGTATTCTACGCCATTGATCGAGACGTGGCTTATGGAGATGGGCGAAACGCGTTCTCCCGTGGTTTATAACGGCCCGAAGGGGGCAGGGGTTGAACTGTTAGGCGCAAGCACGTGTTAAAAACATAACCACTTACTTGAATGGGCTTAGGGTTTATTTATCGCGGCTAGCCTCCCCCGCACTGTTCGCCGTGTTAATACAGTTGAAACGTTCGCGGGAATCGACGCGGGCTGCCACTGGAAAACGAAAGGAGGAAAAGTGCTCTGTTCGTTGCGACGAGTGATTTGAATGCCGGCAGCCACGATGATCCCAACCGTTGATGACGGAATTATATTAAACACGCTGGTACCACTTCTCGGCAGGGAAACGATCAAAGTGTTCGCGACTGGTAAACGTTTAATGGCTCGCATTAGCGTGTCGATATCTTAATGTCGTCACGGGGAAAGCTTTTCGGGTGAAGTACACTCACGCGTTAACGTAATCTTCCGACTCGCAGCGGCCCGTCTCTAACTTTCGCCATTAACTCTACCGTGATCAACCTAAACATTCGCTATTATTTCGAGCTCGAATGCTGAACACTTTCAGCGTGCGCCTTTTATTTTACGAACGTAAATCGGGGCAGAGGAAATAGTTAAAGAATGACGCAGAGAATTTGAAACGACGCCTTGATCCGTTTGCAGTAATATGAAAAATCGTTTGGCTATTTATTTAGTTACTTTTACGGGTTGCAGTCCTTTGGTGCAAAACGATAAAGCATACGAAATAGTAGAGAAATATAGGAGGGTAAAAGTAAGTATATGTAAATAGAAGAATAAAATTAATCGCTTTCATTATGAAGCTAAGTATTAGGTGTACCAATGAACGATCCACTATTTTTAAATGTGTCGATGAATTTATTGAATGAAATAATGGAGATTTCCTTCAAATTGCAGTCCATAACTTGCGTCAAGAGTAACGTTAAACGTTGCAGAATAAAAGAAATTACGATTAAAACGGTATACATGCTCGACGTTATTAAAAATAGATCGCGAAATTTAACAACCAAAACGAATTATTCATTTCTATGCCTAATGAAATTTTAAGTTGCAAAGAATTTGACACTTCTGATCCCCAAAAATGCCATCAATTTTTTCAAAATTCCGCCCACCTTGACGGAAAGGAAACGGATTCCTTTTATCGCGGGATCGATGGACTCCCTCGTTGTGCTCGAAGATTTTTAACAGAGTCGCCTAACAGAACTTGCCTAATTTCTTCCACTTATCCCGAGCGATCTCGAGGGATCCCGTTGCCGGCGGAGGCACGAAAAGCTAACGGTGCCCGCGAAAACGTCCGACAGATTTACAACCGGCTACCGATCGACCAAGACCAACATCTAACCAGATCAAATCTTCCGTTTCACCTTGACTAACGACCATCTCGATCGGCGAAGGTCTTCAACCGGTGGAAAAAAAAAAGAAACCTCGCAATAATTCCTTCGCCGTTTCCCTATATTCTCCAGTGCCAGTGTTTCGTACGTTGAAACGGACACCTGCAACGAACCTACGGGAACCGTTATGCTCATCGGACAGAGATTCCGCCTAATAAAGACATAATTCTAGTAGATAGAATCTAACAGCTTAGCTGGCTCGCGGTCGCGGCGGCCATCTTTACGAGGCGTCCGATTCGAGAACAGATCGAATGTCGGGGAGGTTTGCCGGTTTCAGGATCTTTTTTCCCGGAAAAAGAGGAACGCTTTCCTACGGGATTTATGGCCTCGTTAACGCGTCCCCGCGACGATGTACTCTCTACGTAGTCCCGGCTACACGAAATTGATTATTAAACCGCGATCGCGTAGGTGAGCCATCTTCCTCGTTTCCAGCCTATTCTTTCATTCGTTTATCCCCGACTTGTAATTCTATATCTACGGGAATCCAAAGATTCCCCCCCCCCCCCCCCCCTCCCTAAGTTTCTTTCGCTGTTTGGCACAACGCGACGCGGAGAACAGTCTAAATTTCGTTCGAGTCAATTTTCACTCCTAAGCGGTGGAAAAAGTGACAACGCTGCGATACTCTATTTTTTGTAATAGAGGACGATAGTGAAATATTCTATATCTATAATAACAAATATTCTATATCTATACAAGAGTGCAATACTATATTTTGATATTTTCTTTTTATTTGGAAGAGTGCATGCGTTAACCTATTGAGTTACGAATTATTCGAAGATTATTTAGTGGGACGTCAGCTATTTTCTACTTCAACGCCGTGGCGAATGAAAAATCTTGCTTCAACAGATAATCATTGGAACAACGAAACATTGTGATACAAAGTTAAAATTGGAATTGAAATTAAATTTCATCCATGATAATTGATGCTTTTGTTGAATCTGTACCATAATTCATGGAACGAGCTCGACTCGTTATCGTAAGGCAATGGATTCATTGCATTGGAAATTAATAATGAATATTCCAAGGGTGTATTATTCTGTGCATTTTATATGTCGTTAGATAACAGCTGCGCCTGTAATAATACATACTACAGTGTTCGTTTCAATTTGAACTTTAAAAAGGAATCTTAAAAAACACTGTGCTTTTGTTTCATCGCGTTCTTCCCCATTTTCTGTTTTGTGGAATTAATCGATTAGGAAACTGAACAATTCATTCAATTGTATTTCTTAGACAATTACATATCCACTAAAAATAGACACACGGTTAATTAGTCAAGTATAAGCATATACAAAAAAATTACATAACCCGATTTCTATCCCGTGTCTGTGAATGAGTAAGAAATTTCCCAATTTGTACTATTCGTAAAATGTATTAGCAGAATCTCGCGTGGAACGCAAAATTAATTCATTCCATCGTATTCGAAACGAATAACTCTTCCAGTAGCGCTTTTCTACTTTTTAGTACGATAAACTTGAAAACAATTTCACTGATAAAAACGTATTTACCTATGGAACAACATTTCCTCGTGCAAAAACTCGATCGAGAGGCGAGGGGGAAAGAAAAGATCTCGAGAGGGGCGTAGAATTCGCATAATCGAGTGGGATTTCAGGGAAGCTCCCTCGGAAATCGGAGTTAACATCGACCGGACAGATTTATCAAGGCGTTTCTCGAGGGACGCGTCGCGGGGTTGGTTGACTGAGGGTTCCCGCGGGAACGAGGCGACCGTTCATACATGCGAATCGGGAAAATTCCGGCGTGGAAATTTCGCGCGGCCCATACACACGCCCCTCGTAACAACAGCCATCAGCGAGGGAATGGCGGGACAGAACGGGACGACCCTCTCGTTACGCTTTTAATCGTTTCATCAAGTTGTTGTTAGCGCGCGGAATGTGCGGCCATTTTAACCGGCGATTGGACCGCGGACAAATGCCTCCCCCCCACCCCCCTTGTTTTCTCCCTGGCGAATTTTCACACCGATTTGCGCGAAATTGCCGTGGAAAACGAGCTGAAATTTGACGCCTGCGTTGCGCAATTCTTTTCCCTCCCCCCTTTTCTACTCTTTTTTTGGAAAGAGGAAATTGGCTGCTGGGAATTGATCAAACATTAGGTTTACGCGTATGCAATTTTGAGATTGACAGGCAAATATTGGTGTTTTTGGTTTTCGTTAAAGAAGAAGATGAAATTTAGCGTAGCGTTGCTTGATAATTATGGAATGATCGAAAGTTAAGCAAACGTAAGTTTGTTATTTTGATTTCTTTTTGAAAGTCTATCTTAGGAAGTAATACATAAGTACTTTGTAACTTAGAATTTGTAATCTTTCATTTGAATTATTAGTTTAATATTGTTTGATAATAATATTGGTGATAAAAGTATAACAATATTGTATACTAATATATAACGACCTAATATATAGTAATATATATAATCGTAATATTGATAAAAATATTACTATTTTTATAGTATAGAACAAAGTTCTTTTTCTTGGCTGCAGATACCGAAAATGAAATTTATGTAAGTATTAATATAGGTATGCAGAATATTACGAGTAACTACGATAAAAATCGTGAAAACTTTCATACTTCACGTCACGATTAATCAGAATATTTACATACGTCCTCATAAATGTGTAAACTTGTAAAATATACAATGAAGCTATTGAAAATATATCTAAATTTTTCGTGTTTAAAGAAGCTTGAAATTTGTTCCTATCATAAATAAAGAATAATTCGTTACGAATAATAAATAAGTATTCTGCTTAAGATTCATTCGAATAAATAGATAACATAATTTGTTACCGATAGCGAAGAATTATTCTGCGTATAAAATATCTGACTAAACAGGTCCAAGCAATTTATATTTGTATAATAAAATCATCGTACAATTATATAACTACTTATTCGAAACTATTCGAACAATGCCTGACTCTAGTATTCCGACTAACGGTATAATTTGATAAACTTCGCAAGCTACAATTACAAAACCGAGCAAGCCTAATTAAACGGACGATAAACGTAACGATAAAATCAACTGAACCCAATTTACATCCAATTCACCGTACGTAAACGTCTTCATCTTATTCGTGCACGCGAAGAAACCGCGAATTTTTTCCGCGACCGATCCTGCGCAATTATTTCAATTTTTCGCGTGTACCTGTACAATCTTCCCATTAAACGTACTTAACGATCCGCCTAACATGGTGACACATAAAAACCGCTAGCCGTTTAAGAGCAGGAAGCGATCGCGGAAAAAATGATCCCACTTTTTCCGCTATTTTCATCTGATTACACAATCCGCTGAAAAGAGTCGTGGCAAGCTGGTATAATGGCAACTAGGAACACACACGTGAACGAGTTGAAAATGACCGGCAATTACCGTGGGGAAACGATCGGAATCGGAGAATATCGAACGGCCGGCAAATAGAATAACAACGACACGAGTCCGCTTTTAATCATAGATATTAGGCGGCCATTAAAATTGCGCTGGGTCCCTGGATATTTTAATAACGGGAAATAATATAATTCGCCGGTATATCGCGTAGCTAAACGATCGTTTAGCGTGCGCGTTTCGAGGTAGTAAAAGGAGCATTTCGATGGCCTGCTGCGCCAAACGAATACAAAAGTGGATAATGTTCCCTCCGTGGTTCCGTTAACGGGCGAAACACGCGAAACCGCGTAATATTCTTCGATACAGTGCCACGGCGAACCTTTCCACTATAATGGAATTGTATAAAACCGCCGGTGGTTAGGAAATTGTTAACATTCCTCGCGGCAATGGACGCGGGCAAAGTTGTGGAATATAACTGGAGAGACGTTAAACGGCGCTAGATATGTCGGGGAAGCTGTTAAAATTCCTTAACCGTTGTTTCTGCATGTGGAATTTGGTAGAATTTAGAGAATCGCCTCCGGGGAGATTCGATTGAAGTAACTGAATTGGCTTAGGAAATATCCTCGCGATTGGCAGAGGTGAATTTTGCAGACGAAAAGGATAAACGTGTGATCCGTAAGGGGATATCTGTAATAATTTGCATTCCAACTGTGGATATTAAATCGAGATCGCTATGTTTTCGGTTAAAATTGGTAACAATTATTGTAAAATGTACACATCGACGTTGAACTTTGTTGCATCCCTTCAATTGATCAGTAATTAATTCATTATCTTCGACATGTAACAATAAAAGTTTATTTATGAACATTTTTTTATATGTTGAATGTAATGAATGAATCTCTACGCAATTGAAAATGTACAACAATATGCAATGACTCTATTACCGTCACTTGAAAAGTTCCCATTAAATAGAAACACGTTTCTACGTGTATATTAACACGTTAGTTTGCGTAACATACATAAAATGCATAGCAAACGTATCGCCTTTACAAAATTATCACACGTTCCATATTTTATAATCACATTGATCACGTTTTAACATTCAACACCACGTTTACCCCCAAATATTTATCTCTAACTATTAAGCGTAAACGAATATACAATGTCTATCGTTACGTAAACCGAAATCAAACTTTAGTATAAAAATTCGTTTATTTCCGATTCTTCGTACATTACTTTGCTATTAAATAAACTATAATTACACTGTCGATTTTAGGAACAATGATAATAATTTGGTCATCTTTATTCTATTCCATATTCATATATGAATGAACAGCGTATGTCCCATGCATCGTGAATGGTTAAAAGTCTTCTCTGAACTTCTTCGACTTCTTTCGTTCGAATAATTTTAGAAGGGAATTCGGCGGAATAAAAAGAAGAAAGAAAAAAGAAGAAAGAATCGCCAGACGAGAGCGCGCGAGAAGGCAGGTGCAGGACGTGGAAGGTTTAATAAAGAGCAACAAGGCGGCTCGGCTCGTTGACGGAAGCTAATTCCATCGACGTGTAATTCGATTTCGAGACGAGGCGAGCCGCGCATTAATAGCAAGCGGACACCGCGGGTGATCATCCCGTGCCGGGCCTGTGTGCGTGCGTACGCTTGCGTCCCGGGGAAATTAATGAATTTCGAATCGAACCACCGCGAGTAGTTAATTTTCGTGGAAGCCGCCGCGGAAGATGGCTACCTGCTTCGAGAACACGCTCGTTTAATGCCACCGGGTACTAATGGCGTTTCGATTGGCCTCTCGCCAGTGGCGTAGCCACTTCTTCTTCTTCTCTGCAAACCAGATAACATCTCATTTACGTACAACACTGCTGAAATGTTTCTCTTCAAATACGGCGGAAATTTAACGTATCCACAGCTTTCTCGGCTCTACCGTTTATATTTATGCGACGTGAACGTAAAGAAGAACACGTCTACGCTATTGTTAAAACAGCTGGCTCTCAAAACGAGGCAAATGTAAATATGCCTGCAAAGTTCTCCAGTCCGCGTTAATATGAACATCGTTCCAGTTCCGGGTATAATATTGTTCAAACGCTCTTTTCTTTATGGAACACGTCTCACTCATTACTTTGCTATTGAATAAAATAATTTGAGTGTCGGTTATAGGGATACAGACATATTTGGACACCCGTGTTGTTTCCAATAACTTTATTGTCTCAATGCTTAGTAAATTTCGACGCTCGATAAATGAACAACGATCTAGTCCCACCGATGGATAATGTTAACTGATTTTTAGTGTCGCATAGTATCCTAGATAAGTATTGTTCGCCTATTACAGGAGATGTCACGATTAACAGCTCCTGTACTATTTCCAACAATCTACCGTAATAAACATTCGGAATTTCGATGAACTTCCTGGGCAACCGTAAGTTTTCCCTTATCGCGAAGATCTACCCTTAGAAACAGCTTCCTCCTTCATCCGTTTAAACGTTGCGCAGTGGCGGACGCGTTATCCTCGATGATTTCATTCGGATTTCGCGCGCACGAGGACCCGTAAACAGCAGATAATCTCATTACGGAGAAAGGACGAAAGCCTGAGCGGTTAATAGAGCCGAGGCTGACAAAAGGGAAAGGAACGTGACACGGTTTCACGAAGCGCCATAAACATCGAGCGTGAAAACTGTTGGACGAAGGGGGACAAGGGCGGAGGTTTTTCGAAGGAGGAGAACAATAGGGGAAAATAAGTAAGTGGCCGGGCAAAGGACCTCCTGGTGGACGGTGCTTCACGTTGTCCCGTACGACAATGCTACGAGTCAATGGGTACCCTGTTATTCGGGACATTATGGGGCATCGTTTGTCAAGTATCGCTGCGGGAAACCAACGGGTCCGTATGTTCCTGATAGTTCTGTGGAAATGTCCGAACCAATCGGGTTTTCCACTCGAGATGCTTTTCAAGAATACCAATATGCTTCGGTAGTTTGAAACTCGTGAATCGGAGAACTTCTTTCCTCTGTGCTCGGCGAAGAGACGATTATTCGGCGGAGAAAATTTATTCGGTACTTATACTAGGTACGTTAATTATTAAGCTTGCAAATTAATTTGGTCGAACATCGTTACGTTTAAAGAATGAAGCGTTTGTTGACTTAAAAAAAGGGTTAGTTTTTTTATTCGAATGGAGTTTATAAGTCGCATGCGATGGGGATTGAATCGAAATTGTATTTGATTTTTGGTAAATATGTAACGAATTTTGTGAAAAGGAATCGAATTAGTTTGTAAAGATATTTAATAATTCATAATATGTACTACTATAACCCTTTAAAGCTTAAAGTTTTTCGCAATTTGCACGGCAAAATGAGCAAATTTTGCGGCATAAATCAATAGTTTAGTAATGATATAAATTGGTAAAGATACGATAGAAACGCAAATTATCAATAATAACAGTGTACTATTGTACCCTAACAATTCAGCGGTTAATTAAATTTTATATTAACAGTAACAGTGTTCAATTCTATACACTGTCATGTAACAGTTACATTATTCACGAATTCTGTTATTATCAATAATTTATAGAAGCATGATTCAAGAAATAGTTTCCACCGCTCTGTCAACCTTTTCTAAAAGTAACCCTCGCCAAAACGTATGCTAAATCTCAACAAATCAATTATAAATATTGTATCTCCAATCTTAAAAATACTTTCCCCTTAACATTACTCAAACTCGACACCTATATACTTTTCATCTTCTTCCGTGCGCAAGGAAAAGATACGTATCTTTTCCAAAAGCGTCGCCCAATTTTCCCCGTGGAAAATAATTTTACATCGCGGGTTAAAGCCTCTATAATTTCAATCTTCTTGCGTATCTTTTCCAAAAGCATCGCCCAATTTTCCCCGTAGAAAATAATTTTACATCGCGAGTTAAAGTCTCTATAATTTCAATCTTCTTGCGTGTCTTTTCCAAAAGCGTCGCCCAATTTTCCCCATGGAACAGCATTTTACATCCCGAGTTAAAACCTTTACAATTATCATCTTCTTGCGTATATTTTCCGAAAGCGTGGCCCAATTTTCCCCGTGGAAAATAATTTTACATCGCGGGTTAAAACCTTTACAATTATCATCTTCTTGCGTATATTTTCCGAAAGCATCGCCCAATTTTCCCCGTGGAAAAGCATTTTACATCGCTGGTTAAAGGAAAGGAATCCACCCCCGGGGTTGGAGGCTTGGCAACGTTAGTGGCAAACCGGTCTATTCGCCGGGCTAATCGAAATCACGGGCGCCATTAAATTGCCGGGGGCCGCGCCCTTTAATCGTCGCCTGACAACGTTACGGGCCCGATTTGTCATCCACGAAATTGAGTCGCATCTGCCCCTGGTCCCGAACACGTCCGGCCCGTTCTGCTTCCGAGCTGACAAAGCGAAATCGGAGGAGTGTGCGTGCCGCGCGCTCTCTCACCGACGCACAATGCGCTCGCGCGCGTACTCCTCCAGGACAATATAATGGCAGCAGGCGAATATATACGGGCATGGACCATTAATATATGGCCGCGGGGGCCATTGTTGCGAATTAGGTAGCATTGAGCGACCTATTGTCGACGACAACCGGGGGCGACGAGCTGTGCGCACCGTTCACTGCGTTTTGATGAAGTCCCATGGACTTCGTCTCTCTCTCACTCTCTCTCTTTGTCAGCGTTCCTCCGTTGCGTTTCGGCCATGTTCTTCGACCCCTAATAGACTAACCCTATGGGATTCGTTCGTCTCTCGTCTCTTCGAATTGTAATCGTTACGAGGAAATTATTAGCCGCGAGTTTTTGGGGGATATTTTGGGAATTACGGTGGCTAGGAAATAGAATCGGTGCATGGTTGTGTACACGGTTCGATATTTAGTAGGCATGGGCTGTGAATTTTTACGCAAATTGTTTACTAGTAAACTGTAAGTAGACTTTTCGCGGATTATTAATATCGACTGCGTTTTATTCGGCAAAATATTGTTAATAGACTGCAGAGCTTTATTGTGCGTATTGTTGTTATAGTAGACTGGGGATTTGCGTGCAAGTTGTTATTAGTAGAGTATGGATGCTTATTATATATAAATTCGTAGTTTAGTAAAAATAGTAGAATTAAAGAAACGAGACTTAAATAGTTGTAGCAGCCTCTAATTATGATTAAGTGTATTTTACTTGACACATTTGGAATATTTTTGTAGATCGCGGACATTCTGTATCTTTTTACTAATTTAAATTTCCCATAAATGCATAAAAACCCGCAGTTTAATTGTTCTTGTTAAAATAAGATAAATAGCGTTTAATAGTACGTTTATGGGATTATAACAAATTTTGGTAGTGTCTTATTGAAACGTGGCTTCAAGAGAAACATGAGAAAGATGGAATGAAACATGGAATGAGAAAGAAACATGGAGAAACGTCCATTCTGTTGTATCGAAAAAGAATTCTATCAATTTTTTAAGTAAACCAAACTCACCGATTTTATTTAGAATGATTAGAAAATGCATTTAGACATCAGGGGTTGATGGGGGTGGTTTGGTCAAGTTTAAATTCAAATTGAAACTACTAGCGTCGCCTATAGGAAGATCGAGAAATGGATATCCTGTTTTATCAACAGCCACCAGAGTTTCTTTCACGAGTTATTAACTAACTGTTAGCTATTAATTATTTACTAAATGTGATATAAGGCAGTTTCATCACCCAATGCATTTTTTTAAACTTGGGAGCACCCTTACCATTCTTCTGCCCGTTTCGACATTACCGGTGTAACATAGAATAAGATCACAGCACTAGTAGTGGTCGGAATTAAAACTAAATTTAAATTTCAAACCTTGAAATGCGCGCGTAATTTATCGTGTTTAATACGTGAGAAATTGCGTCTCTTAAAAATGTATTGCTTGTAATTTAAGTAAAATTAAGCATTACTAACCCTTATTCCTTTTTTGCGGTTGGATCGCATATGATTCCTAAAATAATCGCTCTAAATTGCAGAGAGCGTATAAAAGCCTTTGCCTTTTTACACGATCGGTATTTCAGTTTGAAATTTACGATGCTTCCTATAAATGGGTGGTCTATCCTATACTTAGTCAATGGTGAAACTATAATAATAAGACGACGTTTTCTTTTTACCAATTTCAGATATTTCTCTTTAATTACTCCATTCAAGATCTCCAACTAGATACGATGATTTATCCGAATTAAAAGTTTTACTGTTTAACAAAAATTCGTAAGAAACGATTCTTCTCCAATTGCACAATTTGCAAAACGTTTTAATGCCGCTACTCTTGCAAACCCTACGAACTTTCCTAGCTTGATCTTTAAATGAACTACTGTACGAGGATTGTCGAATAATGCGGTTCCAAATTTCCATTCGTTTTTTTATTCGTATAGTATCACCGGTGGCATGTCAATTTATTAACATAGTTCGCGCAATTGTTCACCGATGTCAGGACAGTGTCTGTTTGCCAGTTAGGTTGCGTTAGGTCATGAAATCCCCACTTTTCCCACGAAATTTCACGGAAGTACTCATGCAAGCAGATGTAACATTGAAGTAGCATGAAACAGTTGAATAGCGTAGTAACGAAGGCAACTTCGAGTAGTAAGGTCGATCTTTGGTAATACGTAAACATTCACTAGGAACTGGTGGCAACCGCAGCACCTGTTAGTTGCCAATTGCCACGTTCGTTACTCCGTAATCTTTGCGGAATTTTTGCACCAAATTACTACGTGGAGTTGCCCTCCACGAGCTTTTTAATAACTACGTAAAACATATGCTCGTTAAATCGCGCTCCGACTGCCGGTGAATTCTTCGTAGTAAGTTGATACGTCACACATCTGTCCGCCCGTATCGTTAAGCGATTACATTCGAGGCTAAAAACGTCCACGCGTTTTGACGTTTAATGTTACATTAAAACCTTTCACTGTCGAGCCTGCACGCGGTACGGGCATTTTCCTAAAAATATAATTTATCGATCTAGCGATGAATATGGGCAATGGGATCTCTTTAACCTTCAGCGATGATATCCGTACGATGTACCGACTCCAGTTTCTTTTCACGCTTAGTATAAAACGATTAAATAATTATTTAGGACAGAAAGAATTATGGGACGCTTAAATTAGTCTCTATATTTTATAAACAGTGAATTAAATTAGTAGTACAGTGGAGTAATCTTGTTGAAATAAAAAGATCTTTTTTACTTGCGTGAGAGGAACCAAAATCCACGCCCGTCGCTTTAGGGTTAAACCTTACAGAAGTGAAACACCCATTAGTGTAGAAGAATATAATAAAGTTGTGAAAGAGGAGAATGAGGAAATATTAGAAATTACAATCGAAGAGACAGTAATCTGATTTATTGTTTTGGATTCGCGCGTTATCAGATCCGAGTGCCCGCTTAAATCCCACATCCTAAATCCTTCGATCCTTTTGTCGGTGAAAGAAAATTCAAGAGGGGGGAAATTTGAAATCGTTTGATTGAACAAAATGTCAGCGAAGAAAAAGAGGGGAAAAAAGGGGAAACGTGTCGATGAGTTTGAACTTCGCAGGGAATTGAGGAAACAAGCGCAAAGAAGAGGTTTGTCGGACGAAGACATTATGCCTCCAGTGGTGCTACCGGAACATCCGGAAGAAATTAGACTTGGAGGAATCGAAGGGTGATTACAAATATATCATACGTTTATTTTTTTTATAATTATTCAGTTTATTGTGAAACTTTTATGATTCGAAATTCCGTGAACATCGAGCTACTTTCATGACTCGAAATTCTCGAAGCTTTGAGCTACTTTCATGATTTAAAGCCCTATAAACTTTGAGCTACTTGCATTATTCGAAACTCTCAAAGCTTTGAGCGAATTGTATCATTAAAAACTCTCGAAACTTTGAGCTACTATTATAATTCGATTCCTATAAATAATGAGAGTATCGCCATGGCATGAATTTATTTAACTAATAACTTAATAGAGTTCGTGTTTAGGCTTTGGACTTACATTAATCGATATAATTTCACCCTTTCATTACAGCTGTTTATATATAACAAGAAAAGATAGAAATTAATGAGTATTTCACAAAGTTGTTCCGCTTATCGATTCATCTAAATTATAACCAAATTTAAGTTTCATTTAATGAGACCCGATAAATGATTGCATTTCCAGAAAAGGATTCATTAGGATTTGAATTCCTTACAAATATATATTCGGAATACTTTAGAAAATCGGTTTTGAGACATGGCTATTTTCTGTGAAATAAAAGTATCGTAAAGAATACGTATTGTTGCGAATTAAACGATAGGTCGGTAGCACGATTAGGCTAATAAGCACGTTCGTATCGGTTAATACTGATAACTTCTAATTAGAATCCATCCATCATTGTTGTTTACGAAAATATTTATAACGTATCGCATTGATTTCTGCCAGCGCTGAAATTCGTGCCGCGTTTCAGAGTTCTTCAGAAAACGCTAATGATTTCAATTGCTCGAGCAATACATTAGTCACTTTGTAATTAAAAAATTGCAAAATCATTACTCACGATTCATTTTCAGTTTCGAAATTGATTATGTTAAATACAAAAGCACAGTGGTGTATGGATATTTCACGTGCCCGCTATTATTTCGATCAGCTTCTCCATATAGCGCAAACGCACGCGAAACGAAAGCAATTTACAGTCTACTTCGACTATGATTAATTTAATTGATTCTAACTGAGCATGCATACTTTCTGCTTCTAACTTCCACCCAGTGCACGTTCGTATTATCGTTACCAATAACTAGACGATCAAAAACGTGTCAGAGGCTCGACTATCGAAACATCTGTTGGATGTTAATCAGAAACCCGTGGAATTTCGAGGAATTTTCACAAAAGAGGCGAACGTATTTATAATTAACTAATGAACAGACTAATACGTGAAATAATATATGAAATATAAATGAAAAATAATTCAACACGGTATCGCTCTCTATTTTCTACGCATTCGTCTCTAGCTCTGCTATTTCGCTACTGACTCGCTTATACGCAAGTCTAGAGGCATTACGCGGCGCTCTTTCTTTCTCTGTAGAGTTTGACCGTCCACGCACGTTTTTGTCGCGAATTTAAACTGGCATACCTGCAACATCGAATTAACGAATAGACGTAAGAGAATTTAATAACTGTTACGATTAGCGGTGGGACGCATTTCTCTGTAGAGTTTGACCGTCCTCGCACGTTTTTGTCGCGAATTTAAACTGGCATACCTGCAACATCGAGTTAACGAATAGACGTAAAAGAATTTAGTAACTGTTACGATTAGCGGTGGGACGCATTCCACATTGATCATCATCGATGGAAAAGGGAAGTCACTGACGGAAATCAAAGGGCCGAGTACCAATCACTGGGTAATTGAATGATCAAATAACACCTGATCGATCGTTTGCATACCCTTTTACGCTTCGATGTTTTTCTTTTTTTCATTTTCGATTAAATATGCCCTTCTCAGATGATCGGAATGGACGAAACAGCGGCGAGAATCAATGCCATGGTGGAAAGGGGCAAACAAGCTATAGGGATGTCAGAATTAGTTCTTTTAGATTGCTTGGTAAATATTAAATACTTATCGCACTTCAAATGAATCATTCCAATGGCAAACACGGGCCTCTAGAATTCTATGATAAGTGACCGTCGTTATCACAGTCGGATTAACCCTTCACGTACGGCGGCCTCGATGATTTTTTTGTCTATGCAACTAGACATTGATTAAGTACAGGATAGATCACTCGTTTATAGGAAATATCGTAAATTTCGAACTAAAATTCCGATCGTGTAAAACAGAGCAAAGCTTTTGAATGATCGACCATCAAAGTTGATAAAGTTAACCATCTATATAATGCCATGCGACTTAAAAAAAATTGCATATCCATGTATCTCTAAATTCGTTGAATTTTATCTAATTGGCAAATTACTTTCTTTCATCGCTTTCTTTTTTCTCCTTTTGTACCAGTTCTTTGTTTAAGTATAAGACGGCATTTTTAGGAACCGAACAACCGTGTTATACGAGGGTTACATGTATAAATACCGTATGCTTAGTACTATAGAGCCTGTGCGT
Organism: Eucera pruinosa; assembly: GCA_028830335.1. Taxonomy (NCBI): domain Eukaryota; kingdom Metazoa; phylum Arthropoda; class Insecta; order Hymenoptera; family Apidae; genus Eucera; species Eucera pruinosa. The sequence continues at coordinate 16,541,259 of JAMYCR010000006.1, forward strand.
GAAGGGTTAAGTAAGTTGTTTTCCCGAAATAAAGGAAATTAATCGATTAAACGACCAGGGTCTCAGTTTGAGCGGATGCGAAGGGGAGAAAGAGAATAATTTGCTGATGGAGAAAATGCAACAGAATTATCCGAACGTAGCCAAGGCCTATATGATTACTTCGGATACTATGGGCAGTCTTAAGACGGGTTTACCAAGCGGCGGAGTGGTTTTAATCGCTGGTACCGGTAGCAACGCGTTGCTAATCAATTCTGATGGGAAAATCATCGGATGCGGCGGATGGGGACATTTTATAGGGGACGAAGGCAGTGGTAGGTGATATTCGATCAAGATTATAGCGCAGAAAAATGCCCGATTCCGCGTATGATCTTTGCTACAACGTACTTCCAGCTATCTGGATCGCGCGGAGGGCTTGCAAATACGTTTTCGACGATATCGACGGACTGGTCCAAGCACCGAAACCCATAAGCTACGTATGGCCCGCCATGAGGCATTATTTTAACGTAACGACCAGAGAAGAGATGTTGCCGCACATGTATAGCAACTTTGACAAAAGCACTTACGCCAAATTTACAAAGGAGATCGTGATAGGTTGCGAGAAGAAAGATCCGCTCTGTTTGCATCTTTTCGAAGAGAATGGAAGGTACCTCGCGAAACATATCGTCGCTGTTGCAAGGAAGGCGCACAACGTGAGTTACTGATCCATTTTGCAAATTGGAACTCTTCGTTACGATATATTGGATTGTAAACTAAATTTCCGATTATTTGTTATTTTTATTTATACATCGACCACGTAAACTAACGAAACACAACTTTAGGGAAGTTTACGTATGTGTATTATAGTATACAAAACTTACTGTTATAACTATAGACTTTCTAATGCATCTCTGACGTGTTATAATTTGTTTAGCATAGAAAAATATTTTGTATACTTTTTATCAAAGTAGCGTTGAAATCTATAGCTTGCAACCGAATATAACAATAAACGCGCATGTTCAGGACTTAAAGCTGGCCCACGGTGGACTGAAGGTCGTCTGTGTGGGATCGGTTTGGAAGTCGTGGAACTTTATGAAAGACGCATTCCTGGATGAAATCCACGAATCCAACGCCTTGGACGAGTTAACTTTGATTCGCCTGATCGTGACGTCCGCGTTAGGCGCTTGTTATCTTGCCGCGGAGAAAGTCGACTGTCTATTTACGAAACCCTACGACGATAACATCGAAGTATTCTATCATTATAAACGCGAAAATTACGTGAAACCGGAAACAGAGAAAAGGTCAACGGTGGAAGAAGTTGCTTGCACCAACGTGAAGAGGAATTGAGAGATAAAGATACGAATGGTAATAAGAATTGTATTTTACCATCATATTTTGTACATACTTTTTACAAAATATTTTTAACTGCGGCAAATATACAGAAATTGAAAACGATAAACCTATCGTTCGTTATATAACAATTGACACTCTCGTTCATTTGATTCGTCGATAAAAGATTTGCTTGTCCGTTCGTGTATATCGATATGATTGCTTTTCTTTTTTTTACGATAAATCTTCAAGTGATATACACGAGAAAAAGAAAAATATGATACTGAAATCAATTTGGGATTGGTTAGTTTGCAGTTTCGTGTTCATTTTTAGGACGCTGGGATATATGTTCCTTATACTATTCAGTTTGACATTTTTTCTCGCATCTTTCACGCTGATGCTACTTATAGTCCTACAAATCCTTGGTTATATTCCGCCTGATTACGAATCGACGACTGATTAATCGGAAGGTATTTATTTCTCGGTCTCTTGATTTATTGATTATAAAATAAGGAAACGAATCGATAAGATAATATAGTAAAAGGAATGAAATAATATTCTTAGAGACGAATGTAACAAGTATCTGAAAAATATATTTTGCCACTATATCACATTTTATTGTATACAGACTAATTATCCGTAACGCGAATGCAACGCTAACTCGTATTTGGCATTCACCATGCTTGGATGGAAATCTTTCTTTTTTTTCTCTCTCTCTCTCTCTCATTTAATAATAACAATTTTATTACACGCCAAGCACTGAATTCATGTTTATCCTTATAGAATCTTTAATTCATATCGAGATAAAACGAATATCTTCTTTCTTCTTTTTCTTTTTTTTTACACGTATCAACAACATGAAACATGAACATAGAACTTGGTATTTATTTAACAAATATCTTCTTTTATAGACTTAACAATTTAAAAAGGTACGCTCGTTAAAATGTACACAACATGTTTTTAACAATTATTATGCTAATGTAAAATGTACGTGTTACGTGTACACGGATTATCCTCGACAAGACAGACCAAAAATACTTTTAACGTTAATTTAGAGCTATGCACAGTAGTGTCCGTTTAACTGACGCAGGTTTGCACGGAAAATTGAGGCGTCACGGGTCGCGGGCACGATCTCGCAAGTGGGCGCTTCCGTAATTTGTCATGAAGTTCACTGTACCGATATAATCACTGGAGATATTGATATTTTACAAGCGAAAGCTTAAAGTAGTTTAATTATAATAAATGAATTCTTTTTACATTCCAACAGGAATCGAACTATATATCAATATACATAGATATCTTTGTATAACTTTATATAGACATAAATTCTGATACGAGTAAAACTTTTTTGTCCGCGGTATCATTGGCATAGTATTACATTTTATGTACAATATATATATATATATATAGATAGATTTGTGTTTGTGTGTGTATGTGTATATGTATTTTCAGCTACGAATTTTGGTTTGGTACGATTTATAAAATTCCTCATCCTTTCAGCGACTGAAATTCTTATTGCTATACATTATTAATTGTACGAGCATGCGACTATTAAACGCGAACCCGTAAAATGGAATCATGTTATTTTTGTTTTTGCTATTCGAAGAAGAAACGCTAATCGGAAACCTTTTATCTGATATTTAATATTCGTTAATCGCTATATTGAACACGTTGAATCAATGCTTCAAGTCAAAGATCTCTATAAGAAGTGGTTCTACCCTCGACGGATTTAAGTTAAGATACACCCCAACGACTTCGTTGTTTAGTCTGTGGAGGTCGGAAATCTTTTGAATTAATTTTAAGAACATAGATTTTGCCTCGCAACCGGGGTACACGCTTTCCAAGTAACGTCTGAGCAAGTAATAATAAGAGTTCTATAAAAAGAATATACGTGTATTACTCAAATTTATCTAGCAGCAAATTTATTTTAACACATTCGCAACCGGTGGTTATAAAACTTATAACTTTTGTTCGTTTACTATGTTTTCATGAATTTTATGTTCTTCTTTTTAGTTATCTTTGTACATTATTTTTTCTTATATAGTGTACTTTGTAGTTACTCTTATATTACTGTTATACTAAAGGGCTTCGATTTGTTGAAACAAATAAATACAAGTAAATATAATCATTAAAACCGCTGAATACAGCAAAGACCTGGTATTCAAATGCACATGAATATAAACAGTATTGTTTCTCGATCTGATGCTTATAATTGGACTGCCGATTTTTACGCGCTTATGGGAAATTTATATTTGCAAAAAAGCGCGGATTGTATATATTATACAAAAATATACAAACTATTGAAAGTACAGTAAACATTATAATCTCTGGTGGATAAAACAATCTTTTATTTTGGTACCGTTTCTTCAATTACGTTTAAAAATATATACATTATTAACAAGTAATAAAATCCTGGACATCGAGAAATGCATATAAACCGCTATGAATATGAAAAAATATATCGTAAGACTGTGTTCAGCTAAAAAAATTTGGAAAGACATAGGGCTACGTTTTCGGTATTCAGTTAAAGAATTCACAACGACGTAGGACTACGTTCCCGGTCCCGAATGTGTTAACAAACGATGAAATTAATCGATTAATTAGAAATTGCGCCAGACTTACCTGCTCTAATTTGATCACGTCGCTGTGCACCACTTTTGGCCTGTCGGGTGTGAATAAAGCGATGGCACTTAGAATTAAAATAATATTTTCGTCCCTCCATCTCAGGTCGAAACTTCTAATGAATCTCGTATGCTCCGCATAAAGATTCCCCTTCGCTTCTTTCAACACGTCCACTTTTATATTGGACATACTTTGCTGGCTATGCGGGATGCACCACATATCCTTCTCGATATCGTAATTGAGCGCCGATCTTAAAATCATCATTTCCGTGCTGCCTCCTTTAAGAAGCGCGATCTGATCCTCCTGACACATGTTCTTGAAGGCGTTTATCTTTTTCGCCATCTTTATCAATCGTCTAATGGCAATGGCAGTAAGATTTACAACGTCTAATAACGCCGGATTGGACTGACCGAAATTATTCTGAAAGCCAACACGTGTTTGTTTTAATCTACGCGATCGCGTCTACTAGAGCTATCTTTTAAGCTATTAATCCTAGAAGCTACCTTAAATTTACAATCGTCACCGATTAACATCGTTATATCCTCGTCCAAAGGAGCTAATAACGCTTTGTTGGCTACTATTAATTCATTTAACTTTGCTCTTTCAGCATCGTTCAATACCCTCCTGGTCTCCATAGTGCCAAGAGCAGAATATGCTGAAAACTCTAACTTAATTGCCTCACAAAGAATAGACTCAATGGAATTCACGTCAATTGGCACTCTGAAATGTCATCCATAGTTGCAGCGCGTTGTTGTGTAATGTTGATTTTTCAAAGCTAAATAAATGAAGGACTCGGTGGAAAACAGATTCGATCGACAATTTCGACTTTTTTCCCCTTTATTAATTTGCTTATGCAGTCTTTAATTCATTCCGTATTTCATTATTGTCGAACCGCGCATGACTCATTTTAGCAGCGTTCAATTATCTATTGGAAGTGAAGCACGTGCCACTCGATCTGTTTAGATGCACGTAACAGTGTTTCCATGATCTTCAAGATGAGAAGTATCAATCAATGGCAAAAGTATTAATGGTATCACGTATTTTCAATTCCTGATGATGCGTACTATCTATCATAGGGATACAAAATAAAACTCGCAAAATATATAAATTTACAGATTTTACGATACTAATTGGTTATCCCGTACAAATAAATAAATAAATTTTAATATAATTTATCCCTTCTGTGTATTTTATTTAATATCGGCGAAGAGGAGCAGAAAGAAAGATAAGTAACGCATTCAATGTAAAATTTAATCAAAAATGTAATAACAGAATGGAATTTAATAGCAGTCGTCATTTGCTATCTAATTTATACAGAGTGGCTCATAATTTAGGAGCTAATTTAATTCTCTTAAAACTTTACTCGTTAACTTCTTCGTTCTATGTTTTCAGCGCTTGAAATACCATTGGGGGGATTAAGTATAGGGAAATTTACCACTGAATAATGAATAAAAATCGTAGAATTTTATTTACAAAAAAAAGCATTCTGTTATGTTAATATAAAGAGAAATAAGAATGCTGCTTCGCAGTCAATGATTCCTTGTTCGATTGAACGATTTCAACAACAGGATTTCGTATTCTAGCTCTTATAATCAGGAAGGTGACGCTTAATTATGGTAAAGAATATTACTCGGATATTCGGAAAATCGGGTGATGTTTCTCAAGTCAAGGTAAATATTTCGTGACTGATTGTAATTAATTTTGTGCTACAATATCAAGCTTCGAGAGTAATCTAGTAGGCTTGCTCGCTAATAGTATTTCGTAATAGAGAAAACGTTGAACTGCAATGATGGATATTTATCTATAAAACTGAAATTTTCTGCAGTACGCTATTCCCTAGAATTATGAAATTGTGGCACGCGCCTGTTTTCCACCGAGCCCCTGAAACGCGAACGTCACCTTTGTACATCTTGAAGTATGTCTTTCGTAACATCCGACACATTTCTGTTCCAATCGTTGCTACTGTTGGGTTCGTCGCGCGACTTCACGCACTCCTCATGATTCGAATTCGTAATTAAATCGGTCAGTATTGGATGTTCCACTTGCTTCGGTTGAACTTTCAACGTTAATTTAGACGTATTATTGGGATTATCGGTTGCCTTTACATCGTCTTCCGAATGAACACCCGTATGAACATCTTCGTTGGATTTCTCCTTATCCGCGACCACTCCGTTCTCTTTGAAGAACTGCGAAATCTGAGGGTCCGATTCCAGTTTACTAATTACAACCGGGTCGGTCATAATTTTTAAAAGCAACTCCTCGTTCTGGAATATCTTCGCCACGAGGTTGGAACTGCTAACGAGTTTCGTAATCACTGCGGTGTCTTGCGGCGATTTATTAGCAACCAAATTATCCTCCCGCGGACACGGTTCCTTGCTTTGATTTTGACTAGCAATCAGTTCCTCCGGACAAATTGCCATATTTATATGCATACCCGAGCTCATGTCTATATTCGTTTTCCTATAATGTGATGTCTGATTGACGTCGTACTGGGCACTTTGTACCAGACTACAATCGAACTTATCGTAAGAAGATACGCTATCGGCAATTTCGGAGGAGTACTTCATGGACTCGTTATTGGCAGAATTAAACTCCGAATTTAAATCTAATATATTTTGCTCGTATTTCCGCGAGCTTATCACTGATTGTTTCTCCTTCTCCAAATTGTGAATAGGTGTAACATTCTCGAACGTCTGCTGACTTTGCAGGGGAGAATTCGAATCCATTCTTATCCTCTCGGCATCTGTTTCGCTCTCTACGTAAATCTTCTCTTCGTAGATTTCGAAGTCCGAGTTCGAATTGTGGGACGAGTCTTTCATCATGTCCAGTGTTTTCGACCCGCTTATAGCTCCATTTTCCGGTGGACTAGAAGGACTAGGAACGCTCGCTGCCGTTACTGGGCTCAAACTCTCCACTACGTTAGACCTATTCGCGTCCAAGTCCGCGTATTTCCTATCGGACTCCCAGAAATACGAATCCGATGCGGTCGACGCAACGGAATGAACCGACATGGAGGTGTCGTCGAAGTTGCAATCATCTATGTAACCTTTCTTTATCGTTGACTGCTTCGCGTGGTCCGCGGTCGGCCTTTTCTTTGCACGATTTTGCTCGATCTTTTGCCTCTTCAACACCTTGTCCTCCTCGGACATTATATATTCCTTCCTCATGCCTATGCTAAAGCACTTATCCAAACGACATTTCTGACAAAAACGTCTGGTGACTGGAGTAATGTTACAGTTCTCAGTGAATGGACAACGAAAATCCTGTAAAAGTATAACAACAATCCTTCCTAAACGGAATACTTTGAATCACGCGGTACAGTGCTGGATGAAATTATTGACACTGTTTGACTGTTACACTATAAATCGAAGAAATGGTTTAGGGAAGGATGTATTCAACTTATCCACCACGTATTATCTATTCTAATTTATTGTCTAATAAGAATGTATATTACAAATAGACTAATTCAGAAAATAATAATTCCTGAGCTTCTCTAGTATACAGACCAGAACATGGAAAATTTAGCAATGTTGTTATCAACCCTATATAATATTATTTTAATATTAATTCCTTTATATATTTCTCCATATTCATAACTACCATTATTTTATTGTGTAGCACCTATTTTTTTCTATAGCATGACTTTAGTTCAATGCTCTGATTGTGCATTAATGCTGTCCTCATGAAAGCAGTAAGATCTTTAGAACTAATCAAGAGATCATTAATATTGTTAAGAATGATCACTCTCCATTGATAAAATATTTTTATCATAACTTTTTAGTGAAGCTTCAAATGACCTACAACTACACAACATCTTCTGCTTATTTATAGTTATAAAATATACTGATAAAGTTTTGTGGAAACAATCTGGCTCACCCTCTATATATTTATACATGTACAGACTTTGGATTTCTATGCATTTATGGGAAACTTAAATAAGTAAAAAAGTACAGAATATTATCAGTGTATAAGAATATATGAAATAGTCAAATTAGAAAAGATATTTTAATACTCAGAGGGTAAAACAACCCACTATTTAGATTTTACTTCTTTAGTTTTGTTTAGAGAGAAATGGATTTGCATAAAAATCTGTAATCTAGTTATATATCTTACAACAGAAAGTTATATACAATATTTCAATCGGACTGAACTGGACCAATTCACAAGAGCCAACTGACTGACCGAAGTTCGAACCTAAGCCAGTATATTACAGAGGGCTGTAGATTTAATCATGTTAAAAGGCAAAAGTATTGGCACTGCATATAGTAAACAATGTACCATCTCTTTCAACAATTCTCAATTGCATCTCATTCTCTCCTATTTTATGATAAACTAGAATAGATAATAATATGGATATGTTGAATAATTTCTTCCTTAAGCAATTTTTCCATCAATTAGAAAGCTATTTGTATGATAACAATCAAGCTGTGCCAATACTTTCGTCCAGCACTGTATCTTTTACCAGCTCAACAAGCTGCAATTCAAGAAACTATACAAATACTAATTTCTCTGCTGTTGTCCCATCACATTGCTGTCATTAACTAATTCAATTCAAATTTGACATCTATAGTTATGCCACCTTCGCGTGTCACAGTATTTCGAATCAAAAGAAACGAGACCAAATAATGATCAAACATTAATTTACCCATACATTTACCGTATATTTATTCAACGTCCAATGCGCGTGTAATCACACGAAACACGGGGGATTTTAAATCGCGTGAACGTGATCGCAAAGGAATGAAATAAATAGAAATAATACAAGAGAGACTTCGCTAAATTAGTCACCTTGTTTTTCAAAGCATTCCGTCGGAAGAAAGCCTTGCAGCTTTCGCACGACACCGCGTTGAAATTATAGCCGAGCGCGCGATCACCGCAGACACCACAAATCTTGTTCGCCTCTCTCGCTGGCTGTTCATCTTCCATTGCTCCACGGGACGATATCTCCAGCGATCGACACTTTATCTAACGCACCATTATTCCCGCTCGAAATTATGCCTCTGCAACAACTGACTCATGTCAGTGTGTTATGTTTTTATCGCCACTGTGCGCGAGACCAGACGAAGTTCGAGGCGAAACGCAACGAATCCGCCGCGGTTTTCACGAAGCGAAATGCATTTTTCGTCCAACGGCCCGAGTTCCACGAGACACCGCTTCAAAAGCTTTAAGTGACAAGCTAAATGGACCGCTCAATTGGCGTTCAGTTACGAGCAGTTAACGGGGCGATGAGCACAAACCTTTCGTGTGTTTCACTACTACAACCTCCCACCACGTTGCTCATTGTCCAACAGCAACGTGACGTCATCAAAGTAACTAGCCCAGACAGTCTAGGGAGTTTTTCAACGCATCATTTCTCGGCCCGCACGAGGGAATTTGTAACCACGGATTCGCGCGAAACGCGCCACTCGAATCGCGTTCTTTCTCGATCGTCGATAGTTCGTATCGACTCGTTACCGGTCGCTTCGATAATTCACAGTCGAATTTAAAGTTTCCGTGTGCTTGGAAGACGCGATCGGAACGTAAACTTTGTTCTTGACTTGTTCTGAACTTGTTTTGTCACACGGTGAGTCGTAATTGTGCTTTACTAAGAAAGTGTTGCGTGGTGTTCGAAGAGTGTAACTATAACGTGTCAAATTTCTTGCGACAAATTTTGTTAGGTATTAGTATCGCGATGCATAAATTAATATGCCGGCAACGTTGCGAACGCGAGTGAGATTTGAAAGTAGACTTAGTAGTGTTTAAGAAGTAGCGTGAATTTAGACGAGTTGTTTACTGGGAGAAAATGAAAATTCTTCAGGAAAAGCAGTGACGCCATTAGAGGTATGTAGGGGTGACACCCAAACGTATGTTAAAAAATTACATTTTTGTCGATTTTACAACTGTAAGCCCTTTCTAAAATGATCATTTCTTCATTGCTGAGAAACTTGTGGGGGGTTGTTAGGCACATGAGTGTAGTAATAGATTGAAATAAATTGAAGAGTGCAGCAAATAGTTTGTACGTGTTGTTTCTTTCTATTTACCAACTGTTTTTGTACTTAAGTTTGTGATGATTAATGAACGAAAAACGTCCATCTTATTCGACAGAATTCTTTATGTTGTAGTTTTTCAACTAGTTCTCTACCCACTATATGTAATACCTAATATGATTGAAACGAATGTCCAGTTGTGAATCACTTAAATATGACACAAAATGAGCACTAAGGTGCCTAGCATATGTACATATGTATAGATTTTAATGTTTAGGGTTTAACAATAAATGACATTCATTATGAACTTATCTAACGACCAAATATTTTAATTAATATTAAAGAAGAAGGGGTGACACCAATACTAGCAACTGGGTAAAAGATTGTCAAAGAAACTCGGTAATACATTGTCTAACAAAGTTTTGCATCTACGCGTGCTTAAAATACGACGAAACATTTTGGCCAACCTAATAATTACCAAATGACTCGAATATTTTTGGGAACAATGTACAGGGATATCGCGATTACAACGAATCGAGATTCATTGTCCAAGCACGGTGTTATCGAGAAATATCGGATGCGCGAGGCATCTAGTATTATGCTCCTATTAATTGTGTTGCAGTCGTTGAATAACTTGGTTCAAAGTTCACGCGCCCACAGGTTCACCACGTGAAACTACCATACCATCAAGGTCTCTATTCGAGTATATATAATACGTATGCCGTAAACTTCGAACGACTATAGTATAACGCGTCGATTCGTCGCGTAAACGCGATCGAAAGAGAACTATTACGACGAGCGGTATAATCCTACGAGTATCCAACGCGTAACTGGACGTAGATTTTTAAAGCTCAAAACGTGCCCGCATGAGTGTTTGCTTAATTTGCGTTATCGTTATCAATCGCCGAACGTGGTCGGAGATAAATGAGGCCGCGTAAATCGTCGACTTACCAATTCGGAGTCGCCAATTTTAATCGCGGGGCTATTGATGAACGAAGAATGGCCCGTAGATTGCATACAAACGAGAGTATTACGCGTCAATCGTTGCGCATTCATTTCAATCGCGTAAAAGTATGCTTGAAAATAAGAGATGGATTGAAATGTAATTTTTAAATTCGCGAAACTCGAGAATGCGAAACTTTTCGAGCACTCGAAAGCCTCGAGACTATCGAAACTCGAAACTTTCGATATTGCAAAATGTACTTGTTTCCTTTCTTTGCTTTCGAATGTAAATTAAATAAATTATTCATTCTTATATTAGGTGTACTAGTAAGTAGTCCACTATTTTTAAATGGATCGATGATTTTGTTTTATCGAAAAATGAAGCATTAGTTCGAGCAAGAATTCATAGTTGGCTAGAAAAATGTTGTAAAGCATTACAAAATAAACGTAAAACTAATTAGATTGTCACTTAAGTAAATTTAAATCACGACAATATTCGCGTTATTTATACAAAATATTATTTACCTATGTAAATGATTAGGTTTCGAGAGTTTTGAATAACAAAACAAACAACAAAACTGCGAGTTCTCGAAACTTGAAACTTTCTTGAGTTTCAATGGGTTTCGAGGTTTCCTGCTTGAAACATATCGAAAAAAATTAGGACATTCAGGATTCTGTTCTTCAAAATCATTTCTTTTTATTTCTCGCTGAAAAACATGGCAAAATTTAATTGCATAAATTACAATCTATGATGCATCGCGAAGTACACTGAATCGCGAAAAAATTGAACACAAAGATAAGAATATTTAAAGGTCAAAGTAAAAAGTTCCTTTAAGTATGGCACTTGAAATATTTTTAGCTGCAATCTTTGCTATACAGTCCAGTGAGTAATTGGTACCAGTTAATTATAACTAACAATAAGTTTCATTCTCATAGTAAAGTTGAATATTGCAAAGTACCATTGATTTTTATCTTGACCTTAAAAACCACTACTTTCTAATTTTTGTTCTTGACATTGGAACTTCCTTCATAATCGAGCATATAGTAACAAGGTGATCGCAAAAAAAACCTTGCAAATTATTGTCAATTCATTGATCTTTTTTTTCGTGTTCAATATTTCCTTTAAACTCCTTTAAAATTCACCGATTCAATATATTTCTTAAAATGTAAATGTATTCAATTACATTATTACAAATCACATTATTCTTAACGCTATTCTTATATTTGGTGTATGCAAAAGTTTTAGTCTCTATTCTTCAATGTTCTCTTATCTAAATACGATAAAAAGTATTACAAATTAATGTTGGGAAGTATTTTCTCTCGTCTCGTGTGACTTTCTGCCAAGTTTCCGATTCCATTGCAATTTTCGATGCCATTCGAAGGCAAAAATTGAAACTTTTGCATACACCCAATATACATTAAAATAATCAGTTTTTATATAGTCAAAAGATTTTTCTACGTATGCAATAACGACGGAAAGTAATCAGATTTATTTTCTTACATTAAAACCATATATAATAAGCCAAACGAAACGCAGTACAAAAATTCCTTGGCAGTATTTCGAGATTCTACTTCCGAAAAAGAACATCTTATTTACATATTTGTAGTATACATTTTATCACCAGACTGCGGATTTTTATGCAAATCCATATTTTTATGAATAAACCTGTAGAAATTAAACCTAAATAGAATTATTTTACCCTCTAAATATTATAATTTCTACTGCATACCTAGGATTCTTTTTACACGGCCTTTTTTTTAACACGTTTTATTCAGATCTGCACGGTTTTCCTACTATACATTTTACTTACTTTTACGCAATATTTTCACGCGTTTCATTTACCTTTATCTTCAAATCGAGAGAACCGACAAACATACGAAAACCGCTATCGAGACACAGATTGTACTTTGTTATCGCTGTGATATAGAGAAGCATAGCGTTTTAAATTTGGATCAGGAGCTGTTCATTTGCTTAACACGTTCACTGTATTATGCACCGTATGCGATACACAATTGGTGCTAAATGAATTTTATTAAAGCAAAGTTCGCTCAAACTTATTGTTAACTGCCATTCTATAGCCGAATAAAGTAACTAAAACATAGTATAATACAAGAAACTATACTTGTACAGTAAATGAGAAGCAGGATTTTTATACTAAGCGTACACACAGTAACTATGCTAAATATTTGGTCAATGGACGTGTTGATAAGCATCAGTAAAGAAAAAGAAGTTGACTCGATTTGAAGAGAATTGTGATTATACGATTTTAAATTTCATAAAATTAATATCAAAAGACAACAAAAAAAAAATACGACTTTTTTTACACTGTGTAAAAAAGAAAGAGTCTTAGATGCAGTTTGAATCTTTTGAATATTCTTACATACATTACGTTTCGGCAAATCTAGATTTCCTATAAATGCATATAAATAATCCGCAGTCTAATTATCACTTAACTTTTACAAATCCACTTATTCGAGTTGCCCTATGGGAAAAAGCCTACAAACGAGCGTACAAAAATTGTAAATTATCTACGTATTGATATGTGCACAAAGTGACTGTTCTCTTTTTGCATTGCAAAAATAACATTTACCATATATCTCGAGAATGCAACGTTAGCAAAAATACTATGTAACGCTTGTGTAAAACGTTCGTATTAAAAATATACGCGAGCATTTCATCTGCGAGAGAAATTCCTCTCCTTTTTTACCCTTTCGATATACATCTTTCCATTGCTACAAGTTCACGTAAATGCGTTTAGATCTTATAAAAAAAAAAATATACAAAGTTTGGAACTTCTCGCGAGTACAAAAGGCACTTGTCGGATGAAGCACGTCATCGTCGTCGTCTCAGTTCAAATCCCTTTCGAAATTCTTGGTCAGGCAGTGTTTGTATTGCACCAGCTGGTTTGTGACAGCTTCGGAAGCTTGCTTCGGCGGAGTATCCGTCAATTTCGTGCTTCCCATTTCGATTCCACCGCTGTGCAGCAGCAATTCCTCCCTCGAGTAAAACATCACTATTTCTTCAACGTTCGAGAACGATTGCTCGTTCACTTTTGCCGAGCCTAACGCGTACCTAACAGAGGACAAATATATTCTTCAACTTCGTTCAATTCCCGTTGCTATTATGAAGCATTTCTGTTACAACAGCTTTTACTCTTCTATTTATTAATATTTCTATTAATACTATATCTATAATATTATATCAATATTTCTATTAATACTATATCTATAATATTATATCAATATTTCTATTAATACTATATCTATCATATTCTATTAATATTACACCTATAATATATTTATTTGCGTATCGTAGTGCTTCTCGTAGTTTTTTGTACAGTTAAATTTCCCGTAAATTCATAAAAATCCTCGGTCTGTTATTAACTTTATTTCGGTAAAGGAACACCTTATCTCAAGTATACCTTAATTAGTAGAATAGATTAAATACCTTATCTAACTATATCTTATATAAGTTATTGCGACCAATGTGATAAAATGTATTGTAACGATAAAAACTTGAATACATTAGTGACTGGGAAAAATTGCTTGAAAAAATTCATGTTTAAAGAATATCGAAATTTTTCGAGAAAAAATAGATTTCTAATAGTCATAAAATCACCGAAGAACGTGCAAAATTATTTAGCAAAATGATACGTCCTTACATAGTGCGTCTCTGAATGATTCTCTAATATCGTTACGAACTTTTCCAACAACTTAATATACACACACACACACATCTATTAATATTTCCTTTTTTTTCGCAGAACGAGTCCAGTGCTCAGGAGAAACATGTACGGACACGAAATATGTAAACGTGCGAAGATTGCTTACCTATTATCAGGCCTCTTTCGAACTGGAACATTGTACACTCTATCCTTGTACCAGAGCACCAAGGTCAAAGGGTTATTCACATTCGTCGTGGACGGTCTCAGTAGGAAGTATCCGTCTTGAGGATTACCGTAAGTACTTTCTAAACATAATAGAATACGCACTTATAGCGGAATGCAAAAACTTCGGATACGTTTGCATAGAGAATTGGGTCGTTTTCTAGTGGCCAGATTTATATGTCTATTATACATTTATCGTAAAGACTCACGTTCTTTAATGAGAGCTGTTGCCTGTTCTCTGCTCACATTGTAAAACCAAGGCTTGTCGACGTAAGAGTGTCTCTCGGGCGGCGGTGGCAGCGGTCTCGTAGCTCTTTCCGATGACAAAGAGGTATTGCTGTTAGAGTGAGGCAACGTGGCCGACTTCTTCTCGGGAGACCTCTCTGCAAACGATAAATACAAGTTAAATGTCAAAGATTCGATGGTAGTTTAATTGACGAGCTTTCTGGAAACTAGGCCCATAAATTATTATCGTAATTAACCCTTCGTTGGTATGACGGATTGCTTAACATTAGATTTACGGACATTGATAATATAATCTTATTGGTTTCCTAAAAGAATAAGTATATTATATACGAAATAATCGAAGTTAGAATATCGGAGAGGAGCGGAACTGAATTACGATACGTATTCGTATCATTGCATTAATCAAAGTCAATATAAATTACTATAAAATAATGTTTACTATTTCTGTAACTTTAAGGATAAAATTCCAAATCGACGGGTTCCATAAGAACCTTTTTCCATATTTCAGTTCCCGCCAGTTAA
Source organism: Eucera pruinosa (assembly GCA_028830335.1). Taxonomy (NCBI): domain Eukaryota; kingdom Metazoa; phylum Arthropoda; class Insecta; order Hymenoptera; family Apidae; genus Eucera; species Eucera pruinosa. The sequence continues at coordinate 16,556,749 of JAMYCR010000006.1, forward strand.
AAGGAATATTGCGATCTTATATTCATCCTTCTTTCTTAGTTGAAGACAACGAAAATAGATATATCGAGTTTCATTTATTTGCCACCGTTTAAATCCGGACAATAATAAAAAGGTTCTAAATCTTGTGTTAAGTCCAGGCGAATGTTTCTACGTCTATTTGCTTCCCAAACGATCCAACCCTTTACTTAAAAAAATTCGTACCTTCAAGTACATTAAAATAGAGGTCTTAATACGTGTCTCAGAATTTTCTTGGATTTTTTTAAAGCCTAGAAATATAAAAAGTCAGGCCTCGACTTAAAAGACAAGGCTTAAAATGTCGGCCGCGGTAGTTGACAAAAATCATGCTGACGGTGGATTAATCGTCGCACCCCCATAAACTATTTTCGCCCGAAACTTAATTTCAATGGTGCACCAATTATTGTGACAATACCAAGTTCTGTCGCGTAGTTGGTCAGATTGGAAAGGAGAATTATTTTAACAACGCAATACTTATTTTTGACTCGCGCGGAATGCGTGGGACTCGCGACGCAATTAACTCGATTCACCATTTTGTCTCGTGGGCCCTTTTCCCATAAAAGCTCCCCAATTTTATTCACCGATTCACTTCGAAACTGCGAATTCGAATTCGACGCAGAGTTTGATTTTTGCCAATTTTCACTAACTTGCTAAGTTCAGACGAGCTTGAGTGAGGGCTGCCTGAGTCAAACACTCCGAGAGACTCGCCTGACGACGAATCGCAGTGTTTAAGGACACGTTCCTCTTTGCATCCCCGATTATGGTTGCCATTTTTCGATAGACCACGTTCCACAGCAACGATAAACTTCGATTCGCGAACGTTTCACGCGTTTATCAGAAGGATATGCACCAGGATCTCGTCGTTCTCTCTATTCATGATTCGACGATTCGCAGCGAGGAGTTGTTCGTTTCAAAAACTGAATATTTCGCGCTGCTAATCCGGGAGCACGGGATTCTAAAATAGCACTGGAGGAAAACAGCGTGCGCGTCGCAGTTTTTGCACGAATGCAAATTATACGAAACAAGACGCGACGATTGGCTTCGAGAATTACCGGTCTCGCGACTTAACGTGCCTCCCACGATAGAAACGTGGCACAGACGCGAGTCTCGGAATTTTTCTAGAAACCCTAGAAACGAATGCAGAGTTCCAGGCAACTGATAGCGAATATCAATCGATTCATTTGCAACTTTAATCTATCCTTATATAATTGAAAACAGGTTTTATTGAAACGCAATAGCGTGTGATAATTAAGAAACAAATACTGTGTTAAACCGCGCATTAGAAATTATTCGGTAAAACTTCTGCAAGGGAACTTAAAACATAGTTTTTATTGAAACGTAATAACGCAAGATAATTGCGAAGCAAATATTCTAGTGAACCGAACATTAGAAATTATTTGGAATAAAACTTCTCCAAAATTATCTAGAAAATTTCTAAAGAACTGAAAACAATTTTTATCGATACGTAATAACTGGACTACAGATCTTCGCGCATGAAAAATTTAAATGAGTAAAATACCGTGAAATGCATACGATGCACAAACGTATGCAAAATATTCGAAGTATCTACTTTACAATATCTAAAGAATCAAATCAATTTGTATCTAAAATCCTCTTCAGTATTTTTCCTTGCGAAAAATTAAATTAGCATAAAGAATCGCAGTCAAGTAACGACATAAGATAATTACGAAATAAATTCTCTATCGAACCGAGTGTTAGGAATTATTTAGAACAGGACTTTTCGAAAATTTTCAAAGACACTCCGTAGTATTACATGCGGATGAACGTAGAGCGACGAAAGAACCGAAGTAGCCTAACTCCCCGACGCGAACTGCACGAAATCACTATAGAGACTGGCATTTAACTGGAGGACCAGCCGAATAAACTACAAAGCTCAGCCATCCGTTGGTCTCTCGGCATGGGGGATTCTCTCGAAGCTTAAAAATATATCGTCCGCGCCGCGCGCGTATTTTAGGCTTGTTTAAAAGCCTCGTCTTCTTTCCAAATTAGGAAAAAAAAAAGCGTGTGACGCGAAATCTGACAACTCTACGCTTCGAGTTTACGATGTGTACACAGGTGACAAAACGCGTTGGATCGTACGGCACGCAAAGAATTCGCTTCGTAAGGTATTCTTGTACCTGGCGGCTCAGGTGGTTGGGAGTAACAACATCGTGATAGTCCCCGCTTGATCCTCACTATCATATCGGACACCTCATCGGCCAGACGAGCGCCCAAACCTCCCAAGAGCTGTTTGCTCAGTCTCAGATAGAAGCAGGAACACATTCCATCACACTGTTTCCTCTCCCGTTTTCGGCGATAACATTCCCTTGACTCTGTTCGATCAACTTTTGGGAAAGTTCGTAGCGTCCTTTTTGCGATTATTCGCTGGCCTTAGAACACTGCACTCGCCTCTCTTCTTAGACATATTATTTTTTTATAATTCACGCGGTTATCGGCTGTCGTTATAGATTTATTTGATCGGCAAATTATTATCGTAGCACCGGTGGTTGGAATTTGCATATATTAGAATGTTTAAACGGATTATTGGTAAGACTCGAGATAATGGGAACGATAGTTCGCCCATGACTGGCTGCAATTTGCAAAGTGCATCAGGTTGCAGAGACATCGGTGGCCGTTTGCCCCATTTGCCGCGCACATGTTTATGGGAAGTTGGGACACCGAGAGCTTTTTATTCTTCCAATTCAATGCAGCCTGCACTTTTTGCCCGGCCTCGTAACACGTTGCACCTCCTATCTTCGACGTCCTCCGACTAATTTTTTTTTTTTTTTTTTTTTTTTTACTGACGTAACGAGGGCCAACTTTATCGTATCATGGGAACCACTTTCCTCGCGACGTATTTACTACCCTCGTAGTACGCATATACGATCATTCACCCGTGGCGTTGAAGTCTTTTCATATTGTTCGGATTTCATTGCTTTCAACCCCTTGCCATGTCATTTTTCTATTTATTAAGCAATGATACACGCCACGTAAGTTATTCGTTAGCTTTATACATTGTTGTATTCAAAGCATTCAAATGTTATATTTAATATTAATCGTATGGACCGGAATCAAAAATTAAGTTGAAATTTAGCGTTGCTGCAAGTAGAATCCCTTTTTATTGAACCAACACCATAATTCGCTTCACGAGTGAGACTCGTTATTGTATGTCAAGGGGTTTTAACTAATGGAACGATGCAATATTCATTTTCAACCGGACATCGTGACAAAAGCTCTTGCAAAAGGATAAAAATTATACGAACCCTTCGATTTCTCCAAGTCCGTTCGATTTAAAACTGGAGAGGGTGTAGCCGACGACTGAGTAGGCTTTGCGGGTAGCGGAGGGGGTGTTGCTATATTCGTCGACCTTTGAATGGAATTTAAATAGTACCCTTGATCATCTGGCTGGAAAAAAGAGTCCTCATTCAATCTCTCGTCAGCGCATTTATTAGAAATTTGAAAGAATCATTGTACCGTTAACGCTAGAGCTATCGACATTTAAGGGGTAATTATTTGCATCAAAGAAAGGAAATATACAATACAATGGAAACGAATGGTTATTCATTCTTTTTGGTAAATGTATTTGTAAGAGACATGTAAAACTAATTTTAATAACTTTTGGTAATAGTTTACATGTTTTATTAAACGATAATTTCTTCCTTGATCTAACGAAGAAATTATATATACTGTATTTAATTAAATCGTTTCGGGAACACAAGTTCGGTGTCTTTATGTAATCTGAGTCTCGCGTAACGCGATTTTTAATTTAACTTTTATGTTCCTTATCACTGAATTCTTATGCGATTATTCAAACTTTATATTCCGAAAAGTAAATATAGAATCTGATAAAAAAAAAAATATCGCATTGATAAATAGAAGAAAATAGATACGGGAGTATCCAAGTAGTTTTCTACCCAACTTAATATATAATAAACTTACTGTTTCGGTAATCGATTCGTAGATTTCATAGTGCTCTTCTTCTTCCTCGAAACTCGTAACACTGGGCGGCTGATAAACGCTTTCCACGGAACTCTGATTACCACTAGTCAGCGATTGTTTGCTATCCACTCTGAACATATTCTTCTTTTGATTTTGCTCGATTATTTGCTCGTCGAAGGCCTCGTATTCGTCTTCGCTCTCTTCCGTTCTTGTAGGCAAATTAGCCACCAAATCTAAATTCCTGAGCGTCGCTGGGGGGTTTGTTTGCTCTTTGTTCGACTTTTCAATGATCATCGTTTGATCTTTGTTCTTCTTCGGCTCTGGTGGCGGCGGCACTGCCATTCTTTCTGGAATCATACGTTTAAAAGACTGTTTCACGCCTTATAGATTATCCATTATACTTTGGGTTCAAAATTTAATGGGAAAAGTTTTGGGTTGACCGAAAAGTATTGCCGCTCTTTTGCAGTGTGATATAATATAAGTATAACAAAAAATTGTTAATATTATTCTTCGTTTTATTTATTTAATTTAGAAATTTGTTCTCCCATAACAACGTAGGTGTGCCGCAAAATTTACGAGAGTAAAAAGATCGAGAAACACCGATGTAGAGTATCCAAATATTTACACCGACATCATTTTTATATTAATAAACGTTGTCATTATCTACGCTTTTACTCTTTAGTCGCAACGTGCAGATAGCGAAAGGGTTAATCAATTGATCGGTTTACTTACTCTGCGTTTGCTTAGGGACATTTGGCTTGGCCTTCGAGGAATTATGCAGAAACGATTTGCGCGGTTGATTAGGATTCAAAGCTGAGACCTCGACATTCCTAATTTGTAGCATTTCAGGCTTCGGTCCCGCCATGGGCTTTTTAGTATTCCTAAACTTTAACTGCTCCTTAAGTTGCTCCGCCAATGACATCTCTCCTTGACCAAGTAATCTGGACGTATTCTTCGATGGCACGGATTTCGACTCGTGACAATTCGCGTAAGTGCTCTCATCGTTCTGCACAGGACCACAGTTAGCATAAGTTCCTTCGTCCTCTTGTCTAGAAACTTCTTCGGTCTTAATACTTTGCTGCTTGAACTTTACTTTTGTTTTCGGAGAAGTTTTGTGGTTGCCTCTGCTTCCGGTGGTTGGTTGAAATTGCTTTTGAGTGTGCGATAAAATGTGTTCCTCGTTCCCTTCGTCCTCGAAATCGGTGCCCCAGGAACCCGTGTCGCTTAGGTGCTCTTCGATCGGCTGAGCCTCGTGGATTTTTTCTTCCACGAATCTTTCCGGCGTCTTCTTCACCTCCTCGACGAAATTCCAGAGGCTCCTAGAAAGAAGTCCGTGAACGCTTTGCAAATTTATGATCGATGCGCTGTTCGGAACAATCGAATAAGGAGATATTCCCAACGTGAAATTTCGCTGATGTATCGTGTAATGCAGTTGAGAAATTGATCAAAATATGCAGTCGATTAATTGGACTTCAGAGATGCTCAATAAAATGCACGCATGCTTTTTGTTAATCGTACTCGTGAATTTTAAAGTAGCACGTATCCACCAAACAATCTTTATTTGAGTAGAACAATGTTTTCGTTCGTTATCTCCTCTAATTCTTAGGTAATCTTTCTTATTCGTGAGAATATCTATCAAAATGTCTTTAGAGATTAAATCATGTGTCGCTTGAAATGTTTTTGGATCGGTTTCAATGAGTTGGACTGAATTGTATCTGCATCTCATACGGTGTTAAAAAGTGGACTTGCGCTGTTTTAAAATTCGTGGCCTCGATTATTGTCCAGTTCCTGAGGGCGTGCATACACGTTCTTCCTAGCGAAAGGGTTAATAATTAACAGGAAATATCTGTCATATTTTCGGGTAAAATTATAAACGCAATACCCAATAATAAACAAAGAATTCAATGCAAGTTTTGCTCGAATTTGTTAGGCGACTATTAGGAAATTTTGTAACACTTACAATTAATACTGTTTCTATTATCGATCGTATATATTATACTATAATTATTCAAAGTATTCAAATATTGATACTCGGACCGTTTCTAAATTAATCATAATTGTCCCCCATCTACGAACTGAGAATGCTTTCAATTTTTAAGTCCCATAGCGAAACGGTTAAAGACATAATTATGCAAATCCAACCAATATACGGATTTTTTTTGGGAGGGGGAAAAATTCTCTCCGGTTATTCTGATATTCGATTATCCGCGTAGTTTAATATTTGCTGCAGTCGCTAGAATTCTCTGGAAACGCTATCTCCTAATTGCTACAAGCAGCATGCTAATATCGCCGCGTTAGCAGTCGCGTTGTTGTCAAGTGGAATTTCCTTAATAAAAGAAGACGATAAATTTCGTGGCGTCAGTTGTGATATTGAATGATCAGAGTCGTCCCACATGATGGAATTACGTACTTATGCCGGCGACCGAATAAACCGGCGACCCGACTCTGTCTTAACGTGGCCTTCGAAAAAGCTAGCTACGGCATATTTCAATTTTGCCCGTCCAGCCATTGAACTTTCCTCTCGGTATTCATACTGCGTCCGCGACGCTTTCTATAGCATCATCGCTCGCCAAATTTTTCACCGACTTCGACCACCGCCATACGTTTAGAATGGCGCAGCGGAATCGCTGTTGTAATACCAATAGAATGCAAACAATTCAGCTTGTTTCGTTTCTAATGGTAATTCGATACTTTTATTGCTAGTCGACCGAATGAGATACGAGTTAAACGAAGCATTTAGGGACTCGCATTAATTTTTAATGCATTTTTCAAGTAATCTTACTAATAAAATGACCATTCGAAAATCGCCAATATGTTTAACGTTTACACTGCGATAGATCACGCGTTTTAACCCTTTGCGGATGGCTGTTTACAAATAACCGTTTAATTGTTTTTTTGTCTTCTGCTGCGCACGTCACTTTTACAGAAAAAATTTTAAATTGGTAAGGTTAATAAACCCTTGAAAGTCTTGGGAATTTGAAGGTTTGGAACTCGAAAGCTTGGAAATTCAAATAACGCTGGGGAAGTGCAAAGTTCAGAAACGTAGGGGCTTAGAATCCGAAAGCTTGAAAATTCAAAGACTTGGAATTCGAAAGTTAATACCGTGTAATTACTAATAAACTCTGTCCCCTAAGATGAGATAGTCTACATAGACGAGGAAATGTTAACGTTATTAGTTAAGGTAATTAATTGTACGCGTTATTTACTCGAGTTGATCCGTATATCCAAAAACTCTACGTGCGAATAATGAAATATAACGTTCCCTAAGAGGGGACCGTCGAGTGCAAAGGGCTAATCGACGAAGTGATCGGACCAAACGATCCTGCGATTGTTCTGAACAGCGCACTTTTAGAAATCGTGGAACACGGCTGCATGCGTATGGGTAATTGCTCGGCTGATCACGATTCGAAGGCGTGTCTCGGGGAGATGCTCCGTAGAGAGGAACCGTTAGACCGTGACACGGGAGCCCCAGTGATTCTACTTGGTCGCGAGAACAGATCCACCACGTTCCACGGAGAAATGAGGCTTGATATTTCGTTCTCTTACCATATCAACGGGCGTGTGAGGTCACTCTTCCACAGCGCCAACTTCCCTTCCGTCAAGTGCTGGAATAATTACAATTAATTAAGATGGGCATAAGAGAGCACGCGCCGGGTTGGAATCGAAATAACCGTACGAATTATGAATGAAACTCTTCACTGCACTGCCCCGACGCGGCGTTTTCTCTCTATTCAACCGCGGTCGAGAAACTTGTTTCTCATTGCACTATCTCAGTCGACTAATGCTCGACTCTTTTCATCGGTAATTGGCAACGAGTGAAAGCAATAAATCTTGTTTATTGTCGTTTAATAATCGCTTTAATGAGGAAAGTTTCGATGGCACATTTGATTTGCGGTTTAAGCGGATGTTTCAATGTGAAACGTAACTAAACTGTCCTGTTTAATTAAAATAGTCTAACCACGATGTTTCTATTTTTGGAAGTATTTTAAAATAATCACGGTTTCACACGTTCTTCGTTATTTAATCATTTGTATTCCGAAACTTTTTAATGGTATGACCATATATTAGCTTAACATTTTAAGTTTCTACAAGAATCAGAATTTTTTTATTAGTGGATCATACCATTAAAATATTGCAGAGTGTAAAGGGTTAAAGAATAAAGAACACGCGGAGTCGCAAACATTTTAAAATACTTCGAGAGATGAAAAGTTGGTAGTCAGAAAATTTGAGGTCAGTTTAGATATGTTTATTTGCACATTTACGTAATGCTTCGCGTAGGTGTATTTCGAAAAAAAGGATATAGTTACAGTCAGTCACGAAAATCTACGTACGTATTTTAAATTTCAAATATTTACGTATTTTCGAATAACAAAAGTGACGTGAGAATTCATAACATATACAATTATAAATATAATGAAATTGTTTCGAAAATTATGTAACAAATATACCTGGCCCCCTTACCATTTTAGCGTTACTTGCGAAATTACTATAATAATTTAGAGTAGATTGTGGACAAAATTATAAGACACTTTGAAAATTTCCGGGATCAGGATTTAATTTTATATTTATATTAAAGAGCGTAGAACGCGAAATAAAATTATTTATCGTTAACCGATACCTTCGTAGATTAAACGAATATTGCAACAAATATCCACGTGAAATCAAACGAATACACGTTCGCTTGGACGAACGTATAAGACACTCACTTTGGTAATTAAAACAATACACATATATAACTGATCAGAAGTAGGTTTCACTTTTTTCCGAATGTTAATAATAAGTAGATCCCCGCTTTATTTTATACTACTTCAGCCATTGGATTTGGTAAACTTTTGTACAATTTTTGTATATAAATTTGATCCTAATGTGTCTAGACAGGCACGTTATGATGTTTCCTATAAATGGGTAGTCTATCCTGTAGTTAGTCAATGCTATGATCCTGTACACTCTACCTCCAGGTATTTCGCCACCATTTACCGCCACTTATTTCTGTACAATAAGCAATTATCGATGTACCGCCTAATGTCAACATGACCATAGGTGGCATAGTTGTTAATCAGCGAGGCGTGAATAAAAAAAAAAAAGGAAAAAAAGGTAGCTGTGCGTTGCAGATGAGATACTCACCAGTAGTTCGTCGCCGTCGATTTGTCGTTTTGTGATGGCATTGCAGCATTCTTCCAAGCCATTCTGTAAAAACAAACCGTTCTATCAGGCAGGATGCGCGCTATTGATAATGCAATCGTGTGTATCTTGTTCAAATATTTAGGCTGCTATGGCAACGAAGTTGGTCACAGATACAGGTTGGTCGCAAATGATCCAACCACCTTGCACTTTGAAAATCATCCGTTTATTATTCATCTATTTTATAATATACAGTCAGTCGCGAAAATCTACGTACACACTTTAGGCTTCAAATATTTACGTACTTTGAAACATATTTTGGAATGACAGAAATGACGTGAAAATTCATGAAATATAAAATTAAAGACCAGAAAGATATTTAAGTAGACGTTTCGTAAATGGAACATCATTGGATTATACGAATAAAATTGCTCCTAGAAATACAAAGGATGTAATTTTATTTACAAAGTATAAATACAGTTATAACAATAAATTTTGTATACTTTGATACATGCGTGTAGATTTTCGCAAATGATATTTTATGCTTGCATATATATATTGCTGTAAGCAAACAGGATAAATATTACTATTCTTGGCAATCTGTTCAATTTTAATTAATAAACGAACCACTATTGCTAAGGTGATCGAAACTCCTGTATTTGTTTAAATATTTGAAATTCGGAGACGTATGTAGACTTTTGCGACTGACCGTATACCATTAAAGATAGCATTCTACATTTTTGTTTTCAAATAATTAGAGCTGATGATACTTTTTATCCTTTTCTCTTTATCGATGAATATAATTATAAATATATAATAGTTGCGGTTTAATTGCGATACAATTAAATCATTTGATAAATCCAATTAAACTGATACTTAAATGGAAAGCTGTTAATTAAGCTGATACTTAAATAGTAGCCACTGTGAATTAAAGAAGAAATGGATCGTAATTAGTTTACAAAAATTGACTTTAAAACTCGTTTGGGGCGCATAGTACGACAAGCTCCCCAACCTTTGAATTTTTCGACTTTCGGCAAAATAGAAGAAACGCGCCGTAGTTTACTTGAGAGTCTCTCGCGCAAGGTTGAATGAATTACCCGTGCAACGCGTTCTTCTTAGGATCGCTTAAAAATTACATCATTAGTTTAGTTTACGGTTACATCATTAATTGATATTTTATCCTTGCGGGTCACGCTACTTTGCTTTGAAATTTAAATGTTTCGAACGGTACGCGTTTTCATTGTTCGAGCATATTCACACGGAGTTCCCGTGGGTTTTTTCGTATTCCAGTCTCACGACTCTAATAACACGAAAAAGAAAGTGGTAGCGTGCTACGTGAAACTCGTGTGCTCCTTCTATTCTCGTTAAAAGTACACACGTGAATCGCTATATTTGTACACATGTATCATTATGCGATTCCTGATGTGTCATCGACTTTGACAATTCGCAAGGTGCAACCATTCCAGCTTGTCGGCAACAGAAACCCGTAATTCGCGCAATTTATTGATCCTTCCCTTGCTCGCCCACTTGTACAAATAATTCAACGTGCATCCATGCTTTCTTCTCCCCGTTTATCATTCACAAAATCCATAAATAACAAAAGTATACAAATTACGAAGGAATAAAACGTGATCAAAAACGCAGAGTGCCGCAAAACTCGATAACTCATCCGCCGTCGGATTGTTTGCGAATTCAATTTTTATCGACCAGCAATAACATCAACAAATCGTTATCTACATTGGCATATATCGCTCATTAAATAGAGAAGAAAAACACACGCGGACTCTGAAGAGAAGAAATTTCGTACGAGATTCGTGCGAGAAGAGTGAGATTCGGGAACCAGACACGCTGACAGTGAGTCAAGTTCACTATACCAAATTTGTGGGAATCGCGGAAGTTTACTCACCTTTCGGAGCAGCGACAGCACATCGTTGGTACTCCAACTGGATATGTCCTCGAGAGCGTCACTCCGCGACAACTTTTTGAACATTGCACCGCGTGTTCACGCGCCCGTCACAAAAAAAACCGTCGCACGTGTTCACCGCACGGTCGCATCTGCATCTGCTTTTTGTGGGCGAGGTGTTCTTGACAGCCCTCGCCGCTCCGTATTTTCCCCTCCCTCGCCCCTTTACTCGTCCGAACCACACTGTTTCATACGCCTTATGACGAACTGCCCGTCGCTACTCCGATTGGTCACTTTCTTTTGGTGCACCTGTTTTATCCGATACGCTCCGACTCCAGTAGCGGACCTAGCAACGTTTCTCACGAGTGGGGAGAAAATACGCAAAACAGGGATTCTCAATGCGTATTCTCTCCACCAATCGTTCCATTCCCTATATATAGACAAGTTTTAACTCTTTGGGTGGTGAGTAATTTTGAAAGATCGGCTCTAGCGTTTCTAGATTTATTCTTAACTTTAATATCGTCATCTTTGTTAATCGTTGCAATGTTTTTAGCACGTAATCTAACACTTGCGGTTATGAGACATTCAACGTAATGATAAGTTTAAAGTTTTAAAGTTTAAGTAATAAGCTTAAAGTTTACCAATGTATAAATATACTTAGCTCCAATTTAAAGTAACCCGTTATAAGAATATAATTATAATAGTTTTATAGGGGTTGGGGAAACAATTAGAAATACAGTAAGAGATGTCTCTACATGGTAATTAATCGACATGTTAATACAGCGATTATTAGGCCGCACATCTGTGTTGACGCAACAATATTTTCACGTCCGTGATTACGAGTTAAATTCACATTCGGTAAACATTTTGTACTGATTATTCATTAATTTAAAAGACAGAAGAAAATACACTTTACGTATCGTATCGAAAATTGGTCGCATATATAACGCTGAAATAGTTAAACCCTAGAAAAACCAACAAGAGGCTTGTCGAACTCATTAAAATGTTAAACATATATGTTACTTTTCGTCAACTCCTCTGCAATTTTTACACGATCGGTATTTCGATTTTGAAAGTCACGATGTTTCCTATAAATGAGTGGTCTATCCTGTACTTAGTCAATGATGCAAATATAAGTATATTTTAGTCTCTGGTAGTTTTAGCATTAGTTTATCAAATTTAGCAGCTCCTTTAGTTGTCACATCGTCCAAGTTGAGAACCATTGGCATAAATGTGCACGCATTTTTTAACATTTACATTTTAGTATTTCTATTCGATACTAAAGCACATTAAATATACGCTTAGCAATTTTTTTAAGGTGTAGTATAATATTTATAGAAATTATTCTTTTGGGAGACAATTGCCACCATTTAAATCCGTCACTGTTCGACACCAACGATTCTCAACTTCCGCTCCTTCTTTTTTCTGATGCTCTCAGTAATGAATGGAAGGTATAGTACGTTTGCTCGTACTATGATTCAGATTTGCGACGATAGTAAGTTCTTGCGGAACGGTGCGCTTTTTCAAGAGCTCCAAATTTTGCGAAACTTTTTGCAGCTCATAGCAAAAGTTTGTAGTTATCGCATTTTATTTAATAATTGTGAGATTCTAGCGACTGGAAGGTTCTAAAATGAACTACAACTTACTATTCGCACTTTCATTCATGCGAACTTTTCAATGAGAACCGTCCGCTTAAAGTCGTATCCACAGTGAACCGCAAATTTGCCATTTTACGTCATCTGTAACTTAAACTTATTAATTTTAGAGGAAACTTGTTGTAAGTTATTCAAACAGCAAGTGTTTCCCTTATTAAAATATTCCGATAAACGAAGAATAAATATCATTGGACGGTGTGACGTTCGTTTAAGTAAACTAAGCTAATGTATTCGTGATAAAGTTTGCTTTTTAATTTGTTTAGTGTCGCGTCGTAGTATCGCGATAACGATAATTGAGTCGTAAATTAGCGTTAATCTTAAATGTTGTTAAAAACAGTGGACAGCGTTTGAATATTCTATTGTAGCGCAAATGGTATTGGCGAGCTTCTGCGACTGCGCAGGAACGTAATGTTTGCGAATATAAAATCTCCATGAGGAGAATGTTAAAAGTCGCGTAGACGCCGCCGTGGCGAGTGGAAGTATCCGTGCTGTTGTAATCTTTTTCCACTTAATATCAAACGCGTGCTTATCGAATACACGAAGAAACGTGACAGAATGACTGTCACCAATTTAACTTCCCAACAAGAATACGAGAGCTACGTTAAGTGAGTAATCGTAATTATAAGCAATTCGGTTTCTAGAAAAATCATAACCTAGTCGTGTTCGACTTCCTTTGCGCTTAACACATTTGTTCGAAATAAGAATTCATTCATGCGTATAATAAAGGAGAAGGATATTTTCCGTTTTTAATGTGATGCAATAGATTAAATGTTTACATTTCAACGGTGAATCAATATTTCGAACATTTATTATTTATCATTCGTCGCGGAAATTTCCTTTGGTTCGAAAGTCACGAGTTTTTAGCGATATAGCCGAACGATAAAATAGCAATCGAAGGGTTCGTCAACAATTTCGAAAACAACCCTTTGACAAAATTAGCAGTCGTATAATTATCGAGGTGCACATGATAGTTTAGGTGAATACATTTCAATTTCAATTTCACTTTATTATGGGCATAAGAATCAAATTACATAGAAGACAAAGAGATGTAAGAATAAACGAGATGCGAATAATTAAGCAGTACGACTATTTTGAATTGATGTACTACATAAGCTACTTTCAAAGTGATTAATAACTAGGCAACAGATGTTTGATACAAATTTGTATCTCTTTGAGTAAAACTGAAAAAGTGGACCTCAAATAAAGATCTGTTTGATCCTCTAAATATTGCAATTTGTACTTTACTTTCAACCTTTTTGTATATCATATTATACGGAATCTGTTCTCCTTTGCAAATTTAAATTTGGTATAAGTGCATAAAGATCTACAGTCTATTAATAATACAATATTAATATATGGCCATGCTTATTGTTTAACATACTTGCGAGAGTTTTCTCATCAAAATAAGACCAAACACAGTAACTTGCATATATAATATAAGTAAATATAACGTGAATTATACCGTGTTTGGTTTCATTTTAATCAGAAAAACTTCAAAATTACATTGGCGTGAAAGTTTTATTAACAAAAAATCGAAGATAAAAGAATTTGATGATTGCATTAACAATGTCTCATTCGTGCGAAAGCGAGATAGATCATCAAGGGAAGCCGCGATCTCTCGCTTCACTTATTTGACTCGCAGGATTCTCAGTACCTCTTTCTTTTTCACTTGTCTATTTGAACGTTCGACGCATTCGGCAAAACGCAATTCTTTGTAAGAGTAATACGGTAAATGCGTACATTCTGTTCCGAGCGATGTGCAATTATCGTGCAAAGTCTGTACTCTATTCACGCACGTCTTCTTTTCATGTACTTTACCGGCCGATCCCCTAAAGCTACTTCCAGTAATTTCTACCGTACTTTGTATATATTTATATATTGTACAAATTTTGCACTTTTTTGTACATTTAAATTTTCCATAAATGCATACAAATCCGCAATCTACTCATTACTGCCTTAGAGTAAGTAAACTCTCGCATAACGCGCGTTCCTACAACTCTATAAATAATAAAACACAAGAATCACCTGATTTAAGAATTAAATCTGCTTTTTGAGCATTACATTGTCACCTTCATCGTTACTGGCTTCTTATAATTCATTGTTGTTTTGTTTTTTTCGCCGCCGTCAATGAGATCAAAGATTTCTCACACATATTAATAATGCATTTTTAATCAATTTCGTATACATACCATTTATTTTTAACAATACTGTCCTATTCGATAAAACATAGAAAATAAAATTTGGTATAGCACAAATCATTTCAAACATGTTACCTTAGATTATGCGCGTTATACGAGAAAAATTACCATGTAGCACGATTTCCCATAACGCGAATTCGTACAACACGGTACACATTAACCGCGTTATACGAGAGTTTCCTGTATTCTGTCGCCGTTTTGAATAAAAGGCAAAAATTGGCAAGGATTATTTTTGTTACGATCGCTTCGACTGGTACCGCATTCGTAAACGAAATACATAAGAAGAAGTCCATGATATTTAAGGACCCGTTTGTTTGCCGTTGTCAGGTCCCAGGATCTCTCGGTCGTTCACTTCTACGCACCATGGGCCGATCAGTGTTCGCAAATAAACGACGTGATCGAGGAGATGAGCAAGCTGGCCGAGTACAAAGGAGTGAAATTCGCTAAGATCGAAGCTGAAAAAGTACCTGACGTGTCCTTGAAGGTTGGTATCACCGCGGTACCAACGGTTGTTCTCGTGAGAAACGAGACCATTCTCGACAGAGTGGACGGAGCGAATCCTTCTGCTATAGCGGAGAAAATCAGGCGTCATTTGGGTAGCAAAGATTCGATCTCGATCGACGCGTTCAAACCGAAAGAGAACCTCGAAGAGCGATTAAAGAAATTAATAAATCAAGCACCCTGCATGCTGTTCATGAAGGGGAATCCCGCGAATCCACGATGTGGATTTTCTAGAACAATAGTCTCCCTCTTGGACTCTTATAAGGCAGATTATCAGTCGTTCGATATTTTGCAAGATAACGACGTTAGAGAAGGACTTAAAAAGTTCAGTGATTGGCCGACGTATCCTCAGTTATACGTGAACGGAGAATTGATCGGAGGATTGGATATCGTGAGGGAGATGAGCGAATCTGGAGAGTTGGAAGGCATGTTGGCTAAGAAGAGTTAATGCTAGAGAAATGTGAGTCTCTGTTTGCATAGATATGTAAATATCCGTAGGGTAATAGAAGTGCTTGATCGTAACACGGGTGATTCGTTAATAAGGATCGTATAATTATTTTCTTTCAGAAGGAAGACCAGTCGCTATTTTAATATAATTATTCTTAAGTTATTTTGTATCAGTTATAAGGATTTCAATATTTGCTCTGTTGAAATATGTAATAAATTAAACCACCAGATGTAAAGACAAATGTTTTGCTTTTCGTGAATTCCAATTTTTTTTTTTTTTTTTTTTTTTTTTTTTTAGTAAGTTACCCGAAATAGCAATATAGGAATCCCGTAACTTTTTTAAGAAATCAATTTAAAAAAAATAAAAAAAACAGGCATTGTAAACTGTCGGTGTATATATCTGCTAACAATATATTAATATACATTGAATCACTATAATAGAGATTGTAAGTTTCATTTAAGTTATACAATTATTTCATTACAAATGTGTTATATATTTTCCAATGAAAATATTGCAACGATTACCCACTCGCTCTATAAAGTACAATTATTTACTTTGTTTAGCTTAGCATGATATAACAAGATCATATACACAATTAATTTTCAATTCTTCCTATTTTTCATTCCGATCGTCGCGCCTTTCTTTGCCCCCTTAATAATACCTTGAAAGTTGCCCGCATTTTTCTTCTTTTTCCTATAAATAACATACGAGTAAATCGGTGGAATAAATAAATTTCACTTGGACGAATAGAAAATTACGGAGGAATATTACGTACCTTCTATTAAGAGCGGCTCTCGACAAAGGTACGTAAGCATATGGCTCTGGCTTGCCTTTTTTCTTCATGTCACCTCCTGCTTTTGGCGCTTTATATTCCGTTCCCGGTGCGTATTCCGTCTTTACCTTTTTAAATGGTCGATGTATTCCCGAACCTCCCGCTGGAAATCGAATTTTAATCGGTCAAAGATCGATGAAAGATGAATCGGCAAATATAAGGAAGATCTAATACAATTATGCGTTACCTTCATATTTCGAGGTAGCTCCGCTTTTTTCGCTCGCGTTATCAAAATTATCACTATGTCTGCGTTTCTTACTTGTTGGGTTCGATGAGGCTATTGATTGAACATCATCTTCATCTTCTGAAAACGGAATTCGATTCAAAGATGCTACGTTCTCACTCGTTTCATACGTATACGTAATTATTACACGTTATTAGCATTACTGCATTTAAAGGGTGAAACTAATTTCTAATTAGGTGCCATTCTTCTGTTCGGGTATTTTGCACAAAAAATCGCATGTATTTTCTTACCATAGTCATCTTCCGAATCACTGTGCAGTAAAAGTGGGGATTTCTTTTTCCTTTTAACTTGTTGTTCATCGCCCCCTTCGTTATCTATCGTGATAATAAGACGGCCATCCGGCGCAGTCTTAAATCCACGATCTTTGCGCTTCTTATCCGTCAATTTCGAACTCAAGGATTCAGGTTGTGTAGCTGAAAAATTATTATTATTGTAAATTTAATTGCACCTATAATTGATCGAATTTTACAAAATATATAAGCTCACTTGATATATTTCTAGCAGCCGCAGGATCGACCAAATCGATAATATCTTCGTTCTCTTGAATCCATGCCTCCTTTCGCGACGTTCGTTTCTTATTCTTCCTTGGTTTTTCATTTTCCAAGTCTTCGAAATCATCTTCGCTATCCGCCAATATTTCTTCCATGCTGAAGTTCAATAAAAAGTATCGTAGTATCTGTAAAATGTTTGTAGGATTAAGTTTGAAGTTACCTCTTAGGTCTTCTCTTTGCATTGAACTCTGTTTCCTCGTCGGTTTTCTCTTGCTTCGACTTCATCAATTCTCTCTTCTTTTTCTTTGCTTCCTCCAATTTATTTAAATTCTTCAACCTCTTGTGAATCGTCACGCTAGATGCTGGAACTATACTTGAGATCGTTTCCATTCCATATTTTCGTAGCAATTTCACTAAAATGTCGCGCACTTTCAGCCTAAAATGTCTGTGGCAATCATCGTTCATTCCGCATAAAGCTTCAATCTGCAATTTTATCGAATTAAGCGTTTGCCGTGACCGATGATGATTTTTTCACTGTCTTTATTTATGATTTATATTTGCATGTCAAAAGTATTGTCAAACCTTGAAATATATACCAAAGATACGAGTTCAAATCCGATACAAAAACGTATTACTGTCTTTAAAAAAAAATACTCAATACTAAAAAGATGATCAACCAGTTGTAGTCTAAATAAAAATATCCTCTTGAGAATTAAATTACATTTCGGGTCTTTACTCACCAATTTGGGTAAAGTCGTAGCAATTATAGGAGATGGCATCACGGTGATGTAAACTTTAATATAGGATAGAGCTGCTTCTGTAATTTCTCTCGTATGGCTCGCGGCAAGCGTGCATGCGTAATCCAAAATTTCTTTAACTGTGTCCACACCCAGAGATCCTGTTTCAATGTTCGTAGCATTCTATCATTTATTCGCTTCGAAATATTTCATGCGAACGCGTAGAAATGATTTATTACCGTTGTAATGATAAGTAACAGAGGCAAGCGCCAGCAAAGATGCGGTACAGTATTTTTGCGTACCACCCAAACCAACCATAAGCATATTGATGTAATCTTTAAGGTGTTCTGGATTGTTTAAAAATTTCTCGGCAATAGTGTTCAATAGTTCGTACGCTGTCGTTCGACATTTCGCATTTATATCTTTTACATAGACTACAGCTTCGGGAACAATCGCTTCTAAGAATTTCGTTTTCTCCAGTTGTGGATGCAACTTGACCAGATGAATTAAACACCCTAACCGAGCCTGATCCGAAAGATTAGTTCTACTTTATAAACGAATTAATTTGTTTTTAAAGCTTCGACAATATACTTACGCTTCTGCTGGGTTTCGCTACTTCGGTGGCTGAGGAAATTATTAACTTTTGTATTTCGCGTCTATGTTGCGCTACGAACGATTTGCATGTCTCTTTTTCACCACCGCATATTTCCTCTAGTAGTCTAAGAATATGCGAAAATAAAAAGATTATAAAAAATTGCGATTATATAAATCAATCGTATAATCCTTTCATTATTTGCGACCAACATTCGTACAATTCTTTGATGAAACAAGTACTTAAAGACAGTAGTATCTCTTTCCCAAAAATTTAAATGCTTTTTGTCTCTACTGTAAAGTTACAGTTTCAGCGTTTACAGCGAAATTGCTTTCCAACGTCGTGAAATAAAAAATACAATAAAAAAAACAATTACCTATACGCCTTCTTTTGTTCCTTGATTTTGGAGCTTTCCTTAAGAGCAGGTATACACATATCGTAAAACGTTTTTAATCTATCAGCGTCGGTATATTTCGTTAGCAATCTAATTATATCGTGAACGCTTTCTATGTAGAAATCGTCAGTGTTCGGTTCTTTTAACTTGCACAGCGCACGATCGAATAATTCGTGCACCAATTCTTTATTGGTAATCGCAAGATACGTCTTAATCGTATTAAACGCGGCAAGCCGTTGTCCCTCTTCGTCAGTACCGTTCGGTTTAGTGGTGCACAAATTTAGCATCAATGGTAAATAGTTCTTCGCGAACCTAGCTAGCTCAGCTATGTCCTCCTTTTTATCGTCTTCCAACGCTTTCGTTATCAACTTCCGGAAGGCGGACATTATCGGCATTCTCAAATCTTTTTTCTCGCTGAAAGTGATTCCCAGTAGTTTAGCGATGCTCTTGAAATTATCTTTCACGTCCGTGGCGTTGTTGCATATGCTCGGTAGAATGGCCCAGATTTGGGAGACGAGAACTTCGTAAGTTTTTCCACCAATGGGTTCGGCCGATTTTTTCTCGCACAAAGTTGCGAGGGGCAACAATGTTTCCGCGAAATAAATGAGCGTTCCACCCGTTACGTAGGTCTTCAATAAAGGCAACAGCCAAGTTAGTTGCAAGTTGATCACGTAGTCCGATACCTTCAATGGAATCATATCCAGTATCGCTTCCAATCCCATAACTTTTATCGCGACGCCAATAGCGTGTTCCACGTAGCTCTTCGATGAAAAGTTGTGCGAACTGTGCAAGTCGGCGAGACTTTTTACTATACTTATCAGGTGCGGGCTTTTCGATTTGCCGGTTATTTGGAAAAGCTCCGCTATCAAATGGAAAATGTAATACCACGCTTCTAAGTACTGGTATCCTAATGCTCTGTGCAACATGAAACCCGTCTGATCGATCGTATTTCTGTACTTTATCATCGTCTCCTCGTTTTCGCACATTTTCCCGATGCAATCCTTCATTAACGACTTCATCGTATGCGAAGTACCAGATATGACTTCCGATCGTTCCGAGAGCCACAATTCCATACACTTTTCTAAGATTCTCGGTAAAATGGCAGCGCAGAGATTCAGCGAGATTTGAGCCAAATTTAAATGCGCTTCTTGCATGACTGCCAGCCACGCTAAAGTTGGTTGCACGTCATTTGTCGGCGGCTGGAAATCGTAGAGAGCCGTAATAATTTGTCCTGTTCTCTGTGCTGGAAGGACAGCTTCCGGTGGGCGAGAAACGAACAAACTGTGAAAGGCTTGCAGACAACAAGACATTATCAACACGTTCTTCAGCGACATAAGGTTCAGCAAAGATTCGCAAATCGTTTTTACGTGCGGTTTCGGCAGATAATGTAAGATATCTTTAAGCAAGGTAAGAACGTGGAGAACAGTTGTAACTCCGCCGGGTTTCGAACCGAGTTGCAATTGACTGGTGCAATATTTCGCGCAGTACGGGGAAGCTAGATGAAGTTGCGGTGGATAATCGCCGCCCATCATGTTGCTTCCTTTCAATATCGCGCACACTCCGTGCTGAGCTGCTTTCCTCACTTTAGGTTTACCGTGAATAACGAAAGACAAGACTGCGTCGAAAACTTGCATGGTGGACGAATTGCACCATGCTGCTGGCTCTTGTGCTCTAAGCAGCACGGATAAACAATGGATACAGTGTCTGAGTATCAAGAAATTTTCGGACGAAGCATGCTTCGCGAGAATATCCAGGAAAATTCTACTGGCAGCACTAAATTGGATATTTAAGACACTGTTTGGTACAGTTTTCATACCCATTCCTAGCAAAGAAAGGGTGGCTGCAATTGAAGTTTCCTCTTCAATTGCTTCCAAAGTGCTCATCAATGCAGCAAAATATTCTGTGGAAGATTCGTTTCCACCATTCTGCTTTATTACTTCTGTAACAGCTGATAATACAGCTAGCATCTCTTTGTGCAACAATGAATTCGACTGGAAATGATTCAAGAATCTGCAATGTTGGAATTAAATTTCATTTGAATTTAATCCTGAGTTCACAATAATTTTTTATATTAACATTATTAGTAATCACTCAAGTCCAACAAATTTTTAATATTGTAAACATTTAAAAAATTAACAAAAATTTCACGATATTATTTAAAGTCTGTAGAAGACTGACCAACAGTTTTTACCTGTAAATATTAGACTACTTTTTTTAACACTAAAACTAATGACAATATAGATATACTTATTTGTATCAAATAAACTGAAATTATTAATAGCTGAAGTTATATATAATGCAATGAAAATAAATATTTATTCGTTTGCTTAACACTTTGTTGGCAAAAAGGTTTAACTTAAAGTCCAACACATGAGATAAATGTAACATAGTGACAAGTTTCATCATTTCCTTGGCATGTTTAAGAAAAATTTACAGATATACATCTTTAGGTATTTCAAAAGCACATATTTAGAAACTATTACTTAACTTTCCTTTGTCAAACATATAGAAAATATGTATAAAATATTAAACATATTTTACATATAGAGAAGACTATTATTGTCAGCTTTTCATTATTCTAGTTATTATTTAAGAAAGATATATTACTGTGTCATCAGTAGACTGTGGATTTTTATGCATTTAATTATATGAAACACTTAAAAATAAAGTGCATATTATAACATTTAGGGTATGAAACAGATCTGTATTAACATCAAATTTTTTTCAAGTTTAGTCATCAGATATGAAAGTGTTAATAGAAAATTGTGGTAATTTGCAAAAATGTACTCCTATAAATTTATACAATTTTGACCACTTTAATGATGTTAAATAAGTAATACTAAACCAGTGTTAAATAAGATGACACTCAAACTAAATTGCTCGTGTATTCCACAAGGCAGGTGCCTTAAAAGACTCAGACTGTCGATGGAAGATAAAAAAAAAACAGTACATCTGTTTTAACCCTTCAAGGTCAGGACTTAATAAATTCTTGTTCAGTTAGGAACAGCAGTGTCTATTAATGATATTAATATGAATTTGTTGCTTTAAAAATTGGCGTATGTCCGAAGAAAAATAAAAAAAGAATTAAGTGACTGTTCGTGACATCCATCCACAAATGTTTAAATGGAGTCAACTTACCTACTGAATGATACATTCGAGCAATTACTATAATTGGTAGCGAATGTATCAACAGTATTCTCGGTAAGAGTTTCCGTCTGATCTTCATCAAGATCGAGTTTTTCAAATTGGGGCCCGATTCCTTGAATGGCATCGTGTTTTTGCAAATCTTCCGTCGTTATACCGGGCTTGTCTAAAAATCGATACCGCAATATACAATTTGCTGGAATAACGGATACAAAGAGGATTATTAAAAATTCCAATCGCTGTCTGCGATACCTATGGGATCTTTAAAAAACATCCATTCTGCCTTTTGACGATGCTTTGTGGTTTCTGGATTAGAACTCGAGCTTTGACCCTTTGGCCAACGTTTCGCCTTCTTGCGGCTATTCAACCGCGGCCCCAATTTTCCCATTCTTCTCAAGCCTCGTAGCACGAATTGTATGCGAAATTTTCAATCCACTCGAATTAGTATTACAATATTCTTGTGTTTTTATTCCAGTCAAGGATAATACAAGGTTAGGTTGATATCGCACGTGCAAGCATAAAAGAACGCAATAGCACTACCGGCGACGTCAATTAGATGCTACGAAATTTTGCTGGCTATCAGAAGATGGCAGTAAAAGACTGCCGATGGCAGCGACGCAAAGTTAGCGGCGACTCTATGTCGCATTTAATCATAGACCATATTTAATCATAGTGATTTTTAGCCGGGATCATTGACGAAGTATAGAATAAACTATACAATACCATACCACTTTATTTTAATTTTACGCGTAAGACTAATAACACGAATATACTCGACGGGGAGAAAATTATTGTCGTTTATTGCAATGAATATTTCAAAATAGCTACGTTACCCGTTCCTTTATTCTAAACCTAATCCTACTACTAACTCCTCCTGTACCTCATCGGTACTTCGAAATTATTGTCAGAGAAAAATAGAAATCAAAACTATTTTTCAAAACTATTTACAATTGGCTCGTGGCATTTGTACGTCTAACTTTTCGAACACATTCAATTCTCTCCTTAAACTAAATACACGCAAAGATCGAGATGCCTATACGCAGCCAATTCGCTCCGAATTGTTAACAATATAATTAATATTCATTATATTCATTGTTACAATGGCTTCCTGAGAGCATAAGTTTAATTTATCGTATTAAATTCCTCTTTGCAAGACACGAACGTTGTAACAAAATGTCAGTAGAGTCTCTTGTACTTTGTAATGTGGCTTTAAGTTTGAAAAGCGTATCTTAGAAATAGAATACATCAGTAGAGTTAAGCATCGTTGTACACTTTTTGAACCGAAATTCATTCTACGTTCTCTTAAAGTTTCTTCGAGAAACTTTAAGGGCATAGAATGGATTTTAGTGGGTCTCGTCGCGTAGTCACCTTCTCGTAGTCAGACCTGGTAATTGGTATTGTTTTCCCAAAACGTCTTGTTCTTTGGAAAACGATACCAAGCTAAGAACTACGCAATAAATTGTAACACTTATATTTTAGTTTAGATTTTACCTTGGACTTTATTTTACTTGCTTACGCACGATCTGCGCATAATTATGTTTAATTTGTAAATGAGTATTTAAAGCCTATATATTATATAGAGAGTAAGTTAGTTAGTAGTTACATTTATTGAATTTTAATCATCAATACAAGCTATTTATTCAGTTTTACATATGCGAAAAGACCGAATTTAACGTAAAGTATAATATTCGCGAATTTAGAAAAGATATATAAAAAGAAATCGAGCCGAATAAATTTTGAATTTCCAACCAGTTTCGCAACTCGGATCTGACGCGTCTCCCCACTCTCGGAGCTTGGCTAGCGCATGAACCGAGCGGCGCTGAGAAGGACGCGACGTCATCAGTCGAGTTTGGATCGTTGTAAGGACAAGACGGGCTAAAGATTTAGCACGTGGTACGTAATTTTCGCTTATTCACGCATTTCGCCGGCATTTTCAGCGTCCTTCTTGTATATACTTTGAATAGTATTTCTTCCTTCACGCGTATTTTAATTAATACACGTCCTTTTCCTCTTGCTACGTGAACCTTGAGTAGAATTTTCCATTTCTCGTTTGCTTGCTTTCGTCTAACGCGAAATTAATACTTGCGTGGATATCAGTTGCTTCTCTAATACATTTGTTTTAAATTACGATTTCTATTTTCTGTGTTTCAGATGCCTACGCCTAATCGAGAAACGGTCTGACTGCTGCAGATTTGGTAATATTACATGGTTCTAACATTGGTAGACGTAATAATACGTCGTTAATGCAATTGTTAGTGGGTAACTTTATATATTTAATTCGTCTTTCAAAATTTTTCATTTACTTGTATTTTGTTAGCAACTACCGAATCAAATTGGGAGGGATAGAATCGTTTCTTTGGTTTACTTCTAAAATAAAATTCTCGACAAATCGGTAATTTACAGTAGAGTCATTAAATCGTGTTAAAACCTATTAAATCGAACGAACCTTGTTTGCAATTATCGGTCGAAAGTGGGAGGGATATACGTATTGTTTCTTTGGTTTACTTTTAAAGTTGACGTCTCGACGAATCGGAAATTTGCAGTAGAGTAATCGGATCGCGCTACCACGTGTTAACGTAAACGAAAAATCGAAGTAGTCTTTATATTTTGCTGTTTTTCGGTCGCGTCTTACAATCAGTTAATAGCTTAACCGATGAAATTCACCAAAAAAACTTTGTCTGGTAACGCGTGCTGGCCGAAATTGTAAACAAAAAACGTGCCGCGAGGTCGTGCGACTCGAGAATGTTTACGTTTCGAACTTGTTCGCGAGCTGGCTTCCGAGAATTCGTGACTCGCGACCGGCACAACTTGAGAATTTCGATAACGAATTTTCATCGTATAGCTTTGCGTATTTGCTCGTAACTTTTATTGTCTTTGGTATCCTTGCATTACATTCTTACAAATAATATAATATTCTTGTATTACACGTATATAAGGATTGAATATATTATATACAAGAATATGATACAAGAATATTTCGATAATTTATAGTATAATTTATGCTTGTTTGCTAGTAGCTTCTAGTATGTCTTCTATATTTTTGTATTGTATTCTTATACGTAATACAATATTCTTGTACTATATATAAGAATATAATATAAAGATATATGGACATGCCTATCTCTCGATAACGTACAGATGTATCGAATAGAGTTGAGGTATTTTTCGTAACAAATGCTCGATGATAAGAGAAGAATAATAAGAAAATATGGTGTTTTATTTTGTACCTACCCACCCCTTCCTGCTAATTAAATTGTTCTTTCAGAATTTGTGACCGCGCGCAATGCGGTTGTAGAGTCAGTGCTTGTTTCGATGCAAAACTAGTTTGATTTTTTAAAGAGCACAGCTGCTCTAAGTAGATTTACGTATACTTAATAACTTTTCGCTCGAGTAGAGTCAGTGTTTGCTCGCCAAATATTCATACACGTAACGTAGTCTTTTATTTTTATTTTTTTTATTTTTTAATATCTATACTCGGGATTAGAGTCACGCTTCGGCTGTTGGCAGATGATCTGGCTGGGCTTCTGAAGCTCGCAATGTAAGTATCTTCGCATATTACTTTAATTTTTCGTACGTCAAACATGTAGTAGAAGCTATTCAAAATTCTTTCTGTTCAAGTATGAAGTAGAATCATTTAAAGATTTCGAGTTTATCAAGCTTTTGAGTTTCTTAATCTGAAACGTCGAGAAAACTTAAAGAATCAATTATAATGTTCTGTGTTTCTTTTCTCTGTTATAGGTCTTCCACAGATCTTCTTGTCCTTGGGACCACAGGACATGGCAACTCAGCTTCACGGCTTCGCGACATCATTTTCATTTTTTTATGTCCTCAAGGCTTCACGACTCCACGACTTCGCGGTTTCGCTAGATGACGATGACAACAGGTTGTCATCCGCCTGGCTGCAGCAGATGACAGCGTAGTCGTCTACCGGTGAGTGGCATGCATTTTGAATCCCTCTGGTCACTCAATCATGCCGAGGACGAAAGGTCCGAATCGGCACGGGTGACTGGTTGTATACGTAGATTTTGCATAAACGAGTACAGTGACCACGGGTATACGATCGTATACCCGTGTATGATTTTTATTTCTTGTATGTATTGTATTTATTAGACGAGGCTAGGTCTTCTTGCGCTCGCGATTTTAAATATTTTCATATGTTAATAAAAGAATTCGAGTCAATTGTAGAGTCACTTAGTAGGAATTTCTTTTTAAATATCGATGCACTTAAAAGTAGAGTCAACAGAAATTCCACAAAGATATTTATTAAAGTGGAATGCTCGTATGTTTGAGCACGTTATAGTTTTTAGTTATATTTGTAGATTTATTCATTGCACAATAGTAATGAGGAAATGTGTCTTGCATTGCTATTTAAGTACACGTAGGTGTACGCGAAATATTTTATCAGAGTTCCTTGCTTGAATCGTAATTTGTAAAAGAATTGAGCAACATATTGCTTCGCGGTTCACAGTAGCTTCAATTCGATTTAAGATAGAGAGACATAGTAGGTTTTTCTTTTCTCGTACAAAAACGATGCCAAATAAAATGCGCAAGAAGACATTTCGCGATGGGTAGATTTCCAAATCGATGTCGCAAACTTGAACGCAATGTTATGTTAAAGTTACGACGTTTTGATAAGGGAGTCGCCCAAGGGATTGCATTTAAAGTTTCACGTTAGAGTCCCTTGTTCTATTTTATCATCGTATTCTTAACTTCAATTTAGGGTCTTTTGTTAAAATTTAATATTCTTAACATTAATTTAGAGTCACTTGTTCGCGTTTACTATTCTCAGTTTCGCGTATTTAATTTCACGTTGCATTAGAGTTTTCTTTGTTTTCTTGTTTTGCTAATAACGTAGCTTCTTTTCAATTTAACAAGTAGAGTCTCTTTGCTTTAAACGTTTTGGAAAAGTAGAATCACAGTCCGTTAGCTGATTACGTATGCTGGCAAGTTTTTTAGCTAGGATTTTCAGCGTCGGTTCGTGCCGTTTTGCCGGGATCCCGCTCACGTGCTCAGGTGCTACTTGAGCGGGTGAAAAGCACGTGGCACGATGCTTTTTTTTTAATATTTTGATATTTGATATTTAATATTTGTGTGGCGGCTGATCGTGGGTAGCGTATCGTGCGCGACGTATTTTCCACATTGTGTGTGTGTGTGTTAGGCTGTGGATTTGCGTCGTTTTTTTCTAATATTAATTAACTTTTCGTTCAATTTATTTTCTAATACAGTGGTATCAAAATCGATTGTTAGTCATAAACTAAATGGTACCAAATATATTATTACGTACACGTTGCACGAATGGTAGCAAACCATATATTTATTACAAATTCAGTTGACAATTTGCCGCTGACATGTTTGACAAATGTCTCAAGCATCGTTTAGAATTTTCTTATTGAATTGCACATTTAATAAGTGCCGGATATATATTTTACAATTTTTCGGTTGAATTACATTTACTTGCGAAATGCCAGAAATATATTCGAATATATCGAGTTAGATGCATTTGAAATTGCATAATATAATACGCAATGGTCGCTACCCACGTCAGACGATTTCAGGATTTTTTTATTACTTTAGAGTGTGTATGAGTTGTATGTTGAGCTCGGGTGTCGGAGGCGTCCCGGGACGTTACTCCCTAGTTTAGGCTTTTGCACCCGGGTGGTATGCGTGTGATCCGCTGGGTTGGGGGGTGGGGTGTATGCCTGTGTTTGTGTGCCTGTTTGCCATTTTTTAAATATAGCGTTAGGTAGGTAGGTAGCATACTTTCTGGAATGTGTGTTAATTATAAGTAGGTAGGGCCGGGCAGGTTGACATATGGTCTCGGGTCGCGAGTTTCATATCTAATGGGGGTTGCGCGTGTCAACCTGTTTCAGGAAATCTGATTTGAACATCGACGGCGACGCTAATCTGACCAGGGGAATGCCGGTCATTTTCAGTCTCTGCCAATGTCGATCTTTCGAATCCGACGATCTTGAATCGTCACGCGGACGCGGTCGCGATTGCACGAAACGAACGTACATATATACCCAGCTCGAGGTTCGACACGTTTGCACGAACAAGGATGCTCAGAATTCTTAGATTAGTTTCTTAGAATTCTTAGAGTCGTTGGTCGTCTGCGTGTTATTTAACTTCTTCGATATGCATTTTTATTCCATTTTTTTTGAGTCTCTTTCTGGGTTGCAATTGTAGAACCTCGAGCTTAAATCCAAGTTCCTGAGGGCATGGCGCCCGAAGAAAAGAAGAGGCCCGACAAATTGTCACGAAGAGGGCAGCAACGAATGTCTGTTCATTTTTTCGGTTTCCGAAAGAATGGATGGTCATTACTCTTGTTACTTTGTCACTGTACTCGTTATTAGAGTTGCATGTCGTAGTGTTTTCAGCTTCCACATCTGGGCACCGCGTACTTTTGTAATTAGCGTTGCGAGAACGTACGCACGGGTTGACGTAGCGTTGCGGATCAATGAAATCGCGAGATGATTTTAGAGTTGCGAATCAAAAAGTCACGTGTTTGCATTAGCGTTGCGAAGAAAAGAGATCGCGAGTTTGATCTTAGATTTGCGAATGGCGAATTACGGGTTTGCATTAGCGTTGCGAAGATACGATTATCGCGATTGATTTAGCGTTGCCGCGTATGAAATATTGCGCGTATCGTTAGCATTCTTTAATATCGCGTTCCACAGCTTTGGTTGAGATTAGCATTGTAGTATATCTGATAGCGTTGCGATAATATCAATCGCGTATTCTAAGCATCGCTTAATCGATTACGCAGAACAGCTTTCGTTACGCGAAAGTAGTAGCTTCCATTCAATGAATTAAAAAGTTAGAGGTGCGACACATTTACATCGCGCGTGTTTAGCTTTGCAGTTAGCGTTGCGTTACTAAATGATCGCGTTTTTGCACGTAGCGTTGCGTATACGAGACAAAAGCACACGATGTTTCACAGAGATAGTGGAACTCATTCATCAATGGACCACCGACGACTCAACGGCAGCTGTGCATTTCGCACGCTGCACTTCCGCTTTTAGTGTTGCGCTTCGAAACATAATAGGTGCATAGATTAGTGTTTATTATTCATTAGCGTTGCGTTGCAGGGTCAACGAAGCGTCCAGAAATGGACGCTTGCGCGACGTTGCCTTTTTATTTCCTCTTTGATTCAAGTTAAATTGAGTAAAGTAGCTTTTGCAATAGAATGAAGCACCTTTCGCGATTTGTTTGTTGAATTTGCTATTTGACGAGTAGATTGAGTAGAGTAGCGTCGCGAAGAAGAAGAAGAATGTTCCACTCACGGGTTGATCGGTTTTACGAGTGGATGATTATGATTTTTGGGTGACCCTTCTGGCCACTCAATTCATTTTCATTTAGCGCTCTTCGGGGCTGCTTTTTCACTTTCTTGTAGCGCTCTTCGGGGCTGCTGTTTCGTTTATATGTTATTTCTGTGCCACTTGTGTCTGGTTTATTGTTTCGTTGTTTGTCGAGCATTTGTTATAGAAAAATACCGCTACAAAACATATTTCCTTACTGTCGAAGAATATATTGCATTTCCGGTATAAAGTTACCCTAATTTTTGCATGCATCTCTCATGCATATTACAGGGTACAAATCCGTACATAGATACGAAATGAATGATACGTGGAAACGCGTTTAAAGTAATGTACATCTTTAAGAGTAGAGAATTCGTGTAACGATTCGCGAAGCAAACGTATAGCGATTCAGAATTCGGAATACAAGCAACAATTAAAGTATAGTACGGAGTAATGCAAGTCGAGTAGAGTTACGCATAGTTTATTTAAAGTTTCAATTAAAATACGGTGAGCAATTTTGAAGTCCATAAACTATGCTACGATTTTTCGCTATCGAAATTGCTTTCATTTAAAGTTCGCGATCGTATTTTTTCCTTGTCATGTATTAGAGATCTCTGTCACAGCGTGTTGGAATTGGCTTGCGAAAACTAAAGTTCGTTCGCGCTTATCGTTTACCTTTGATAAGAAAATAGTTTTTTTGCTTGCACTTCGCCGCGTCGCGTTAGCAGTCAAAGTTCCGCGCGTAGTTTTCGCGTGCTCGTTTCGTGTTTGCAAAAATAAAGTAGTCGAAGTATGCAGCAAAATATAGCTACTCCAATTTTTAGTTGCACGCGGAACTTTAATTCCCTTTGATACGCGATCGTTTATCCGTTTGAAAGCCGGATCAATTCGGCGACTAGGATCGCACGTAGCTGCAAAAAGTCATACGCGATTCTATCGCTTCCTTTCTGATTTTGGTACTAAAGCAACACGTTCGCGCGCGAATAGTCAATGCAATTATTAAACAACGGATTTTTACGCATATTCGTGTCTCTTCTTGACAGAGACTCGTTCCACCCTCTAAATATTTACGCGAATCTCTTGCTTGGATATATTACGCGTTGCGTACCTTTTGCACATTTAATTTTGCAAGAAATGCATGAAAAGATTGCGATACTCAGCTAAAGGAATGAAACGTTAACAGAAGTTCATTTCGCGTTGCGAACATTCCAATTCTCCAGTAATCCTTCGTTTCGATACTTTGTATATTTTTGCTTACCGCGTGCATCCATGCCTTATCGCATATCGAAATTTCTTAAAAATGCATAAAAATCCGGGGTCTAATTATTATAGAATCACTTTTCGTTTCGGATAATCCGCGAGTTAGGATTTCTCTGCGTCTAATCTGCTTTCTTTTCAGCGCACTAATCCGACACGTAAGCTTCTTGCAGATCGTTCGATTCGCAGATTCGCATGGAATCAATTATGCGAGCAGCATAACGATTGCAAGAGTATCAGGAGTTAAATAAATTACCTTCAAGTTGACGAAAGTTTACGGTTAAGGTGCATGATCAGTAGTTGACGAAGGTTACTTTTAAGTTAGCCTAAACGTAAGTTCCATGATCTGTAATTGGCAGAGATTACTTTTACTTTAGCTTAACACTAGAACTATCGACAATTACGCTGTTCTTATTTACACGAAACAAATTAAAGCATTAGATAATTTAAGAAGTATATAATGCAATGGAAATAAATCTCTATTTACCCCCTATATTAAAAATCACGGTTTTGTTTGAATAAATTACTGTAATTTTATGTAACTCTTGCGAGGAATTGCAGACGGGTCATTTTGACCACTTCGATAGTTCTAGTGTTAAGTGTAAGTCGCATGATCTGTTAGTTGACGAAGGTTACTTTTAAGTTAGCCTAAACGTAAGTTCCATGATCTGTAATTGGCAGAGATTACTTTTACTTTAGCTTAACACTAGAACTATCGACAATTACGCTGTTCTTATTTACACGAAACAAATTAAAGCATTAGATAATTTAAGAAGTATATAATGCAATGGAAATAAATCTCTATTTACCCCCTATATTAAAAATCACGGTTTTGTTTGAATAAATTACTGTAATTTTATGTAACTCTTGCGAGGAATTGCAGACAGGTCATTTTGACCACTTTGATAATTCTAGTGTTAAGTGTAAGTCGCATGATCAGTAGTTGGCGAAGGTCACTTTTAACCCTTTGCGGACGAGTGTCTGCAAATAATCGCCACTTTTCTGGTTTTGTGGACGCACTGTTCACTGTTAAAGCAGAAAATTTCAATTAATATCGTTGATAAACGCTTCAAAGTTTTAAGAATTTGTTGACCCGGAATTCGAAAGCTTAGAAATTTAAAGGCTTGGAATTCAAAGTCAAAATACTCTTTTAAGTTTTACTATTCGTCGTCCGCAAAGGGTTAAGTTAGCCTAAACGTAAGTTCCATGATCTGTAATTGGCAGAGATTACTTTCACTTTAGCTTAACACCAGAACTATCGACAATTGCGGTGTACTTATTTACACGAAACAAATTAAAGCATTAGATAATTTAAGAAGTATATAATGCAATGGAAATAAATCTCTATTTATCCCCTATATTAAAAATCACGGTTTTGTTTGAATAAATTACTGTAATTTTATGTAACTCTTGCGAGGAATTGCAGACAGGCCATTTTGACCACTTTGATAGTTCTAGTGTTAAGTGTAAGTCGCATGATCAGTAGTAGGCGAAGGTTACTTTTAAGTTGAACTAAACTGTATCGCAGATAGGTGGTGGAGGTTAATGTAGGTAGTGGGTACTTTTAAATTAAACTAAGTTGTAGCTGGGTTACATGTTCTAGGGTTAAGAGCTACACGTATAATTAGAAATCTTTAATTATACGACGTAGTTAAACTTGAGCCCAAGTTTATGCTAAGGTTTAGGGTACATTTTACTTTTAGCTACAAGTTTATCGCGATTCTTTACACGTTCCTTTTGACGTCCGCTTCGCAAAACGATCGGACGGCGAACGTTTTGCCAAGGTTCGTCAAAAGGATAATATAAAATGTTTGTTAAAGATTTGATGAAAAGGAGGGTGGATGGGATCGTGGTTAGGGTGGGTCCTCATTACGCAGCAACCTCCACGATCGGTGGGACCCGGGCAATCGTTATTATTTACCGTATAATTACTAAACGTTTTATATTTTAATATAATGCGCGTATTAATTATATTGCAAATAGTAGCGAGCGAATGGCTGCGTTTAGAGATACGAATATTTGCGTATATTTAATTTCAGAGCGAAATTTTAATTATTTACAGTTCAAAGGATGACGAAAATAATAGCGCGAGAAAGATACGTTGCATGAATTAATACTCGTAACACGTAGCAATGTGATACGCATTAATTAATCGCATTGAAAACAATATTAGCATAGATATACCACGTTTTGCGTATACTTATTTAGCCGTAGAACGAGTGTTTAATAATTTAGATGTATACGAAAGTATGAGGGAAAAAAAATGTGCGTCGCGTGAATTAATAATCGTAACATATGTCAATATGATATGGCTATTAATTTTATCGCAAATAATGCGTATAGGGATAACGATGTTTGCTGTGACTATTAGTCTTAGGGTGAGAGTTGAATACTTTACAAACATAAGATAGAATAGTATTTTCGAAAACAGAGAAACGATAAGAGATAGATGATGCATCGAGTGGCGTATCCGACAATAATATCGAAGAACGAATTAAGTATAGGAGTTAGTAGTAGGATTATGATTAGAATAAATGAAACGGTAACGTAGCTTTCTTCAAATATTTCGTTCAATGAACGACAGTACGTTTCTCATTGTCGAGTATATTCGTATTCATACTAGCCTCAAAATAAAATTGCGCGCGCACGAAACTTTCCCGCGGTTTTTCTACACCCGCCATTTTTTTACGCGGGAAACGGTTAGTTAACGGCCGAGGTGTGTCGCGTTAAGACGCCATTCTCGTTACGGTTAGAAAAATGCGTAAATATCGGTTCATAATCGTTTCTTTCCGCCGAACCCGGGTTAAAATGAAAGCGCGGAGTGCAGCGGACAACAATTAGTTGATTTTAATCGGAAACATGCATCGGTTCATAAATTATAAAGAATGTTATGTGTCGCGTCAGGATCCCGATCTCGACAGAATTAGAAAAATACTTAGATTTCGGTTTCTAATCGCTTGTGTGCAACGAGGCCGGCCAAAAATGAAAGCGCGTGGTACAGCGGATAATAATCAATTGGTTTCATTCGGATATCTGTATCGGTTCATAAAATATAAGGGATTTCGTGTTAGGCGTCAAAATTTCGATCTCGATAGGATTAGAAAAAACCTTAGATTTCGGTTTCTAATCATTTGTGTGCAACGAGGCCAGCCTAAAATGATAGCGCGGGGTTCAACGGATAATAATCAGTTGGTTTTATTCGGATATCTGCATCGGTTCGTAAAATATAAGGGATTTCGTGTTAGGCGTCAGGTTTCCGATCTCGATAGGATTAGAAAAAACCTTAGATTTAGGTTTCTAATCGCTTGTGTGCAACGAGGCCGGTCGAAAATGATAGCGCAAGGTACAGTGGATAATAATCAGTTGGTTTTACTCGAATATCTGCATCGGTTTGTAAAATATAAGGGATTTCGTGTGACGCCTCAGGTTTCCGATCTCGATAGGATTAGAAAAAACCTTAGATTTCGGTTTCTAATCACTTGTGTGCAATGAGGCCGGCCAAAAATGAAAGTGCGTGGTACAGCGAATAATAATCAATTGGTTTTATTGGGATATTTGCATCAGTTTGTAAAATATAAGGGATTTCGTGTGATGCGTCAGGTTTCCGATCTCGATAGGATTAGAAAAAACCTTAGATTTCGGTTTCTAATCACTTGTGTGCAACGAGGCGGGCCTAAAATGATAGCGCAGGGTACAGTGGATAATAATCAGTTGGTTTTATTCGAATATCTGCATCGGTTCGTAAAATATAAGGGATTTCGTGTGACATGTCAGGATTCCGATCTCGATAGGATTAGAAAAAACCTTAGATTTCGGTTTCTAATCACTTGTGTGCAATGAGGCCGGCCAAAAATGAAAGTGCGTGGTACAGCGGATAATAATCAATTGGTTTTATTGGGATATTTGCATCGGTTTGTAAAATATAAGGGATTTCGTGTGACGCCTCAGGTTTCCGATCTCGATAGGATTAGAAAAAACCTTAGATTTCGGTTTCTAATCATTTGTGTGCAACGAGGCAGGCCAATAATGATAGCGCAGGGTTCAGTGGATAATAATCAGTTGGTTTTATTCGGATATCTGCATCGGTTCGTAAAATATAAGGGATTTCGTGTGACGTGTCAGGATTTCGATCTCGATAGGATTAGAAAAAACCTTAGATTTCGGTTTCTAATCACTTGTGTACAACGAGGCGGGCCTAAAATGATAGCGCAGGGTACAGTGGATAATAATCAGTTGGTTTTATTCGAATATCTGCATCGGTTCGTAAAATATAAGCGATTTCGTGTGACGTGTCAGGATTCCGATCTCGATCGGATTAGAAAAAACCTTAGATTTCGGTTTCTAATCGCTTGTGTGCAACGAGGCCGGCCAAAAATAAAAGTGGAAGGTGCAGTGAATAACAATCAATTGGTTTTATTGGGATATTTGCATCGGTTTGTAAAATATAAGGGATTTCGTGTGATGCGTCAGGTTTCCGATCTCGATAGGATTAGAGAAATGCTTAGATTTTCGTTTCTAATCGCTTGTGTATAACGTGGCCGGTCTAAAATGAAAGTGGAAGGTGCAGTGAATAATAATCAATTGGTATTATTCGGATATTTGCATCGGTTCGTAAAATATAACGGATTTCGTGTGACGCGTCAGGTTTCCGATCTCGATAGGATTAGAAAAATGCTTAGATTTAGGTTTCTAATCGCTTGTGTGCAACGAGGCCGGCCAAAAATGAAAGTGGAAGGTGCAGTGAATAATAATCAATTGGTTTTATTCGGATATTTGCATCGGTTCGTAAAATATAAGGGATTTCGTGTGACGCGTCAGGTTTCCGATCTCGATAGGATTAGAGAAATGCTTAGATTTTCGTTTCTAATCGCTTGTGTATAACGTGGCCGGTCTAAAATGAAAGTGGAAGGTGCAGTGAATAATAATCAATTGGTTTTATTCGGATATTTGCATCGGTTCGTAAAATATAAGGGATTTCGTGTGACGCGTCAGGTTTCCGATCTCGATAGGATTAGAGAAATGCTTAGATTTTCGTTTCTAATCGCTTGTGTATAACGTGGCCGGTCTAAAATGAAAGTGGAAGGTGCAGTGAATAATAATCAATTGGTTTTATTCGGATATTTGCATCGGTTCGTAAAATATAAGGGATTTCGTGTGACGCGTCAGGTTTCCGATCTCGATAGGATTAGAGAAATGCTTACATTTTCGTTTCTAATCGCTTGTGTATAACGTGGCCGGTCTAAAATGAAAGTGGAAGGTGCAGTGAATAATAATCAATTGGTATTATTCGGATATTTGCATCGGTTCGTAAAATATAACGGATTTCGTGTGACGCGTCAGGTTTCCGATCTCGATAGGATTAGAAAAATGCTTAGATTTAGGTTTCTAATCGCTTGTGTGCAACGAGGCCGGCCAGAAATGAAAGTGCAAGGTGCAGTGAATAAGAATCAATTGGTTTTATTCGGATATCTGCATCGGTTCGAAAAATGTAAAGGATTTCGTGTGACAGGTCAAGATTCCGATCACGATAGGATTAGAAATATGCTTAGATTTCGCTTCCTAATCGTTTGTTTCCATCGAAAGTGGTATTAAATGGAAGTACAAAGTGCAGTAGTTAATAATCAGTGGTGTTATTCGGATATCTACATCGATTCGTGAAATGTAAAGGATTTAGTGTGACGTGTCAGGATTCCGATCTCGATAGGATTAGAAAAATGCTTCGATTTCGCTTCCTAATAGTTTGTTTCCATCGAAAGTAGTATATAATGAAAGTACAAAGTGCAGTAG
The DNA here is from genome assembly GCA_028830335.1 of Eucera pruinosa. Taxonomy (NCBI): domain Eukaryota; kingdom Metazoa; phylum Arthropoda; class Insecta; order Hymenoptera; family Apidae; genus Eucera; species Eucera pruinosa. The sequence continues at coordinate 16,593,305 of JAMYCR010000006.1, forward strand.
TTAATAATCAGTGGTTTTATTCGAATCCGTGCATCGGCTCGCAAATTATAATGAAATGCGTCCTAACTCGTTAAGACTCCACTCTAGATAGGATTAGAAAAGTGACCCTTGCATTTCATTTGTTATAAATAAATTTATAGCACGCTGTAATAGACTACTCGAAAAGTACCCGAAGAAAAATATTAATTTCTCGGCACCTAGACGTGCTATTTCAATGCCCCTTGGCTTAAATTAAAGGGGAAGGTCCAAGGTATGTTATACTCTTAGTATTTTGTCAGTAAACATTGCGGTTAACTTGTTACAATCTTTCTAACATATTTTTCCTATTTTTTGTAGCTACTCAAAAACTGTACTTGGAAAGGATTTAAAGGTATATCGAGATCATTCCTTAGGCATTTTCCTTTAATTTGAGCCGTGGATGATCCAAATGGGACGTCTACAAGCTGAGAAATTAGCGTATTAAGAAAACTACATCAGTTTTGTTCGATAAAGTTTGTCCGAACAATGAGTAACTCTTGTTAAAGAAAAAAATTAATTTCTCCGCTTCTAGTTGTCGCATTTGGATCACCCGGGACTCAAATTAAAGGGGAAGGTCCCAAGAATATTACCCCATAGCCTTTTGCAACTAGCCCTTACAGTTCGTTTGTTATAAACAAATATATCGCGTCATGGTAGATTGTTTATAAAGTATTCGAAGAAAAATATTAATTTCTCGGCACCTAGACGTCCTATTTCAATGTACCTTGGCTTAGATTAAAGGGGAAGGTTCCAGGTATGTTATACTTTTACCAATTTGCCAATAAACATTGCGGTTAATTTGTTATAAACAAATATTTCCTATTTTTTCAGCTACTAAAAGACTGTACTTGGAAAGGCTTTAAAGGTATATGGATAGCATTCCTTGGACTTCTCCCTTTAATTTGAGCCGTGGATGATCCACGTGGGACGTCTAGAAGCCGAGAAATTAGCATATTAAGCAGACTGCAGCAGTTTTGCCCCATGAAATTGGTCGGAACAATGAATAATTTTTGTTATAGAAAAAAATTGATTTCTCCGCTTCTAGGCGTTGGATTTGGATCATCCGCGACTCAACTTAAAGGGGAAGGTCCCAAGAATATTTCCTCCCTAGCGTTTTGCAACTAGCCCTTGCAGTTCATTTGTTATAAACAAATACATATAACGTCATTGTAGATTACTCAAAAAGTACCTGAAGAAAAATATTAATTTCTGGGCTCCTAGACATCCGATTTCAATGCTTCTTGGCTTAAATTATAGTGAAGGGTCCCAAGAATATTATTCTGCAGTCTTTTGCAAATAGCCCTTGCAGTTCGATTGTTACAAACAAGTATATAACGCGTCATCGTAAATTACTCAGAAAGTACTTGAAGAAAAATATTAATTTATCGGCTCCTAGACGTCCGATTTCAATGCCCCTTGGCTTACATTAAAGGGGAAGGTCCAACGTATATTATAATCTTATCAATTTGCCAATAAACATTGCGGTTAATTTGTTATAAACAAATATTTTCTATTTTTTGCAGCCACTTAAAAACTATACTTGGGAAGGCTTTAAAAGTATATGGAGAGCATTCCTTGGTCATTTCCCTTTAATTTGAGTCCTGGATGATCCAAATCGGATGTCTAGAAGCCGAGCAATTAGCATTTTAACCCAACTGCTACAGTTTTTTTCGATAGCATTTATCCGAAGAGTGGATCATTCTTGTAGATGAAAAAAGTTAATTTCTCCGCTTCTAGGCAATGGATTTCGATCATCCGCGATTCAAATGAAAGGGGAATATTCAAGGAATATGCTTGATATACTTTTTAATCAATTTCATGCACACTTTTTATGTTATTAATAAAAAAAGATAACATTTCTTTATAACAAAGAAACCGCACTGATTAGCAGCATAAAAGGTATCAAACATTGTAGCCGGAAGTCTCCCCTTTCATTTGAGTCGCGGTTGATCCAAATGAGACGTCTAGAAACTGAGAAATTAGAATTTTAAGAAAACTGGAAAAGCTTTGTCCAATTGTGTATTCCCGGATAATCACCAAGCGGCAAAGGTATTGACCAATTCGGTGACTTTTTCCGACGCGCCATCTAGCGGTAGAAATGTGAAACTAAACATGTAATTAATGAAAAATTTTAATTAATTCTTATTGAATTAAAAAATTAATATCTCCGCTTCTAGGCATCGGATCGGGACAAACGACGACTCAAATGAAAGGGGAGACTTTCGGCTACAATGTTTGATACCTTTTATGCTGCTAAACAGTGCGGTTTCTTTGTTATAAAGAAATGTTATCTTTTTTTATTAATAACATAAAAAGTGTGCATGAAATTGATTAAAAAGTATATCAAGCATATTCCTCGAATATTCCCCTTTCATTTGAGTCGCGGTTGATCGAAATCCATTGCCTAGAAGTGGAGAAATTAATTTTTTTCATCTACAAGGATTATCCATTCTTCGGATAAATGTTATCGAAAAAAAACTGTAGCAGTTGGGTTAAAATGCTAATTGCTCGGCTTCTAGACATCCGATTTGGATCATCCAGGACTCAAATTAAAGGGAAATGACCAAGGAATGCTCTCCATATACTTTTAAAGCCTTCCCAAGTATAGTTTTTAAGTGGCTGCAAAAAATAGAAAATATTTGTTTATAACAAATTAACCGCAATGTTTATTGGCAAATTGATAAGATTATAATATACGTTGGACCTTACCCTTTAATTTAAGCCAAGGGGCATTGAAATCGGACGTCTAGGAGCCGATAAATTAATATTTTTCTTCAAGTACTTTCTGAGTAATTTACGATGACGCGTTATATACTTGTTTATAGCAATCGAACTGCAAGGGCTAGTTGCAAAAGACTGCAGGATAATATTCTTGGGACCTTTCACTATAATTTAAGCCACGAAGCATTGAAATCGGATGTCTAGGAGCCCAGAAATTAATATTTTTCTCAGGTACTTTTTGAGTAATCTACGATGACGTGATATGTATTTGTTTATAACAATCGAACTGCAAGGGCTAGTTGCGAAAGACTGCAGGATAATATTCTTGGGACCTTTCACTATAATTTAAGCCACGAAGCATTGAAATCGGATGTCTAGGAGCCCAGAAATTAATATTTTTCTCAGGTACTTTTTGAGTAATCTACGATGACGTGATATGTATTTGTTTATAACAATCGAACTGCAAGGGCTAGTTGCAAAAGACTGCAGGATAATATTTTTGGGACCTTTAATTATAATTTAAGTCACGAAGCATTTAAATCGGATATCTAGGAGCCCAGAAATTAATATTTTTCTTCAGATACTTTTTGAGTAATCTACGATGATGCGATATGTATTTATTTATAACAAATGAACTGCAAGGTCTAGCTGCAAATGTCTATAGGGTAATATTCTTGGGACCTTCCTCTTTAATTCAAGCTAAGGGGCATTGAAATCGGACGTCTAGAAGCTGATAAATTAATATTTTTCTTCGGACACTGTTTGAGTAATCTACGATGACGCGATATGTATTTATTTATAACAAATGAACTGCAAGGTCTAGCTGCATATGGCTATAAGGTAATATTCTTGGGACCTTCCTCTTTAATTCAAGCCAAGAGGCATTGAAGTCGGACGTCTAGGAGCTGATAAATTAATATTTTTCTTCGGACACTGTTTGAGTAATCTACCATGGTGCGATATATTTGTTTATAACAAACGAACTGCAAAGGCTACTTGCAAAAGACTGTAGGATAATATTCTCGGGACTTGAGAAGTGAATGAAATTCGGTTTATAGAAGATTAAATGCTGGAAGTCCAATACATACGAAAGATATACTTCTACGCACGTTATTATAAATTAAGTCATTATAGATCGATCATATCGGAACCAATTTATTAACAATTTCCATCGTTTTATAAACGCCGATGTTTTATCCTAGTAATAAGGTAGCCTCCTGATTATTTCACATAAAAACGAATAATCTATTCTATGCTTCGTCAATGATAAATTAGTCTATTTAACCAAACTTACGCGTGCAATTATATTTCAATTCGAATGAATTTTAATTCGAACGTGGTGCGATTCGAATCCGTGAGAATGTTAGAAGTTTCAAAGTACAGGTGGGTCTCTTACAACGCGGTTGATACGTTCCTTGAAAATACACCATAGAAACGTGGCATTGTAGGAAAATGTCCACATTTCCTAAACCGCGTTGTAGGAAAATTTCCGTATTTTTTCAACCATGTTGTAGGAAACCGTGTTGTAAAGGTACCGCGTTGTAAGAGACCCACCTGTAATTTACCATCGTATTCAATTTCAATTCGATTTACACCGGTTCTTCGCGGAAGTAGACGCAAAAGCGTGGCATTGGTCATTTTCAGAAGAATCCCTCTAATTACGCGTTAAGCGTTTCAAAATGAAGATATTTACCCAGGTAACGCACCGTATCGCGAATCCTATAACTTTAAACGGCATTAAGATTCACGTGTTTACATAATTTCGCGATATTTTAAGCGGACGGTCGCTTCGGCGATAACGAGCGAAACTGACGAACAATTGTTATTCCTTTCGCTGACAAATACGATAATTCCTCGCGATAGTAAGCACTCGTTATTCTTTGTCACCGCGACATCGCGCAATTCCTTTCGACAAAGCTCGCATAACGAATGTTAACCGTTTGCACTCGGTTGGCTCCGCTATGGAGACATTCGTAAATCGTATCAAAAGTCAATGTTCGTGTTTCTTTAATTCTATATTAACCAATTCGATTGCCATTTCTTCTGAAATCAAGGCAAATTTCTCAATTCCAAAATACGTAACTTATCAACGTTCTCACAATAATCAGAGAAACGTAATGGAGCTGCTGTCGTATCATATTAAAACTAGTTTCGAGTGCAAAGGGTTAACTTGTCCCAGCCTTCTTCATCCGTAGAACGCGTAATTTCTTGAATATCGCAAGAACTCCCTTTATACAGGGTTATCCAAAAGTACCTTTAGGATGTCGAACGAGAATATCTGTCGAACGCCATGTTTGTTAGTATAATAAAATAGAGGTGAAAAAAATAAAAATTGAAACGAGAACGAACGAAGATAATAGAAATAAAGAAACAGATTAGAAAAGGGTAAAGTAGAAAGGGAAAGAAAAAAAGTGAAGGTATGTGTTCCTATATGTTAGAGTTTTTACTGAGTAACTTCTGTTCGCTTGCGAGGTTCTGGGGTAAGTGCCGTGAGGTTCAACACAGTCCTCTTACCAGAAGGCACCCTTGCCTTCCCCACTCCGTGGCCAGATCCTCCACAGCAGAGATCCTATTCTTTTAGCAACGCAACTTCGGCCTGCTTGCTATCTCACTCTAAACTCTGTAGCTTATTATCAACAGGCGATGGCTCGGGGACCCAACGTGGTCGCCAGTCATCGCCTGGTTTTCGACTTTGTAAACAATGAAGCTATACGGCTCTAGGGCGCCAGACATCGGGGGACGATGTCTGGAAAATCTCGTGCGCTAAGGGTACTTTCCCTAGCCACGCGCGGCCTAAGTCCCAATCGTAAATCTTACAGCGGCGACAATGCGTCGCCTGCGACCCTTGGCCGCCTGCAAGACACGTGGACGCTAACATATAGTTTATTTTGGATAACCCTGTATAATCCTTTGACATACAATAACGAGTCACACTTGTTTTAGAAATAATAGATTAGGCATAGTAGTGTGGCGGCTCTCCTGCACCCACCACTAGAGGGACATACAAAATAGGACATTCTCGAAAGTACTCGCTCCAACTACCTCGTCCATATATATACCGCCTTTAACTTTCCTTCCAATATCCCAACGTCTAAGGCAGGACCTGCTAGGTAGCCTTACTTGATGAGTCCACTAGCAGGCCCAGGACGAAACGCAACACCCTTCCTTTTCCTATTCTATCCACTCTCTACAGCTCCACAATAGATTCAACTAAAACGAAATAATATCGAAGCTGAAATATAATTCGAACTTTAATCCTAGCGCATTAGTTTTATAAAATTGGGGATTGTTGAATAAAAATTGCTTATAATATTCTCAAATAATTCGTACGCGAAACGATATGAAAACAGTGCTTAAGTAACAACACTAGCATACATAAGTATAATAATATAATCGTAGGTCAAGGGATTAAAATGATATTTAAAAATTTGGAGGCTTCGTTTTCGAATAAATCGATCTCGAAGATTCGTAAATTCGAAGATATTGTAGCAGCTTTTACAGGGTTAATTTAACCCCACGTAATTTGCCTGAAACTTGAGAAAATTTATTTTAACTCTTCGTCGGATTCCCAAATTCTAATTCTATAGTTTTAAGTTTCCATTTATTTCAATCGGCGCGTTAATAAGTGCAAAGTAATTGCTTTGTATTATTAACAAATTTGAAGGGATAATGCGAGATTAAATAAATTTTCAAATAAATGCATCGACGCCTATCGAAACACGATGAGTTTAAATTTATCACCGAAGAAGAATTAAATACAAAACAGTTCCAAATACAAAATAATACCAATGAAATCCTTTGGTAGAGAACGATTGTAAACATTCGAAAAGCAGAATTAACCCTTTGCACTCGAAAGGTGAATTAACCCTTTACATTCTCAGCCACCAAAATTGTTCTCCGTCTCTTTATGTTTTATATACTTATTGTAAAATTAATTTGATCGTCTATTGCTACTTGTAAATTTCGTCTCTTTATTTTTAGTGTTCGCGTTTAGTAATTTTCTATGAAATTGGCTATTTTTTCTCCCCCTACAATAAGTAAAATGAACCAGTTTTAATAACTCTAAAGTGCAAAGGGTTAATGAATTTGGTCTATGAACTGTGACTCGTTTAATGGTTGCTCGAAGATGCAGGCAACAACGAGATCCTTTCTCTTCTTCGATCGTTCCCTAATCCTATGAATGCCAAACGACCAATTGCGCAAAGATTCTTTTGCCTCTTTGCCCGACCTTTCTTAGGATTCTTTTTTCGCCGACAAATCTTTCGCAAACTCGTCACCATTAATCGCTGCCGGAATGTTTCCCAATATTTGCAACACGCGCGAACAAAAGAACTGGTCCTATCTCGTGTCGACTGCTTTTATTATTTCAATTGCGATACTTTCTCTTCTCGCGGTGCTCTAAAGTAGGATTCAAATTGTTTTACGAACTATTCGTGGCTAATTTCCGCGGATTTATTACATTTATTACGAACAGAAAAATATTGACGATAATATGAAAACTTATGTTTTCTTTAAGGGGATGTTTCCACCCCTAGAATCGTTTCTTTGCCGAAACAAAAAAATGGATCCATTAATCCTTTCGCTACGGTTTTCTGAAAATGAAAGCTACGACCACGGATGAGAAATAATTTTTGTTAATATGAAAATTCGACGAATATAAGTATTTAGATGTTTTATATCGTCGATTATGGTCTAATATTGTTGTAGGAATAAAAACAGATATAATACTACACGGTAGAGAAACAATGTGGATACTCTTAATAAATAGTTGTCGAGTCTTTGACACTAGGTTTACGGAACTCGTCGCGTTGACGCATTTCAGATTTCGTACCTAAAATTGTAGAGACCATAAATATTATTTTTCAGTACTTTATGTTAATTTTAATTAATACAATGGTATGAATATATATTCTACGCGATTCTCTTCATCCTCACGCTTCTACGTTCGAATATTTATATGCAGTGTACATATTTTTTCGGAAGCGTGTCAAATTATGCACGTAACGTCCGTAAACCTAGTGTTAAGGAAGATTTTTTAGTTAAACAAAGGTTTTTAGGGACTAGGTCAGTCGGGTGTCCTTGTTACGGATTTCAACTGGGTCAACGTTTAACGTTTGAAAGAATTCTCGGTGTATCTTGCTGAATCGCATCAATCGATCGATGTACATAACTCGAAAAAAAAAAACGCGCGTTTGTAAGGTGCAATTGCGAAACGGAAATGGTGTGTGTTGGTAGTGAAACGAACGAAACTGAGGAGTTGCGTTCTATGGTCGAACGTCAATCAACTTAAATAGCGGAAGTAATTTAAATCGAGGCATTAAAATTCTATACTTCTTTGATTTATGACGGCCAAATTATGATTGCGCTCCGCACATTATGGTTTTAATGCGGTCAAAGGCACGAAGGAATTCGCCGTATCGAAAAGCGTGTTTAACCGAGAAGTTAGACAAATTTACGAGTAGCAATAGAAGATAAAATTATTTTACAAATAATGCGTATAAAACATGGAGACAGAAGAATTTCGGTGACCAAGAATTGTCCATCGCGGTGTAAAGGATTAAAGCTAACAAAACAAAATCTCTTCGGTCCGATGTTTACGTTTGTCGAAGAGTTAAGAAATATAATACCGTGAAAAGGGAAATGGATAATGTTATCAGTGGAAACAAAACGACGGAATGTTGACTCATTGCTCAGTTAGTGAAACCCAAATATGATTAAAACGATGGCAAAAATTTGTTTATATTATACTTAATCATTTGATAATACAGGTGGACCTCCTACAACGCGGTAGATAAGTTACTTGAAAATACAGTATAGAATTGTGGCGTTCTATAGAGTTATCCAAAATAACAGTTACACACTCTCGAGTTTTCAGCGTTAAACGAAACATCACTGTACGAACTTGTTGCTCAGCTGCGCCGTATAACGTATTCCACCCAACATTCTCCTCAAAACTCTCCCGCAACTCCAAAACCTGACCTAAACATCCAACAAAGCCGCCAATCAAAGGTCTCTGCAACTAGAAAAAGTTCCAAACTCTCGAAGTTCCCAAAGAATCCTGTTGAAGGATCACTTTTATCCTTGGACCATTAGTTGAAAGTTGAAAGGCCACTATGTAGTTGAAAGTTGAAAGACTATGAACTCTCTCTCCCTCTCTGTCTCTCCTCTTCCAAAGGATTCGCGTCCGAATGGGGTGCAATTGAAGAAGAAAGGTGCAATTTCGTTTCTGGGCTAATTCCGCGCGCTCTGATTGGCCTGGATGTTGTTGCGCTTATGGCGAATCGAATTAGAGGCGCGAGTTTGATACAGTGCGACACGGTAGCCTGGTTTCCAGCGTCTGGACACTGCGAAGAGACGAAGGTGTCATCGATGACGTAAGCGGAGGGCTCAGACCGGTGTATTGATTCCGTGACGTCATGGAAAGACGTCTACGCACGCAACAAGCGAGCCGCCGAATTCGTTAGATTCCTACCCGTTTCTCAGCTTCCAGCGATTCTTCCCCCGTAATGAGTCTTTCGGGGAATCTACTATGCTTCAAAGCACAGATAATATTCTCTAGCGTCCTGTTTTTCAGATCTCTATTAACCCTTTGCACTCGAAAGTTCTTTAATAGTTTGATCCACTACTAAGTAATATAAGTAATATTTTATGAAAACGGGAAAAGACTTCAATTTTGTCTCTTTCGAAAGAAATGAAAATCAGGATTGGTTAAAATGGATTTAAAACTTGCGTAAAATATAAAATTTGTTACCATAACAGAGCCAGTGCAGTGCAAACAGTTAACCCTTTCACTGCAGCACCATGAAATTTAAACGCGTTTGAGTCGTTTGTATATTTTATTGTTGCAAAAATTGGATAGGTTCGGGTTAGGTTTATTAACGTGAAATAATTGTAGTGACGTAAAATGAAATAATTCCTTTTACGTGGTTTGCGAAAGTATGTAAGTATCATTCCGAATCCCGATTCTTTGCATACTTTTACGTTGATTTACCTTCTCCAAATGATAAATTGTCCACAGTATTTTTGAAATTCTGAAGCTTTGAATTTGAAGCTTTGAAGAATTGTAAATATTTTGGTTTACTACCCAAAGGTTAATTATTTCATTTGAGAGGTTGCAATCTGACCTTTGAATTTTTTTTTTCAAATACGTGGTACGATTTTTACTTTTGGTAATTTTAATTCGACTACTACTAACTTGTTAATTAGATTTACGCGAAGGCAAGTTGAGCAGCAAAGGTGTATTCAGAAAAAAAACTTGTTGCAACGCAGGCAACATTTTCATCTGGTAATGCAAACGAACATAGGCACTAATGACACGTTTCGCGTAATCGCGGAGACAGTGATAAAATACGCCTTGCGTCGATCTTTCAATCATGTTCTGTAATTATCCGACGACCAGCTACGTTATTGTAGAAAACGCGTATCGCACCTAACACGTAAATCTTCTTAATGCAAGATTCCAACGAATGGACAACTTAATGGTTTGTAAATGTCCATTCTATTTTCGTCACCATTCAGAATTCGTTGCTTTGAAAATTTCAAGCTTCGCGGATTCGAACAGTAAAGATTTGAACAGTCGAAATTTGAGGCTTTGGGATTTTGCGGGTTCGAGAACTCGAGCTTCGAGTATTCCATGCTTTGAGAATTCGTAGTTTCAAAAATTTGAAACTTTGAAAATATTTGGCCTCGAAAATTCGAAGCTTTGAAAATTTGTAGCTTTGGGCGTTCGTAGCTTTGAGAATTCGTATTTTTGAGACTTCGTAGTTTTGAGAATTAGTAGGTTTGGGAGTTCGTAGCTTTGAGAATTCGTAGTTTTGAGAATTAGTAGATTTGGGAGTCGTAGCTTTGAGAATTCGTAGTTTTGAGAATTAGTAGATTTGGGAGTCGTAGCTTTGAGAATTCGTAGTTTTGAGAATTAGTAGATTTGGGAGTCGTAGCTTTGAGAATTCGTAGTTTTGAGAATTTAAAGCTTTGTGAATTCGAAACTTTGAGAATTAGTGGCTTTAGAAATTCGTAGCCTTGAAAATTCAAAGCTTTGGAGATTTGAAACATTGGGAATATAAAGATTTTTAAGAATTTCAAGCTTTGAAATTGGAGCTCACACCATATATCCGCATTCTTCCTAAATATTTAAATTTCTTTAAAAAAGAAGTTATTTTCCATTCGAGAATATATAAAAGCAAATAGGTACGCTAATTCGCCGTTTCTAAACCAGAACCTCTACAATTTTCCATTATTCCGCTGCAACAACCGCAAACGTGTAAATTTGCAAGAACACGGTAAAAAGCAGAACAAGTAATTACTCGTATCGCGTTCAGAGGTTGATACAGCCGTGTATTAGCATGTTTAACGAGCCATTTCTTGCAGGAGAAATGCCATAAAAATCCGGCTTACGAGCATACCAAGAAGAAGAAAAAGAAAAAAAGGAACGCTAACGTTGCTATACCTCCAATAACGTGCTTTTCGCAAAAAAGGAAGAAAGCAAAAAGAAGAGGGGGGCCTCGGAAAAATGAAATTCCACGGTTGCATGACTCTCTTGGAATCGAAGGGGATTAATCGATTAAGGTTTCACGAAACGTGAGGTGAGAAATTGCGTCACGTAGTATAGTTAATTCACCGTTCTACGAAAGGGAACATCGTGACGAGAGTACAAAGGTGGCAGCTGGCCCTTACCAAGGGACTTTCGCCGGACCAAAACGTTCTCTTTCTATTCCACAAGATCTTGCACCCCTTTGTAACTGGTTTCTCCGCTTTGTCTAATTTCTGAAGTTCTTAGACCAGCTGCTGGCCCTTTGTCCTTCGACGGGTTCTCGCTCTTACCGGACACGTGCAACCTTCCTTTTGTTTCTTCGTATTTTTTAATTGCAATCGGCGTGTTTCGGGACGGCGATGGTAGGTGGCACAGTTGGGCATTATTCGAATACAATTTTGTTCCAATAACATGCCGACATTAAATCCTTCGATTAACATACCGAGCAAATTACTCGAGTAACACTTCGAAAAACAAATTATTCGAGTAATCTTCGAAGAGTTGGTATTAATGAATCATATTTGAAGAAAGAAAGTAACCAAAGTTAGAAAAAGTTTTACCTATACAAGGTAAAATATTGTAATTTCATTCGAATAATTTCTCGAATAGAATTTCGTTCGAAATGTTACTTCAACAAGCTTCTATTTTTATTATTATGGAAAGGGAATGAACGAAATTTTCGTTTTAGTTATACTTAATGTAATTATTATAAAAGTTTCACACGTTACTCGAAGCCTTCCTTTGACAAACAAATGGTTATATTGACAACAAGCGTGAGAGGGTCACAAAGAGTAATTGAAGAAACAAGATTATGCAACTTGTTAACGGTGAAACGCGTTTGCGTATCCTATAAGGGATGCACGATCTTATTTTCTTCGTCGTCGGCAAACATCGATTCGTATCCAAGTAATCGCGATCTCCCATTCCTTTACTTCCTCTTGTTTGTTTTTTTTTTATTCAACCTTTCTCTAACGTAGAAAGCGATACTCGTAAATTATTTTCTTGCACGGCATTCGGTGCAATTTTATTTTGCACAACTTGATTAACCCATTCGCTACAGGAAAATTGGTTATTTCTGGTTCAAGCAGTGTGACATCTACTATTTCGAAAATTAATGTGTAACTAGACTGCGGATATTTATGCAAAATCGTTTCTTTTTAAGTGAAACCAAAAGAGTGGAATTTAACATTAGATTTACGGATATCGATTGTACAATTTAACCCTTTGCGGACGAGTGTCGACAAATAGTCGCGTAATCATTTTTTGGCTTTCCGAAACTACTTGAAATCGTTGGAAATTAAATGGTTTGGAACTGAAAAGTCTGAAAACTCAAAGTCGTAGAATTCAAAACTCAAGTACTTCAACAAGTTTCATTACTTCTCGTCCGCAAAGGGTTAAAGGGTTTCCCAAAAAATAGATCTTGCACAGTTGGAGAAAATAGTACGTTGAATTACGATAATTATTCGTGTCATATCAACCGGAGTCAACGTAAATTGCTTGCAAATAATATTTGTGAGTTCTATAACTTTAAACGTGAAGTCGGAAATCCGTCAAATTGACGGGTTCCGTAAATCTCCTGTTAATATAGGTCTATTTGATCCTCCAACGGTTGCAATTTGTATTTTGCTTTGAGTATTTCGTACAGTTTCATATACCATATGGAATTTATCCTTTTTTTTTTACAAATTTAAATTTGCCATAGGTGCATAAAAGTTCGCAGTCTATAGGTACGAGGAAAATTCAACGGGTGACCATAGTTGCATTTAGTACACAAGAGGATAGTCACCCGGGGTATCGAAAGAGTTAAATGATTCGTACTCGATCGTCGAAGCGATTAACGTTAATCGCGTGAAACTTCCCCGGTTTGCGTAGTAGAGGAAGTAGAAGAACGGAGGAAAAACTCTTGGAAAAGCACGTACCATTCGATAACGATCTCTGCTGCCGCTTCCCTTCCTTTTTCGAGAAACAGTATCGTTATCCCAGATTGCGTTAACTTCGTTCCAACTGTTTTCTCACCATCTCACGTTTCGAGCGAGTCAAACTCGTATTCATACATCGCTGTCACCTTGCAAATACACGCGGTGTTCGTAAATTCATTCATAAAAATGCTACCGTGACGCTTTTTACAGTCGGTTCATTCGTTTCAGGAGTGAATCGGTCAACTTAGGAATTGAAATTGTTGGAAATTATGGAATATCGCGGAAAATACAAAGAGAGAAAGAGGTCCTAGAAAAAATTATAAAATAATATACAGAATTTAAAGGAGGTGAATTAAATTTCGTTACAAATGTCCCAAGTATTTGTTTCGTTTTGTCTATAATATGCGTCACGGTGATGATCAGTGATTTTAAGGTAAAGGGTTAATTTCACTTCACCAAATTTTCTGATATATTTTTCGTTAGTGAATTATTTAATTTAGAACATAAAATTGCTCCGGTTACGTTTAGATTTAGATTTTCGACTTCTGTCGTTGAACTTCACTTCACAATATTCTCAGATTTATTTATTTAGTTCGCTAATGTGTTCATTTAAAACGTAAAAACGCTCCGGTTAGGTTCGCGTTAGATTCGGAAGTATTGACAATTTCGACGACGAACCTTAAGAAGTCTAAGGAATTATTGCGAATCCTAACATATTTGGGGAGTTGTCCTCCCATTCTGTCCTGAGTATCAAGTTCCGGGGGTTTTGGGGATTTCCCACGTCTCTAATGGAAAAACATTGATATCGTGTGTAATGGAGCAGAAGGTGACATCAACTCGATACGTTAAACTGCGTAGTTTACCAGAGGCGAAAATAAGCGTCCACGACAAAGCGTAATACGATAAATCGCCGTTCCTCGAAATGCTGATGCATCAGTTGCATCGCAATTTGCATCGAAGTCATCCATTTCAGAAGCCTTTGATTCGGTAACACAGGAATTTTTGTCAAATTTTGGGAAAGTATACTGAGAACAGAAAACAATCGCAATTTGCACCCTAATCCAGCAATCGATCCATCATTTTCCCTCGGCCATTGCGAAAGCCTTCGATTTCGCAAAATAGGAATTTTTGTAAAATTTTGCGGAAGGAAAACGAGAGTAGATATAACTTACTAGATGATCAATAGATTACTTTGTCCTCTGTAATCTGTAATCGTACTTTGGTACACTAATAGATTCTTTATCCGTATGACAAGATAAATAAATAAATTATAAATGCACGGAACTTGGTTATTTTTTTATATTGCTCGATTTAGAGCAACGTTTCAAATTGGCAATTCTTAAGTGAAGTCTCTGTTAGTATTTCTAAACAAAAGATGCAAATAAAATTTGGTAAATAATAGGAGGTAGCTTTTATAAAGATAACCAAGAAACGAGGGGCAAGAGAAGCTCTGAAATTGCAACGACATCGTGCGTGTAATTAACCCTTTCGCTACGAAAAACGTGTATACATACGTCCTGAATAAACTGGGCTATCGTTTGTAAAAACGCGACCATATTTTGCTTTGCATCGCAATAATATTCGATTTGTTATTCGTATTATTTTACAAACGAATCAATAACACCAGGTATCTAAATGTTTACACGTACACTATTCCTAAATCGATCAAAATTATCCTCATCTGTGTGCATTAGAAACAGTTTTGAACTTTAACACTATTCGTACCACGCCTGGTTAAATGACCGGTTTTAAAATATTTGGTTTAAGATTCTACATTCATTGTTATCCCTTTCGTCTATTTAACTTTATGACAATTCTTTTATTGCTTGCTTAATCAGTTTCACACATTTTGTTTTCCTTCTTCGTTTTTTTCTTTTTTTAATTAGAATGATCTATTGAATAAATACGTGTAAAACGCTGGTACGAATAGTGTTAAGCTGCCGCAGCGAAAGGGTTAATTAACTAATAGAGATTGCGTCTTACCTTGGATGTTTACTGTAATTTTACATCTACTATGTTCGCAATGTACCTTTATTGTGAATGTAAATTGCTTACAATTGCATAAACATCCGTAGTCCAGTTATGAGACACTAGAATTGATTAGATACGAAGAGGCCGTGATTAGCAACGGTATCGTAAATTTTATTGAAATCTATACACGGCAAATTGTATGGAAAAAGGAAGATTAATTGCGACGGATAGATTAATGGTCGGGATTATTATTCCGCGCGTTATTGCTCGTCCGACGTGTTACGGTGTAAAAGTGTGGTAAAAGTACTTTACGAACGACGGTGAATGTAAATTTACCGCATGTTGGCTCGCGCGAGTGCGCAACGTGGTTGATAGTCGATAAAGTATTCGATGCAGATTGACGTGGTATCGTGCAGGTGCACCACTTCATATAGGATACCGCACGATCGACGTGTGAGGCATTAAAGTTAGCCTGGTCTCCCTCTCTCTGTTGACGCATTAACTCGCAAGGAACGTTCGGCAACTCGAAAATTCCAACAAAATCTTCAACTTCGCAGAAACGTTGTTCAAAGCGATTCTATTAATCCTTTCGCTACGAAGGACGCGTATATATGCGCCCTTAACACCAGGTTTACGGACGTTACGTGCATAATTTGACAGGCTTCCGGAAAAATACGTATACCGCATATAAATATTCGAAATTAGAAAAGCGTGAGGATGAAGCGAATCGCGTAGAATACGTATTCATACCATCGTATTAATTAAAGTTAACATAAAGTACTGAAAAAATAATATTTATGGTCTCTACAATTTTAGGTACGAAATCTGAAATGCGTCAACGCGACGAGTTCCGTAAACCTAGTGTCAAAGACTCGACTACTATTTATTAAGAGTATCCATATTGTTTTTCTACCGTGTAGTATTATTTTTGTTTGTATTCCTACAGCAATATTAGACCATAATCGACGATATAAAACATCTAAATACTTATATTCGTCGAATTTTCATATTAACAGAAATTATTTCTCATCCGTGGTCGTAGCTTTCATTTTCAGAAAACCGTAGCGAAAGGATTAATGGATCCATTTTTTGTTTTGGCAAAGAAACGATTCTAGGGGCGGAAACATCCCCTTCAAGAAAACATAAGTTTTCATATTATTGTCAATATTTTTCTGTTTGTGCAGAGTTTCAGATATCTTTCGAATTTTCGAGTTGCCGAACGTTCTTTGTCAGCTTTATTTAACAATTCGTTTATTTCCGATACGTGACGTCAACACGATAAAACAATTAATTGCTCCACGAGGATACTTTAAGCATTTTTTAGCATTTAAATATTGTAAACAGGTAAAATGCTAATTTAAGTAAAATTAGATCCCCGCATATTTAAGTGTACCTTGAACTGATAACTCGTTATCCTAATTGCTCTGAATTTACGTAAACGTAATTACGAATACCGTAAACTAAGCAAAAATTAAGTACTAATGATAATAAGGATACTAAATACTAAAGATAAATTTGCCGAAGTGTATTAAAGTTGTGTTACATATAACTAATTGTATTAGAACCCTCAAATTGTTGCTTTTAAGTAGGTAAAGTTTTAATTACACATGTTTTTATTACACTTTTCTTATTATCAATTGTATAATTATTCTTGCATCGTTTTGAAGTTCATAATTTCAAATCGTATATTGTTTTATCAATTGTACATTATTCTTACACCGTTTCGAAATTTATTACTTCAACTTTTATATCGTTTTATGAACTATAAATTACTCTTATATCTGGATTGCGGATCTTTATGAATTTACGAGGTATTTCAATGTGCAAAAAGAGTATAGAATGCATGTAACAAGAAAAAATATGTAAAATATCCAAAATCCAATACGCGTTACTATACTTAGGGGGTAGAACAAATTTCTATTAAAATTACTATAATAATTAGGTGTCTGTAAACATAAACTGCAAACACACTCGCAGTCTGGATACAATATTTGATCGAAGCTAACGTATCGTAATTTTATTAAAGTGGACATTTTATCGGCGGTAAATTCGATTTCAATGCAAGAATTGAAATTATGGATATCAAAACGACGTTACAATCATTTTTAATCGATAAGACGATACAATAATTGAAGTTATGAATTCTAAAACGGTGTAAAAACAATTTTTCATTGACAGGCTACGAGTTTCTTACATTTTTCCAAGCATAATTAAAAAAAAATAGGACTTTAATACAGTTCTGTTTCACCCTTCGCATAGTATAACTCCAAAGAAGTGGACGCAAAATTCCGATCGATTGATCTCTAAATATTATAAAATTCACTTCAAATTTCCACATTTTTGCACATTTATATTTCCCATAAATGTATAAAAATCCGCAGTCTAATTGCACAACATAAACGAACAATAAATGAATGAAGTATTTCCTATCAGAGACGAAATATAAGAGTAGATAAATTACCTTATCGCTAAGAAAAAATGAGAATTCTCGGAAGAATATTATAACTTAAGAGGAAATTTAAATACTTCTAAAGTATCTTAATAAGCAAAATATAAAAGTAAACACAGAGAAACTATAGATTCTACGCGATCGGAACGGTAAAAACGAAACAGAAAACGAACACAAAGATACATTGCGTGTGTACTCTTATACCACGTCTGTAACTCAATCTTCCAAAATAAAAAAAAAACCAACACCGTGTCTCCAGAATCTACAAGCGAGGAAGCAAGCTAGCGGACTCCAGGAGTCCATTTCCGCAGCCTCAACCACCGAATCAATATCCCATTTCTACGCCTACTATTCATCCATCCATCAATCTATCGATCCATCATCATCCACCTCGACGAAGAAAAATCGTACGCGTCGCCCATTCGAAAAGTTCCCCCGTCCCGTTGCGTCGCGAATGATGATAATTGTTATAAAAGAGCGACCGATAGACGGGGTCGATAGAGCTTACGATTAGGGTGGCACAGCGTCGTGGTCCGTTGCTGGCTTTCGCTGTGTGCCTCCGTGTATTCCGTGCAAAACGCGCCACCGCGTATACGCGCTTCGTGCTCGCACACAAGCGTGTAAAGGGGGACGCGACAGAGAGGAAAGGACAGGCGAGGAGAGAAAGGGAGAGGATGGACGACATGCGCCGGCCCTCGTTGCCGTACGTTATAAATGCGCGAAGCCCACGAACGGAACGAACATTCGACGACAGTCGTTCACAGCTCGAACAGTGTGCCGTACGTTTCGTGGCTCCTCTCATCCTCGTGCTACGACGTGTGCTCCATTGCAGCACATCCGCCCTCGGTTTCCCGGTGTCCGCTCCGCATACCACCTGAACTTCGTTGGTCAACCGGAAACACACAGCGGGTCGAAGATACACGGGAAGGAACACGATGCTGTGAGAGGGTGGCTCCGTCGCGTTTTCACGCCGGACACGTATCGTCAACCCGGTGATTTTTCTCTGTGACACTTGCGGGATAAAAAGGATTGATACCAGTGTGATTGATCAGTGACTTCTAGCCGCAGTCATCAGACCCGCTAGAAAGTTTCCCTTTGGAATACCTACGAGAAAACATTCGGTGAGTGACCGATTTTAATTTAACAGGGGCATGGCAGTGTTTTCCGTGCGTGGGGAATGTTTTGAATGAAAAGTAGTAGACGAAGATTGGACACGGATGATCGTGAACGAGTAGAAACATGGGACGCCACGCTATCGCGGTAGATTGTGTCGAGAATGTTGCAAATTGTATTATGCAAGTTGCGTAGCTAATAGTGACCGCCAATGGTTTAGTTGATCCAGATTAGAAGATTTGGGGGAATTAACCGAAATCGCGAAGGTGATATTCTTAGGATAGGTGTTTATTGATAGTTTTTGTGAATTATTCTCCGCGGCGCGGAGCCATGATAATACGGGGAAATATATGTACGCTCCGGTCGTTTGAATGAAAGAGCGCACAACCCTCTTAGCGAGAGAGATGTCGCTAGCTTCTCTTGCGACGCAATGATTCCGATTTTTTTTTTGGCGGGGGGAATAGTAAAAGGCTGTGACGTCAGATTGTCGGGGGTAGCTTTGTTAACGTTGGATTCGAGAATTGGGTTCGGAAAACCCGGTCGACGACCACGTGGCCTATTGATTTTCTATGCCGCCACGCCGCTACGTTCACGTTGGTGGAAACCCAGTATTTCTTCCAATGCCTAGCGCACCCTGCGAATACCACGTTCAGATAGCCTTTAGTTTTCTGTAAAATATCTGGGAAACATTAATTTCTATCGCGATTAAGTGTTTGAGGAATTTTCTGTAGACAGTTACACGACGATTTAGTAATTATTTATTGGGGGTAGTTTAACAAGGGGGTTGATAATCTTAGCAGTTTTCAAAAGTCTAGGCCTTTGGTAATTGTGATTACTATAATATGCAGGCATTCGCATAAATATTTAACTATTTGGAGAGATTAGAATTTTATTCGTTCATTGTTCATTTCTTATAAAAAATAGAAATATTAATTTCTATAGCGATTAATTGTTTCAGGAATTATTTGTAGATAGAAATGATGATTTAGTAATTATTTACAGTAATTATTTACATCCCTATTTTTAAATAGTGATTTGCAAATTTTAGTACGTGTAATATTGTAGGCCTTTGGTAATACTAAATAGTATAATATGTAGTCATTTGCAAAAGTATTCGACCACTTGGACATATTAGAATTTTATAGATTCATTGTTTATTTATGTCACAATATAAGTTCGAAGATCACGTTCCATAATTTTATTATAGTCTTTTGATTGGTGTTATAAGTAGACTTTGAATTAGTTTCTTTTTTATTCAAGCACAATTTATACAATCCCATTTAAAGATCTTAGGACGCCATAGAATCGGTATTTTTAATCAAATTCAATTTCGCATAGATTATAAAAAATATATTCATAATTAAGTAAAATCATTTATAAAATTACAAATGAATATTTATCCGGTGCTTCAATAACGTGATTGTTCACAGATTTAGGGTAAATATAATGATTCTCTTAATACTTTTCAACGAGAGTGTACGTAAAATTTATTGAATATCTAACAGGGTCGAATACTTTTGTAATTATTAATAGTATTGCGTTGGAAATCATAGTGGCGTACATAAATCGCAAAATAATGTTTCCTGTTTAGTATTGTAGAAAAGTCACCTTTATAGCATTACGGTATTAATTATCAAATTAATCTCTTGCTTTACGATTATCCCATTCGTAATGCGCATCGTGGTAAGTGTATGGCGAAAGTAAATGGAATCAGCTTCGACAGTTTTACAAAGTACAAATTGCATGCGAAACGGTTTCAATGTTTCGCAACAGTTCACGAATTCGATTGGAAATTGTAATCAATTGTAATTTCTTTCGTCTCGTAAAGCTAATCGAAATGTACCATTATAGGGGGTTAACGAAATTACTCGAATCAGAATTTCGATGTGTATCGTGAAGGATCCGTGCTCCGATGGAAACGATTCGTCAATATAGTATTACAAAATACATCTCGTCCCTTATCACAACAATCGGCTGTTTTCCTGCAAACGGATCGATAATATATCCTCAACGTGATTTGAGCACGTTTAGTTACCATTTCTGACAGGTACCTAGTAGGGTCGCAGTGTTGTCGTTAGTAAACATGCGATATGATACTTAAACACACAGGTATCTCTCAATCAGTCAAAGATCCACAAAAGTTTTTTAACGCAACTATTTCCAAATTGAAGCTGAAACTCGGATAGAACGTATGAAAAGTAAAACACTGTTCAGAATTATTTAAAAGATGGAGTGTTTTGCGATCTATAGGTAGTTCTACGTTCGTACACGTGACTTAGATTGCTTTTGTTCGCTGAAGAATTTTGAGAATAATTCTATGGTCGATATAAAAACCATTATCCCTTAATGAAAATTTAACGTAATGGTCAAATTATTACACCATATGAAACTTTCGGTGCTAAAAGGTATTTACATAAACAGATTTTTGTTAAAACACTGACTTAGATTAATTGGCTTCTGATAAAGGGCTTTTCATTCGATAATTTTAGTAAAATTGCAGTTTAATAATTTTGCCCAATTGCTCCTTTAAAAATCGGAGTCGAACAGCCAAAATTGACCAAACTCACTAAACCACAGAATTAGTATACTACATTACTTTGATTGATCCAGTAGATATAATTTGGTTTAATTTTCGAAAGAATAGCTTAACCTTTGCCCAGCTCAAATTTAGTTAATAGACTTTTACCGGCGGTTAAAAGTTCCAAGTTGTGGTTTGGTCGTGAACCACTTGGAACGGCTCGTGGGGGACAGAATTTTTTTTAATAATAATTTCCGTTAATCCACAACGCGCGAAGGGATCGATATCGCGTGGCTATCTTTCACGGGTGTCCTTAAGTACAGGTTACGTGTTTTCCGTTAGGCTCAAAGCAACGTTCTTCGTGGGTGGGTAGGATCAATAAAAACTGACGTAATGTTCCACGAAAGTTTCGGAGTCAGCAGAGAGAGAGAGACCCCTTCTGAATTCTTTCCCATTGCACGTGCAAGCAAACCGTTATGGGTAGATGCGCCGCGTTTATTTGCCCCCATGCAATTCAATTTAATCGTTAACCCTTTGTGACCAGGATTTCGTTCGACTGGAAGAGAAAAATTCCAACTGAGCAACCATTTAGCGCGCATATCGTTAATATTGGGTTCTAACTGTATATTCGGTCAGTTTTCTCGTCTCTTTTTCAAATCCTAAGAATGTTACGAGGGAAAAATTCTTCACCTGCTGGAAAGAACAAAAAAGATCGTGAATCTAATCGTAAATCGTACACAAATAATCGATTGAACTTCCAAATTCTGAATTTGCAAAAATAAACGAGTTTAGAAGTAATAGAGAAACGGTACGAATACGTGTTACAATCCAGTATTATTATTAACGCCAGAAGACACAGAATTTAAGTATATATGGGTACTTTGAAATACTACTAAATTTAGTACTAAAATTTCCTTAATTCGATGCAGCGCAAAGCAAACGGAATCCCTTAATGTTACAACGTTCGTTTCGTGCATAACTTTGCTATTAAATAAAATAATTAAAGCGTCGGTTATAAGGACACTGACAGTTATTGGGACAGCAGCTACCCTGTACAGTTTAACCTTTGAACGGTTTCTCGAAATATTTCTAACGTACTTCGAGTATAAGATAGAAGTTGTTAGATTACGCGTATTGTGTCGGATTCGCTTTGCGATTCGAAGAGGAGAGGATGGATGGAACCGGTACAGGGAGAAAAGGGGTTCCTAGATCTCTATGGGCAAGTTCAGAACGAAGTTTTAGCTCGTGTATGCCGTCGTGTTAGATGAAAGGGAGGGACCACCTATATATTAAATTGGAGCGTTTGTGTGCATGATTTCTCGACGCGTGTGTGCGTGTGCGATTCGAGGAACAGGCTTGAAGCTGTACGAGTGCCAGACTGTCGCATTAGGAGGTTGAATTAAAGGGGGTTGCTTGTACGTTGCTCTTCTCGCTTGGATCTCTGGGAGTAAAGATATCGAATCAATTTTTCACCGCGATTTTATTACGTATCGAAATAGCGGACTGAAATTTTGTAGGATTGAAGAAAAGTGCACAAACTTTCTTCTTCGAATTAATTTGGGATCGTTGCACAATTTTCATTAATGTTACGTTGTGCAATAAAAATACTTTCTTTTCATGGAGTCCAGCTATTTAAATATTCTTCTTCGCTTCTTATCTGTAAGCGTTGAAAAGGATCGCAATTGTACAAGCAATTATCAGTCGGTTGAAACAGAATGCCATCGCCGAACACGAGATGTAACGAAATGCGATAACTCGTTACAACGCGGGTTGAAAGACGAAACAACATGTCACGGTGCTGTCGTCGCTTGACAATCATCGCGAGTCTCGTGTGACTTACTGTAATTCTCCGTTTGGAGCTGCGTGATCGATTACAGATCGTAAAAATCTCGTTCTCGATTTGTTTAACCTCAATAGAGTATGTCTAGAGTAATTAAGTGTAAATTCTAGTCAATATCATATAGGCACAGGAAAAAGTTTTGGACAGGAAAAGTCCATCTGTTCTTATTTAAGGAACTTAAACATTTGTAAGATAATATGAACTCGATACTTTATAGCATTCCATTTATTACATTCGTTGTAACAATTTTTAGCTTATTCCATTATCGATTTTCATGTATTCGATAGAAATATTTTTTCCGCGATACATTAGTCAGGAAAAGGTTTAAATAACGTGAGAATCGGGTTCGTTCATTCACGTTTTCATATTTGTACAACTTGGTATATGAAACTCACCAATAATGGAACCAAAATAATAGTCCCTAAAGAGAATTCACCATCGCTAGAAATTTGTCCAGAATTTCCATTACTAGAAATGTCTATTTAAGAAAATTCCACCTAAATAGAAGAGGAATCGAAACTTAATCCTTTGCGGACGAGAAGTAGTAACACTTAACGGAGTATTTTGCAATTCAATTGCAAGCCTTTAAATTTGCAAGCTTTCAAATTGCAAGCCTTTAAATTTCCAAGCTTTCCAATCGCAAGTCTTTAAATTTCCAAGCTTTCAAATCGCAAGTCTTTAAATTTCCAAGCCTTCAAATCGCAAGTCTTTAAATTTCCAAGCTTTCAAATTGCAAGTCTTTAAATTTCCAAGCTCTCAAATTGCAAGTCTTTAAATTTCCAAGCTTCCAAATTCCAAGCCGCCAAATTTTCAAAACTTTTTTGAAACGTTTCTTAACGACACTGATTAAATTTTTTGTTGTAAAAGTCGACGTGCGTCCGGAAAACCATTAAATGATTAGCCGGCTATTTGCAGACGCTGGTCCGCAAAGGGTTAAATAATTCGCGCTCACCGATAACAATCTCACAGACAAAAGTTACCCCGCGCGATTCATGCGATCGATTGATTTCTCAACGCTGCTCGGCGCGGTTATTCAAAAGCCGCGCGCGTTTCAACACTCGAGTACTTCCGAAAAAGTATTTGTTTATTGGCGATTACGCGGATATTTTTGGGGAGACGATAACGCAACGCAATTCGATTCGCGAGCGCAAAAACGTTCGATTCTCCACCACGTCACCGTTCATCAACGTGTGTGTTCCGTGTAGAAAAATACGCGTTGCGTGTCCTCCTCTAATCGTGAAGCTTCTAAGCGCCGTGATCGATAAAACCAGTGCAGCATGAATCGGCACGGAAAATTCGATAGGAAGCTCTTCTAACGATAACTCGATTCTTCGTTCCTGCGGTCAGGTTGGGAATTATGTGTCGCGACCGCGTGGATGCAATTACATCTTGCTTCTCGATCAGCCGTCTAATGTAATTCTCGATCCGCCGGTACAATCGCGCCCGGATGTCGTCTTCGCCTTCGACCGTTTCTTTTTGCCCGTGCTTGGACGACGATTTACGTTGATCCTCGGTCGTTCGGTACGCGCGAATCCCTCGTTTATTGGCACGCCTATTGGCCTCGTTTTAAAGGACGGTGTTCGCGACGATAACGATACGGACGATACTTCTTTGCGTAGCCAATAACCAGCAAAAGGATTCCAAGGAGCGACGGTAGAAGATGCGAGATACTTACGGGACATTCGGTACGTCGGAGAAATCCATTTGGGATTTTATTTTAACCTTTTATACGTACGTTTGCTGACGCGCAACGGTATATTTGATTTTAACCCCTTACCAGTGATTAAGTACAAAGTAGGACTTAGTCATTTATAGGGAACTTAAATTTCAACCTGAAATTCCAGTCGTGTAAAAAGGCAGATGATTCTTACGCCAATTACGATTTAGAATGGTTGTTTTAATTATATTTAATTCGACCATCAAAGGTGATTTATTATCGTGCATTCGTAGGAAATTTAAAGATATAAACACGTAAAGTGGTGTTAAGCAAGTGGTGTTAAAAAATACAGAAAATATCGAAGATTTAATAATATTTAGAGGGTGAAACAATCTTCTATTTAGGTTTCGTTCCTTTAATTTTATTTATGATAATCTGAATTTGCATAAAGATCCGCAGTCTATTTGTTATATAAATTTTGAAATTACAAATGTTTAAACCATTGCTATTAATGCAAAATCATAAGTGAAATTTGCGTTACTATTAAATTAGCTAAACTATACACAGTAACCGAGAAAAATATTCGTACAGTGCAAACTTCTGATTTCTATCGAAAACATTTCTCTTCTATGGAATTTGAAAATTAAGCGCGATTCATACTTGGATGCATTTGGATTTAGAGCCAAATCCCTTAGAAATGATTACGCAATAAATAGATTTTAACTTAATGTTGCTTTGAAAAAGATATTTCCACTAAAAGCGAAGAATCCGCGGTGTATTTCAGTCACTGTAGATTTCAAATTAAAAGTTTCAGAATGTGGATCTTTGTGCATATTTATTTTTTACTAACAAAAGTTATCACATTTACGCAACTGAGCAAAGGAATTTTTCCGGTATCAAAGTAACGAGTGAAAGTCGAGCGTGTAAAGGGTTAATAGTATGTTTTACTACTAATTCATAGTTGCTTTCTATCGCGAGCGCAAAAGCTTACGGCGCCTTTTCCCGCGGCTTCTTGTTGACAGCTCCGAGAAGTGGATTTTCACTCGAGGCTTCGCGCGTATGATTGACGCTTTGAATACTGTGTTATGCCGTCAGTTGGATAATTAACGTGAAATATTCACCGGCGAAACTGGGCGTTAGAGTGCAGATATCGCGTTTATTTATGTGCAAAAACTGCGACTCGCTTTCGATCATTTCTTCCTTTTCTCGCTTTTACCGGTACTTTTATTCAACTATGCGAATTCTTAAACCTTTCGACTCTTCAAGTTCTTCGATCCATTCATGCCCGCGATTTTTTCACATTGCTATTTTTCTATGCCTGCGAATTTTTAGACATCGCAACTTTTCTAATCTTGCGAATTTTTAGACATCGCAACTTTTCTAATCTTGCGAATTTTTAGACGTCGCAACTTTTCTAATCTTGCGAATTTTTAGACGTTGCAACTTTTCTAATCTTGCGATTTTTTAGACGTTGCAACTTTTCTAATCTTGCGAATTTTTAGGCATCGCAACTTTTCTAATCTTGCGAATTTTTAGACGTCGCAACTTTTCTAATCTTGCGATTTTTTAGACGTTGCAACTTTTCTAATCTTGCGATTTTTTAGGCATCGCGATTTCTCTAAGCTTGTGAAAACTTTCAGGCATTACAATTTTCGTAAGTATGTAAATTTGTAGATATTCCAGTGATTCCAAGACTGCGAATTTCTCTGAATTCGTAAATTTTTGGGCGTTGCAATTTTTCCAAGGCAGCGAATCTTTTTAAGTCTTCAAATTGTCAAGCTTTGCGATTCGCAAACGTGCAAAGTTTCACACCATCGAAGTTTGAAGCCTCGAGTTTCTCGACCTTTGCCTTAAATTTTTATTAGGCCTTATTACTATTAATAATACTTGAGAATACTATCACGTCCAAATCCTTAAATTTTATTATTCTTAATTATTAGTACTTTGCGAAGTTTGTTATTTATCAGCAAATTTAACGAGCAAAATGTTCATATAAATATTCAGAGAAGCCATCTAGGATTTATGTTTTAATTTGTACCGAAAATTAAGGAGTTGCATAAAAATGTGCAGTTTATAGGATAATTAGAGGATTTCTGGAACCCGTTGGCTAAATTGCTGGTTTAAGCGATTAGCGAACGCAGACAGGGGATTAAGAACTGGTTTGTCACCTTCGATCTTGTTCTTTGATGATAGAAAGGCGTGTGCCTCCGTTCGCACACACGATTGGTCGATCGATATCGATTTGAGCAAAGGAGAGGTGCATAGGTGCTACGATTTATTCGCATTTTAATCCAATTTTAAATCTTACGCGGTTCGAGTGAACCTGGTGATCCAAAATTGTGCGCGATCGATGGATCCAATGCCGTTGGATCGATGAGGGGTACGTAAACGTGTGCGAATTGAGATGAAATCTTTTTAATACAAAAAGTACTGCCATATAGAATAAGCTAATGTTAACTTATAACTTTATAATTTATAAGGCTTCAAATATCAAAGTTTCTAAATTTCGAAGCCACCAAATTTCATAACTTTCAAATTGCAATGCTTTAGAATTGTAACGCTTCCAAAATGCAACACTTTCACGATGCAATTCTTCCAATTTGCAAAATTTCTAAATTTCAAAACCTTCAAATTACAAAGGTTCGAAATTTCAAAGCTTCTAAATTTTTAAGCTTCCTAATTTCGAGGACTCCTAATTTCGAAGCTTCCTAATTTCGAGGACTCCTAATTTCGAAGCTTCCTAATTTCGAGGACTACTAATTTCGAAGTTTCTAAATTTTTAAGCCTCCTAATTTCGAAGCCTCCCTAATTTCGAAGCCTCCCTAATTTCGAAGCCCCCCTAATTTCGAAGCCTCCCTAATTTTGAGGCTTCCCTAATTTTGAGGCTTCCCTAATTTTGAGGCCTCCCTAATTTTGAGGCCTCCTAATTTCGAGGACTACTAATTTCGAGGGCTACTAATTTCGAGGGCTACTAATTTCGAGGGCTACTAATTTCGAGGGCTACTAATTTCGAGGCCTCCTAATTTCGAAGTTTTCTAATTTCGAAGCTTTCTAATTTCGAAGCTTTCTAATTTCGAAGCTTCCTAATTTCGAAGCTTCCTAATTTCGAAGCTTCCTAATTTCGAAGCTTCCTAATTTCGAAGCTTCCTAATTTCGAAGCTTCCTAATTTCGAAGCTTCCTAATTTCGAAGCCTCCTAATTTCAAAGCCTCCTAATTTCAAAGCTTCCTAATTTTAAAGCCTCCTAATTTCAAAGCTTCCTAATTTTTAAGCTTCCTAATTTCAAAGCTTCTAAATTTTTAAGCCTCCTAATTTTGAGGCCTCCCAATTTCGAGGACACCTAATTTCGAGGTCTCCTAATTTCAAGGATTCCTAATTTCGAGGACTACTAATTTCGAGGATTCCTAATTTCGAGGACTACTAATTTCGAAGCTTCCTAATTTCGAAGCTTTCTTATTTCGATGCTTTCTTATTTCGAAGCTTTCTTATTTCGAAGCTTCCTAATTTCGAAGCTTCTAAATTTTTAAGCCTCCTAATTTCGAAGCCTCCTACTTTCGAGGTCTCCTAATTTCGAAGCTTCCTAATTTCGAGGACTCCTGATTTTGAAGCCTCCTAATTTCGAAGCTTCCAAATTGCAAATTGATACGGTATCCTTAAACTATGAAATTTTGTAGTAGCTTTTGGTTACTTATAACCGGAAAACTAAAGAATAATTTGAAGGGGTTAATACACGCTTTAGCGACGAATTATTAGTCGCGTTATCGCGCATAGAACAAGATGCAAGGTTAAATTTAATGTAGATAACTTACGTATTCGTTAAGTAGGAGAATTTTATTAATTTTCTAGATGAGGAAGTTGATAATATGTTGTTTCTACAGCGTAGATGCGAATGAATAAAGTTGACTATGGAATTAGTTTGATTTATTTATGCTTCTACTGGTGCAGATTACTTTGTAACGTAGATAAGACAGCTATCAAATACTCTGTGGAAATAATTTTGGGTAAAAGTAACAAAATTCATTCCATTAACAATATTCGGTGGAATTTTTCGTTTTAATTTGTTTAATTAGAATCAGATTCATTTATGATTCTTTGGTCAAAGTTACTTAGCAATGCAGATAACTTGTCTCTCGAATATTTTTACGAATAATTTTGATCGTGATAGCTTTTAGATTAAATCGAAAAGAGAGGTGTTCACCCTTTTTATTATCGTTAATTATTTAAAAGTAGATCGTATAATTATAAAACTGTTCCGGAGTAGAAAAGAAGAGGGGCTACTCGGAAGATTTCTGCTCTGTAAAGTGTAACATTTGAGTTACCAAAGTTGTTCGACCAGCATATGGCTAATTATAACGATCAGGAAATTTCTGGAATCTGACGAACGACATTATAAAAGCCGATCAGGTGATAGAAAGGTGTGTCGACGTTCGCAGTCGCCATTGGCTAATTCCACACCCGCGAAGGAGATTTGCATTCGAAAAAATGCCAATGACGCGATCAGCTAGTAAAAGTTGCCTTCCTCGTATCATTGTCTCTCAAACTAATTTTATCTGGCTACAATTTTGGAGGACAGACACCGGGCTGATTATGCAAATCAATTTTCGCGTAAAATTACAATTATTAGTTTAATATCGCGTCGCAGTCTCGAAGCGTTAAAAGGTCAGCAGTGTACAAATTAATGCCTCTGAGATCCCAACTATTAGGAAGATAATAATGGTTTAAACACTTACGAATATATTTGCTACTTCGTTCAATTAATTCATGACATTTAACGCGTATCGTTGTTAGTACGTTCCGTGAATTTCGTTCTTCTTTTCCGGAAGTGAAGTATGTATTTATAGAGAAGAATTTCTTAGAGTCTTCTTAGAGTGTTTACGGTGTTGATAAAAATGGTATTTCTCGAAACGCGTGTGTTTGCCGAGATCGCCCTTACTACCCTCGACTCTTCACTTATTTAAATAGAGATAAAGGAATTTTGGTAGTTTGTTTAGACCAGTGTTTCCCAACCTTTCTTTCGAGCGTGTCTCATCTCAACGTTTCAAAGATTTTTTATGCCTTCCTATTAAAAAGAGAAAAACGAAAAAATTCTAGATAGTTTAGTACTTTGCTAATCAGTCACGAGTTTGCTGCTGTTTGCACTTACAGCGGATGATCAAATTATTGCGGACACTTCGAAATTATCACATCCTTGAAGTTTGACCAGCTACGTTTGAGATGAAACTCGCTTTTATTACAAAAAGTATTCCGATGCTTTTAGTAATGTATATAACTACCTTTGCAGTAAGGATAGAGACTTAGAATTGGCTAGGAAAAGTTTTATCCGACAGATATGTGTTCATTAACATGTCATAAATTCATTGTTATTCAGTAGCACTTTTACAATGTTTATATTCGATGGTGTCAAATTCGCCATATATTTATCGGGCAACCTAATAATATGATGCTTTGGAAAATTAGGAATTTCGTGGGGAAATAAAGTATCGTTTCTAGAGGATTGATAATTCGTAGGACGAGTTAACTCGTCTTCCCCGGATAAAGGGTTAATATTGTTTATTATTATTAATCCTCGCCTAGGCGGCTTAGCATGGCTTCCGGTTTACAATGTGTAACTTTTTACATCTTGCTTTCTCACTTTCTCACTTTCTCACTTTCTCACTTTCTCACTTTTCCAACTCCATAACTAATAATTATTAGTATCTACATCTCATGGAACTAATCCATAAGCTACGTCTTATATAATCTATCCACATACCGTTTGGTTCTATTATAAATGTTGCACCTCTCTACCACTTGTCTGTAGGAACTAAAGAGTAAAAACTATCTTTTACCAATTTCTAATATTGCCCTGATAAAGGGTTAATAATGACGGAGGAAAAGTATATGAATCAAGTTTATAAATAGTGCGTTATCTTACGTTTCTTTCATTATGTTTGCTTCCGATTCCGACTTACAATGAGTATCTTTTGTTCGTTCAATGTTTTGTTTTAATTTCAGCGAATTAGTAATCTTATTGTTGGAAAACTGTGGGGGGTTCCTTTCTGGTTCCGTAAATAAATGGCCTCTTCGTATAAGCACGAGGAAATGCGTCGAATTGGAAAGATTCAGGAAGGTCGCATTTTATCGTACACGAATATATTTACATTGGTTTCCGCTTATCAGTTAAATGACGCAACGGAATCGCTTAAATTTTTTCCCGCTAGGAAAGAACGATGAGAAATCGCAAAAATGGTTTGCAATGTTAATTGTTCAGGTTATCCATCGATAACCTCTGCACATAATTGCAAACTGCTCCTCCTCGTAATTAATAAAATCCATTAAAACGTCGTACTTGTTATGTAACTTTTATCAGATACTTTGTTAACATCCTCTTTCATTACCGCCTTTTGGCGGTGAGATACTTTTGAAAATATTTGAATAAATTACTGGGGATATGAATTTCAAAGCCTTTAAATTCCAAAGCTTCCTAATTTCGATGCTTTCAAATTTCACACCCTTCAAATTTCAAAGACACAAAATTTCAAAGCTTTGAAATTGCATAGCATTCAAATTGCAATGCTTCCAAATTGCAAATTTTAAAGCCTTCAAATTGCAACTTTTAAAGCCTTCAAATTGCAAATTTTGAAGCCTTCAAATTGCAACTTTTAAAGCCTTCAAATTGCAAATTTTGAAGCCTTCAAATTGCAAATTTTAAAGCCTTCAAATTGCAACTTTTAAAGCCTTCAAATTGCAACTTTTAAAGCCTTCAAATTGCAACTTTTAAAGCCTTCAAATTGCAACGCTTCCAAAATGCAACGCTTCCAAAATGCAACTCTTCCAAAATGCAACTCTTCCAAAATGCAACTCTTCCAAAATGCAACTCTTCCAAAATGCAACTCTTCCAAAATGCAACTCTTCCAAAATGCAACTCTTCCAAAATGCAACTCTTCCAAAATGCAACTCTTCCAAAATGCAACTCTTCCAAAATGCAACTCTTCCAAAATGCAACGCTTCCAAAATGCAACGCTTCCAAAATGCAACTCTTCCAAAATGCAGCTCTTCCAAAATGCAACTCTTCCAAAATGCAACTCTTCCAAAATGCAACTCTTCCAAAATGCAACTCTTCCAAAATGCAACGCTTCCAAAATGCAACGCTTCCAAAATGCAACTCTTCCAAAATGCAACTCTTCCAAAATGCAACTCTTCCAAAATGCAACTCTTCCAAAATGCAACGCTTCCAAAATGCAACGCTTCCAAAATGCAACGCTTCCAAAATGCAACTCTTCCAAAATGCAACTCTTCCAAAATGCAACTCTTCCAAAATGCAACTCTTCCAAAATGCAACTCTTCCAAAATGCAACTCTTCCAAAATGCAACTCTTCCAAAATGCAACTCTTCCAAAATGCAACTCTTCCAAAATGCAACTCTTCCAAAATGCAACTCTTCCAAAATGCAACGCTTCCAAAATGCAACTCTTCCAAAATGCAGCTCTTCCAAAATGCAACTCTTCCAAAATGCAACTCTTCCAAAATGCAACTCTTCCAAAATGCAACGCTTCCAAAATGCAACGCTTCCAAAATGCAACGCTTCCAAAATGCAACTCTTCCAAAATGCAACTCTTCCAAAATGCAACTCTTCCAAAATGCAACTCTTCCAAAATGCAACGCTTCCAAAATGCAACGCTTCCAAAATGCAACGCTTCCAAAATGCAACTCTTCCAAAATGCAACTCTTCCAAAATGCAACTCTTCCAAAATGCAACTCTTCCAAAATGCAACTCTTCCAAAATGCAACTCTTCCAAAATGCAACTCTTCCAAAATGCAACTCTTCCAAAATGCAACTCTTCCAAAATGCAACTCTTCCAAAATGCAACTCTTCCAAAATGCAACTCTTCCAAAATGCAACTCTTCCAAAATGCAACTCTTCCAAAATGCAACTCTTCCAAAATGCAACTCTTCCAAAATGCAACTCTTCCAAAATGCAACTCTTCCAAAATGCAACTCTTCCAAAATGCAACTCTTCCAAAATGCAACGCTTTCAAATTGCAAAATTTCCAAATTTCAAAGACTTCAGTTTGCAAACCTACCAAATTGCAAAGGTTGCAAATTTCAAAACTTCTAAATTTCGTCGTTTCCAAATTTCAATGCTTTGAGTTTCTAGTGGTGCGAAACATTCGACTCGTCAAGTTTGCAAATTTCACAAGTTTTTTTTATATCCCTATCCTTAAATTCCGGTATTAAAATAAAGAAACACAGGCCATCGGTAAAGAAATATCAAGAAAATGTTCCGCTTTCCATTTGCCCTCTTCCATGAAGTCTCACGCAGATGTTTATTCAAAAGTTCAAGGCTTTCACGTCTGTTGGAAGCAACGAAATAAAAAAAAAAAGAAAGAAAAATACTCGGTTTATTTCTACGCTTTTCCGCCGTGTTGTTCTATCTTTTCGCGTGGGAAATCCGGAGATGAATTGGCCAGTCGAGTTACAAAGTAAAAGCCCGGTAGCGTATCTTTTTCTTATTGAGATGCATTATTCAGCCAGGGGAAACGAAACGAAGGAAATTCCAACGAGGATATATCTCTACGGTGTACAGAAGTAGAGCAGAGTTAACCATCGGTACTGACTTTTCCGACTCCATTCCGTGAAACGACGCTTTTATCGAAATAGATCCAACGGGCGGAGAGATAAAAAATCGCAACGTTGCGTTCGATCCGATATATTCCACGCACCCCTCCTGTTTCACGCCATTGGGTTTGATCAACAGGTGGTGTTTTCGATTCCAAAATGGCGGTTGACGAAGGTAAATGCATAGATAACTTGTCGATTGAATAATTCAAACGTGCGCGGAATATAAAATTCGAAAGGAAATAGAAAATTCGTTGCGTAAGTTTGCAAATTATTTTTGCAAACATGATATGAAAAGATGGAACTTAAATGATGGTAATTTATGGATAGAGAGAGATAGTTTATTAATTTCAGCCTTTAAGACAAAGAAATGAACTCGGTTAACGATTACTTGAATAGAAATTTATTTCACCCTCTAAATATTTTAACGAGCTTTCGATATTTTTGATATTCTGCATATTATTCGCGTATTTTCTTTTACACTTAACTCCGCCATTTTTCTTAGGTTTCTAATTTTGAAGCTCGTCTAAATTTAGGAAAACAGATAAATTCGTTGACAAGCATTATTTTGCAGGTATAAAATTGACGGAAGAGAAATTGTGGCGTCGTTTCGGATTATTATGTAATCTTGGAGAATTAATTTTAGCGAAAGAATATCGATGATTACGTCACACACTGTTCCACTTTTATTTCCACCAAGTATATTCAATCAGTTATTTATTCCCACGTTATCACGTTTAGCGCGTATATATATAGACGTTTATCGGGTGCTTTCAATTACATATTCATGTCTACCAGCGAAAGTAAATGAGTAGTTTATCGGTTACTCGGCGAGAAGCTTCGCAGTCTTTCGGTTATTCTTCGACATCCTTTTTCTTTTTTTCTGCTGTGAGTAAACTGCGATTCCCAAGCATCGCAATATTGATACAGTCGAATAACTCGATATTTAAAGAAAAAATAAATAACTCGAAATAACTCGAGATGTTGCAATAACTTATCGTACATATGAAATTATTATCAACCCGTTGGCTCATCATTTTTTCAATAGCTACACAAGTAAGTTCTTTGCACTCGAGGATTCCAGAGCGGAGCCGTTTAAAATTTATCTTCGAACTCGGAAACGGGAGCAATTCTTAACACCTTTTTGTTACCACGTCACGGAGAAAAAAAATTTCATCGCGGGCCGTTTATTATTTTTCGAATGTTTGTCAAAACATACTGCAGATTTTCACTTATGCATGTACGTATTTGTTCTCAAAAGCACACAGCTAATGAAAGGCCATCAAAATATTTGCACGTACCTAACATGTTGATTTAACCTTTTCGCCACGGCATTTTAAAATTGCGTAAAAGAATTCTCATTGCACAGATGAGCATTACCGTTTTCATTACCAAAACAGTTTAATAGTGCTCGTGTAAATATTTACCTACACACTTTGCATAATTAGTTGTGGTGGAATATATATATATACATATGAATTATAATGAAAAGAGAACGGATGGATACGTGTTCTTTTAGTAAATTATTCTAAATTGTCCTTCGTAGCAGAAGGGTTAATATCTCGGAAACCACATGAATTTGTCACAATTCAGATTACCATCACTGTAATCCTCGAGTAATAAGCTTTTGATCAAGATAAAATCCCCCTCCTTCAATTATCCCAATAGTTAAAGTCGCTTCAAAATTGTAATAACAATTTTAACGCCAAACAGACATCACCAAACGATTCTACCTTATATCGTAATAATGCTCTTAACGTATCGTAAATACAGTCGCTAATGGCTTTATAAGCTAATACAAAACGGAAACCAAATCGTGTGATAACATCACGCATTCCTTTATTTCCTTGCTCTCGGGAGGAAGTTGAACCGCGCGGATGAACGAACCAGTTTCGAAAACTCTCTCGAGTGCAAAGAGTTTTAATGTTACGCGAGTGCGGCGATTTGCATGCGAATAAAATTACTAACCCGTTCGGATCGGTGTTTTTGTTGCAGGGAGGATGTCAAAGTCCGGAAGCATCAAAGATGGCGAGAAGGGGCCGTACGGGCCGGTTCCAACCGCTGACAAAGGCAACGATGAGATCAGGAATTCAACCGCTGATAAAGGCAACGACGAGATCAAACTCGAGGCGAAGATGTCCCTGTTAAATGGCATTACTGTGATCGTCGGCTCCATTATTGGTTCTGGCATATTCGTTAGCCCAACCGGTGTGCTCAAGTACACGGGAAGCGTGAATGCGAGTCTTCTGGTTTGGACAGCTTCGGGTATCTTCTCCACGGTACGTTTGTTACCCCCATTTTTCTTTATTCCAATAATTCTATTCCCACGAGTTTTTTTTTAAATTTGCCGTAAAAGTGCCACCGGAATAGTTTTCAGAGCATTTGAATACTTTGGAAACATCTGTGTAGAATTTTCAAAATGGTAAAAATGTCTGGAACCAACAAATCCCCCATAAATTTACACCGATTTATTATTTATTCTTGCGCGTTTGCCGTGATTTTCTATAAAGGTAACGAATAACGATTATATATTTCCTCAATTATCCGTGTGGATTTTAATCTCCTTC
The DNA here is from genome assembly GCA_028830335.1 of Eucera pruinosa. Lineage (NCBI taxonomy): Eukaryota > Metazoa > Arthropoda > Insecta > Hymenoptera > Apidae > Eucera > Eucera pruinosa. The sequence continues at coordinate 16,629,204 of JAMYCR010000006.1, forward strand.
GGACAAATAAATACACCTTAATTGTCGGTAATTCTAGAGTTAAATAATGTCTTGACATTTAGAGTCTCGGGGTTCGTTGTTTCTTGGTCTAATTACGAGGCACTCGAGAATTAAGGTGCGCGTTGAGGTTTGTTGCATTATACATCAATCACTTGCAATTGGCATTTAGAGAAACTTGACGTTTTAACGAGTCAATTACTATCTATGACCGAAGTATATACATTAATGAAATACCACGCGAAATATTTGCAAATGCCAATTAGAAACGGTGAAAGTTTTTGCAAGCTTGTATGTTAAAAGTAAGTTTTAAAGAAAACGTTCATTTAGTACGAATTTTTTAAGAATTCTTATCGATTGTCCCCAAGTGTGTAATTATCACACGTGATATTAATAACCGAAGTTTGATTACAATAGGTGAATTATTTTTAATTAATTTTATATAGATTGTTCTTGGGCCAACTAATTATTTCGGATCCTGAATTATTTCGTTTCGCGTAATTCTTTATAAATATTGCCATAATGAATCTTATCCTTCCTTACGACACCGATTATTTCCACGCGAGGAACAACATGTCAGTCAGTACGGTCAACAAAACTGTATAAACAAAATTATTATTAATGTCAACAATCACGGTACCGTTCCACATTTCTTTAATTCTGTTTCTACTTTTATACGAAGCGTCCAACAACTCTTAGCTTCCTACGACTAACTCTTTGCGAACGAGAAGTAATGACACTTATGGGAGTACTTTAGTTTTGAATTCTACGACTTTGAGTTTTTCACGCTTTCGAGTTCCAAACCATTTCATTTCCAACGATTTCAAATGTTCATTATTACGTTAAGTATTCATTGCATTAAGTTTCGCGCTTTAAAAGTCGACATGGGTTCGGAAAGCGAAAAAATGATTAGGCGACTATTTGTCGACGCTCGTCCGTAAAGGGCTAATCATTCTCTTAACTTACACCCATTACTCGTTTATTCAACTTAATCCGTACCTTTAACTTTCGGATGGCTTGTGGTTTACATTCAGACGTAAAATTAACATAAACTACAATAAAAAAAAGAACTAATATAAAACAAACATGAATCCTCTTGTGCAAAACAAAACGTATAATTTATGTACGTATATACCAAAGGGTTTTTTGACCCGTAGACAATAGTAACAATAATAATAATAGTCGTTTGATAACATTATAATAACCGGATTCCACAGGACAGTGATGTGCAAATACTTCACGGTAGCCACCACAGGATATATTCTAAACGTTGATTTATTAAGTGGCTATAAACGGTGTTTGTTAATTGATTGCACGACAGGTAGGCGCATACTGTTACGCGGAGTTGGGTTGCATGATCACGAAGTCGGGCGCCGATTACGCGTACATCATGGAGACCTTCGGGCCATTCCTGGCGTTCATCAGGCTCTGGGTTGAGTGCATGATAGTCCGGCCTTGCAGTCAGGCCATCGTGGCCTTGACTTTCAGCGTTTACGTGTTGAAGCCGGTGTTCCCGGACTGCACGCCGCCGGACGACGCCACGAGGATACTCGCGGCATGCTGCATCTGTGAGTAAATCATTCCTTCTAATCCATTTCTCCTCGACTCCTTTTAGACCCCCAGGCGTCCGTCGAACTACGGCTCCGCGGGCCAGACGCACGTTTAGAAATGCGGTCACAGCTTTATTCGGTCGCATTAAGTATTAACCCCTTGCCTTACAATTTTTATACTACAGTACTTCAGTAGTCTCTATGTACTACAGTACACAGAGTGGTCGGTAATTTTTAATAAGTATTTTCCATTAAAACAATAATCAGAATTTTTTTAGAAATTACTCCCTTCAGTCAGAAATTAAGTTTCGCGTTAAACTGTTCTTATTTCAGCCAATTTAATTCGCATTTGATTTAAAATAAAGCAACCGCCCATAGATCAAAGTTTATAATAAAAGTTTTGAAGCGTAAAAAAATTACAGCAATTTGTCAGCGTTTCTCTACGCAATATTTTATTCGTACGAATTTTTAATGATTCCAATAATGATCAACGAAAGAATTCGATTGCGCATAGTGGGATACAATTAAGAACAATTAAGGTTACCGTTGAAATTCGTTGTTGATAAAAAAAAAACAAAGAATAGTTGATTCTCACGGAAATTAAGCTCTCATTCGTCTAATCGATGTGATTCGTCTCATTAGAAGACCCCCTAAGAAATGGTTTTGATTGGCCGGTCGGATTTTCTGGACGTTCCAAGAACACCATAGAACTGTCCTCCGCAATTGGACGTTCGTTCCAGTGTCATTCACGACTACCAGCCTCCGCTAATCGAATTACTTTCTCTGTGCTTTGTCATTATACATCTTTTTAGTCGGCTCTCGACTCGGTTCCCTTTGACCGGATTCATTTATTCGAATTAATTTCACCGAGAGCAGTTGTTGATTTATCGTAAGACCGTTCACTTCGATGCTGCAACGATCTTCTTTTCGCGTGTTACTTTACATAGTTATGCACGTATCGAAATGCAAGTACAAAAGAGGGGCAAAGAAATTTGAACAGGTTTCTGTGAGAAGTAGTTGTAAAATTGATAAAATTGCTAGGTTTGTTGGAGATTTTAGGATAATAGGACCTATTAGTAATACTTATGGGGAATTTTAAGAATAAAGTATTGGACTATTAGGAACTTTAGACGAATTAGGAATATTAAGGCTACTAAAAATATTAGGAATTTCAGAATTAAGTACGGCTATTAGAAATATTAGGAATTTAAAAAATAAAATATTAGATTATTAGGAATTTAAAAAATAAAATATTAGACTATTAGGAATTTAAAAAATAAAATATTAGACTATTAGGAATTTAAAAGATAAAATATTAGTCTATTAGGAATTTTAGAAATATTAGAAATATTAGAAATATCAGGACTATTAAAAATATGAAGAATTTTAGAGGTAGGTAGTATTATTAGGAATATTAGGAATTTTACAACTAATAAGACTATTAGGATTATATTAAACATTTTAAGAGTAATAGAATAATTAGAAATATTTTCAGTTTCAAAAATAAAGGACTTTTCTACTAGATTAGGAAATTTAGGAATATTAGACATATTAGGATTATTAAAAATATTATAAATTTCAGAAGTAGTGGGACTATTAGAAACACTAGGAATTTTAGAACTAATAGTACTACTAAGAATGTTAGTAATTTCACAAATAATAGGATTATGATGACTATTAGAAATTTTTAGCGTCACAGAACTGTTCAAAATATTTACGATTTCGGAAGTAAAAAGAATTAGGAATATTGGGAATATTAAGCCCATCAAAACTATTAGGAATATCTGAAATTAATTGTAGAATTCTGGAATTCTTAAAATAGAACTATTAGGAACATTATTTCTTTTTTTGGAATAGTGAGACTAAATATTAGAAATAATAGGAAGTCTTTCAATACTTTACAGGATATTTTCTTAATTCCGTTCAAATATTTTTTAAAATCCCATAGGAAGCATTTGTTGGAGAAAAAAATTCAAACGGTAAATCCTGTGGAAACTTGTGTCTGTTCTTCCATCGCAACGTTCGAAACGTTCTCTGGAGATCGTGGATGCCGCGAAGCTATTCCCAATCCCTCAGGAATTCCTTTGTTCGGAGAGATCGGCAATATTCTAATGGTCCACACGGAATTACATCCTTCGTCCTTGGGTCATTTCTTTCGAGAGAAAAGCGGACTACGCGTTTCTCCATTGTCCTCGCTATCGTCCTTCGGGAAGCTTTTCGAACCTAATGCAGCGTCTCGTTACGCGGACAATTTGTAATTCCCTTAATAATCCTAGCCTTGCAACCTCCTTGTTTTCTTTGTTCTTTCTCTTCAATAACAGAGAGAATGTCCCTTAGCGTACTGGAAAACCGTAGTCCCTCTTCCGGTTTAATGAATCCTCGAGGGAAATTTTTGCTTTCATCGACCGCAAATTAATCCTGAACGTTCTTGTAGCAGAGGGGTAATCTTTATCGCGCAAAATGCGGAGTATGCGATGTCCGATAATGTTGTAGATCATTTATTAGTCGATTACTTGGGAAATTTACAGTTTGAACTTGAAACTCGGGACAATCGTAAAATATGGAGAGTATTTTGATTTCCGGGAGCATAAATTAATTCGAGATAAAGTCGGATAGTTTTAAAGTAAAGTTGGCACTTTTATTATGCAAAAGCAATGATATTAACAATGTAGTCAGTTGGTTAAGTAATTGTTAAGGAAATCCCAGTTCGAATTTAGAATTCGTGACAATCGTAATACGGTATGGTGATCGTTTCTGATTTCCGGGAGCATAAATTAATCCGAGATAAAGTCAGATATCTTCGCAGTAAAGTTCGACTTTTATTATGCGAAAAGGAATAATATTAATAATTGCAGGTCGTTGACTAATTTGTTGATAGAAAAGTACCACTTTGATATTGGAATTGTTAACATTCGGAATAAAGAAATGTACTCGAGTATTTTTCAAGTAATATTCGATTTTTGTTCTGCAAAAAGGAATAATATTAATAATTCAGATCATTGGAGTTGATCGATTAATAAATAAGTGCTAATTTCGATTGATATTAGGATACCCAAAGATCGCAAATACGCCGATCTGTTTAATTTTCGGTAACATACATTAAGACGAAATAAATTCCAGTATTTTTTATACAAAATTTAATTTTTATCGTGCAAAAAGAAATAAAAGAAAATAAATATCTTTCGTTGCCGGCACATTGAAATTACAAATTACAAATTAAAAGCGCAAAGTAAGGGTAGCATTTCTCGATATAAAAATAATATAGATATAAATATGTGGATACTTTACATAATTAACCCTTTGCACTCGAGAGTTATCAAGACTTCTTTGTTTATTGAAAAGGGAGAAAGATATTATTAGTTTTATACAAGATTACTGAACGCCAACGATAAACATGAAGAGCTGAAACTTGTGAATAGCAATAAGAGATAGAATTATTTTACGATAGGTGTATGTGAAACACGAAGGACACAGAACAATTATGGCGACTGAGAATCATCTTTCGAGTGCAAAGAGTTAATCGTATTTCCTCATATTGATGCACGAATGATACCAGAAATTAATATTGCATCACACGAAAGATATACATATATTTTTAACAAATGTCAGTGCAATTTTCGAAGCTCCGTATATACGTCCATCTTAGCGAAAAGATTAATAGTGTATAAATCTTTGTTAATCGATTAACAAAGAAATGCCAGTTTGACTCTAGAATTCTTAGCCAGTACAATGATGTGTGGCAGCGTGGAAAATAAACTGTGCAATGCCAAAATCCGGGATGCTTTTAAAGCAACGTTTAATATTTTGGTACAGAACGAAATTAATATCGGTAATATGGGGATCAATGTGGTTAATCGATTGACAGAGAAACGCTGATTCGATCTGGAATTCGTGATCGTAATGTGGCGGCCTTCGAGCCGCTGTTTCCTTCTCAGTGAACAACTGTAGCGTGAGTAATAACGATACAAAACATAATGTTGCACGCCAGTATCGAGAACTATGTAAAAGTATTCCGTAAACATCGTGTGTGCATTTTTTTTTTTTTCTTTTCTCGGACCATGATCGAGTAAAGAACGATCTCGGTAGGATCTGTAGCGATCGCTTTCGAGAATCGTGTGCGAGCCGGAATTTCCGTGTCCCGTTCCGTGACTCGTTACTTCTGATAAATCATTGCGGGAAATCATTCTTATTCTTTTTTTTTTTTTGTTCTGTTACGTTAGTCGAATTTTATGAACAATGAAACGTAATCGGTAAACCTGTGACACATGGAAACTCGTTGCTTTATAAACGAAAATAAAAGCGGATTATTAGTTTCGTCCTTTAAATATAGTAGAGTGGATTTTATTTTGGATATTTTGCATACCTTTTGCATTCGGTACTTCTTTGTACATTTCAGTTTTAAGTAAATGCTGCTTTAAAGATTCGTGGTATAACAATCAGTATCGTAAAATCATAAAAAGTACTATATAGATAGTTTGTGTGATTCATAGAGTATAGGCGAGTGGAAGCATGAATGAGAATTTATTGTAATTAGGTTCGAGTAATCCTCCTGCGGTCTTCGAGTCATTTTTCACCTAATCGTATTTCTCAGTTTTCTAAAACATTTCCTAGTTCTAAAATATTTCCCACGAATTCATAAATATTCGCAGTCTAATGATAAAATATTCCTAAACTAAAATTATTATTATTAACATAATACCAATTGGTTGACGAATATTTTATGGAACATTTATAGCAAATTTAAATACGCAAAATGATACGGAATACTTTTCACTTTCAATAATATGCAAACTTTGGAAAATAAAGTACGCGTTACAATAATAATTACAGCATAAAACGGTCCTTTATTTAAATCCCACTTCATTAATTTTATTTCCAAAAGCATAAATTTTGTATAAAGATCCGCAGTCTACTTATGATTGTCAAATGATTAACCTGTTAACCGAGTAATTTTTCATTCAGAATTCTTCTTTGTATGCAGAAATAAAAATTACTATAGTTTAGGGGAATTTCAATTGCGGAGAATACAGATATAAAATAACGTGTGTTTCTGATACGAATATAAAGCTGCTTAAGAAAACAATGAAATTCCTGAGTAAGTCCAAACCATTGACAATCCATAATACGAGTTAACTCGTCACCTCAGTTAACAGGTTAAAATAAGATCATCTCATATCGCAAAATTTATTACGCAACGTCTAATATAAAATTACAAAATTGTGCTAACCAAATCTGGCGAATAAAAAAAAAACATTGTCTCATCGAATCCCACAGGAAGAGCGAAAAAAGCGTATTTTTTGGGGGAATCTCTTGGGAAAGGAATACCGCAGAAAAGGTATCGAGTTCCTGTGGTCGCCATATCCTTCTGTATCTATAGACCTTTGTCTTATATATCGTTTTACAAAATGGAGAGAACAGAGAAACACGTGGCTACAGAAATATTCTATTCTTCTTCTTCTTCTCGGTTTTCGTCTTTCTGCGAAGTTGGTAAAGCATTCGAAAAACTGCATGGCACATAGAAATGCATATAAAGGGGAAATATATATACTCGGCATATTGTTAGCGAAACGTGCTTCACACTCCTTGCACAGCGAAAGGTATGCGAATCGAGGCTGATTCGATTGTGTCCTGATTTCGCAATATTCTTATCTGTTAGGATACTTACGTTACGTTGGCTTTTTGCGTGTGGTCGATGTAATAAGGATAATTTGTGATCGTTTATGGGAACGTGTCGAGGAGAAGGGAAGTGATTAGCTTTGTAGTATTAATTGCGATGGAATTTTAATTAGAGTACTTTTGTTACAACTAAGTAAGTTGCGCCTAGAATTCCAACGATTTTTCTTTTTATACATTTTGTAAAAATTTATCTGTACTATATTCAATGCGCGCAGAAGTTTTGAGGAAGTCGAATATTATAGAAGTGGGGGAATATTCAGTGGGGTACACCTGATAAAGTATCATCCGTAAATTTGACTATTTCATACATTTTTATTCTCTACTCTTTTTACTTAATTTTCCCATAAAGGCATGAAAACCCGCAATCTACCGATAACAATCATACTGTCCGATTATTTCACGAATTATTCATCGAACCGTACGATTGCTACACCAACCGGTCGTCGATAATCGTTTAATCCTATTGCAAATGCAATCTTCTTACATTTTTTTTCGCCCGGACCAATCAGCGAGCGTGTTTGCGTGTTGAACCGTTGATTAGAGTTACGTGAGCGAAGCGGTGTAATCTCTTGCCGACCGGAAGCGGCTTTCGCCCGGAATCGTTGCCGTGCTCCGCGCGATGGACGTAATAACGCGTTAAAATGTCACGGCACTTGAAACGAAAAGGATTTTCCAATAGCGCGCGCCAAGAGTCCCGGGCGTTTCCAAAGGAAACGAGTTCCGTTTCATTTCCGAGAACCGGAGGAAAACGAAACGGCAAGACTCTTCTCCTCGTGCTGTCAGCATCGAGAGCCAATGGAATCTTTACAATGGAGAGCTTTGTGCGTTTGTTCCAACTACCGCTTTACAGGGAATTCTTCTCTCGAAATTGAATTCTGTCCCTTTCTTAATATTCTTCGACTAAGAGAAACGGATACGAAAGTTTGTATAGTAATAGAAAAAAGTAGAATTAATCGTGGAACGCGAATAATCGTTCGTTTTTACGATTGACGAACTTTATGGCGACTATTGCAATGCGACTTATTATTAGATTACGGATTTTTATGCATTTATGGGAAATTTAAATATGGAAAAAGAATCGAAACGCGTGTAATACGTGAAAATATGCAAAGTATGGATAGTAAAGTATACATTATTGTAGTTTAAGGGTAAAACAATTCTTCGTTTAGGTTCTGTTTCGTTAATTTTATTAATAAGAGTATGAATTTTCGTAAAGACCCGCAGTCTACTTATTATTTATTTAATTAATTATTTTGCGGGCGAGTAACGACGAAATTAAGAGTTACGATGCAAAAAATGATTAGGTTAGCCAAAAAGTGTTCATTTTTTTTTTGCAACGTGGCATTAGTATTGCGATTATTGAATAACATTTTAAGATAAAGTATTAACTCTTCGGGGGCGACGCCATTTTTCGATGAAACCGATTCTTAAACTAAGATAAAAATTAACGTACTTTGAGAGCGAAGTAAGTCTCCACTTAAGTCGTATATTTTAATTTTGTTACTAAAAATATATATTTGCATAATGATCCGCAGTGTAACGGTAAATTTGGAAGTTCTTGCAAATCAAAAACTGACGCAAAATTTGACTGCGTAAGATTTGAACAATAAGTATCGAACGGGATTCGTAAAATAATTTCGAACGCAAAGAACGACGCGAAGGGCTGTACTATATACGGACTCCGTCCCTGATGGGTTAATTAATACAGCGATTGGCGAAATTAATCAAACGGTAACATTATAAGATGGCTTCCTTTGTACAATTGAAGCTGTTAAAAGTTAAATTGAGCAACTCGGCTTCTCGTAAATTTCTCACTTTCATTGCAGAAAATACACTATAAAATTCTCATGCTCGGCTCCTTAAAAATCACTTCGATGCATTTGATGTTTTTGTGGCTCGATTAAAGTCTCGAACAAGGCCACTGTAATTATTAGAATTGTGCATCAAATATGTCTCAAATGTTTTGCAACTGTTTGTCGATTAATAAGAAGTATGACGAAGCAATAAACTGTTTGATAAGTTTGATGAGTCATCGTAAATCGATCGTTAAGAAGGATTTTCTTAATCGAAATTTTAATTGAATTTTCATGTTTCACGTGCAAACATGTTTGGAAGAAGCTTCATCGAGAATTTAGTCTCGATCGCGAGAACGTAAAGTGGCGCGCATAGCGATGCGGAGGAAAATGATTTCCTAGAACGTGTTTCTAGTGGTGAAGATCAATAATTAAGTCCGAGAGAAATACGGCCGCTCTAACGTGCAATTAGTCACAACTATATTTGTTTTATTACACTTTGCACGATTAAATTATACTATTTATGTCTCAATGCGATGTTGTATTGGTCACAATCTTCTAAATTACACTTCGATGTATCTGTTATAATCATTCGCGGAATTGTTGTTGTCGCGCTAAATATAGCAGCAGAAATTCATTCTAATTATTAGACTGCGGATTCTTATGCGTTTATGGGAACATCAAATTGATAGGAAGGCGTAGAATATATAATTGTTAGATTGCGGATCATTAATGCATTTATGGGAAATTTTCATATGCAACAAAGGTACGCTACAAACACGATGTACAAAAATATATGCAATATTCACATTAAAGAAGACATTACAATATTTAGAGGATGAAAGTAGCAGGGACTTGCATTGAAATGTAAAATACCAGCATTATAATTATCCATTGTTTAAACCTTTTCACTGCGATTATTTTATTATCTACGTATGCTAGTGTTAGCTGATTGCCACTTTTATTATCATTTAACATACGAGATATTTAAATACTTTTGGCAATTTTTATTTAATAGCCTCCGATCTTATAAGACAAAGTAAACAAAAATTAGAGTTCAAATTAAATTCCACTCTCAGTAATATTTGTTTTCGTAGAATCCAAATAATAATTCATAGAACGAGTAGTGGTGTGACTATCGTTATTGTAGAGTAAAAGGGTTAATAATGCCAATTCTTTATCCTCCGTGTAACGTTATCAGCCGGTTAATTCCTATCAAAAGTTGTAAATCCCAAAGTGATCGTAATAAACGTATCCCATTGGTACCGTCGATGATATCGAATAAGGAAGAGTTACAAGAGTTAGAAGAATGCTGCACGGCCCAGCGTGTTTGTAATCACTTGTCGAGAGTCGCGCGCGGAGAAGTTAACGGCGTCACGAAACGGAGGCATTGACACCGTCTGGAATCGCGCGTCGATGTATATCGGCCAGTGGAAACAGACGATTCGATCGAGGAGATGGCGTCGCCCGAGACACGAGGCAATAGGAATATCGAGTGAAAAGGCTGCGCCAGCAACCACCACGTCCCATTGCGATTAAACGTAATCTTCTAATAGCGTGTCAACTGACAGCCGCAACAGCATAATTCGCCGGAGGGGGTTCCCGGGGGAAGCGAAGAGGAACCATGACCGAGACTTAAAGAGAGGAGGGACAGACGGAAGAAGTGTGGAAGACCAGTGATGTGTACAGAAGAAGAGGCTTTGCTTTCAAGAAGGCTTTAACCCTTTGCGACTGGACGACAATCGACAAATAAAGCATTTGCGATTTTCTATTCGGGGATACATCGATTTTCAACCATTCAATGCTTAAACTTTTCTGCACATTATTTTTATGCATTAATGGGGAATTTGATTACGACAAAAAAATACACGGTGCACGTAATACCCGAAAGGTATACATACAAGTTAAGCAGAGTTAATTAAGTTCTTCCTTAATCATCATAACTGCGAAACTGGTTAATCATTTTATTTAGAATTATTTCACCCTTACATTTTTTCATTACGTTTACTTAGAATTATTTTATCCTTATATTTCACCGTTGCATTTACTCAGAATTAGTTAATCCTTACATTTTACCATTACGTTTATTTAGAATTATTTTATCTGTACATTTTACCGTCACGTTTATTTAGAATTATTTTAGCCCCCCTGCATTTTACCATTACATTTATTTAGAACTAGTTCACCCTTACAATTATTCAATTATTGGGTAGTTTACCATTTTAACTACAATTAGCGTGTTCTTTCACAACCGTCGAATTACACCGTGAAACGAATAATTTACCGCACAAAATAATACGCAAATATTCGCGATGGATATTACACGAGGAACTTGAATCGTGGAAGCCAGCACTGGCGAAGACGCAAGAAAGAACGAAGAGAGGCGAGGAAGGGACCAGGGGCGGAAAGTCTCGCGATATTCTTCGTGATGTTGCGTCAGTCGGCATTTCTTACTTTTCTTCGTTGACAAATCCACCAAGGACGAGGAGAGAACCCGCGCTCATCGTAAGGTGGAATCTTTTTCATGGCCGTGTACGCACGTGCGTTTCTCCTGCGTGCGGTGGACCTATCGATTCTATGGTATTTCGAAGACTCGGTTACCCTAGTCTTGTGCCACTAATTCAGCTTGAAATTCAAATCCCACGGTAATTTACCTTTCGTTTGCTAAAAAATCTCTGCAAACTCATTGGTTTAACTTCGTGTTATAAAGCTGAACGCGAATGGTCTTTGTTTCATGCTAAGTAGAATAGGGTAAACGCGATCCGAATTCGTTGCCACTTTTTAAACTTATCGCGCATCTTTATTCAATTATTTTGGAACACAACATTAGTTAACATCTCTTCTATTTATGATGATTGTTTTTTTTTTGTCCTAAATTTTGTCTTGAAAGAAATAAAATTCGGACATCGTGTAGAGCTGAGAATTGGTTAAGGAATATTTTCGCGCACAGAAATGCAAAATCTGCGTCTGGTTGCATCAGAATTTTGACACGCGTGACCGACACTGAATGGACAATTCAGTATATTCAATATACATACGCGTATTCATTGTTGGCGTCAAATACGTCACAAGTTCCATAATTGTTCTACAGTAATCCATATTGTTTCGTCGTCTACCGTTTTCCTGTGTCGCCATTAAAAGATTCCGCGAATCAATGAATATCAATTTCCGCTTATCGTTACGTCTTTTATTTATTGCAAGATGTGTAGCAGAGCTACACAAAATATATTCGTACAACGTTGTATTTACATATTTCCCATTACTAAATCGCATAATTGGACTTTCAGAAAAGCTCCAGAAATTTAACCATTTTTCAGTATAGAATTTTTCAAACTAACTTTGAGTTGTTCATTTACAAATTTATATCCGTCCACGCATAAATGATATTAATAGTAAAGGAACTTTCAATGCATTAACTTAACTTTAATCTTAAAGTGTTCCTTTTATCTCATTATTTGCTATCCCCTTTTAAAACGAGTAACGATCTATCGATAGTGTTACATTTAGCAATCTTCAAGCTTTTTATTTGTCTACAGTAATTGCCATTCAATATTACTTTTAATTAATTAACGACTACAAACCTTTGAGCTATATAAAATCTGCAATTTCATAGCACATTTAATCTTGAAGGATTCACCATAGTACACTTCGTTAGATAATCCAGAGCACTAGTTTCCGTGTATTGTTAATTTTCCACCCACACATATTTCTGTCACATTTCTACACTTACGTGTAATTTTTTACAGTCACACGCAGTTTACATAGGTGTATAATTTATAAATTATAATAGCGTACAAATACTGTTTGCGTGACCACTGCCTTTTTCACAAAACGAAAGTAGTAGTAATTTTTCGCGGTGGAGATAAAATATGGTAGCGAATGCGAAATCGTATTCAGCAAATGGCAGATTTAATCTTGGAGGATTCACCGTAGTACACTTCGTTAAATAATCCAGAGCACTAGTTTCCATATATTATTAATTTTCCACCCACATGTATATACACACACATATTTCCATCACATTTCTACACTTAGGTGTAATTTTTTACAGTCACACGCAGTTTACATAGGTGTATAATTTATAAATTACAATAGCGTACAAATACTTTTTGCGTGACCATTGCGAAAGTGGTAGTAATTTTTCGCGGTGGAGATAAAATATAGTAGCGAATGCGAAATCGTATTCAGCAAATGGCAGATTTAATCTTGGAGGATTCACCGTAGTACACACTTCGTTAGATAGTCAAGAGCACCTAGTTTTCTTGTTCGCTGCTAAACGTGCAGGTCGATAACCATCCACGATCGATCGCACCCCTGACGTCGTCATGGTTGGTTGGACTGGTGCCAGTTAGTCTGTAACGACAAACTAACGTGTGCAACCAGTTCCCCCCGTGTAATAAAATGCCTCTCTCCATATGCTAATGTTTATCGATCTATATCGTGACGTATTTAGCTAAACAAATGGACGATTTACCAGTTGCTTAACTATGAGTGGTGAATTGATTGGACAGATGTAAAGCGAGAAGCAATTACCATTCTTGGCTGTCATAAAGTTCTGCTACTGTTGCTGATGGGTTTAGATAAGTACTCGAAGATGATGGGGTGATATAAGTATAAGGGATCGCATTATTACAGTCGTTGGGTACGTCAGCATAATAAATTAATTATTTATTGGAAATTTCGTTAAGCTATTCACAACATCTTACGAATAATATCGCGTTACGATTCATTTAATGTTGATCACTTTACTGCTTACACTACGTTAAACACGTTAGAACTTGAGTGTTTCTAATGCATAAATTAGGGGGTAGCTTTTATCATTACGAAAGTAGTAGAAATCCAGATACTCGAGTACTTTGCATAATTAATTGCAGTGTAGTAAATTGCAAATGAAAATAGAGAGATAGTACTGTGCTATTAGGGAAATTGTGGTAGTATTTTAGCAAATAATTGCTAAATTTTCGAGGGCACGTATGTACGTCGTTCATAACGAAAAGATTAGGATATCGATAATGTTTTTCTACTAAAAGTACGACATAGAAAAACGAAATGTCATAAGCTCGAAGATCTATAGGAATCTTACGATCTACAATGAAAACAAATTGATCAGTCTACCAATTACGAAGGTAGTCGAGATGATCGCGTTAGATAATCTATCCTGTATATTAATCTATCGAAACAGTATAGTATTTTTTGCTTCTCTCCTTCACCTTTACATTTTTTTATTCGACACCTTTCTAATAGAAAAATTACGCTATTTTTTCCCCCCTTCTCTTGTACCTTTGCGTTTTTTCATTTAACGCTTTTTCTTTAATTAGAAACATTATTGCTATCGCTTTACTTCAGCAACGGCACTGCAATTATCTCTGCACAATTACAAGCGAATCGGAATTTATAATATCGCTAATAATACGATATTATTGGCGTAATAAAAATGCATTGCGATACCTCGATCGCGATCTGCTTATCTGCGATCACAGCGAAACGGAACCAGCTATGCGCGTTTCACGTAATCACGGCTCATTAACATTCGATATATATATATATATCCTTTCTATCGGCATAATCATAGCGGGCGCGAAAGTTTCCTCGACAGTCAGTCGCGTGCCATCGTCGCGTGTCCACTGTGTACACATTATTAAGAACGACTGTCGAACACAATAGCGTTGATAGGCTTCTCAGTTCATCCCATTGATTAATGAATCTAATTAACCCCTCGATGACCACACATCTCCGTATCACGTACGGATTCTACATTTTTCATGTATGCTAATTACACGACAATTGAACGATCTAGATTTGTCTTTATTTCATCGTTCATTAGCTACGCAATACGCATAAAGATAATGTAATGAAATATTGTAGAAAATTGTGCTGGCAAAACTTCTATGGAGATAAAAGAAATTGCTGTTAAAAACTTTATAAGTGGACATAAAGATAATATAATAAAATATAATGTAATATAATGAAACACAAATAGAAACGTAATGTAATGTAGTAAAATACAAATATAGATAATGGAATGTTTTAGGGGATTGCGCAGTCAAAAATCTATGGATATAAAAGAAATAGTTGCTAAAATATTTTATGGAATATTAGAGGTTTGCATCGATACGAAAAGTATTGGAAGATTCACTTTTGGCGCAGTTCAGAAAGTAATAGAAATTTTGAGCGACGATTGAGCCATTCAGAAGCCGGACTGATCGACTACTTAAAATTAGTTAAACTAATTAATTTTATTATAATATTATAAAATGATTTTTGGTAACTTCCCCACGCCAATTATGCGTGTCGAGATAATAAAATTTAAATGCGTAGAAAAAGTGGAGTTAGTCACTTTCGAGAGACTCAATTAATCGCCTATTATATTCATATATTATAACATTATACATTATACTTTATATAGTGACTGACGAAATTGATCGAATGCTTTCGTTTATTGTATTTCTTGTGCTTAATTAAAATACAATCGATAGAAAATTTTGCAGACATATTTGAATTTTTCTATTTATTATATTCGTACATAAAACTCATTGTTAGTTGCTCTAAGAAAGCCATATTTTAAATCATTTTATAGCGATACTATCATTTGATCAATTTTGCGAGTCACTGTAAATTAGATCAATCGATAAGTCCTACTTAACCTGCTTTAAATAATTTATGTTGCAGGTATCTTGGCATTTATCAATTGCTGGGACGTGAAATGGGCCACCAGAGTTCAGGATATCTTCACATATGCGAAGTTGCTAGCCCTCTTCATCATCATTTTCACCGGAGCCTATCAACTCTTCTCTGGTGAGTTCAGCGTTTTTTTTTATTTATATAAAGAAAACTGCTACGGTTACCAAAGAGTAAATTTTTATGCTCCTTCAAGATCCTTCAGGTTTACTCGCATTTTTATACCAAAGAGTTGTAGGTCTCGTTTCCTTAATTTCGATACTATTGCTCGCATTACTACTACTGCTAATAGATATTCTGTATCTGTTGACTTTTTTAATGTATTTCTTTGAGAAATTTCAAGATCGGACAAACGATCTTTGTAATATTCTAATTTATGCACGAAGAGTAAATTCTTCAGTAGATCAATAGGTTTATATTGCCCGTGAATAAAATAATTTAGATCAAGCTTTCATAATTCGACGGGAGACAAAAAAATATGAAGGCTACGTGTACTGTGCTAATCTTTTTGTATCACGGTTTTGTGGTTGCCCAATCTCCTTTTGTTTCGTATACTACTGTAAGTACACGGGCAAAGGAAACAAGCGATCGCCATTGCGTCAGCCAGACTTTCTCCGCGTAAATTGAGTTTCTTCTGCGAGACCTGTCGATCATTCAAAATCGAAGCGCCATTCTTGCCCTGTCATTCTTTAATAAACCCGACAAAGAAAGCGTAGAACTATACAGACGTTTCTTTAGGCGATCCTCGGCTGCTCGAAAGTCGATCGATGCTCTTAGAGAGATGCTTTTAACGTTAGGAATATTCTTCGTTCTTTTGTAAGAAAAAGTGGATCAGCGTGAAGTTTCGGCTCGAGTGCGTGGCAGATGAATTTTTTGGGGGATGTCTTCGTAATTTTCCACGCTCCTGCGCTATAATAACCTTCTATCTTTAGAAATATTGATCGCAAGATTGGTTAAGGATACAATGGAACATTTTCATGGAAGAAGAGAGAAATCCATTCCTTTATCTTATAGATTTATTTCTTTGAGGATATTCGATGATTAAAGTGTTGCATTTCATAGACATTAGAAAGGAGGAAAACTGATAGGAAAATGGATGGAAAGTAATGCAATAATATTTAAAAGTAATATAATGATAACCATTATTCTAATTTAATTCGAATTACTAAGGCAAGATGGACAAATCAAATCGCAAAATTAATTGCATTATTTCACAAATTTCTTTCTTTAAAACTATTACACTTCCTAGAATTCAGAAGCTGGGAAAACTAGTAGAGAAATGGATTAAAAAGTAATGAAATAATTTTATTAAGGGAAGATGAAAAAATTCAGCCATTACTTTATTTCACAAATGTCTCTCTTTAAAGTTATTGCATGATCAAAATATTGCATTTCCTAGACATTTTCTAAAACACATCAACGTTTTTAAAAGTAATCTAATTCAATGATAATTGCTACTATAATGGTAACAAATTTCAATCTGCATTTTTACTAGATATCTTTCTTTGTAATTATTGAAAAAATTACAAGGCAAATATTTAAACGCATCAAAATTGCCATATAAATTATTCCACAATCTCCACTCATTATTTCCCATCTTATAATCCTTTTTCCGACCCAATCTCGAAGTCTATCGAACCGATCGCAAAAAGTGGACTTAGAGAAGAAAATATAAATAAGGCAAAGGTTTAACCCTTTGCGGACGACGAATAATAAAACTTAAAAGAGTATTTTGACTTTGAATTCCAAACCTTACGAATGTCTAAGCTTACGAATTCCAGGTCAACAAATACCCAAAACTTTGAAGCGTTTATCAACGATATTAATTGAAACTTTCTGCTTTAACAGTAAACGTGCGTCCACAAAAACGAGGAAAGTGGCGATTATTTGCAGACACTCGTCCGCAATGGGTTAAACGCGTCAAAAGTGTCGCATAATAATTCTTCAATCTCCACTAATTATTTCCCATCTTATAATCCTTTTTCCGACCCAGTCTCGAAGTCCTGTCGACCCGAAAGCAAAAAAGTGATCTTAAAGAAGAAGATATAAGATAGTTTTCCGTGTCAAGTGCTCTGGTTGTTTTGTCCCGGTTTAAAGGCAATAACTGGTCGGTAATTTCTTGAGCAAGAACGAGGAAGCTCGCGTTAATGTTTCACCACCCACGCCACCCGTGAGAGCCAATATAAGACCGTTAGGCGTCTTTTCACTTGCCGGACGAGACAATTTGCCCAATCAAAAAGGTGGGTTAAAGACGCGGACGATTCGAGGTGCTGCACGGTGTGCGTGCAAGGAATCGCTTAAATTGACCTATTCAATGCTCTCAAATAGGTCCCGGTACGGCTGAATTATCCACGTCAGAAAGCACCTTTTTACGATTTCAACAAGTTGCGCCAAGTGCAAGTCTCTTCTTGAATGGCAGAGTTTAATCCGAGACGATGGGAAAACTAAAGAGGATCGCGCAAGCGGGGAGAATATATATCATTCCGAATTATTAGATTACTCTGTCGCGTAAGAAATATCGTTTCGGAAATAAAAGGTTCCAATCAGTGGAAATTGAAGGCCATGTTATCAAAAGGATCGCAAGCTTCGTAATTTATAGGTAGCGTTAAAGTTAGAAAAATGTTTGCGAGAGAAAATTGATAATAAAAATAGTTCTACAGTTTATAGTATGGCGAGAATTAAGCAGGATCAATTTTATGGCCATTTTATTATTTTTAGTAGTTCTGAGAAACTCATCGCATTATGACGGTAATGATCGTTTAAACTGTTAAATGTATTTTTATTGGCAATTATTAATTCAATATTGTCGCTTACTCGACTTTTTTGACAACTCTGTAACTTTCTTTAGAAATTCTACACTATTTGAAATACGTAGAGTAGTTCTTAATCAATTTAGTCGTGCACTAACATCTTTCTAATGAATTTATGCGTATATTGTAAGTATGTATAATATATCTGTTATATATAATTTATTGTTTCTTCTTCTATTTGTATTCTGTCCTACTGTTAGGTTTAACGATAAATAAATAAATACTTCACTGCAATTTTTAAAATTGCGTATAGTAGTTGCCTTCTTTTTCCTGCGAAACCTTCAATTGTATCAAAATATAAATTTCTTATTGTAATCCCGAATAAATCGTGATTCTATTTAATTTAGTAGTCGTATTCCTTTTTCGTTACGAAAGTTTTATAATTATGAAAAAAGAGGGATATTCAACGTAAATGTTGAAACTTGAAATTATACTTATCAATTGCAACCACTTCGTTTCTGTCCTCAAGCTAGGAAATTTTTCATATAAAAATAGAAATGCAATTAGGTAAAAGCTAAGCCAAGTACTGTGGCAGTATTTGCATTATTGCGTCAGAAGAAGAAGTCAGCCATCGAATATGTTAGAGGCTTTTAATATGCCGGTGATTGCAAAAGAATAGACGCATTCCTTGGAATGGCCTGCGATTAATCAATTACGTTTGTCTCTCTCCCTCTGTGTTTTGCAGGACACACGCAGTATTTCACGTTCGAAAACACGAACACAGAAGTGACGTCGATAGCACTCAGCTTTTATTCGGGTCTGTTCGCTTACAACGGCTGGAACTACTTGAATTTCATCATCGAGGAACTGAAGGACCCCGTCAAGTAAGCCGCTGATAAGTCATTTCTCTAAATGCTCGCAAGAAAAGACCATCGTTGATTTAACAGCCATATACACTTGTTGACAAAAGTTAAGAGACAAAGTAATCCGTTCCATATTTTTGTGCACTCTTTATTTTCTGACGTATATAGATTAGAATTAAAAATAGGATAACTTATTGTTTATCGGCATACGTAATGTTACCATTTTATGTCACTTTTTATTCCAAGCTATTTATTTCAAAAGATTGAAGAATATACAGAACGAGGCAAATGATTGCTTTGTTTCTTAACTTTTGTCGGTAAGTGTATATATGTATAATTAACTAAAAGCTATAAGTAGACTGCGAATTTATACGCAATTTCGTATTTTTATTGACGGAAACTTAAAGAAATAAAATTCAAGTAAAGGGTCGTCGCTTTGCTCCTTAAATAAAATGATATGTGTTTTATATGTTTACATATCATGCATTTTTTACTAATTGTTTACATACTTAAATCTTCCATACATTTATAAAAACCCATAGTCTAGTATAAGCAATGTTATTAATGCCTATTTAATCGAGAGTTGCAAAAGCGCTACTAGTGACATCCTTGCAATTTATTGCAGAAAGAAAATTTAAACCATTATTAAAAAAGGAACCAAAAATATACTTTTGCAAGCATTTTTAGTTTAGAAAACGTAGAAAAAGTTAGTTTGGGGAAAATGTAGCACGTTGAACGCTGACAATGTTCTCGAATACTTACACCGGTGATTATAAATAATTATTTTTAGCTGATAATCGATTTTGTTAGGTTTTACTGCTTTTCTTTAATATGTATCATTTCTATTGCGCGCTTCCTGTGGCTGAACGAGACGCACAGATGCGTCAGCATTCTTTAAAATACATCATCGTCAGCGAATCAACCTGGGCAAAGGAAAAGTTGAAACAAATATTCTTTCCGTATCGCGTAATGTCCGTGTATAGATGAGAATAAATAGATCGGCTTAGAAAAATGGCCCGAATGAAATGTGTACGGTCGAGTCTCGGCCAGTCTGGTGCAATGATTAATAGCGATTGCAACAGCCGATCTCGTGTATCTATTAATTAAAACACAGAGGGTCGTAAAACCCGCCTTTATTGACTTCGACAGGAGGTCAAACGGGGGCTTTTACTCCGTATTCTAAGTTACTCAAGGTCTAACATTTTGGACGCTCGTAAAATTGAGAGCAACACGAGCGCAAAGTTTATAGGCAACTGTATAATTTTTATAGTTAACACCCCCTAAAATATGGCGTATCATTAAAATAGATATGAAAAAAAGGTATATACGTCGACGAATTTTTACTACTATTCGGTATAGTAATCGAAGAAGCTTTCCAATTTCGATTTTTTATTTTTTTTTTTTAGGAATCTACCAAAGGCTATCGCGATCTCGTGTGTCCTCGTTACCGTGGTCTACGTTTTCGCGAACATGGCGTTTTACACGACGCTGAGTCCAGTTGAGGTTCTCGGAAGCGAAGCAGTGGCAGTGGTAAGTTTTAACCATTTCGATACCGATTGTAAGAGTAACTATAATCACCCACTGCTAAATAAGTAACGTGGTCGAAATTTCATACTAGTTAGTAGGGAAAAGAAATAGAAAAGGGAAAATTAACGTTTGTTAAATTTCTATTCATGGCATCCTATTGCTTTTGTATTTACGTATTTTAGTATTAAGCAGTGTTTAAACTATTTTATAAAACCCCATCAGAGTGTAATATACCAATAACAATAGGATTTTGTTTCATGGGAACGGGGATTAATAATTTTTTCTTTATTTCTTATGGGGAAAAATTCGTTTAGTATTATACGACGTATCCTGTTTGGTATATAAGTCCAGGGATCTGGAATGGATTAATGACGTATAACGAAGTATCACTGTAGTAGTTTGTACTTTTATATTTAGCATAGTATTATCACAATATTTAAACCTAAAGGAATAAAGAAAAAAAAATAAAACTTCGTTGCAAGAGAAACGACGACGGTGTAACATCAAAAGGGGGTTGGTCCTGTTCTTTTTTTTTCCAGACCTTCGCCAATCGTTTATTCGGCTTCTTCGCGTGGACGATACCAGTATTCGTGGCCCTTTCCACGTTCGGCGCCGTAAATGGAATTCTTCTGACGTCTTCGAGACTCTTCTATGCTGGTGCCATAGAAGGGCAAATGCCTGAAATATTGACGATGATCCAAATATCCAGACTCACTCCAACACCGGCTGTCCTGTGCATGGTACGTCGCAATTTCCTTCGTTTCTCGAATTCGGAAGTTGTAAAGTGACTGGTCTTATTAGTTTCTCATTAGTTTTGTAACTATAATGAAGCACTCTGCTACCTTGAATAAACTGACGTTTTTTTCTTGTATCTCCTTTTTCCTATTTTGATCTAGAATACATTCGGCAATTTTCTTTAGCTCTATTTTGTATAGTATTAAAATCACGTAGATATTTTTCCAATAGTCTATACCATACTTCAACTCGTTAGATCAATAGAATGATCTTTAATTAATCATTTAAATTTCTACACTAAATTGCATATTAGCAAAATAAAGTGTTAAAGTACACTGAACTCTAAATGGTCAACATTTAAAAAAAATGTTGTAAAATGCAATAGCGTAAACGTATTACGGCACGAATTTATCGGACGACTTAATATTTCACTTTGCATCATTCAATTTCTTTCAAGCGGTTATCATTTTTATTTTTTATTTTTTTTTTGGTACAAACAAGTATACTTTAGTCGTTTGGTGGTTCAAGTGTTAAAAATGGGAGTTTTGCGCGAGATAAATTATTTACAAGAACATGTTGTACGGTTCCCTGGTTCAACTGTAATTTCTTAAGTAAACCTCTTTGGTAAGAATGAGATTCTTCGAAAGCGTTGATTCCAATTCATCGGGGAGAATAAGATTCGCGGTGGAAGATTGGAAAGTTCGTTTAATCTGTTGCAGGCTCTGTTGTCCATGCTGTACCTCTGTTCTTCCGACATTTTCGCTCTCATCAACTACGTCGGCTTCGCTACCTGGGTAAGATTTAACAAGATTTTCTCGCACGCAGGACAACTAAAAAAACTCCATTGCACAGTGGCAAAAATGCTGATTCTAGCTAGGCAAAATGATTACGGAATAATTATTTATTTATTCGTTTGTTATTAACGGGTTTCCCCTTATATACAATTAGTACTATATAGAATTGTTACAAAAGTAACAGCTTTAAACTATAAGACCGTATAAAATAGCGTGTAAGTTAAAGACGAAGAAGATCTTATATAAATTAAAGTAAAATAAAATACACTTACTGACAAATGTTAAGAAACAAAGTGTTTACGTAGTCACTTACGAATTTTTGTGTATCCTTTCGCACTTCTATTAAGATTCACAGCTTAGAATTTACAATAGCGTAAAAATATAGTATCGCATACATCGATAAACAATAAGTTTTTCTACTTTTATTTCGAATCCATGTGTCTGAAAAGATAGCGACGTCATAAAGCTTCGCAAATACGTACCATGTTTATTAACTTTTGTCAATTGGTTAAGCCTGTGTTAGAGAATGTTAATCTATTTTCTAAATTCCGCAAAAATGCGCGGCATACGAAGAGAGGAAATCTAACTGATCGCAGGAATTATTAACATTGATTATAATTCGGTTTACATGGTTAAACAGACCATGTTATACAGTGCGGTGAAACTCCTAACGGATAAGACTACTAATATTGTCTCCTTGTAGACAACCCGGGTATTAGTATACTCTTTAAAGAAAGTAAAAAATTCAGTAAAGAATTATGGCTCTTTGTGACTCATTAATTATAATTTCGTTGTCCAAATACATATTTTTCTAGTAGTAAATGGATTACAGTTAAAAATTATAACATAAAAATTATTCTTTATCAATTTGAACGAATCCAAAGTAAATCTTCAAAAATGTTACATATTTGTAACAGAAAAGAAAATATAGGAAACGAGATGTGTTACATTTTGATACGTCTATTAACAAAATTAATTAGGATTAGAATTTCTGTAAAAATATCGTTTCTGTCCAGCTGGAATCGGCATATTTGACCACTGTGCGCGCGCGTTGTATTAAAATAGAGATCGTTAATAAAATCGTTCTAAGAAACTTATAACGCGTTGCCTTGACACGAAACTTTGCTTATTAGTTGGAGCATTAGAAGAATGATAAACGAAAGTGATTGGTACACGGGGTTCGCCACAATGCAAATGAAACGGTGTAATTGTCCCTCATTATGTTCCAAGAAATGCATTTGACGGCGCGCAGGTCACATGTGTAACGTTAGTGGTACCTGCATCGCTACGAATTATTAACCCAACCGGACGAGTGACAATTTTCTACTTGCCTCATGCTGCTCGGTGTAATTGACAATATTGTCCGACTTTATAGCGCAGCATAAAAGTGCTCACTTTATTGGGCGACCCTCGTTTTCAACCATAAACACGTCCACGCTTCTTACAGAAATTAAAAAGACTAACTTTTGCTCACTTAAACTTAAATATTCGAGTACCAATTGATATGCTTAAATTGAAGAATCGAATTAATATTACGAGTCCACGATTTTTAAACGATTAAATCGAACGATTTAACTTGAAACCTTTTTACGTGTACAAATTTAAAGAATTCAGCCTTAAATTAAAAGTACCAACATCGATTACCTGTATTTAAATACTCGAGAACAAATTGAAATTATTGAATCAAACAATCGAATTAAAATTGGGGTCCAAATTTGAAACGATTACGTCAAAAGATTTAACTTTAAAGTTTTACTTTGTATAAGTTGAACTATTGAAGCGTAAATTTAAAGTTGATTTAAATTCGCGTTTAAAAAGTCCGGATTGAAATTCAAGTACGAGTATGCACTTTTAAATTGAAGGAATCGAATCCAAATTAAGATTGGATTTAAAATTTGCCATTTTAAATGAAGAAATTTTAACTAAATTAGTGGTGTACTGCTAATATAGATTTGTCATTTTTGTTTCAGTTAAGCATAGGAGTTTCTGTGCTTTGTTTACCATGGCTAAGATGGACACAACCGAAGCTACGAAGGCCAATTAAAGTACATCTTCTCTTCCCTATAATCTACATCCTCGCAACCCTCTTCGTAACCATCGTGCCCATGTATGCCAGTCCTGTTGAAACAGGTAAAACGCTAGCCATTTCCCCTTCTCTCAAAATCACCGTATTCTATAATCTACTGACAGTGGTAGATTCCATAATTTATTCGAACAAAAGTTTGGGTATTAAAACGATTGCAAATACATAATAAACGTGTTTAGAAAGAAAAAGAACTAGAAATTAAAACGATTGTAAGTTTGAAACGCTTGGAAATTAAGATGCTTGAAAGTTCAAACGCTTAAAAATTTGAAAGCTTCGAAATTCGAGAGTTCAGAAATCCAAAAGCTTGGAAATTAATAAGATTGGAAAATTCAAACGATTGCAACTAAAAACGCTTAGAAATCGACAACCTTTGAAATTCAAAAGTTTAAAAGATCAGCAATAATTTAAACTTAATATACCAAAGAATAAAATTACAATCAATTAACGATAAAATAAAAATCTGTGTTTTAATTATTCTAATAAAAAGTAAAAATTATATCAAAAGTAACATATAGAAGATTTGCTTATCTTTTAAAATCGTTCGAATATAATTATATAAAGCAATGCTGCTGCGTACGTGTATTTAATGTAAAATAAATTCAATTTTTACAGGATACGGCTGTCTGATGATCTTCTCATCTGTGCCTGTGTACTTTGTGTTTGTCGCGTGGAAAAACAAGCCGAAATGCTTCCAAAGTGGAGTCGGTAAGTCGAGAATAGAAAAATTTCTATCGGTTTATCGGGAAATATTCCATTAGCCAACGAGAATTTTAGTCGATTATGTTTAGAAGCACAATATGAGTTCTTATTTCCCGTTCTAGTTAAGTTTGCCCTTTTTACTCGATGGAACAATTCCGTGTTAGTTTCTTTTTTAATGCTACTCCCAAAGATACGGTTTTTCATTTCGTTTCCGTTTAACCGCAATCTGTTCCCGCAGGCGCCGTTACCAAAACTTTGCAGAAGATGATGGTAGTCGTCAGACCAAAGACTTAAGGTTCAAACAAAAAAGAAAAATACACTATGACATAATTTTACTCTCTTCATGTCACGCATGCTTTTTACTATTCGTTAATTTCTGTCATCATCCGAATCGTACGAGCTTTCTTGTTGCTTTTTCAATCGTGTCTTGCATGCCAGTCATATTTCTATCGATCTTTCATCGAGCACTGTATACTTTTCAGTATTTGTTGTTCTGTTGTCTAATTTTTCTGTACACTATAACTTTCATAATCGCTTAATCACTCGAAGAGTATTCAATTACTTAAGGAGTAATTAACTCAATTTGAATTGTCCAAACGATATTTTTCTAACTTATCATTTTTGTTTGCTACACACGCATTCCTTTATTAAAATAAGAAAAGATACTGATCTATATATTCGCGATTTGAATTTTCATTGAAATAAGAATAGAATACTGATCTATATTGGCAATTTAAATTTTCATTGAAGTAAAAAAAAAAAAAATGCTGATCTATAGTGGCGATTTAAATCTTCATTGAAGTAAGGAAAGATACTGATTTATATTGGAGATTTAAATTTTCCATTGAAGTAAACAAAGATGCTAATCTATATTCGCGATCTAAATTTTGGAGACTTTATCATTCATATCTATGAAAATTTCAGTAAAGAAGAACAGTTTTTAGGAATGCTCGTCTTCTACAGATTAAATTTTTCACAAGCGACGCGCTTAAATTACTCAAAGAGAAAAACAGTTACTCGAATAATATTTGTTTCGCCATGATGAGACTTTCGCAAGTATAATAAGAAAAGATACTTTAAACTTTGGGGACTTAAAATCGCCGCGTTTGTTAAGTCTGTAATAAAGAATAATAGAATAATCGCCTACTTTAGATTAAATTCGCGCAAACGTCTCGCATTTAATTGCTTAAAGAGGTCAGCTATTTGAATAATATTTGTTTCGCTATGATTAGACTTGCTCGGTAAAATAAGAAAAGATATACCGATTCGTATTCCTCAGTCGAGTCTTTGTTAAAATTTTAATAAAGAAGAACGCAATGCTCAATCCATTTTAGCTTAAGTTTGCCTGGACATCGTTCAAGTTTGAGTTTGCATGCTGCACTCACAAAATACAGCACCACGCACACTAACTCGTACAGTGCTCTCACATGGTGCACCAGTAAAAATTGTGTAATAATTGGCGTACTCTATTTGACTATCAAATTAATCGTGCAAAGAAGTCCGACCGCTCATTTCTGTGACTTTAATGCCTTGAACGCGGTGTCATCAGCTGATTAATCATTCGATCTATTCAATTACAATTATAATCATCTTGCGGATCATCTTTATGCAAATTCCTACTTTTATAAACATAATTAAAGAAACGAAATAAAATCTAGTTTCGTTCTCTAACTTTACGTGATTTTGCATATTATACAGAGTGGCTACAAAAAAAAATGTTGGTATCCCGCTGTATTTTTACAATTGTGTACTATTTAATTAGATTCGATTATGTCAGATTTTTTATCGTTTAACAATTATAATTATGTGACAAAGGTACCGTGAAGTAACAGCAAATTTGATGTAGTTGAATTTAATTGAATACTGCTTAAATGAAATAATGCAGTATTATATCAATATCTTTTTTGTAGCCAATGTTCTGTACTCTTTTTGCGCATTAAAATTATCTGCAACTTTATAAACATCCGCAATATAATCGTAATTAATGCTAAGAATTCCAAAACAGCACAAATCCACTTCTGGATGTTATACTAATTGCTGATACAATAGAAAATTTTATCCGTAACTCTAGATATAAATTTGTAGTACGAATAAAGTAGAGAATTTCGGGATACCAAACATTCCCGGGAATCTCGGATATTTTCGAACATATTATCTGGATCTCACGCATCCTCAACTAAAATACGCGCGACCGTATTATACGCACTTGCGTATAACGTGTTTTCGTACGCGTATAAAATTTGCAGAACGTAAAGACATTCGGTTTATCAAAATTTTTGAAAATCCAGGTCATGTTAATAAATGTCAAAATAAATGTTTGAAGGTAGCTTTGCAATAAATACGCGTTATTAATAAAACTTTAAAGACAAGATCAAAATTAAATTATGGTAATATCGTAGCACAAAGAAATGGAATTTGTCATTGAATAGCGATTGTATTCTCTAGGGTTAAAGAAACCCTTAAATATACTCATAAGAGTCAGAAGAATTAGGGAAATATCAAAGACGATAGTCTCGCATAAAATATTGATTGGTGGATTTGTGCCGTTTTGGGATTCCATAACTTCGATTATTCGAGCAGGTTGATGACCCCACGTCGAGCTTGTAACTTCTACTAACCGTCTCTTCCTCTAACCAAGTGGTGTCAAACACGTATATATAAATAGACCACCAAAAAACAATTTTGGCGAGTCTGCGAGCCTTGTATAAAAAAAGGTCTCCTAAAAAAATGTTCGCGAATAAAACCGCGATTCCTTATAATATACCTTTATAATTTTCAATGTTTTAAACATGTATTTTATATTTTCTTCGACACGCTTGCTGCCGAGAGACTTATTAACAATTTATTCTCTCACTCTAAGTTAATTTAATAAATATATTATAACTACGAATTAACTCGGTAACTGGCGTTTAAAAATAAACCTCTAACTGCGAGTTAACTCGAATTCGGCAGCGAATG
Source organism: Eucera pruinosa (assembly GCA_028830335.1). Classification (NCBI taxonomy): domain Eukaryota; kingdom Metazoa; phylum Arthropoda; class Insecta; order Hymenoptera; family Apidae; genus Eucera; species Eucera pruinosa. The sequence goes on from JAMYCR010000006.1 coordinate 16,657,310, forward strand.
TGTTAAATTCCATTCTATCGTTTCAATAAAATCAAGGGCCGCATTGTAGAATTTTCCAGGCCCGCGTGTTTGACACGACTGCTGTTGTAAACTCTCTCAACTTTGCTCGACCAAAGGATTAAAAGGACTGACCTATCTAATATTGTTATTTGCAGTAAGCGTCACGATGCTCTTGCAGAAAATAATGCTGGTCGTCGGCAAGTCGAAACCCGCTCAGGTTTAACCGCAGTCAGAACCGATTCTCAGTCTCTACAACCAATGACTTCCGGTTTCCAGAGAACCTAAAACCTTTGCAAATACGCGAAACATTAGACCAACCTGAATAATATTTATTCTATACGAGTATAAAGAGAGAGGTGTCCTGGCCAGAAGCAGCCATATCGAGTCAGAACACCTGTCGAAACTAATAATCTACAAAGATTCTCTGGTTCTCTTATCCGGATGTCATACTTGCTGGCATCAACATTCCCGCGGTAATTTATGAAGGATGCGTTCACGGCGGAGGCGTGTACAACCAATGGTCACAAGAAACTAATGTATTTTACGATGAAGAAGCATCAACGAACCACTGAGAAGATATATAGTAGTTGAAGAGGAAAACACGGTTTTCCCTTCCGCTGAACGCGCGAATTTTCCCCTGCGACTTGACAGAGACGTTTTATCGTTATTGTATCCATGTCATTGCACATTGTATCACCTCCATTCTTGCGGTTCCACCTTCCGTTTCATCTCAATTCACCATTGACGATGGGTTTCTATCAGAGACGTAGCGGTTTCGAACTTCGCAGAATCTTCGACTGTAATTTATTTTTTTTCTCGTCATCGCTTCGAAAATAATCGCGAACCACGTTTAATCCTTTGCAATTCCAGCGGAGTTAAGATTTGGTTGTTGAAGTATTACGAAGAGCATTTCGTAGATTGTAGATTTGTAACGTATCCTTTACTAGTTGTTTCACACGGTCACTGTTTAGGTATTTACCGTAATCGCGATTTGTGTACGATTCAGAGTAAGGCAACACAGAATGCTCAACATAAAAATCCTACTTTTCGCTCACTATACAAATACAAATTACTTTACATTCCTTCGTCGTAATTTCTTCGGTTATAGAATATCTATCGATGGTAAGTTTTAACAAACTTTATTTAAATAAAGTTCGTTTTGTATCGGATTGATGCATTTGGCAGTGAACGTGTTAAAACGAAACAATAGGTACAGTAGTGTGTCATTATTTTCTGTAGCCAATTATTAGTCGGCGGATGTTTATGCAGAAACAAACTTGAAGAAATATTTATAATATATAATTATAATACTATATAATATTATATATATGTATATTATATTCTATATATTATTATTAAGATATTAATATTTATACATATTATATAATACTATTATAATGTTATTTTATAGTTTATAATATTTAATTTCACATTCCAGATACAGCAATACCTCGACTTACGTCATTTCCGTCGGTAACAAATCATATCTTGATTCAAGCCTTAGTTTCATATTCGCGTAATTGCGTAATTTCGTCAAGACGTGAAACTCACTTCAATTATATTCCGAATTTTTGTATACACTAATCAAAAGGTAACGCGTACTTTAAAAAAAAAGAAACTAAAAATTTGAGCTTCTCACTTATTTTGTGTTACATTGATTTATACCACAAAAAATATGGAAGCTTTGTTTCCACGTTTTTCTTTTGATTTACACTACTTTCATATCACGTACATTCCGTTCCTCTTTTATACTTACATTTTCCATAAACGCATAAACATCTACAGCTTGAGTTTAATAATAATAATAAACGAAGCTAAGAAACAGGAATCGAAGAGAAAAATAGAATCGCAAAGGATTAATCGGGTGGTTGCACATTTTATCTCGATTAATATAATCGTTGATAATTTCCTTGAATAATTGATTCTTTGCACTCGCGGAAATTCGCAAAATTGTAGCGAATTTTTGGCAATTAATCTTGCCTCTCGCGTGCAAAGGGTTAAAAAGGAAATGGAGATACGAAACGAAGGGTGGAAAAGAATCGTAGCGCTCTGGCACTTGATCGCATAATACAATAACCGCGTTTTACTGCCTCTGTTGTTGTTGGCCGCGTGCACCATAGATACACCATAGAATCGCGAATCTCAAGGTCGTGTGAGCAACACTAATTTTTCGATCCTTCACATCGGTCCACGGAAAGAACGGACAGCCACTCGAGTGACTCTGGTTATTCGAGTAAATCCTCTGTTTGTTTTTTCCTTTTTTCATTTCCCCGTTTACTATTCGATTTCGAGCGTGTGCGGTTTTCGATGGAGAATTTTAGCTTTTTCCGCGTGTCTCTCTGCGTGTGCGCGAAGAACAGAGCAAGCTTACGAGCCTGTACGAATTTCATTTTAAGGTTTTTATACTTTTTTAAGCTAAGTAACGTGTAAGATCCTTGCGGTGACTTTTTGGTCCATTTCCTAGCATCCATTAATTTCTTAATTAATCATTCCTTCTTTCTTACGGTGAATGTGTGCAGAGTGAATGCGCAAAAGAATATATATATGTTGTAAAAGGATTCGTGCAAGATTGCGAAGAAGCCATAGCGTGAGATTTAATCTTCAACAGGTAGGATAGGCTCAGAATAAAAGTTTTTAAATTTTTACCTGTAATTAAACCTCTAGCTATCTCTTTATGTATATTTGTGTCGTCACAGTGGCTACAAAACGTGTATTTGGCACACCACTGTATTCTTTTGGATTTTCTTTATTAAACGTGTTAGGGGGAAATGCAAGAAGAATATCAGGAAAGCTCGTAAGATTGTCCTGTCCAATTTTGTTGAACTACTGCGTTGTTGAACCTTTTCGTTTTAAGACTTAACACTTTCGCAGCTCGATTAAACGATACGGCCTTTCTTTAACAATTTCGGTAATTTTGTCCCTTGGACGTACGGTAATTCACGAAAGTATTTGAACACTTATCGCAAAAGAACTTTTATGAATATAATAATGCAAACTTTTTTTGGAACATCATTGGTAAAGTTTGAAACAAAAAAATGTACATAGGACTTAAAAGATATTTATTGCAAACATATTATGTTTTCATATCTTTCAGTTGTAAACTCAGAAATTAGCTTAATCAATCGAGTATGTGTCATTATGATCAATGATCTTCTACCATTCTTTTTTTTTTTTTTGTTTTACTATTTAAACGATACAATTTGGTGGTGATTCATATTTTGTGGGTACACGTTTTGAAAATTATACTAAAATTTTGGTAATTTTGAAGATTTTCAATTATTGGTACATGAATGTTCAATCCAATTGATCGCTAATTTTATCAGCATAATTACGGTGTAATCGTGTCTCATTACAGAGCCAAGGAATTTCGAAAAGTTGTATATAACATGTATAATATATTCATAAAATTGTTTTACGGTAAGCGTTCAAATTTTAATACTTTATATTAATACTAATATTTACTTTTAATACTAATATTTTGAAGCTTATGAAATCTGGATGTATGACAAGAATTTAGAAGTGGAGCAAATGTTGCCTTTTGGCATAATTGATTCGATAAAATTAACGGATTGGTAAAGGAAAAACTGTATCGTGTGAACGAGCTGTTTATTCACCCTAATCGCTCATGGACGCCATTGCTCACGCGCTGTGATCTTTATTTATCGTAGGCACGCGTCTTTTTTTTTTTATTTAATTTTGGAAACAACTGCCGACGCACGGACCTTTCGACTAAAATTTAACCAAAATTCACCCTTTTTTCACGGCTACCAGAGATCAACATTATCAGGAATTATTATAAAGTCCAGGCAAAGTTGATAAACCGTCGAATGTTTAACAAAAGTGCAACGATTATTGCTTTGTCATCTTAATCTCTTACATATCTAAAAGTAATATCACAATTTTTTGGACGTAAGTTGTTTATTAGATATTAAATATTATAGGCCATTCGGAATTTCGCAAGCAAATTTCAGAAAATTATAATTCGCGATCAGTACAAAATTAACGTTTTTAATCGAAATAAACTGCATTCGAATTAATGCACTCTTATAGATTAATAGATGCAATAATTTACTGATTCCATTTTTATGGAAATTCGAATCTCTCTTCTTCTTTCGAAAACTACGAAAACTAAACTCGAAAACATTTAAGGGATCACATATCGCGATTATTGTTACTGTATAACTTCGATTCTAATCTTGAACTCGACCTGTTTCTCATACTATGCGTAGATGTTGATCTATCAAACCCATATCATTTTTTTTTATCTTTTCGCTTGAAACTGGTTTGAGTAATAGAATTGTCAAAGTTGCTATCCCCTAATTCTTTCGAGTTACATTTTTAAAACCTTTTTAAGTATTCCGAATGGTCTAATATATTGGTTTTTACTCTTCTTAAAATAATAGCAATATCGTTGCAATCGCACAATTTTCGACTACTTGTTGAATTATTTAAAAAAAAAAAAAAAAAGGAAAACAGAATGAATAATTTGCAAATTCGTAAAATCATCCGCGAGTTCTGAATCTTTTCGCAAAGAGCAAATCAAGGATAATTTTTCCGCGGTGTAAAATTATTTTGGAAAAAACATAATCGAAAAGATTAACACTGGATTCTAGCGGACATTGATAGTAGTATAATTTGCCATGAATTACGATGAAGATGGCGAAGTAAATTGCTAACGAAATAGTGTTTATGATTTCTGAAACTTTAATCCATAAAATTTGAAGCCCGTGAAATTGGCAAATTCCGTAAATCAAGTGTTAATATTCCATTGAATATTTCGAATGAAAAAAGGGACAAAATTGCAGCATATCCATAAGAAGACTCTATTCTAGGACCAAGTACAATTTTCAACAGAGTCTTCTCGCTATCTCTCTCTCTTGGATAATTGAAGAAAGTCCTGTTGCGTCCACGCATAGGATCCCAAGCTAATTTATAATAGTTACTTTGACGAGAATTCGCCAGCCTCGGCGATTCGTCTATTCGGGGAAGGGGGGGGGGGGGGGCTTTAAAACAAACCAAAAAGTTCGGGGAATTTTCGAACAAATTCTACCGGTAAGAAAATTCAAGGTGGGAAGAGGAAAGAAGAAATAGTAAATCGCTGGCTGCTCAATATTTGCTTCTAATTTATCATTAAAATAATTATGATTGAAGGAGACAATAAATTTTCTTCTAATTCGTAGCGTTTACAATTTTATTACATTAAAAATAGTGTATTAAATAAAAGAAGACGAATCGTCCAAGCTTTCGATTTACGATTAACCCCTTGCCCCTGTTCATTTTTCAGTTGCCGAGAAGTTCAACTTCGAGCGTTTACCGTTTTAATACTATGTCGAGTACAAAAATTTGATACAATGTAATTTGCATTCCGTAGACATTAATCTTATAGTTCTAAAATACGTTTAGAATTAAAATGAGCATTTATTAGAAATGCAGCGTGTATTTGCAATGATTTAGACACCATAATCCGTTTCACGAGCTACGTTCGTCATCGTAAGCCAAGGGGTTAATACAATTTTTCGATGGTTTTAGCTGTATTTTTTACGAGACACGTTTCGACGATCATCGCTCCCATAAAAAAAAAATCCGCTGACCAGAGTGTCCATCGACGCGTGGCCTAGTCGATTTAACTCACGATCAGTATTTAGAGAGTCGAGTATAAGTTATTAAAGCGCCGGTTGAATCTCTTTCCAAAGAAACGAGAAACAAAATTCAAAGGAATATGTTGTTACTATTTCTTTTACAGCGGCACAATTTCGTTTAACCCTTTGCCGGATGCGTATCTTCTATTTGAACTCTCGTAGAACGCAAAACGATTAAATTATTATGCATCATTTGTACTCGATAGTCGTCGATCTTACAAATTGAAATCGTAGAGTTGAAATTGAAGTTTATTACAGAGTATATCCTCCTTTTAAACGATTTGAAAATTGTATGATTTCCACCACGTTTTTTTTTCTTTTTTTTTTGGAAGTATTTCGATTCGGTATTTAATCCATGGTTGGTAATTAGATCATAATTTACAACGCGAGTATAATTCGTTATTATAAGGCAAAGGGTTAATTATCGCGTTAGAGTGGAGAAACAAATTATCATGGATAAATAAATATAGTTTCAAAAGCTATTAATATTTTATTGAAACAGAGTTTAACAGAAAAGTATTCGACCATTTCAAGCAGTATTAGTTTTACTAATTAAGCAATCCGGTAATTATTATTTAACCCTGCTCTTCTCCTTAGTGATACTTTTCACACTTATACTTCTTCGATTTATAAACAGTGAAACGATGAGCGAATATACGGCACTTCAGGAATATTATTGTTCGCATGAGGCTTATCAAAATTTCTGATGCACCGAATATCAAGAAGAAATATTTCGAAATACAACAGCAAATAAAACGTGATCTTCATATTGGTCCTACGACTAATTTCTAAGTTATGTATATGAAATGGTGTTTTGTCCCGTGCACTACTAAATAAATAAATAAATACAGACCTAAGAACAGCAGGGTTAAAATTACATTAGCAATAGAGAAGAAATGTTTCGATTAAACGAGATGGTCGAATAGTTTCGCAATCAACTGTATACTAACACTTTTTCTTTCTCTATTTTCATTAACACCAGGTTTACGGACGTTACGTGTATAATTTGACAGACTTCCGGAAAAATACGCGTATACTGCATATAAATATTCGAACGTAGAAGCGTAAGAAGTAGAACACATATTCATACCATTGTATCGATTAAAGTTAACATAAAGTACTGAAGAACAATATTTATGATCTCCATAATTTTAGGTATGACATCTGAAATGCGTCAACGTGACGAGTTCCGTAAACCTAATGTTAAAATTAAAAAAGAAACAAGAAAGAGTTGGCCAGCGTGATGGACTGAAACTAGAAGTAGCATTTTTTTTTAAGTAATTTTAAGCGAGGAGTCGCATATTTTTACGATAGTGTCGATAGGCACTCTGACGCACGTGACAATAAGGCATCTACTATTTAATTAGTCAGGAGTAAGAGAAAACGGTGCAGAGTTGAAATGTTTGTCAGAATTCGATTTTTGTATTCATTTCTTTGCGTTGCGAAATACCCAGCGTTGTACTTGAAATGGCTTGCGAGGAGGAAGGAGAAATTTTCGACACGGTTGTAGCGTTTTTATGTTGAAACTATCGTCGCTCGGAAATTTACAGAATCAACATTGCAGACGTGTAGTAGAATAAAGAAGAAGGTTGTATTATTTTTATATAATATTGATAATAATAATATAACGACGCGAGTAACTAGAGACACGTAGAATAACGAACGAAGAAAATGGAAAACGCAATGGCAAAATGAGAGACGTTGAGAAACGTAAGTGAAATTAAATGTTAATCCTTTCACTGTTAAGTCGCCGAAAAGTATAAATTCTTAACTTAATTAATTAATATTGCTATAATAAATATGTGGCGATGCGATTATGAAAATACGAAAACTGCGTTCGGGTCTTAAGAGACGAGTTTCAAAGTTTTTAAATTGTTTAACCAGTTGCCGTACAGTAATAAGTTACACTCGTGGTGCAAATTATGCTTTAATTACAGTAAAAGCACGCTGTACTTCGCAATAAACTTGAATTTTAATTCTAATTTCAACTTCGATTAATAAGATTGCAGGATATCAAATAAAAATTACGCGTGATATTTTAGCGTTCTGCATTCGACGCAGCGTTAAAGTAGAAAATAGCGATGAAAAAGAACGTCTCGATGAATTGTTTTCGAGAAGTTTGTACGGCAAGCGGGTTAAGTCTGCTTAGTTTGTAATGAAAAAGTATCTAATTCGTGCATCCTTTTGCTAAGTTCGATGCTCCTTGCGATACGCGAAAATTGCAGCAGTAATTATTAAATTCAAATCAACACTGGAAGGGTTGAAACAAGAAAAATCTGTTAGAAAAAGATTAGAACTATAAATTAGAAAATATTAGCGAAGATTAAAAATGCATTCCGAGGGTTAATTGATAAATCGAAAACGCTACAACCAGCACGTGTTTCCGAGTATGTAAAAGAAATATGCGATTTCTTGTTGAAATGAGACGATGATTAAAAAGAAAGAAAAACAGTAGCTTAGGATCTAGTAGAGAAAGAAGAAATGGGAAGCCTTATGGGACGAGTAAATTGTGACAATATATTATATTGTATAATACGTGTGTTACTTCCGCCAAACCTTTTTCAATCCTGTAACATAACCTCTATGTCGAGTGAACACAGGATCAGCTTTTGTCGAAAGGGAAGAAACATTATACACTATCGTTGAGAATACCACTGCATCGAAGAATTGTTTAAGAAACCGATCAATGTACATACAATATACAATCATTGAAGAAACAGTGTTGTTGGAAACATTATTTTAACGAAAACAAAAAAAGTATTAAGGACGTTCCTACAACGTGTGCGCAACCGAGTTTCGCGCGCTACTAACTGAAGTTGAGGGCTGCGTCATTTAGGGATGCAGCTGTTTCATGGAATAATTGTTAATAATTAATTATCCGAAACGAAATTGGTACTAAAAATTACTAGTGAAAGTTGTTGAAGGCTTCGCCTTTGCGATGCAACTATAAAAGCTTATAAATTAAACACGGAGTGCGAGTATTTAGTTAATTTTCTCGGAGTTATTGGGAGAATTATTTTTGGACTTGTCGCGTATTGTAGCGCACCTTATCTGAGACGTCACGACTTTCTTCATAAGGCGGTAAACCGCGCGTGTTCCATCAGTATTCCGCTGGCAGTCGAAGGGGTAGCATCTGCGCTCTGTGTCTTCAACTTTTCCACTTCGTAATATTGTCCCTTTTAAGTTTACTACATCGATGTAAGTAGCAAATAATTATCAATTTTATAAGGAACTTTCGTAGATAGTAACACTTGGCAAATTGGGCGATACTTTTTGATACCTTTAGTTGTCTCTTTTGGTTTCGTTCTTTTAAACAACTACTATTGGATGTAATAATCACTTACTATTATTTTTAACTGTGTGCGCAGGTTTCTTGAGTCCTTTGCTGGCGCGAATGGAGATCAGGTTTTTGACTGCTTCTTGAATAACCATTCCGCTTTATAATTCAACGAGGGATTAAAACAAGGATTAATTAACGGTATTCGCTGCACTTGTTGCCGTACTATTGCAATGGAGCAATGATCAGCGGATTCTCACTCAGAACAACAGGAAGGAAGGGAAGAAACAAGAATTTGAAGACCTCGAAGTTAATAGACGTTGTTTTACACACTTATGTTATAAATTACATAAGTTCTAGTTATAAGATGTATTGTAAATGGGTTTATAACAATAGCTTGTAAGAGTTAGCTCGTAAAAACATTGTAAACCAAAGTCGTTCTTCTATAAATTATATTACACTATAATTTGTTATAAATTAATAGGTTTTAAGTTAAATTGTAACAATTGTTAGTTTATAAAAATACTTCAACATTCCTGTTACTTGTACTTTATCAACGAGTTTAAATAAATCCCAAGTTAAGCATAATTACTTGTTTAAACATTTACTGACCTGTCCAGCGATCCTAGAATGACCAATCCAAATCCTTTAAAGAGGAGTAACGTGGAGGGACTTAAATAAAAAAAGGCCTGAAGCGAGAAACTCTAAAAAATAGCCCTACACACTATTAAACTAACTACAAGTTAATTAACATAATTCCTAAGAATTGCCAAATTGGCGGAATCTTCGCAAGAGTTCGAAAATCTAAGGAATTCTAGGAATTTGACGTCACTTCTCGGAATCGCCAAAATTCTTGGTAATGACGTCATCTTGCCATGTTCGCCGGATACCTCCTCGCACGTCATATTCGCCTAATACAAAATCGTCAAATCGGCCGAAATATTATCGAGAAACTCTTAAAACTCAAGATTTCCTGGAATTTGACGTCATTTCCTAGAATCACCAAAATTCTTGGAAATGACGTCACTTAGCATGTCAGCCGGATACCTCCTCGCACTTCATATTCGCCTAATACAAAGTCACCAAATCGGTCGAAAGTTTATACGAAAACCCTAGAAACTCGGCAGTTCTTGGAAAATGACGTCATTTCTAGGAATCGCCAAAATTCTTGGAAATGACGTCACTTAGCATGTCAGCCGGATACCTCCTTGCACCTCATATTCGCCTAATACAAAGTCACCAAATCGGTCGAAAGTTTATACGAAAACCCTAGAAACTCGGCAGTTCCTGGAAAATGACGTCATTTCTAGGAATCGCCAAAATTCTTGGAAATGACGTCACTTAGCATGTCAGCAGGATACCTCCTCGCACTTCATATTCGCCTAATACAAAGTCACCAAATCGGTCGAACGTTTACACGAAAACCCGAGAAACTCGGCAGTTCTTGGAAAATGACGTCAATTCTTGGAATCGTCGAAATTCTTGGAAATGACGTCATAGTTCGATACTTTCGACGACCTCCTGGCATGTTATATTCTCCTGATACAAAGGACCGACAATTTTTCGAAATATCTGACGACTTTGTATTAGGAGAATATGAGGTGCAAGGAGGTATCCGGCTAACGTGCTAAGTGACGTCATTTCCAAGAATTTTGGCGATTCTAGGAAATGACGTCATTTTCCAGGAACTATCGAGTTCCTTTGGTTTGCGAGAAAAATTATTGCCAATTTGGCGACTTTGTATTAGGCGAATATGAGGTGCAAGGAGGTATGCGGCTAACATGCTACGTGACGTCATTTCCAAGAATTTTGACGGTTCTAGGAAATGACGTCATTTTCCAGGAACTACCGAGTTTCTTTGGTTTGCGAGTAAAATTATGGCCAATTTGGCGACTTTGTATTAGGCGAATATGAGGTGTAAGGAGGTATCTGGCTAACGTGCTAAGTGACGTCATTTCCAAGAATTTTGGCGATTCTAGGAAATGACGTCATTTTCCAGGAACTCTCGAGAATCTCGCGTTTTCGAGTGAACTTTCGGCCAATTTGGTGACTTTGTATTAGGCGAATATGAGGTGCAAGGAGGTATCTGGCTAACGTGCTAAGTGACGTCATTTCCAAGAATTTTGGCGATTCTAGGAAATGACGTCATTTTCCAGGAACTCTCGAGAATCTCGCGTTTTCGAGTGAACTTTCGGCCAATTTGGTGACTTTGTATTAGGCGAATATGAGGTGCAAGGAGGTATCCGGCTAACATGCTAAGTGACGTCATTTCCAAGAATTTTGGCGATTCTAGGAAATGACGTCATTTTCCAGGAACTACCGAGTTTCTCTGGTTTTCGAGTAAAATTATCGTCAATTTGGCGACTTTGTATTAGGAGAATATGAAGTGCGAGGAGGTATTCGAAGAGTTGGCTAAATGACGTCATTTCCGAGAATTTTGACGATTCTTAGAAATGACGTCAAATTCCAAGAATTTCCGGGATTATCTTAGAACTTACAACTAATTTAATGGTGTACAGGGCTATTTTTGAGACTTTCTCGCATCAGGACTTTTTTATTAAAGTTCCTTCACGATACTCGTCTTTAAAGGATTTGGATTGGTCATTCTAGGATCGCTGGACAGGTCAGTAAATGTTTGAACAAGTAATTATGTTTAACTTGGCATTTATTTAAACTCGTTGATAAAGTACAAGTAACAGGAATGTTGAAGTATTTTTATAAACTAACAATTGTTACAATTAAACTTAAAATCTATTAATTTATAACAAACTATAGTGTAATATGATTTATAGATGAACTACTTTGTTTTACAATGTTTTTACAAGCTAACTCTTACAAGCTATTGTTATAAACTCATTTACAATACATCTTATAACTAGAACTTATGTAATATATAACATAAGTGTGTAAAACAACGTCTATTAACTTCGAGGTCTTCAAATTCTTGTTTCTTCCCTTCCTTCCTGTTGTTCTGAGTGAGAATCCGCTGATTATTGCTCCATTGCAATAATACGGCAACAAGTGCAGCGAATAACGTTAATTAATCCTTGTTTTAATCCATCGTTGAATTATAAAGCGGAATGGTTATTCAAGAAGCAGTCAAAAACCTGATCTCCATTCGCGCCAGCAAAAGACTCAAGAAACCTGCGCACACAGTTAAAAATATTAATAAGTGATTGTTATATTTAATAGTAGTTGTTTAAAAGAACGAAACCAAAAGAGACAGCTAAAGGTATTAAAAAGTATTGCGCAATTTACCAAGTTTTACTATCTACGAAAGTACCTTATAAAATTGATAATTATTTGCTACTTACATCGATGTAGTAAACCTAAAAGGGAGAATATTACGAAGTGGAAAAGTTGAAGACACAGAGCGCAGATGTTCCCCCTTCGACTGCCAGCGGAAGACTGATGGAACGCGCGCGGTTTGCCGCCTTATGAAGAAAGTCGTGGCGCCTCAGATAAGGTGCGCTATAATACGCGACAAGTCCAGAAATAATTCTCCTAATAACTCCGAGAAAATTAACTAATCACTCGCTCTCCTTGTTTAACTTATAAACTTTTATAGTTGCATCGTAAAGGCAGAACCTTTATCAACCTTCGCCTATAATTTTGAATACCAATTTCATTTTAGATAATTAACTATTACCAATTGTTTCACGAAAGAGCTGCACCATTACATAGGGTAGCTCTCAAATTTAATTAGTAAATCGCGAAATCCGATTGCGTACACATTAAAGGAGAAATTCATAGAGAAAACTACAAGGAATACGGTAGTATTTTTTTCTGATTTTTAAAATCGTGATGTTGAACCTTAATTCGCAACGCAATAGTTTGATTCTAATTGTTGAATTCGATAATAAAGTGCCTCATTAAAAAATTAAACTCCGTGCATAGTGAATAATTTTTGCAATAACACTGCGTTTCTCCAATGATTGTATAAATCGTGCTTACTCCGCTCTGAATTTCGTAAGCAATTCTTCGATGCAGCTGTATTTTATTCTAAAGGATAGCGTAAAATTTTTCTTCTACGCGAAGTGCGATAAATAAATAAAAAGAAGGCTGTTGGTTATATGCGCGTCTATATTTGTATGTATAAACATATAAGTTATAAATACATACCGTTCACATATTTATAACTTATACACAATATGTATAATATATATATTTATAATATTTATAACTTTGTCCACAGCAGTTGTACAACATACAGAGATTACAAAAGAACAAAACAAAAAGAAAGTTTCATTTGGCATCGTCGGCACGATAAGGAACAAAAATTTCCTTCTTCCTGTCGCGAGTCCCCCCGGAACAGGAAGAAAAAAGATACGTGAAAGAAACAAAAATCGGCTCGAGAACAATTTTCCAGGACGATCTCGGTTAATACTTTCCTAGTTTCGCTCGCAAACAAAAGAGAATCGTGATTATCATTTCCCGTGACTCTTTTCGCAAGTCCCGTTAAAAGACCAAAAAACAAAAAACCTCTTGCCAAAGAGTGCAGATAACAATAATTCTTAATAATATAGCCTCACGAAAGAGGAAGATTTTCAAGTTATCTGCACAGGCTTGTTTTGAATACGAAAGTAGCGCCATTTTTTTTAAGTAGTGCCGTTGTGATATTTTAGTCATCGAAAATAGCATCGACGATCGATTTGATTTTCGAGTCTATCGTGATTCGAACGCGTCGAAGCGAATTAAACCACGATCTCCCTTTTCAGGTTTATTTAGGCGATTATAATGAAACGAAGATAGAAATATCGACGAGCGTGGTTCGCATGATCGACGTCGATAACGCGGATTCGTGTTGAAAAGAAATGATTCGCAAAACCGAGGACGTACCTGAAGCGCAGTGAAAAAGCGCAGGGAATTTAAATCAGGGACTACCGCGCAACTTACGGAAGATTAGATAGCTAAATTGCTTTTTTATACTGGCCTCGATGCAACGAGGATTTACACGATCCTGGGCGCAAATAGTATTCGCAATAAATCGGCCGCGGATCTTTCCGCGTTTGTAAATAATTTAAACAACGCGTAAAACGATGCAAAATCTTCCAAAGAAAGCACGCGTTATCGTATCCAACCCTTTGACTACTATCGCTGTACGTGCGTTAGCTAATTTTAATTACGACATACAGAGAGTTTGGTAATTCAGCTGTTTTGAAACGCTAAATAATTGCCTACAGCGATAATAAATATATTAGTTGGTAATAGTAATATTTCTATAATAATTGTGATAAATGCGAAATGTACCGAATATAAATTTGAAAGGTAACTACAATTTAAATCGAAGGATCAATTTCCGAACTTCACTTTGACTTATGCTTTTTTTTTCATTGCAAAGTAGTTTTAAAAATTTTGGTATTAGACAATTTTCTATGTTTCAAGTGACGAATTCGCTTCGCAAATGTGCAAATGTTAAAAATTGGAATACTGAAGCTGTACTCGATATTTTGTGAATAAATTGTTCGATCTTAAGAAATCCTAAAGGTTCAAACTAAATTTCTAAACATAATAAATTCAGGACCGCGTTGATTACTAAAATTATTTTGCACCGAAAGGGTTAAATGGTAAAATTTCCAACTAGATTTCATCTACACGAATGGGATTTTAAAGCTATAAACACGCATAAAAATCCATAGCCTAGTAATAAAAATCCAATCGAAGCCTAAAACGATTAATAAATATTTCGTGCGTCGAGTAACTCGAAAAAAAAAGAAAACCTACTAAAATAACACGAGCGGTTCGTGAAGATCGCTAATAAAGTAAAGCGCGTAAAATTGGATTTTTATTAGCCAGAAAAGAAGAAACGGAGAAATGCCGTAATATTTATTTCAAATACTATTCGCTCCCGATTCGCCGCAAGGCGGGAAACATTTCTATACACGTCCAGTGGTATTTTAGTCTTTCGTTTTACGCGGAGTTGCGCGTGGCAGCGGGTAAAAAGGAGTGTGGAAGAAGATATACGATATAAATACAGTGATAATCTCACGCGGAAATCCCCATCCAAGAAATATCCAACATTATACGTGGTGGTCCACCAAACGCGACTACCAAAATTGCTATCGCTATCGGTAAACCAATCAAAAATTTGTTTTCCGTAAGCTGACAGCATTTCATTTATTTCTGTCTCTTTTTTTTTCAATACGGAAAGTTTTCTTTCCGTCTACTAGTAACGAAAATATTTGAGGTGGTCATGTTAAATGGTCCACTCGGTATAAGATATTCGAAATTAATATATACGCAACTATTATTCTCACTTCGTAAACGTATTTTGGATTCTTTTAAACCGTGAACGATGATCGCTTAAGTCAGACAAATTTTTCAGTGGATAAAAGATTTTATATATAGAAATTAAGAAAAATCTCGTATATCATGTGTATTAATATATAATTCACTTTCTTTCTGATTTCAAATCTTCGCTACCATAATATAGACTGATTTTTAAGGCCAAAATATATCAGCTTATGTTCAAAATGAAACTACAAGTTGACCCTGATTAATAATTAATAATGAAGCAATTAATAATAAAGACAAGAAATGGGTGGTATACTAATTCCAATGTAAACCACGCTCCCTTATTAAAAGAATAGCGGACTACTTTATTCCTGCACCTAATAACTTCTTTAAACATTCTATCATAATATATAGAAACATATAATAACGTGTTTGAAATATACCACCTAATTTAATCAACCCAATTATTTTCGTAACTAGTGGACGAATAAAAATGTTTTTCCATCAATGCGTGACACGATATCGAAGGACCTTCAACGCGACGACAATCGATTGTTTAGTATACTTTTTTGAAATTCAATCGCGCGTATTTGAGATTCACTTGGTTACAAAAATAATCGAGTTGCTCAATTTAGTCCACTAACGTAATTGAGTTGGTGGTCAGTCCATCCTGTAAATAAAGTGAAACGCGTGAAGAAACCCACTGGTTTGCAATTACAGCCCGGGGAAAAATAATTCACGGATCACGTTTACGAAGCAAGAACAATATTTGGAATTCGGTGAATAAGAATGCTGATTCGCATAAAAATGCGCAGTTTACTCGTGACGACAGGGATATCACGCTCCTTCGCTCACGCTTCTCCTCCTTGCACCTATACAAACACGCATATCTACGCCTAACTTATTCGCTTTCTGTTCGTATAGAACTATATAGCTATCGTATAATATTCGCCGCTATTATATTATGTACAAAGGAGAACTTTCACGTGCTTGCACGGCGGAGCTTTACTGACACTTGTTCGCGATTACCGAGGCTCCTCCTCGGGAAAATCGTGCACCAGGATGATACTTGTTAACAAGAACGGTTACGCAGTCGGTGCACCCGGTAATTGCAGCGGAATAACAGATAAGAGCACAATAGGATTTCCAGTCCGATTACAATATTATATTTCAACACCTGTTAACTGCAGATGACGAATTCATTCGTCTATCCTTAACCGAAGAAAGCGGATATATCCGACGCTTATAATAACTCAATTGGTGCGTTAACTTCAATGGTTTAATTTCGTTCGAAGTTTTTCGTGAAACGTTTCGAATTATCGTATATCGAATTTGCGTATCACGCGTGCGTTATTCTAATATACTTATTTAAAACCTTGACACGGCAAAATTTGTTACAAGTCTTTTCAATTGTAACCCACTTAAACGTTTGCACTTGGAAGGTTTCAATACTGATTCATTTCAGCAATTAAATTTGCCTTTTAGATCGAATGATATAAGAATAAGAAAAGTTATTACGATTTATTTTTGTCGTTAGTAGACTGCGAATTTTTATGCACTTATGGGAAATTTGAATTGGCGAAAGGGAACAAAATGCACATAATGTGCAATGAAATATCTAAAATACATATAACAATATGTAAATCATTTCTTTAATTGTGCTTGCAAAAATATGAATTCGTATAATAATCCACAGTCTAGTCATCGCGTTATGAACTGAAAATTTGTCGCGCTTAAATGTTCCCCAATCAACAGATTAAAGACTAATCGCGGAAAATAGTACTGGAACTTAGTCGAATTAAACGATTAAAGTGCAAACATACTTGTTCACTTCCATTTATATCCTATTGTGCTCTTCCCTGTGCGAACACGTTTCAATGTTGATGACAAATTTCAAAGAAGAATCGGGAGAGTGGAACAATTAACTCTGTCGGTACATCACAGTGACTTTTGCTTGGAGTAAATGTTAATCTAGCGATAATAAAACGTAGAGAGCTAATTGTCGTTAACCCTTTCGCTGTTGAGTCCTTATTAAATAATAAATAATTAATCCAGCCGTTATACACGGGCAACGTGATATCTCTTTAGATCTTGAAAATATGGGTTCTAAGAGCGTTTATATTTTCCCCATTTGCAATGGAAACGCATAAATCTATAAACTTTTCCCCTCAAGTTTTGTACCACCTAGAACCGTCTGCGATTGCATGTCGTCTTTTTAATCGACAGTGAAAGGGTTAAATATGTTCTTTTAAGGGGCAGTTATTCCACCGCAATTCAATAAAACGCTTCTCGGATTGTCCAACTTGGACATTGCACAGATAAATCATCGCGAATAGAAGGTAAAACACGCGGACACTTGCACACGGAAAAGTGGAATGATTTTTAATATTAATTCGCGCCATTCCTCTCTCTCTCTCTCTCTACAATTCTTCGATATAATTATGATGCGAAACGACGCAATATACAAAAATCGATCGATAACAAAAAGGGAGAAAAAGAGGAGAAGGTTAAATCGCTACTAAAACGTAATTTACACAACGTAAATAAAAAAAAAAAAAGAAAACAAGATCGACGAACGGACAAAGAATAAGAAAAAAGAAAACTAACGAGAATCTGACCACCGCTAAATACGAGATTCCAGGGGCTTCCTGTCGGCCAGAATTCGAGGTACTTAATACGAGACAATATTTCTTCGACTCTTTTGAGCAAAAGATACGCGCGAGCATAGTCGTCTTTCCTCGTCGGGCACGATCCACCAGGTTCGATCGATGCTTCCGTCGAAAGTTCCCGGTAGCTCGCCGGAGAACGTTAATAAATTAATAAACAGAGCTGGAGGACATCGGAAATCACAAAATCACAGTTGAAAGCACTGAGAGATTCCTCTTTCGTAATCGGAAGTATCAGTTTTTTTTTCTTTTTTCTTTTTTTTTTTTTGGACGTCCACAGGTGGACGTCGCGCGAACAACAAACTACCGGCATTTCCGCTTTACGCGATATCCTTTCCCCCATCGGTAATTAGTTGCTTTACATGCTAACTTACGATATTACGGAGTAATGCAAAATTACGTCGCTAATTTAGAATCCCCCCGACGACCCGAGAATTAATCCGCTGTATAAATTCAATCTCGAATACTGATCACAATAATTCACCACTTTAAAGCTTTCGCATGTTTTAACGTTCATCGCTATACCCAGAATTTTCTTGGAAATGGGACGTCAAAGCGAGCTCTTGAACCTTCCAGCTTCGTTAGTGAGTAAAAGAAAAGCGTACACTAAGACATTCGACGATCGAGTCCGCGATTATTTCTCTCTTCCTTACAATTAGCTGAATTCTAAAGCGCGGATGCTAAAGTGGGGACTATTGTATCGGGTACTTCTTTAATTCTTCGCGAATACGAACAAGCGTAGGGGATTCGCCAATTTCCGAAAGAACACATCTCGACTAAAAATTGTGCGATTTCATTATCCAACTTGGCGAAATTGTTAGGAAATTGGCTTTCGTCGATTAACATTGACTTCTCGGGGTCGTTGGAGATCAAACAATATGAGAATTCTACCGCAATTTGTACGCAATTTGAGTGACACGGTGTTGTGAGCGATTAAAAACTCGCGATTCGATCGATAAACGTTCCGCCGTCGAGTTTCCCTTTTGATCGCGGGGATCGATTTGATGTACCGTTGATCGATCGAACGACAGATATGATCGTGTTCTATCAATAGGAGGTCGCACCGTTATTCGTGGATTAATAATACGTTTCTTTCATTTAAATTACTAGGTCGGTATCGCTTAATTGAGACATACACGTCCGTGTTTACTTTAAATACGCAATGTTACATAAATATTACTTAGCGAATGGGCCGTCGAGCGAATAATTAGCGGATAATGAAAAAGAACTGTCCTCGTAGAATTGACATCGAGTCTCGTCCAATCTGTTTGCGCTAACACAAATGCATAAGGATTCGGCGCAAAGAACAAACACAGTCACTCGTAAAATTCTTTGTACACAGGTGAAAATTTCGTCGTTTTGGAATTACGCATTTTAAGTTTAATCCTGTTGCAGTTTTAAAATTCTAATCAATTCAACCGCATTCTTCTTTCTGTAGGAACACTTTATAATCGCGAGAAAGAAAAACGTCAATTGAGACTTTGAAACTTAAATTTACGAATATTGATAACAACTCTTTACGCTTGCCTCGAAACGTAACGAACGTTTGTCTTTTGCCATAACTGGACGAATAATATGGAATTATTCAATATTATTATCCAATACTCTTACGACGTCTTTTTACTCTTCGTGTGAAATCCGCCGTAGCGAAAGGATTAAGAAAGATCGTCAGTATTTTTAATCCTATAGCGCATTTCTTTGGCAAATCTCGACGTTTTGTTTGCGTTCGATCCCAATGCGTTCGTAATTGGCGCGAATAGATTCGATGCGACCCGTTGCGCAAAATCTATCGCTTAAAATAATCGTATGAAATTGAAATAATTGAGATTACGTGTATCTTAGAAATATCGATTTGGATCGCCCGCCAGCCCATTCTTAACATACGATCAATTTGCCTCGGCATATAATACACGTGTTGGAAAAAGAGAAGGAAAAGGGCGATAATTACTGAGGCACGTGGCCGTTTCATCGGTATTAAAAGAGATTACTGCTTCCGGGTTCGTTATCAGCCTCGTATTCTCGTTTACATACTTATCGCCTTTCCTGTATCGATATTCGACAAAGTGCAAAAAATTCTTCTCGACAATATTATAGTATTGTATAAATAAATTTTCTCAATGTATGTCTGTTTGTCTGTATAACATATATGTGTGCCTGCTTTTTGTACGCTTCGATTCTTCGATCTTTCATGCGATTCACCGATTTCTCTCGTAAAAGGCCTTACTAAGTGTTCGATATATACGAGTTCCATATTGTTAATTTTTACAACACGTTCACGCTATGCGATTCTTCCACTGATTTTCTAAAATAACCAAAAGCAGCATTCGCACAGTTTTGCCTGAATTATTAATGGTAACTGAGAAAATCTTTATTGGCGTCGTTATCACTTTTCGGTAAATTGCATAACGGAGTTCCAGCCTCTCTTAAAATGTAAAATAATTTTGCTATTAATTAACAGAATTCCAAAGTATTAAATTAAAGATATTGTTAAATCATATAGACTGACTACTAATATGATACACGTAACGATAAATGAGTTTCGTTATATTTTGTTGACAAATGATAAATGGTAATGGCGAACGGGAAAAAATTGTTTTCCTCAAAACTTGAATACTGCCACTTTCAGCCTTTTTTTATTTTACTCTTCGGCTGATTCAGCAAACGATCGATTTGCCGTAGCGTGAATATAATGGTTTGTACACACCGCCACGGTGAATCGGTTAATTTTCTAATCAGATGGCAAAATACGATACGTCCAACTTTGACTAAAATTGAGATATACACTCTGCTTTGCATAAATTTGCTTAAAACTCAACCTGAATTAATAACAACCAATTTCCACAACCGCTGAAAAAAGGAAATTGTATTTTTAAAAATATTGCGACTTTTTCTAGCTAAACGATCTTTAAAATTGCTATATCGTAAAATTAGATAATTTCACGTATTACATTTCGCCATCTAAGCACAGAATTCACATGTTCGAGAGATGAACTTGCGACAAAAATGAAGAAACATGTATTTAAATACCGCTTTCGGGTAAAATAATTAATCGGACGAAAAATCGTATCGCGTGAACGAGCTGTTATTATTACACTAATCGAACTGAATCATGTTTGTGGAGAAGAAATGAATCGCATACCGATTTGTGCGTATCTCAGGACGGGTTTCTCATCGTTTAAAATCATTCATACTAAAAAGGAAGAATTATATGTATATATACACACGCAAACATCCGTCAAAAAGTAAAAGTATTATCAAAACGCAGACTTTCAAACGCTCCCTAAATGCATCTATTCCGCTCGAGTCCCACTTGAGAAGAAACTTCAACTAATTAGGCAGACTAATTAGGCATCACATTGCTCAAAATAATTAGAACATCTCGCCTCTAAACTTAATTCGTAACTTGCGCGTCGTGGAATATTCCAGACACTGTACGCACGTCTTGCCGTGCAACAATAATACGCTTGTAAACTACGAAATGTTTATGCAAATTCGTATTTTCGTAGGACTGAAATAAGGAAATCGTTTCGCGGTGAATCATCGCCGGTGTTTATTGTAAAAGATTTACGGGATACGTTAATTGTATGTTGGGACATTTGCATGAACATTCGTAGCGCAATAAATTGAATAATGGATTCTCTAACTACTCGGAGCAATGCAATAAGTATTCCAAAACCAAATTGGAAGATTGTCGCTGAACGAAGAACACATTAATCGCAGCAAAATATCGACTCAACTTTAGACCGTGTTTCCACCGCTCAAAATAACCATAAAAGACATCCGCGCAAAAATAACGCTACTCAAGTATCAAGTATAAGAAAAATACTACGAATCCCTTTCAAAATATCGAACCCTATCGAATTGCGTTCTATTCGAATCTCGTGATTATTTTGAGCAGCGCGCATAATTAATTTCAATTAGGAGGCCGATTGAACAAAAAAAAAAAAAATAATAATGCACACCCCTGAAATTTCGGTGTTTAGAAACACGAAAAAAGAAACTGTGTTTCGGTTCCCTCACAGAGCGTTCCTTTTCCCAAGAATTATTACAATTTCTCCGCGTACAGCATTTTTCTTCTTTCATTAACGGCGTTCTTATTATCATTATCGCGTGTGCACGCGCTCGCCGACTGCACTAAGTACACACACAAAATTACATGCACGCGACCCTAATTACCAACGCGTAATTGCGCCGCTGCTCCGTATCTACGAGCATTGCACACGTGCCAACGTGTGAACGTTGAAATCATGCTTGCGCTCGCGTGTACATCGATAGTGGATGTATTTAAACGCGTGCATGGGATGTACACTGTTCAAAAATTGCCATAAGGAACTCTAAGAGTTCCATAGTCGAGCAATCCGTGGTCGATACACGTTTACCGCATTTTCCAATTAACGCAAAGACGCTGCACACGCAAAAAAGTGAATACACTCGTGCCTTGATTTAAGCGGATTATTCGTTCCATACGAATTTCTTCCAGGTGAAGAGAGTCCTTTGGTACGACGATTCTCGGATGGTACGCGAGCTAAACTAAGTTATTAGGGGTGTACGAGGTCAAGATCGGGACGAGATCCCGAATGTTTCGAGATTCCAGAAAATATCCTCGATTCCGCACGCTTTCGGGATTCGAGATATTTCCGCGAACTTCGAGAGCCCGAAGGCTATTTTCGGTGTACATTTTGTTGAACATATTCATGGTTTTTGGAGATGAGGGAGAATCCGAAAATATATATAAAATCGAGACGAGATATGAGAAGTTTCTTCACGAATATTCTCGAGATTCCCGGATATCTTGGGGATCCTGTAAACCGCTATAAGTTGTATCGAATTTTCAAATCGCGTATAGTATAGCGGGGAAAAGAAAACTTGAGATGGATTGTGGAGAGAAAGATGAAAAAAGTAACTAATTTTTCTTCTTTTCCACGAGTCAACGATAAATGTTCGAAGCTTAATTTCTTTGTATATCGAAACGAAATATTGCGGGACGATTGGCTGTGGGAGTTTGACGATTAACCCTTTGAGTGCTATGGACGCATATATATGCGGTCAATTTTTAATACGATACATAAGATTCACAAAATCGGGTATTTGAAGACGATAAATGATCAGTACAATATGTTTAATAAATATGTATCCAAAAACTTTGTAATAATTAATAAAATGACCGTAGTGATGTTAAAGATAATGTGTACACGACATTCGTGAAATTTAATCCAGAAATTCGACGATCTTCCAAAATTACTTAGCACTCAAACGGTTAATTAAAGGATCTATGGATCTATGTACGTGTTATCTTTCTCACTGGCGCAATCTCACTATCTTCATCGCTCGAATTACTTCCGATTCGGAAATATTGCTTTGGTTTCATTATATTCTATTGTTTTTTTACAACGAGCAATTACCAAAAATGAAAGAGAGAAAAAAAGAATACGCGTAAATCGAGGGACGAGTGTATCTCTTTCCTATCCTCAATTCGGTACGCGAAGAATTGCACGTGTTTCGATGTAACGACTACCTTTACACTCCTTCATTCGCAACGAAAGCAAAACACCTTTAGTAAATTTTGCACGCTGCATATTCTGCAATTTTTAGTTCGAATCGGGAATAAGGAACCTTGGAATTTGGATACGGATTGCTTCCGTGTTACCTTCACTGAAAACGATCTAGAGTGCATCACCCTCGCGAGTATTACAATGCTCCCCGGATCATTGTAACGTGTCTTTCGCCGCGGATTAGCGTAACATTCGTACCCTCGCCATCTCGGAGTATCCTATTTATATAAAGAGACTGACAACAATTTCTTTTACCTCGATTTAATGCAACTTGTCGTTCCTGAGCGCCGGTTACGTTGATCCGAGGAATATACTGTACCAAAAAAAAATTCGTCGCTCTCTGCTCGGAGAAACCTGAGAAAACGTCAAGTTGTGCCTGCAGCGCTGAGAGTGCCTCTCCTCTCAGCGAGGCTTCCTTACAAGATCCCGCGGGATCGCAGATGGAAAATCAGCGCCAAACGGAGCCATTTTTCTCTCGTTCTGTTTCCTTGTGTGTTCAAAGCAGCTTCGGGCAGCATCTGAGCGCCCGTCGGCGTCGTCCGCAACGACGACGTCGCACGGACGACGACGTCGGTTGATTCACACTACTCGCGTTCATCTTGGATCAGCTGGCTGGCATCTCCGAGTTCTGGCTCTGCGACAGCTCTAGCAGGTGGCATTCCGATAGGGGTATCTGTCTTGTGCGAGCACTCTGCTTCTTCTATTGTTGGAAAGACACGGAAGAATTGAAACACCAATTGCGGATATTTATCGTACTGCCCTCCTTAACCCTTTCAGTAACCAACGTTTTTATCTCGCGAGATGAAATGTTCAAATAAATACTATTTGTAAAGTACTAGACAAAATTGGCTATTCTATAAAAATACTCTAGAAACTCTGATTTTACAGTTAAAAGCTGAGAAACTCTAAAGCTACGTGAAGTTGCAAATATTTCAAAATATTTCGAAATTGGTAGATTCTATATTAAATACTTTATCCACTTTTGAAACAAGTATGATAAAATAGTTGTTAACGTTTCTACTTACATTTAAATGCCATTTAATTCTGTAAAATATATCGAAGTTCGATTCGT
This sequence comes from Eucera pruinosa, assembly GCA_028830335.1. Lineage (NCBI taxonomy): Eukaryota > Metazoa > Arthropoda > Insecta > Hymenoptera > Apidae > Eucera > Eucera pruinosa. The sequence goes on from JAMYCR010000006.1 coordinate 16,681,750, forward strand.
TTGTTAGAAGTTTCTTCTCTCAAAATCCAAAGAATTATTGTACATTACTTATTATTATATTCTAAGAATTATATGTGATTGAATTCCATACACGTCGAAAGCCGCGACAGGGTTAACTAAGGAGGGCAGCTTGCGCGGAAACATAACAAAAAAAAAAAAAAAAAAGCTAACTCACCTGTCTTCGGAATGGGAAACAGCCCTTGTTCTCGTTATTCGGCGGAGGATGGTTGATCAACAGATCGGGCGTAGGTGTGTTGTTAGGACCCAGCACGTTCAGTTCCTTAAAACACTCAGTCTCTATCATCTGGAACAAAGAAGAGATTTCGCCGTGCAGAAAATAGAATCGCTTTGATCGAACGGGGCGTCATAAATCTTCGTGATAAGCGAAAACTGCAACCGATCGTAGCTCGGGAATCGCTTTGAAAGCTAAAATAGATTCGCGCTGGAACGATAGCAGGCTGCCTATGACGTACAAGGAACACTCTCGGCGAGCCATATTTTTCGCCGCAAGTGCAGATGCGGCGCGCACGTTTCGTTGCGCCAACGCGCGGTTTATTCTCTCCCGAATCCCGATATAAACGCCGGAGATGAAACATTAAAAAGACTCACCTCGTTCTGCCATGGGATCGACACACTGCCGGTATTAAATTTGCTGTAGAAGGTGTCGTCGGTCGCATCCAAGTTCACACCCTTCACCGTGGAGAACTGCTCGATGTCCAGCACGTCCTTAGCGTACACCGCGTGGGGCTGCAAGCACAATCGATTAACGATAAAAACTCCCGTTGGGGAGGTAAAACAATATTCTCTTCTGACAAAGGCACGCGGAGCCGGGAATTCCGAAATATTAGAAATCCACTTCTGAACATTCTATTAACCCTTTACGATAAAGAAATATAATCAATTTTGTTAATCTTGCAATATGTATCGCATATATTACAGAAATGATAATAAAGAAAAATATTAAGATACAAAGATGATATACGTATGGTTTTGATAAACGACGGCTGGATTTATGCAGCGAAAGGGTTAATAGCAAGAGAACAGATTTTGAACCCATTAAGGACCAGCGTTACGTTAACGCAACGCTTTATTTGCTGTTTCATGGAATTTTATAGAATCGCACGATCCATGTTGAAGAAGAAACGGTAACGAAAAAATTATTTCTCATATTCCAGGAATGCCTCGTAAAAACGTTAATATACAATGGAATTCAGCGATGTAAATTGGCTGGAGAAAAAATGATAAACGGAATGCCACGTTGGAACGCGTTTGGTCCTTAATGGGATAAACGAAAGGATTTCCCCTATAACGCAAGATAGGTGTGTATCTGGTACGAGTGGCACAACTTTTTGCAAAGAAAGGGGAACCAGAAAAGGCGACGACGGCAAAGTAGAATCGGCTTGAACGACACCTACTCACATCCGGCACAAACGGCGGGTCCCACATACCGGCCTCGACCCTCTTCCAGTTCAAGCACTGAAAAAAGCTGTGCAGCTTCACTTCCTTAGCCGCATGCCTGCCGCACTTGCAGCCGAGTCTGTTCTTCGGGCTCTTCTTCAGCAACTGTTGGCACAAACTCTTCGCCTCCTCCGTGAACTTGATCGAATACCTTTCCTGATCTTCTTTCACCCTCCTATCCACTTCCTCCCGTTTCACCTTTTCTTTCCTCGCGCGAAACGGAGCCTGACCTTCGATCATCTCGTACAAAAGACACCCGAAACTAAACCAATCCGGCGAGAACGTGTACTTCTCGTTGTCGATTACTTCCGGAGCCATGTATCCAACCGTACCAACTCTTCCTGTAACCATGTCGCCTTCCGTGATCTCCACAGCCAGGCCAAGATCAGATATCCTAACGTGACCATAATCGTCCAGTAGAATATTCTCTGGTTTACAATCCCTGTAGACTATCCCTTGCAAGTGCAAGTGTTCCAAGCCGCAGACCACCTCGGCTGCGTAGAACCTGGCCCGATTTATATCGAAACCAGGCTCTCCGCCCATGTTATAAATGTGGAACTTCAAATCGCCTCCGTTCATAATCGTCAAGACTAGACAAAGGGCGTCCTTGGTCTCGTAGGCGTACGCCAGGGACACGACGAATTTCGAGTTGATCTTCTGCAAGATGTTCTTCTCGATCAGTACCATCGCTTCACCCTTTCGTTTCTTGATACGCTTCTTCTCTAACTTTTTGCAGGCGTACATTTTGCCGGTTGCTCGCACCTGACAAGCGCACACCTCGCCGAAACCACCCTTTCCTAGCACTCTGTACATGCGGAAGGTCTTGTACGTGATTGGTTGAGCCTCCAGCCACTTCCATTGAAGATACCTGCGAGGGGGCGGGGAAGAGCAATTGTTAGCTTAGAAAGCGATATTTAACGTAAAAGTGGCGCTGATAAGAATAAGCGCGCTGAAATACCGTTGAAACATAAATATTTGACGATTAGAGGACGACTCTTAATGGGAGGCTTTGAATGGGAGATAAGAATAAGTGTGGTTCACTGAATTGAATTACTTCGGGACTCTGTTTGCATTAATATAAATAGTTACGTACTCGGTACGCTACTGTTATTCTTTATCGATATCTAAGATACTGAGATTCGCAAATTCCCAGCAAGAACGAAGACCGCAGGGGAAGAACTTGATTAGTCACATTTTAGAGTAAGTTTAGAGGAGAGCAATTTTAAAGTTCACAATTTAACGCAACGGGTACTATGGTAATCTCTTATTCGAACAAGTTATACCTAAAATACAGTGGAAATAAAGCAATTTATCTTGTTCATTAAATATAAAAACAAAGAGTTAAAATGCCATGGTAATATTAGTTATAAATTTTGCTGCGTTATTTTCTATCGCACATTCAGTGAAACCAACATTCACTCGGACTTGTCAAGTTATTTCTAAGTTCAAGAATTTGACGCTTTCCCATTGGATAATAAAAATCTTACACATTAACCACCAAGTGACATCAGACACAGAAAATCGAGAAAAATGTGCTTATCGAGTTCTCCTCCCGTAGCCTTCGAGTATAATTGCTCGAAGCAGCGATTTCCCAAAAGATAGGAGCAATATTTGATACGCTATTATTATTCTTTATCAAGGCCGACAAATTCCCAGCAATTATAATTCCTCCCCCCACTTCTCCACAAAAAAAAAAACAAAAACATAGGAGAATTCCAGTCACATACGGACGGTTTCGAAAATTACCTATAGAAATAGAAGCTAGTTTGAAAAGCTGAAAAAGGTTCGCCAGCCAGGAAGTTCTTCACGGTCTGCGCGATCTCTACAAAGAGCTCCTTGCCCCCGCTGCCAAGTCTCTCCTCGCACTGGGCGATCAACGAGTCGTTCAGGATGTCGACGACCTCCGAACCCTCTCTCTTCAAGTATTGCTCGAACAAGTTCTTCGCCAACTCGGTCCGATTCTCGTCCATCTCGATCTCGTACTTCTCGATCGCGTCCAGGAAGAGGTTGTACCGATGATAGGCTGGCTTCTTGTCCTGGCAGAACTGCCTGAACAACAGCCGACCGATCGGCTGTTGATCCACCACATAGCTGTACTTGATGTCTGCGCCAACGAAACGGGCCCCAATGGTTTAATCGTGCTTTACTATGGTTTCTTTGTCAGTTCGTGTATAAGGCGTTTGCTGTTTAAGGGGATGATGTACGGTTGATAGCCGGTTTTGCGGAAACGGAGAAACGGAAGAAGGCAAAGAGGCGTTTGGCAGCGAGAAAGATTAACCCTTTGCACTCGAAGCTGTTTCAAGTGAAACGTAAGTCTTTTTCTTTGAACAGAACTGTTCTTTGAACTTTTTCGTGAACGGAACTTTGTAAAACTAATGTAGAAATGGTTTCGCTTCGGAGTATAGAAGGTGTTTCATATAAAAACAGGTCACCTAATATTGTGTTTTATATTTTGCGCTGGTGTAGCAATTGCCCGTTTTAATTTTCTATATATGATCCAACATCAGCAGTTTAATGTTCGTACTTTAATACTTCGTAATCGTACTTCGTAATCGGAAAGAATATCTAATTATTATTGGATGAGTGCAGAAGTATTGCTGAGTTTGAAATGCAATGCAATATTTAATATCGTAAATATAATATTACTTACAGTATGGATAATACTATTAATATTAATGTACATATTGCCAATATTTATTTTGCATAATTTATCGCGTACAAATTCTCAGATAAATCGACAACATAAATAATACAGCCTTCTGAATGAATTAAATAAATAATTTCTATTAAAGTAACGCTAGCCCATTTCTCAACAACGAAATACGTCCAAATTTTTGCACTCATCCAATATTCTAAACAATTCCCTGGCTATTATTTTGAATTAATTCAACAACATACTAATTAATTCTGACCTTCTATAAATCGGATACGCAAAGCTACGTAACTCCTATTGTATTCTTTTAGCCTTTTTAGGAAGCAACGCTACCTCTTTTTGTAATTCGGTTTACATGATCTTCCAAGTTACTTATTTATCGCGTCCACCGAGTATCCTAAATTCTTGCATTCCGATCGCGTCTCGATTTATATTTTCGTAAATTTCTATGCACGGGTTTTTCCCCGTTCGTCGCGAATAAATAAGTAAATAAATAATCTTCGCGCCGCGATCCGTCGTTACGAAACATTGTATAGAAGTGGTCGGAAGAGAACGATTTAACGCGAAGTCTAGTCGGTTTCTCAGGCATCAATCACTCAATTACGCGACGCGTTAATTTCTTTACGAGCACTCGATGGGCTCCCATCGCTTCTCAATTATGAAACGCCGCGTCGAGAACCATGGGATTAATCGAGTTGCGAGAGGAATATTCTTGCCTGTGCTTGCCCGTAGAGGACCTGATAATCCGTGGCCATTTTCGACGTGATTTCGCGATTATCGGCAGCTATGAAATCCCGTCGCTTGCTCCCAGATGGATTCGATTCAACTGAGAAATTAATTTCGCGAAACCCGTGACACGTTCAATGTTGATTCAATAAAAACCTAACGATTCTAAAAATTATTAAATTCCAACTGCAATTTCCGCGCTGCGTTTTAAATTCCCTCTCCTGAATTTTGACACAATATTTAAACGTAGAGTAGTTGCGATCTACAGATCTAGTAGCGCGCTAAATAGTATAAGTAAAAGATATTAGAAATCACAGAAATTGCGTCGATTTAGTAATAGAATTAACGCGTTATTCGCTGTTAGATTCGAATAGTAAAATTAATAGCTTTCGTGGTACAATTGTTTTTACGTTATTAATGTTTACAATTATTTTTCGGAACAATTTGTGCGATATTAAATACATTTTTCTGCGTTAGATATTGTATGCGATATCGAGTACACAGATTAAATACAATTGCACGAATTTTCTAATCACCGTGCAAGCGCGTATTTACCAAGTTTTCCCTGCGTATACGAGAACGAGAAAAATTACATTAAAAAAAAAGGAAAAGAGAAAATGAAAAGCATACAAAAACGAAACATTGTCCTATGCGGTATTTAATCCCTTGCCTTACGAATTCTTCGAAGATTGTTTACCAGAATGTTGGATATTTTTTATCACAACAGCGAGACAAATGCAAAACACTGAAATATTATACTTAATTTGTACTTAGTAGTCGTCAACTTTACCACCTTACAAATTAGAATGGACGTGACTAAAGCGTGTTAAAAAATACAGCGTGCTTTTATCGTAATTAGTCTACAGGTAATAACACGAGTGTAACTCGTTATCGTAAGGCAATGGGGTTAACAATTAACAATTTTACAAAATTCAAAGAATAATCATCAGCCGGTTAAACATCGAAATAATAACATTTTATATTCGTGTCAATCTAATACGGTTCGGCAAAAAACAGCTCCGTATCGAACAGCTAATCTAACAAATCCTCGGCGCCGGCTAACACAAAAAACTCTCGTGTATCTCCCCTTCCTCGATCCGTCCAATTTCAATCACAAAACAGCCCATGAAACACGTTCTTCCTCGATTAATCAACCGTGGCTCATCAATCAGCCGCAATATCGACCCCTAATGTTGGAGTTCAGGGTGTAAGGCGAGCAGTAACCCTCCTGAAAGGAGACACTTTCGTCGCCTTCGGCCCTCATCGTCGTTTAATTAAGCGGGAAACAACGGAGAGCTCGTAGGAGGGGGGGCCTCTCTTATCTCGCTGTAACCTCTCACGCGTCATTTTGTTTTTTCGCGCTCGCGTGAGATTCAATAATCCAGCGCGAGGTCGACGAAGGGTCACGCGTTGATCGGTTACGAGATTCACCGGGGGAAGAGGCAGAAGCAGGCGGACAATAAGCAGATATCGTGTCCCACTTTTAAAAAGGAGCCGCGGAGTAAGTAAGTACGTACTCGAATTTTACAATCGAATTGGTATACGTATTCAGAAACGGGCGTATGAATGATTGAACGTTGACCTACATAGTTGAGAATTTCGATGGATGGATCTCCCTCCCCATCGATTCACGCGGGAACATGAATTACGCAAATGTCTAAATTGATCGTTTCAAATCCTTTTTTTAACCCTTTCCACTCGACAGCTATCGAATATTGGTTCGCTCTCTTTATTTATTTATCGGACGGCGGGGACGGATACTTAATTTCTTACAAAATTAATAAACGCGAACAGTAAAGGTAAAGTTACTCCGCTACTTAATTTGCATATTAATTTGCTTGCAACGATGAGAAGAAAAAAAATTGAAACCCGCTAAATTGCACGGGTTCATAAATATTCAAGCAACGATATCGACGCGCATTAAAATATGCTTGATTTAAATGTAATCGGAAGGAGATTCGGATCTATTATAATAGTGGATTTTTGTTTATCGAATATTTACCATGTTTGTTCTTTCTTTAATTCGCTTTTTGCCACGCGATTACGCGAAGATTCTATCATCGGGACGAAATCGAAACTGGAATATTCGAGACTGAATGTTCGCGAACTTAAGCACGCGACAAACGAAGTGGTTGAAGATTTTAATTGGCGCGACTGCGCGGAGTCTTTTCTCGTCTCGTTTGCGATTATCCATCTTAGCGGCGTCATCTTATTATCGGATGACGGATTAGAGTAGAAGGATTAAAGGTTCGTCGATGGTCTCGTTGCATTATGCAAACACGAGGGGGTGGAAAATAAATGGTATCGTAATTCGTGTGTAAAGACTCACCCAACTTATCTTTTAGGCCGATGCATTGGGAAATGTGTGGGAATTGGAGTATCTTCCGCCATTTTTTACTCTTCCCCTTGTTACTGTCGCCGCCGCCTAAAACAGAATAATACAAAAATTCCCATTAAGTATATTAATGGGAAACCCAATATGTTTCACGTTAATTTTTAATGATCTAGAAATATTGCGATATTTCCGAACACTTTCGAATTTCCACGGTTCTCTTAATTAACACTAGGTTTACGGAACACGTCACGTTGACGCCATTTAGATTTCATACCTAAACGTATAGAAACCACAAATATTATCTTTCACTACTTTATGTTAATTTTAATTGATACGATGGTATGAATATGTATTCTACGCGATTCTCTTCATACTCACGCTCCTACGTTCGAATATTTATATGCGGTGTACGTATTTTTCCGGAAGCCTGTCAAATTATGCGCGTAACGTTCGTAAACCTGGTGTCGATGAAAATAGAGAAAGAAAAAGAATGGAAATAATAAATTAATGGGAATCCGAGAAAAATGTTCTCTATCCATTTTTTAATAACTTGGAAATATTGTAATGTTTCCGAGTAATTTTGTACGATTCCTTTAGCGATGTGAAATTATCGATCTATTACAGAGTAACTTTCCACAATTCTCCAAATTATTAACGCAATGTTTGTACTTCGAGGGAAACAAATTGGCGAGGGAACAGGGATTTCCCTGGCTCGAAGCGTTTCAATTATGCAATGATTCTCGTCTTGCAACGATCGACGCTAATTAAAACTGCGACAGAGGTTTCTGCGCTTCGATGCTATTGCAAAGCTGTGCCGTTCCGTTAATTGCAAAATGCTAATTGATAATTTAACTTCGATCAAAATTATCGCGTCCACTGAAAAATATTCTTAATAACAGGGCCTCCAAAATTAAACACCTGATCGAGCCAAAAATTCTTTGCCCAATTTCCGTGCTTTTCCTCCCCTTTTCTCTGCAACTATCGCGTACCTAATTTCTACTAAACGAGCGAGAAGAATTTTGTGGAAAAACCTCATCGTCCAATTAAATCCGTAAACAGGATACGCGTAAAGAAACGTGGAAGTTATGCCGGTGATTTTTCGTGCACCAACTTCCGCTGGAACATCTCGCAAACACTCGCGGCGAACAGAAACGTTTCACGGATTAATCGATAGCCAGAGAGCGAAGGGTAAAAGTTGCAATAGTTTCCAGTCGACAGGAAACCGCAGGTGAAGTGGTGGCGCGGATTCCGTTTTTCCAACCAGTAATTAATAGTTTTCTCAAGTATCAAACAATCACGACCTAAACCCTTTAACGGTCTCCGTATGTTCTATGCACCCTGATATTTTTTTTTTTTTTTGTAAAGAAACCAACGTTTCGTAATACAACTCTTTTGCGATGCAATGGAATCCGCTTATTATGACTACTTTGGGTGTTTGCAATTTTTGATAACAGTAACAGGAGGCTGATAACATTACGCGAGGGATGAGAAATGTTCGTTATTGAAATTGATTGTATTGCGCACATTTATGACTTGACTGCAGATCTTCACGCATTTATTTGAACATATCTACGGTGAGGATGCAAAGACTCGTCTGTCTGCCTTCTTTTCGCGAACGGATAAAATACTTTCCGTGCATTCTATGGGGTTTATCCCGTGGAGCTGTACAGAGGGGATAGGATAGGAAAAAGGAAGAGTGTTTCGTTTCGCCCTTGGCCTGCTAGTGGACTCATCAGTGCAACTACCTAGCAGGCCCTGCCTTAGACTTCGGATATTGGAAGGAAGGTTAAAGGCGGTATATATATGGACGAGGTAGTTGGAGCGAGTACTTTCGAGAAAGTCCTATTTCGTATGTCCCTCTAGTGGTAGGTGCAGGAGAGCCGCCCACAATCCTGTACTTTCGTTGGTCAACGGAAAAGCCAAAGAAATATCATCGGCCAAAGATCAATAAAGCATTGGCAGAAAATTAACCGAGTCACCCTTCTTCTTCCTACCTTGCTATAGAATTCTACGCGGCGGTAGAGTCCTCCCTCCAATCGACTTTCAACTTCCAAAAGGATCCTTCGTAGGGAAGAGATGAAGTAGAAGAGAGAGAGAGGAGGAGCGAAGGAAATTCAGTCCGGACGGGGGATCGATCGTCGGCGAAAGGACGAGAGGGCAAGGGGAGGATCGAGGAGTCTAAGGGGGTTTTTACGCGAACAACCGATCACGTTTCCGCGACCATGCACTCGAGGGTTGCGGAAGCGGAAAAGAGGGGTTGAATCGCGTCGCGAGATCAGAGAACGTACGTTCCAGCGATAAATCAGCGACGACTCTGCTCGCTGCCTTTGCAAAGGATTTCTTTTGCTCCTCTTTCTTTTGGTCCTTCGAGGTTTTTCCCCGCGATTGTTTTCGATGATTAAACGAGCAGGAGAATCTCGCAAAAGTTTCAGGGAGAATTAACGTTCGCGTTATTAAAACTGGCGCAGTTTGCAACTTTTAGGCTGAGTTTTTATTTTTGGTACACCGCAATAGAGTAGCAATACATCTTATCCATGTTTATACCGAATTGATTATTTCTCAACGTAGCGTGACGAGAAAAACGCTCGTAGGACGTTGCAATCTGGTTTGACTCGCGAGCGACCCCGTATATTATTTCGAGAACTCTATCAGCGTTTAAAATATGACTTTGAAAAGACGCGACATTTGATATGTAACTGCATAATAGCGACAGCGAGTAGGTTGATTAATTATATCATCCTTTACGATAAACGAACAAACTGACAGGCTACAATATCGACTTCGTTTTTGTTTCCCGTTAAAAGTCACTATCGCTGCGAATTATCATTGCCGCAGAATTATTATTGCGTTTGCTTCATTGTTGCAATAAAACAGCGATAACGCGATTTCTCTACAACATCCCGACAAGATACTATCGACATATTATTAACAATATCATCTAAACACACTACCAGTTTATAATTATTCGAACGATAGAGATTTCATACGTTTTCTAACAAAAAATAAAAAAAGTCGAGTCAATTTGCTGTATTGATGTTTACTCGGATTATTTGCGGATACTTTCCGTTTTTTTACCATCTCAATTACTCAACTGCACTGCATTCATTTGCTCGTGGAATACTTCGAATAATAGCGAGGAATAATGTACATACGGTGGTTAGAAAAACTGTTTGCACGCCGCCGTATTTATTTTCATATTCGTCTACTAATTAAGTACACCGCGGATGTTTATGCAAATTTCTACCTTTATTAACCCTTCTTTGGATTACGGAGGTCGCGAAGGCCCATAGAAATTCAAACTAACAAATGATTAAGAGGATGCTCGTATAATCGCTTAAAAAATGTATGTAATCTTATTTGCGCTCATCAAATTTGTAATACCGTAAAGAAATTAGTTTGCACTTATTAAGTTAGTAAAAGAATTAAAAAGTAAGCTGAAGAATGGAATTAAGATTGGACATCCAAAGAAGGGTTAAGAGAATTAAAGAAATGGGATCCGAATACAAAACTGTTTTACCCTCAAAATACTACTAAATTATGTACTGTTTATTTATTATATATTATATATTGTTTTTCCATATTAACACTAGGTTTACGGACGTTGCGTGTATAATTCGACAAGCTTCCGGAAAAATACGTATAACGCGTATAAATATTAGAACGTAGAAGCGTGAGAATGAAGAGAATCACGTAGAATACATATCCATACCATTGTATTAATTGAAGTTAGTATAAAGTACTGGAAAATGATATTTATGGTCTCTATACGTTTAGGTATGAAATCTGAAATGTGTCAACGTGACGAGTTCCATAAACCTAGTGTTAAAGGGTGTAGCCGGATAAGATGGTCAAAAGTGCCCCCAAACCAAATTAAATTTCTGATACATCAATAGGTAGAGGACATGGAAAAACCCCTCTGTGCAAAGTTTCAACTCCCTATCCCCACCATTGGGGTAGTTATGGGGTGTGTTGTGATTACAGTTTTTGCTTGATTTCTGTTGTACTCTTTCATAAAAAATTCTGAAAAAATTTGAAAATATTCCAACTACTGGAATACATATCTGTGAATTTTTTCAGAATTTTTTATGAAAGAGTACAACAGAAATCATGCAAAAACTGTAATCACAACACACCCCATAACTACCCCAATGGTGGGGATAAGGAATTGAAACTTTGCACAGTGGGGGTATTCCATGTCCTCTACCTATTGATGTATCAGAAATTTAATTTGGTTTGGGGGCACTTTTGACCATCTTATCCGGTTACACCCTTTATTCTGAGCCTTCTTACATATTCAAATTTCCCATAAATGCCCAAAAATCCGCAGTCTAATAATGGCTCGCGAAATTGATCAAACGATAACGTAATTATAAGATTATTTAAAATATGGCTCCCTTAAAATAATTATCCGTGAAACGGGATACATATAAGAATTCAAATCGCATTTAAAATTGCCTTAGCTGCTTAGAATTACTTCCAGTTACACTAAATCTTCTTTATGCTACTTAATTGCATTTATGTTGCTTATTACGCACTTATGTTACGCCTATATTATTTGTACCTTGACGATAATCAACTGTAAGAAACTAATATCTTTACTCAGAATAAATTAACGTAGTCCGCGATAACAAAATTGTACACAATACTACATTTTTACTTACGCGTACCAGAATAGTAAAATAAAATACTGTTTCTTTTTGCGCTCTTGTGCTATGCCTAATATTCTACTCGCGCTACTAAACTGTAACGATTTAAATAAGAACAACGAGATTGCTGTATTTCTAATGCAAAGTTAACCATTTCGCTACGAAGGACGTATATATACACTTTTAAAAATTGGACACTCATTTGTTAAGAGCACACGTATTGTTTCTCTAAAGTACATTATTGCATCTATTTTCATTTTCAAAAATAAAGTTAGATTAATACTAAACAATATAAAGTGTCTAAATACATTTACTAACAAAGGTTAAGAAACAAAGTAATCCGTTTCATATTTTTGTGTACTCTATTTTCTGAAGTTAGAATAGATTAGAATTAAAAATAGGATAACTTATAGTTTATTAGCATATGGTAATGTTACCTTTTCACGTTCGTTTTTACTCTAAGCTATTTATCTCAAAAGATGAAGAATATACAGAACGTTGCAAACGATTACTTTGTTTCTTAACTTATATCAATAAGTGTATTTATATTTATCTCGTTCTCGTATTAATAAAAGCTGTCCTTTATCTATGGTTTCAGTTTTGAGTTTGAAGAAGCCGTAGCTTCGAAAGGGTTAAAACAACAGTTGTAGCCACCGTATGTTACGCGTTCTGAAAACGAAATCCCATTGAAATCAATAAACCCATTATTGAGCAAACGCTAAGGAATAAAATTCGAAAGATAATCCAACGTAAGGTCGCGTGTGCTTCGTTTATTTTGAAAGTGTCGTAAACGAATTACAGCACCGCGCAACCAGTGGAGAACGGCCGAATACATTTGCAAATTAATGAAGGGGGGGATCCTGGGGGGCACGTGCGAATAGAAAGCGAGGAACTCGTACGTTGAAGTGCTCGACGAAACCAAGTTGCAAACCCTCCTTATGATTAATGAGAAGGATTTCTTTTTGTTACGGTGGAATTCATTGACGAAGGTTAGTGAGCGAATGGCGAAACCTGAAGATTCTATTAGGTTCAGGTTCTGTAGCTTATTTTTAACCGTCTACAACCGGAATTCGATTTGATCCAGCGAAAGGAATTATAATTCTTCCGATCCTTACTTTCGATCGTATTACGCAACGGCTCGCATTTCTATGCCTAAAAATAACACCATAATCACTGTATTTACCAGGTATAACGTACATCATAACGTAATGCATGAATTATAAAACGATATCGTTTTGCGAAATATCGAAGACACAAGATAAAAATCGTCGAACGCATTGACGAATACGGCGAAAAAAATGCGTTCCAATAATGTTTTGAAAACTGGAAAACGTGGTTTCGGACAAATGCGTCTGCTCCGATGAATATTACTTTAGAGGAAGAAACATAAATATCGATGAATGAAGACGTACTTTTTCAAGTGAACAAAAATTGTACAAACTCTTTTGTTCAAACCTCTTCAAATAATACGAATTAATCTTCGAAGCTTTTTCCCTCCTTTTGTCTAACCTTTTCGCCAACTTTCGAATTGCGTCGCGAATGAATAAAATTGGTTTGAAGGCAACGAAGAAGTAGTCGAGGCTAATACTTGCATACGCCTAATATTTTGCGCGCGGATCGTTCCTTTCAATATTTCCGATGCGATCGAATGTGCGTCAAGAGGAACGTGAGGATCGAAAATAATCGTCGCTCGCTTTCGGAGCTGTAAACGCAATCAGATCACGTTTGCGGCTAACGGTACCGAAGAAGTTTATCCGTCCATCTCCGATCGTTATCGTTGCAAACATATTCGTTTAATAAGACGAGCAAAAGTAGAAAGAAATCGAATGAAAAATGATGATTAATACCCACTAGTTTGCAACTCGAAAGATAGTACATTCTTATTACACAGCCAGCCGCGGTGCAATTAATAGAAAAAAATAAAAAACGTTGAAACTACCGCTTCCTCGATTTCTCATAAATAATGCAGATAGAGAGTTAATTAAATTATTAAACCTCGATGGCAACGGGAAGTCTTGAGTTTGTTATCAACTTGTTAATTGTACAAATATCTCCGGAGGAATACAAGGGCTAAGCATGAAATATTCCCCTTTGCGAGATCCTCTTCAACTCCGCGTCTCGAGGAGTTTATCGTCTTCCGTATATCTTGCGAGTTTTACCAATTCAAGGCGAAATTGTTAGAGGAAGTTTGGATAAGGAGTAAAGTTTCACACGGGAGCCTGCGGATAATTATTGTTGTTATCGCAGTTGTAATATTGCTGGTGGTAATTACGCGAAGGGAGATTACTGGAAAGAGGTTTTCATATTTGCAGGGCGCGGTGGCGCGCGCGTGCAAGAATTCTAGTGGTACTTAAAACGAGATTCCCATTAGGAAAAGATCCCTTCTTGTATTGTGGGATCAGGGCTTCTATATCCAATTATAAGGAAGCAATAACGGGGAAAGAAATATGCGGGGTGTCTTGGCGAAGGGCGCAGAATCTCGGCTTGTAATGCCCTCGAGATCTCGAATTCAATTTCCGCATTTCTTATAGAAATCTTCCAGCTTTGAAATCGCCCACTTTTGAAATCTCCAACCCATCGCACTCCGTTGGCTCCGATATTCGAATTAATGTTTAAAGTCTCCAAGTAAAAGCAAGTTTCTCCATTTCGAAATACACACCACGTTGAGTTCTCGTAAGTGTCAGAAAAGTACATTGCAGTTGCCGTTATATCGTATTATTTAAAAAAAGGTTGAGAGTGCAAATGGTTAGGGTTTCGGTTTCTGAAGCATTCGAATCTTCGTGCTATCGAATTCTCATGTTTCGAGATCTTTAATCATTCGATTTCTCAAGCCTTCAAATTTTTAGGCATCCGAATGCCCGAAAGAGTTTTAGTATATTCAATTATTCGATTCCTTAAGTTTTGGCATCCCGAAGCTTTCCGAATCCTCGGACGTTGAAATCTTTAACCTTCCACGCTCTCGAACTTTGAAACGTTCAATCGCTATAATTCTCGCGCTTTAAAATCTTTACTCCACCAAGATCCTTCAGCTTTCCCCTTGAATTCTATTTTCTAATTAAATATCTGACCTTCGTTTATTCTGATCCGCCCCAACTTCTCGCACAACAAGTCGGAATGAGTGTGTGGCGGCTCTCCTGCACCTACCACTAGAGGGACATACGAAATAGGCTTTCTCGAAAGTACTCGCTCCAACTACCTCGTCCATATATATACCGCCTTTAACCTTCTTTCCAATATCCCAAGTCTAAGGCAGGGCCTGCTAGGTAGCCTTACTGATGAGTCCACTAGCAGGCCCAGGACGAAACGCAACACCCTTCCTTTTTCCTATTCTATCCCCTCTCTACAGCTCCACAAGTGTACCTAACAAACGGAGATCTCAATCTTCTCGCCTCTCTGACCTTCATTTCCCAAAGAACAATCTTTCACTCCATAGGATCGGCTATCACACAGCAAAAAACGACACCCTCGCCGCTCGCAATTAACCCGAACGGGTTTCTTACGTAATTTTCTACAAGCATTCGCTCCACTCTTCTACAAACACAACGTACTACTACACCCGTACGTACTCACACGTGTGTATATATATATATATATTTATAAAGTTCAGCGAGGCGATGCGATTACAAGCCCATTGACGTCGTTGGCGCATCACGCGAGCCCATTTACCTACTTCTGCGCTGGCCACGCAACAGGAGGCTATCTCTCTCCCTCTCTCGCCGCTTCTAACGCCGGCATAGTAC
The DNA here is from genome assembly GCA_028830335.1 of Eucera pruinosa. Classification (NCBI taxonomy): domain Eukaryota; kingdom Metazoa; phylum Arthropoda; class Insecta; order Hymenoptera; family Apidae; genus Eucera; species Eucera pruinosa. Next base: position 16,697,308 of record JAMYCR010000006.1, read on the forward strand.
TATGCTAATTAAAATTCGCCACTTCTTCAACCCTGCAGCCACGCAACAAGCCCATTTCCCGCGAACAAATCGACGGAATCCTCGCGATTCACGTCCTTGCCCCGGGTTTATCGCATTTCTATCAAATGGAAAGCGGAGGCTTCCCCATTGCGGAGATTCCTTCCCGATAGAAGAGCTTTCGATGGTATTTGATTGAAGTTTGATAACTTTTAGCTACGGCACTGATGAACTTTTCGATGCAGGAAATACGAGTCGAGGGGAATTGTACGATATTTTCCTTGTACGTTTCCCTTGTAAATTTAATTAACCCAGGGGTGGTAGAGTTTTGGCGTTTGTCATTGAAATTTAATACACTGTTACCAACCCTGTAAAAGTTAAATCTCCGTGGATGGAACAAAGAAATATTTAACCAATCGATGTACTATTATTAACCCTATGAGGATCGGATTTAACGAGTTCTTGTCCAGTTATTAACTGCTGTTTATCGATATGCGAGTCGTTCTTTTTTTTGCAAGTCGTGTAAGTCGATTTGTTCTCATTTCGAGATATTTAAGGGTTTGCATTCGAATCGAATTAAAAGTATTGGCAAATGTTAATGATAAGATGATATAAAATAGGAAATATATGAAAAATAGGATGACATATTTAACATATAAATATGTGAAATTTTATTCTGCGATAAAGATTAATAAAGAAACGCGAGACTGTTTTGGGTTGCAAATGAATTTACACCACTTAAAAAGAAAGAAACATTTAAGCCGTTTAACAAAATCTAATAATGATAGTACATTCATTAACTCGTGTACAAATTGTGACTGCAATATGTGTGATAAATTCAGATCGATAATGGAAATTTTGCATCCTCTGTGCAATGTTGTACGCCAGTAATTCGTATGCAAAATTGCAAATCCCAAAGTGCTCATAGTAAGCAGATTGCAACTGTATTTTTTAATACGAGCCAAACTTAATCCACCTTTAAAATTACTTACACCTAACCCGAACCTAACTCGAAGCTATCATAATTATATTCTACAACGAGACGCTAGTTAACCCTTTCGCTACCATGGTGTATATATACGCTTTCAAGAATTCGATTGACATTTATTACAACATACGTACATTTCTCCTATGATACAATATAATTTCTAGTATCATTCGTACACTAATATTGCGACACAATTAATGTAAGTAGTACACCCAAATATTTATACTTACATTATTTCACTATTAACCCTTTGCAAACCATACAAAAAATAACATTTAACAAATTTCCAGTCAATTATGAGTTTAATTAGTACAGAACTGAATAACAATTAACGAATTTTCACCTAATAATTATTAAAAGTGTCTATTAGTGTTGCCAGTACAAATTTCTCGTATCGACATAAATCGACAAAAAATTTGATAAAATCGACATTTATCCAGGAAATCGAAAATGTTAGCAGGGGGGGGGGGGTGGCTATTTGCCGATATTTGTCCGCAAAGGGTTAATAAATGCTACCTTTACCTACGCTTTTGGTTTCCAGTTCCAATGTGCCGATAACGAAAGGATTAAACCTAACCGGAACCAGTAACGATTAAATTCCGTAGCGAGAAGCTAACCACGCCGCAATTAACCAAAAAGCATATTCGATGGACGCCGTAAGCAACACGTGCAACTTTAAACCAGCGCATCGGAATCGCGCGAGGCAGTTTCACAAGCCGGCGCGGCGTGTGCGTACATAGTAACTTCGGTAATCAGTTCGTGCGGCTGTGTTAGAAGTTAGTCTAATTAGTATTCCGCACGATGGTATCGCGGGACGTTTTAGGTAAAGGAAAGTTTAGCTTCCTTAACGACGCACAGCCTTGGGGCTTCGTATGAAATCTACAATTACCAACGGTACGCGCGCGCTCACGAGCGCTCGCGACGAATACACGCTAGCAAACGCGTGTCAATCCTCTGTGCATTTTATTGCACGCGATACAAAGAGCAAGAAGGTAATAACGTAAAGTATGCAGTTTAATTAGGGTCCTGAGCCGGGACGCGTTCTCATTAAGCCATTTGCATGTAAACCGTTCGCGCAGAGTAGTTCTCCTGCAGCCGAAGCTACTCCAACCTCCCTAATGGCGACACGTAATTTCTAGTGCGGCGAATAAATTATTCGTGGCAATATCGGCTCTTTGAGTAGAGACAGTTTAGTATTACGAAAAAAGTGAACCGGCAACTTTGTTGCAGTTTATAAGATAATGAATTGGGTTATAGGTTCGGAAAATTTGTAGCGTTTATTATAATTATTGGCGTATTGCTGTAAGTTCTGTTGTATATTTGATGGAATTCGAAAGGGATTTGGTATGAACACTTTTTTAATGCTATGGAATTTTGGTATTACAATTAAATAGCAACGTTTGAAGGTGGTCAAAGGATAAGGCGATGAATATCAATCATTGACGAAAATTGTTGAACTACTGGCATATTTTCTGTTCATGAAAGTTTCTCATTATTATTTACCGTGGTTTTCAAAAGACTTTAGTAGCTAAAATTACAATACGTTAAAGTAGTAGAAAAGTAACTTGAGAAAGGTCGATGAAAATTTATGAGGAAAAGAATTTACGAAGCTACTTTCTACCCATTTATGGAAAATTTAAAACGCATAATGTGCAAAGATATAAAAGACGTTTGAAGTAAATTACGAGTTATTTTAGAGATAAAACAATTTTGGTAATAGAAGTATGAATTTGCATAAAAATTCGCAGCCTACAAATTGTCGCGTAGCGTTTTACATTGAATTTCTACAATTTATAGTATTGAATATAAGTCATATAGTAAAGTTGCAAAGTGTGCGTACCCCTAAAAAAAGAACACATTGAATCTCAGCCCGCAAAAAACTAATCCAGAGTTCATATCGTTCTAAGAAAGAGTCAGAGGCTCGTCTTAACGTGAAATCTTCTCAAGTTACTCGAAAACCATCGCCCTCTGAGTCCTCGAAACTTTTTACCATCCCTGTATATCTGTTCTACCGCTTCTACACGCTTTATCTCGAGTGAAATTTCAAACGCAACATTGTGTTAAGCATTTGTGTACTCCTCGCCATTTTATAACCGTGCAAGTTCCTTTGTTCGGGATAAAATATTGCGCGCTATGCGCTATCTACATTGGCGCTCGCATATCGTAGCATAGCTGCTCGCTATCTCAGCAACGCGCAGAAGACATATTGCGGTGCTTAAGTATAGCTAGGAACACGTGGTACTTGTGAACAGCGTTGCATCGCAACAACGTAACAAAACAATTACATAAGATGGCGTAGTACAAGAAGATACGGAGCAAGAACCGGAAATTTAATGTCAGCGCTGATGATACGGAACGTGGGTTCCATATCGTGAAACCGTATCTGTGTAGCTGTGCGTGTTTAACACGATCATTTTTTTTTTCTTTTCTTTTTTTACACCGCCACAGAGGTTCCCAACTTAGTATATTTACCGACATTTTACGAATCAATGAAGCTAGATGCACGAAGAGCGGGTGTGTCACCGTTGCGTTTGTACGTCATTCCTTGTTTCCAATTGAAAACAACGAGCACGGATAAGACGGGCGTTCGTACGCCTATATAAATCAGTTACGGAACCGCGATATCCAGATAATTACGAACGATCTATATGCTCGTTAAAATATTGAATTTTCGCTTCAATGCGAAAGTAACTCTGTTTAAATTGCCACGTATCGGCAAGAACTAACACATCTAAATCGAAGCAGAGATTAGATACCGTCAATGAAAGAACGTACGTACGAATCGGTTGCTGGAGAGGACTATAAATAGACGCAAACCCGCTTAAAATCAAACACACATGCGTAACTCGGCAAAAAAAACCTGAATGAAAAGTAACGCAAAAAGTTCCGGTAGCAACAGTGCTGCCGGTGGACTGGCACAGGTGCCATCCACTGTAAAGGTGGGTCAGTTCTCAGACCACGCGAAACAGAGAGAGAGCCACGGCAAAAGATAGAGAAGGAAAACACGTTATATCGTATACACAGCTACGAATAACATTTCTAAAGCTTCGTTCAGATTAGTCGAGTTACTCGAATCCGAGTCGCTTGAGTTTAACCCTTTCGGTGGTGCGGCCGTATATCTACGGATAAATAATTTGCGTTGCTCAAAATAGTATAGAATTCGCGCAAAATGTTAAAGAAATATAAATTACAAATACTCAAGAAAACGATAAGAATAGTACGATATGAAAAACATCTATAAATTCAGGGATCCCAATATTGCTTACTATCGAAAGGGTTAAGATACTTCGTTAACCCTCGCGCATCAGCAAGGTATTTTTTGAAACACTGATTCCCAAGGAGGGAGGATACTTTATGATTACCTCAAAAAGATAGCTACATTTCGAAAAGTAATGCGCGATTGGATGACAAATGTGTTTGTAGATAAGATAATCTATCTACCTATTAACTTCACATAAAGTAATACTGAATGCAAATGATATTGCTGCATTATTCATAAATGATTTGTGTCATGTTTATCATACATCATTTTCTCCTGATTCTGTATTCATTTCTCATTGAAGGAACTATGTTTTATCATGTTTGCTATTATGTTTAAACTTGTATATCCCCAAACGATTTTAGCGCCACGTATTCCATAGTGAAAGGATTAAACTACGGGCTCCAAAATTATTCGTGCTCTCGCAATTTGTAAGCCAAATGCATCAAATTTGTAACTCCCCATCGTAAATGCTACGCTATTTAGAACCCTCTATAATTTCAGCCCGTTGTCATTTAAATCAATACCGAAAGAGAGTTCAGTTTCACTCAACTAATCCTCCGAACGAAGCTTTCAAATCAAGTTACTCGTGCAACCGTGTCGCTCGAATTCGCGCAACCCGACTAATCTGAACGAGACTTAAATATCCGACTGACTGTGCCTGCAGAGTAAATAATCGAATGCCACTCACCTTCTCTCGCTTTGAGGTACACTGTGTTCGCCACGATATTCTCCAACTCCATCAATTCCAGCTTGATCGAGTTCACGCGGCCGAATCGACGGGAAGTAGCCAAAGAGGCGACGAATAGCAAGCTCGCCAACCGAACACGGAAGTTGACGTGCTTTTTCGAGGTCGGTCACCCTGTCGGGTTCCTCCGGACCAGCTCCCATCTGCGGCCCCAGGACACCACCAGGGCCGATCAGTCCCCCTTCACCGAGGACCAAGGACAACAGGAAGGACGTTGACAGGCTTGCTGGGCGACTTGGCCGAGTCGACTCGAGTTCGAGGTTCGAGGTCGTCCGGCGTGGATCCCGGCGTTTCGCGCTGACGCCAGAGGAACCACCTATCGAGTCGACTCGAGTTCGTTGGCCCTTTCTGCCGGTCAAAAACCGTCGTTTCCCGCCACGGAGTATACGTACGCGTATACGTATCTCGAGCAATGCGCGCACAGCGTTAAACGGGTTACACGGAACCGGACTTTTCACTTGTCACTGTGCATACGCGTCGATTTCCTTGATCCACTTGTTGTATCTCAGGGTCAAGCAGCGGTTTTCTCGAGGATTTGTGCAGGGAATCGTCTGGATCGTGAGCGTAGATCGTCGCATTCACAGCGGCGAGTATGCGCAGAGTGGTTTTTTAAATAAACGCGCCGGAAGAAGCTTCATAGGGATGCGATGGAGTCGTTAAATCGCACCGGCACCGGAACGCGCAAACTTTTGATTCGTTCTGCGTTTCTTTCTTTCTCCCTTTCGCTCTTCGCGTCTGGTGGCTGAGAACGAGGAACGATGATTGTAGAACGCGCGTTTACATCAGGAGAATATAGGAACCGGAGTCGGGCGTAATCACGTGCGACGAAGCGAACTCTGGTTGTTGGTCTTTTTCTGTTTGAAAGCACACACCACTTGCAGCCGCTTGCGTTCCCCTTTAAATATCAGTGGAGATCGTGCACCAGACACTCCGCTAACGATTCCCTCCGATGATCGTTACAACAGCGGCGGCGGGTTAGCGTGCCATTGTAAAAATGTCACGTGTGTTCCGCGGATTCACGTACGGACACTCGTATGCACGTAGCACAGCGCCTTTCACTTCAACGACTGCGCGGGAGATGCCTGCGCATCCGCTAGAGATCCCTCTTCGCAGATCCTGCCTTCGATTGTCGATTCGTGGATGTCGGGAGATCGAACACCCACGGGTTTCTTTCCTTTCTCTCGTCGTTATCGAATCTCGCTATTATTGCGAATACAACAATGGATCTTACAAAAGTCTTACGTGGATATTTCGTATGCTAAACGTCGCGTCGCGGTCGAAGGGAACACTAGCAATTTAATATCTTCGCTCTATCGACGAATGGAGAACGTTCCGTCGTTCCGTGTACGAGCGCGATTTCGGCGGAGACCTTTCTATTTGCAAATTTCCAGTCTTCGTGAGGACGCGGATCCGTGAAGCGTTTAATGTATTCCTCTTTGCACCGATCCCTGATGTACATTCTGGAATGAGATTTCAGATTGGCCGTGTTATTAGCGTGAAAGGACTCGCGCGGTCGTCCACAGTGGCGTAACCAACCGTTGCAACGTGTTTCGTTCTTTACTAAAGAACACTACTGCGCGGCAAAAATTTCCCTATCCCTATCTTTACGACGGTTCTTTCGCAGATTTTCCAGCTTCTTCTCGAAGGGATAAAATTGTACGAATGGTTGTTACGCAAATCGTTCGCTACACCACTGTTTCTTTAGGAGGAGAGGATATCTCGGATCTGCGCTAGGGTCGTTTCTCCGCGTGGCGTGAGTGAATTTTAAAAATGCTACTCACGCCTCTGCCGCGGTTATCTGCCGCGCGCAACAGAGACACACACGCACTTATCGTCGCGCGTTCTGCATGCGAAACTAAAGCCGCGCACATGTGCGTGAAAAGTGCGCGCAGCAGGTGCACTACAGGGATAGAGATAACGACGCGACTAACCGCACCGTCGGCGTAATACCCGACGCGGTAATCTAATAACTTTTTCCAGGGCTCGATTCCCACCGACCAGACCATCTCTCGCTCGCTCTCTTCCGCTCTACGCTCTTTGTACAGTCGAGCCTCGATAACTCGAGCCTCTTTAATACGAAAACCTTTATACATTGAAATAAAACTCACTTTCACTCCAATTATTTACCACGTGTTCAGATGTACTTTTTATCTTTGTAACGCGAATTTGGAATGGCCAGATTTCTGCAAGTCGATTCAAGCTTTTAACGAATCCCGGGGAACTTCGAAGATTTTAACTGTTCCCTTGAGAGTCGAGTTATCGAGGATCGACCGTGCGAGGTGGCATATCGCGACGCAACGGAAAACAGGAAAATTCTTTTGCGTTCATATAAACAATCATTTTTCCTCGTCGGGCGATTGTTAGGCGTGCAAATTAATACGATGGATCTTTAAATAAAACTCGAACTTCATGTAGATCTTTCATTAATATCGCCGTCCATAGGCGCCCAAGAAATTCGCACGTAGCGCGTTACTGACCACAATAAAGTCGCTGCATTATTTTTTTTACACATATTTGTGTTTTAGCGAGGCGGGAAAAGATTTGAATTTCAAATACGTGATGTATCTTCGTATCGAGTCCCCATGGGTTTGTATTAACGCGGACAAGTTCTCGTGTGACCCAATCACGAATATAGTCGACAAATGGGCTTCCAGCGGAATTAGATTCAAACTAGATGGATTCTCATCAAAGTGGATCTTACGGCTTGCTGCATTACACCGGTAAATCCTATTAAACTGCGACGGCTAACGAATGGGTAACCCAACACGGGCTCTAAATTAAGTAACGGGCGAAAAAAGGGGGGGAAATGCGGGGGTAGACGAAAGGTGACAGCGGAACAGGAAAACGAAGATCGTTAAAGGTTTGAAACGTATTTTCTTGATGACGCGATTCCGGTACCGTTGAACCTGATTAGGAAGTAGTAAGTAGCAACGGTAACAAGGGGAAAAAATTGCGAACAATAATAACTGAACCGCAAAGGAAATAAAAATGGTTGGTGGTCTTTCGATTTACTGGCCGATAAAACGACAATTTTTTATTAAAAAGTGAAGCTTGCGTCGATACAGAAGCTGGTCAGTTTGAAATAATAATTTAAACATTTTCAACGATCCTCACAGATTAAGTAATACACAAGTGGAGACAATATTTGCCTATAATTTCGTAACGAAACATTTACAAACAAGCTTTATGTAACATTTATTTTTAACTTTTACTCGTAGATTAGGCTTCTACAATTTGGCCATTAAAGTAGGGAACCCCCTATATAATTAAATACCGTGTAGAATTATTGCTCGCATAATCTACTAATAGCGCTGACCTACAAAAGAAAAGAAGATACATGTATATTTTTAGCAAATAATTTTCCATTCTTCGGGAACGCATAAATACGTCTTCCGTAGCGAAAGTGTTAACACTCGTGTAGTATTTTATACGCAGTATGGTGTACCACACCGGTGCCTCGAAAAAAAAAAGAAAAAAACGGCGATAGCATTAATCATCGGACACGGACTGGATCCAACTTGTTTGTTTGCACGAGGAAGGAGGAAAGCGGCATATTGGTATTTCCAGCCGTAAATGAGAACAAGTTGCATACGTTTCATAAATAATACGTTCTACGCGCAAGTTTGTCTTCTTGTAACTGATGCGATTGCGTAACGGGGTAACAGTTGAACCTAAACCCCATCCTCTGCATATTGCGAACGGTTGAAACACAATCATCGTGTGGATGAGAAAATAAAATGCCGTGGTGTACGGTTAGGAATGGGCCGGAATACGGGAAACAAAGCTACCGGGGGATATTTGTTTTCTGTCGACTGGCTCGCGGCGGATTATGTGCGGAAATAGAAACTGCCAATAATCGATCAATCGTGGTGGCCCCCGCGCGTACACGTATACTATGCGTATACACACACAGGGGGGAACATTGATATCCGTTAAAAGCATCCGCGACGTGTCAGTCGGTAATGCGTTTCGTACGTAACGAACGGTGTATTGCTGGCATAGAGAGGCAGACGAAGACAGGAGAAACGGAAAGAATAGTAATAGAGAGAAAGAAAAGGAATACGGGGAAACGAGAAGCGCTTATAATGAAAAAGGGGTGAAACGAGAAAGATTAAATGAGATAGCAATCAAGTTGGGCTCGAGTTCGGGTTGGATTCGATTTGTGTCAAATTCAGATTAGGTTTGGATTTGCTTTGAATTAGATTCAAGTTTGGTCTGGAATCAATTTAAGCAAGTTCGAGTTTGGTTTAGATTCGATTTAAGTTAGGTTCGGGTTCCTAAAGTGTTTGCAACTTTTTCGCAATAGCAAACCGAAGATCAACTGTCTCTAAAAAAAAATGATTCTAATTTAACTTAGGGAAAGAATATACTATAACGAGGGAAGTAGACAGAGATATGAGATTGAAATTAATTCTTCCGTATCAACATGAATAGCAGCTCTCTGTCAGGCAGGAAGAAGTGATCAACAGCAACGCGACAAGAAGCAGCGATAAAAGTACGGCACGCGCGCAGGAAGTACGCAATACAGTTTCCAATAATACGGAAACGAAGATCCTTTCAAATGCAAATCTAACCTGCTTCCCTGGATACTTCTTTTACGAGGTACTTCGATAAATCGAACAATGAACAACGGCGCTAACGTTTCGGTAACCACCGGAAACGAATACCATCGCTTGCATTATTCTGGGAAATAATATTTAACCCCCTCTCACGTTAATAAAACGATTCAAAGCGTAGCTTAATCCACAATTAAACTAGATGCAAAAACTTGATGCTGTTTTGTTCGTTGCTTCTAAATAAGACTATAAAACATACGCGTTTCTACAGTGGCTACAAACACAAAAATACTCGGAATATACTAAAGAATTATGTAAATTTCGGAATTTACATGCGCAATATAAATCCTTTATCCCATTAATTCTTTCAATGTCATTTAACCGAAAACTACGTGGTGCATAGTTCCGTGACTGTTAACGAATTGTCGCGAAGTCAATCCGAAACTAATTATATCTGATTCGTCTATCTTAGAAAAAAAAATTGTCCATTTGACCCTAGTTTCCCCTACTATGCGTATACAAAAGTTTCCATCGCTCGTATATAGATATTATATATATATATATATATATATTATAAGTATATACAGACATTTAAATGCAAAAATATATTTTATAGCCACTGTCTACTACGAAACAAACAAAACGAACATTACGAAGACGTTTGCAAACGATCAATTAAAAATTGTCATCTTTCTACGCGCAAGCACGGTGCCGTGCGTTTGATTCGACGCAAACTTTTCACCCGGCAATTGCCATTGTCAAGATGCAAATTGTTTACCTATATTTGCCGACTGCTTGCGTCAGAGAATTTGCAGAAGTAAATACAATGCGAAGCACGATGGACGAGAGGCGTGTGTTTGACCGTAGCGCGTGTTCCGAACGAGGATTCTATACTACCTGACCGTCGGGGAAAGTGCAACACGCGATGCGACAACACCTTGGGGCTGCACTTTTACTACGGTACAATGGCAAATTTTCACGGGTAACGGTATCCTCTGAGAAGGGAGAAGAAATACTGGTAGACGAAGCACAGCGAAAAAGCACGCGGCCTTTGGACTAGAGCTGTCGATTATGGTACCCTAGTCACAGAAGAGGTACAGGATAGACCCTATCATCATCGACAAAACATAGGATAGGCTACTCATTCTCGTAGAGAATCATCCGAGAGCTACCTGACCCCTTTACCATTTTAGTGCCACACATGACATTACTAATTTCAACTAGAATAAAACAACAGCGTTTTTAAAACGATCGGAATTATAAATAAATACTGCACGAATCAATTGTTTCCGATATACGTGATCTATAACAACAGAGATCTATAGTAACGTGTATAGAAGTATATATTCATATGTATTGGACTACTATCACTTAATCTTCTATTACCCGAATTTAATTTACTTTTACGATATGAACAAACGTATATTTAAGTGAAACGTTTCATTTCAACCTGGAAGTCAGGCATTAATACGTACATATACTGTATAAGTGACTGGTGTCAATTGTAACCGAAAAGGGAAAAAATAGAAATCATACGATGATATGCTAATGAAACGAAATTCAACAACGTTACATACATGAATAGGTGGTTAACTTTCGCAACTTTGACGATCGGATTGAATATAATACTTATATGAACCATTCTACATCGTAAGAAGCGTAAAAAACCTCTGCTTTTTTACACTATCCAAATTTCAGTTTGAAATTTATGATTCCTATAAATGGATGGTCCATCCTGTAACTTTAATCAATGCTAATCCCCGTAACGATGAGAAACGACGATCGATTTTCGCGTCAAAATTCACAGCTATCTCATCGATCCGCATGTCTCATGGGATACTCGGGTTCCCGTGCAATTTTTGGTACACGAGTGTCTCGAATACCCGGTTCGAAACAATAGCAATACTTTGGACGCGACACGATGTTACAACGAGAGGAGACGCGGAAAGCTCGCCCAATGAAAGGGGCGATTGAATGAGAGACAATGAACGCCGATGGTAGCGCGGGCGAGTTCATTGAAAGGGAGAAGGAACTTTTGCCCGCGAATCGAGACGCATTGTGACACGGGGGACGTGTTTCCCCACTGCACAAAATGTGCTTCTTAACCCTTCAATGACGGCGAGGTTTTTCTGTACCGCTCATGTAAATAGAAGATATTTATGTATTTCGCTAAACTTGTTACAGCATGTTCGTAATTTAATTAAACATCTAAAGTATAGGAATTATATACGTTGCAAACTTTTGTAGCAAACTTTTCGCTCTGTCTCGCACCATTGCGAAGTTACAAAGAAAATGAAAGTCGTTGCAAGATCTCTAATCGTATGAAATCTGCTGCACGATTTCTCTTCAGTTTTTCAAGTATAACTTCGTAATGGTGTGAAAAAAAATAGAGTAAAACTCTTCATATAAAAAATTGTCATCTATTAGTACTCTATCATTCTGTTGTACAAAAACTTCCAAAAAAAATTGCATTAACCCGTTAACTGCTGTGGACACAAATGAAAATTATTAGTGTTCGAAATGAACATGAAAAGAAAGTAGTAATTTAATTAATAAAAATATGTAGCAATTTAATAGCACGTCGCACAATTAATTGCTAGCTGAATAAAGAACGCCGAATGAAAAAGTATTCAGTCCATAGCGAGCGTTTAAACTTGAAGTGTCCCACAGTCAAAGGATTAACAAAATAAAAAAACATTGAAACCTTGGAGACTTGAGTTAACCCAGTTAAAGAAATTTTTTAGTGGGTAAAAAGATTACTACATATATTTCCTTATAATATAGCGTTCGAATGCTTTCGCGAGCCACTATATAGCGTCGCGAGTCGGTCGGATGCGATGCGTTTCGTACACACGACGCCCAAGAGCATTTGCCTGAACCGAATCGTGCTGTAAACGTTTCGTGTCGGACAGTATAAATCGACCCATTATGCGTGTGCATAAAATTGCAGAATCAAACGGAGCGAAACACAGAGGGGATTCTTTGTCCGTCGCAGACTGGCAACACTTACGACCGCCGCATTTCGAACAGCTTAATTTGACACCATTGGTATTGCTGTTGCGTTCCGTTCGCTCGTTCGCCGCGGAAATAACAAACACTCAAACCGACGAGTATAACGATACTAATCGCGACGAAGAGAATAACACGGCGAATACGGAGAACGGAGCACCTGTTCCCGACCATGAACTTGGAAATAAACGAACGAGTACTCGCAGGGGGGCACCCAGAAGCCCGCCTAAATATTCTCGTGATCGAAACGTGACTGCGTTGGACATGATCACGAGACGCCGGCTCTGGAAATCTGTCACGCGAGTCGATACGCGAAATATACGAATTCGATGCATAGGAAACGGATGAATCTACCAACATCAACAGTATCGTTCGATGGAAGACGGGTACGTGTCCGTGAGATGAAGGAATGAAAAGATTCGTGCGTATGCGAAGAAGAAGGGAAAAGAGAGAAAGCAGAGGAGAAGAAGAGACGCCGTTACCGACGGAGCGTATATAATCGTGCCCTGCACCGTGTGACGGGCACGAGTCTAAACGACGGCGACGTGTTTGATGAAACACGAGACGGGCGTAAACGATCTCACGATTATTTGCATGGGGTTAGACGGAGGGGTGGGCGAAGGGAGTCACGTACGGTTTCGGTACACTGGGTATAATGTAACACACACCGATAGCAGAGCACCGCGCGGTCGAATCGGCGACACGAAGAAAGCGCAATGGCCGACCGCTGCACCTCCGCTGGTAGCTTCGATCCTTCCTGGCCACGAGGACGTTTCACACACTCGAGCTCGTACGGGGATCGACGTACGCGAGCGACACCCTTCGTCCGAGTCCCTGAGATCGCTGGGACCCGTGGATGTCTTTTTTCCGTTTCACGAACGCAGCCAGGGACGGTTCGTACTGTCCGATCGTATGAACCCGCTGCCACTCGAACCAGACCGCCACGCACCGTCCCGTCCGCTGGATAAAAACCGACTGTCTGGCATGCTCCGTCTCGAGCCGCGATGCACCGCCACGGATGAAGAGGTTAGGTGGAGGGGACATGTTCGGACCGCCGAGGACGACGCCTCCACCCGACTAAACGTGCGACAAAGATGCAGATAGACGCGCGGACGACTCCGATTGGGCGTGGTAGAGTCCCTAGGCTCGTCTTCGGATACCGACTGCGGGTGTGATCCTCGCCCACGCCATATTGCTTTAGTTGCTTCCGCGGTAAATTTAAACTTCGCGCAGTTTGTAAACTGTGAGTGGAATTTTGGTGAATTTATGGACGAAGAGGTACGGCGAGGTATTTTGCGACGAATAATGGTGCAAGTTGTTTTGGGCATCATTCGGATAACATTTTATTCGAATAAGAATGACGAATAAATTGTCAGATATTTATTATTTGTTTTTAGAGAATCTTTGTTCATTATTTACTATTTATCACGCTTTATTCTTTAGAACGAATAGCTTTTCTTCTCGAATTATGAGTAATAAACCTTTTCGTTTTATACTCGTGTCGTTTTCCTATACGCCTTTTATGATATTTGGGCCCGGAATCTGTTTATCGTAGAATGTTTAATGCTACAATTAGTAAACGGGTTAAAATCACCCATTCCTAACTTTTCATAACAATTGTAAACTTCACACATATGTTATATTTGTAATATCTTTATGATATTATTCTCAATAATCTGCCCAAGTAGATTACGGAAACTTCCTTGTTCTTTAATTCAATTTGTTACGAAGTTTAATTGGCGTCGTTCGCCTGCTAATTTCAAACATTACTAAAAGAAACCACGGTGGACCTAATCGAAGAGAAGGGTGAAATTAATCTTACACGTGCTAAGGATTTCCTTAACCATTTCGTTGCGATGCTTTAAAATTAAAACCACTCTCAATGCATAGACGAGAGCACGTATTATTAATACAAGATATTTGTTATGTACTTAAAAACGCACGTACATTTCAATCAACGCTGCAACGAACGAAGTTTTAGAACGAATTAGTTCGTTACAGAATACTCCGCTGTATATATATATATATGCATACTTAATTGAGAACAATTAACGAGCTAAGAATCATAGTGGTGTAGGTCAGCTCGCTACCATTTTTCATCAAATTATCTTTTACCGTTACTACTGTAATAAATAAATAAATATATGCTTAATTAAAAGATACAGAAGATGTTTCGAGTTACAAGGAAGATTTAGGCGAATTAGAGCACAGGACGAATTAGATCAAAGTAAGAATTCATTTCATGTTTGCTACATTGCCATAGAAATGAGCATTTAAATCATTCGTATTACCTCATATCTCTCTTATGCACTTAATCCAATAGCCTATCAATCGTTTTACGAACTGAATTCTTATTTTAATTCGATTTCCCTCGGTCTACCCTATTTAACCCTTTAACTGGGGATGACGAGTTAACTCGTCTAACAAATGATCAATCTCTCGAGGAACAACACTTTATTTTCTCAGAAATTCCTAACTTTCCAAAGCATCATTATATTTACATGAAACACGCGTTATTTTGTACTTGCATTGGTAGCAAGTAAAATTCCCCTAATCAATATCAATACCGTTTTATTAATTTTAAGTTCCGCTTGTAAAGAAGAAATTTTAGTGAATCGACTGTGCTGAAAGCTATACTATATATGCTTATATTTACGAAAGTACTGTAAGTTAAAACAAGAAGGAAAGAAGAAGCTTTCATATTTATTTTAATGCAAATCAACGTGACATAATGTAAGTGACAAATTCGATGTTTTCAAATCCTTGACTTAAACCACTTTCGTAATCACCAAGGCATACGAAAGTGACTACGAAAAGTATTCGCACCACACTGTGTTTATCTTTATATTTAAATGCTGATTAATTAGGCTCGAATGTACTATCTTTCCCCTAATTTAATCGTGGTATGAAGCACCTATAAAAATTCATTGCGATGGAAATGAAACGTAGAACCTAATCAAAGAACGATTCGTTAAAAGATCGAACTATGCGCGAATACTTCTCATAACCACTGTATATCGAACAAAGTGTACTTATCGGCGCGATCTAATAACAATCGTATTGGCAAGGTTAATTTACACACCTAATAGAAACGGAGAATTGCGGCACCGTTGAAAATGCGCGTCGGTAAAACGACCGTGTTTCGCGTGAAACGATTCGAAATCGGTGAGTCATCGCAATTTCGCTGCTCGCGCGCCTTCCACTCGATTCTTGCCCGACGCATCTACGATCAAAGAAAGCATCATTTCGAAAAATGAACAAGAGGATCGAACCGTAACACGCCAACACGTAAATGCATCGGTTTCCGTTGAAATCTCCAACGTGCGATGACGCGGCGCGTATACGGGGCGCAAAAGTAACCCGGCATTTTTCACGCCTCTAAGAACCGACTCTAATTCCGATTCTTCCGCACGGCCCCGCTGAAATTACCCCCTTGGCAAATCAGAAAAGGAAAAAGAAAAAAAAAAGGAGGAACTCGGCCGAACGACGCGTGCAACAATGCATTTGGAATATCAATCATGTATGTCATTAATGGTTGCGGTTGCGGTTACGGGGCATCGAGAACTATAATTCAGTCGGGTCGTGTATTCGCGATACAGCACATTACGCGGCGCAACGCGATTCACGATGTGCATTGTTGCTGCCGACAGGAGAAAGAAAAGGCCGTTTTTGTGGCCACCCGCTTGTTTTCGCCTTACTGCAATTTTGGTCATTTATCAGCGTGATAAGAAAATTAATTTGGTAGCGGACCGCCGATGTTTATTATCAGTGGTATCATTGTTATTATATTTATTTGTTTTACGGGTAAACGTAGTGTACTGTTATTATTCCTGTTACTATTACTACTGTACTGAATACTGATACTATTGTATTGAATACTAATGTACTGTTGTTATTATTATTATATTAAATACTAATATACTGTTGCTATTTATATTGTACTGAATACTAATACAATGCTACTATTACAATTATACTAAATACTGATGTACTGTTACTGTTACTATTATACTAAATGCTAATATATTGCTACTGTTACTATTATAATAAATACTAATACACTGCTACTATTACGATTATACTAAATACTAATGTATTACTATGACTATTATACTAAATACTAATATACTGCGACTGCTACTATTATACTAAATGCTAATATACGGCTACTGTTACTATTATAATAAATACTGATACGCTGCTACTATTCCAATTATACTAAATAGTGATATACTGTTACTGTTACTATTATACTAAATGCTAATATATTGCTACTGTTACTATTATAATAAATACTAATACACTGCTACTATTACGATTATAATGAATACTAATGTATTACTATGACTATTATACTAAATACTAATACACTGTTATTATTATTATTATTATACTAAATACTAATATACTGCTACTGCTACTATTATACCAAATGCTAATATACTGCTACTGTTACTATTATAATAAATACTGATACGCTGCTACTATTACAATTATACTAAATAGTGATATACTGTTACTGTTACTATTATACTAAATGCTAATATATTGCTACTGTTACTATTATAATAAATACTAATACACTGCTACTATTACGATTATAATGAATACTAATGTATTACTATGACTATTATACTAAATACTAATACACTGTTATTGTTATTATTATTATATTAAATACTAATATACTGCTACTGTTACTATTATACCAAATGCTAATATACTGCTACTGTTACTATTATAATAAATACCGATACGCTGCTACTATTACAGTTATACTAAATACTAATATACTGCTACTGCTACTATTATACTAAATGCTAATATACTGCTACTGTTACTATTACAATAAATACTATTACTATTATATTAAATACTAATACACTGTTGTAGTTTGTAACCTATTAGTATACTTATTGTTAGTGTACTGGATGCGACGAAAGGTTGCAATATTATAAGAATAATTAGTCACCGAAGCCCCGTTCTTTTAACAATGCTTGCAAAAGTACGAATTTTCGTGGAAATCCGTGGGCGCAAAAAGCATGGAGAATCGGCGAACGAATCGAAGAAATATTCGGAATTCTTCAAAGTGATCAAATTTTGTATTATTCGCGGCGATGTTGAGTCAGCAGAATTCGATACCAATTATTCCTCAATCTATCTTAAGCAAGTTCACCGACTTTCCGCTGTAAATTCAGAGTCACTTTCGCGGATATATTTCTGTTTGTTTCGAACATAAATCAACGTCCTTTGTCCCCCGGGCGTTAGAAGGCAAAAACTCAGCGTAGAATTAAATCATTCTACGGCTGACAGAAAATAATAACCGGATCAACGAGAAATAATCACCTACGATTAAAAAACGGAGACCCGAAAAATAAGGTCGCGGGTTTAATCGCGATGCTGGTGATAATTCATTCAGGCGAGACACGGGAAATCTTCCAATTAAAATGTAATTAAAGAACAGCCGAAAAGTATGAATGCCGCGCGAGGAGTAAGCAGCGTTGATTAGAAATTTCTGTAGTAGGAAATACGCAGGTGAAATATGAGTAGCAAGGAGTTTAATTTTCGGTGGTGAGTGGAGAAACTTCCACCGGTTGGGCGTCGAATTAAATCCTTCCCCCGCTTCATCCCTCTTCATCCCCCCCACGGCTTAATGGTGGCTCATATCGGAAGTATGTCAAGAATTTAGCCGTGGGCTGTTTTCACTAATAGCTTACGATAATTGCTCGGCCGTGTTCGCCCGCGGTTACGCCACTAAACGAACCGTGTCAAAAGCGGCCTGTTACTCGAATTATACGATTTTTTGCCCCCGTCCTCGTGGCAGCAGCGGTGAGGTCATGATCAAGTGGAGAACGGCGCAAAAGTGGTGGTACACAGCCTCTCATATGTGTACTTCCTCTTTTTATCATAACTCTACACGCTCCCGTTTCTTTGCCCACCGCCAAAATTCTAAATATCATAGCGTGCTCCAGAAATTCATTAACTTCCTTAATATTACGCGTGAAATAAAATTCAATCGGTTCATTAGAATATTAGGGTATTTGGACGTTACATGTCAAGTATTAGATACTAGATAGTTAGGATAATAGGTTATTAGGTTATTAGATGCTTGATATTAGGATATTGGATAGACATTAGATTTAATGCGATATTAGAATTTCCCTTATTAGGTTATTTGGTTATTAGATTATTAGGATATTAGATATTAGCTATTAGGGTATTAAGATATTAGATAAATACTGGATTAATAGGATAATAGGATTCCCCTAATATTCTACTAGCCAAGTTTAGGAATTTTCTCAATATCAAGGCAATGAATAAATTATATATTAATACGGGGAAAGTATAATATAATTTTCTCTAATGTTGCGAAACTTAGTAATTTAAATATGGATACGGGAGAATATTAGGGAAATTAATAATAATAATTTGAAATTTCAACCCTTTCGCCAGTGAAACACCAGGTCGCTTACTGACATTTTTAAACCCTTGAAAAATAGTTTAATATGTTTAATATGTTATACTACCTATCCATTTACGCGCAGTAATAAACATTACTCGTCTAATTAATTTCACCATCTATGAATCTATAATTGTGCTACTGAGAAACATTTCACATACCGTTTCATTTATTTTATTCTATTAAAACATCAAATTGCCATCGCATTGTTAGTTGCAACAAGTAATACGAAATTTAATTCTACGTTAGATTTCTACCTCGCAATACTTGTCGCCAAAGGGTTGAACGCCAATTTATGACAACTACTAGGAACAACTACTACGAAATTTAATTCTACGTTGGATTTCTACCTCCCGATGCTTGCCAATGAGTTAAATAAAAGGCATTTTATAACCCGATGGTCGTTAAAATCGCGTGTATACGATTTCTATGGGGGATTTTTCATCCGAGGCGTATAAACGATTGTGCAACTGGTAAAGATACGGGACCGGTGTATCGAGTAACGAGAACCACGTTTGCCAGCCGCAGAGGCTTTCTAAGTCTTGCGGATCTTTTTCTTTCCAGATCGAATTGCCTCTGGTTCGTGGCCCCAGATACAACCCGCCTGGAACCTCGGATTCGTCATGAAAAACGCTCCTTGTACGTTGCTGCCGTTTCACGAAACGATAACGAATCCCGAGAAGACGGAATCATACCGATGGAATTTAGAAAATTCCACTGAAACGCACTAAACAACCGCCGTTACCCTTTCAGGCGAGGATTACAAGCTCGTAGATCGGTTTCGGATACCGTTGACGCTTTTCCTTTTAAGCGTTAACTTGCAACGATCGTAGATACGAATTTTCAAGTAGTCGTTAATAGGTTTGAATTGCAACAGAAACGTGAAAGTTACGAGTGAAGCTTGTAGTCGGAAGTTGCACGGAAGTTTTTACATTTTCTTAACCGTAGCGATCGAGGTCGAGAGGTTTAATACGATTGTTGGAAAGCGGCGGAGGAATTTCAATAACGGGCTTAAATTCTATTTTAAATATTGCGCAACTTTGTTGGGAACTCGGTGATACGGATTCTTTCGAGAAGCTTTGCGTTTCGTCGAACAATTTCACGCGAGTTGGCGACTCGATAAAGTCGCGCTGCTTGCGAGATCCGTTCGCGAATCGTACACAATAACACGATTTATTCATTGGTATATAATCTTGTTAGAATTTCTTGAGTAGCTCACTTCAACATCTGCACTCCAGAGCCAGATATTATCGAGACTAATTTACTTTTTACTTCGAATAAGTATAGTATTTATTACGCGTGACAATTTCCTTTGCTAATATGCCAGCATTTATTTTTGATTGCAATGAAATGAGATGCCGTAACGAACAACGCCTAAACAAAGTTAATGGTGAATTAAAGGAGATGGATGTAGAGTAAAGTGTTTTCTTAAAATGTTGATCGATGGATTTGCGGCATTTTGCAATTCACGGATTCGATTAGACGTGGATTTACGCGTAAGCTAAGCGAGCTATAGTTTAACGTGGCAATAAGACAAAATTGAGCGAAGCAAAATAAAGCGAAAGAGCGGACATATTATCGGTTTCAATTTTTAACAAGTTTAACCCTTCGTCTTATAATTTCTTCCCTATTGTAATAAGCTACTATTAACAGATCACAGTTCTCACGCTTGTTGTAAATATTAAAATACTCTGCATAATTTGTATTTAGTACTCCTTAATCGAGTAAAAGAGACGCGAAATATAATCTTAAGCAAATATTACTACCAACGATATCCTTAATTTATGATCAAGTGTTTTTATTTAGCTCGTCTTGTTTTGTTTTGTCTTGACGCGTTTCTAATTATAGTGTAAAGTAATGTAATGTAAAGCTAGATGTGGTCAGCAGATTCTAGTTATTTTATTCACTTCAAATTAGTTATATTCGACATGCATACTATAGTAGATTAATACTCTTTGGAATAAATACACGTGATTAGCAAAAGAGGAAATTGTAATTTCATGACAATATTGTAACTCTGTACAAGGAACCGGAAGTCATCCGAAGTCGAAAGGCAAGGATCACAAACAAATAATAATAAATAAATAAATACTACTCCTTAATCATCTGAAGCGAAACTAAATCTAAAATAAAGATAACGCACTGTGTTGCAAACAGAACGTATCTTTAACGCGTGACTCCTTATTGTAAGCCAACTGGTTAAGGGTAACCGAGTTCTTGAAACGAAAGATCTCATTAGAATAGACGTCTAAATCAGACGCGAAGCGAATCATTTCAATTCGAATAAACGTATAATTGCGGGGGTCGCAAAAATCGAAATGCGCCTCTGGAAGCAATCTTTCGTTTAGATTCTATTTCCTTAACTTCGTTAACGAAAATAAGAGTTCGTGTAAAGATGCGCGGTCCACTTATAAAAGTTTGGCCGCGCGATGGGGATAGGTTCGAGGATACAGGGTGGGCATTGAATGGCGGGAATCTGGTAATGCCATCGCGGCTGGCGTGCGCATAGTTATCAGATGATCCGACGGATTTACGTCCGCACGGAGCAGAAAGAAATAGGAAGGGAGTTAGAAAAAGCGACCTGCCATGTGCGGCCTCTTGCTTCGCTGCGTAATGCCTGAGATCGCGACGCTCGTCTTACAACTGGAGCAAATATATTACATCGCGTGATCAGAGGCACGCATCAGTAGCCTGCGGTACGGTAAACGAAATACACGTGCCGTGATTATAGCAGAACAACCATAAGAAAGTAGCATTTCGTGAGGGACATTTGAAACTTGCGCTGATTTTTCTCGGTTGCGATTTGCGAAAAAAAGAAAAAAAATACGTCATATTTTTCCTCTTCCTGTTCCTTTTCGTTGAAATAGTTATTTGTTCATTTTTCGAAGAAATGGAGAATTCGATCGAGCTTGTTAATCGTTTCAGTTGCTAGTCGTTTTACTATTTTCCTTGCGATATCGCGAACGATAGTCGAACTTAAGTATGAGTAAACGTGGAGAATCGGATTGAGAATGAATTGGAAGATTCTAGCGGTTGGTTTTTTAATGACGTTGATATCGGTGGACATCTGTGCGATCAGTGATAACACGTGGGACAAGATTCGGGAGAAAAAGGCGAGGATCGTGAAGAAACTGAAAAAGGACATCCGGAAGCTGAAGAAACAAGAGGGTGCGGTGAAGCTTGTGGGCGGTGAGAATGCTGGACGCGAAGGTATCTTTATTTCTCGGCATTAAAATCGAAATTATCCTCTAGATCCTTTCCATTCTAATTAGATCGATAATTAAAGCAATCCCTTGTCGAATGAAACGGGAAAAAATTGTGAATTTATAGCGTCCCCTTGTTTCTTGTTGCAAATTAAATTAAATATTTTATATTGGAAAGATTGAATTTGAATCATTGGTAAATTCAATTTAAAACAATTCAATTCAATTTAAATTAAACATTTGCATTTGCATATTTAAATTAGGACGTTTGAACTTAAATATTTCAATTTGAATATTTAAACCTAAATGTTTAAACTTGAATAGCTCGCGTTTGATTCTTTTAATTAGAATATTTAAACTAGAACGATTTTACTAGAAGAACTTAAACAACTGAATTTGAATATTTGAACTTGAATATGAGCATTTAAACATGACTATTCGCCTTTGAATATTCGAATTAAAGTATTGGAACTTAAATGATCGAGATTGAATGTTTGAATTAAAATATCTGAACTTAAATGTGCAAATTTGAATATTTGCATTTCGATGTTTGACTTAAATATTCGAAGTTAAAAATTCGAATGAATGTATCGGAAGTTAAATGCTGGAAATCGACTGCCTCTATTCGAATACTTGAATCTGATAATTCTTATCTAAACGCATGAACCGAAGAGTTTGAAGTTGAAAGTTAAACGAATACAACAAGACCGCATATAAACACTTTGTATTACAAAATCCGGAGATTCGTTACGGAACTTAAAATCCCTGTTTCGCAAAACGTATCGTCGTTTCGACGAACGACGATTCACGATTAAAACAAATGTATGCTAAATTGGCGTAAGTGTTCGGCGTAAAAAAGGAGTCTTACGTGAAAGATCGCGAGTTTATCAGCTGTTTCTTGAGTAACTCGTGCGATGGCGATTAAAAAGGGGTCAACTCGAGGATGAATTATGTCAACGACTATGTGTCAGCGTAGTAAACGTCACGTAGGCATAGAACACACCGCCAACCACGAGACGGGATAGCCACCGTCGAATTCGACCATAAAACAGGATAGAATCCATCCCAGAATGTCCGCATGTCAATTTCTATTACCCTCCATTGGATATTACATTCCAACCAATCCTTCTTTCTTCTGTTTCGTACATTTTACTCCCGTGTCAAGCTCCGTTTCTCTATTTTCCCTGCAAAACGATTAATCTTTCTATCGATCCCCATTTCTTTTCGCCGCGAACTTCCACGACCGTTTCGCATATTTTAAACGAAAATATCTACCGAACTAATGATTCTACGGTACAAATATTCGAACTTCGATTTCGAAGACTTCGAATTTTCAAGCATTCCAACTTCCAAGTACTTCGTTATTCCAAGCTTTCAGATTTTCAATCTTTTGACTTGGCAATTCAGTTTGCGTAACGAATGCAAGATGCACAGTAAACGTATCGCGTTTACCGAAAAACGTCCCACGTTTTACGATTACATTGGTCACGTTTCGACGTTCGACAGCTCGTTTACCCGTTAAGCAATAAAACGGGAGGTAAGGGTAATTACCGTAGAAAATGGCAAACGTCTCGATGAATAGCGATTGACAGATTCGCGCGGCAAAGGGTTAACCAAAGCTACGAGCTTGCACAAGCATCCGAAGCAGTCCGCTAATAACATTTGCCCTTTGAACGATCAACCGTTTAAACGACTAATTTCCCCAAACACCCCGTAAACACCGCCATTAATGCGGACGCGCGAAGCGGCGGAAAACACGGCGTGCAAGCTGATAATTCGATTTGTTACGCAGGAAACGTGGAAATACTTCACGACGGGAAATGGGGCAGCGTGTGCGACGACGAATGGGATTACTTG
Source organism: Eucera pruinosa (assembly GCA_028830335.1). Lineage (NCBI taxonomy): Eukaryota > Metazoa > Arthropoda > Insecta > Hymenoptera > Apidae > Eucera > Eucera pruinosa. The sequence continues at coordinate 16,721,385 of JAMYCR010000006.1, forward strand.
GAGGCCAATGTGGTTTGCAGGCAATTAGGCTTCGACGGTGCAATTAAACCGACGACGAACGGTCACTTTGGTCAAGCCAGAAGTGAGATAATATTGTCCGCTCGCTCCAGTCAAACGCTTCCTCCCTCGCAACCGCCACGTGAACGCGAAATAAATATCATCGCTTTTTTTTTCCATCGCGAACGCAAACGTACAATCAAACGGTCGCTAATTATTTCGGGATAAAGGGAAAAATGCCCGTCAATTAAATATTACGCGAAACGTTTATTCCTCCTCGCGTTCGCGATGGAAAATCTCTTTGCGGTTCTACGAATTTTATCCCCCTATTTATGTGGAATTACTTTTTGGATTACGCGGATAAGGGATTCGAAGTATTTAGGGATTAATCGTTTGCGGATGGTGTTTTTAGCGTGGTTTATTATGGAACTTTGCAACGAGGGGCAAACGAGTTGAAATAATCCGATAGTCGATAAGGCAATCTAGCGTGAACGCGAGTGCACTCGTATATCTCGCTAGACAAGGCGAATCTTTCACCTGTTCTTTTTAATCGAGGTCAAATTCACCCCACCTTAAGCGGTTAGGTGAAAATTGTTCCAGCCTGCTGATCGGAGGTTAACACGAACAGATCCTCCACTATTTCACGTCATTCTTTATCTATTCGGTAAATATCACGGAAGCCAGCGTTGATATAGAAAGTACTATTCGCTGAATATCACCAACCGTTACTTTATCTTTCTTACTTTAACCCTTGACCCATTCTTTCTTCTTTAACCCTTTACACGAGTAAAGAATTTTCGAAAATGCACCTCGCATTCTTTCGCCGTATGAAAATGTTTTCGTTCTATACAAATAGTTGATTACATGCACCGATATAAACGAAGACGAGCAAACGCGTATAAGTGAGTGTAAATATTATAATTATTCGATACGCTCGTATAATAATATACTTTCTTGGACGACGCCATTTTTTATGGCACGAAATAATTATTGGCATTGAAATAATTTCTTTTCATTTTCGAATATTTATCTTACGATACAATATAATAAGATTCATATATTTTGGGTTCTAAAATTTATAAATTCTATTTTTATCTCTTCGTTGTCATAAATAATTTAGCAGTCCGTCTCTTAAGTTTGAAACAGTCTGCGTTGACTACTTGTCGTAGCTGATTTAACCCCTTGCCTTAAGATCACGATTCACACTCGTGACTCAGATTATATACAAACTTCGTGCAACAAATACTTGCAATATCGATAAGAAAATTTAATATACCACCTTTAATTTTCTCTGCAATTCTTATAATTATTATACGAAATGTAAGTATCGTATAATATTTTCATATACAATCTGGCACAGTGTTAAAGCAAGTAATAACTTTTGCTAACACTGAAACATTCGTAGGGCAAAGGGTTAACAGCGAAAGGGTTAATTAAAAAAGATACCGCTTACAAAAGCTACGCGAAAATATCGTGTAAAGAAAAACAGCTAACCGTAACAAAAAAAAGTATTCCATCACGCGAATACTTCCTGAAACATTATTCCACCCGAATCAATTTCACTCGCGAGTCCCTTTGCATCGTTCCAAGCCCCTCTGGCCAAACACCATTTGCCTGTAAGTTCTTTTCCAAGATCGGAAATGGCGCTCCGTTTCGGGCATTCGTCACTCGGGGGCTAAAAAAAAAGCGAGGCCGGTTAGTTTTCCCCGCGAGGAACCGCAAAGGGTTGCGAGGGATTGCAAGAGGGCGGACCGAGACAGCGGGCTAAAGGAAAACGTTACAGGGAAATATTGGATGGACAACGTGTACTGCGACGGCAGCGAAGAAGAACTCTCGAAATGTAGGTTCGACGGATGGGGAACATCCGACTGCGAGGGCAGCGAGGCCGCCGGTGTAATTTGCGCCCGCGATCAACGGGACCAAGAGGATAGGGGGCCGATAAGTCAAAAGCCGAAACGGAAGTCTGAGAAACGGAGAATCAAGGACATCCATCAGCAGGGCGTGGCGATAAGGCTGGCTGGGGGTCGGGTTCATAACGAGGGCAGAGTGGAAGTGAAACTGGGAAATTTTGGTACTGTATCATATTGACTTTCTTCTTCTTTTCTTTTCTTTTTTTTTTTAACTCCCTGTCCTATGATTATTACCTTGGTACGTTGTACGTTGGCATTGGCCGATCGTTGCTTTTATATCTCAAGTACGAGTCATTCGAATATTTTAGACAGTATTTTGTTTAACCCTTTGACTGCGGCGCGATATTAAAGTACTGCTGCTATGTACAATTGGTACAATTAGAAATGCACGCAGTTTACATCTACAAAATAGTTAAGGTGGCGTTTTATTAAAGTAATAAAATGTTACATTGCTGTTAAAATATATAATCTTCGAATACTGTTATATAGTGGTAAATTAGGAAATTAATTTATGTTATATTGTATAAAGTTTGCTGGACATCTTGGAACATTCCGTGCTTTTCTATACCAAATACGAATTTCAAGATTCATTTTAGTTGCATCGTGTACAATTTCCAATCGTCTGCCATCTTTCTTTCCTCGGTACGAGTAACGATATTAAATCTATTTAAACCAAACGTAACTATGTACAAATACTTTACATGGGTCCTGTGTATGATCGCAATCTTTCCGTTTAATTCTTGCCGGCCCAATACTAAAGGAATTGTATTCCTCGTCCGAAAGATAAAGCAAAGCGTATCCTTATACTTTCCGTCTGCATTCCGCTCCACGATCTGTTCGCGAAAAGCAAAGATAGAGGATAGAAAAAGGGGGGGCCACCGGTGAGGTAATTTTATTTTAGATTGGGGTGTTGTCTGTGGCGACGGTTGGTCCCTGTTCGAGGCAGCGGTGGTTTGCCGGCAATTGGGCCTCGGTTACGCCTCCGACGCCATCCAGACCAACTTTTTCGGCGGCAACAGGATGCCTATGGCCATCAGTGGCGTGCAATGTCACGGGAACGAGAATAACCTCGTCGACTGTCTGCACGAAAAGCTCCTCGACTGTCCAGGTAGGTGAGACGACGCTCTTGGAGCGAACTCGACTCGCCCGGCTTCTCCTAATGAGAAATGCGGTCGAACAGAGGATGCGTCGGATTCCTTCTTTCATTCGAAAGAAAAAAGGAATTCCTATCGGCCGACGGGAGACGGTAGTTTCGAATAAATATCCACGAATTTAATATCTATCTATCTACCGCTGTTGATTTCGGGGGAATTTGTTAATCACAACAGGCGGATTATTTTTTAACTAATTTTGTGCAGAGCGTCACGATAACAGTTGTCGATTAATAACATTGTCCGTGATTAGAATATGTAACTGGATTATATTACAGTCGAGGAGTGGCGCTATATTAGAGATAGAAAAATAAATGTCACAAAGGAAAATTAAATGGTGTCAAATAATGCGCAACTTATGCATTTTTAAGAAATACAACTAAATCCTTTTTCTAAATAGAGTTCTACCGTTTCGATCGCATCTTCCGATGCAGTCTTTTAATCTCTACAAAAAGGTATTAAGGTACTTATGCCATAAACCTAATAATTCAGGGGTTACGCCGAAAGTTTATTACTATATGCCCTACTCTGTCGGAAATTACGGCAAGAGGCATAAAAAGAAGTGTTAAGTAACGTAAAGAAAGCAGTGAAAAAATATTGACACTACAATGGAGGATCGTTTGAAGATTTATGGTGGCGCGAATATCCTATTAACTCTGCAAACGCACTAAAATAATTTAGTAAACTTTTACCTGTCGTAACACCCGAATTATTAGGTTCAGAGCATAAGTACCTCGATATTTTTTTTTTTTTTTTATAGAGATTAAAAGACAGCATCGGAAACTCGAATCAAAATTGTAGAATTCTATTAAGGAAAACGATGCAACTGCATTTCTTAAAAATGCATGAGATTACATTCGAGTTGTGCATCATTCGATATCGTTTAATTTTACCTTAGAACATTTTTTTATAATAATATAGATTAATTGCAATGATATTAAATATTTTTCTTTCTATCTCTAATATAGCGCCACTCTCGAACTGTACGTAATAGAATTCAATTGCATATTATAATCAACGCACAAAAACGCGTAAGATTACATTCAACTCTTGGATCATTTAATACCGTTTAATTTTGCTTTACGACATCTCTTTTCCATCTCTGACGCTTTTAAAGATGCAATTGCGCTTAATCACGCGAGAATACATTACATCTAACCATTTTTAATCCATCGCGTAGCCGTATTATGCATTATTTATAATTCACCGTGTAACGACGAAATTTCAATGATTAGGTCGTTAAGTTTGTTACAAAGAAAAAAAAAATCCACCCCCCCCCCCGGGGGGGGACACGAGGTAACCGCGTTTCCACTTTTCTCCGACAATTTCACACTTGTCAATCTTAATTATATCCTCGTTCCAGGACCGGTAGAAAATGTGGCGAGCGTTGTGTGCCTTCGAGACATGGCGGACTTGGTGTTCGACCACATAGAGCTTATGAGAACGGCCCACCTGGAGGACAGACAATTATACTGGCTGCAATGCGCCATGGAGGAGAACTGCGTCGCTTCTCAGGCTTATAGGATTCAAAAAGAATCGGATAATTGGCACCTGGAGACCAGGAGATTGTTAAGATTCACCGCGAGAATTTTAAACGCCGGAACCGCGGATTTCCGGCCCTCGGTGCCGAAACATTTATGGGAATGGCACATGTGTCACATGTGAGTAACGAGCAGCCTGATAAAACAGCGATGGCGAACTTATTTGATTTTACGAAATGAAATTTCCGCTACGAAGTTCGCCGGATGAAACGCAGAAATTGTCGTGGAGATTATAGTCGAAATTTTCTGGTTAATAATGAAAGGGGGAAGTTTAAATTCGGGTTATTGAGAGCGCGTTTGGCAATGAGATTGCAAAGGCAATTTTGTAAATGTAATATCGCTGCAACCGTGTTGGCAGAGTTAGATTCCCGCAACGTGTTCTAATTTTGATCTTCAACAGAGCTCGGCCAAACTGTTGCTCTTTCTCTCTCTCTGCTTTGGTGTTATACTTCATCTTTACAAAGTTTGCAACTTTCTCAGCGAAACTTTATCCCTGACGTCAATTCTGTGATACTTTATCCAATTCTACCCGATCTCTACACTTCTTTATCTCAATTTTAGCATCAATCACAAGCTCTTGTCTTCGTAAACGCTACAGGAACGCGTAATTCACTTTTAATACTTCGAATGAGAGATAGTAGAATTATTCACACAGGTTAGAAAAAGCATTGACGCATTACTGTATTTAGTATAAAGTTTTTTAATTTTCGAATCGAATTATTGAATCAGGAAATTTCTAAATATTCCTATAAACTTTCATGCCCCTAAAAATGCTTAAAGCATCGATTTTCAGGCCTTCAAATTTTTGGATTATTAAATTATTAATATCCTTCACATTTCTAACTCTTTGCAATTCTGAGCTTTTAGATTCACAGTCTTTCGAATTTTTAAACCCCCAAATTTCCAACCTATTAAATTGCTAATGCCCCAAATTCTAAATTTTCTAAATTCTATGTCTTTAAATTCCCTATTTTTCCAATTTTCAAACCCCCAATCTTCCGAAACTTCGAATATGAAAATGACGGAACTTGTAAATATTCGAAATAAAGGTTTTCGATTTCTAAGCCTTCGAATCTTCAAACCCCAAAATTTCTAACCTATTAAATTACTAATCCCCCAAATTCTAAATTTTCTAAATTCTATGTCTTTAAATTCCCTATTTTTCCAATTTTCAAACCCCCAATCTTTCGAAACTTCGAATATGTAAATGACGGAACTTGTAAATACTCAAAATAAAGGTTTTCGATTTCTAAGCCTTCGAATCTTCAAACTCCCAAATTTCTAACCTATTAAATTACTAATCCCCCAAATTCTAAATTTTCTAAATTCTATGTCTTTAAATTCCCTATTTTTCCAATTTTCAAACCCCCAATCTTTCGAAACTTCGAATATGTAAATGACGGAACTTGTAAATACTCAAAATAAAGGTTTTCGATTTCTAAGCCTTCGAATCTTCAAACTCCCAAATTTCTAACCTATTAAATTACTAATCCCCCAAATTCTAAATTTTCTAAATTCTATGTCTTTAAATTCCCTATTTTTCCAATTTTCAAACCCCCAATCTTTCGAAACTTCGAATATGTAAATGACGGAACTTGTAAATATTCGAAATAAAGGTTTTCGATTTCTAAGCCTTCGAATTTTCAAACCCCCAAATTTCCAACCTATTAAATTGCTAATGCCCCAAATTCTAAATTTTCTAAATTCTATGTCTTTAAATTCCCTATTTTTCCACTTTTCAAACCCCCAATCTTCCGAAACTTCGAATATGTAAATGACGGAACTTGTAAATATTCGAAATAAAGGTTTTCGATTTCTAAGCCTTCGAATTTTCAAACCCCCAAATTTCCAACCTATTAAATTGCTAATGCCCCAAATTCTAAATTTTCTAAATTCTATGTCTTTAAATTCCCTATTTTTCCACTTTTCAAACCCCCAATCTTCCGAAACTTCGAATATGTAAATGACGGAACTTGTAAATATTCGAAATAAAGGTTTTCGATTTCTAAGCCTTCGAATCTTCAAACTCCCAAAATGTCTAACCTATTAAATTACTAATCCCCCAAATTCTAAATGTTTCAATCTCTGTATCAATAAATCCCCAATGTCCTCAAATATTCAAACTTTCGCATTCTCGAACGTCCAGTTTAAATTCCTAATCCTACAAATTTCTAAATTTTCCAATACCCGAATTGCCAAATTTCCACGGCCCCGTCGAATCGAATATCCGCTTAACGAAACAATTTCCACGCGAAGTCCAACGAATCGTAGCGCGTACCCAAAAAAAGAAAAAAAGAGTTGGCAAATTTTATCGCGGTGTCTCGTCTAGAATCGATTCGAGGCACTCGACTGGTGCGAAGCGGCCACTCGTCTTATCCCCGATCGTGCCTTTAGAAACAGTTTGCCCCTATCAAAGTGCCCCCCCCCCCCCCTGTTGCACGATCATTAATTCCGCATTACGCGTTTGTTAACGACAGGCATTACCACTCGATGGAGGTGTTCGCCACGTTCGACGTGTTAGATCTAAACGGGACCCGATTGGCGGAGGGGCACAAAGCGTCCTTTTGCTTGGAGGACAATCAATGCATACCCGGAGTAGAGGCAAGGTAAATGCAATTAGTAGTCTCGTTAGGGGAAACGATCGCTTCCTATCAGCGCCGCGACGAAAATCATCTTTTTTCCTTTTCTTCCCACGTTGACGACCGCTTAATTGGCGAGCCAATTACGATATGCAACGATCGTGCATGATTTCAGGTACAAATGCGCCAATTACGGTGACCAAGGCATTTCCGTCAACTGCAGCGATATATACAAGCATAACATCGATTGCCAGTGGGTGGACATATCCGAACTTCGACCCGGGGAGTATATTTTTAAGGTACCTGAGTTTTGTAGACGATTTACGGTGGTTTCGGGAACAATCGGAGTTTCAATACTAATGTAATATTAAGCCGATTTTACGTAGCCGAAAATCAATTAATACTGGAACTACCGATGATTAAAGTATACTTATTTGTATCAAAGAAATAGATATTTGTATGCGAGATATTTGTAGCTTCCCCCTGATTCGAATTGGGGGTTGAAATATTTTCAGCATGGTTTGCAAACAATTTTAGCGTCGATAGTAAATTTGGTATTCCACGAGTCGGGTCTTTGAGCGAATAAATGTCACAGGTAACGTGATAGATGCGTGGGTAATGATAATGTACGAATGGTAATTTAATTTCCTTTCGATCGGCGAACTGCGTTAGACGCGGGGGAAGATTGAACGTTGATTGGCAGTTCTCGGAAATTACCCTTATCAGAATTAGTTAGCAGCAGGATTCTCGTGCAAACTATGGTAACTAATACACCATCATCTCGTGTCAATGCCGAACGTTGTAATAAGAAAATCCTCCAAAATTCAATTTACAAAATTCAATACCCTGCGATTCGATCGATTCCAGACTTAATCTTCGAACATTCGCTGGGATATATTAAGTCGCTGCATGTGAAATGAACGTTTAGCTTTCACTGTGAAATTTTATGTGGTTAAAAATTTTGTTGGCATCGGTTGACGAAAAATAATAAAATGACACTTCGTACAGTTCAATATTATATAAAGCTCGAAGTTTCCCGTGTTTAACGGTATTGATAGATGGTTAATTAAAGTTGAGATCGACACGTTCCAAGATTAACTTTATACGCATTAGCGTTTGATATCGATATCTAGACTGCGGATTTTTATGCAGATTAAGTTAAGATTGATTGTACGCGATTGATCACACCATTAAAAGGGTTAATTAATTATTGATTAGTAGTCTCTTTGGATGTGAATTAACTAATCAAATTGAAGAAACAGGGCCCAAATGGAAGATTGCTTCACCCCCAAAATACGCTAATTTTTATTTACCTCTTTACACGTTTCGTATCTTTTCGCATATTAAATATTTTTCCACTCTGCGTCTGTTTGTACATTTAGATTTCACGATAAACGCGTACAAATCCGCAGTCTAGTTATCGGAAAACTTTAAACTACGTAAACACATCGTCAGTCATTTCGTGCGCGACGACTCAATGTTTCCTTACTTGCTTACATTGATCCTCGCAGTGATTTCTTAAAAAAAAAAAAAAAGAATTGGGAGATACCGAGCAGCGGTAAAAATGTGGCAAAGTAAGGGGTTGAAATCGTGGATCGCGCAACGAGGTCGACCATCGGCCTAACGGCGATAAGTATTCGAGCAGCCCCGATAGAAACGCATCGACCGTCCCTTTTTCGCGCGAATCAAATAGCCGGCGTAGAATCTGGTCCATAAAGGCCGTTCGCGAAGCCGGCCAATCGCGATACCATAGGAGGGAACACACATAATCGAACCGATATTTGCGTTTTCAGGTCGCTGTGAATCCGGAGTTCAAAGTGGGCGAGATGTCGTTCGACAATAACGCGGCAATCTGTCGTCTTCTCTACACCGAATCGTTCGCCACGGTTCATAGTTGCGTCATGGGGCGTCCTTGACATGCCCCCTCCTCTCCCTCCGCCGCCCTTTATGATAATGATTTCATGAAAGCGAACCAACTTACAGAGGAGGACGGACACATGTCAGGGAGACTCGTGTTATCAACCCCTTGACGACCGTCGCTGAGCTTTCGAAAATTTTCCTAATTTCGCGAGATTAATTCGCTTCGACGACGAAACTAATTCACTTTAAAGTATTGAAATTGTGGCCGACGATTATGGAGGCGGTGTAAAATTAAATAAAAGGAAGAAAGTATTTAGCAAACACATTTTTGCGTGATATACAGTCAGTCGTAAATGTCTACGTATGTACATTTCTGAATTTTAAATATTTTATGATGCTAGATAGTATAATGCTGATGATAGATTATGAAAATAGTTTCGATTGTTTTACGAATGTTAATTTATTTAATAATTAACCCTTTGCACTCGAGAGTTATCGAAACTGGTACGTTTTATTTATTTGTTCATTGGACGGTTAAAAGAAATACTCAATTTCACGCAAAATTAGTAGATGCAAAAACAGTTAATGTAAAAATAAAAAATAAAATTTACAAGCAAAAATAGAGGATGAAATTATTTTACAATAGGAGGTAGAGAATAATTTTTTAAGCTGAGAGTCGCTTTTCGAGTGCAAAGGGTTAACATAACGAACATCGTTAGAAAATGATGATTTCTCCAATTCGTTTACGAAGAAATATACATAAACTGAAAATACGATTTCACGAAAATCCATGTATGCATATTAAAGCACACAAAACTTATTGTTATATCTTTCTCTACATTTGTGACGTTCTATAATTTGTTTGGCATGAATAAAACAATATCTTCTACACTTTTGGAAGCACTTTTATTTATATACTTAACGATCCTCCCTTTAAACAAGCGTTTTATTTTATTTAGAAATGTTATATTTTATAAATTTCCACGTCACTTTTATCCTTCTAAAATAGATCCCACAATATGTAAGTATTCGAAACTTAGAACGTGTACGCACACTTTCGTGACTGACTGTAAATTAATCTAGCAGGATTTTATTTTATTTTACATTCTTGACTTATGTCATTTTCATAATCGGTGGCAATAAATTGTTTATTTGCTGCGTAACGCAATAATGACAACTTCTAATTGATCGAATTTATCACCGGTGCAAAGAGAATGGTAAATGAAAATTTATGATACCAACAATAAGTGACGCGTGTAAATGACGCGTTTGCCATTTCAATACACGATTAAAGTGATTCAAAGCATTTAAACTTGTTTTCATTCGTGAGTTAAGTCGGTGTTGCTGTAAATGAACGACACAATAAATTTCAATTTCCGCGTCATAAATATATATATATATAGAATGAATAGAATGAATAATTAGAGGAAAGAAAAATCCCACTAGCAAGTAAAGTGTATCGAAGTTTATTAAGATGACTTCGTTTCATATTCAATCGCATAAAAATAGTCAAGTGCATCGGATAGTTTTCGCTTGAAATTCTCGACCAGCAAAGTGTTAATGCAAAGCACAAAGATCTATCGTTTACACAAACAATGACATATATATCCGTGCTTTGCATTAACACTTTGCTGGTCGAGAATTTCAAGCGAAAACAATCCGATGCATTTGACTATTTTTAGGCGATTGAATATAAAACGAAGTCATCTTAATAAACTTCGATACACTTTACTTGCTAGTGGTAGTTTTCTTTCCCCTAATTATTCATTCTAAAACGTGATAATTAAGTATGGAATCTAGATCAATATTGCCAGCAAACTTAAAAGCTGCGTAAATTAAAATAAGTGCGAACACGAATGCAATGTTCGAGAACGAAAGCACGAGTATACTCGTGATCGATTAGCGAAATGTTAACGCGACGACAGGCGAAAAATTGTTAGAGTTCGAGGCACGAAATGTGACGGCAATCGTCGACAGTTTTACGCATTTCTTGCTACTGGCACAGAAAAGTTTCTACGTTTCTCACGAGGTAACTTTGTATTATTATACTACACGAATTATTAACGGTTATTCTTTTGTTTTCATGTCCTCGTTTAGCATTTAGAAAATAACAGAGATTAATGCAAATTACACTGCTCAAGACAATTAAGGGAATCGCAACTGAAATGAGCCTATTGCATCGACAAATGCCAAGAGAGAAGAAGAAAACGATACGGACATCGAAAACTGATATTAAATTCTATTCGGGTAATATCGTGAAAAAATTGAGTTCAACACCGTGGTCCTCAAAAACTGGTTCTCTAATTATTTTAAGCAGCGTATATCGTTAATCGAGTACAATAGTTTCTACAAGAATAATGCAATAAAATGAAAATGCAGGAGTTCTTCATTCAACCCAATATTAACCCCTTGGCCTACAATAACGAGTCACACTCGTTCTATGAATTGTACCACAGATTTAACAAAAGCGTCCATTATTCCGAATGAAATTTACTTTAAACTCTAATTTTAGTTTTGTATTATAAGCTTGGAAGTTATTAAATAAGGATTACCTATGATATTGAAATGATTTCTACGTGACATGATATAAAAATAGTGGTCAACTAACGCTCACCTAACTAACTAATAAAATAATCGTAGGGCAAGGGGTTAATGCATTCTTTGAATTTTATTTTAACGAAATATTCATTGCTGTTAGATTGTCACAGCTTATACACTCTGTTTATTATATTTAACATGCAAAACAAAATCATCATAAATAAAAGAGACGTTAACTAAAGTTGTGCCCGAAACAGGAACGATTATTAAGTTAAACAGCTTCTAAAATAGTTAAATAAAGTTGCGTAAAGCGATAAGCTAAACCCTTCGCGGACGATGAATAATAACGCTTAAGGGAATATTTTGATTTTTAATTCCAAACCTTTAACCCATTGCGGACGAGCGTCGACAAATAGTCGCCTAATCATTTTTTGACTTTTCGAACCCATGTCGACTTTTAAAGCACAGAACTTAATGCAATGAATGCTTAACGTAATAATAAACATTTAAAATCGTTGGAAATGAAATGGTTTCGAACTCAAAAGCGTGAAAGCTCAAAGTCGTGGAATTCAGAACTAAAGTACTCTCACAAGTGTCATTACTTCTCGTTCGCAAAGGGTTAAATTTCCAAGCTTATTGAATTCCAGACCATTACATTCCCAAAACTCTGAAGCGTTTATTAACGATGTTAATTGAAATTTTCTGCTTTCAAATTTAAAAACCTAAAAACCTTCACACCTAAAAAATGATTAGGCGGCTATTTGTAGACACTTGTCCGCAAAGGGTTAAAGTGGCAGCGCGTGAGTACCATTTTACCTTACTTGTTACAAAAATGAAACGTCGAAAAGGTGTCTGAAAGCAAGAATTTACGGTACCCGGGAATTCCGATATCGGCGAACGTGTTAATTAACAACTGTGCGAGGCAATAAAGAGAATTTCTGGTCGGAATCGTCGTCCCTAATTGCATTGATCGCGCGATTACCTCTATTAGGAGCAGCTTTGGGGCAAAATGATGATTGGAAATGGGGATTGAGAGGGACAGTGGGATGGTTATATGGTTCTATGGCGACGGCTGCTTGCTGAATATCTGCATTTCAGAGTTGAAGAGCTGGGCGCTTGGAACTTATATAGCGGGCTTGTATGTGGACTTAGACCACTCGGAGTTAAATTGGCCACCTTCGGAAGGCGTCTCGAGTGTGAATTTTGAATTTGAAGAGGGTTGAAGGTGAATACGATAGTTAACCGAAGGGCAATTACTTTGGGAACCGTGTGTACAGAGGGAATTATTATCAAGCACGTATTTAACCCTTTCGCTGGGGCACGTTAAAATTTAAATAGCGTCTCCGATGCATAAACGAGGGTGGTTTTAATGAATTTAGATGTAGAGTGTAAATACTTTATACGCTAATCTTGCGGCGATCTTCAACATTTCATTCGATTCAATTACGTTCACGTTTCTTTGGATGAACTTTATAGTATAGCAACTTCGATTAAGTATAAATAATTTCAAATGTGACGGGAAATTTTTTGTAGATCCATCTGAAAATTGAATTACGCTCGCGTTCCTTTGAAACAATTTTGTACAGCTAACTGTAATTAAATATAAATAGCAAGTTTTTTGATACTTGTGTAAAAATTAGGGAATCCTTTAGAAAGATAGGAACGTATTTGGGTTAAAAATAACTAACAAAGACCGCGGCAAAATTAATCGAAATGCAACGTATTACATTTAGGAATAATATTAGATATATTTCTGTGATTTAAAAATACTGATACTAATCGTATTTTAACAAACGATTGCCTAATTATTAAGGACGAATATATACGTCCTTTGTAGCGAAAGGGTTAAGACGGATGTAAGAGATATTCCCTTTGTAAAAGCTAGGAGAATAATAAAAAGGGAATCACGTCTCTTTAGAATTCCAAAAAAAAGACTAGTAGCCCATTGTTAATTCTATAAAATACTATATATACAATGAATCGCAACAATTGCCTATGTTTGAACCAATTACAAGAAGTATTACGGTATAAAAATTCTAAATTTTTGTCTGCTAAATATTTCTAAACACTTTACCGGCGAATAATAATACTTGACGATTGTATGCCCAAGTATTAATTTATTGCAGACAAGCTGTAATAACGCTTAACGAATTTTCAATCAGTTGTTAACGAAAGTATCTATTTATAATATTGATCTAAATTTCTTTTCCTAAAGATTGACATGTGTCTGTAAAGCCAGAAAAGTTTGGGTGGTCATTTGCCGACGTTCGTCCGCAAAGGGTTAAAGTAAAAATCATATTTTAATCTTCCCCGAATCTCCAAAGACATTCACGAATCGGCGCCTAGATTGCGCAACCAGTCGGACAGATCGAAGCTATCCGAGAGAACCTCCTAAAAGTTTATACTTGCCGTATCCAGAATCGCAAGTTTTCGAGTCTGGAAGCGAATTTATAGGCCTCCCATATTTTTTATCCTCGTAGTCGGTTCTAAATTTTAAACCATGGCTACGCTAATAAACAAACAAACAATATCCCCCCCCCCCCAAAAAAAAAAACATTTCCCGGTGCATCAGACACAAAAATATCGACCTGGAGAATCGACCATCCACTGCGCCCACTAAAATTGACCGACTTCTAATTCGAAGAGATATGGCATAGCGAAAATAACATAAAAGAATATTTTCCCCAATTTTTATTGGCATTAGAGATGTTAGAAAAAATCCGCGTGGAAGAATAAAGGTTGAAGCGTTGTTCGGTGAATTTTTCCGAGGCAAGAATGGTAAAATGTTTGCGGTACAAGTGTTTGCTTGTACACAAGCCGTTAAAGTAGGTCGTGGTTCTTTTTTTAGGCGAGGAACCTTGTAACCTGTCACCTTCGATTACGATTGCTCATAATCTGATAATTAGCAGCGGGCTAGACCATGTCGTTTCACCTACTTTTTCCCGCACGGTACGGGAACCTTGGCTGTCTATTAAGAGGCTTGTTTGTCCACGAATTTCACCCAGACGCATTGTTCTTTTCACACCGAACGAGTCTATTATACTTACGGGGAGAAGCAAGCGACAAATTTTACCTAATTCTCTCCGTCAAAATTCCCTACTTTAAAGGTGCCGTAACTGGAAGCTAATTTATTTCAATTGTGTACAAAATTGCTGCAATCTTGTTTGTTGATAGTTAGACCGCGGATCTTTGTGCGAATTCGTACTTTTTTAACCCCTTGATTTACAATAACGAGTTACACTCGTGGCGCGAACTAAAGATGGATTAATTAAAGATAAGTTCTATTTTATTTTAGCTTTAGTTTCATTTCAAAAGGTTCGAAATCACTGAATATGAATTATGTAGGATACGTTAATGTTTTGAACAGATATGAGAACTGTAATCTGTTCATGATAATTTACGCAAATACAACAGTCGAAAGATCATAAGCAAGGGATTAACAAGTTTAACACTTCAAGTCATCGTTACTTATTCGAATGATTGATTCGAATAAATCATTGTTACTTATTCGAATGATCGATTCGAATAAATCATCGTTACTTATTCGAATGATTGATTCGAATAAATCATTGTTATTCATTCGAAGTATTTATTCGAATAAATAGACAATAATTTGTTCCGGATAATAAATAATTATTCCGCAGATACAGTATCCGACTAAACGGAATTTATTTGGATAATTATCTTCCAATTAAATAGATATAACTCTGATTGGCAGACATGTTACTCAAATGCGTTAATGAAACTAAATGGGGGATTGTTTCACCCCCAAAAATAAAATAATAATATGCACTTTACTTTGAATATTTTATATACTTCTGCACATCCCTGTATCTCTTTGCATATCTATATTTCCCATAAACGCCTAAAAATCCGCAGCCTACTGATACTATTATTTCCATAGCTTAATACACATATATAATAGACTATTATTATATTATATATAATAATAATTATTATATCTAATTATTATTAACATATATATATAATAATAATTATTAGTATATATAATTATTATTAACATATATATAATAATAATAATAATTAGTATATATAATTATTATTAACATATATATATATATACATATTCTATAGATTAATATTTATACGAATGTCGAAAAATCAGAACACGCTAGACGAAAACATAACATCACTGAAACCACAGCTTTAACCGAAACGGAGCAGATGATAAGTACGATAAACTACCTAAATGAAACCAACAAATATAAAGCACTACAATCTACCAGTATCGTAGTACAATAAATAGTATCGTCGCTAATAGTCTAGCTGTCGACGCGACACAAAAACTTTATCGTCTCTATCTTTATGCCGATCCGAAAAATGAAAACATGAAAACGTGTCCACTGTTGCGCGAAAGAAAAGAGGATTAATTTGCCGAAAAAGCAGCGAAAGGGTGACTCATTGTAAGCGAAGCATCGATGTTTGGGGACACGAGGTTTAGAGATGACCGGAACTAGGTTACCCTTTCGTCGAGGTAAGAATCATCGGCCGTCGCATTCGATGATCGTCGAAGGGGCCAGCCATCGGTCTTCTCTCTCTCGTCAAGAAACAAGAGACCCCGGCTGTCAATTAGACCATACGTGCGCCGCTTAAATGGCTGCAGACCTCAACGTGACTGAACGTGTAATACGTTTAGAAGGGAGAGGGTCCGAGGTACGGCTTCCGCGGTGGTCACTGTCGTGTGCAGTGCGAGCCAGCTGCTCCCCAAAGTGCACACCGGTCATGAAACTTCCGTAGCCACCGAAAACACGCACCTCAGTCGACACCCCTGCTTCGCCACGAAACTTTCTCCACCGGCTTCTACCACTGCGCTGTCATTCGTCAATGATTCAGGCATAGGGGGATTTAAAATACGTTCCGCGGTTTCGAAGGTTTACGGTGCAGGTGGAATTTGGACCGAGCGGTTGCGAGTTGATTCGAGGAGATTTCATGAAACGACGAAGACTGAGACTTTGAGAGGCGGGCAAGGTAATTCCGCGATGCAAGAGGGGAGGAAACTTTGACAGTTTGGCAAGTGGACTTGGAAAGGTGGATAGTTGAAGAGGATCTTCGTCTGGGTTATGGAAAACCTCAGAAATTGACTTGCAGAGATTTGTAACGCAGAAGAATCTTGAATTGGCTTGTGAAGAATTGGCAAGTTGACTTGGAAAGGTGGATATCTGAAGAGGATCTTTAACTGGGTTGTGAAAAAGTTAAAAATTGACTTGCAGAGATTCGTAGTGCAGAAGAATATTGAATTGGCTTGTGAAGAATTGGCAAGTTGACTTGGAAAGGTGGTTATTTGAAGAGGATCTCTAACTGGGTTGTGAAAACCTCAGAAATTGACTTGCAGAGATTTGTAACGCAGAAGAATCTTGAATTGGCTTGTGAAGAATTGGCAAGTTGACTTGGAAAGGTGGTTATTTGAAGAGGATCTCTAACTGGGTTGTGAAAACCTCAGAAATTGACTTGCAGAGATTTGTAACGCAGAAGAATCTTGAATTGGCTTGTGAAGAATTGGCAAGTTGACTTGAAAAAGTGGATATCTGAAGAGGATCTTTAACTGGGTTGTGAAAAAGTTAAAAATTGACTTGCAGAGATTCGTAGTGCAGAAGAATATTGAATTGGCTTGTGAAGAATTGGCAAGTTGACTTGGAAAGGTGGTTATTTGAAGAGGATCTCTAACTGGGTTGTGAAAACCTCAGAAATTGACTTGTAGAGATTTGTAACGCAGAAGAATATTGAATTGGCTTGTGAAGAATTGGCAAGTTGACTTGGAAAGATGGTTATTTGAAGAGGATCTCTAACTAAGTTGTGAAAAGGTCAAAAATTGACTTGCAGAGATTCATAGCAGAGCAGAATCTTGAATTAGATTGTGAAAAATTGACCAATTGCAATCAAAAAAAGGATGGTGAAAAAATATCTTTGACTGTGTTGTGCGAAGCTTAAAATTGATTTCCAGAGATTCATAGTGGAGCAGAGTCTTGAATTGGCTTGTAGAAAGTTGGCAAATTGAGTTCAGAAGAGATATAGTGGAAGAAGATCGCCGACTAGCTTTCAGAAAGCTCAAAAATTGGCTTTCAGAGATTTATAGCGTAGGAGGATTTTGAATTGGCAGCTGCATAGTGGAGAAAGATTTGCGACTGGATTGCGTACGTCTGAAAAATTGACTCTGAGAGGTTCTTATCTTAAATTTGGTTGTGGAGAATTGGACAACTGATTTGAGAAAATTCATAGCGAAAGATGATCTGCGACTGAGTTACAAAAAGGGTTGAAAAATTGATTTTGAAAGCTTGAAAGTGCAGGAGGATCTTGGATCTGATCGCGAAGAGATCCAATAGCGAGTTGACTTAAGAAGTTGCACGATGCAAGATACCTGATAGGTTGTATAATCGTATTCTGATAATTTGACGAAGTTTGATAGAAAAAGGAAGGTCTGATATAAGAAGATTTAATACTGAGGTGGTTATAGAAAACCAGAAACTTAATCTTGTCGATTTGATGACAGAAAAGGGAGGATTTGTAGTACAAAAGATCGTCAAATTGATTGTAAGTCGTACTTAAATGCTTGGCAAACAATAAACCTGACTGACTTTGACTATTTTGCGATTTGGTAATTGCAAAGAAGAAATCGAAGTTGAAGTATCTTTGCAAAATACAGAAATATACAAAGAGAAAGGATTTGCAAGCAAGAAAATTGAAAATCGTACTTAAGAATACTTCGAAGACAAAGAACCCAGGTGAGTTTAACTATGTTGAGTGCAACTTTGAAGATGGAAGAATTAAAACTAAAGAAACGTTAACCAAATTGTAATCTTTATTCCAGGAACCAGTGAGTCTATAGATTTATCTAAAATAACGATTGAAACCTCCACGCGTTGACTTTAACACCGAAACCCCAAAAAAAGACTCTTAACGCAAAATCGCGCGAGATAGATCTAAAGCCTAATCGATAATGCGTTATCAGTGTAGAAAATCCGTCGAACTGACAAGGATTCACCTGCAGCTTGTCTCTCTGAATCTAAAGAAGAAGCGTTGAATCTAACGTCCAAGGGATATCTAGGAAACGAGCTGAATCATAAAAGGAAGTGCATACATCTTTTAACTGGAAATGCTGGCCACGATAATCGTAAAGAGACGTGTTCCACGGCTACTGTTATCCCCGGAGTGGCGCTTATCACGCGATTTGATGGTTCCGATCACGAACAGCCTTCATTGCGATAAATAGTCGCCTGCCGCGTGTCTCTCCTCCATTTTCAACCAGGATCCTCCTGCCGGATAGTCACCGAAGACTCCCCAAGGAGTCGGAACCAAATCATGAAAGAAATATCCCGATAAACGTAGGAAAAAAAAAGGAACGATTCTAGCCGGGCTCGGAACTTCCCATCGACAATGGCGTTTGTTTCAATCGAGTGAGATTGAGGGTTTCCCCCCTTTCGAATGGGCTATCGATTAAACAGGTTACAATGAGGGGAACCTGTACCCCATGGGGAGTTTACTTGGCCGATGATCCTTGTTTTAACGGAAAACGAGAATCGTTGGATAATTTAGCGTAACACAGCTTGCAGGAAAGTTCGAAGAAGATGTGGTCAAAAGTCTCGGTTGTTTTTGCGAGTTTCGCTTGGGCGATTATGATCGCTTATGGGGATGGCTCGGAGGATCGGATGTGCCCCAAGAATAGAAGCTTGTACGAGATTCCTGGAAACGCTGTTTTATCCGGTAAGAGAAGACTCTGATACAATGGTGGCTAAATATACATTCTAATAATATGTTACTTTGCAAAGAATGTACTCGAGAACTGCTTAATAATTGGACTGCGGATTTTCATGCAATTCCTAGTGATTTAAATAAATAAAAAGACACGCGGCGCGTAGAAGATGCAAATATCCGATATCGGAACTGTGAAATTAATTTCTACCTTCGCTTCGCTCTATTAACCCTGCTGCTACCTTCGAGATTCTATTAAATCCATTCGTATTCTTTATTCTTTTCGAAAACTTTTATAATTCCAGGAAAAAGTGTATTATGTTTGCTTCAAAGTTAGGGAATATTTTAGACGAGTCGAAAGCGATCGAAAAACCGCAGCAGGGTTAATTATGGTTGCAAAAATATTAAGCATAAAGGTCCGCAGTCCTATTAACACTGCCGGGATATAATTCGCTTTGGACACGGCTTATGATAACTCGAATTACATGCACATATACTAACTTCAACGATTTAAGTGCAATTCATTTTTCCAATGATTTGATCGCAATCAAATAATTTAGATGCATCCTATAGTATATTTTTTAATTAATGAGATCGTTCTTTTGGATCGTTCAGTATTCTTGGATATGAATCATGGACCCTACTGCAATATTACGAGTAGCAATGGGATGCAGGAAGTATTCGCCGCGTCTTACGTGGTCCATGCGTTAAATAAATACGAATTAATCTCTAGCTATCCACTGGGTGAGTTTCGTGCCTTATTCCGAACAACTTAACACGTTCACTGTTCCATGTATATCGTACGTCGTACAGATTCAGTGTTAGATGAATTTTATTGAGGAACATGCAAAGTAAAAGCTCGCTAATTGCTATTTCGTTAACGAAACAAGGAACTACGATAAAGGAACGGTAATCGAAAAGCTGAACGTTCTATTGTTTCGCTAAGCGTACAAATGGTAACTACGTTACATATACACTTACTGACAAAAGTTAAGAAACAAAGTAATCCGTTCCATATTTTTGTGTACTCTTTATTTCCCGAGGTATATAGATTAGAATTAAAAATAAGATAACTTGTTGTTTATTGGTATACGTAATGTTACCTTTTTATGTTCGTTTTTATTCTAAGCTATTTATTTCAATAGATGAAGCAAATACAGAACGTTGTAAATGATTACTCTGTTTCTTAACTTTCGTCAGTAAGTGTATTTGAACAGTGAACGCGTTAAATACCTAATTGTCTCGTTAAATTTGTAAAAACTCTCGAAAGCTTCTTCGAACGTTCACAGGTTTACGAATCTTCGACACTTGCCGCGACGAGATGACAGTGTACAAGCAAGCACTGCAAACAGCGGTGGATTCCGACTGCGCGGACCACTACGAGATGGGAATACTGTTGCCCTCGGAGTACACTACGATCTTGGAGCCACTTCGCAATTACAGCGTGCTGCCGATCGCCACGTACAACGAGCAGAACTTAACCAGGCCATTGATCAATCTAATGGCGCACTACCTGAGCACCAGGTTCGAAACCGTCGATATGCTTCTGGCCAATCACGATTTCGCCCTGAATTTATTTTTGGACACAACGAAGGAGGTCGGGATTTGCGTGAAGAATTACGCGGACACTTTGGAGCTCGAAGAGGGCGAATCGGAGGCCGTGATCGTTGCCATCGGGTACAGAAATGATATTCGGCAGTGGATTGAAAAAGGAGAAAAGATGCAGGGGACTAGGAAGACGTGGGTTGTGCTTCCGCTCGATGGAGCAAACGTAGATGGTAAGAACATCGATTGGAGGTTCATAATGATAATAATACCAATAATAATAATAGTACCCATGGCTATATCTGCAACAGACATCGTATCGAAGAAACTTCTACGAAACCCTAACAACAATAGGGTTACACCCACGGATATACAAAAAGCAACAATAGCCGGGAATATCATCCAACAGGAATAAAGGATAAGTGTGTGGTTTGGTAAAGAACCCACCGTACAGCTGAAAAGATCACAGGAGTGTGGAGAAAAAGGATGATAATAATAGCAATCCTTGTCAGAGTTAATCCCTTGAACGTTTTTGTGCATCATTGAAAGTGTATTCCACCGTGGCACAAATTTTTCTATAGCCACATATGTTATTGTACAAATGCAAACGTGAATAGAAAACTAACCGTATACTTTAAATAAGTTCCAAAGCTTCGAGATCTTCGGAGGTGAAGCTTTGGAGGTATTAACCCTTTCGCTACTACAGACGTATATATATACACGTCTTCAAGAATTGGACTGGCATTTGTTAAAAGCACAGATATACTTTTTCTATAAATTATTTGCGAAATCATTCGTGCGTCGATGTTACGGTACAATTAATTACGCAGAGTATCCAAATATTTATACCTATATCATTTTTATATTAATAAACGTTATCGTTACTTACGCTTTTAGTATTCAGTTCCAATGTGCCGGTAGTGAAAGGGTTAAAGCTTCGAAATCTTCGAGCTTCCAAATCTACGAACCCTCAAATTAGCATACTACGAGAATTTCCACTCTAAATTTTTATTTTTCAGACTTAATCCCTCCAGGCTCATACGTGGTGCGAACGTCACCCTTCAACCTGGACCTTCTCCAGGATACCTCGTCCCCGGACGAATTTCTCGAAGCAGCGAGTAGTCCAGTGATTCATTCGCCGCATTTACTGGGCATCGGTAAAGCGATCGTCGAACTGGCTCAACTATTAAACGATCTCCAAAAACGAAACTGCCCGAGGGGGATAGAGGGCTGTGTAATGCCTCGCTTCAACCCCCACTCGAAACAGGAAATGCGGAACGCAGACGTGTACAGTGCACTTCGCATACTGCCGAAATCGCACTCCATCAAGTATATCATCGCGATGAAGAGCCAACAAGAGCTGATAGACATGGCTGCGTATAGGGTGGAACCCTCGAATTCGAAATTCCGAATCACGCCGGAATCGAGGGTGCCGAAAATGCCGAAACTTTGCGTGAAGAGGAACGCGAAGAACTGCGAGGGTTGCGTGAATTTTAAGAAAAGATTCGGTCCCCGCAGTGTGACCAAAGGTACTTGAATCATTCCGTTTAACAGGGGATTTTGTAGTTCGAAAGGTACTCGAAAAACTTCTCGCATTAACGTAAGATTTCGTGCGCTGAAAAATATGGAAAATTATTGGGGGTGAATGCACGAGAAAAGCGGAAAGAATGATTGAAGAAATTAGTAATTATTAAGTGCAAAAGAAGTTTTAAGGGGAAACCATAAGAGGGAGAATCTATAAGTGACTTAAAAACAGAGCTTCTATTTTTTCCTTTTCGTTCTTCGATATTAAACGAATATAATTTAACGGACTAAAACCACTTCCAATTTTTTTAATAACATCCTCGTCATTCAATTATATTTTGCCGTATGAGAAAAATTTTAATCGTCAGCTTTGAACACTTTAAACTCTTTAATAACTAATCTTCAACATTTGACGCGTACAAAACTTGCCCCAGAAAAATTCTGATCATCTTAAAATGCCCGCAAACGTTTCTACATTCTTTTCCAGTAAAGAAAACTTCTACTAATTTCCCAATAAAGAATCCTACCGAATAGCTTCAAAATTTGGTGCGCGTTGTCCAGAAAAGAAAATGCCGATTATCCTAATCTCCCTAATACCTAACCCAAACCTAACCCCCCTAAAAACCCCACGATACTCGAGTATCCATGGTACCGACGCGGTTATATCATTGCAGATACACTCGACAGGGGTTTATTAAAGCCTGGCAACTGGATAGCAATTTTCCTGACGGTGGTGGTGTGCGGCACATTCGCCTGCGGCGTGATTGCCGTCTTCATTATCTATCGCTTCATCGTCGAGGACGTTCTCGATGGGAATCCAGCGCTAACGATCGTCCTGATACTGGCCAACGTGTTCACTCTGCAGACGGTACTTCCGTTCTGCATCAACGATGATTATTTAGGCGCTGAGCAGCTTAATTCGAGGAAAATCTTCGTCGCCACCCTCGCCTTTGGTCTGGACTTCTCCGTTATGCTATCCAGAGCGTTGTTCTTGGTGTTTTCCAAAGGCGGAGTTTTCACCGCCCATATCAATGGATACCTTCAGGGATTAATGGTGTTCTTCATGTTCTGCGTTCAACTCGCCATATCTGTTATGTTCTTCGTTCTCAGTACCGAAGACTCGGCCGTGATTGTCAGAAGCTTGATTTTTATAGCACTTTTGGGTAAGTTATTATACTATATTATCGCTGCTACATATTTAGTATTCTTATCTAGACTTTGGAATCTTCAAGCTTTAGCACGTAGAAGCTTTGAAATTTAGAAGCTTCGGAATGTTTGAACTTTGGAATTTAGGAGCTTTGCAACTTAAGAGCTTTGAAATTTAGAAGTTTTAAAATCTTCAAGCTTTGAAATTTAGAAGCTTTGCAACTTAAGAGCTTTAAAATTTAGAAGTTTTAAAATCTTCAAGCTTTGAAATTTAGAAGTTTTAAGATCGTCAATCTTTGGGATTTAGAAGCTTTGCAATTTAAGAGCTTTGAAATTTAGAAGTTTTAAAATCTTCAAGCTTTGGAATTTAGAAGCTGTGCAACTTATGAGCTTTGAAATTTAGAAGTTTTAAAATCTTCAAGCTTTGAAATTTAGAAGTTTTAAGATCGTCAAGCTTTGGAATTTAGAAGCTTTGCAACTTAAGAGCTTTGAAATTTAGATGTTTTAAAATCTTCAAGCTTTGCAATTTGGAAGCTTCGGAATGTTTGAGCTTTGGAATTTAGAAGCTTTACAACTTAAGAGCTTCGAAATTTACAAGTTTTAGAATCCTGAAGCTTTGGAATTTAGAAGCTTTGCAACTTAAGAGCTTCGAAATTTACAAGTTTTAGAATCCTGAAGCTTTGGAATTTAGAAGCTTTAAAATCTTCAAGCTTTGGAATTTAGAAGCTTCGGAATCTTTAAGCTTTGGAATTTAGCAGTTTTAAAATCTTCAAGCTTTGGAATTTAGCAGCTTTGAAATCTTCAAGCTTTACTACTTAGCAGCTGTGGAGTTTAGAAGTCCTGGAATCTTGAAGTATTACAATTTAAAAGCTGAGAAATCTTCAAGTTTTGGAATTTAGAGGTTAAGGAATCTCGAAGCTTTAACATTTAGAAGCTTTGGAGTTTATAAGCTGAGAAATCTTGGAGCTTTGGAATCTTCAGGCGTTGAAATCCTCAAGTTTTGAAGCTTAAAATGTGAGGAATCTTGAAGCTTTGGTACCTGAAAGTTTTAGAAACTTGAAGCTTTAGAATTTAGAAGCTGAGGAATCTTCAGGCTTTAGAATTTAGAAGCTTTGGAGTCCTCAACCTTCGAAATCTTCAAGCTTTGGAATTCTCAAGTCTTGAAATCTTCGAGCTCTGAAATTTTCAAACTTCTAGGTCCTCAAGCTGTGAAATTTGCAATTTTAGAATTCCCATGTTTGATGGCATCGTCAATACTTTGGAACCGTGAAATTTTAGAATTTATGAAACTTTGATATCTTTAAGCTTTAGAATTCTCAAGTCTTGAATTCTTCGAGCTCTGAAATTTTCAAACTTCTAAGTCCCCAAGTTGTGAAACTTACATCTTTGGAATTTTCAATCTTTGGAATTGCGCAGTTTTAGAATCTCCAGAATTCTAAATCCCCAACATTTTCAAGCCTCTCTAACGAAACCTCTTAAACGATCGCTATATGTTAAATCCATGCTAATAAAATTGATTGCAGGTTACGACATATTTCTTCTGGTCAGCTTCTTCGTTGTGTGCTTCTTCATATCGCAACTGCCGCGCAATTATCGCGAAGGAAAATGTTTCTTCGGCACATCTATCGGCCTGCTGATAGTTTGGGCCATCTGGCTCACCTGTTTCATCCTCGTGGAACCGGAATGTCGAGACACCGTAGTATGTTTCGGAATTATCTCCACGGCGTACTTGATCATTATTGGAGTACTAATACCGAGAACTTACTATATGGTCACGCATTTGGCCAGGGGAAAGGAACTGAGTCAAAGATTCGGATCGGCCGATCAAGGGGCTGATCACAGGATCAATAGCATCGCCAGGCAGGTCAGAACGATGCGCCATGCTTCCTTGGATTGCTTATTAAATTGCATCGCGTCGTCGTAGTTACGAATTTTTTATTTTCCATATATGTATCTTTGTACTTCATTCTTTTCTTTACGTTGCAGTTTCTTGGCGATTTTTAGATATCACTTGGTACATCTTGAGTTTATATTTTTGTTCTGTTTTTTGGTTGCGTTGAATAAAGAAATTATTATTTGTTACTCGTTCCTTTTTTTCTTTTTTTTATTTTAATACTCCTTTGACACTTCTTGTCGTCACCAATATTGAAATTGTTTCGATTATGTTTTCCCAAGCTTCTCTAGTCCGCGTAAAAATAATTCTAGTAACGAAGACGTAATCGACGACCGGATAATTAAATATTTACATATTCTAATATTAATATTAATAATAATTTTGAATAATTTCAATGAAGTTTAACTTTAATTAGTATCGCAGAGCTTCTTGAAGTTCGATCGAGTGTAGTTAATCGTAGCTGCTGTTAATCATGAAATATATACGCAGCACGCGTATTTGCTTTCGCATAAAATATTTTATCTGCACACAGTGTCGTCCTTTTTACGATTACGTGCACTCCGGCGGCGGAAGTATGACGAATTTGCATGTGACACCCACGTATCCGAATTATTATGGCAGTTCGAGTCCCGGTCAGAAATATCTGGGACAAAGCAGAGGCTCTGATACTCGAAGAATTCCCGGATACAACAACTATGGATATCATTCCGAGATGCGAGAAGTGAATAACTCTTACACTATACCGCAAGTCTGCATCGAGGATGCGGACGTGAGACTTTTTTCCATTTTTTACACGGCTTTTCTTAGCTGAATTTTGCCTAGGCTAGATCAGCTAATACCTAAGCTAATCCAAACAAATAACACCCAAATATGTAATATGTAATAGGTAAATATTCTAGTTAAAAATTAACGATAATATAGAAAATTATTAAAACAATGAGGGGAAGGAAAATTGTAGGTACAACTCTGCTCGAGAAAATCTTGAAATTGCAACAAAACCTTCGATCTCTTTTTGGATTAAACTATAATTAATAGAATTTAATTAGGGGAGTTTATTGATTTCCTTGGGAAATTTCACATAGAAGAATCTTTTATCCTTTTCAAAATTATCCGCGCCCAAATATTCTTTAATTCTTTAAATTACTATCCTTGCAAACTTTCAACTTTTTCAAATTTATCCACACCCAAAAATTCTTTAATTCCTTAAGTTACTATCCTTGCAAATTTCACACAGAATCTTTCACCTTTTTCAAAATTATCCACACCCGAAAATTCTTTAATTCTTTAAGGTACTATCCTTGAAAATTTCACAAAGAGGCATCAACATCCTTTCAAAATTATTTAACCCTAAAAATGTTCGAATTCTTTTAATTTTCATCCTTACAAAATTCATAGAGAAAAATTACCTTCTCTAAATTATGCAACCCCCAAAATCATCAAATTCTCCAAATTATCATCCTTACAAGATTCATAGAGAAAAATTACCTTCTTTTCTAAATTATGCAACCCCCAAAATCATCAAATTCTCCAAATTATCATCCTTACAATATTCATAGAGAAGAATTACCTTCTTTTCTAAATTATGCAACCCACAAAATCATCAAATTCTCCAAATTATCATCCTTACAATATTCACAGAGAAGAATTACCTTCCTTTTCGAATTATCCATTCCTCAAAACATTGAAATTCTCTAAATTACTATCCTCAGAATTTTCACAGAGAATCGCCTTCCTTTCCGAATTATTCATCCCTCAAAACATTGAAATTCTCTAAATTACTATCCTCACAATTTTCACAGAGAAGAATCACATTCCTTTTCGAATTATCCATTCCTCAAAACATTGAAATTCTCTAAATTACTATTCTCAGAATTTTCACAGAGAATCGCCTTCCTTTCCGAATTATTCATCCCTCGAAAACCTCAAATTCGCTACATTACAATCCATACAAATTTCACTTGAAAGAGTTGCTTCACTCTCCGAATTATTCATCCCCGTAATCCCCGAAATTCTTTAAATTGCGATCCTCGCAAGTTTCACATAGAATAACTGCCTCCCTTTCCAGCCTCAAAAATGTTTGGAATGCGAACGAATTAGAAATGTAACTAATTGAAACGTTACCCGTACGGTAATGTAACTATTTCGTTA
This sequence comes from Eucera pruinosa, assembly GCA_028830335.1. NCBI lineage: Eukaryota > Metazoa > Arthropoda > Insecta > Hymenoptera > Apidae > Eucera > Eucera pruinosa. The sequence continues at coordinate 16,748,925 of JAMYCR010000006.1, forward strand.
AGAATTGAGGAAATTACTTTCGCAGTCAAGGACGAAGCCGATGGAGAGCAACGCGAATTCCACCTACGCTCGGCCAAAATGCCACCGGAAACGGAGGCCCAAGGACGACAAGGAGTGCATCGAGACCGACGTGTACGTCGAGGGTAACATCTCCGCCACTCGTAAATCTCACGACGAGATTTACCCAGCGAGATGCAGCAGTCCCAGGCTAACCCAAACCGAGGCAACGATTCGCGAAGAAGACGAAGGCGAGGACGCCACCAGAATTACACGATTTTAACCCATTCGCAGCCGACGACGTACCGATACGTCGATTATATTAAACGAATATAATTCAACAAACTGAAACCGTTTCTAATTTTTTTAATAATATCCCTAACATTTGCAATTGTATTTTGCCCTACGAGAAATCATTTAATGGTCGGTTTTCGAAACTTTCAGCTCTCTAATAGCTTATCTTCGAAATTTGACGCATATAAGGTCGATCTAAAAAATTCTGACCACCTTAAATTGCTTGTAAAATCGATGACGTACTGATACGTCGAAATTAACGCGGGCAATTTCTGGTAATAACGTACTAGTACGTCAAATGTTGAACTGCGATTTTTGGCTGCGAATTTTTATGCATCTATCGGCAAAAATACGAGGTGCGTGTAATAGGCGAAGATATATAAAATATTCAAAGTAAAAGCACGAGTTGTTACATTTAGAGGGTGTTACAAATGTCTAGTGAACGTTACTTTAATTGCGTTGATAATGGTACGAATTTGCATAAAAATCCGCTGCGTACTGATAATGCACTTTTATGTTCGAACGCGTTTATATCATTTCACTGTATTTTGTAATTAATACGTATTACTAAACAACGAAGCAACGAGACATTCGAGAGAAGCGTAATAACAAGCTGCATCTCGACTGAAGGAACTTAATTTGTTAAGTTCATCCACCGTTTACAACGTGCGTCAGTTCACGCGACACAACCGCGGTTGCGAATGGGTTAACAATCGTCCAGAAACAAGACAATCATGATACAAAACTAGACAATCATTCTTCGAACGTTAGCGAAATAAATGGCTGCTATAAAATGATCTATTCTCAGATCCGTCGATTTTTATATCGCAGTGAAACGTGTAAATAAAATGTATTAATTGGCAGTGTTTCAAATGCTCAACAAAGACACGGAAATTATCAGAAGATTTTTAAAAATAATCTAAGAATCTTCCCGATGAAAATATCAATGGACCATTCGAATAAAATATTTATCGCCAAAAATTAACGATACACCGATGTTTTTTTCTTTCTTTCTTTCCTTCGTTCTTTTGGTAATAAAAGTTGGATGGAAATAAATGTCGAATCGTTTGAAGGCGTCGGAATCGCGTTTCACGGTGAAACGGAAGTCGCTCGGTTCGCCATTATCGTTGTAATTAAAGTAGAAAACGAGGCGAGGCCGAGCGCCCCGGAAGCCCTTTTCAAAGTGGCAAAGGAATCGCGCGTGTAAGAGAAGCAATTCCGCGTGTTCCCTGCCGAAATTACGTTATGGTCGATCGTAATTGCACAATCGGGGCACAGGTGTATGCGCTCGAGGAATATCGATGACAGTGCCGTAACCGGAGACCAGAGTTTCGATGTCTCCTCGCGGCAGACCGCTGGAAACCGGAGAATCGGTGGAAAATTTCTGACGTCAAATTCTTTCTAACCGGACACGCGCGATTTCGTCGTATTTGGAAATTCTGTCGCGGCGAATTGGCAAGTCAACGAAATGGAAGCATAAGAAATTCACGCTCTCGTCGAGAGGCCTAACGAATTACGAATTTAGCGAACGAGAAATTTAACGTATTAGAAATGGAATTAATCGGGAATTCGATAAATTAGGAATTGAACGATTTAGGAATAGAAGTAACGGGACTTTTGACGCGTTGGAAATTTTACGTATCGGGTATAAAAGTATTTAGAAACTTGAGTAATTAGGAGCTAAATGCATTATATATAATACACTAAATGCACTATATATAGATAATTCGAATCTTGACGAATTTGGAATTGAACGAGTTAGAAAGTCAACTAATTCTCATTTCGACGAATTGAAAATTTATCCAATCGGAAATTCAACTAATTTAAATATTAACGAATTGGAGGTTTAACTGGTTCGAGATTTTAACGCATTTTAAATTTAACTAATCCGCATTTCAACGAATTGGAAGTTTAATTAATTAAGAAAGTCAAAAAAAAAAAATAAATGCAAATTCGATATCAAAGCTTTAAAGGGAGTAAAAGAGAAAGGAGAATTCGTCACGTGCAAACGATTAATTACGAAACGTGAAACCCTTGCAAATTGAGTATCGAACAGTCCCCCACAATTCTGAAACCTTCGGAGATACTAAGAAAGGATCTTTCCGTCCCTCGGTAGTTCTAAAAAAAGAACTACACGGATACTGAAACGGAACTCTCCATCCCCTAATATAGAACCAACCCCCAAAGATTCGAAAAAACTTCGGAGATACTAAAAACGAACTGTTCATCCCTCGAAATAGAACCACCCCCCCCCCCCCCGAAAAAGGTAATAGCTAAACATTCCGCGAAGATAATAAAATAGGTCAAGCGAAATTTTCCAAGCCCGAAGGAAGTTTGCCAAGGTCTCCGCAGGATTCCTTCTGGCGGATGAAAGGGGACGCCTTCCCTTCCGCGCGATCTGGCCGACGCGTGAAAAATAATGAAAGCTTCGACGGCTGGCGGTGCTCGATAAGCAACCGTAACAACTATAAATCGGAAAGTGCATCGGCTCGTGAAAGTCGCGAGGGGGGTCCCGACGATACCGTATATCTGGAAGCTTGCGTTTTCAGCAAAAGCTTCTGCGCAAGGACGTGGCCAGGAATGGCTATAAAAGCCCGATCGGGACTGGTTCGCTTTCCAGTCACGTATACAGCCCTGTTTTCTCTGGTATCGAAAGAAGGAATTCGAGGCGGCTTCCTGGAATCGACGGTTCGAGGGAAGTTGGAAGCTGAAATTTGTCGATCGATGGGAAGAGTATGGGAAGGAAATCGATCGTATGCACGGGGCTATGTCCTTGGAAGCTCGCAGTGATCGTAATCGAGTGCTACATGGGTTTGCTTCGCTGAGGATTCGGATTAACGCGGGACAGTACGATGCTGGAGACGGCGAGGAACTCGAGGGCTATCGTAGTCGCTGTAGTCTACTTCAGCCTATTTTTGGACAATGTGCTGCTTACAGTTGTCGGTAAATAGTTGCCGCCATCTCGGCGATTTGTAATTTTAAGCATAAGGAATTTTATCAACCCCTTCGCTTACGACGACGAGTCGCGAATTAATGAATAAGTTTATTAAACGTAACATCCGTTCGCTGTACAGTGTTATTTTTATTCTGCTTTTAGTTTCACTTCTTAAGAAGTATTAAGGGGATCGCTGAATAAAAATTGCGTGGAATATTGTGATATTTCCGAAGAAATATGAAAACTGTGACTATGTTAATGATAAAAGTTATGCAAGTATAGTAGTCTAAAAATTGTAAGGCAAGGGGTTAAGTAACGGAGTTAAGGGGAAAATTGGAGGAAGAAGAGAATTGTAATTAATTGGAAATTTAATTGGATTAGAAATCGAATGAATCGGAGATTTCATTAGTTGGGATTTAATACACTAATTAATGTTTTAATTGGGAATGAATTAATTGGGAATTTACATATGAGGAATTAGAAATATAACTACTGATTGGGATTTTAATGTACTGGAAATTTTACGTATTAAGTATAAAAACTATTTGGAAACTTAAGTAACTGGGGAATTCAATGAATTAGAAACTCGATTAAACTGAATTTTTAACAATTGTAAATTTAACCAGCTCGGATTTCGACGAGTTGGAAATTTAACATATTGAATTAGAAATATAACTAACTGGAATTTTAACGCATTGCTATTCAAGAATTTTCGGAAGATAAGGGATGCTAATTAGAGATAAACGGAGATTGGAAAAGGGGAACCCTTACATTGGGAATTATGATTTCAAGGGGAAGATTGACTAAAGATTGGGGAAGATTAGAGAAAGTAAAGAATTTTCGAAAGGTTTCCAAGATTTCTAACTACTATGTATAAAATTTCTGTAAGGATTAAAATATAAGGAAATTACTCTTTTAATGGTGATTAAAATTGGGGTGAAATCAGAAGAATAATTCTAAAAATTCTTCGATAAACTACGTTCTCTTTATAATTCCTACGTTTATTAAAAAATTAAAAAATTAAGAAATTCGTAGTAAATACAACCCCTTTGAATTTATGTTTTTTTTTCTCGCAAAGAGAAGAAAATACTCTAGCATCTTTTCGTTCGATAAATTTCAATTTCATCGTGCTTTAATTAAATCGTAAAGTTGTGAACGTCATGATTAAGGTTGTTAACTTTGATGTACAGTTATTGTTTAAATATTGGGAACGATTTAAAGTGATCTGGCAAAAATCAGGGATGAAATGAAAGAAGAATAATTGTTGTAAGCTACTGTTGAGATGATGCGAACTATTTTAGTGCCGATTATTCCCGATTACCTGTGCACACTGGATGGAAATTCAACGACAAACAGTGAAAACGACGAGAATGGTCGAGTAGGATTATTGTTAAGCTCGAAGGCACTGGTACAATTAATACTAAATCCTGCAGTGGGTACTCTTACCGGTACTTTGGGTTACACCAAGCCATTGTTTCTCGGCAACTTAAGTCTCTTATTAGCCGCGATGCGTAAGCTCATTTTCTCTTCTCCCAATTATTACATCCTTTGCATCTCGAACTATATCGCACAAAATCGAGGAGGAAAATATTAAATGCTACACAATATACGACAAAAATTCGCGAGATAAACATTGAAAATTATACAACATTTACCAAAGCAAGATAAATAAATAAAATTAAGATCAATTACTGGCCTTTTAAATTAAGATCAATTACTGACCTCTTAAATTAAGATCAATTACTGGCCTCTTAAATTAAGATCAATTACTGGCCTCTTAAATTAGTCTCAAAATTAAAAATCGACGATTATCATTAAAGAAACAATACATAGAAAAAGTTACGCGTTACAGAAAGATTAACGAACACTAGCTTCTCTGCGAGATGAAAATAAATCAATTCTACGAAATTTCTGCGACACAAAGCGATTTCTCTATAACCAGAATTGAAACTAAAGCAACAGGTTTCCCGCTTATTAAAACAGTCCATCATCCGAACGCCATTTTAGAACGCCGCGGCGGTTCTATTCGAAGGCGATAAAAATTCGAGATACAAAGGAATTGGAACAAAGGCGCCTCCTGTCTTGTGAAAACTTTTATCCTGCAACTATTACAGTGTTCGCGTTCGGGCAAACTTACGAAGTGCTGTTCCTGGCTCGAAGTGTCCAAGGCATTTCCTCTGCGTGCATCGGCGTTTCCGGTATGTCTCTGGTCGCCTCGCAGTACCCGGAAGAAGACAAGAGGTCGAAGATCATGGGCTTCGTCCTTGGAAGCATCGCATTGGGGGTTCTAGTCGGATATCCGATTGGCTCCGTGCTTTACGACCTCGAGGGAAAGATGGCACCATTCTTGCTCGTTTCCTGTTTCATCCTCGTTACCATATGTACCATTCTTCTTTGTTACTTTGATCGCTTAAATGTGTACAATTGGTACTTTTAATTTTGCGATATTAACGACTTATCGGTTCGCCGAATTGGTACTTTTAAAATAGTTCAACGATTCGTAATTAAAATAACACGATCGATAGAATACTAATTTGGTATTTTAAAATAGTATAACGATTCATAGTTAAAATAACGCGGTCGATAGTTTACCAAGTTAATGTTTTAAAATGGTTTCACGATTCGTGGATAAAAAGATACGATGGGTAATTTAGTGATGTGGGAATTTGGAAATGATAGTTCGACGATTTAGTGCGTTTTATTTTGAAATAATGCGATTCAAAGTTCGATAATTCAAACTGTTAACGCGCAGTTAAAAATTGTTAATCTCAATGGTGATCGTTTTCAGGTCTGCAAATTTTTACGTTGGACATCGAAATGAAAACTCAGGTAATTTAACACGGAAATTATTTAATACCGAGGATGGATGGTAAACGATATTTTTAGTCCAGCGAACGGAAGACATCTTGGACTCATCTGTTATCCGATCCACATATTCTGATCATTTTCGGAGCTATATGGTGTTCGACGTCACCAATGGCCATTTTGGAACCCTGCTTACCGATTTGGTTACGAACGCACATAAAACCCAAGGTTCAAATCCCTTTTCCACGTCAAAGGATCTCAACTGATCCTTGTTTTAACGCTAGAACTAACAGCAATTAAACCGTATTTATTTGCGCCGATATAATCGAAATGATAGTCACTTGCAAAAATACACATAATACTCTGGCAATGTTAAAAAATCCCTGTCGTCAATTCGTACAGCCTTTATGCAAAATTACAAATGCGTCATTTTGACCACCTTGGTAGTTCTGGTATTAATTAATCCAAATCCGTATTTCGTCGTTCGAAGTCGAACTATTTTCTAACGAAATTTTTGCAGAAATGGCAACTGGGAACAGTGTTTATTCCAGACAGCGTAGGCTACCTAGTTGGGACCAATTTCTTCGGCATGATAGCCTATCGGTACGGACGAAGTAAAATCGCTGTCTTGGCTATGTTCCTCGTTGGCATAAGTGCCGTTCTAATACCATCCGCCCAAACAATGTCGCAACTGATAGTTCCGCATTTGGGAATGGGCTTGGGCATTGGAGTAGCAGATGCTGCTTTAGTGCCATTGTTAGCTAGCTTGGTTGACCAAAATGGCGATTATGGACCAGTTTACTCGATTCAACAAGTGGCTGTTAGCTTGGCATACTCTCTTGGTAAATCGATTAATTAATACTTTTCTTGACTACAAAAAAAAAAGTGTAGTGAAACCTAAACGTTATCTTTACTATGGGATCTAGTAGCATTAATTAACGTCGTCTTTCAACTTCGCGAACGCGTGATACAAAAACGACATTAATTGTTACTAGACCTGATATTTACAAAAATTTGTAAAAATATTTTTTAAATTCGCGCAACATCTCAGAATATTTATCTTGAAATAAGAAATATAGTAAAAAGCTTTTACTCGTGTAACTCCATTGAAAACATCGATAAAAATACTTTAACTCTATTCTTGAATCTTAGGACAAATATTGTTTGCAACAATTTTTCTAAAGGAAAAATTATATTTTACTCGTAAAGCTGAAATGAAACTTCACCGTTTGTCTCCGGAAATATGAAAGTAATAGAAATTCCTTGCTCATGGAGTACCATTTACAAAATTGCTAAAGATATCCTAATTGTAGCCATGAATTTTGAGTGTCATTTTCAAGATAATTATTCCGAATTGAAAATCGTATCGTTTCCAAAAGTTTGAGATGACCGTGTTAATTATTGTAATGATTATTTTTGTCGAAGGGCCAATCGTGGGAGGTGAAATGGTAAAAACGATTGGTTTCCAATGGGTCATGCGAATTATCGGCCTAATCAACGTCGGATACTGTCCCCTGCTAATATACCTCACTTTGGAAAGGAGAAAATTACTGGCGCAGCAGGATGAAAAAAGGGATTACGAGACGTTCCAGAAATCGGTGGCCAAATACGAGCGATTCCAAGACTCCGACGAAGATCTCTGATATATCTTAGTATTTATCCAAAATTAACGTCTATTTTGTATAATTCCTCTGGATATTTTAAAAACGGGGAACCATCGAAAGTACTAGAAGTAAGAGAATAAAATGAAGCACCATTTTCTCCCGATAAATAAATGTCCGATATTAACCTACTAAGCTCTACGCTACAATTCTAAAATAGATTCAACGACTATTTTAACCCTTTGCGGACAAGTGTCGACAAATAGTCGCCTAATCATTTTTTGGCTTTCCGAACCTATGTCGACTTTTAAAGCAGAAAATTGAACGTAATGAATACTTAACGCAATAATAAACATTTGAAATCGTTAGGAATTATATGGTTTGGAACTCGAAAGCCTGAAAATTCAAAGACGCAGAAATCAAAACTAAAGTACTCCGATAGGTGTTATTACTTCTCGTCCGCAAAGGGTTAAAACGATAGAAATATTAACCCTTTGCAGACGAGAAGTAATGACACTTATGGGAGTACTGTAGTTTTGAATTCTACGTCTTTGAATTTTCAAGCTTTCGAGTTCCAAACCATTTAATTCCTAACGATTCTAAATGTTTATTATTGTTTTACGTATTCATTGCATTAAATGTTCTGCTTTAAAAATCGACATGGGTTCGGAAAGCCAAAAAATGATTAGGCGACTATTTGTCGACACTCGTCTGGAAAGGGTTAATAAACGAGCGTTTATGATTTAAACGAGGCCGATCTTAAACCGAAAATTAACTATTTTCACACCAACGAATCCTCGAGATTTTCTCGTTAAATCTTTAAACACTGTACGCTCTTAAAATTCCTAATGAAAGTCGACCGTTTTTCTTATCGATCTTGTATGAAACAAAATTTACCACCTATTCCATTGTTTCGCAATAAATCATAGAAGAGGAGCAATTTAAACGTCTCGTAAGACGGTGGCCGCAAAAAAAGGAGGCATTAATTATATCGGTGGCCCGTGCCGACAATTACCACGAGCAGCCTGTTTTGAATTCGCGGCGGTGGAACGTTCAGAAACAACATTAGCAACATCATTGTGCTCTCACTTAACTGTACCACGGAGAGTAACTCGACGTCGTAAGTTATAACGAAGTAAATTACCATCCCTGGAATTGCTAAGTAACATCCCGAGGCTATTGCGCCACGTCGTCGCTAGGACGCTCCTCTGAATTCTAATAAAACGCCGCGACAGTTCGAAAATTCCAAAATTAGACGCTCTTCTGTTCTCGTCGGTCTATAATCAACTTACTTCGGAACAATGAGTGATTTAGATGGCGGTGATACGATATATCCAACTTCATTTCGCGATTGTTGCGAAATATTTTGGTCAGGCATTAAAGGCAACACTCGATGATTCTTAACCCTTTCGCTGCGTTTTAATTTTAACTTTTATATCTTTTAGATGGTCACGTAAACTTCGAACAATATTATTTAACAATACGTTTGTACAAATAAAGAAAAATATCAATTAAAATTGATTTTATAAATACGCTTACGTTTGTCAACTATAAATTCTTTCCTACTGCTTTTTTTATCATTATTCGAACCTACGCGTTGAATCGTACAATGTTTCCTATTTTTAATGATCTTCGTTACGTTATTAATTTGTAACGCGTCAGATTTTATCTACACTCCGACAAAATTCACCAACGTTCATAGCAAGCGAATAATACGGAAATATAATAAAGTTATAAAGCTTTTAATCGCATCGTGTCCAGCGTCCAAATACTTTTTAGCTTTTAAGCAAACGATGACTCAATTTATTACGTCCTCCGTAGCGAAAGGGTTAACAGATTTTCTATTGCCTTTTACAGTTGATGGAATATAGCGCTTACGTGTGTAGTTCGACGAACGATAAAACCTAAAAACGGCTCGAACGTTTTTTTAGTTACCTAATACTTAATATCTGCTTACGGGAAAGCTACAAAAGTTCGCGTTTTCGCGCGGCCGGAAGCCGTATAAAGACCGGAAGTAAAGTGCTCGCGCGGTTCATCCGCGGTTGTCGCGATAAACCGAAGCTCAGACCAATTGCCCTTTAAATTGCTCGCGAGTAAATTAGCAGCACGATGTGCGAGCATCGATATTTAACGTTGCGATAATCCTTTCCCGTGTTCCGAACTGGAGACATTAAATTGGAAGCTTTATTTTGTAAAGTAAATGTAACGTATAACGCGATAGAGAAATATTCGTTAAGAGGCTATGTTTGGAATTCGACGCAAACTCGTCGATATTTTGCATTAATTCGACAATTACTTTCGGCTGATGGATTACGTTAAATGTCAGAGGGTCGAGTGAATATTCTATGCTTTCAAAATAAATGTCTAATTTTATGGAAATTCCACTGTTTGACGTCAGACGCGTTAAATGTTACCGCGTGTCATTAAAGAGATATTAACGAGTTAAAAATAATGTGAAGTTTGCGCAGTTTTACGAGCCATCAATTGGAAGCAAATTAAGAGTCAGCGGAAGTGGAAAACGCAATTAGAAAGTTCCCTTTCCAATTTTACCCGAAGAAATATTTAATCGTAATTACCGTAGCCCGTAATTGCTACGTCGTTAAAGCGTCGACGATTAACAACAAGTAATTTTGCTATTAAATACGGCAGCGAACGGAAATGATAAAAAATGTTTGGAAAATTAAATCTCGAATAACTTTTTAGCAGACCGAAATAAATTCTTTCGGCCCACACTTAAACGTCCCGCCGGACCAATTATTTTGATCCGTTCTTTCTCTCTCTATCACGTTTCCATAACATCCCGATCTCAATCACTTTTACTACCCTCGAATGTACTTTTTATTACCTGTTACGTTTTTATGTTGCTTTCTCGGTGAAAAGCCGCCCCAACGTTTGCCTTTGTTCAAACATAAAATGTACCAACAAACTATACGTGTCGCTAAACAGAGGCTGGTACTTTGCCACGGGACACCCCATTGTCTGTTTTCCATTTCACGTGGAACGCGTTCCCCTAATTGATAGGGGCGTGAAGGATTCCAAAAATGTCGGTTCGGGACAGGACGGGAATTCTTTTTCGCCATCACGCAAAAATCTTAAAAATAATTCTGTCACTGTATTGGAAAACAAAGGGAGTCGCACATTTTCGAAAAATTGGAATTCGTAGACTAATCGAGCTTCGGGAGTATAGAATTTACTCAGAAGTACGCGAAAATAAACTTCTTATCATCGACTAAGTACACGATAAACCATCCATTTATCGGAAACATCATAAATTTCAAACTTAAATTTGGATTGTGTAAAAAAGCAAAGGACTTTTTACACCCAATACGATTTGGAATGATTATCTTGAGAATTATATTCAATCCAATTATTAAAGTGGATAAAGTTGATATATCATTATAATCCGATTGTAAAAGTAAATTAAATTCGGGTTGTAAAGGATTATATGACAGAATTCAGATTATTACAGACCTGGATTTTACGGATCAATTATGTGGAGAACAAGTGCGTGTCGCAATATTTGGTTATAATTTCCATCGGTTTAGAAACTCTGTTGCGTTTGTTCTACCCTAAACTAGTAATATTGCATGTGATACTAAAATGGTAAGGAGATGATTGCACGTAACAACAAATAGTCTATCCTATGCATCGTCGATGTTCTTATGTTCAAAAACTAAATGCAATTCCATCAAAGTCCAATTAATATTTATAATATAATATAATATAATATAATTAATAAATATTTACCACTTATATCAAAAACTTCAAAAGTGAGAGCTTGTGACTTGGATCATTTTGCCTACATATATCGACGTTTCCCCGATATTTTTCGCCATCCCAAGTTGCATCGTGTGCTCGAAGCTAAACGGTAAAAATTGACTGTCCTAATGTCGCAAGAAACGGGCGAAAGAAGAACATTTCTCCGAAGAGATAAGTTTCCTTCCCAAGAGTTCAACTAGAGACATTAGCGTACACCGCTTTCGAATCACGGGACAAGATTAAAGTCGCATAAATTAGCGAGCCGATCACATGCAAGCTTAACCCAAAGCAATTAAAGCGAGCCGTGAAGTTGGATCGTAGCGAGCAGAGAACGAGCAACCGTAGAATACTCGCTGTCGCGGCGGCGTAACCGTAAGAATATTAAACCCCTCCCAGAGGATGACGTTAACGTCGCTATAATCCCACGATAACGTTGGTTAAATTATATTCCGTAAATAGAAAATCGATGTTTGCACGGGTCCAATCCGGCTCGAAACAAAGCCCCGATCAGAGGGGGAGACTTTTGTTTCGAACAACAATATAATTGAGGGGTGGTTAGGTAAAAGAGCCGTGAATCCAAGAGGAAAATATGGTTTCACGGCGGCGCAAAATTTAGTGGACGCTGGACGTCGCGCGTGCATATTAACCGCGTACCAAATATTTTTAACGCGTTTCACGCTGCTCTCGAATTATTACGGGATTTTCAGTCTGCCGTTTGACCGTCGATTTCGAGATATCACTAGGATCCCACTATTACTTATTAGAGTGTATGTCCAAATTACTGTCAGTGTTTCTATAACCGTCGCTTTGATTCGTTTTATTTAATAGCAAACGAATGTACGAAGTATCGAGGCTAAAAGAATTTCGATACCAAATTTCGACTTGACTATTATGTAACAACACATGGACGTTGCACGTATGTTTATATTTAATGTTTAAAGATAAATATTAGCACGTGACCGTGTAAAAATTAGCAAGCGTGTAAGAAATATGGAAATTTTTATAATGCAGTAAAGGCGATAATTTTATAATTTATCCTCTACCTACTTAATTTATTATATTTATGTCATACAAACTGACGCGCTAGTATACGCAAGGATCATTTCCATTTAAGTGACAACTTTCCAAACGACGCTACGGTACGAGGGACATTGGACTTTGTTATATATTTTCAATGAATTTAGTAATTAATACATCATGTTTAACACGCAACGAAAATCATCGTAAATAAAAGAAGCGTTGACTAATGTTGTGCTCCAAACCGGAACACGATTCGTAAGTTAAATAGCATCTAAAATAGCGAAATGAAGTTGCTTAAAGCGATAAGCTTAAAATAGCGTTACGCGGGACATCTGCCCTAATATAATATGATCAATTGTGTGTGATATTTTTTGAAACAGAGATAAATATGTGGGCCGCTATAGTGGCATACCGTAACTACGTGGATAAAGTTAGAGAAGTCTTAAAATATGATTTCTCGCCGATTTACGTTGACTTTGATCGATGCAACGATACGAATACGTATCGCTACTCATTCCGTCCCCTTCCTGACTCTCTAACTTCGAGCTTCTATTTTTCAGGATACCCTGTCAAATTCTACAATCCGCGTCCGTAAATCTATCGCGAAACTTCGACCGAGACTGCTGCAAATATTCTACAATCAAAGTCCGTAAATCTATCGCGAAACTTCGAACCGAGTCAGCTGAAAATATCCCACGTATCAAAGTAAATAGTTCTCTCGGTAAAAAGAAGAAAAAAATACAAGAAAAATGGTAAAAATGCAGGCGAACCATCGACAGTTTTTTTTTTTTTTAAGGGAAAGGAACGATCGGTACGCGTATATAGTAATAATGGAATCCCGTATATTGCGGAGCCGGCGGTCAAACGATGGGTTAAAAATCCCGTAATAATGCGGGACAGGCGTACAACGTGTTAAGGATCGTCCGAGGCAATTTATATTTTATTTTCGCACGATTTGTGGCAGAGACTCGTGCGAATGAGATTTTTCAGGCGTCGTTCCATAGGATTTTAGATGGTCGAAAGCATCGCACCTGACATTCAGAATATTGCTTCCATGGCATAAATACACCGAAAATCTTTATGCAAATTCAACTTTTCAGAAAAGTAAAATAAAATTGGATGTACGAGATCTAAATGAAAAATTGTTTCGTCCTCTAAATACTATACTACGTATTTTACTTTCGATATTTCCCATTAAATACCGCTTGCATTCTGAACCATTTTACATATTTAAAGTACCTATAAATGCATAAAGATCCGCACTCTAGATAAGTATCATCGATGTTACGCATTAAACTTTCCATTCAGTTCGAATATATATTTAGTTATATGCGTTCGAAACATATATATAAATTATGTTATAATAACGTTAAGAGTGAAAGATGTATTAGTAACAAAACAAAGAGACAATGCATATTAATGTTAATAACTATTCTATAAACTATCGGCCAAAAGTTTGGAAAGGGCAGTAAAGACGGAAAAAGAAATGCGTTAACTTAGAAAGCTTTCCAATAAACGATTAACGAGGATACAAAAAATTACTACCAATATTTATAACATCACGTTTGCATTAGTAAGAAAATTAACAAGGGAGTTCTATGTGGGTATAATCTAGGAAATGATTCCAAACTCTTGGCCGTTAATGTACAAGTTGGTTACTTGTTAAGCGACGATATAATGCAGCATATAATGATAGCGTATCAATCGTCGGTTGACCTGAATGAAAAGTTGAGCAAGAACGACTAGGCGCGGAACTTGTCGAGCGATTCTTTAGAAAACTGTTGGAAGGAGGCTTTATTCGATATGAAGAGGACAAGTATAGAATCGAGCAGCAGTGACTTGACAGGCGAAATAGACTCGCGGCAGCCACGCAAGTAGAATACGGGCGCATTGGTCGGACAGTGCTTGAACCTGCTGTTCTCCTCGCTTGTTCCTTACAATCGTGTTCGAGTGATGGAGAATATTATTATATTTTATACGATAGCATCTACTATTATCCATCTCTATGGCCGAATGTGAATAAAAGTTGTCTTCCCGTCTACTGGATATTATACATCACCGTTTATCCTTATTAAAGAGATAAACAAATTATCGTCTGAACGAAACTTACGAGAACGTTAACCCTTTGCCTTACGACTATTTGGGTACCTATTTATACTAGTTTAAGCTAATGACTACGTTACGCACAAATCATTGAATTATTACACAGTGATTAGAAAACGTATTTGCACATACTTGCATTTTTCCATCGGGCGTTTTTTTAATCAGATTTTGCGTATCATTTGCACCGTAACAAATTTACGTAGCCACACAAGAATACTATTTAATACCTTATTTAGTTTTATACTTTAAGTTAATTGAGCTCGATTAATTAGTACTTAACGCTAGTAAATTTAAGTAGCTATAGTATTATAGATTTTATTTCTATTACTATCTGTAATATGTAATTAAAGATTGGAATATATAAAAATGCAATGCTGTAATATTCGTTGGTGCTTCTATTGGATTTAATACCGAATCAATTGTCACTATTTATATGATGCTCACGTAGGCAGCTGTAGGCAATTTTGATTCAATAGCACCCAATTCTTATGAAACAAAGCTAAAGTTAGAATTCAGATTAAACGCTATTAATAGTAACCGCCTTTATTGAATCTACGCCATAATTCATAAACCGAGTGCTACTAGTAAGGCAAAGGGTTAAACGCGTCGAATATCAAAGAGAAATATTTGATAACGTTATATCGATTAAAATGTAAACCTTTATATCGAGTCACGTAGATCCGAAGAAAAAAGAAACAGCAGGATTACAACTTTGCACATATGCAGTAGAATTTTAATAATTTATTATTCGTGACCTGTTGAATTATTTCAGTAAAAAGCGTGCACATTATTTTCTTCGTAAAATTCCTCATAAATAGACTGCGCATCTTGATGCATTTTTTATAGGAAATTTAAACCTGCAGAAAAACTTAAGAAACGTATATGTCGAGCAAAAATGTGCGAAATATGTCGAGTAAAATACACCGTCTAATATTTCAGGGATAAAATCATCCTGTATTCAACACTGAAACTACCAACGACTAAAGTAAACATATTTGCACCAAAGAAATAAAAACGATAGATACTTGGAAAAATGTATGCTACGAGTGAAGTAAAAATCATTGTCTACATTTCGCACAAGAATTGAAAAATGCATCGCTGCAACTTGAAACGATTATTTATGATAAATTACTAATCGATCAATTGACCAGCAATTGGCATAGCTTCGGTGTTAAACTTCTCTCTCTTATTTTTGTTTATAAGAAACGGAATTTGCATAGAGATGCGCAATCTATTGATAAGTAACGTTTGATGTCACGGTGTAATAAAAGTTTTTCCAAGTGACCAGTTTCCCCGATCTCCAAACTTCCAACCTTCAAACGATGGCCTCCTTTCAAACACTTCTGATCGAATTGCCGTTATACGACCTTCTGCGATACCCTGGGCACCCTTGTTTTTCGATACACCACCCCCGTTCAGACACTTTGATCGTTCGCTGAAACTGTACTTCGCTAATGGAACTGTTTGTTGCTCGTTAATTGATACATAGGTCGCTCAAATTGTACGGTTTGGTAAATACGTCCAAATCGCAGAGAGTTCGATAATTGAGATTTACGAAACTCCTACGGTTGACTTCGTTCTACGATTCTACGAAAACGTCGACTTGAAAATTCATCTTTCACGAATTTTCCATTCTACTACTATCCTTCCTATTAAGTTTGACCTTTGCTGGAAAACGGTTCAAGTCCAACGAGGAGCACCTACTTATGTTAATTTTACAATTTCAGCCTTCTGATTCAGTTTGCGTTATTAAATATTCATGCGGGTTCCTCTGTATACCGTTACCGTGATATTCGTTAAAACGATATTAATTGCGGTACGTTTAAAAATACGCGAAACACTTGCGCAATTATCGGGTCATCCCGTGAGTAAATTGAGTATACTAAAAAGATAAAAAGGAAATGGAAAAATATATTAAAGCAGGGATGAAAACAATAATAGATAAGTGGGCAATCGTTTATATTTAATATGCGAAAATTTGTGAATAAATTTCTCCGTTCTATTTTTCGCGAAAAAAGAAAAACGAAAACACTTGCGGTAATTACGGGATAACCGAATGAAAAAAAGTCGCTAATTAAAAGTTTCGAGTACTGTAAGTTTACAGTGTAAATAAAGATGCTTTATTTCACGCTCTTTCACACTTCGGTTTATTAAAACGAAAATAAATGATAAATAAAGGGTTAAAATATTTTCTACCGTAACTCGAATATTTTCACTAGCCTTCAAATACTATTTTAAATACCAATTTTATCGACAAATAAAGTATTTTATTTTCCAAAGCATACGTATGATGTAAACTAAGATATTTATTTACTATTTACAAATTAAAATAGTACTTTAACCAGCTCTGTCTGATTCATGAATATCCTATCTTATAAATATTGCGACACGCGTTCTACTTCAGATACAACTTCGCGCGTTTCTGCATATCGTATACGACGTGCACCTTTTCCAACATTCATTAAGTTTCACATAAATGCACAAACATCCGCAGTCTAGAAACGAACGTCCACTCGACCTTTGAAGGTCGTCACTGAAGGGTTAACGGACCAGTAGATGTTTAATCGCTCGGCGGAGATTTAACTTGTCGGTAGACATTTTTGTTCGCACGTTCGAATGCGAAGAAAGGAGGGACGATTCGAATGAGACCGCTGGCAACGAAATACGTATACGCGACAGATAACAGGGCTTACTAGAGGTTTTTTTTTCTTCGAGGTTCAGACCTTAAAGCCGGCATACGGACAATCTGGCGTTTGTCAAATATTTACGCACGTCCCCTCGCAATTTCTTTGCCTATGCGATTTAAAATTTTTCTTTCGACCACCAATTTCGATCTGGACGGCATCCAGTTCTGAATATAAGATTATCTGAATTGCTGATGGCAAGGGCGAGCCACTGGCAACTTTGAAACGTTTCGAGTCCTTTCAGCCCCTTCGATGAAAGAAGAGTTCATGCAAATTCTATGGGGAAACGAGTATGGGTTAGTTTCGAGTGGACGATAATCGGCATCGTTTGTTCGACTAGTTTACGATCTCAGGTTGTTGCGCGATAAACGTATTTCTCGGGAAAAAAAGATTTCGGTAAGCGTGAAGCGTTTTGTTTCGAAAATGAAAATTTTTAACCTTCTCGGTGCTGATTAAAATTGACGATGCGATTGCAATCTTAAATAATTCTAAATAGCATGAAATGTAGAAAAAAGATTTATATATTTTATGCATCCTAAGATTGATGCTTTTCGTAGTGAATCAAGAAAATATAAATGATCTTGAAACCCGTCACTTAGAGAATTAAATAATTTTCGTTGCTTGTGTGTCGTCATTTGTTTTACAAATTATACTTTCGAATGTTTTCAATGTATGTAAATTAACTTACTGAAAAAGTTACAAGACAAGACTTTATTGAAAAGCAACATTTATTACGCAACAACCTAATCGTGTTAACTATTTCGATACGGTTCTTTCAAACTGGAAACTAAAATCGTAATAAAGGAGCAATATTTAATAGGAAAATATTTAGGAATTAATACGAATATTTGGGTGCTTTGCATTATCGATTATGGCGTAACATTACTATGCGGATGAACAAAAATAATACAGTATTGTAAAGCGAGAATGCTTACATATTCAGCGAATGATTGTCTAATTATTCAAAGAAATTTTGATACCTCCTCCGTACCTAAACAGTTAATATCGCATAACAAAAGCGCATCTGCGAATAAACTAACGAGTTCCAAAATTGATCGCCAAGAAAGAATAGCAGAACGGCACGATTAAAAAATAAATAAAGGAAGCTTTATTGCATCTTATCGAATTACTAAAAACTCTCCCCACGCTGTTATTCGCAAGCCCCGACAAAATAAACCAATTTGCCATAAAAAGAGAGAGAAAAAAAAAACTCGTCAAGTCCCTACTGAATTTTTTAATACACCCGAAAATAATAATAAACTTTGCCAACCCTCGATCCCGCGTCATCTAACTTTCATACAAAACCACTAAATAACTTCCGGTTGCTGGGACAGAGGGGTCGAAAACCCTCGGAGGAAAAGTCGGGGGAAAATGCTTGGCAACAACCAGGCCACCGCAATGTTTTAACTGACGTGTGTCAGGTGTTGAGAATTTACGATGTGCCAGAGGCAACTAATCCGGACGCGGCGTAATGGCGTCATCGATTTTTAATTCACGAGCACGTTGAGCGTACGTAAACTCACGGGAAGACAAATGACCGTGGAACGGGGAAGAAAAGAAGGATGGCGAAGGGTATGGCCGGAATCGATAGCTCACCTGTATGTTCGCGGGGATATAATTTGTAGTTTGTTGCTCGCCTTATGGGGCGCGATGCGAAACGCTTCGAGCGCTTAAACGGCGCGCGGCGTGAGTCATGAACACACGCAACGCATGCGAGGGAATAATTTATTGAAAAACGATACACGCCGCCTTCGGTGTTTGTTTGCGCTCCCGTCCTCGATATGCAAGTAGAATTTCTTCTTCTTTTTTTCCTTTAACCCGCCCCATTTTCACACCTATGCCACAGGCGGCGCGTGGTTGTCAGACTGGGTCATCTGAACTCGGTTCAGAAATTCCAATTTGCTAGCGGCCGCTGTTCAACGCTAGAACTACCAGCGATTAAATTATGCTTATTCGCATTAAGATAATTAATGCGATAAGATGCCTTGGAAAATGCATAATGCGAACGGGAAAAGTAAATCTGCATTCGCGTTATTTGTAGAAACGTTCCGAATCGCTTAGGAAATTTGGGGTTGCAAGTTTATACGATTTTAGCAAGGAGTTACAAAGGTAACTTAAAAGTTACAGATAGGTAATTTTGTCTACGTTGGTAGTTTTAACGTTAACAAAAATTATGTTCAACTCGAAGCGGCTCAGAACTGTTTGCATATGGACTTTTCTTCGCACTTGTTCTCCCAATTTAATATTCTAGATAGAGAGATACGATTAAGGACCACTTTGTATGTATAACGCGTTCTGGAGACGTCGAAGGTTGCAGCAACTTGATCGATCAGAGTTTCGAAATTTTCCTCATACTAGAGTGCAAATGCAATCTCGAACTTCTCTCTCCCTCTCTCTCTCTCTCTTCTCGTTCGAGTCCATTTAGTAGTTGTCACTTTGTCAATTTAGATCGGTATCTTGTACGTGTGCATCAACTGTTCAAAGATTTCGGGTCACTTGTTCGTTAAAAGAATGAATTGATGGGACAGTGAAAAAGTACGATATAGGTATCATCCGGTTAATCTTCAAACCTCGAAAAACGCCTTCAAATACTTCGAAACATTTAACGAAGCTTCAAATTAACGGACTACAATAGTTCTAACCACGTTATATTTTTCATAACCTTCTACAACCCCTGAAATTAATCTCCAGTCTCGGAAAATATAACTTTCTCTAACCAAACCACCCCACGAAATCTTTTGATCTTAACAATCAGCCAAAAACAAGAACAAATAAATCTCATACTACCAAGTAAGTAAACTAAAATAATTCCAACTATCTTCTGTTTTCTATAACTCTCTGCAACCCTTAAAATGAATCTTCAATCGCAAAATATGTAACTTTTCCCATGATAAACTAAATTAAACAAAGCAAAAATTAGCGGACCGAATCAATTCCAACCGCATTCTATTTTTCTCAACCCCTTCGACAACGCTTTCAATTAATTTTAAAGTCTCAACAAGTGTAACTTCCCCGAAACCATCCCCCAACCTCAGAAATCGTCCTAAAACGGCGCGACAAAATTCCCAAAGCACCAAATTAGCAGACCACGATAGTCCCAACCTTCTTTGTATTTTTCCCAACCTTTTAGCAACCACCCTTCCAATTAATCCCCGACCGCGAAAGGTGCGTGTACCTTTCCCAACTCGAACGACCCCGACAATCCCCGAGCCCTCGGAATCGCCGGCGATCTGTACAGAAATTATCGAAGCATCGTGAAACATGTTAAATATAATAGAAAAGCTGGAAGTGGAATGTCTGGGAGCGGGTGGCCGGCGAGAACGGCGCCGAATCGATGGAGCACGCCGGCTATCGGCGCTGAGAGAAATTTTCGGTGGAAAATCGCACGAGCAGACACGGGGGATGCTGCGTCCGGGACCCGCTCCGCTATCGATCTTGCAGCCATCCCCGAGAAGGCACACAGGCGCGCCAGCGCGTCCGTGTACCTCGGCCACGAGCGTACGCACAACACCCGTGGAAAGTTCGCGCCTAAGACCGCGGTCACGCCAGCCATTGAAAATACCCAACGTTCCGACTCGAGACGTGGCTTTTCGCGTACCTTAACCCTTTGCGGGCGAGCGTCGACAAATAGTCGCCTAATCATTTTTTGCCTTTCTGAATCTACGTCGACTTTCAAAGCAGAAAATTGAACGCAACGAATACTTAACGCAGTAATAAACATTTGAAATCGTTAAGAATTATATGGTTTGGAACTCGAAAGCCTGAAAATTCAAATACGTAGAATTCAAGACTAAAGTACTCCCATAGGTGTTTTATTACTTCTCGTCCGCAAAGGGTTAAAACCGCCGTCGCACGAGCGTCGAAAATAGCATCGTTGCGATTGAAGACGACGCTTTTCATGGGAAGCTAGAACGCCGTCCCGCGGACGTTAAAAATATGCAGGATAGGTTCGAAGAGGACACTTTTCACGGTTGTGTTAGGTCGCGATACCGCGAGAGTTAAAAATAGCGACGTTAGGGTTGGAGACGTTTTCACGTTTGATGGACGCGAAGAGTACCATTTATATGGGAATTAAAAATACGGATTGCGACGATGGGGCCAGGCGTTATGGCATCGAAAGTACGAGAGACGTCGATTTTGATTGGATGTTAAGGATAGATTTACGGACGCTGATTGTACAATTCGACGGGTTTCGGGAAAAATAGAGGATATCGAAATAGCCCTTTAACACTCGATTTCTTTGTCAATTTGCGACGATATTACAAGCCAAAGGTTTAAAGAATGTATTCCGTACGTAAATATACATGCTGCCAAGTTGTAACGAAAAATATTTGTCACTCTATTATCGATCTAAACAATTTTAACACGGTTGCTCGTTTAGACAGTGCACGAGGTTGAAGCATAAATCTTGAAATCCGTCGCGGGGTTCCGTAAATCTAGCATTAAAACTGTGGTCGCGTGAGCGTTGAAGATACGTCGTAAGTTCGATTTAAAAAGAGTCTCGACACCGACTGAGAACGGGAATTTTCACGCCAACGAGCAGTGGATACGCGGCGATCTATTGAGATTTATCGAGAATGGATTCGACACTCGCGTGACTACTTCCATAAGAATGCGGCAAAGCGCGTATCGAAAGTTCAACGGACGTCGGCGACGTACCGTTTCGCGTTTCTTATCAACGTTTCACGGACGTGGAATCTGACGTTTCACCTGGAGATCCTAAAACTATCTTGCCGTGATCTCGACGTACCAGCGAGTTAACTAACGAGACGTGTTGCGCGCCAGGGATTTGTTAACCCTAGCGCTACCAGTTTAGGGGCTTGTTACCCATTTCACTGGTGAGATAGTTCGGGTCCGCGGGGGCACCACTCCCCGTAGATCTCAACGGGAATCAGCCAGAAGGCTTTCAACCTATGAGATCCCCCTGCGATTAACAACGGGAGCACAAGAGAAACGCTGCGATATCCGGCAAACTTTTAATATGCACCTTGTTGCATTCTACGTACTCTTATGGAGCTTGTAACTCGCACGAGCATCTGTTAAGTCTACGATTGTTAACTAATGAATTTATTTATAGAATAGAAATAAATAGAATAGATATAATATATAGAATAGAAATAATTTATTAATAGAAATGTACGGAGCTTGTTCGTAAAAAGAAAAGGCAGCAAATAACAGCAACTGTATTCAATTTATAACAATTTTGTTAAAAATAAATAGTGAATTGAACAAAGGTAGATTATTTATTGGTACACCTAATAATTGAAATGTGTACGTGTTATTTTTCTAATTCAGATCCAATATATAGGATTACTTCTATGGCGAATGATTATTGTACCGCTATTAATCTTTTTGGTGTTTCTATTGTTGTATACCAGAACGAAATTCGTAATTTATTATAAAGACCCTCGCATTCTATATTCTAATGTAAACTAATGGGATATCCCGTTGATAGATTAAGTAAATAAATAATCGATGTCCATTTTCGATAACATTTTGCTTGCGAGATGGTTTAACTTAAGGTCGTACAAGTACAAAGCGAGCTGCAGTTATAATTTTTTAAGATCAATCATCGTATTAACCCCTTACTCTACGATTATTTTATTACACGTGAATTCTAGCGTTAGCTAATCACTGCTTTCTTATCATGTCACGTACAAATTATTCGACTATTATAGGAAACTTTTATCCAGTAATCCCCAATATTATAATACAAAACTGCAATTATAGTTCAAAATTAAATATTCTCGTCAAGAGTACCGATTTCTGTCGAATCCTCGTTACAATACACCGAACGAGTCGTGACTCGTTATCGTAATCCAAAGGATTTTAATACCGAATCATTCGACGCCAAAGCGTTAATACATCTCTAAAAATCCTTCTCGATCGCGAAACGACGAAACGAACCCTTTTGTGACCATTGCCACAATGTCTGTCAAAGCGGACACGATTGACGTTGCGCCGTGCCTATTTCGAAACGCTCGCGCGACCGTAGTCACGATGTCCGTCAAAATCGACAATGGACGTTGCAACGTCCCTATTTTCAACGCGCTCGTGTGACCGCGGTCTAATCTGGCGGCTTGGAAACGCGCGAGCGCGACGACCACGTTGCGGGGGCGCGTGTGCGTAAGTTTCGATGTGTACGCGAGATAGGCCATGACCGTGTGAACGCGTACACGTGGAAAGGAACACGAGGATGCGCTTATGGGGCGATGCTCGGGCTGATTTGTGCTTGGCGTGGACTCGGATTGGGGGGGGGGGGAGAAGGTGGGTTTTTCCTGAGTAGTGTGTTTGGGTTAAGGGATTAGAAGTTGGGGATGAAGATGGATGAGGTGGGCACCTATGTCTGGTATATTAGCTCTGGTGTTCGCGGTAATATCTCGGTGATTGCATGCGGCCGCGTATAAACGTGAATTTTTGGGGGACGTAAAGATTTCTAGGAAAATTGATCCCATTCGGGGTATAGTGGATTACGTGTGATGGAAAATTCGATATAAGGGACAAGGTATTCCGCGAATTATATATTGAGCGGTTGCATAATTTCTGTCGTGTCTTTGGGTAGAATTTAAGCTACCACAATTTTGGAAAGATACTCGAAAAATAGGTAAACGTATAGACACGGTACTCGATGATAAAGAAAGAATTAAATGCAAGCACTGGTTGAATTAGTTTTGCGACTATTACGAAATATTGAAAATATTAATGGGAAATATGACAGAAAGTGAGCAACGAATTAATATCGAGAAATATAATTGTGATGATTAGATTGCGGATTTTTATGCAATTATGGGAAAATTAAATAGGTAAAAAGGTACGGAAAATACGCAATGTGTAAATATATATAGAGCAGTCAAATTAGAGGATATATTTTAATACTTAGTGGATGAAACCACCCTGTATTTAACTTGCACTTCTCTATTTTTGTTTACAAGGAAATGAATTTGCATAAAGATCCGCAGTCTAGCGATAATATATATAATAACTAGCGACAATGCGGCGAAGAAAAGTGGTAGAATTGATTACATGGGGGAGAAGAACAATAAGGGAGTTGAAACTTATACTATTGCATACACAGTGACTGCCATTAGTTTCCAGCCAGGCTATAATTCTTCTCCAATTTGAATTACACGTTAATGAAATTCGTTTCATGAATTACAATAAAACAATATATTTGTACGGTGCTCCTTTGTTACGAAGTATTCTTCGTCTCGTTAACACGATAAGGTTACGCTTTAGCCGGAAACTTTCGACTAAAATTATAGAAACTCTCAGCAGTTGAAGGAAAATTTTCGAACACGCCAAGTTCTCTAAAATTCGATTCAACTTTTACGCGTTACAAAACACAATATTGAACGAAGAGATACTGAAAAGCATTTTAGAGAAGGACCACCTAACACCGTCTCTTTCAATTGTCGTACTATAATTAAACTCAACGTAAACCGTTGCGAAAGAATATTTACCCGTAACTTTAAGTAGAAAATTTGATACCCGTCAAATTGACGAATTCCACAAATCTATTGTTAAAACCCTACACTTTCGGCCAACCGAATCCATATTTAGAATAAGAACAGCGGAGCCGTGGCAGGTGACATAGCCAAGTCTGACCAAAGCCCGGTAGATTCTACTTAGTCAAGCCATGATGTAACTTGGGTACAGCGTGCACAGCCAGGCGAGCAAGATCGTAGGTAGACTCCTACCTGTCACCCTGCACGTATTCCTTTCCCCGCACGTTCCCAAAGACGTCACACTATATCACCGTCCGCAAGGACCACGCCGTGCGCACGTACACTCGCGCGAACAGATAGCGAACCCACACGCGCGCGTATCTGCAAACAGATACGAGACCTACATCCACACAAAGATGCCAAAGCTAATGTTCCTAGCTCGGTACACGAGATTATACTTCGAAGCCAGTGAAAAGACGATCTCGGATGAATCTGTATGCAGACACGCGCACACATATAGCGGTGACTGTTGTGGTGGTGGGAACGTTTCGCGTGTGCGTTACGCCGACACAAAGAGAAAAGGAGCCGCAAACACGGGCAGAAAGTCCGTAGGTTCCACGTAGGGACATCGAAGCTCGCGCACCAGTTTCCGCGTTCCAGCGGCGCACACGCGCACATCTCGACTCGCACATGCAGAGGAAGATACACGGATACGGGGGAAGATACACACCCACACGGGGAAGAATCGCACAGACACAAAGCTCTGTGTTTCCCGAACGTCGGCTGGCCTGGCTTCAGTAAGCTCGGAGCTTTCGACCGGTCCAGTCGCCCTTTCCTTATCCATCCCCGATATGTAATAGCTAGTCGATCGTGTACACCGTCCACGACATGTGCGCGACGAAGATGCAACGATTATTTTAGGCAAACCTCTACGACAGAGCTAAAGGGGACGGTGGCGAGCATGACAGTGAGAGAGGAGTTTCAGTGAAGTGAAAAATGACGGTGATAAGAAGGAGGTGATACGATGCAACGACTGGAGGACTATTCTCTGACATGGAACGGGAAGATGGACTAGCCTAACAGTTTAGTCACGATTAGGTTAATCCTTTGAGAGAATTATTATTTCGTTGAAATTCCGTTAGAAAATTTGCTCGCACAGCGAAGGATTGATAAAAAGGAGGCGGCGAACTAATTTTAGCTACGGTGGTTACTTAAAGTACTGGCACGTACCTGTTTTTTTTTTTTTTTTTTTTTTTTTTTTAAAAGGACTTTGCGAAAGGTTTAGGGGGCTTTGGTTTTTATAGTTGGGAAAATTCGCGTGGCCACACGCGGCTATTGTTAAAACGGTGCATGGTTGAATGGAAATAGAATGTCAATCTTGGTAAAATAAATACGAAAATAGATACAGTGGTGTGCCAATACTTTTTGTAGCCACTGTACGTGTCCACTTTAGCCTGTGCAAGTATAAATACATGGCATACTGTGGCTTTAACACAGAGACACGCGTACAAATCACACAAACAAGAAAACTGTACCATTGGTGAACGTGAATATCCGCGAGTAAAGAAATTACTGTGCTAATAAAATTCTTGAAATTCGGGTGGAATCTTTCAGTGTTAACCCTTTACGGATTAAGAGGAAGAAGAGTCTGAAAGTATTGACTGGCTAGCGAAGATATTTGATAAGGTGGAGTAGAATTTTAGGGATGCAATCAGTGCTTGGGTCTTCGATCCTTATACGCTGATTCGAATAAGCCTTACCTTAAAACCATTGGAATGGTATGAAATAATTGTTCATTTACACGGGAAACTGTAAAATATTTAGAACACACCATGCTTTCTGTATTTCAAGCAGAGTTCAAACCTATTTACTTTGCGGAGCACTAAAAGCAACGTAATTTATTTACCCTTATCGAATTGCAGCAGGTATTGTTAACTTAAAGGTCTTTTTTTCGCTTGTTCAAAAACGGTAGTTGGAATGATTGAATTAAGGAAATTAGAATGGCAATAAAGTAATAAACATTTTTTACTGTTACTTAATATTTACAATTAGTATCAGATTGATCGTGTATTAGTAATGCCGATCGCGAATGGTATGAAAATTAATTTTGATTAAACGATCAAGCATACAAAAAATTAAAGGATTCAGAAGGCTTTTGAATTGGAAGGTTTACAGATTTAAAGGCTTTGATATTTGAAGGCTCGAAATTCGTGAACTTAAACATTCAAAGGCTTTAAAATTTGGAGGCTTGAAACTTCGGAAGGTTGAAAATTTGGAAGCTCTGCAATTTGAAAGCTTTGAAATTTGAGAGCTTAACAATTCGCAAGCTCTGCAATTTAAAGATTTAAAATTTCCAAAGCTAGAAAATTCAAAGGCTCGGAAACCCGAAGCAAAAGCGAAGGATGCTTTCCTTAAAATTTCCCTGCTCGAAACGACAATTTCATGTGCGCCAACCTAACACAATATCTACATTTTTCCACATCTAGAAGACATCCTTCGTATGTTCCCAAAAAGATAGCATTGCAACTACGAATTTCAGAATGATGAAACTTATCAAATTATTGACAGAATCCAATTAAATGAAACTTAAACGTAGTTATAATCTAAAATGAATCAATAAATGGACAAACCTCGTGAGATAATTATTAATCGTCTAACGAATTCCTTAAACGTGAATTTCCATGTAACAATTTTACCTTTCGATTGAGTTGACTTGAAAAAGTGCACGAGGATTAAAGGATCGGATAAAAGTGTCGAGGACTCGAACGAACGTGGAAAGTGTTTAGGACAGAAAGGAATCCGAATAGTGTTGTATAGAGAAGAAGTATAGTGATCCCTTGGCGCAGTGGACGTAATCGAGGCTGGTGACACTGTTCCGGGAGCACCGGCAGAAGGATCATGAGGAGCAGAACGAACAGCGTGCCCGTTGCAGCGAGGACCGCCTTAAGATCGATTCCAAGACCGTGGAATCAGCTTGATTACTATAACGGAAGGCGGATAGCTACGAGGAAGCCTGCCATGGGACCGTCTAAAGCTTGATTTCCGATTTACGTTAACCGCGACCCGAAAACGACCGATAATCAATCCAATAATCTCTAATTGGAAATGGTATTTTCTACCGACACTTCGCCGGGTTTCCTATGAAGATTAAGGGACTCGCTCGCAAAGTATACGTTGCCTGGAAAAGTGTCGGCGAATTAAAATAAAAGGAAAGTGAATTTTGATATAACAAAAAAAAAAAATAAGGATGAAAGAGTGGAGGACTGAAAATGGAACTTTTTGCCGAAGCTTCCGCGTTTTGAATATGCACGGGGATGAAGAATATTCGCGAAGAAGGGAATTCGAAGACTAGAACAAGGAGAAAAGTGCGTAAGTTACCATTCAAAGATAAGGATTACTCGAGGTTTGACTGAAAATGGTACTTTGATGAGTCGAGATTGGGATTGATAGTTTGAAAATGGAACTTTAAACCGTTGCTTTAGACCATAGTAAATGTTCCCTGCTTCGAATACCCACAAAATAGTGAGAAAAGTTTCAACTACCATTCAAAGATAAAGATTACTCGAGGTTTGACCGAAAATGGTACTTTGATAAGTCGAGATTGAGAATGATAGTTTGAAAATGGAACTTTAAACCGTTGCTTTAGACCATAGTAAATGTTCCCTGCTTCGAATACCCACAAAATAGTGAGAAAAGTTTCAACTACCATTAAAAGATAAAGATTACTCAAGGTTTAACCGAATATGGTACCTCTGAAGTTGAGATCGGGGATGGTAGTTTGAAAATGCAGTTTTAAAGCGTAGCTTTGGACTAGAATAAAGGTACTCCGTTTTGAATATCCACAATATAGTGAGGAAAGTTTAAGTTACCATTGAGAGATAGAGATTACTCGAAGTTTAATAAACGATGGCATCTTAAAAGTGGAGATCGACGATGATAGTTTGACAATTGAACTTTATAGTGAAGCTTTGGACCGAAATAAAGGTACTCCGTTTTGAATATCCACAATATAGTGAGAAAAGTTTAAGTTACCATTGAGAGATAGAGATTACTCGAAGTTTAATAAACGATGGCATCTTAGAAGTGGAGATTGAGGATGATAGCTTGACAATTGAACTTTATAGTGAAGCTTTGGATCGGAATAAAAGTACTCTGTTTCGAATATTCACAAAATAGTAAAGAAAGTCCAAGTTACGATTAAAAGATAAATATTCCTGGGGGTTTAACTGAAAATGGTACTTTATAAATGGAAATTGGTGATAGTAGTTTGAAGATGGAGCTTTGTAGCGAAGCTTTGGACTAGAATAAAGGAGAGCTGCTTTGAATATTCGCAAAATAGTAAGGAAAATTTAAGTCATCGTTAAAAGATAAAGACCACTCGAGGTCTAAATGAAAATGGTACTTTGTAGAGAAGCTTCTGACTACAATAAAGGTTGCCCGCTTTGAATATTCACTAAAGAGGCGGAATACTCGGGAAGAAAGTATTACGAAGCTAAAAATACCGAAGAAAAGTCCAAACTACCATTAAAAGCGTAGATTTACCGAAGTTCTAATTAAAAATGGCACCCCGCAGTGGATCTTCCCTATCGAATAACACATTTTGATATTCCGAATATCCACGAGTATCCCGACTCAAAAATTGTAAACATCAGACAACGATCCAATGAAAGAGATTAATTTTTAACTTATTATTGAAACTCTTCTTCTTTCTGTCGACTTTTCAATGACCTGAATATCCGCAAGAAAGATAAAGAGAAGAAAAAAGAGGTCGATTGGATATCGAAAGATCGTTCGACTTTGGAAGATCGTTGTAACGCAATTCTTCGCCAAGTTATTATTAAGGATCGCAGTGAACAGCCGGCTGCACAAACGATTAATTCTCGGCCGAGTGCAGATCCAGGGATGCAGCAAAAGCGTCGGTGCACACTTAAAGGACATCGTTGAAGAGGACGAACTGTAAAAGAGCCATCAGCTTAGCCTCACAACTAAACGACTTCTTCCACGGTATAGTAATACCGACATACTCCAAGCAAATGCGGGATTGACACCAATCGCCAACAACATAACTGAATTGTCATCGAGATTTTGCAATGAAACGCACAAACGCACGGCTTTAGAATCGATACAATTGAGAAGAATAACTCACCTATTGCGTTCCGAAAAAAGATTTGTGCTTGAAGAAAAAAAGCTTCGCCGAGGGACATGCAAGAATTTAGGAGGCAAATCGTCGATCGTATTAGGGTAAGTTCTAGTCGCTAGAAAATTTTTATTGACAGAAGAAAATTAGGTTCGGGTTAGGTAAGAGTTTTAAATAGGGGTGAATTTCGTTGGGAATTTTTCTTTCGGAAAGGGAGGTTTAAAAAGGACGCGCAAAACGAAGGAAACTTCGGATAACAACGTCGTTTGCAGGCTTTAAAAGTAATCTCTTATGAATTTCAATGCCAATTTTTCTGGGAAAAAAAATGTCCGCGGGGGAGATACAAAAATATGGGAAGGGAAATTATTAATTGTACAAACGTAAGTTTTAATTGCTGGAGATTTTCTTTTGGAAGGAGAAAATTAGGTTCGGATTATGTAAGAATTAAATAAGGATAAGCTTCGATTGTTAGAAGTGTCCATTTAAAAGTGGAGGGTTAAAAAGGGATGTGCAAAGCAAGAGAAACTTTAGATAGCAACGTTGTTTGCACGCTTTAAAAATAATCTCTTATAAAATCCAAGAATAAGTTTCCAGGAAAAACTTCTTCAAGGGAAATATAAAAATCTACGATGGAAATTGTTAATTACAATAATAGTCTGCGAATCTTTATACGAATTTGTATTTCTATTAACAAAATTAAAATCAAATTGGATAGAGTATTGCTTTATTCTTAAAATAGCATCGTTTGTACTATGCTAGGAACATTTTGTACATTTTTGCATTATTCCGTGCATTTCGTGCCTGTTTGCATATTCAAAATTGCAACAAATGCATACAAATCCGCGCAGTCTAATTATTCGTTCTAATTTCGTTCGATAGGGGTGAATTAGACGAAGGAATAAATGGAAGAGACTTAGGATAGCAACGATGTTTTCACGCTTCATCGGGGGGTAATTGGAAAAAGCGTCGCGGACAAAAGTAGACGTCGATTTAACGGATGACCGCGCCGTTTTGCGCTGCAAGGGTTTATTTTCGGCAGAATAGAAGACAGAAACCCGGGGACGACGAACGGCCCGTTGAATATCAAATCGCGCAATTTCATAATTCAGTGATTAGACGTGGATTTCCCGTGGGAGTCGTTCCCTTCGATCCCCGCGGGAGGCTTGAGACCGGGGCTGAAGTTACACAAGACGCGTTACCGGTGAAAGATTGCACGATCCTTTTTTAGAACCATTTTATATCGAAAAGCATAGTAAAACCTCGGTTAAAAGTACTTTGCAAAAATTAGATATTTCCCCGATATTCCATACGTACTTATTGGGCGTAGAAATTTATTCGGTGCTCTTTCTTCTGCTAAATGCAATACTCATTTACACGTTCACGTTACGTCAACGTAAGTTCTACGTTTTCAAATTATTATAGTTTTATAGAGAAGCTCCGACCGGTTAAGTTAAGCAGGTGTGCAGTTGGGATAAAATAAGATATGTAAAATGGAAAGTTTGTTTTTACGTATGTATTTTGTATTAAGTTGATATGAATTCTATGTTTTAAAATATCTAACACTGCAACTACTACCAAAATAGTCAAAATTTCTCGTAAAACTTGTATAAACTTATGCTGATCCATTTTAACAAACTCGCGGTTCTTTTATATATAAAGGGGATGAATAAAGATTTCGTTCCATTGCGTTATATATTTCTTCAATGATTCGTTACTTTAATTCCTTTGATATAAATAGTAAGTAGTTCCAGTGTTAAGTTTGTAGAAAGATGCTATTAATTAGAATAGAATTAAGGAAGCCATCCCAAACCAAAAGGTGTGGATTATTGTACAATAAATAATCAAATAAAATAATATTCATTTAAAATTCGAGCACAATTTTAATATCGAATGACCATTAATGTTGAACTTTGTATGGCTGTTTTGCATTTGTAGGGCAACTAAAAAGCTCCTATTTCGAAATATGATGGAAACGAGTTGGTTAATTCTATGTAAAAGCACCGAATTAATTTCTACGCAATGTTTTCAGCCAACTTATAGTGCTGGATCGTCTTTTAACATTGCGATCGCGAAAGGATATTCCACCGATTTGCACAGTAATTATTTCTTCTTCCGCGCAGTTTCTACAATTCAATAAAATTTCAAAGAACAGCAAATGAAATATTGCGTTGACGCAACGTTGCCTCTTAATGGATTAATGGATGCTTAACGAGTTCAAATTCGTTAAAAACTCGCGAACAGATCTCTTTACTTCCCCCTAAAGTACATTACTTCGATCGCCGAAAACGTTTTCAAAATATCTGCGCGTTAAATTGCCCTTTTTTCCCCTACGAATTTTCACGTAAATTGTGCATCGTTAAAAAATGATAAGATAGAATCTACTCGGCGAAATGGAAACAATTAATCGCGGGTATTTATGCTCCGTGGCATCTTTTAAATCGTTCCTTTCGCTGCGAATTTCGTAAGTTTCATGAATACGGAAAGGGAGGGGGGGGGGGGAGCAAAGTGCAAGGGTGAATTCTGTTATCAGAGTGAAGACAGAGTCCGCGAAAGGAATATTCGTTTCAGGTTCCGTGTGTCTGGGACTGTCGACACAACCCGGAGAGGCCATAAAGTTTAACAAAGCGCGGGGTTACAATGTGAAGTGTCCTCTCACCTCGTTCTCCCGAGGGCTCCGCGTGTTAAAGCCTTGCGACGCAGCTACCATCGCGCTCAATGGTAATTAATTCAGACGTAAGATGATATGGAGTCTGAAGACGAAGTGGACGAAGAGCTGCCGGAGGCGAAACATACAGAGGTACGATTATCTTCCTCTAAAAGAAAAAGAAAAAATCAGAAGACGCGAAAATGAACCCAAACAGGAAGAAAGAAAGAAAGAAAGAAGGAAGGAACCGAAGAAAATTAAGTAACGATCGAATAATTCGCGTAAATCAATTATTCGGTACACCGATGAATAATCCACGTTTTTGGTTAAATTCAACTGTTGCTGAATACGTCCCCTGTTTTAAATATGACTGTCGTCGTTTACGTAATACTTTTACGTCATTCTCCGCCTGTAAAACGGGTCATTTCTAAGTTACAACCTTCTTTACGAACAGAATTTACAAACAATGAAAAAGAATTGATGTTAGTTAGGGGGAATTTTAATCGTTACGAAAGCAAGTATAAAATTGTACATTTTGTATGCAGATATAATGATACTTTGAAAAGATAGGGACTACTGAGAAAATAAAGTAATACTGCTGAAAGACTGATAATTCGTAAGATATTTCATCCCCGGTTAAAGAGTTAAAAGAAGGCGAGCCATGAATACTTAAAAGAAAGGAGGATTTGCTTTTCGATCAAATAAATTCATTAACCGGTTTGAAAATAGTGGATTACTTATTGGTGCGCCTAATGCTTCGTACAATGATTGGATTAATGGAATATTTACAAAAATGTAATTTATTTACCATTCTAAATGGAGACAAAAAGTAACGACGTATGGTAATCAAACATTGAAACACTGAATAATTATTGAATCAATATTCAGTTTCAACTGATAGTAAAAAAATAAATTATTTCACTCCGTATACTAATACACTAAGCTTAACAATCGAGACAAGAGTAGACTCAAGATTCGGTGCAAATGAATAATTGTGAATAAAAGTAGTAGAAAATTAAAAAAAATACCGAATAATTAATTATCGTAGCGAATGACAGATCATTCGCAAATCAGTCGAAACGGACAAATGAGAAACGCGTCGACTAGGATGAAAAAAAAAAGAAAAATGTAAAAATTGCGTAGGTGAAGCAGAATGATAACGTAGAGAGGTTCGAAACGATGAAAATTTCCACGAAACCGATGTCCTCGAAGGCAGCGGAGCGAAGCGAGTGCCAGCTGGTGCGCTCGCCGAATCCCGAAGAACCGGAAATCGTGGTCCCGTGCAAGGAACCGGATAAAACCAAGACGAAGGAAGAATCAAAATTACCTTTAAGTACCAGCATCAAGACTGACATGAAGGACAGCGAAATTGTGAGGATCTGCAGGAGCAAGAGGATCACCTGCCAGGACACCATACACGAATACGACGAGGATGACGGGCTCACTATGGAAAAGGTCGGAAGGTAAGACAATTTAATTTTCATTCTCGGCTGCTAACCCTTTGCGCTCCGAAACTATTTGAATAATCTACCGGCAACTTTAAACGTATCTTGCCTGACTCTTATCCGTATTTCGCAAAAGGGGAAGAGTTGCCTTTAATTCGCTTCGTTTCGGAAGAAATGAAGATTAAGTTAGCGGAAATAAATGAACGCGTTAAACTGGAACTTTTGAGAGAATCCACGTATATTGCCGTAGCGACGCCAATCGAGTGCAAAGGGCTAATACTTATTTCTACCTTATACATTTTTCTTCCTCGATCGAATTCTATTAGGATTGTACATTTTAACCCTTCGACTGTGAAGCACTCCGGATAAAAACGTTCGTTATGGACGAAATACTTTTATTATTGTATCGATTAATTGAACAACGTGCAACTAAATTAGTATCTAATTAATTTTCTTTTCTTCTTTTTTTTTTGCGGTGTTCATCTTAAACACTGATTGATTCTTATCGGTGTATTACATGATTTCGTTTAGTTTCGTTGTTCAAGTTATTGCGTGTGATACAGTCAAAGAGTTAAGTGGCGGGAAAAGTTCGTGCGAATTTATATTAAAGGATTCGCGTATTCCAAGGTTCCTACAAATGTAATTCTATTTAAGGAGGTAAAAAGTGGATGAAATCTTCTAACATCGCTATCGTTACAATGCTTTACGCAATGCGTTACGATTACGTTCAGCAAAATGCTACAAAAGAATTCTACTCGAATATATTTCTGATAGAAAATTCGCACGAATTTTTTCCCATTCCTAATATATGCATGCAGGATTTCCGTACGATTATATTAGGATTAAAATGAATTAAAATTAACGTAATTAATCCTTTCACGGAGATAGGGATGATTTGGTCCAAAATCCATGCATGGAAAAAAGTAAATGATAGTAAAAATTGTACACGAATTCTGTAAAATTTTACAGATCGAAAAATAAATCATTTTATCTCGTATACTCGTATCGTACAAATATATGATCTTGAACTAACATATTTATTTGTGTTTTATACAAGGATTCAGATATGAATTACACAAAGCGACTTGAAACCCTCCCAAAAGTTTAACAAATAAAACTATCGCTACAATATTTCTACCGATACGACGTCGCAAGTAATTTTACCGATACATTTATGCGAATGCCACGATATTTGTACAATAAAGGTACCTCGAGGCGCATCCAGACGCAGCGGAAGCCTGGCTGCGTGAAAATGCGAGCCTCGAGCTTCGTCAACGGCTTCAAGGTGTGGTTCTACCTGAAACCAGATCTCCGGTGAGGAGTATACATCAGGAAGAGAACCTTTTGAGTCGAAGCAAACGGAACAGCGTCACTTCTGACCTGTTCCAGACCTGGCTGGCCTCCAGTTCGCCGGCAAAGCGTAGCAAAAGTCCCAGCAGGTAATTAACTTCACGAAATTCAAAAACCGAACTATCTCTACAAACTCCTAACAGAGTAGATCGCGTAGAATTCTTCTGCCTTTAAAATTTCAACCGAAATTTGCTAAAATTAATCGAGCCATAAAAAACCTCGAATACGGTAAGAAACGAAGAATCGATCTTCTATATATTTTCAAGTACATTTCTCTATATTCATTCACAATTAATTGGCAAGAAAAATATTAAAAATATAAAAAATATCAATATTGATTTGTGACTACTTCATCCAATTTTTTGAACAACAAAATCCCAAATACTAGGTTACCAATATTTGATGGAGAATAATGAATGTTAAATGCGACGCTCGGCATATCCTAATTGATACAACGAAGAGAATCGAATACTTACGAAGTATTCCTTAAGAATGATTATCTATATGAAATTCAGGGCGTACACATCGCTGGTGGGACGAAGGGAAGAGCTCAACAGGTTGGACGAGAGTGATTTGTTCATGGAACTGATCAGGGACGTGGCGAACGAGCTGGATATCAATGTCCTTTGTCACAAGATCCTAGTGAACGTCGGCCTGCTCACGCATGCCGATCGTGGTAGCCTTTTCCTAGCCAAAGGACCTCTGGAAGACAGGTACTTGGTCGCTAAACTCTTCGACGTGACGCAAGACACTGAACTAGAGGAGGCTGTTCAGAGGGCGAAGAACGAAGAAATTAAGATACCTTTCGGAGTTGGAATTGCTGGCTACGTAGCGCAGTCCAAGGAGATCATCAACATCAAGGATGCTTATAAGGTTTGCGAAATATATTACATATGGAATGTAACTCGGTTCCGTTTTTTTATTTGAAATCTTCAAAGTTTTATTAACCCTCAAGCGACAGTTCAGTTATATTTTCATCTTGTGCCAATAGAAAAGATTTTTGTATTTCATCAAATTCTTCATCAAAACTTCATTATGCTACTAATTTGGTTTACCGTTTACAAAAGATAAAGTTTAACTACGCGAATATAATACATAATAAAGCGAATAGTCCTTTCTACTTTAAACAATTGTCAATCGTTTTATACTCATCGTAAAAAGAAAGTAGAGTACGTACATTGTACGTATGCCATTCCTAAAGGCTTGACTTAAAACAGTTATAGAGAAATGAATTAGCGTAAAAATCCACAGTCTAGTAATTACGTTCATTTTAAAGCTGCGATTTCTCACTTCGCGCGATAAAAGCGGGCGTCTGATTTGCTTTAGGATCCGAGATTCAATAGCTCCATTGATATGAGAACAGGATACAAAACGACGCTCATTCTATCGATGCCTATTTGCAATTACGAGGGGGACGTGATCGGAGTTGCTCAGATTATCAATAAGACTAACGGCAGCAACGAGTTTACCGATAGAGACGTCGAAGTATTCCAGAGGTTGGTGAATAGCTACCATTGAATTATGCTAACAATGCGGCATCTTGCAAAGCCTGTGCACTCTATCGGAGATGCTAAAGATTCCGCACCACGGATAGGAACAGCAGCGGCTGCCAAATTTGCTAACGAAAATGATTACAGGTACCTAACGTTTTGCGGGATCGGAATACAAAACGCGCAGCTCTTCGAGCTGTCCGTGCAAGAGTACCGAAGGAACCAGATCCTCTTGAACCTAGCCAGAAACATATTCGAAGAGCAGAATAATCTCGAGTGTCTAGTCACGAAGATCATGACCGAAGCGAAGGAATTGCTAAAGTGCGAAAGATGCGCCGTGTATCTTTTAGATCTCGATTGCGGGGAGGCAGTAAGTTCGTTTAGTAAATGACGCGCGATGCTCGAAAGAACTCGTATCGATCTAGTAGTCGATGGTCGCGTAACGCAAAGCGATCGAAGTTAGTAGAAAAGCATCCGCGGTACACTTCGAAAGGGCGCGGGAGGAACGTAATGAGAGATCCTAAGTTTTATTTCAGGGCCACCTAGAAAAGATCGTCGAACGACCTGGGAAATCGACGCAAGAGAGCCGGAAACCGCTGTCGAGGAGAGAGGTGAGTGACACCGGCACGTGTTACTCGAGTTCGTAAGTTTGATGATCTTTTTCTTCTTTCCTGGCGGCTCAGAGCAACAACATCGAGATGGAGGACATTTTTCAACAGCACGTGAGTAAATCTTCCGCCTCCAAAGGAAAATCATCTTCGATTTGGGAAGCTCAATGCAAAAGAGACCACAGATCGTATCTAGAATGGCTGCCAAACGTTTCCAGGCCACCTATAATTCTATTTCGATTGAAATTGTACGCAGATAAAATCTTTCTTTACGTTCACTTTTAATCCTTTGAGTACTAAGTACTTTCGAGGGATTGGCGGGCTTCTGGATTTAATTTCATCTCTAGTATCACTATCGTCGTCTTATTAATGATTACAATGTTTCTGAATTGATATTTGGCGAACATTTTCTTCGTCGACTATTCGTTGCTCTAAGAGACCCGAATTTGCAAAGTCGATGTATCGTGTTCGAAATCTTTCTCCCAAAGCTTGTCCTCTTTCCAATTTTTAGTATTATTAGTCTGGTTTGCACTGGGATCCATCAGAAGCAGAAATATTAAAATTCATCCGTAGCTTCTTTTGGTGTGAAAATATTTTTCTCTGGGGAAATTCTTAGGCAGCCAACGACGGCAATAAATTCACCACGATCTTCGAGATGGACAACGAATCGCAAGAAGCCAAAGTGTACAGACCTAGCGGAAGCGATCTCTCGAATCCTCTGGGTCAAATCGCTAGGTACGTCGCAGCCACCGGTCAAATTTTAAATATCGGAGACGTGACCACGTGGTTGAAGAAGGACGTCGTTCAAGCCGGAAGCGAACCTATCAAGAGTATCTTATGCATGCCCATTGTTAATGGGCAGAGGACTGTGATCGGCGTTGCTCAATTAATCAACAAGGTTACTCATCATCTTTTTATTACCAAGCATCGAGTTAAACGGAAAGTTCCCGCATTTTTATTAGGATGGTCAGAAAATTTTGTCGCATGTTAAGGACGCGTGGAAACAAAACTTTGTTAAACGATGTATCGTTGAGTTTTTTCGACAATCTTCTATTAGATCATTCCATAAATTTGCGGCGAATTTTATACCAGAAGGGCGTAGCTAAATTAACGTGCTAAAAGTACGAAATGGTAATTGAACTTGTGATATGTTAATCTGTACGCTTCTGAAAGAAAATCATTTTTGCCAAATTTCATCTCCGTATTCTTAACATTAGAGCGATTTTAGATCGAAATGTATTTACAGTATATGTTCGATTTCTTTCGATCAATAGCATAGAAAGTTGCGAAAGAAAAATTGAAAATACTTTTTAGTCAACGAGTTGCACGTTTCATAATTTTTCAGATTTTTTGCAGCCACAGAAGCACGGTTTAAAAAATAGAAAAAATACCAATCTTTCGATAATCTAATCAATAAATAAATTAGTGTTCTTGAAACGATCGAAGCTTCTGTAATGTTTCAAATATTTGAGATTGAAACCACGTTCCAAAAGAACAGCGACAAGACATTTTGGCCAACCTAACATTTGACAACGCGCAGTTATATTGCTTCTGAATCTTTTGAATTCGGAAATACACCAAACAGCTAATCCAAGACGAAACGAATTCCTCTTGGACGAAGCAACGAGTCGAAAGGTTTACTATGAAAATGATTCTATAGGACAACGGAACATCCTTCACCGATTCCGACGTGTCGATCTTCGAGGCGTTCGCCATATTCTGTGGTCTTGGGATTCACAATACTCAAATGTACGAGTCGGCTTGCAAACTTATGGCCAAGCAAAAGGTGGCTCTCGAATGTCTCAGCTACCACGCTACGGCTGGCAAGGATGACACGTTGAGATTGACTTCCGAACCCATACCGTCCGCGGAATCCTATAATTTGTACAGCTTCACGTTCATCGACTTCGATCTGACCGACGAAGACACGTGCAGGGCCACCATTAGGATGTTCAAGCAATGCGATTTGATCCAAAAGTTCCACATCCCCTACGAAGTTCTATGCAGATGGGTGCTCAGCGTAAAGAAGAATTACAGGTGAAGAATTCTTTAGTACGCGAGGCATTTCAGAGCCCTTGAATATTTTTCGAAATTATCTACTCTATCTGAAGTCTTTTACTATGCTGCTTTTACATTTAATGCTATCTGGAAATGTTAAAATTGCTCTCTTTCGCAATGGAACCTTCGATTATTCGATGCTAATAATTTTAAAATCGTTGCAATTATTGAGAAGCTAAAAATAGCTTGAAAATTACAAGGAAGTTGTACTTATCACGCAATGATAACTGATATTTCCTATGCGACAGTAACTAATATTTCCTATACAATAGTAACTAATATTTCCTATGCGATAGTAACTAATATTTCCTATACAATAGTAAGTAATATTTCCTATGCAATAGTAATTAATATTTCCCATGCAATAATACTGAATATTTCCTATACAATGATTGCTAATATTTCTGATGTCTATTTTTTGGAACTTGCCGCATTGTAAAAATGTTACTTCGACCATTTTTAGGCCAGTGAAGTATCATAATTGGAGGCACGCGTTGAACGTGGCCCAGACAATGTTCGCTATGTTAAAAACCGGGAAAATGGAGCAATTTATGACCGACCTGGAGATACTTGGACTCTTGGTAGCCTGCCTATGCCACGATCTCGATCACAGGGGAACCAATAACGCGTTTCAAATGAAAACTGAATCCCCCCTGGCTATTCTCTATTCGACCAGCACCATGGAGCACCATCACTTCGATCAGTGCGTCATGATTCTGAATTCGGACAGCAATAATATCTTCCAGAGCCTTTCCATGGAGGACTATAGGAAAGTGATGAAGGTAGTCGAGAGCGCAATCCTGTCCACTGACTTGGCGGTTTATTTCAAGAAGAAGAATAGATTCATGGAGCTGATCGACGAAGGGGAATTCGATTGGCAGAGCGAAGAGAAGAAAGAGCGTAAGATTAATTGCTGATTTTCCTATATTCCTCCTGCAGCAAAATTTTTAACGATTCGCAATCACGCTAAATCGAAGCATCACCAAAATTTAACAAACGTTATCCCAAACTCACGACAGCCGTATACTTGAGAATCTTTCCGGAAGAAGAACCGATAGGATAAAACAGTAAATCGAGTAAATTACGACGAAAGTTCGCGTGTTCTGCGAATCAACAATATTGTTCTGAACATAATTCGATAGTATATTAACTCATTAAGGACCAAACGCAAGATTTGATTTGCGATTTCTTCGAACTTTATAAAATGGCAGAATTTAGTTGGAAGAAGAAATAACGATGGAAAAATTAGTATACAAACTCTTAAAGTACTCTTTCGCGACCACGATGATAAAAGGGGGAATTCAGCGATATAAATTGCTTAAAAAAAATTGCAAGTAAATATCGCGTGGATGTACGCCGATGCTTAATGGGTTAAGACAACATTTTGGGGGAATATTGGTTCATGGAGTATGAAGATTAATTAACCCTTCGAATACTAAAGACCACTATAATCGTCTATTGAACTTTTGCACTAGTTAAAAAATCTAGCTAAATCTATTAGCACAATTTCACATTCGTAGGCTCGTAGTTAATTTACTATACGTTAAAAATTAAATATTAATTGATTAAAAAAAACTAGCATTTTGCGAGTACAAGTTGCATCGTAAAATCGCGGCTGAATTGTCCTGTACATCCTTAGAATATCGACGCGTAACTTTGTCGTAACGAAAGGGTTAAAGACGATCTATTGAACAAAGACCTATAGATCTATCGGCTATTTTTCCAGAAAGCTACTCGCTCGCTAACCAACCCGTTATCATATACCTTCTACTTCCCATTTCCAGTGCTTTGCGGAATGATGATGACAGCCTGCGACGTGAGCGCGATAGCAAAGCCCTGGGACGTCCAACACCGCGTAGCCAAGCTCGTAGCCGACGAGTTCTTCGACCAAGGCGACTTGGAACGCTTGCAACTGAATCAGCAACCAGTCGCGATGATGGATCGCGAGAGGAAGGATGAACTTCCCCAAATGCAAGTGGGTTTCATCGACGTGATCTGTCTGCCGCTATACAAAGTCCTATCCGACACTTTCCCATGGATCATGCCGCTCTACGAGGGCACCATGGAGAACCGAAGACACTGGCAAGATCTAGCGGAGAAAGTCGAGATGGGTCTCACGTGGATCGATCGCGATACCATCGACGAACCAGTCGAA
Organism: Eucera pruinosa; assembly: GCA_028830335.1. NCBI lineage: Eukaryota > Metazoa > Arthropoda > Insecta > Hymenoptera > Apidae > Eucera > Eucera pruinosa. The sequence continues at coordinate 16,790,455 of JAMYCR010000006.1, forward strand.
GAATTCGTCTCCTACGAACCAAAAGACATAGAGTTCACCGTGACCACTTTGAACTGCGCCCACGCGGACAAGAAGGAAATTCCCGAGAAATCGGCGCTGGGAAGATTCGCCTCGTTGAGGAAAGGAGGCCGCACGTTGAGCAAAGGTGTCAGGCATCGAATCAGTAGATCGCTTTACGCGAGAAGCACCCCCGAGGATGCCGCGAAGTCGAAGGCCTTGATTCCGGACCGCAAAAGTCGCAATAAATTATGTTTGCTCATTTGACGGCTTACTTCGACCACTCTTGAAAGCATCCCGGAATGATGGAAGGGAAAAGTGAGAGAACAAGGAAACGTTCTTCGAGCTCTGGTGGACGAAACGTGGCGTCCACCGGGTGCAACTAGTTTGCGATCGACGAAGGTAAAGAGGAGAAGACGCCTCGAACTTACGGAAGTAAGTTGATGGGAAAGTTTGAAGGAATCGCGGTGATATTGAGATTTTCACGAGTACAATGATTGCACCGCGAGGAGAAGGAGAAGGAGGATCTACCTCGAGAATGGCGATAATCGCCTCGAGGAATCGAAAGCTAGCAACGACACGTGGTCGTCGTTTCTACGAACAAAACGAGGGAAATATTAGAGCGAACGAATCGAGGTTCGAAGCGGAGGCTTGCAGATTTAATTCGAAGACCAGTCGGGTCTTTAGAGGGGCAAAAAAGGTTTAGACGAGTAGTCAATGGCTAGGTAGTTAGAACGGCGACGAATTAGGCGCGTTTTAAGCGACTTTTATCGATCAGAGAGGAAGCAAAGCAACAGCGCGAAAGTAGAACGCAGCCGACGACGGTACGGATTCAATTTTGACAATCTTTTTTGTATAATATCTCGATACCTTATTAGGATAATCCGATGGATAGAAAATCGCTGAGGAAAGGAACAACGCGTAGGATATCTCGATTTATAAAATAAAAAAAAGAAAAAAAAACGTAGCCGAAAGATGGGCATTTTTATATATCAAAGAAGAAAATAATAATAAAAAAAAAAAAAAAAAAAACAAGAAGACAAAGTTGGACTACTTGATGACAAACGTCACACATTTCGATCCTACACGGTTCTAAAACGGCGAGCAGAACCTGTTGGCGCGACACTGACGAATGATCCACGGCGAATCAATGCCTACGATTGAATTAATGATTCCGTTGCGTCATTCTGCCGCTCCAAAAATCGCGTCTCTGACGCAGTAAACGAACGCGCGATCTCGCATTCCGACATTCAAGGATGTGACTCATTATTTTTTCTTCCTTTTTTTTTTAATGCTTACACAACTGTTCCGTCAAAGTATTTTTCTATATATTTTGCTTTGGAGGAAAACACGGCAACGAGGAAAATATAAAAAAGAATTCGAGGAATGTTTTTCCGTTCGATGGGACGAAACTGTTCGCGTTAACTATTCACGACTCTGTGTAAAGTCCTATTCGTGTCTGGCGGTGGAGGATTGCGAAACAGGTATTTTTCTCGGTGAAACGAGAAGATGCAAAAGCGAGATACGCGCGCACGCGAGCGAACTATAGTACGTACAAGAATCAATTATTAATCCAGGATGATTCGAGTGAGGTGTTTTTAAAAAAAAAAAAAGAAGCATGAGAATTCAGCGACAAGAGTGAGACTGGTTTCTAGTCTTTTGATATAGCTACTGTGTACGAACCTGTCAGAAACTATCGCACACGACTAAATAAAATCTGAATGTGCTCAAAACGCAAGGCCGCCACGTTTTCCTTTCTCTTCTTTCATCGTAAACGAATTCGTGTCACAATATAATTCACGATCAGTATTTAACACGCCGTAGCAGACAAAATTGACGCGCAAGTATCGTTTTTCTCGTGGCGCTGTATTGACAGCGGCGCTAAATCGTGCGATACTTCAGCGCCGATCGCCGTTTTTGTATCTTAAATCGTACGAGCTGAACGCGTTAAAAAAAGGGTAAAATTAAAGGATTACAATATAGTTTGATTTATGATAAACATCGTGACTATAGTATTTAACCCTTTCGCATCACTCGGGCCATTTCCGACTCAATTATACTTTATTTTCAAGCTTCTTCTCCCCGGAATTATGAAACTTTCTCACCGAAAAAGGATGTGAATGAATTGGATAGAATTTCGGAAAACTGAGCAGGGTTAACAACTATAGCGGGTCACTGGTGACCTAAAGTTTTAAATTTAGCGAGTCTCCAGTAATCTACAGTGGCTACCAAAAGTATTTGTACATCAATGGATTTATTTTATCATTTCGACGACTACTAATTAATTAACAGCAAGTAAATTAAATTCCCCGTCATTCAATGACGGCTTACCGGAGTATAAAAAATTGTTACGATAGAAGTAAAATACGCGTATGCACCAAAATTAAGGAATCTCTCATTTTGGGTCAAAAAATTGTCGATCTTCGAACTGCTGTAACTTTGTAAACAAAAAAATTTACAGAGATGTATCTTTGCTTATTTTAAAGAGCAAAGCCTCTACTTTTTCGACACTGGATTGAATTTTTTCAAAGACGCTTTTATTCTCGGATGCGGGGTGGGAAAATGAAGATGATTCTTTTCCCAAAAAACTTTTCCAACTTCAAACGACTGCAAGGAAATTAATAAAATAGTTTCCACGATTCGTTTTGCAGTGAGTTTAAAGGGAGAAGTCTCAACTTTACAACGACCCCTTAAAACTTAGTGCACGATTTTTTGTTGCCGAGTTATCGCAATTCGAATGAAATCACGCGAATGTTGTGATGTAAATCGGCGGGATCTTTATCCGATGCCTGACAAAAGCTGATTGAAAAATATGGACGATTGCCAATACGTTTCGTAGCCACTGTACAACGTCGCGGAAATAATTATCAATTGAAATCACCTGTTTTTATTTATTCCGAAGAGTAGTCCTCCCGTCTCCGTGACTTTTACGCAGCATTTTATTATTAAAACATTTAGAAATTACACTCGAACGATGGTGTCCTTTACACACAGTAACGAATCATCAAACGTTTTGGTCCTACGATTAAATTAAGTATAACAAACGGTGTTTAGGTTTTTCCGCTTCTTCCTCATCATCATCACCATCATCATCACCATAATAATCTTCTTTTCTCTTGATACTCCGTGTGTGTGTGTGTCGACGATTTAAATTCGCTATTTACACATTATGCAACGTTCGATTGCATAGGAGGTGGAGAAAAAAAAAAAAAGAAATAGGAGCCCGACACGCGTAACACTACGACGACACTGTTCGACAATAATTCTTCATCGGACGAAAAAATCTTCATTTGAATCTTCTTATAACGTACAATTCGTTCATTGAACAAACACAGGATAAAATGTCGAGGCAGTGGCGCGGCTATTTGGCAAGATTCTTCCATCTTGTCGCATAATTACGCGCGAAGCAGGCTCCGTTTATGATCGCATCGTGACCAAGGACGAGAACCGATTTATCCTAGGATCGCAGTAGAAAATGAATCTTCGCTCTCTTTGTGACACGGTAAGTGGACACTGAAAAAGAGCCATCGAAACGTCCTCGCCAGAAATCATCGTGATCGTCGTGCGGTAAATCCGTAAATGAGAGAGAAGTTTCGTGGCTCTTCGATTGAGATCATATCGTTCCTTCAAACGAATCAAATCGAAAAGGATCCATGAGAAAGACGAGCACACCGTCGCGAGAATCGACGCGAATAATTCTTTAAGTCTCGCGTTGGTTCGTAGAAAAATATAAAACAAAAGCGTACGCATACACGATGCGGTACAGCAATGCTTCGCTTAACCATCGCACCGGTATGGATCTCATTTCTGATCCGCAACTAACGGAGGTGCAGAAAATTTGCTATCGCAAGTTACACCGATTACGCAATCGTTGAATAAAACTTACACGCGTCGAAAAGCACCTCGCTTCGATGCAAACCTTAATATAACTATCAAAGTTGGGTATTATTCGAATCGTTTCGAATAAACATTTATCTAAGACATTACTAATTATCCAAATAAATTCTCTCTAGTCAGATATTTTATTCGCGGAATAATTATTTATTATCCGTAACGAATTATTCTCTATTTATTCGAATTCATCTACCTAAAGGCAATACATTTTTTAATCCAACGTACGAACAAAAGTTAATCGTAATAACCGATATGACGAGGTGTTCGGAAGAAAGTTTCAACAAATGTTTCTTACTTCACCAATCCGTGCAATATAATATAATACAATGTAAATTGATCATTTCCTATTCGAATAGATATTTATCCTAAAATGGCGAATGAAACGTTATTCTCTATTTTTTTATTCGTCGTCCGATTTGCGAGTAAAGTTTTGCCCATCTCTGATTAATACTCGCGATTCGTCCTCATTATCGAGTGATTTCCTTCTTCGAATCGCTGAAACGAATAATACGACGCGCGTATCTTCATCGTTATTCGCAGCTGCCGCGTTTATTAGTTGTAGGAATAAATGCCCCCACTCGATAAGAGCTCGCGATCGATCCCAAGTTCCGAGTATTAAGCGAAACATTACTGTATAAGTATAATTATGTACAACTGGCGCACACCATTTCACTGGTGCGTAAAATGGGGGGGGGGGGGTTCATCCTTGATCACAATGCTCGCACCGTCACATTGATTCGATATAATAATATAACTTACTTTAATAATCACCTCTTTCGTATTCCGTATTTTTCATATTTCCTTCTTTTGTACAATTTTCTTATATTCTTTTTTCCTTTTCTTTTCGCGTTTCCTCTTTTTTTTTAGCCAATCCAACGGAGATTTCTTAGCGCAAATTCTCAGCTTTGTGCCAGTTCCAATTTCGATTCGAATTCGATTCAATTTGATTGTTCCGGTGCCACCATCCACGGCAAGTGAATCCCTGGGCTCGTATGTACTTGTATGTTTCGTGTGTGCGTGCGTGCGTGTTCGTGTATGTGTGTGTGTTCACAGGTAATCGGAATAAATCCGCGAGACATGATCGTGGAACAAAAGCATCGTGGAAGATACAACGCGGAAGAGAAGCTTAACGAAGTTCAACGAAGCATTCGTAACTTATAGCGACGCGAATAAATGTTTCTCAGTACTTGACGGTTGCGCCGAATCAAATTCTAGATCAGACCGGCGACTTTCCGACCCTTCTTCGTCGATCGGGTATAAAACTCGAATTTGACTCGCGCGTGTCGCCTGTTAAATGCGGAGATGACGATAAAGTCTTTAAACAAACAGTAAAAATAACTGTTTAAACGCGTGACTCGGTACGCAAAGGAACTGAGCGCGCGTCTGCGGCGTCTACGTATCGGTTTCCGGTTTTTACGCATTTCATGAGTAAAGCATGTAATTGTTCCCGGCAAACCCACGCCCAGCTGCTTTGCATCCGTCGTTTACACTGGTACGTCGTGTCGTATGCATAGAAAATTGAACTTTTATAACGCCATGGCTTTGTCACGTGTCCGCGATTCATCCAAACCCGGTTCGCAGACGTCGGATACAATAATCGATGATAAAACATACATGCAAAGAAAGAGTAATCGTGTCCTGGTATTACGGACAAACCCTGTGATTGGTGTACTTTTGATTGCTTTAAGATTAAAAGTCTTAGTGTCATAGAACTCGTTAGTTTCTAGAGGTGTGCGAGGTCTCGAAAACGTCGACCCGAGACGATAGTAGCGACTGTTATAACCGTAAATCTTCGAAAAATATCCTCAAAGTAATACACGCCCCTTTTCTTACCGACAATTGAATAAATATAATAACAAAGTGCGTATATAGCATACGCGTTTTCTATTTTCCTCGCAATGCGCGTAATAAAATAATTTAAGGGTAATACAGAGAAAGATGAGGAAGCTCGTTTATCTTTTCTTTTCCTTCCAATTTGAAACGTTGTAATTAATAGTTTCGCAACGTCGCGAACTCATCTAAATTTTTATTCGCAACATCTATTCGTTGACGACTATTACACGAAGTTTATGACGCAAACGTGCACAGATGATTACGTTTGAGATTAAGCATTTTTACTTTACAATTAGCATGTTTTTACAGTCGAAATGTTTCCTCGAGAGGGAAAGCGATTCGCAACTCAGCCGCGATGAGTTTTAGAAGATCGCTTCTTTCGCCTCTGAATAACCGTGGCCGTGCCATAAACCGGGAAATGTTTTAAACGATAAAGATACCGAACGGTTAGCCACATGGAGAAATTTCCACAACGTTGTCAACGAGACACCGCGACACCCTAAGGGCGCAAATAAGCGGGTCGATGTTTTTGTTAAGCTTGCCGATTGGTAACTATCAAAAATGCAAAGGAACCGATCAGCGAACAATTGGGAAACTCGTGATTGACAGCAACGATCACGACACGCAGTCGTCTTGAAACAATCGAACAGTCGTCAGTAAGCAACTCTCCAAAACACAACTCACTACTTCAGAACAATCCGCGAAATTACGAACAAATCACGACACGATTCAAGGGCGAGGAAATTGAACGAGGCGAAGCTTTTCCACTGCGATGAAAACTGTAGGGCCTATGACTGTTGCTTTATTGTGTTACATTAAATCTGACAGAAGATACTCACAAAAATGGGCAGATGCAGTTAAGAGAGCTTTTGCTCACTTCCCTGACGTAGATGCAGTTACGCAAATAGTGAAAGAGAAAGAACAGTCTTAGATCAGGACATTGATATCATTGGTAGCTGATGTAGCACTGATTGTAACTACTAGGCAAGCAACACGTTTGTTTCCCCCTCCAGCAGCCTTCAGTTACATATTTACACGTGAACAACATAGAGTGGACAATAGCGCAAATATAACACTGAATTAGTATATGAGAACTTTAACTTCTCAGGACATGGTACCTTTATCTTCTATAAGATATTTATGTCCGAACAATGGAAAATACTACTTTCAAATGCAACTGATAGTTCATCAAAACAAATTTGTTACCACATCATGATGGGAACTTTTAAAGAAGATCTAGGTATTTTATCCTAGACTGCCAATCGAGCAACTTGGAATGGAAGAGAAGAAATGGGGACTGTGTTTAGAAAAGCAAACACAAAAGGCATCCTTATAACATTTGACCATGTGCAGCGAAAATTTTATTCGAAACTTTCTCAAGCCAAACAAACTGGGCTTTCGACATCTTCTTATAGCCAATTATCTTCTGTACCTTGCTTTAGTGGTAGATGTAAAAGAAAAATTGACAACTTTCTTTGAGTGACAAAAGCAGAGCAGTAGGTTACAGGTCATTGCAAGCTTTGATTAGTAGTTACAGTTCTTTACGAGATGAACTGAGAATTATGCTTGAAGCTCAAGCGAGGATCTTTTAATGCTGAAACTACGGGATAGAAGAATATGGACCGTGTAACATCCGGTTATGATGCTACAGAAGAGACTGACATGGTTGTACAAGGCACAGGGAAGTTCTTCCTAGACAAAGCTTGGTATGAAAAACAAAAATGCTTATTTCTATCTATTACTCTCATATCTACACGCCAAAATGTTACGGGCCTGAGTTGTAAATCGATTTCTCTCGCCACAAAATATTCTGACTCTAAAAACATGCTAATTGGTAAACTAAAAATCCTTAATCTCAAAAATAACCATCCGTGAATGTCCGCGTCATAAACCGTGTTGTCGACGGTCGTCAACATTATTCTTATATTTTCAACAGGTTAAAAAATACCAGTGCATTTTTCCGTCATACGATTTTTGGGATCTCGCGACCACAGTACTATATTCATCGTTTCGATTGCTTCAAATCTACAGCTTCTGTACCTGCTTTTAATTATGCGTATCAAAGTATGTACTTTAGAAGTGTTTACATTCCTTTTCGTGTAATAGAAACGAAGATATTCTTCCGAAAATGTTGAATATTTTACATGCCGGTATTTCGAATCAATTTCATCGAACTACCGGACAAATGAACAAGTAGATAAGTTTACAATCCCTGGTCTCGGACTCGTACCTTCTCAATCTCGATCCTAAAAAAAAAAAAACATCGAGACCTCGATATTTTCGAACCCTTGCACACCTCCACCGATTTGCATTCAAAACGGACTACAAAAGTTTGCCCCAGAACGAGAAGTTTGATTTCTTACTGTGTACCATATGTTACGGTGTTGTAAAGACGTTGCATGTATGTTCACAGAACCATTCAGTGGAAATGTAAATCTTTCGTTACGGGGTGAATCACCGCGAGATTCACACGTTGCACAAAACTAAACGGTAAAATAGGATCGGAGCTCGAACAAAATTTATGTCCAGAGACACTCATCAGCTCGTATAGATTTTGCAATCCTGGCTTTTGCGGCAGAAATGCGCGGATCACATAAAGAACTCCCTGGATCGGCTAATGTGCAGTCACGACGCGGGTCTATCTAGTACTGAAATTTCTATTAGCCTAAGACCGCGCATCGTTGGATCCGATAGTAAAAGCCCGCGCGGCTTGTAGACTCTGTCATTTTGTTCACTAACAAACTTCGCCACCTTTCTTAAACACTTCTCGTAATGAGTCTCTGTGCATATATAAATTAGGTAACCAGTGAGGCAAGCCAGGCAGCCTTCACAATAGGTGGAACAACTGGCTCGTTCCGCTTCTGCGAAGTAGTTGTTCAACTGATTGATCGTGTACTCGAACGACTGTCTGTCCAGCTAAATTGGCAAATAAGATAGCAAAAAACGTTTCCTATAAGTAACACGTGAATTGGGGAGGTTTCGTATAGTACAATGCAAGTGCCAAGGTAGACGAATTTTGCTTTTTCTTCGTGAAATATTCTACGCGCTAACGGGGATACGGTAGTATGCAATTTTAAGTTCCATGCATCTTTGTAAATAGTTACAAATAGATTGCGGATTTTTGGGATGCGTTTATGGGGAATTTGAGTATGCAAAAAATTAGAGAAGGCACATACTACGCACGAAAATGCAAGATATCCAGAATAAAATGCGTACCATTCTATTTGAAGAACGAAACGATTCTCTATTTAGATTAAAGCTCTTCAATTTTGTTAATAAAAATATGAATCTGTATAAAAATCCGCAGTCTAATTATAAATAAAGGTAATAGATCGAATCACTGGTATGTCAAGATTGTGTAGAAAACAATGTAAGTACATATGGACATAGATATTAAATGTCACGAATTTTACAATAATTTACTCGAGATGTAATAAAATAAATTCTTACAATACCTCCTAACGGAAAATGAAAACATCGTACGAAAGAAATATATTTTTGGTTTCTTATATTTTCTATATTTCGATATTCTTAAGTAACTCGCGAAAAAAAGTTTGTTTAGTACTTACAGTGCTTGCAGATTTAAATGAATAGTACTTTCGGTACATATGGTACATGCAAGCTTTCATATAAAAAAAAAAAATCTTTCTTTCGCAAATCTATATATTGCTAATGTAAGAAGTATAAAATTTTGGCATGCTTTTAAGTTACAACCTTAGTTACATGTAACAGTAAAAATAAATCACGTTTTGTTACACTCGTCCTCGAAAAAATTAGATTTTTGGCACTTGTATTGTTTTCTACAAAATCTACTCGATTTATATCGCCTGCAAATAGGCACATTAAAAAAATAGGTCAATGAGGAACATGTCTATAAACTCCAGATCCTATAATACGCTCGATGATAATATATGCAAATGAGAATAGAAATCAAGCTAAGGAATATATGTGCCAGTGATTATGAAACAGGTGTAGGTAGAAAAAGGAAAAAAACGAAGGAAAAATCTTCCATTTTTTGTGATATAAATCAATTTTCTTAGAATTTTTACTTATACAGCTTTCATAATTTAATTTAATTTATTTATCTTGAACTCATTAGTGTTCAAAGAATGACTACAGAATTTTTTTTCAGTTGAAGAGTTACATCCGCGAACGGTAAATATAAATTAAAAAAAAAAAAAAAATATAAGGTACGAAATAATATAAATTTGTTGCATTTACGGTTGACATAACTGGTTTCTAAAAGTATAGAGTGGAATGCCAATAAATTTGAGCCTGCTTCAAAAGTTATTGATTGTCAAGCTAATCCTGTTCACTAGGTCAATAGAAAATACGAAATTTCCCGAAATCTCTTGAAGAGGTATAAAAATTTACTTGAAATAATTATGAACTATGTATAAGGACCACAGGAAAAAAACTCGATAAGCCTATTTCTGTACATTTTCTGTTTTCTATGTCATTTGGCAGCTAACTGAGAGTACTTTTATATAACTGAAGTGAGAAACCTTGGGTAGTTCTAAAATATGGCCATTTTTTAAATGAATGTACAAAGAAATAACTTTGCAAGCCAGAGGTTTATAAGAAAGCCAACACCAAAAATGCTGCACTGAACATCAACTGTTGTAATACTTTTAACACTTTGGAGAAACAGCACATGCAACCTAAAAACATCAGTGCCAGATTAACTGAGATCACTAATGGCCCTAGAATTGAATTTCTTACTAATCCTACAATAAAAGTTTAACTATCCAAGTTTCTACTATTTTATATGCAACTTAAAACCAAAATATTCATAAAGGTATACGTAGTGTCAGATTTACAACTGATTTTGCATTCTTTTATTTGTGCCCTCAATAATCCTAGCATACCACTTACATTTGTGGAAAGCATTATCCCACCTGAAGGTTAAAATTGCTCATCTGTAAAACTTAGAAAATCTAACTTATCGAGTTCTCCCAATGTGGTGTCTTTATATACGATCACTGGCACATACATCCAAAAATCCAAAAATATAAAAAACCACAAAAATGACGTCAACAACTGTAGATCAACAACTGGATAAAAAAAATACCAACAAGAATAAATTCAACAAAATTAGGTGTTTTATCATTGAAAAGAAAGGAGTAACAATATGTTGTTAGTACATACTCTGCTCTCCAACTCCGTGGGGAATTGTGTTTGAAATTTAACCATAGTGCCTTCACTGTAGTCACGTTGTATAAAAACTTTTTGACAATTCGGAGGAGGCCCCCCGCCTGCTTGCCCTCGACCAGCTGACATGTCCTCCAGGGGTGTAAGGGCAGCGTGATTGCCCTACGAAATAAATCCAATAAACATTTCACTGAAACCTCCGCGCAACCATCGTTCCAAATTCTATACCTCCTACTACTACGATTACAACACGTATACGATTTTCACGAATGTTTCGAAGAATTCCCGAGCACGTCTAACCACAAAACCGCACCCAAATCACTGTTCTCGAAATCGTCGGTGAAAAATGCGGAATCGTATCGATACTCGGGGAAATGGAAAATCGCGATACACCGATTGCAAGTGAACGGAACGTCAAAACAGTGACGAAACAGAAATGCTTGGCTGACAGACCGATAGAAAAAGGAAGGGGAGAAAGAGCGAGGCGAAAGGTGGACGAACTTACCAATGGCATTTTGAGCTTCGTCTTGGCGATTTGATTGAACAGGTCTGTCAAAAATAACCTCGACTTGTTAGTCGAACGCGGAGCGAGAATATGGGACACGATTGATCACTGAACAAACGGAATTTCCTTGGAAAACCGCGGAGGACAGTACTCTGACCGACGGACTACGGCACGACACCGTCGCCATGAAACGTGCGCGCGCAATACGTGGAAATTAAAGTACGCGAATCATGGAGTCCATTCAAAACTTACTTGCATTCATTTATTGTAGATACTTTGTGAACCAATAAGTTTATCTTCAGGTGTGCCAATGAACAATCCACTTCTTTCGTTTTATTCAGCATTTATTTTTTACAAAATTAGACCTTTACTCGATCTTAAATATATAATTGCTGTTCTTCGCTACATTTTTCAGACAAGCTATAGATTCCTGCTGGATGGGTAGTCTGTTCTTCTGATAAAATAGATTCGTCAACCCATTGGGAAACAGTAAAATTATTTATTGGTACACCAATACATTAATACATCGCAAAATATCGTTCAGTTTCTTATATTCCATTCGCCAATTTACTAAACCCTTTACCTGCTGACGTATTTTGAAACGTTGTGCCCTCGAAATATAAAAAGTGATAAACGAATCTAATTTAAAATGACACTTGTGCTACGCGAAATTTAAAGCTTAAACTAATATAATAAATAATAACAATGAGGCCGTCGTATAAAGAGTTAAATAGCTTTTAGTTTCGATGAAAATGTTCGGCTATCTACGAAAGTATTTAAAATACCTTTACGGAGGTTTCAATCTCCGATATTTCTCGTAATTTTATGTATCATTTATTTTATTACACTTCCGGTCCTGTTTATTTTATTATACCGTAAATAAAATACAAAATAAATTCATTTATGTTTCGCGTTCTGAAATACCGACCGCGGAAGAATTCCCGGTGTTTTCTATGCCCTCTGCGATTTAAAGTAGTAAGCTTAGATACAGAGACATTTTGTCGGCAAGACAGGTGTCTTTTATATCGCAAATATTCAAAAAATGCTAAACTCCGAGCTTCAAGAATTTTTTTATCAATCTATCGTGGCTCAAATTAATGGAGAAAATTCTATGAATATAACGCTAGCAATTTCTTGCTGATAGGCAGAATCGAATAGCCAAAAGGGCCACCCAAAAATAATAATCATCCACTCATTATAAACCCGATCAATCCGAGAGTGGAATATTAATTCCTTTTCGCAACGCTACTTTACTTTAATTTATTTATCAAATAGAAAATTCTACAAATCAAACACGGCAGGTGCTTCGTTAAACTAGAGACGCTAATTTATTCACTTTACTCTTAAATGAATAGAAATGAAACGGTAAATCCCGGAAAGCGTCCGCATTGGGACAAATTATTTATCCTTTAACGCAACGCTAATAAAAGCTACTCATTGCACCCATTATTTTTCAATACGCAACACTAATTACGGAGATGCAGCTTGCATAGCTGCCATTGAAGAAACAGGAACACAGCACTGGCTTCCACTGTATCAGTGGAAGATCATTGGGCGTTTTGTCGTAATCGCAACGCTACTTCAACAAACGCGATCATTTATTAACGCAACGCTAACTACTAAAACTAACTTGATAATTTAATGGAAACTACTATATTTATATAGTGAAAGCTATTTTAAATAATCGCAATATATAAAAAACGAAACTCTATAAAGCTGTCTGAAAATTCATATATTTATAATTGAAAATATGTACTACTATAAATTAAGAAATCGCGGCTCTTATTCACGCAACGCTAACAAAGCTAGTAAACAAATATACTATAGTAGTGATCTCAAGAAAGCTATAGCAATTGAACTGAAGAATATTAATAGCAATCGCGATACTTCATAATTCGCAACGCTACAGCAAACGCGATAATTGTTTCTTCGCAACGCTAATAAAAACCCGTGGAATTGAAATTCATTCGCAACTCTAAAATAAAACACCCTCGCGATTTCCCTTCCCCGCAACGCTAATTCAACCCGTAATTAATTTCTCGCAACGCTAATTGAAAAATCGCGATTTGCCCAATGAAGACTTGACATTTCTACGCATGCAAGACTCTACAACGAGTACAGTGACAACACAGTGACAAATAATAATGACCGTCCATTCTTTCTTAAATAAAAAAAAAAAAATGGATAGCCATTCGTTGCTGCCCTCTTCGTGACAATTTGTCGGGCCTCTTCTTTTCTTCGGGCGCCATGCCCGCAGGAACTTGGATTTAAGCTCGAGGTTCTTCAATTGCAACCCAGAAAGAGACTCACAAAAATGGAATGAAAATGCATATCGAAGAAGTTAAATAACACGCAGACGACCAACGACTCTAAGAATTCTAAGAAACTAATCTAAGAATTCTGAGCATCCTTGATCGTGCAAACGTGTCGAACCTCGAGCTGGGTATATGTATACGTTCGTTTCGTGCAATCGCGACCGCGTCCGCGTGACGATTTCATATCGCCGGATTCGAAAGATCGACATTGGCAGAGACTAAAAATGACCGGCATTCCCCGGGTCAGATTAGCTTCGCCGTCGATGTTCAAATCAGATTTCCTGAAACAGGTTGACACGCGCACCCCCCATTAAATATGAAACTCGCGACCCGAGACCATGTGTCAACCTGCCCGGCCCTACCTACTTATCATTAACACATTCCAGAAAGTATGCTACCTACCTACCTAACGCTATATTTAAAAAATGGCAAACAGGAACACAAACACAGGCATACACCCCACCCCCCACCCAGCGGATCACACACATACCACCCGGGTGCAAAAGCCTACTCTAGGGAGTAACGTCCCGGGACGCCTCCGACACCCGAGTTTAACACACAACTCATACACACTCTAAAGTAATAAAAAAATCCTGAAATCGTCTGACGTGGGTAGCGACCATTGCGTATTATATTATGCACTTTCAAATGCATCTAACTCGATATATTCGAATATATTTCTGGCATTTCGCAAGTAAATGTAATTCAACAGAAAAATTGTAAAATATATTTCCGGCACTTATCAAACGTGCAATTCAATAGGAAAATTCTAAACGATGCTTGAGATATTTGTCAAGCACGTCAACGGCAAATTGTCAACTGAATTTGTAATAAATGGTTTGCTACTATTCGTGCAACGTGTACGTAATAATATATTTGGTACCATTTAGTTTATGATTAACAATCGATTTTGGTACCACTGTATTAGAGAATAAATTGAGCGAAAAGTTAATTAATATTAGAAAAAAACGACGCAAATCCACAGCCTAACACACACACACACAATGTGGAAAATACGTCGCGCACGATACGCTACCCACGATCAGCCGCCACACAAATATTAAATATCAAATATCAAAAAATTAAAAAAAAAGCATCGTGCCACGTGCTTTTCACCCGCTCAAGTAGCACCTGAGCACGTGAGCGGGATCCCGGCAAAACGGCACGAACAGACGCTGAAAATCCTATCTAGAAAAAGTTCCTAGCATATGGAATCGACTAACGGGCTGTGACTCTACTTTCTGTTCAATTTCAATGCAAAAAGACTCTAGTAATTAATTTAACTCTCTCAATAATCTCTCAATAAATTTAATTGAGCAAATGTAATGCAAAGTGAATTTAAATTGAGACTACGTGTATGAATAATAAAATGCAACAAATGACTCTGGTTTGAATTAGACAATAATAATAGAACAAGTGACTCTAAGTTGAAATGAAGAATAATAAAATACAAGTGACTCTAGGTTGAAATTTTAATTACTGCAATACCTTGGGCGACTCCCTTATCAAAGTGTATTAACACTAACAAACATTGCGTTAAAGTTTGCGACTTCGATTTGGAAATCTACCCATCGCGAAATGTCTTCTTGCGCATTTTATTTAGCATCATTTTTGTACGAGAAAAGGCAAATTTACTATCTGTATCTTTAATTACATCGAAGCTACTATGAGAATTGAAAGATTGCATTGCTTAACACTTTCAATAGTTATGAATCGAATAATGAACTTCCATAAAATACTATTCATATGTATATATATGTTCATATACGTATAGTAATAATAATATACTTTGTCGATATGATTGTGCAACAAATATAGCTATTAAAGAAAAGGAACGAAGTCGGATGGTGTCCGACTTCACCATAACAAATTACAAATTACACATTTATTAAATAAAATCATTCTGAAATATCGTATCATATATTTTCTCTTACAAATATTCCACTTTAATAAATATCCATGTGAAACTTTTATTGACTCTAATTTTAAATTGCACAAATGTTTGCATTAATATTCCTACTATTTGACTCTACTATCGACTTTTATACTTCATTAATGTACTACATTATTTAATATCGCGATCCACAAGAAGACCTAGCCTCGTCTAATAAATAAAACACAGACACAATAAAAATGATACACGGGTATAATTTATACCCGTGGTCACTGTACTCGTTTATGCAAACGTCTACGTATACAACCAGTCGCCCGTGCCGATTCGGACCTTTCGTCCTCGGCATGGTTGAGCGACCGGAGGGACTCAAAATGCATGCCACTCACCGTTAGACGACTACGCTGTCATCTGCTGCAGCCAGGCGGATGAAAACCTGCTGACATCGTCATCGAGCGAAGCCGTGAAGTCGTGGAGTCGTGAAGCCTTGAAGACAAAATCGTGAAACCGTGATGCAGTGAAGTCGTGAAGCTATGATGCCATGTCCTGTGGTCCCAAGGACAAGAAGATCTGTGGAAGACCTGTAACAGAAAAAAGAGAAAGAGATGATTAGAATTTATTGTTGAAGTTGTTACTTATTAATTATTTAGCATGTTTTAGACGAAGAAAATCGAAAGCCCAATAAATTCTGAATATTTAAATGATTCTACTTTTTGTTTCAACAAAAGCAATAAGTAATTTGAATTGTACAAGTTTGTAATAGCTTCTATATTTGTTAGTTATTGAAAATTAGGATGAAATGCAAAGATACTTACGGTGCGAGCTTCAGGAGCCCAGCGAGGTCATCTGCCAACAGCCGAAGCGTGACTCTAATACCGAATACGAATTATTAAAAAAAGGTAAAAATAAAAGACTACTCGACTGTAAATTAAATTGGGCGAGCAAACCCAAACACTGGCTCTACTACCGCGAGCACGTATTCGGTATAATTGAATCTACTTAGAGCAGCTGTGCTCTTTAAAAAATCAAACTATTCGTATATCGAAACAAGCACTGACTCTACAACCGCATTGCGCGCGGTCACAAATTCTGAAAGAACAACATAATTAGCAGGAGGGGGTGGATAGGTACGAAATAAAACACAATATTTTCTTATTACTTCTTCTCTTCTTATCGAGCATTCGTTATGAAAAATTCTGTATCTTTATATTATATATATGTATGTATGATAAAGAAGAATCTGTGTATAAGTATATGTATTTTTATATTACATTCTTAGATATAATATAAGAATAGCATAGGTGTAATGGAAGCTACGTGCAAAAGTCAAAGGCTATGCTACGAATGGTCGTTATCGAAATTCTCAAGTACGTTCAACCTACTGAAACGTAAACACGATCGCGAGACACAAATTCTCGGAACAGCGTGAGAAAATTAAAGTTCGAGATGTAAACATGCCCGAGTGGTACGACCTGGTACGCGACGCGCTCGCGCTATGTTTTTTGTTTACAAGTTCGACCGCCGCAAACCAACGAAAGTTTTTTTTAATCTACTGATTATTGAAGTTAGAAAACAAAACGTGCCCGAAATACAGCAAAATATGAAGACTGTTCCGTTTTCTCGTTCAATTTAATACGCCGTGAAACACGATTTAATGACTCTACTGCAAATGACCGCGTGATTGGGAATTAGAGTTTAAAAAGGCACGAAACAAATGATTCTATATTTTCCAGTTTGGTATAAGCGAAAACGTCACGAATAGACTATGAATTTTGGCAAAGGAATTAGATATCGAAACGTTAAGATATTTATTCGAACAAATGTTGATGAATATGCAAAAGAGGAACAAATAAATTATGAATTTTGATAAATGAATCAGATATCAAACGTTAAGGAATTTACTGTAACAAATTTTGACGAATATGCGAATATGAAACGAATAAATTATGAATTCTGACGAATCTTACCAACGTTAAAACATACCAAATTTACCCCATTGGTTTCATCCCTCAACTGGCCAGGTATCTGTAACAAAACGAGAAACCATAATTTAAAACAAACATATCGAAAGAGAAGCAATTGCTTTAAAATAAAACTCAAACTCGAATATGAAACCTCGTAAAAGGAAAATAAAACGAAGCGCCAAAGAATGTGATTTAATTTCAACCGCGATGTTTAATGCGAATTATTAATCACGTTTAGTGTTTAATTAGACAGAAGAGATGAGAATATGATCGCGAAAACTATTCGATCGGTATTAAATAAAAAAAGAATGATGACATAATAAAATACAAACGTGCAACGAACTGTTAATCAACTTCGTGTTAAGGAGACAAATGTAATCGAAAAAGAAGTGGAAAGTACAACTGCGAATGTTATTGAATTAGTAGCTGATAGTAATTTATATACTTTAAACACGATGCTTGAATACCGGCGAAAATGCGGAAGTATGAAAATTACGTACCACGCGCCAAAGCGTAAACGCGTCCCGCACGTATGGCGTCCCAGAGGCTACTGATACGATGTCGGCTCTTCTCGGAGCCGCTCGGCATTATTCGGCATCGAAAATACAAGAGTGGGGCAACGCTCGGCCATCGTCGCACTCAGCCGCGAAACTGGTTCAAAATTCATCGTTTATTCAACGCATGCTTAACTAAATTCACGAATATTACATTTTATATTAAATTCCGCCTTTTTGCCTATGGACAAATGAATAGATACCATATTGATTTATCGTACTAATAATTAAAATTCAACAAATTCCCACTGATAAAGGTCTGGCATGTTACTTTCTCTATATATTTATACTCGTACTTGTGCATTTCTGTAACTTCTCGAGAACTTAAATTTCCCATAAATGCATAAATATCCGCAGTCTACTTGTATAATTTTGCGTAATACGTATTATTAATTGTCTGTATTTATTACCTACTAGTAATCGAATTTTGATCCTCTCCGAAACGGAAAACTTGGAAATGTTTCAATTTAAAGCGAGATCGCGTGCGCGTTATTTTGTTTCGCGTAGATTTTCTCCTGTCTTCTCGACACGTTTCCCAAATTGACAAGTAAACCTATCATCCAAAGATAGACCACGTTTTAGTCGTTGAATTTTAGCGTTCCAACATCGTATCGTGACAAATTTCTCGTCCAATTCCTTCTTCAATTCAAACCGAACAATTGTATCCGTCCTAACCGAAAGTGATTTCACACCGCGATGACAAAATGCGCTTGCGACTCGTCTAATTGCGAGTGATGGACATAAGGAAAAATTGTTTCAAGTATAACGAGGACAACATAATTGGCAGCGACCACTATCAAAAATGTTCCGATTCTTTGAAGTTCTTTAAAACGTCGAATCCAGCCAAACAACCGGGAGCGATTAAAATTAAAGATATGGAAACTAATTACGTTATGCAAATTGTGTCTACCGGTGTTCGCCCCGACAACATTTACGAGGTTTAACTATTGATTTTAAATGAAATTAACCCACTTGGTTGGGAAATCACTAACACGCGAATGAAATTCATACGACGATACTCTATTTTTATCGGATCATTGGATACATTATTATTATTATTATTGGATTATAGGCAAAAATGTTATTAGCCCCGGAAGTGGACTTGTCTTCTATTAAAATAACCGTAAAAGGAAACAATCTTCGCGTGAACGTGTGCAAACCGCTGAACGATTTCTTTAGGAAACAGCTACCGGAAATTAGCGAGAAATCGGCCCTCGGCGATATGGTGAAGAGGATGATGAAGCATTGCGAAAATTTACTTATACCTCAAGGCATCGACAGCGGGAAAGTTCGAGCAGTGGTGGATAATAAACACAGGATGCTAATGCTCACCGCTCCTGCGGTGAAACATAGCAAAAGCAAGAAGAACGCTGAGAAAAGTTGAGGAATTGTAATAGCATTGACTAACTACCGGATAGACTACCTATTTATAGGAAACATCGTAACGTGCGCGCCTGACCAGACCAGGATCAAATTTATAGAAAAAATTGTACAAAAATTTGCCAAATGCAATGCGTGGAATAGTATAAAATAAAAGGGGACTCTGATCATTGTTAACATTCGGGAAAAGGTAAAACCTACTTCTGATTAGTTATATACATATATATTTTTAATTACCAAAGATAGCGTGTTGCGAAACTATCCATTAGCAATAAATAGTTTTATACCACACGCTATACACTCTTTAATATAACTATAAAATTAAGCTCTGATCCGAGAAATTGTCAAGGTGCCTTATAATAATTTTATCCACAAGTATATACCTGTATACATTATTGTAAATTTGAATTTTAGAGATCACGTATATCGAAAAGAACTGCGTCGCACAATATTTAGTTGTAATTCCGTTGTTGTCCTCATCTACTCTAAATTATTATAGCAATGTCGCATGTAACGCTAAAATGGTAGCATTGGGGCAAATAGGCGTTCTAAACTACCTATCGAAAAATCGAGATCGAAATAAAAAATCGGGACGTATGATTACCTCGCCATAAATGTATAAATATCCTCGATTTACTCGTAAGCGTATAAATGCACCGTTTTTTTAATCTGTTGCGCTACTAATTTTCAATGTAATGTATATAAAGAATTGTATTTACGTATGTCTAATATTTAAAAAAGAAAAAAAACTAAGCACGTGCACGCGAATCCGAGCGTTTGAATCAAAGTCTATAACGTCACTCGTAAAAAATAAATGTAAGTCGAGTACATTTAAATGTAAATTGGAAGTTAAATAAAATAAAAAGAAGGGTGTTCGACTCTCATTCCTAACTCTGTTAACTTCCGCCGATTGACGCGTGAAAATGATTGGAATTCGAATGAAATTTCTGTCGTTCTATTTCATACGAAATTACCAGGCAATAAAATTAATGCGAAATTGAATAAAGTAAAATAGGATCGTTTTACTTTTAATAAACTGTTAACTTCGGTTCGTTGACCCGTGAAAATGATTAGAATCAATTTTCCGTAATTCTATTCCGAGATTGTTTCCGTATCCGATCGCTATGGACAAATTACCACAAGACCGTCACGAAAGTTCAATTACCTTAAAACGAAACGAGTATATGAATTTTGAAACGATGATGAATGGACATAAGATGAGTTTGAGGTTCGAAAAAGTTCCCAATTTTTGCGTCGTTGACGATAAAGAATATTACGCGGTAAGATTACCCTAATCAACCCTTTCCGCGCGAGTATAGCGAATAGCCGCCCAAATATTTTCGATTTTCCGAATAAATATCTATCTTCGAAGCAAGAAATTTGCAGTAGTAACACTAATCAACACCTTTGTTAATAATTGAGCGAAAATTCGTTAAACGTTACTAAATTCCCCCCCTGCAACTTCGTTAAGTGATAATTTTGTCCCGTCAGTAAAGGGTTAATAATTGACTAGATTTTGTAAGGTTTAATCTAATCTGTCGTTTATTCTAATCAATTATGGATCTGTAGGCAGAAATGAAGACCGAAGGATTAAAAGTGGGAACGGCTACTCTGGCCAGCGAGAATATGTTAAACATAAAATTGCACAGTTCGCAAGATTTATCGAACGTACGGAATCTGAATTTTTTAATGCCACCGGAAGCGAATGCGAAGGAAGTGTCGATCGAGATATTCGATGAGACCATCTTTATAAGTGCTCCACGTAAAAAACGACATACATAATAATCATATGCATAGTTATTGTGTGTGTGTATGTGTGTTATACATTCTCATATTTTGTACCAGAAGAAAAACTGCGCGTCGAAGGTAGGAGAAATACAAAGTTACATCAATTACAACAAGACTGCTCATCCTGTAGTTGTCTTCCCATATTTTATTCAAAACAAATAAAGTTCGTGGGTCAACACCAGTTGTTGTTTAGGATTTATTGCTTCTTAGCGGCGGCGGCGGGTTTCGGCGCTGCACTTTTTGCCGCTGTTTTCGCTGGCTTCGCGACCTTCGGACTTTCGGTGCTAGCGGGTGTTGCTTTCTTCGCGGTCGCTGCTTTTTTAGGTTTCGCTGCCCTCGCGGCCAAAATCTGTTTCCTGCGCCTCTCCTGGAGCAACTTGGTCTTTACCGCAGGCGTGCTCTTTGGCAGCTTCAACTATAAACGAGAAAGAACGCGTTTTCATGAGAATACCCGTAAATTAAGCCCTTAATCCTTTCACGCTCGACGCACGTTAATGATGAATACGAGCTCAACAGTGAAAGGGTTAAGCGACTATTACTCAGCCAGCGAACTTACTCCGCGCTTCTCCGCTAAGACAAGATCCCTCTCTTGCTGACGTTTCTTCGCTGTTAGAATAGCTGCGCGTTTCAGAACAGCGGCGTACGGGTTGAGACGCAACATAGCGCGAGTGTTGGTCAGTGGGTTCAATTTTTTAACGCTGCGCATCACCTTCTTCCTGCAAATTCAAAGACCTTTGATAAACACGCGGTAACGCGAAAAGGAATCATAAAGAGATTTATAAAGGCTAAACGTCAGAAATGGTTAAGGGTTGTTATCACTGTCAATCAGTAACACGGACCAAAAGGTATCATCATGTACAGAGGATTTTATAAATAGATCGCGAATCTTCGTGCATTTATGGCAATGTAATGTGGGGGTCTACTTTACGTACTTTGGTGCTCTGAGAACTTTACGGATTTCCACGGCCTTCAGAAGTCTAGAAAGGTCCGTGCTGGCCATTTTGGGGAAGGGTAAGTTGTAGTCGGCTTTGAGTTGAGAGTCTTTGCGCCAGGTTCCGTAAAGAGCATCCAACTGGTCGAAAGCGGATTTTGTCCAGATTACGAATCGTCCAACGTGACCACCAGGTGCCAATTTAAGCAGATTCATCTTGTTGATGTTCATAAGATCAACACCGGGAATGTTACGGAATGCCTTACGAATACCCTAAAAATGGTACGGAAAAATAGGTAAGAATATTCAGAAAATCCAGACAAAATTGATAATCGTCTTTCGAATATACGCGCACCTGATCTTGTCCATATACGATCAAAGGTCCGCGACGCTGGATGCGTCTACGATTACGCATTTTACCCTTGCCGGCACGGAAACGCTGAGACTTGTACACCTAAAGATAAACGAAAGGATACCGGTTTCCAATTAATCAGTTTACTTGTACGTGTATTTTAACGCATATTGCATGCCAAAAACCGTAATAACAATTTTGAGTGATTCAAATATAAAATGGAACAAACAATTGTCTCAGACTCCGTATACAATGTGTTTATTTCATTTGTTTGGTTAAATATACCCTTTTCTAGCACCTAATTTAGCTAGTCAAGAACGCCTATCAACCGTATTTATCTAGCACCTTATAGGAGCATCTGAATTAATATTATTTTAATAAAGATGCGGACATTAAACGGTGCAAAAATAAAATTGCGGGAAACTTAAAAAAAAAAATTTACCTTTTGGATATCATTCCATGCCTTAATGCGTCTCAGGAAGATAACCGCTTGCTTAGTCTTATTGTACTCCTGAATTTTGTCAGACACTACCAACGGAAATTCCGGAACTTCATGGATCATATGACCTGAACAAACGATCACCCCGTGTTCAAAATCCTACTTACATCATCAAACTACGTATGTACAGATATATGTGTACATCAGGATTATGCTATTAATAAAATCAATGGCAATTCAGCAACACGGACCAAAAGCGATTCATCATTAAAATACTTCGCGCGAACGAAGGTTCATAAATTCAGCGATTCTCAACCATAGCGATATCAGAGCTAAATCAAACTCTTTCAGGTTTTAAAATTATATACGGCGGGGGAAGGGGGGAGAAATTTGGAATGAATAGGAAGGAGGGTAGGAAAAATAATAAGACCGTCTGTCCACAGATCGACGCGTCATCATTTTTTGCATCCGAGACAAAAACATAAAGAAACAAACGGATATTGTTTTGTTTCTCCGTGTTTTCATCTAAGACGCAAAAACGAATATGCGTCGCTTCGCGGACATGGCCCAATTTACATGAAACACTTTCTAGTTGAAAATGTTTCCACATGTATAGACATTACTATAGGTACCTAGTGATACCTCAACATTTTCGGGAAAATCTTGAAAATCAGTATGTATTGAATGTACTGTAAGCAAACAATATAGAACCCCCACCCCCCTTTCTCAATCTGTAAGTAAAGTGTTCTTAGTTATAAGTTAGTGTATTTAATGTGCTCCTCTTTATGAAATGTAGCTCATATCTGTCTTAACCTATGGTCGTTTTTTTCTTATTAAGCTGAAAGATCCATGTTCAACACTTGGTGGGGATAGCGACAGATGCTAAAGCGGAAAAAACTGCGGACGCTGTATAGCGTAAATATCGAACGAAGTGAATATGGAAACGACATTCGGATTACCGAAATTTTCGAATCCCAAGAATCCCAAAATTTTCGAATCCCAAGAATCCCGAAATTCTCGAATGTCGGGAATCTCGAAAGGTTGAGAACCGCTGCGTGAGTTCATCATACAGAAAGCTGTTTACCCTTGGATTGTACAAGGGCTGGAACCCCAGAGGCAGCAATAGAAGAAACCAGAGCATATCTTTTCTGATTAACATTAATTCGACGATGCCAACGTCTCCAGGGTTTGGTTGGGGCAAACATGCGTCCTCCTCTACACATGTTACCAAAAGCACCCTGACCTGAGCGGTGAGTACCACCACCGCGTACACGTGGAATACGTGCCACGGCACGGCCAGTACCCCATGACTCAGCAGAGGTTTGGTGACCTAACAAAAGAAACCTACATTTAATAATTGCATATTAGTTCTTTGAAGAATTGGGCATTCCCCAAACACAATGTACACTAACCAGCCTCCTTAGATACGCAATATGGTTGTCTGCTGTTCTTTGAGACTTGTTGATGAACGAAATTTACGATATCGGGTCGAATCGGAGCTTTGAACACTGCCGGCAGGGAAATCGTTTCGCCCGATGCTTCATTCTTATCGCTGTACACCGTAACAAGCGGTCGCGCCGTTGATAACGACTGTAAAATAAAAAAAGACAAATACGGAATAAAAAAAACAAGCATACATGCTTAAATATACATTAAAATGAAAATATATAATAGAAAACGAATAAAAGTTTCGCGTTTTAATATGAATACATCGGTATTTTAAGTTCTACTGACATGGCACATGGCGGACTGAAAGATGGCAATTAGCGTACCCCGTAAAAATAGTTCTATACTTATTAAATTCCATTATTATTCCTAATAAAAAAATTCTCAATACGAAAGGAAGAACTAAAAGTTGTAACTTATGTTTAAATATACTAGGACTGTACGAAGTTATAGTAGTTTATATACTGCATGCTATTATCACACGTGGTCAACTATGTAGCAGCGAACGTTCGGTAAGAAATTATTCAGAAACGCGGAACATTATAGCGTCGAATTTATTCGACATATTAAACTGTGACAAAATTGATGTAAATTGTATGATTTCTTACCATCTCGCGTTCTTTTTTACAGCTTTTCACGCATCAGACATAAACTAACCAGGCAGCTCGTACGCCCTACCTGGTCGTAAAGGAAGAAGGACGCGAGCGGAAATTACACACCATAAGTTGCGCATGCTTACAGCGTAGCATTATTTAAGCCACGTTTTCATGTGACACTGCAAGTCGTGGTTTTTATGGTTGCAACACTGCATCTAGATGCGCAGTGAAAAGCAAACCTGTTTCGAATTCTTGACGTTAATTTTGCGACGTCAGATTTAATGTTAAGGGAACGCTACATCTAGTTTTCGTGACGCTTTCTGATTTTCAAAAATTATGACATAATTTAGTGTCATGACTATAAAAATCGCGATTTACTATGGCTTGTAAACGTAGCTTTAAGCACCATTTACAATTTCACACATTAAAACTTCTAAAATTGATGCGTATTTAATGAAATACGCACAGCTAATAAAGATTTATTTCTCCGTTATTTGATATATTACCGATTTAATGAAATTCTTCGCGCAATAAAAAGAAAACTTTATTAATCGCATTCACATGAACACGCAACAAACAAGTTGGCTACAAATTGGCATGCATGTGTTAATTATAGCGCATACTAAAATTTAAAAAAATTCTGTACAAATAATTAAACACGCTAAGCTAATAAAGATTCATTTACTTAAATTCTTCGCATTATAGAAATAAAATCCCATTAAAGGTGCTCACAGAATTAATAGTCAATGATGCTTAGTTCCGTTGAAAATGCTCCATAATGATTGGTAGTTCCAATGGAAATACTTTTTACACAAGTCACAAACTTTACACTTTACGATTATTATTTTTCCTCGAGTAGAGATTAATATACAAGTCCATTTAATGAATTTTTGCGCACCCAAATTTGATCCCAAATTTCGTCCGACAGAATGTTAATATGTATCATCTAAAATTAAGTTAGCTAAAAAAAACAGTGCCGCCCCTGAAGAGTTAACCGGAAATACGTCATTGAAAATTTAAACTTTGTTGTGAAAGGCAATCGCAAATATTGACGTTCGCAAATTTCGGCTCGTATAATTTTTCTTAAATGGCCGGCGAAGTTATAGTCGATGCGCTTCCGTACATCGATCAGGGATACGATGAACCTGGAGTCAGAGAAGCGGTAAATAAGATTCTGTCCCCATAAAACATACTTACCCATAAGAGAAATGATTCGAGGTTATACTCCTACCACCGATTTGTATTTAACTATTATCGAATAAATGAATAACTTGCCAAAATTATAATTAATGAACAATTCGAGTCTCCACTATGATGGAGAAAGAAATTTCCTCAAAAATTTTGTCACGATAAAACGTAATAGTTCGTAATTCATATATCGAAATGATTCGAGGTTAAACTGTTTATATTTTACCGTTGATTAAATTAAAAAAATTGTATGGGATTGATGAATATTTTAGGCGTTGGCTATGGTGGAGGAAGAAACGCGTAGGTATAGGCCGACGAAAAATTATTTGGAACATTTGCCGCCGCTAAATATCACGGCTTTCGAAACGGAAGTAATGAAACACGAATTCGAGCGAATGCAAAATCGTTTGCCTATGGAAGTACTTAGTATGAAACGTTACGAATTACCTCCACCTCCGCCGGGTAAAATGAATGATCTAGCTGCTTGGAACGAGAGTGTGGAGAATAGCAGTGCTCAATTGGAGCATCAGGCCACTAGGTAAACAGGTTTATTTTTATTATTTAACTCTGTAGTTGTCTTCAACATTTGCACACCTAAATACTACTGCTCCTTTAAAGTTAATCTTTAAATTGTAAAAGATAAATATCTACAGCTACCTTTAAATTAAATACTTTTAATTGCCAAGCCAAACCTTGCAGCCTGCTTCTATTTCCATTTTATTTACTATTATTACATTTCTTAAAAGACTATAAGCTGAAGATTCAATGAGTTCATTTTGTGCAACAATTTAACATATATTGTAACATATATGGAAGTACAAATAAATCTGTCTCTCTACAAATTCTATAAATGCACCCTTGGAAGCTTGTGTAATTCTTATAGTATGTGATAGATAATTTGAAGAATATTTGAATTGCATCTTATCAATACAGAATTTGCAATCTTGAGTTAATGATGGAATACGGATGTGAGGCATGGAAATCCTATTTAGAGGTATTAGTGCAATTAGTGAGCCAAGCTCAGAAGCAGCTGCAAGCATTAAGGAAAAAGATTCAAGAGGTCAATTGGCAAAGAAAATCCATGCAAACTCAGGGGGGAGAAAAGTTGAGGGCATTAGAGGCACAGTGGGTGGGACTGGTATCAAAGAACTATGAAATTGAACAAGCGTGTGTTCACTTGGAAGAAGAGATACAAAAATCTATGATGAATAAAGGAGAAGGTGTTGAAATTAATGATGTGCCTGGAGAAGAGGAACCTGATGTTCCAGGGAAAAGCGCGACAGAAGTTATGGCATCAGAAATGGACCAACAGGATCAAGAGAATCAAGAGCCTTAGGGAATGTGTACAAAAATCATTGTATAATATTATAAATTATGAATGACTGTATTTTATATGACTATTTAAATATATTGATATTATTTAAAAGCATTCGGAAAATTACGTAATAATCTAATACTCCTAACTCTATCTAAAATTTGCTGTAAGTATATGCATATTATGTTTGTAACTTAATGTGTAATATATCGATTATTGGTTGAATGTATTACGATTTAATTATCGGTACGAAACCACTAAGTATTTGTGCTTATATCGTTTTCCACATTGGTCAAAATTACAATCTTCTGCGAATTCGGAATTATTTTAATCGATTCGTGTCACGTGACATCGAAAGATTAGGGTTAGATTAAAAACTAAGATTAGATCTCGAAATATTTATACCATTACAATATTAATAAAAATTACCCCCGATCTTGCATTGAGAATAATTTCAATTTCGTAATGCTGTAGCAAAAGGGTTAAACTAATTTCCCGAAACTATATATGATAAATTACAGCACGTGAAATCGTGTACGAAACTCCGCGATTTTTCGACAGTTATTGCTACGAAAAATACACTGAAGTTCGTCTATGAATTAATAGAACCAATAAATAATTGATTTAAATAATAGTTTATTAACGAAAACTATTAATCTTTCGTCATCAGCATTGTAACACTGTTAATCGGTTAAAAGAAGAGGTTAATATTTCGAAGCTGAACGAAGAAGTTAAAGATTTGTGCGAATTTCGGAATTTAATTATAATATTTGTGATTTCAGGCCATCATCAAAATGCCTTACGGTATGTCATGGCCTCGATTTATTCCTTTTATTATGCTATCATATCTATCGATGTGCGCCGGTTCGCAAGTGGTGCATATGATTTTTAAGCCACTCAACGATTTGGACGATCTCATTGAAGAAGCGTTCCAAACAAGACTACGACAACTGAAAGACACTAGTTAATATAGTGTTACAAATTTAATAAATTAATTGTAGAGCGCAGTTATCGTTAATATTTTATCTTCTCCGAATTCTCAATTTTTGTTTCTTTTGTTTCGTTATCGAATTAATAAACTTGGCTTTATGTTGTACTTAAAAACAACAAAATAAAATAATAGAGAGTTACATAAACATTAATTGCAAAGTGCAACTGTCGCTAATACTTTGTTTTTTTTATCTTCCATTGCGTAATTGACCCTCAAATTCCCAATTTTAGTTTCTTTTGTTTTGCAATTAAACTTGTAAATTCAAATAAATTTGTTCTTTAGTATTTGAAAACTTAATGAAATAGTAAGAGATTGTACCTTGTTATATTAGTATTAAAGATTAAGGATTTAGGATTAAGGATAAATATTTAACGAAATGAAATATTGCGAGTTGCATTGAATTTCTCGATCGATAGTAGCAGATTTAATAAAGCACAATTTATTTCGTCATAGTTTACACGTATCACGCTTTTCTTTAATGCTTGAAATATACATATTTACAAGATGAATATCACCGTCTATAAATGACAATATAGCATTCAGTAACAGTTATTTATAATTCACAGTATACTTGGAGGACCTTCTTAAATAGTTCGCTTGCATCGATGTATCGCAGTAGCAGCGCATTTTTTTTTTTTTTTTATTTATTTGCGTTTAAGCCTAGCTTGTAAATTTAATTTGTTAGGATAGCTACTGTTAATAACTCGTATTTTTTTTTTTTTTGTTTAATTACAAAAGCGAATGATCAAGCATTATTCTTGGGCAACTATCCGTGTAAAAAAATACGTAAAATTTCATCTGCGTAACGAGAGGAAGGATAGTGAAAAACGCACACTCGTAGAGCCCGTTATTAATTATTAAGTAATAATTTCCCACGTTATTCACTGAATTGTCATAACGATGTTTCGCTGGCGCCAGAACTCTGTGACTGAAGCGGCAAACTCGTTTTGTATCCCGCCGATTCCTCCTCTAGTAATGCTATCCGTTGTTTTAGAGATTTTACCTATAATAAATCAACATACATACGTTTTCAAACGAAAAAGAAAGAAAAGGAAAAAAAATTAGAGATGGGTCGAAACCTAATTTCTAGATTCGCGAAACTCGATTGCGAAACTTTTCGCGAGGCCTCGAAACTTTCGAAACTGAATTCTTAATTTTCTTCCTTATCTTTGTTGGGAATTAAAATCCTAATAAAATCTCTTTTAAACAAATTGCATTATTTATCGAATCTAATTAAATTTAGTTGAATTTAGTTGCAATTTAAATAAACGAATAAGCGAAGATACTTCGCGCGGGAATTATTATTTTCTATATGTTTTATTTGGTATGAACACGACTGTAATAAATTGGTAAAATTGTACCAATTAAAATGAGTTTATATATAATGTATATACATATATACTCTATCATAATTGTAAATAAATAATTGTAATAAAAAAATTTCCCGTTAACTGTAAATAAATCAATTTCGCAAAAGCATCACGAAGTTCCGAGTTCTGCAAACTCGTGATTTCGGAAGTTTTGCGGAGTTTCGAATGTTAAAAATTTCCAATATTCCGTGTCCCTATTTTTAAGCTTCTAGGTTTGTAATATTCCATCCCTATTTTTAAGTTTCGAGCGATTCCGAGTATCCCATCCCTAAGCAAAAGAAAAAGCATACAAGACGAAAAGATGCAAATTGCGCAGAATCGTGGGAAAGTGGGTGAATGGCTGTAAGAGAGAAAAAACAAAATGGCGACAACTGAACGATAGATGTAACGTCGCATGGTGCATCGCAATAATGTCGGCCTCAATAATGTTGAGTGCAAAGAAGAAAATTAGATACTTCTTACGCAAGATGCCTGGAAAAGCTCTGGGCGAATTTCGATTTCTACCCGTATTCTTTGTCTTTGGCGGAATGATGGAGTTCGCGATGATACACTGGCACGTTGGGGAGGTTAACTTTTACAAAACGTACAAAAACAGAAGAATAGAGGAAGGGGTTGAAAGAAGGCTACAAGAAATGAAAATATGAGCGTTGAAAAGTGTCGATGAGATGAATACCGATGGACCGAAAAACCGGAACGTGTGAGTGTCTATGATTTCGCTGGACTAGCGAGTACAATGGCATAACTTAAGTACCTAATTTTCGTAGTAACAACCGGTTAACAAGAGAGTCCGAACGGTAATATTTTACCCCGTAGACTTTTTCATAGCCGATGATGTAATTTACCAAAGGCGCGAAGAATTGTAACTTATGTAAAAATGTACACAAAGTGTAATGATAATAAATTATGTTGTACAAATATGTATGAATACAATTAAGATCTTTTTTTTTTTCTTCTGAACTTCTTTTCGCGTTTACACTTGTTCATACCTGTGCAGTATGTCTCTCAACCATGCCCAACATTTGCTGTTCCAACTTTTTCAATCTGGATTGATACTTTTTCTTAGACTTCTCTAAAGTTTGTACCAGGGCTCTGAAACAGTATGCCAATCATAGAAATATCATTACACGAATTAAATGCTATATAAATCCTACAGATTACAGAGACAATATTAGAGAAATATTATTTTGTAATCAGAGGCTCATCTTTTTATTTGTAGATTGGTGATGCTTATGCAAATTCTATATATATGTATGAATGAAACTAAAGAAATAGGAGTTAAATAGGGGGTTGTTGTTTCACCCTCTAAATATATTAGGTGGTGGAAAAAGTTTTTGCAGATTTTTATTAGAATATTTAAATGGTTTAAACAACATTAAAATGCAGTTTTATTTAATAAGGTATATAATTGATAATATCTTCTAGTGATATCATCGTTGTTACATGAAATGTGTCTTGTGAAATGCTATAGAAAATATAGCTTGACTATGTTTCTGATAGAAAAACTGCATGAATTTTTTCCAGCACCTAATAATCATGTGTATTTTGTATGTCTCTCATTTGCTGCAATAATGACGCAATTTTTAATTTGATTTCGTATTATTAATGCAAAATTGAATTTTTATAATATATCGCAAAATATTACTGTATGTACTTGCTCGAATGAAAAATTGGATTTTTGTATTATTGGTACAAAAAGAATAGGAAATGCTAATTAATAATATTAAATGACGATATTATAAACACCTTCGTCTCCGTTTAATATCCTATCATACGAATTTTTCATTTGAATATAATATTCTCGCAAAATTGTAATAATTCCAAACATTTAAGTTCAATTTCCGCGATATCTTCTTTTTTTAATTACGTCATTATTGCAGCAAATGAACAATATTTTCGTACGAATGTACGATGAATATTCTGTATCTCTTTGTACATTTAACCCTTTGCATTTGGGAGTTCCCGAAATTGGTTCCTTTATTGCAATTGTGTATGTCGCCGTATTTATCTGCAATGCAATTACCCGTTAGCTCTCTTCAAATCGTTAACAAGCTCAGCTGACTGTTGATGTCTCAGCTCGGAGTTCTTATTAACTTTGTCTAAGGTAGAAACTAATTCCTGCAGACGTTCCTTTAGCCTAGCTTCTCGACCTAACGCTTCTATCAACTCGGATTCCATGCCTTCGCTCTCGTTGTCGCTCAAACCTCGGTCCTACGCATAAATCCGATTCATCGTTCGTCAATTTGCAAAGGAGCAAAATTTGTAGTTTTTAATTTGATTGAAAGAGTCATCCGTTTCATACTTTATTCGTAGCCATAGCCAGCATGGCTTCGGTATCGCTGAGTTGTCCCTGAAGATGTTCGATGGCAGCGTGCTGGGCCGTGATTTGCGTGTCGCGTGCGTTTAATTTTAATTCTATGGTAGCTCGTTCCTTTTCCAATAGAAAAACGCGTGCCCGTAGCTCTGCCTTATCCTCTCGCATAGCCATCAATTCCTGCGCCGTTATTAAATCGTCTATATTTATCTTGGCAACGCGAGACCGAGTAATTTCGAAAGTTAACCCTTCGGAGACGGCACGGTTTTCAATTCCGCTCGTGCGATTCGAAGAGATCTCTGCGTTTCAACAAATTTACTACACTATGCTACTAATTTATCTCGCTATACTTACAAAATACGGAGACTAAACACCGCGTCGTATAATCGCTAATAAACAGTTCTCTGTCTGTTCCAAATAATTATTAATCATGTTATACTAGTCGTAAAAAGAAACTAGGGTGCGTACGTTGTACGGATATCGTCTCTGAGGGATTAATCGATGACCGCCGGAGACGAACCTGCATGAGTACGGCGGTCTCTAAATCTAATTTCCGGGCTTCGGCGAGGGAAATGGTATTCTTGGAATTTAGAGGTTCAGCGTGAACGCTTTCCAGTTCCACCACGGTGGATCTGACCATGGCTCGATCCGTTTTCAATCGACTGATGTGTCTTCGAAGCCTTTGCTCGTCCTCCACGCACCAAGCTACTTCCGATCTGAACACCATTCGATATAATTAATCCCTCGAACATTACGCGGTTTATCGCTGCATATTTGTATATCTTTTGTTCACGCGAGAATTTTCATAATGCGGATACAGAATTAGTCAGAGCCGCTTACGGTATTAAAAAGTCGTAAACTGTAACTTATTTGCAATGTACTTACTCGTCCGATAGAACTATACTGTCTTCCCAAGGTGCGTTTAGGGTGTTCATACACTCGTTCTCCAGCTTGTTCAAAACGTGATAGGCTACGTGTTCGGCTGCTCTTCTGTTATCGATCGTAATGCTGTTTCTTTCCGTGGACAAAGCGATTTCGCTTTCCAGCAAAGCTACCAGAACATCGTATGCTTCTATCGCGCGATCGCTATAAGAAAGCGCTAACCGTAACGCGGTCGCATTGGACTCGTATTTTCCCACTAGAAGACTCAATCTGCAACAGAGAATTTTGTTAAACAATCTCACACATTTTTCATCTGCAGTCGAAGCTTAATTAATCTCAAGGGAAGAGCTAAAATCTAAAAGTTTGATCAAATGTACTTAGCAAATGATTCGAGTCGTATCAAGTTTTATTTCGATTTATAGAGGAGGGGGATGAATAAAAATTTCGCATCGTAGAGGTTTTCCAAGTTAGTTTTAATTAATTCTCCATCAAGATATACCTGTCGCATTGCGCTTTGCTCTCGTGCAAAGTCAACGCGAGAACCGCGTTATTCGCTCGCGCGTGTTCCAACCTGCTGTTCAACCTTTCCGTCTCCACTTCGAATTGCTTCTCGGATCCGTTTAACTCTTGAAGATTCGAGTGCTCCAAGAGATCTGAAACCAGGTGCTCCGCCACCATCGTAGAACACACCTATTTAAACCAGACTACAATTACAGTTTCTATCTTCCGCTAAACTTGTTCTCCCGCAACGCGATCGTACGTAGAAGCATCGACGAGTACAGGATAGAAATTACGATAATAAAATATACAATAAAATAAACATAGCACACATACATGCATAATTATAATATATTCCGTTGAAAGAAATGAAATCGCCGTGGCGGACAACGTTTGTTAATGGTAAGACAGCAGCTAGGTAGCCCCCGGATGATTCTATATACGAACGGATGATAGTCTATCGTCGATGGTAGAAGTAAAAAACAAAATCGGTGAAACTAGGGACGACGATAACGTACCCCGAGGTTGGTAATATCGGGTCCTGTGATGTGCCTCTCGTCGGTCCTCCTAAGTCTCACCCTCTCGGCTATTTTAAGAACCGGAGCTTCCTCCCTCGTTACGCTCTTTGTCGGCGGTGTCTGCAGGGGCGGCAAGAGTGGCGAGCAAGGTGCACTCAAAGGTTCCGGTGAGCTGGTGTTGCCTCTTGTCTGCGAAAATCAAAGGAGCACCAGGGAAACATTACCACGAGTCGCGAGCAAGGGTTGATAAATATTTTTGTGAAAGTGTTGGCTGATCAAAGGCCTTGGCCCAAACCACCACCGGTACGGGGTGTAACGATGCAAAAAATTCGTTCGACATTCAACGGTTCGCTTTTTGCGTAGCAGTAGAATGCATTTCGGGTGCATCAAGATGAAAAGAACGATCTGCTTTTCATCAGGGAATTCTCTTTATGGTCTCAAAGCATCTCTGCAGGCGGAAACACATCATCGATTGCGCGTGTTACGGCGGGGTGGATGATGTTGGATGTTACGCGATAAGGTGAAATTGCTACTCACTCGTAGCTCTCTGCGGGGCGACTCGCTGCCAGCCTGTTGCCTATGATTGTTCGCCTGGTTCTTGAAATTGGCCAGCTGAGCTTGCAGGTTTGCGATTTCGGCTCGCAGAGCTGTCACCTCTTCCTGCAACGCAGCCACGGCCACGCTTTGGCACGAGGCTGCCTGCTGAGCTGGCTCCGGGGTTGGTAACGCTGCTGGACTGTCCAATTGTTCTCTGCCATTCTATCGACGCAAAGCATTAAGTAAACGCGAAGGCTTCAATTTTGCTTTCCGATAGATCGTGCAATAGGATAAGTCACGCGTCCTCGTAATAACACTAAAGATATGGGATCTAAATTAGGGGTTGTTTCACCCTCTAATTATTCTAAAGTGTGCTTTTAACTTTGGACGTTTTATTATACAACTTTGCATGCTATATGCATCCCGTATCTTTTTTTCACGTTTCAATTCCTCGTAAATGCGTAAAGATCCACAGTCTATTTGTGGAGTCTCTTGTCGGAATAATTTACAAAAGGTACCGAAAATAATAACGGCTATTTGATTTATTAACCCCTTGCATTTCGCTACGCGTAAATTCGATCAAGAGTTAAGGTTTAAGTGTCTTCAATTCTATTTTCACCAATTCAATTGTCATTTGTTCAAACTCAAAACTAAATTTCTCCCCCTCCTAATATATAACGAAGTAATTTCTCCCTAAAGTTGGAAAAATATATTGCGTATTGTGGAGTTGCTGTTACATTATTAAAAAGGGTTTGAAGTGCAAGGGGTTAAACAAATGATTCTTGATAAAAGAAAAAAAATAATCTATCGACGTACGGTCGAATGCACTCAAAGTTTTGCATTAAAATTATCCACTAAACACACCCAATGTATTAATAAAAATCGTCCTCGTCTATGCATCGCGAGTACTTCGATTGTTTAAGCGTTGAGGCGAATGGATCAATCTTAACTCAATGCAATAATTTCATAAACACTACTCGAAACTATTAAAAGTGAAATTGTCGCCTTCTCGTTGCAAGGTCCTCCTCAATTGCTACTAAATTCTGCGAGACAACGTAGAAATCAGCGAGAGCAGACGCTGCAGCATGTAGATTGGAAGCTTGCAAACTTTCGCTAAGAGTAATTGCACAGTGTGCAAAGTTACGAATTCATTTGCGGCCAGAAGCTTCGGACGCAATTTAATATTGACTCGTAGAAGTCTGCAATCGGCAAATGGAAGAATACCTCAGCGTTGCGTGGCTCGATGTCCTCGCAGCAGCTGGAATCGGCATCCCCAAGAGTTCGATCACCGTCGCCTTGAATATCACCACCGCCTTCGCTCTCCTCCACCGGATTAGTGATCGATCCTTCCGCGTCTCTGCTCGTCTCTATTTCTGTGAACCGGAAGAGATTTATCGTCAACCCGTCATGTCAGCCAAAAAATTCCGCCGCTTCTACCGAGTTACACGCGAACAGCGAGTTATTATAAATTTATAGTTTACAACAGCACCGATATTAAATACTTTTGCGGGTCGTAGAATCGGAGGAAGATTATTTCGTAGGGGAGGATAACTTTTGTTACGTAGCGATGACATTCTTAATTCCGATAAATACGATACTTGCTGCAATAATTAAAACTGAATATCCGATGGAATTTATTTTCGAGAAACGTGAAAATTTGACAGGAAAAGGATCTATGAAGCTAGTCAATGTTACGTTAGCGATAAAGTATGAAAACACGGAGATATATGAAATAAAACGTTTTCTATCATTTGCCTAAGCGGTATATTTTCCATCTATTTGTACCGATTGATATTAACTTTATTTGATGCTTCTTTGTCACGATCTAACAATCTGACAACGTGCGCTAAAAATATTCCACGTTGAAAGCTGCTACTTAGTACCCGTTGATTATTTATTAATAATCCAATTTACGGAAGCACCGTTGCCAATAATCCGAACCTAATCCATAACTTGATTTAACGCGTTAATCTATTTCCAGTTAATATAAGAATAATGTTTTGCCAGAAGCTACAAATTTCCTTAGATAATGTATCAAATATTTTACACTTTGCCAAAAATGTCAACGAAATATATACATTAACTGGTCAGTTACTACACTGCCTCCGACGATTCATACTTTATCGATAACGTATCGTACATCATTAGTACAGTAATATAAAACATATATTCATCGTTCCGCGTTACTTCTAAATACTCCTCGAGCATCGCTACTAATCTTCTCGAGCAACCCAAACAGAAGACGAAAAAAGAAAGAATCAGCTCCCACCGGGGGAATCTTGAATTTCGGTGATGAGAGAAAGGAGCAGAGAGAAGTGGTTCGCAGCGGCGCGGCGGGGGGAACGCGTTAAAACATCAAACAGCCTCGGGCCATAAATCTCTGTCGAAAGGAGGTAGGATCGGGGCACTTGGGTGCACAGATTTACGGAATCGGGCGGCGGTGGTGTTCTTCTCCCTTACCGGACTCATCCTCCTCGGCAATTACGGTAGCTCGATGCCTCTCGAGCTGCCTGCCGAGCTCCGCGATCACGGAATGCAACTCGGTGAGCCTCTCCTCGTGCCTCGCGGCTTGTTGCTCAGCTCTCTGTTCCGCTCGTGCAGCCTGCACCTCCGCGCGGACCAAAGCTGCTTCTGCCGCTTCCCTGGCCCGAGTTGCTGCCACCAACCTTGAGTTTAGCTCGGCGACCTCGGATCGCAACGATGACAGGGCAGCCGCGTGCAACTGCAACGGAGAATCCGGCGATCCTTTCGTCAATTATTATCGATCGCTGCTTCGATTTAAGCCGGGCAAAGTTCGCCGGAAAGTAGAACAGGGTGGGGAAAAAGATTAGGAAATTGTAAAAGGATTATTTTGGATTATCGGGAAATTATAAGGATTATTTTTAATACGGAAAATAGAAGGGGGTGGAAAATATTAGGAAATTGTAAGGATTATTATTAAGGATTGGTTTTCAGGCGGGAAGTAGAAGGGGATGGAAACGATAAGGAAATTATAAGGATTATTGTTAAGGATTATAAGGAAATTATAAGGGTTATTATTAAGAATTATTTTGAAGGCGAAAAATAGAAGGGGGTGGAAAAGATTAGGAAATTGTAAGGATTATTATTAAGGATTGGTTTTAAGGCGGAAAGTAGGAGGGGGTGGAAAAGATAGGGAAATTATAAGTATATTGTTAAGGATTATAAGGAAATTATAAGGATTATTATTAAGAATTGTTTTTAAGGCGGAAAGTAGAAAGGGGTGGAAAAGATTGAAAAATTATAAGGATTATTATTAAGGTGGAAAGTAGGAGGGGGTGGAAAAAATAAGGAAATTATAAGCATTATTGTTAAGGATTATAAGAAAATTATAAGGATTATTGTTAAGGCCGAAAGTATAAGAGAAAATTGTAAAGATTAGGAAAGCTATATTCATTGATTTCAAGCATTCGCATCTGGCTGATAATTAACCCCTTTTTTTGGTTCGAGGTTCTTTATTATCTTTATTATATTTTTTCACGTTCCATATCAACACGTGTAATACACTAACGATTATTTCTCTATCTGTACATATTCGTTTAGCATTCAGAAAACAATAGACACGCAATAAAATGAAAATACACGAACTTTCTCATCGACTCGATATCACGATGTATCCTTTACTTTGGTTATATTTTGTATATTCGTATGTTACAATATTCTCTACCTTTTCGTACGTTAAAATTTTCCGCAAATGCATACAAATTCTCAGCTTATTAGTAACGATTCGAGAGCGTCATTAACGGGCTTTTCTCGGAACGTTGATACCCTTCCAAGCTTTCCATTCTATTTCAATCCTCCTCGATCCGATGGGCGAAGCCTTTATAACGAATGATCATTTCTCAGAATAAACCAATTATAGTTACCCTGAATCGAATCCTTGTCCAATCGAAGCTTTAATTAAGCGTGTAATTGGCCAGAGCGATATCCGAAGAATACCCTAATCGCCAAATCTGATCACCCGAACAATTTCGCCAACTTTCAAACAGAATTCGATAGCGGTGGCATTCGCGCAAAAGCATTCTATCTCCGCCTTCTACGTGATCGAATCTGATGGAAGATCGACGACGAGCAACACTGAATGGGTTCTGGTCGTGTAATTCGCGTAACATTGTTGCAGGATAATATTCATTGGCCGTGGGCAGCATGTAACTCGATCATTCTACGCAATCTGGGTATATCGTGATCGTGATTCAGAAGACTCGCGCTCTTTTAATTTACCTCGTGACGCAACTTGCCTCGCCAACCAAGGCTCGAGATGAACAGATAAGGATCGCCCTGATTACAGTCTCTGAATGACGATCGCCTTAATTAACCCCTGGTGTCTCCATTAACCTTGGCCGTAGCTTTAATAAATCTTTGCCTGGGACCAATCGCGATTACGTAGAAGTCTACCCGAGAAAAGGACAATCTACTAATCCTTACATCGGCTCGAGGCTGCCCTTGAACGTCACCCATTCATTTCCAAGATTAAATTCCACCGATCGAAGCGCGACCGGAATTTAATCATTTGTTTTAACGCGTTGAACGCCATGGCGATTTTACTTGTTTCGATAAGATAATATCGTAATCATCCACGCGTTACGTTTATTCTTATTAAAATATCGTAGGTGTCACACCTTTTCTACGATACTTCCGATAGCATAGGGTAATTCGTTGGTAACACGTAGCAAGTGATTTTAAAAGCGTGCCTAAAATAGAGAACTTTGTTTCGTTTAATAAAACCAACGCGACTGGACGAAGAAGCTAATCATTAAATGGTTCAGTGTGAAACAATTCAAATGATTCGGTATTGTAGGAAAAAGCGAACAGAAGTGTGAAATTCGGTAGTTCGAGAAAGTGTACTTTGTAGAAACTGTATTTTGCGTGTAATATACCTATTTTTTTAAAAAATCTGTGATATCGTATTATCAATGTTCGTAAATCCAGTGTTAATATTAGGTTGGAGCAAAAATAGTCGCGCTTTTAATTATTTTATTAAGCGTACCAGCAACTAGTTCTTTATTTAGCCATTATTGAAGCGAATCCGCGTAAAACGACTCGTGAAGTTGCAGAAGAATATAACATAATTTATAATACATATAGCATATAACTTAAAAGTTAACATACACGTATCATTTGCATTTGTTCAATTTTATTTTACTTCCACATATCACTGAACAATTTTACTTTTTCACCACTGTATTGGTAAACAATCATACAGCGATTATTAACCCTTTCGCTGCGAAAAAAAATGGACAACCATTTGTGGCGGCTCTCCTGCACCCACCACTAGAAGGACATACGAAATAGGCTTCCTCGAAAGTATTCGCTCCAACTACCTCGTCCATATATATACCGCCTTTAACCTTCCTTCCAACATCACAAGTCTAAGGCAGGGCCTGCTAGGTAGCCGCACTGATGAGTCCACTAGCAGGCCCAGGACGAAACGCAACACCCTTCCTTTTCCTATCCTATCCCCTCTCCACAGCTCCACACATTTGTTAAATTAGTATAAATACGTCTTGTATAGCACAGTAGGATATTATTTCTATTAACATTCGTAAACATCGCACTATTATTAATGATACAGGCCAATATAATAGTTTACACATATGTACGATTTCTAGATTAATAAAAACGTGGCCTCTTCCACGAATCGAAAACGCTTTCGATTTCAAAGTACCGTAACGAAAGGATTTATTCCTGGTTCTCGATATTGAATGAAATATTTCACTTCACTATAAATTCTTTCACCGTAAAAGTGAATAAAATTCGTGTTATAGAGGGTTAACAGGTGCTTGACATTTAAACCTGTTGGAAGAATTAAGTAGGTAAAAAGTGCAACTATTTTTACGTCAATCTAGCATGTAAATCTAATAATACACTGCTCAAAACAATTAGGAACTCGCTACTCTGAGTGGTTTGATTGCGCCAACCGGTTCTGATCGCGAGTGAAAAGAAGAAAAGGAATGGTATAGATTCAATGGATTGACGTGTTATTTATACGATACGATGTTGAAACGATTGGGGGTCTTAGATTGATTCAGATTGAAAAGAAAGAGGTACAAAAACACCGATTACGATATATGATCCCCTAATCGTTTTGACCAGTGTATATTTACATACATAAAATACTAAATAGTATTTAAGTATAATACATGTATACTTTTATCAATATGAATAAAGAAGTAGAATTTAAATGCAGACTAGCTTCACCTTCCAAATATTACAGAATGCAATATTTTATTTTATTACACGATTATATTGGCCAACGAAGATTTGAATAAGTGCACAAAAATCTGCCGCAAGTTAATGGTAAAAATCATTAATAATAAAGTATATAGAATGGTTGCAACAATTGTCAAATAATGGCAACTTTGAAACACTTTTACAAGTGAAACTAATTTGTTAAAGAGAAGTTTTGTTTCGAAAGGAAAAGATTACAAGTGCTTATGGGTCTACTGTCAATGTTACTATTAGTAGCCTCATAATTACTTGCAATTGTCGCATACCGAATTGTTCTTATCCGGTTCAAACTAGAATTCTTTTATCCTCTCTTTCGCTTTCATATTTTTGTAATACCTAAAAACTTAAAAAAAAACAGAAAACTAAAAAACTATTTTAAAACAGGTGGAAAAAGAACCGAACGTTAGTTTGCATTGAAAATTATCGTTAAGTACAGATACATTTCTTAAACGAGCCGATGGAGTTATGAATATCTCTGTAATGTACTGCAAAGGTTTCAAACCACTACAAGATTCTTAACGCGTTTGCGAGCAATAAAAATGTGAATGAGCTGCAAAAACAAACAGCTGATTAACCAGTTAGCCATTACATTGAAGTGCTTGATGTATAAATAATAATAGTAATAATAAAAGTATATAATAATAAATGAACGCAACATAAAATTTAATGCACGATAACGTGGCTTATAAATTTAAATATTACAGCATTCATGTCACGCGGTTCTCATCAGAGAAAATTTCAATCCGTCTTACCATTTTATTATTCAAATTTTGAAATAATTACGTTGTATTCCAATTTCTCTTACTTACATTCCCTTATATATACGTGTACTTTGCATAGCACTCAAGACTCGTCCAAAATATGTAATCGTATTAACACTAAGTTCACGTTGACGCAATTTCAGATTTCATACCTAAAATTATAGATAAAATAAATATTATTTTTCAGTACATGTTAACTTTAATCAATACAATGGTATGAATATGTATTCTACGTGATTCTCTTCATCCTCACGAATATTTATATGCAGTATACGTATTTTTCCGCAAGATTGTCAAATTATGCACGTAACGTCCGAAAAACCTAGCGTTAATTAAATGAAATATGAATATCTGTATTTTAATACCGTGTAATGTTAAATATGATCGTGGGCTCTTTATATAACGTAACGAAAAACCAGAACGCGTCTCTCGTTCGCCTGACGCGTGTCCGCTGCTATATACGTTTCCTCGCTGACAAAAGTAAAATTCCAAAATTGGCCCGAGAACTTTTTCGAGCAAGAAGCCTGGCACTGTTGATAATCGTGGAATAGCAAGGAGTCTTTGCTGAACGTACCCGTAAATGGGCTCGGGTCCCAGACGCGCGCGCGATGATCGTCCTCTTTATTACCGAGGCGGTCCTCATTAATTTCGCTGCATTCGCGGTATTTCGAGCGTGAACGGTGAAAAAAAAAGAAAAAAAAAGGAAGCAGAGCGAAAGAGATGGAAAACACACGCGTAGGCGACAGGTGAGTTCGCGGGGAACGTGTTTACGCGGCATGGTTCCTCGCGGAGTGTCCTTCGTGGGGGCAACCGTGCGTGACGGACGTTACGAGACGTCGACGAGCCGCTAATGATTCCTGGCCACGTGATACCGTGCGCCGATCAAGAGAGGGAAAGATAGATAGAGAGAGAGAAAAAAAAAGCTAGAGACGCGTATAAGAATCACCGTCCGTAATTACGAAGTATCATTCGAGAGCCGTCCGCGTTCTCCAATCGCGAGAGAGAGAGAGGGATCGAATCACGGCTGTCTTTATCCTGAGACCACGTATCTCGCGCTATCCTCGACGACGACAGGTAAACTAGTTTGTCATCCGGCCTGCCTGCCTGCCTGCTTGCTTGCCTTCTTTCCACATTTATATATATATATCTTTCTTTACTTGTTTTTTGGGGGAGCTTTTTTTTCTGCATCGTCGATTGGCCGATTCGCGTTGGGGACAGTGAAATCGATCGCTTTCAGTTTCGCGCAACTTCGAAGAAAGTGACTATTGGCGGTAATTATGGAAGATTTGGTTTCGACCGCTGAGACGGTGCGGTGCGAGAATTTTTGCGTAACGTGAGGCATAAATGTTGCGATTGTATCGAGGCGTGAGAAATTGAAATTGGTGGAACAGCGTGGAATGTGTATGATATGCAACAATACGCAAAGTGTTAGAAGTACGATAGGTATATCTTTCACGTTGTTAAATAAAATTACATTTGAAGGGAGCTTAAATTAGCTACTTAAATCTTGTATTAAAATCATCTGGCTTTTAGATCGGAGATGTATTTATATCGAATTTTTGTTGCATCTACCAAAATTCCTGTAGAAATAGCGGCGTTATAAGAACATTGTGTGACCATCTTTTACATTTTTAACACTAGACTTATCATGCAACTCGTCAATTCGACGAATTTCAGATTTCACGTTTAAAGTTTAAAGTTACAGAAATCATAAGTATTATTTTTGGCAAAATTTATCTGGTTTTATTGTGATCTAGTTATCATAATGTAACATCCTCCTTTCTGCAATCCTACAACGTCTATTTATCGAGTAAACTATTCAAATTATAAAATCAATATCCGTAAATCTAGCGTTGAACAAAATTACGTTTGAAGAAATTTGAATTCGCTGAAAATTTACAGCATAAATCCTGCGCGAACATTTTTCCGTCACCTAATAGCTTTGAACTCTGATTAATTTAAATGCTACGAGAGAAACTCTGTAGTATATTATATGTATGTTTTTAGATCCCATTAGTCGAGTGGTTTCATCGTAGCAATTACGGGTTAAGGCTTAACAAGCACGCTTCAATTGCCCATTCTCTGATGAGGAGACATTTATCCGTGTCAATTATGCAAATTGAGCGCGATTCATTGTATAAGAAGAAGGATAGTTGTAACCTTTTAAAGACCACTATTATTTAACGCCACGTTTCATTTGCACGTTTTCTCATTCAATTTACATTGTCGTGTTCTGTGTTTTAACACTATAATCGTCCCGAGAACATTCCACCATTTTACACGGTAATTTTTCCCATCTTCCACTTGAATTCTACGATCTCGCCAAGTCTAGACGCACTGCCGCGATCTTTGAAATTCTGTCTCAAACCGGTATCATCCCGAAACGTTAATGGTCTTTTAATTTTCCTCGTCGTTTAGACGGAGACGTGATCGCGTTCGTTAACAAATTCAGCCTAATTGGGAAACTGATTGTGTAACGTGCATTCTACGCTAGATACGAGATGCTAAAAACAGTGTTAAACGCTCTGATAACACTTCTCTGCTTATTCACCAATATTGGCCCTTATATAAATATCGTCTTTAAAGAGAAGAACATTTTTCCGAAGGAATGG
This sequence comes from Eucera pruinosa, assembly GCA_028830335.1. Taxonomy (NCBI): domain Eukaryota; kingdom Metazoa; phylum Arthropoda; class Insecta; order Hymenoptera; family Apidae; genus Eucera; species Eucera pruinosa. Next base: position 16,834,720 of record JAMYCR010000006.1, read on the forward strand.
TACATACTTTCAGCCTTTCTTATAAACTCTTTGCACTCACGAGGCGATTCCCACTCGCAACAATTATTTTCGTCGACATGTGTATATTATTTTAACACATTGTTCGCGGCCGGTTTATGTTACAGCTATTGTATTTCAAGTGCACGTTTCATGATCACAGTCTGTCATCCGACCCTAATTCCACGAATCGTCGGGTACCTAGTACCTATTACGTGTCTCACAACGGCTCTGGCGCCTAATTTTTACCGTACAACGCGTTTTAAGCGTCTCCCGTTCTATACCAACGGTATGCAAAAGACGCGTTTAAACGTCTCCCGCAAACAACGAGTTAATATGTTAATATATTATTTTAATATTTAATATTTTACGTATAGTAGTTTAAGAAGCTACCAATTTTCCAATATACAGTGTTGCCTTGGATATTGGCCGAGGTTCGGCACCGAATCTGGCCAAAGTTGAAGGGAGGTAAATCTTTCAGGAAATCCTGAGTGTCTCCTTGTTCATAGAGAGCGATTGAGAAAGAGATACACAGAGCAGGACTCGTCGACTTTTCACGGTAGGTGTAAAATCATATGTACTTGGCCACCGGAACATTTCCAAAGTGATTTCCAAGAACTGATGGGGATAGCGACCGGCCAATATATCCAAGGCAAAACCCCGGCCAATATCCAAGATAATACTGTATCAAGTTCCAATTGTAAGAGTTCTCCGCAGTAAAATGGCCTAAAATAGTGCAAAGTATAATAGATCATCATCACAGATGTTCTTAATTTCGACAATGCTTGTCTGTCGCTATAAAACACCCTTCGATTCTCCGCACTAATTAGCGCGACGATCATTTCAGAATACTCGAGCGAACGAAGATGAGGTTCCTGGTAGCTTTCGCGTTTATCCTGGCGGCGTTCTGCGCGATAAACATGGTGCAAGCCGACGACTACATCCATCTGCCAGGGAAAACGTGCAAGGATGCTCCAGCCTGTCCAGATGGTAGACCATGCGTGATGGCTCCTCCTCGTTGCAACGTGGGTACTTGCGGCACCGAACCTGTACCCACGTGCGGACCGAAGCCCTGAATATCCCAGTACCGTTCCAGGCACAAGTATACCGCACCGAAGCCGCTAGTTATCTTGCTTCTTCATCGACTCACGCGTATCCTAACCGACGTTGCTATGGATAAGTACGTCGTACTGTAATCGCTCTCTTAAATAAACACCGAACAGCTATGTATTTCGCACTCTCCTGTATTTTGCTTTTCATTTTCCGACGCTTTTGCAACACCATGTTCCAATTCGATATTCGTGTTCCTTCGGTGGAGAGAAATTGGTGAACAATGGTACATATAAAGTGCCGAGAAGATTACAAATTGAAGCCATTCCCTGTATTTTTGGTTTCGTTTCGCGACGCTTTTGCGCAAGTGCTCCAATTGAACGATTCGTATTGAACAATGTTAGAATAGGCGCCAAGAAAGATTACAAATCGAAGCCAGCTTGTATTTCGCTGCTTTCATTATCGAAAGGTTTTCCACCATGTTTCAATTGGATAATTCGTATTGAACAATGTTAGAATAGGCGCCAAGAAGATTACAAATCGAAGCCAGCTTGTATTTCGCTGCTTTCATTATCGAAAGGTTTTGCACCATGTTTCAATTGGAATTTCATTTGGTTCGTATATTGAACATAATATGTAGTATCGTGGCGAGCCGTATCGCCTTGTGTAGCCGAAAAAAGGAAACTGGGCGCCGCTGGCGGGGATATCGAACCCAGATGTTCGGGTCACTAATCGATCGCGTTAACCACTAGACGCCATAGTCCCACTGGGCCTTTTATCATGTGTCTAACGTCTTTATTCGGCATATACTGTCGTCTCTCTTTTCAATTGGGTCTAGAAGAGTCCACCATCCTACAAATGTTACATATAAGTACCAAGAAGATTACAAATTGAAGCAATCTTGTATTTTAGCTTTCATTCTCTCACGCTTTTGGACCATGTTCCAACTGAAAATTAGTTCGATTTGTCTCGAACAATGTTACGTATAAGTACCAAGAAGATTACAAATTCAAGCAATCTTGTATTTTTGCTTTCATTCTCTCACGCTTTTGGACCATGTTCCAACTGAAAATTAGTTCGATTTGTCTCGAACAATGTTACGTATAAGTACCAAGAAGATTACAAATTCAAGCAATCTTGTATTTTTGCTTTCATTCTCTCACGCTTTTGGACCATGTTCCAACTGAAAATTAGTTCGATTTGTCTCGAACAATGTTACGTATAAGTACCAAGAAGATTACAAATTCAAGCAATCTTGTATTTTTGCTTTCATCTTCGAAAGCTTTTGGACCATGTTTCACTCGAAAACTAGTTCGATTTGTATCGAGCACTGTTCCATATAAATGCCAAGAAGATTACAAATCGAAGCAATCTTGTATTTTTGCTTTCGTTTCTTAATGGTTTTGCATCGTGTACCAATTGGAAATGAGTTTGATTTGCATCGGACAACGTTACGTACAAATGCCAAGAAGATTAAAAATTCCAGCCATCTTGTATTTTGCTTTCACCTTCGAAAGCATTTGGACCACGTTCCAATCGGAAATTCGTTTCTCCAATGGAGAGAAATTACGAAGTTCGATTGAATTCGGCGAACAATATTACAAGTGACGAGAAGATTGAAAATTGAAGCTACCCTTGTATTTTGCCTTCATTTTCCGACGCTTTTGCACCGCGTTCCAATCGGATATTCGTTTCTTCAATGGAGAGAAATTGCAGAGTTCGATCGAATTCGTTGAACAATGTTACAAGCGACGAGAAGATTGAAAACTGATGCTACCTTGTATTTTGCTTTCATTCTCCGACGCTTTTGGACTAGATTCGATTGGGAATTCGTTTCTCGAAGAAAGGGATATTTCGGAGTTCAATTGAACCACTTAAGAGTCACAATGGCGAACTCGACAGAGACATGTTTCCAGGAAAAGTTGTTTTAAACATATTTTACATCGGAAAGAAAGGCGACGTTGCTGAGTGTACTTCTAAAAAATTTCAAACAATTTATACACGGTATAAAATCCTTGTTGTCAGGTGTACCAATGAATAATACACTTCTCTCATTAGATTCAACAATTGTTTTTGGTAAAATCGAATACCAACTTGATATATTAATACCAATCTTAGATAAATCGTTGTCGAGTTGTAATTTTTTGGACCTTTTCGACAAGCAAAACCAACTCACTCCTGCTTGAAACCTTAAGCTTAAGATAAATTCAATTCAATGACCCGTTTCAAAATAGTACATTACTTGCTGGTACGCCTAATAAAAACATCCGAATACTTTTTTGCGATAAAACCCGAGCTTCATCATAATTGTTCGAACTCGAAAGAAGCGACAACTCCGAATGATTACAATGTCGATCAGCAACTATACACACGCGTAACTATATACTATACATACACAAACGTTTACGTTTCTTCTACTTCGTATCGCCAATTTTCACATCTTCGTTTCCCCTTCGCCGCATTCATTTCGTTTGCCCCTTCGACTTCTAAATTCTCAGATTAATTATGGAAGAGTCGAAGAATGCTGGCGAATAATCGCGTATAAACTCCCAGCTATCTCCGCGACCTGGAAAAGATTCCAGTCCGCACAACACGGTTGCACAACTCGTCGTCGTTGTTGTTGGACAAAACAAGCTTGGCCGCGCGAGCGAATTCTTCGCAGTGACTCAGAAAACACGATTACCAAAGAAGAAGACAGGTTGCACAGGCTTCTCCTCTCTCCTTCCCTTCTCGTGTTCGCCGACGCGTGTGTGTGCTTTCCAGCAGCACGCGCGTTCATCATCGATTGCAGCGAATTTGTCTTGCCGGCGAGACGAGACGAGACGACGCGACGCGACGAGACGAGTCGAGACCGTTCACCGTCCGCGAAGGGCACACAGCGGTGTACCTCGTAAAGCGATACCGGAAATTGCGGTAAAGTGGTGTAAAGCCGGCGACAAGGGTGGCCATCGACTTTCTCCGCAGTCGAATACCCGATACCCCCCCCCCCCCCCGTCCACCGGATAGCTCGTTCTCGTCTTTGATACACGAAATTACTTGGAAACTGGGGGAGGTGGATATATCCAGGCGCGTGTTACGGTGGCATCCGCTAAAGGGAAAGTTTGCTTCTTCTCGATGTCGCGCAAACTTTTTCGACTCGTTCACCCTGTTACGGACACCACCACGCGTTAGGTTGCGTCCTAATCAATGATCACTAGGGTATATGTACCGCCTACTTCCACTTTAAGGTTCGCGGCGCTTTAACCCTTTGCGGACTAGAAGTAATGACACTTGTGAGAGTACTTTAGTTTTGAATTCCACGACTTTGAGTTTTCACGCTTTTCAGTTCCAAACCATTTAATTTCCAACGATTTCAAATGTTTATTATAACGTTAAGTATTCATTGCATTTAGTTTTGTGCTTTAATAGTCGACGTGGGTTCGGAAAGCCAAAAAATGATTAGGCGACTATTTGTCGACGTTCGTCCGCAAAGGGTTAATACTTAACGGACGGGTCACGTAAATTTACATTTTTCCATTCTGTACTTCCTAGGACGGGCCACGTAGATTTACGTTTTTGCTCGAATTTTTATTACGCTGCGTTAGTAGTTTTTCACTTTTATGCGTATTGGGTTTTTTCGTGTTACCATTAGTTGTAGTACTATCTGTCTGTTGAACCTACTTACGTAGTTTTGCTTTTTAGGTAGTATTTTTTTAGTAATTTTGTAACCGTGAATATGGCAAGCGAAACAAGATACATATGTCAATTCTGTGTCAGGTTCCACTTCGCACGGATGAATGTTTTACAAAATATCACACTCGTAAGAAACGCTAGGCGTGTAAATAAATATCTTTGTAAAATTTTATCAAAAATAGCGTTGATCTTTATAAAATTGCAACGCTTTAAAACCATACGTACACGTTTATTTAATTCTCTTAAAAGATGCCCGGAAACCGAGAAAGACAGAGAAACAAAACAATCCGTCTGTTAAGTGTTAAGTGACTTTGTTGAACTATTTTCGAATTAAATTGTACAATGTGCATTTTTGATAAATTCCTAGAAACATTCACGGGACGAAATCAATTTCTGTTTAGGTTCCATTCCAACGGTCGTATAATTCAATGGCCTAAATCTGCGGGAAAAAATTCGCAGTCTATTTACAGATGATATCGAAGGAAGGATAGTTTCACGAGTTTTTAAAGCGTCCACAGAAACGGAACTTTCTCGAACCTCATCGTTCCCCGTTTTATCGGATGGAATGTTTACAGCGTGGCAATATTTCGAGAGACACTCGAGTGAAATTCGCGCGACAGTCGTCTTAAATGGGGAGCGTGTATCGCATAAGGCGAGGGATATCTCCGCCAGTTAAAATGCATACGAACTGAGGAACGTCAACGCAGGCTTGTCGGTCGTTCAATTCGATAAAATCGTGGTTCAACCTACGCGAACCAGAGATCCTCGCCTTTTCCTGTCTGGAAATCTCTCGAGTTTCACTCCAAACGTTCGCCTTTCTCCCAAGCCATGTTTGCCTTGAAATTTACCGTCTGTTTGCTTTCAAAACCTTTCCAATCCTTCGGGAGACAAGCACCTGTTGGTTACAATAGTATTTGGTCCATTTTTCTTTCCACGTCTCACGAAATTCTGCCCCGTACGACGAATTGCAAAGCAACAACGCGCGCGTTGAAAAATTCCGTGCGAATTCAGAGGCTTTCGGTCGACTAATTTCTACGTCCTTCTATTCAAAGAATCCTGCATTTTAATTCAGTCGAAATATTGAATTGCACCGTGTTAAATGCAAGCTTTTCTTTCGACTGTTTCACATTCTTCGGATGGAAGAGATTTTCAAGTACTTTTAGCAACCGAGTTTAGTTACAAAACGAAGGTACTTTAGTTACTAACATGATTATGTTTGTAATGTATATTTGTATGTTAGCTACTAACACGAAGGAAGAACCTTTTAAGCTCTGGAAGAATCATCCAAGTACCTATTTTAAACTCTAAGCGTTCATCCTTTTAATCTTTCACGAATCCAAGCAAATACTCTTCGTATGCACCATTTCATTTCTGCTTCAACTTGAAAGAATCTTAAATCCTACGCGCAACTATGCTTTTAATTCTTGGAAAATTCCAGCAAATATTCTTTATTGTTGACGATTTCTTTTTTATCTTCCACTTGAAAAGAAATTGCAAGCAAAGGTGTTTTCGTGCGACTATTTTCAACGCGTCTTTCTGCTTAAAGAATTCTCAATCCCACGCGCGTTCATCCTTTTAATCTTCCACGAATCCAAGCAAATATTCGTCATATGCACCATTTCCTTTCTGCTTCCGCTTGAAAGAATCTTAAATCCTACGCGCGACTATGCTTTTAATTCTTGGAAAATTCAAGCAAATATTCTTCATCGACGACGATTTCTTTTTTATCTTCCACTTGAAAGGAAATTGCAAGCAAAGGTGTTTTCGTGCGACTATTTTCAACGCGTCTTTCTGCTTAAAGAATTCTCAATCCCACGCGCGTTCATCCTTTTAATCTTCCACGAATCCAAGCAAGTATCCTTCATCGTGGACGAATTCTCTCTTTATTTGCATCCGAGAGTCGGTTGAATCCTTCGCCTGCTTGCGATATCGCGTAGACCGGAAGCTTCTCGGATGACTCGTGGTCGGGGAAGCGGGCAATCGGGACACTTTCCCAGCGGCTAAGCTGTCGAGAGCGGAGAAGAAAGGAGCAGCGAAAGAAGGCGATGAAACGGACGTCGGATAAAGGCGGGACCAGCAGTGCAGCAGCAGTGAGAGCCTTAAAAAAACGTATCCACGCGCTAAGTCGTTAATGTCCTGCCGTCTGTCTGTCTGTCTGTCTGGGCTCCGTCACAGACGTATTATTTTCCGTCGGAAAAGAACTCTTTTGCTCGACGCGACGCGGCGACGTGCTCCGCCGCATCATCCTGATGAAATATGAAGCCACGATCCGCCGGGCGAGTTCTCAAACCCGTGGTTCGGTCCCATCGTAAAGGATACCACACGGAAAACGGACTCGAGACTCGAGATTAAATCGTTTGAGAGGGACACGTTTACGAGTGAATCATATTCGGTCGATGGGTCGATGAAAATGCAATGGCTACAGCAAGTATTCGTACGTACTTCAATTATTTGACCAAGACACATATTTTTAGCAGATTTTACATTTCAATCGTTAAACTGCTATTTATCTTATATTTTACAGGCATCTTTGCATTATATCGTTCTCTCTTATATTTAACATTAATCGTAGCGATATTTTACGCGTATTTATTCAACAAATCATCCCGAGTGATTAGACAATAAAAGGATTGTCATAAAGTTAGACGAACGAAAGAGATAACAATGAATGTAGAATCTTGTATGAAATAGTTCGAAACCGGTCACTTGACAGGGCGTGGTATGATCAGTGTTAATATACTTGTTTATTTTATGCCGCTATTAATATATCTGCTATCTTTACCTTTTGATATATCCTTATAAACCTGTATACCTATTTAATTGTACAACTTTTCATATTTTTCCTGCCCTTATCTCTAAATATAACCTTACAAAAACGAAACAAATATATCCTTTTAATTTATGTAACTTTTAATATAACTTACTGTCCCTATATTTACATATATCCTTACAAACGTGTATACTTATTTAATTGTACAACTTTTAATATTCTTCCTGTCCCTATCTCTAAATATATCCTTCTTAAAACAAATATACTCTTCTAATTTATGTAACTTTTAATATAACTTACTATCCCTACCTTTAAATATATTCTTATAGACATATATACCTATTTAATTGTACAACTTTTCATATTCTTCCTGTCCCTATCTCTAAATATGTCCTTACAAAAACGAAACAAACGTACCCTTTTAATTTATATACATAACTTTTATTATAACTTACTGTCCCTACCTTTAAATATATCCTTACAAACGTATATACTTATTTAATTGTACAACTTTTAATATTCTTCCTGTCCCTATCTCTAAATATATCCTTCTAAAAACAAATATACTCTTCTAATTTATGTAACTTTTAATATAACTTACTATCCCTACCTTTAAATATATTTTTATAGACATATATACCTATTTAATTGTACAACTTTTCATATTCTTCCTGTCCCTATCTCTAAATATATCCTTACAAAAAGGAAACAAATGTACCCTTTTAATTTATATAACTTTCAATTTTACTTACTGTCCCTACATTTACACATATATTCCTTACAAACGTATATACTTATTTAATTGTACAACTTTTAATATTCTTCCTGTACCTATCTCTAAATACAGCCTCACAAAGACAAATATACTCTTTTAACTTACGTAACTTTTGATATAACTTACTATCCCTACCTTTAAATATATCCTTGCAAACATGAATCCCTATCGTTACAATATTTCTATCCCGCCTCTATCTTACTACTCATCGAATCTCTATCTTTTCTTTTTAACACAGAGAGGGAGAATTTTGTATCGCCACGAAGTTTGCGCGTCTCACTGTAAATTGGAACTCGGTCCAGCGAGCACGTAACAAGATGATCGGGAACCGATAGTTGGCAAACGCGATTTTTTCCAATGAAAATGGAGGGGCAGCCGGTAAATTCGTTAAAGGGGTCAAGTAGGCGAGCCCTTTTCGAGATGGTAAATTCCTTGACCGACCCCTCGGTGACCCTTTTCCTTCTCTTTTGTCCCGGCGACGAAAAAGAGACGAGCAACCGGGCGCCTCGTTTTTGATCCGCCAAGGGAGGATCGTTGAACGAAGATGAACCGAGTAAGAGGGGTGCGCGCACCGTTTCAAACGGTCCTTTTGTGACCGCTGGGACAAAAGAGGTAACCCACAGACACGTCTATATTCTACGTCGAACGCTATGACGTTGCCGGTAAAATGGCATCGCTGTGTTCTTCCGACGCGCGTTCAGGCGAACCCTTTCAACGATGCCTTCTAACCCCTGTGCCCCCGCGAGTAATCCGCTTGACACAATGAAATTTCCCGAAATAGGCTGCGTGAAAGCGCAACTCCGTTGAGTGCATCCTTGACTCCTTAAATCGATTATTGCTGTATCGCGGCTTGCGAGGGTGGCTCTTTAACCCCTTTGCTGCTGGGGCGGTGCATCCGCGATCGATACAGGTTTACGTGTTTACGGGAAAATTTGGTCTTATTGCTTCAGCGGCGATTGCAGGCAAATTAACTTGAGATTGGGTAATTGGAAGTCTGAGAAATCGAGAGATTGGAGACGTGAGTGACTGGGAAATTGAGAGATTGAAAACTCGAGGGATTGGGAAATTGAGAGATTGAAAAGTTGAGGGATTGGGAAATTTAAAGATTGGGGAGTTGAGAGTTTGGGAAATTGCGAGTTTGTCAGATTGAGAGACTGAGAAATATGCGAAATTGCGAAATTAAGACGTTGGGAAGCCAGGCGTTTTAGGGACAAATAAATTAGGGAATGTAGACATTGGGAAGTTGAGAGGCTGGGAAATTGAAAGATTGAAAAATATCAATCACGATACCCTTAACCCCTTGGCGTACGATAACGAGTCACAATCGTGACAAGAATCACGGTGTCGATTCGATAAAATGATCATGCAAGTATATAAATATATATAATCGTATAAATACTATATAAAGCTAATGAACAACTTACATACGTGGTATGCATCAATATTTAAAAAAAAACGGCAATGGGTTAATTATCCCGCCGCGTAAGAAACCACCGAAACAGTAATAATATTCGTAAACGAGAGAATTTAAAAAGTATCTAGACGAAAAACTTTCTCCCACGATGTAAGAGTAAAAAATATCCCACAGCGTTGGCAACCACTAAAGGCGGTAATAATATTACGAATTATAGAATTCGTAGAGGAGCTAGACGAGAAATAATCGATGAATACCACCCGGGAAACGCGCGTGGCGAACGAGGACAAGGGAAATCAGCAATGACAGGCAGACGATGGGAAGCGCGAGGGGCGAGGAATGGTGATTTGACGGAAAATATGGAATCGGACAGAAGCGACGCGACCGGGCTCTCACTGTGGGAAGTGTCGGTGCGGGATAAACGAAATTACAGGGACGCGGAAAGTTTATTTGAAATTCCTCTGTGAAATCGATCGTCCGGTTGGTTAGCTGCTCCTCCCTTCGCCCGCCGTCGCTCCATTCCTACCGGATTAAAGTTTAAAGGGTAGTAGTCGATTCTGCATAAGCTTACCGAGAGACAGACGAAGGGGACGAGAGCGGGCAGAGACAACGCCAGACGAACGGATCGGGCTTGACGAGGTTCCCTGCTGCTAGGTTTCGAGAGAGATAGAGAGAAACGGGGAAAAAGCAGAGAGAGAGATTGGAAAGACGAGAGCAAAAGACAATCTAAATGTGACGCGTGGAGAAAGAGGGAAGACGAGAGAGGGATAAAAAATGAACGAGACGTTTCGGGGATGAATATGGAGGGAAAGGAAGAGGAAGAAGAGGGAACCGGAAGGACGGAAACATCGTCCTGTTCCTGAGAGACGGATCTATTCGACCGACGAGACCTATACCCATCCCTTCCAATCGAATACGACACCGGCAAAAATTACGGAACTCCATTATCGGGTGTCGGAATGCTCTTCACCTCTGGCTGAAGAAGACTCGCCTCGTGTTTCGTTAGCGTCCTATCGAACACTCGTCACCACCTTTTTCCACGCGATTTTACGATACGGCATCTTTGCATTCGGTATTTTAAGCGTTTAACAATTTAACGATCTAGTAATCTCGTAATACCATGATCCAGTAAATTCAAAGATATAACAAGTCATTCGTACAATTCGATAACAGCGAACGATTCTGTAATCCAATAATCCAATAGTGAAGCAAACCAATGATACGACAATTCAGCGGTTCAACGATCCAATAATCCAACAGTTCAACAAGCCAGTAATTTAACAATTCGACAATCCGATAATTCAATGATACAATAATCTAGCAATCGAAAAATTCATCGCTTTGTTGCCAATTTTTACAACTTCAATAATACAACAATCGGACAACTGAACAGTGTAACAATTTCCCATTCTATATATCAATTTGACAACTCGAAAATCTATCACATTGTTGCCAATTCCCACAACTTCCATAATCCAATAATCCAACAATTTACCAATTTACCAATCTATCAATCTATTAATCCAAAAATTCATCGGTCTGTGACCAATTTCCACGACTTCAATAATCCAGCAATTCAACAATTTAACAATTTACTAATTTACCAATCTATCAATCTAGTAATCCAAAAATCCATTGCTATGTTACCAATCCCCACGACTCCAATAATCCAAGAATCTGACAATTGAACAATTCAACAATTTACCAATCTATCAATCTAGTAATCCAAAAATCCATCGCTCTGTGACCAATTCCCACGACTTCGATAATCCAGCAATTCAACAATTTACTAATTCACCAATTTATCAATCTAGTAATCCAGAAATCCGTTGCTTTGTTACCAATCCCTGTGACTTCAATAATCCAAGAATCTGACAATTGAACAATTGAACAATTTACCAATTTACCAATCTAGTAATCTAGCAATCCAAAAATTCATTGCTTTGTTACTAATTCCCACATCGCCGATAATCCAATAATCCGACAATTTACCAATTTTCCAATCTAACAATCTAGCAATTCACAAATCTAGAATTCTTCCCAATCTACACATCAATCTAACAATTCAAAAATCCATCACATTGTTACCAATCCCCGCAACTTAAACAACCTAATAATCTGACAATTGAACGATCCAATAATTTACCAATCTATCGATCTAGTAATCCAAAAATCCATCGCTTTGCGAGCAAGCCCCACTACTTCAATAATCCAATAATCCAACAATCTATTTCAATAATCCAATAACCCAACAATCTACCAATTTACCAATTTACCAATCTATCAATCTGATAATCCAAAAATTCATTGCCTTGTTACCAATCCCCACGACTTCAATAATCCAAGAATCTGACAATTGAATAATTCAACAATTTACCAATCTATCGATCTAGTAATCCAAAAATCCATTGCTTTGCGAGCAATCCCCACTACTTCATTAATCCAATAATCCAACAATCTACTTCGATAATCCAATAACCAAACAATCTATCAATTTACCAATTTACCAATCTATCAATCTAATAATCAAAAAATCCATTGCCTTGTTACCAATCCCCACGACTTCAATAATTCAAGAATCTGACAATTGAACAATTCAACAATTTAGCAATCTATCAATCTAGTAATCCAAAAACCCATCGCTTTGCGAGCAATCCCCACTACTTCAATAATCCAATAATCCAACAATCTACTTCAATAATTGAATAACCAAACAATCTACCAATTTACCAATTTACCAATCTATCAATCTAATAATCCAAAAACCCATTGCAACGTCGATAACCAAATATAATCCGACAATTTACCAATTTTATATTACTCAATCGAACAATCCAGCAATCGAAAGATCTAAAACTCTTCCCGATCTACGTACGTATGCATCCAACAACCCGAAACCCATTCGCATTTTCACAAATTCGCGGGACTTGAACTTACTGCACCCTGTTTATCCCTGTGATTAGCTTCGACCTGTATGGTGACGGTCCTATCGGAGCTGTGATCGCCGGGGCAGCAAAGCCACGACCTGGACCTGGTTAATCCCTTCGGCTCCTCTTCCTCCTCTTCGCCGTCTTCGTCCTCCGTGGTAGCGCAATGAACATACACCAGATCGTCTCTACGCGGTGTATCGAGGATCTCTTTGCCCACCGGTGAAACGTGACTCGGCTGCACCGTGTACCTGGTCGCCTGTTGACAGTGTTGTTGATGTTGCACCTGCACTCTCTGTTGGTGCAACCTGTCCACGTAATAAGTCGGCTCCGCGGAGCCATTGTTCACGGCCACGGTGAACCCCGCCACCTTGCGTATCTTCTCTTTTAATTCTTCCTCAATGCAGCAGCATCTTTCTTCCGGCCCATCAACGCACGTCTTCTACACGCTCCTTTCAAATTTGCCTCGCGATCAATGAAAACGCCCGTTTTTTTTCTTTACGTTCGAGGATCTTTTCGCGCTCGGCTGGCAAGTCTGCGAGTTTCTCGCCGGCTATTTTATTCTTCACCCGATTGTCACGCTTCCCGCTTTGAAAAAAGCTCGCGCGCCGCGAAGCTGTTTAAGCGAGACAGGCTCTTCGTCACGGTTGGTTACGCGAAGCAATGCGACGATCGAGTGACTGGCGACAAGATATTGCGACATTGTAGCGATCGGTAGTGGAATCGAGCTGCGGGTTTTTTTTTTTTCGAGTCGCAATTAGGTTAACAGTGGATACTACTACCTCCTCGTCACCGAGTAACTGTTTCGTTTTATGGCTTGTCGAAGATAAATGCCGCCTGCTAGAAGACAAAGGCCTCGAGTGGTGAAAGCGTTGCGCTCCGATCGCGGAGAATAAAGGGTGAAGTTGGAGTTCGAATAAAGGCGACACGATGAAAGATCGATGGGACAGCGAGTGATCTACGATACGTCTCGCGACGTATTAATTCTTAGCTCCTTTCGGCTGTTGAGTAATTTTTCCACCCACGCTATTCGATCGAAAATAGGAAATATAGAAAATCAAATTTCCGTCGCGTAATCGGTGGAACTAAAGGAGCATTATTTTTATAATTATTAACCCTTTGTACTCCAAAACTATTTTAATAATAATACCGGTAACTTGAATACTCTTTTTCTGGTTCTAATGAGAATTTAGTGTTATTCCGTATTTTGGAAATAGGAAGAGTAGCCTTTAATTTGCTTTGTTTCGAGAGAAATAGAAATTGAGTCAGTAGAAATGAATAAAAATCTTAAATCTCGAATTACGAGAAAATTTGTAGGGGCGCCAACAGAGTGCAATGGGTTAACTCTAGTCTACGAGTGATCCACGAAGGATTGCGACTCGAATATCACGATTAGACACCGTGCTTCTAATTAGTTACAATTTTAACTCTACTCGCGTACCATCGAACTATCGGTTTATCGAATACAAAATGATTTCGCGTCCGATGCAACGATGTTGCAGAAATAAATATCGTAGCTTAATTTTTCGCAGCAATCGTAAAGTTAATAGAGACAATGGGGTTTAATTGTATTCTTAATTCCCGCGGAAAATATCGTTTCACGGTTCGGCCAGCAACGCCGTCAACTGATTTCGCGAAAGCTCGTCGAAATCGCGGAAAAGCTCGAGCACCGAGACGCGGAACGTTTAATGGCGTGGAGATTTGCCAGGCTGAAGTTTTTACATTTTCAACGTGTTTAACGAGCACGCCATTCCGGTTGCTCGTTAACTTGTCATTAGTGGCCCGGTCAAACGTTGGTCTTCGATGCTCTCCCCTGTTCGTTAGCTTTTCAACGATGCGGCGCCGTTTTCGACGCTAGGCCGCCACTCGTCCATTCGACGACTGTGCAACAAAACACCGAAACAGCGTGGTGCAATATTGTCCGATTCTTCTTTGCGTTTACTGTTCATCGGGCTTCGATGATACCTTCGGCTGTTCAACTCGTCGAAGATCGAATTCGCGTACCGTGAAACGGTAACTCTTTCCAATTGTAACAACCGAAATAATTATATTCAAACACGCGTCGGAGAATTTTGCATTAGGAATTGGCATAGGAATTTTTCAACGAGTAGTAGTCACTGTAACGTCACCTATTCGTTACTTTAACAGTGCCACGAATGCGAAACAATGAAATATCGTACGTAATTTATGCTCGCGATATGCTCAACCTTACAAATTGAAATTACGAATTTAGAATTGGAATTGAAATTTGTTAATAAATACGATGTATTTTTGTCGCAACCAGAGCATAATTTCTACCACGAGTGTAACTCGTTATTGTAAGGCAAAGAGTCAAGATGATAGAATTTTTTCGCTGCTAAATATATATTGAAAGAGAGAGAGAAACTTAATTTTGCGTTGAGTTGCATTTGGAAGAATCTTAGAATTTGTAATACGTAATTATATTAGTCTTCCATATGTCATTTTCTTTAAATTAGAACCACGTGATAATTATTTACCACAAAAAAAGAACAAGATATATTGAATTAAGTTATTGAACTAGCTTAGTATAATACGTAAATGTAATAGAAAAATGCTTCATCGTCAAAGTATTAAATTAAAGTTAGAATAATACAATGTTCATGTGAAACTACTAATGGATCTCCTTTTCACCGCTTTGGTAGTTCTAAGTTGAGAATTCTAAGCTGGGAATAGTTCTGTTAAGAATTCGCGTCTTCGTAACCCTTTCGCTACGAAGGACGTATAAAACTGAACCCTAGTTCGTTAAAACACGGCCAATACTTTCTTTTACATCGCAATAATATTTAAATTGTTATTCGTATTCAATAATACCAAGCTCTTACACCATTCCTAAATAAATCTCAAACGTATCGTCGCTCGAGCATCAGAGAAACACTTTTAGCGAAAGAGTTACGAGGAGTTAGTTCTGAAAAAAACGAAATCCTTCGCATCGGAAGGAAGATTGATTTCCCTTAAAAGAATCATTTGCAATGCTCCACGCGTAACTCAAGTCACTCTAGTTTAACGAACAACGAACGGTCACTGGCTCCTCGATTGCTTATAATTGAGCTCGCAACAGGCTTGCAGTTAGCGCGAACGCGTCGATTTAGAAGGCTGCTTAATTGCTCTGTTAGCGTCTATCGATTGCGAACGGGATCGCGCCGCGAAGCGGCGAAATAAATTAATTGCTCGACCGGCAATTATGAGACGCGAAGAAGGGGAGGAGATTTCTGTCGCGGACTTAACGAGGCCCTTATTGCCGCCGGCAATTAGTTTTTATGCGCGACCAATGCGATCAAAGCGACCGCGGGTTACGCTGCATTCTACTGTGATTCACTTGGGTAAACCAGCCACGTACTGTCACCTATCCGTTCACCGCCACTGTCACCTGCTATTTTGTTTAAAATACCAAATACGGTAAACGTACCACGTACCCGCCACTTTAAGGTTCGCGCTTCGAGTAACTTTATTTAACTATTTTTAGAACGTACTTAACGCGAAGATCGTTCCAGTTTCGAGCATACAATTGTTTAACCGCTCCTCTATTTATGAACATTCTTTTTATACGTTCAATGTAACAAACGTCATTGCTACGTAATTGAAACGGTATAACAAAATCCACGATTCTTCGTACTGTCACTTGAAAACGTTTCATTTAAATTGAAACACGTTTTTACATATGTACATATATTAACACGTCAGTTTGTGTAAAATGATACAGGATTATAAGATCGCGGATAGATAGGACGATTTGGATATTCTACGTAACTAACCGTTTGCGGACGAGAAGTAATAACACTTGTGAGATTACTTTAGTTTTGAATTCCATGACTTTGAGTTTTCACGCTTTTCAGTTCGAAACCATTTCATTTCCAACGATTTCAAAGGTTTATTATTACGTTAAGTATTCATTGCATTAAGTTCCGTGCTTTAAAAGTCGACATGGGTTCGGAAAGCGAAAAAATGATTAGGCGACTATTTGTCGACGCTCGTCCGCAAAGGGCTAATCGTATCGTAATACTGACGTACGAATGATTACAAAAATTCTATTGCGTTGGAGAAAAAGTTTACGCATGCTTTTAACAGATGCCAGTCCAATTCTTGAACACCTATACATACATATATATACGTCCATGGTAGCGAAAGGGTTAAACTTTCAGCAGCATCTTAAAAATACACCATTATTTAGTGCTCCTTTTAGAAGTAAACAATTTTTAACGTAAACTCACTAATATATCCTCGTAAACCAAAATCCTTCAATGATTTATATATTTTTGCATACCGCATGCGTTCCGTATCTCTTAGCGCGTTGAAACGTTCAATTTATGCCGAGAAACTAAAATATAAATGCGCGTCGCAGTGATCATTCCCTCGCGATAGACTTTTTTCCCCGTCGAGTTAAAAGTCGATTCAGCTGGCGATTTAATTGAATCTGAATTATGAGCGGCCACCTCCCATCGATTTCACGTGTCGTTAATTTTCGATTCGATTAATTCGCAGCTCGCAGAGCGCAACTGACCCGCAACCGTGCGGAATCCGAGGTACTTGGGCGTTTTAACCGCAAAAAGAGCAGCAAGCGAACGGCTTCCATAATTGGTATCCGCCGACGTTGCTTCCTGCCCGTCTCTACTAAATTCGCGACGCGGTTTTCCCGGCATGCCACGTGGTCGTGCCGCCTTGACTAATTAACTCGTTTAATTAACGCCCAACCCTCTTTGGCCACTTCGACACGCGTCGCGGAATTTCGGCGCTCCTCGCTTTCGAATTTAGCCGAGCGCCTTTGTTATCTCGTTGCATCGAGGAATCGGGGCAGGGATTTGGACGCGTGAAAAGTTTGCGAAGCTTAACTTTCGAAAAGCGAAGCGTAAAAAGCTAATTCGAGATTCGTAATATAGGGTAGATGCCCCAATTGTTGAACTTTTTCATTCGCGAACCAAAATTGATAAACGAAGCGGCAAGTGTTGTTTGAAATTTTAATGCAGCTCGCGAGTTGACGTCACTGTGTCGCTGTTTGCCAGTCCTAATATACATTGTAGACACGTAATTTAATAATTTGCGGGGACGGAGCGAAATAATGTTTAACGAATTCTCGTTCGATTATTAATATTTTGAAGACGTTATTAAATAAAAGTTGCCTACTATATTCAAACGACATATATATGTAAAGTTACAATAAAGTTATCGTTACAATATTTAGAGAGCGCAGCAAATCCCTTTAGGATCCGTTTCCTTAATTGTGTTTACAGAAATATAAAGTCGCAGTCCGATGATCGCCGATCATATTTCCGTTGCATTTAAACCCATCGTTCGGATCCGTATTTATGCTAATCCATTCGCGATTTCTTCTCTTTTCCTGTTTGCTTTACACGGTCCAATGATCCTTATTAATTGCGATGCGGAGAAAGTTTCAGTCGCAGCGTTATCGGGCCGCGAATATCGACGAGGATAATTCCGCGACATCCTGAGCGAAATCGATGAAAGTTGCCGGCAAAACTAGCGCAAACGCGATACAAGATTCCTTGGGAAATTAAAACGGGAATTATTGGCCGCGTTAAGACGCAAATAGTTCTGCTTTTATCAATTAATTCTAACAGGAGGAAACTTGTAAATAGATTTAACCTATAGATATATTCTATACTGTTAACCGTAAGCTAACTGCATTCTTCCTCGATAGTAAATTAATAATAAATGGAACGTGAAAGATAAATTGAAATACCGAAACTTAATTGCCATTTAACCGTTTGAAATCGGAATGAATTTTAAGGAGAAAATGCGGATGAACAGAATTTGGGCAAGAACTTAGAAATGTATTAAATTAGAAATCTCTTCTAATAAAGATCGTAAACGTATGAGGA
This sequence comes from Eucera pruinosa, assembly GCA_028830335.1. Taxonomy (NCBI): domain Eukaryota; kingdom Metazoa; phylum Arthropoda; class Insecta; order Hymenoptera; family Apidae; genus Eucera; species Eucera pruinosa. Next base: position 16,853,180 of record JAMYCR010000006.1, read on the forward strand.
TAAAGAAAATTGCTACTAATGCCGAGAAATTTTAAATTGATAAGAAAATTGACAGGAGGTTCGCACTCGTCTACGCGAACAAATTAAGGTACCTAACGTTTAAGAAGACTTCGAATAAAATACCACGTTTAGAACGCCAATTTTGATAATATACCAATGATTACATCAAACGCAAAAAAATTCTAGCTTGCTACGATCTAAAATATTAATCTCCAATTAATACGAAAATTGGTACGAACATAAATACGACTTAACCCTTTGCGGACGAGTGTCGACAAATAGTCGCCTAATCATTTTTTTGGCTTTCTGAACCGATGTCGACTTTTAAAGCAGAAAACATAACGTAACGAATACTTAACACAATAATAAACATTTGAAATCGTTAGGAATTATATGTTTTGGAACTCGAAAGCCTGAAAATAAAAAGACGTAGAATTCAAAACTAAAGTACTCCCATAGGTGTTATTACGTCTCGTCCGCAAAGCGTTAAACGTAGCTCTGAATTTTCCATAAACGCTGCATTCACTTAAAACAGAATTATCGTACTCGTTTAACCAGCAAATTGGAGAACCGAATATTTAGAAGTGATATTTAGAAGAAATAATACAGACTACCCCATTTTTTATTAACACAGCAAAGGTTAGAGCAAACGCAACGAACCGGAGGCGTCTACTCGCTCGATCCCATTAGAGGCGCAGCGTTGGCCAAACAGCGTGAAAAAAAGCTGGCTAACGAGTAAAGAACGAAAGAAGGGCGGACGCGTTTTAGGGGCAGCGAGTATTAGCAGCTGCGGGTTACCTTCAATGGATCAGCTTATCGTTTATCGTCGCAGCGTATCCAGGGGACATTTACATTATGCTGACGCGTAACCGAGACCCTTTCCCTTTTAAACGTCACCGCCACCACCCTTTCCTCTTAGCCGACACCGCCGTATCAAGCACGCACGGCCATCGGAAATTTGTCGCGTTGACTCACTGTTTCCTTTCCGTAAGACGCGCGATCAGATCTCTATCTTGATTATTAATCAGCAGTCGCGTCGACCACCTAAAACGGAGAACGCGTCCCCGAGCAGCTGGCACGCCAAATGCGTTCCCTCCTGCCTTTGCTTCGCGAGCGAGCGAGCGAGCAAACAAACTCGAATCGATCCACTACGCAAACAAACCGTGGTCGATCTCGAGTAACGGGGCGCATCGACCGATTCGTCGTTCCGAGAAACACGAATCGAAAACGGCGGTTCCAGCTGTGGGTAAAAACAGAAACGATCGAGGGAACGGAGTGCGTAAGAGAATCGTAGAGGGTGATTCATGAATTAGGAGGGGGGAAAGCGTAGGTCATGGTTGCAACCCGACTATTAACCTGTTAACTGCGGATGACGAGTTAACTCGTCTTACGAGTTACTAATTATTTTCGGATATACTATTTTACTTCGTAAGAAATTATTCCTTATCTTCTAAAGCATCTTTATATCGGTATCAAAAATACGTTGCTTCACGTTTATATTCACAGCAACTGAACTTACTCGAAACAGTATTAACCCTTTGCGGACGAGATGTAGTAACACTTGTGAGAGTACCTTAGTTTTTAATTCCACGACTTTGAGTTTTCACGCTTTTTGAGTTCCAAACCATTTCATTTCCAACAATTTCAAATGTTTATTATTACTTTATTATTTTTTATTATTACTATTATTATAAGTATTCATTGCATTAAGTTTTGTGCTTTAATAGTCGACATGGGTTCGGAAAACCAAAAAAATCTGTTGCGCCCGATTCACCGCAGTTCTTTAGGTTGACTTCGCGGGGTTGTAAGGCCCGCTACGCGATTCGCGACGATGTTCTCGAGCGCTGGCTGTTGTAAACTTAATCACTCCAGCCTCGTTGAAATTGGTGGTAAGAAGGTGACGTGCACGTTGGTGTGGAGGTAGGTGGCACGTGGTGTGTTGGTCGCTGTGGTGTGGTGTCTTAGAGTGGTTTCACCAGAATCTCCTCTGTGGTGTATGTTTGTGTTTTTATGCGTTTCGGTGATATCTGATTGGTGAATCTATGGTGAGAGTGGTGGTTCATGATTTTTGTGATTGGTGGTTGTTTTAGCGGAAGGTGTTGGTGAGTGTGTTTTCGGGGGTAGTGGCGAGTAGGAGTGGGAGGCCTTAGAATTTTTCGGTGACCGTACCGACCATCGCCTAACGGTAACTTTATGGTCGTCTTTCCGCGACTGACACATCTGGTGTCCGGGTGGTCGCGGCACGTGGCCTTTGCAATAAACTAATTTCTATAATTTTGGTTTTAGGCTCGGTACCCGGATTATGTCTATAAACCTTTCTGTTGCCTTCGCCCGTGAAGCAACAAAATCATTGGGCGATTATTTGTCGATGCTCGTCGGCAAAGGGTTAATTCCAGTTTGTTCGGTTTCATTTCTACGTACGAAGAAGATTCTGATCGAATAATTCCGCTAATTTAGCTTCAGCTAACAACAGGTTAAGGCGAAGCATAGTTTACGCGGATGGATATTGGCACGAGCAATTAGCACGGCGAAGTCAGCTGGGCCAGACGCGCGCAGTCCGAATTCACTGGCGCCAGTTAGCGGATACGTCTTGTCTGATGACTGGTCACACGAGGGATTACCCGTGAACATCTACTATTCGTCCGCGACAAGAAGGTACCCAAGTATTTACATTCCCGTTCTACGTACGGTCTACTAGCCTCCCTGTGATCGCATGCCATGTTTTTAATCAAAGACTTGAACGTCATTAATCAAAGACGTTAAATATCGACTACAGTGGTTTAATAACGAAGACGGCGTGTGGCGATAGGGAAGATGGTAGGACCATATCTACAGCGAGGATGCAAAGGCTCGTCTGCCTTGTTTTCGTGGACGGACGGAAATGTGAATTCGAAAAATGGAACCATCGATCTGCAACACCTGCCGTGGTCAAATTACTGTCCATCACTTTCTATACAAATGTAGAATATTGTTGCCGAATTATTATCGCAATTCTTCGCCTACAATTCTACGTACTTCAAGAACCTTAATCACTTTATTAATAAGCAAAAACCTTTGACCGATAAACGTACGAATAATCCGAGCGCTAAAGGGTTAACGCGTCGAATAAACTACTCTCTCCACTAGATACGTTATCGCTCGGTTTTAACGCGTCCGATAAACGGGATATTTCTGTCAGAAACGAGTAGTAGGGTAGATTTACAAAAAAAAAAAGAAAAAATATGGACGCGAACACTTTGCAGAGAGTCGGGGCTGTTCTTTGCTAGCGCAACATTATTTTTTTTCTTTTTTGTCGCCGGCGTCTACGGTCTGGGTTAACTTTGTCGCTGGCCGAGCAATTCAGGTTACGATCCGGAGCAATAAAGTTCGGCCAAAGTAGAGAACCGCGTTGCTCGTGCCGCGCCGATACGATCCCCTTATCGCCGTTGCTTTACCGCTGCTTTTACGGCTACGTTTTTTTTTTCCCCTCACGCCCGTATAAACGCCCATTGCATACCGCTTCACGCTTTGTAATGCCATTAAAACGTCTGTTCGCGATCATTACCAAGGCGCGCGCTCGCGCTCGCGCCCGATCCTCCGCCGCCGTTAATTTACGACGAGTTAATCGTCGCGCAGCGATTTACGAAACGTCGTTAAAACGTAAATGTCACTCGGCATTAACGCTCTCCAAACGCGTCCGACTCTGCTCGAGGAGAGCCTTCTTCCTCTCCGCTTCGAATTCGCGGCGTCAACGCGAGAGACGACGACGCAACTTACTGCGATCGTTAAACATCGTGAATGATATTCCCCGCGGTAATCGGATATACGCATTGGATGGGGCAACTTTCTTTTTCTCCTTTCGTATCGATTGGAACGATAATTCGATGAAGATCTTGTCGCTACGCGTATCGCCGATAGCTTTTTGCTTATCTCAGAGGGAATTTCGATGAAGCTTAAATGGGGGAAAAAGGAAAGCTTGAAAAGGTGTGTTTCCAATCGAATCGAAGATCCGAGGATTAAACCCTTTGACGATGAAGGTAGAGGCGGATTTAGATATGGATTAAGTTTGCTATAGCTTAGGCAGAGGCTTACAAAGGCGGCGATTTTTCGGGCAAAGTTTTATACTGTTTTATACTACTTCGTATTATTCCATAATATTCCATAGTCGTCTGTGTTATTTCATATTAATATGTAAGATTCTATTGTGTTACGTTAACCGAAGATCGTAATAGGAAAATTCTTGGAATACACAGAACAAATAATAATAATAATTGTAAAATCGTAACGTAGCTGTAGTAATCGCGACACGTTTTATAAGAACAAGGAAACCCTAGGCTGATTCTACTTATCGTACGTCTGCACACGTTGCGACTCATACTACTTTTGTTTCGGCAGTCACAGCAAACACGTGTACCAAATTGTATTGCGCTGCTGATTGTTGTCCAAAGTGTAGCCACTATCTTTCTAAACCATTGTAAACCAACAATAATATACTATCCCACATCATTCTATTTTATTCTACACTATTCCATACTATTCCGTATTAATATTTAAGTTTCTACTATGTTATATTAATCAAAACTTGTAATAGGAAAAATTCATGGAATATAATAAAAAAAAGTAATAATAATAGTAATACCATTCCCAATTTTACACCATTCTATTCTATTCTATACTATTCCATACTATTCCACATTAGTATACAAGTTTCTACTATGTTATATTAATCAAAGCGTGTAATAGGAAAAATTCATGGAATACAATAAAAAAAAAAGTAATAATAATAGTAATACCATTCCCAATTTTACACCATTCTATTCTATTCTATACTATTCCATACTATTCCACATTAGTATACAAGTTTCTACTATGTTATATTAATCAAAGCGTGTAATAGGAGAATTCATGGAATACAATAAAAAAAAGTAATAATAATAGTAATACCATTCCCAATTTTACACCATTCTATTCTATTCTATACTATTCCATACTGTTCCATATTAGTATACAAGTATCTACTGTTACATTAATCAAAGCTTGCAATAGGAAAAATTCATGGAAAACAAGAAACAAATAATAATAACAATAGTAATATGGTATCCCACATCAATCTATTCTATTTTATACTATTCTATAATACGTTATATATATTCTACAATACTCTATACTCTCCTATTTTGGTTATTTGTGCAAGTGATCATCATCAGTTGAACAAATATTAGATACCACATTATTTCAATTAAAATGAGCATTCGGTTGCAGGACAAAATTAGGTACACCTAATATACTACCTCAAAGCTTCAAGTGAAAACTTAAATCCGTCCCTAATTCTAGAACCAATGCAAACTACAATAGACGATACACAGAGACACATTTCATTCTCTTAAATATATATTGCGTAACTATTACTTTCCTATAATTATTTTCCCTAGATACGCGTATATCTAAGTACATATTACTTTAATTCTGTACCTTTTCTCGTATCCAATTGTCTCCCACAAACACATAAACATCCACAGTCCAGTTATCCAATAATATCCCCCACCACTTCCCCTATTTCTTTAATTTTCCTCGCGCGCAACCGTCGCAGTTTCGATTCCGAATTTCCACGAGCGTGAAACGTTTAGTCTTAGCAATTCTTCGCGTGCTCTAACCAGCGAAGAAGATTACCGGTCGCGGAACGCTCGCTCGTTTAAAGCTCGCTCGATCGGCGGCGTAAAAAGGTGTCGTTCGAGCGGATCGCTCAATTCCCCGCAGCAAACTATCCGCTGCGCGTTTTTCCCGACCAAGAAAACGGCAAAGGGTAGAGAACGTATGTAGCAGGAACGCGGAAGGGATGCATCGCGAAGAAGCCAGTTCGTTAAACTCGTTACCGATCCCTGAAATCGTTGCCCTGGAATGCATCCAGCGATTTTTCATCCCCCCTCCCCCCGCCACTCGCCCCGTCCCTTTTTCTTGTTCAGGGCGAAGAGAAACGAAAGGGCGAACGAGAAAATGGCCAGACGGAAGAAAAGAAACGAAACGAAACGAGAACGTGCGGCGCGCACACGCGACGATGTAAAAATTGAAAAAAGGGGGAAGTGGGGAATGATGAATGGAGCAAGCCGGTGATTACGCTAATAGCGTGAATGAATATGGAAGCCGGGAAGGGGGAGGGGGAACAAAGAGTGGGGCAAGTAGGATAACGTCTGGCGACGGTCTGAATATTCAAACATCGCTAAACACCTGCGAATACCGGGGAACCTGTTTACGGGCCGCGGTAATCGTACCGTGAAGTCGCGTAACTTGCCAATAAGTGGGAGAATATCCCAGCTGCGCGATCATTTTTCTCCGCGCCGCGTTGCGTGTCACGCGTGGTCAAGCGGAAGGTAAACACACACACGCGCACACATAATAGTGGATTTTTTTCTTTTCTTATGCAAATTCGTGTATCCGCGCAATAATGCAGAGGCCGAGATTCCGCTGCAATAGGGGAGAATAAAATTGCGCGTTACGTGAGAAAAATGGAGCACCGTGCAGACTTAATTGGGCCATTCGCTGGCCAACGTGATTAATTTACCCTCGAATTATAGTCGAGTTAAGTTTAAGTTAAGCAAATTAAGTAATCATCCCGACTAAATGTTAATTCAACTTTCGTAACGTATAATTTGTAGAAAAATTAAATCGTTAGGCGTAACAAATTAATTCGGTGCTCTTTGATGAAGTTTGGTGCGCATTTATGGAAGGCTTGAATAGAATTTTAATGCTCCGAAAAAAATATCCATTATTCAATTTAATTCGCGCGCGATTCATTAATTCCAATTCTAATTTAACGAAAAATCATGATTTTCTATTTAACCATAGATCCTCTATTTAGATAGAGATATACAAACCTAGATTCTATTTAACCATATCTCTTAACCATAATCGCAATTCAAGCGTGCAATGCACTTAGCCGGAAAACGTTTAAATTTAAGGGATTAATATCGTCTTTATTTCACACTTTTCGAGTCACGCCTAGCTGTAAGTTCACACTCTAATTCTCTACTTGAAATATTTCTACGTATCCCGCCGTCCTTTTTTGCGCATTCGATTCCAGAATAATTTCAAGCAGAATCAACGAACCGAGAGACCCAGATGCTACGCTGCTATTTCACACAGAGGCATTAAGGAGGAACGGAGCGGCCAGTAGTATAAGTCTGGCATCGGTCGGACAGAGAGCGGGCCGGCGCGGCGCCGCGAAGCCAACAAAACGCGAGACGCGGACCCTAATAGAAATTAAATGAATCGTATTGTTTTCCAAAGTACCGTATGCGCCATGGTGGGCAGGTTTTTGGAGCATCGCCAGCAAAGTTTCGAACGCCGCAACGCGAAAGGAGACACAGGTGGGACGAAGAACGCGCAGTGGCACGTGTGGGACGGGCGTCGCGTCTCTCGCGTCTCGAGTCGATGCTTTTCGAATGGAAATAGGAAAAGAACGAGCATAATCGATCGGCGCGAACTAGAAACGAGTCAAAGGTAAATCTTTGGATCGGTGAAACTCGAATCGGGAACTTTGCGAAGCCACGATTACTTTCTCCCTGTTCGTTTTTAACGAGCATTCGTTATTTATAAAAGAAAAAATTTAATGAGAGGAAGAAACCTGAACAGAGACAAAGGATATAACATCAATGCAATATGGCACGGCATCCTTCGAGTTCGAAATTGACAACATTCGGATTTGACCGCAAAAGTTACGCATCGATGACCGTTACGCATCATCGAACAAACGGTGTATAAGAACCAATTGATCATCAAGGAGCTCACTATCGGAACACTTAGCACTGAAGATGCAAACTGCCCTGAAGATGCAAACTGCAACGTTTGCGAAACGTCGGTACATCGCTGATAGAAGACGCGGTAACCCACCGGAAGCCAAACAGCCTAATTCGAGTAGGAGTAGTCCTAACAGCAAGAATCTCGACCGCGAAAGTCTGAAATCCAAGAGTATTCGTTACGTTAGGAATAATAGAATTTGGAGAAATTCCTTTTAGAAAATCGAATCGCTTATCGAATATCGTTAAACGTGGTTAGAATTTAAATACACGAATAGGCGAATGAACATCGTAAGATGTTTTAATCTTCCTCGGTATAGACAGCCACGATGAATAGGTGAAATTGTAATTATAAGCTCAACAGAGAGTAAAACCAACTATCGAAAACTTAATACGATATTATTAGAACGAAAAACGCAAACTGCTCGTTAACCCTTTCACCGTTGATCAAACTTACGATATGCCGCAACTAAAGACGATTATAAATAGTATGGAACTTGGAAAACAAAGTTTATACATTCCTTCCGTTTTCACGGCAAACGAGCAAACCCTTAACTACTACAGCTATTAAAACTCGCGTCCGCAAGGCTACTAATAATGTCTCGTTTATTTCTATTTTCCCAAGTTCGATTTCACTACGCGAACATTATTATTTTATAATTGAAAAGTATACAGAGTACCAAGCTCGTAAATCGTACGGAAAATAAAATAGTGATGAATCGGTAATTATTATTAACGGCCTCGTAATGTCCAAAGGTATATCCCATTGCTTTAATTAATACACGATTAATAGTTTTCGCTTTTGCTCGCCGGAGAAAGGGTCAAAATAAACACAAGAATCCTGCAACGTAGTCTTGCTACTATATTTTCAATTTCCATAGCCACTATTTGCGCGCAATTAAACTGCTCCGAGCAGCAGAACAAGCGGAGCATCGAACGCGCGAGCGTCCAACCTATTTTTCACGCTCACTAGCGTGACCACGCTTAATAGCTTGCAGCACGCCTAAACGAAGCCACGAACGACGATATCAAGATCGCCTCGTCCTTCCAATCGATAATACCAAATTCCACGAAGTTCAGCGCGGCGGAATCAACGACAAATTGCGTCTGGCTCCCCCCCCCCCCTTAGCGATAGAGAAAGAAAGAGGAAAAAAAAAAGAATGGTAGCTTCGTCTCGTCGTACCGATAAGAGGCAATCAGTAAGGATCCTTTCCTATTACGCGGTGTATCGGAGAAAGAATTTCGCGCAAATATGGGCGCCGCAGCAACGTAACAGAGGGAAGGAGAGCAACTACTTCTAGAACGGAATATACGGCAAATTGACCAAGTACAGGATAGGCCAATCCGTTTATAGGAAACGTCATAAATTTCAAACTGGAAAGCGGAGCGAAATGGAAATAGGATAAATGCAAATAAGGATATGCAAATACGATAAAGTTCAACATATTTAGATATACGAGAATGTAAATTAAAAGTCACGTGGCATTATATACAGGGTTTAACTTTATCAATTTCGATGGTTGGATTGAACGTATACGATCCTTAAAATCATTCATTTCAATTCCAAGGGACGTAAAAGAATCCTACGCTATTTTATACGATCGGTATTTCAGGTTTCAATTTACGATGTCTCCTATAAACGAAGAAGTCTATCCTGTACTTATAGTCAATTCTCTATTAGGTTCGAAAAGTTTCTTTCCATGCTTTCGGCTTTGTCAAGAAAAATCGTGTTTTACAAAGCTGCGAAAAAGTGGCATCGAAGATATTGTTAAAGAAAACAGAGAAAAAGGTATAAGCACCACGATTTCGCGCACTCTTTTTAATCAATTGGCACGGTGCATTCAATTTTCAGCGCTTAGTATTTCGCAAGGAAACGAAAGGAACTTTTAGGACAACCTAATATTATATAAGAATGGGCTGTGGTCTGTCCTACGCTATACGTCGATGATACGGCGCACGGAAGATAACGGTATACCGCAGTGCAATTCGCGTTACCGTCGTAATTGCTTTTGCATCGATTGTCCTCACGAGGTCGGCCGTATTCCCTGCGCCCTACATAAACCGCCCAGACCTAGACTGCGGCAATCTCATCGCGCGCTCGCACGATCGTCACCGATCGACGCGAAAAATAGTACCGTCAAGCACGCCAACGGATTACCGCGTACTTCGTATCGATTGTTGCCGGAGTCATAACGAGGCTACGCGGAGATTCGAATCGGCTGTGGGGAATTCTTTCAGACTTGTAACCTACTTCGTCTGCCGGCCAATCTAGTAGCCGTTAACCCCTTGACGGCCGAGTTCAGTATCTCATAGTGACCGCGCGGAGAGTTGCGCAGGCAGAGCAACGCGAGCTACTTGTTTAATTAATTTCGCGTGGCTTACGGGATCTAAAATTGACGATGAGATACGCAGGAACGTTTCGGATGTTGCGATACCCAACACGTGAATTTCTGTTGCGTTTCGTTACGTTTAACGGGTGCACAGTTTATCGAGTTTTTTTAGGGGCGTGGAAGAAGAGTTTGTCAAATATATCAGTGTATTAATGTATCAATATGTCAATGTATCGATAAATCAATGTGTCATTATATCATTGTATCAATATGTCAATATATCAATATATCGATATATTAAAATATCAGTATATTAATATATCAGTATATTAAAATATCAGTATATTAATACATCAGTATATCAATATATCAGTATATCAATATATCAGTATATCAATATATCAGTATATCAATATATCAGCATATCAATACATCAATATATCGATGTACCAATACATAGGCATATCAAAATATCAATGCATCAATGCATCGGTATATCAAAATATCAATACATCAATACATCGGTATATCAAAATATCAATGTACCAATACATAGGTATATCAAAATATCAATACATCAATACATCGGTATATCAAAATATCAATACATCAATACATCAGTATATCAAAATATCAGTATACCAATATGTCAATTCGTACGTACTCTCTTGCCTTATAACACGAGTTACACTCCTGTTGTTACTTGTAAACTAGTTACGATAAAAATACGCCGTATTTTGTTTAGCGAACTTTAATTAATTTCAATTTTCAATTCTTTGACGACTATCTCCGTATTTCGTTGTACATCACTGTTACACGATTATTTTGCACCTATATATGTAATTGTCCTTAGGATAATCGAGTCTCGAACGAAGTTAAATTGTACATTAAGTATGTCTCTAGAATTGCACGGCTAGCGATTAAATCTTCGTCGAACAAGAAGTATAATGAATGGATGTATGAAGAGTGGAACGCGATGTATCTAATGTGAGAATTATTCCGCTACACCTGAGTTTTTAACGAGCCACTCAGAAGCCGAACTGATTAGCTATCTAAAATGAATCAAATTAACCCTCTCCGGATGGAACGTGTAGCAACGCTGAACGAATTCTAGGCTCAATTATTTATCCCGCGTGGATGTTTCGTTCAATTATAGAGAACGGTGTCTATCAACGATGCTAATTGCAATTGTTTAGCTTAGATAACGATACGTAACCAGAAAACTAGAAATAATAGGGCGAATTATCTGCTGACATTATGCGCAATTGATAAATCCCCAACTGTAATCCAATTCTAATTACGTATACGTAAACGCTTCGTTATTAAAATCCCCAAAAGAAAAGTTGACCAGTTTCATCACTCGTGAGAAAACGCACCATATTCTGTCCCCATTCATGGGGTGAATATTTTGTAACGTCACAAGTTACTGCGTCGTCAAGGAGGTAGAAAAACGGTTCTCCACTTGATCACACGTGTGTTATTGTTACTCGTTAAGATCGTCGCTCGTCATCGAACCGTCATCGACAAATTCGCGCCACAGATAGAAGATAAATCGCGAATGCATCGCCTTCGCTGCATCGGCAAAATTTCCATACTATCTACTTTACAGTACATTAGTCGCGTGTTTTCATGCTCAAACGACATACATTCACCTCCTAGTATTTATGTTTAAACGTTAAAATGTCCAACAGCGTTTTGTCACCCGAAAATGAAGTCCAAATTTAATATTGAAACTTTCTCGAGTCTCGATTCTTCGCATATTCGTTCGCTGTTAGACAAAGTAATTAAAGTGACAATTACAGGGCACACCGAAAGCGATCGAGACGGTCTACCCTATTCCTAATAGACGCGTGAAAGTGTCGACGATTTGCACCGCGGACAAACGAACGACGATCTTTTACCCTACTGATCGCTACTACTCTCTGTCCCGCAGCGCGAACCTGCAAAAGAAACGAAGGAAGCAACGAAGAAGCCACTTCACCACCGGTAAAAATCACCAAAGAACGAGAAACATGTGCCGCGAGCCGCGTTACACACGCGCGCGGTTCCAGAAGATCGATAGATCTTGTCGGCGGTGCACGCGAGGATCGGTCCCGAGGAGCGGCGAGCGTCCGCTACGATTGGTTAAACGCTCGGTGACGGACTGAGCCACCGATTCTCCCACACCCTTGGCGCATTTCACCAAGAGGCAGCAGCCGACATCGTCCGAACGGCGCCGAGCCGCGCCGATCTTACGCCTCGTTGCGCCGCCGAAAGCTCCGATTCCGGCTTCTCGCTTGCTCCACTTGCCGCGTTACAACCCGATACGTCGCTATTGCAGCTGATAAAAGTAATACGACTACTATGCCTCTCCTCGTGCCACCCTCTGCGACACGCCGTTCGAACGGAGCGCGCGAAAAACCGGATATCGCTTGTCGCGATCGGTTTCACACCCTTTGCCACGTCTGCGAGTGTTTAGAGAAGTTTCGCCTTTGTCGCTGGCCAGATCGAGGATGATCGATGCGCGTTTTGAAGTGATCTAAAGGATATAAGACTTTAACCCTTTGCGGACGATGAATAGTAACACTTAAGAGAGTATTTCGATTTTCAATTCCAAGCCTTTAAACTTTCCAAGCTTTTGAATTCCAGACTGTTCCATTCCCAAAACTGTGAAACGTTTATTAACGATATTAATTTAAATTTTCTGCTTCAACATCAACGTGCGTCCACTGAACCTAAAAAATGATCAGGCGGCTATTTGTAGACACTCGTCCGCAAAGGGTTAATCGCGGTGGTATTAAAGGGGAGAACGTTCAATTTGTTCGTAACCAAATATAGATACTATTCGTCCGCGAGAAGAAGGCACGCAAGTTTTTGCATTCCCGTTCTACGTACAATCTATTAGCCTCCCTATACGTACATGAATTGTTCGCTGTTAATCGAAGACGTTAAAGATCGACAGTGGTTTAGTAACGAAGACGTCGTGCGGTGATAGGGAAGACAGTAGACCATACACTTACTGACAAAAGTTAAGAAAGAAAGTAATCATTTGCAACGTTCTGTATATTCTTCATCTTTTGAGATAAATAGCTTAGAATAAAATATAACATAAAAAGGTAACATTACATATGACAATAAACGATAATTTATCCTATTTTTCATTCTAATCTATATACCTCGGGAAATAAAGAGTATACAAAAATATGGAACGGATTACTTTGTTTCTTAATTTTTGTCAGTAGGTGTATCCACAGTGAGGATGTAAAGACTCGTCTGCCTTGTTTTCGTGGACGGACAGCAGGTGTAGATATTTATTAGGTTGTAACATATGCTCGCCTCGTTTGGATCACTTTTTCATTAACAAGTTCCAAGAATTCTGCAGGAGGTACGAAATATGTCCCACCTTTTACCATAACCAACTTGTATGGTGAGATTTTGTTAAACCCGCTCTAGAAATTGTAAAATAAAGAAAGGAATCTTGTTGTCTCGAAGAGTTGAAGGATATCGCTATGTTGCTAGCGTTACCGTTTCGATTTACTATATTGGATAGTAAGGGATGAACATTTTTGGGGTCAAGAAGTTCTTCTAAACGCGATAATGACTAACATGCTCAGCAACAAAATTCGTTTCTTCGCATTCAACATTAACGTCCACTAATCCAAGTTCTAAAGCGTGTTCAGCAGAGGAATTGCAAGCAACGCTATTTTAACTTGCAATGCTTTCTTGCGATTTTTTTTCTACTTTCTCTTTAACCTACATTCTTATCGTGGTGTGGAGCACGCAAACTGGCCTATCTCGTAATAAACGAGCATTTTTATCCGGCTATTAATAATAAACAAACAATGCTTACGAATACACGTGCAACTAAAATTTGTCTATAGCGTAGCCAAACGTGCACGTACGTAACTGTAGCGTAAAATCGTAGGTTTATATATTTCTTACAACTCAGTAGTAATGCTTCTCTTAACTTTCTTATAAGTTGCATTACAATTACTGATACACGGTATCCAAATATTTACGCGTACGGGTTGTTTCCGTATCAATGAAAATCGCCATCACCTGTGCATTGGAAATGCATGCAATTCGTCGGATTATTAGTAAATAATTGTTTTTCAAAACTAAATCTGACAATGAGAAGAAACACTATTTTCTGGAAGTACTTAGGAAGTCTATTGCCTTCCTAAGAAAACCGTACTGGCGCCATTAGGTCTAAGGGCCTGTAAATGTTTGTCTGTGATAGCCAGGGTAATAAACACGGTGCAGGCATAGTCACTCTTTTCTTAAGTGCGTACAAAATTTCCTTTTTGGGGTCTGATCGTCACCTTACTTCTTATTCGGTATCGAAAGGGTCAAGACGTTCCTCCGCTCAGTAAAATAATAAAGGCACGTAGTATAAAATATAAAAGACTTGTGTGTTATTATTCACCCATTGCCAATACAATTTTTAAGCGTCGCAGCGAAAGGGTTAACGTGGAAGATCGGTAGAGAGCTTCTTTAAATTAGCTACAAGAAATTGCCGTGTCCCGTGCAGAGGTAAAATCTCCGCCGTTTCGAAAGCGATCCCCCAGTGATTTGGACTTCGCGTACCGACCCAACCTTTCTCCTTCCGTGGACACCTTCTACGGTCTTTGCTAATCTATAGTAAATAGGATTTCTCTACGCACAATTTCTCCGCGTGAGCAGAAACCGCGTGGATCAACATTCCAACATACGCTCTAAAGTGACCGCAGCAGGCAGACACCGATGGAATATCTTTTCAGCAAACTCGTCACAGAAGTCCTCTCGGCGTTGCTTATTACTAGACTGCGCATTCTTATGCAAATTCACACTTTTACCTATCTTCTACGATCGACAGAGTGGAATTGAAATAGAAACTGACATCATCCGTTAAATATTAGGTTGCACGGTAATTCTTTTTCACCGTTTACTAATTGCAACGACTAACAATAAGGAATGGGAACAATTTTCAGCCCAGAAACGTGAGCTTTAAATGGATGGAACTATGGAATCATTTAAAAGATGGCTGAACGGATAAACTCCATGAATAATTCACGAACAGAGCTAAGTTATTGTTAATTCATGCTAATCACGAACAAAGTTGAATCACTGTAATATATAAATATAATTCGTGATTCGCAGTCGAATGGTTAATCGCCCGAAATATCGTAACACCTATTAGATGGATCAGGCGTGTATCGTAACGTGTCCACGTGTATCCGAAGCATTTTACAACGCGGCGGTGATTTATACTTTACGATTCATGGGCGGGACAATTTACGACTAGTGGAAGACCTTTGCGGGGACCTTCTTATCGATAGCGAACGCTCGCGCGACCGGGCATATTGCGCCGCGATCCGCGCCATTGCGATGCCGATTATTTATTGCCAGGAAGTGTGAAAATCACCCGCGTGCTTGTCGACTAATGACTCTGTTCGATTACAGAAACACGGACCTCGATTGCGTCGAAACAATTCCATTAAAGAGCGCTGCTCGTCGCCAGTGATCGCCGTTTAAAGGCAAACGACGTGGAACTTGTACCTGACATAATTGCCGAGGAACGCGACACGCGATTACGACGACTGCTGAAGAAAAGAAAACACCGGGAATACTTTGCGAGACACTCTAATTGCCGCGGACGTCGAAATCCTCCCGATGGTCTGAGCATTTTTATGCAAATCTCCTTGCCGCGACTATCGCTAAATTTAGACGAGAAATATTTATTATTCGACAGACTATTATTGGCCTCTTACGCGCGGAGTTTTTTTAAGGACGACCGTATTAATTGCCAGTTTAGAATGTTACTGGAGATAATTCAGGCAGAAGTCTGGAGTGTAACATTTATTATTTTGCATATTACTGATGGCTTTTTTTTTTAAGGAATTAATAACCGATGAATGCTAAATGCTAGCTACTGGAAATATTACGAGAAGTCAGTTAAGTATTTAATTATAGTGCAGCGTTCGCTATTTTGTTAACTAATATCGGATAAGTATTAAACACTAGCCTACGAATGTTACGAGACAATTCAGATGAAAGTTTATAGCGTAGCATCGATCATATTGAAAATTTGATGTTTGGTTTTTTATCAGCTGGTAACTTGCTGCGCTTATCGTTAAATTTAGATGCGAAATATTTATCGTTTGGTAGATTATTGGTTTCTTATGCGATGTAGTTTTTAAGGACGACTGAATTAATTGCTAGTTTATGGTGTTATGAGATAATTCAGGAGGACGTCTGTAGTGTAATATTCATTGCTTTGCATGCTACTGATTTATTCAGGAATTAATCCGACGAATACTAAATATTATCGCCTAGAAATATTATAAGAATTCAGTTATAGTGTAGCATCCACTATTTTGTGGCTCATTCATCTTTTAATCAACTAATATCTGGTAAGTATTAAATACTAGCCTACGAATATTACGGAAGTTCAGCTACATTGTGGCAATTATTATTCTGTTAGGAATTAAAATAGCGAATTACGTGAGTGTCGAAAGTAAACATTTTCGATATAAACGAAAGACATGGTTGCAACTAAAAATTGATTATCAATTTCTTGCAGTCGAATTTAGTAACTTACTTTATTTTTAACGCTGAAGTATCAAAGATGAAGATGTACTTATTTTGCGTATTAAAGAAATGATCGCGACAAATATTTGGAGTGACACGTGATTCATGGAAACCAAAGATTGCAGAAATTCTTTAAAGATACGTCTTTTAAATGTAATTATGTATATTCATGTATATTCATTATTTCGCAAACTATCGATCCTTGAATGAATTAACATTTAACGAATAACAAATACTAGCCTAGAAATATCAAACTTTATTACTGTGGTCAGCTGAATTTCTGCGTTAATCCAAAATTCAGGCTACGGTTATCTTTAGTAACGAACGAATTAGCAAAAGGGTTAATAAAAGGGTTGATAGAGACTCGTTTCACCTTCTAAAAGGAACCACCCGAAGCGTTCCACGGCGATTTCAATGAAATTTTGCAATTTGCAGATAGGCCAAAAATATTCGTCACGACTTATTCTTCGTCTACTAATCCAATAATTAGACCGTGGATTTTCATACATCTATGGGTAATCAAAACGTGCAAAGAGCCGCAAAATGCGCGTAATATGCAAAATATTCCAAGTACAAATGATCTAGAATCCGTTTCTTTAATTTTGCCGATAAAAGCGTAGATCAGCAGTCTACCAATAATAGTATTTGATCTCGAACAAATGAAGGCAGCCTTGAAACCGAAGGTGCAAAACTCATCTCGGTAAATTCGCGTACCAACGTCTTTAAAAACATCCTGCTCCGTATCTTCCGCGCGTATTTGCTCGCGAGAACTGTCCTTTAATGGCGCGAGCCACACCTGTTTGTCAGTTCGTGATATTTGTCTACCACGCCTGGCTTACGCGCGAACCGAAGTAACGGGTTCCTCGTTCCACAGGGAAACAACTGGTTTCCACTTCCACTCGCGGAAATATAGAAATTTCAGTCCCCGTCTCGTACTGATAAGGTTGATAATAATGGGAACGTCGATGCAGCAGACGCAAAACGAAAGACTGTGGAAAACTTCGCGAAGATAGGTATGCAAATCGTAGCAGCTGAAGATTCGCAAAAGGTTTTTAGAAAAAGCTTCGCTATTAACGCTCGCGATGGTGTTGGTGTAATTAGGAGAAAGGGGCGTGGTTTCTTAATCAACTTCGCTAATTTCTCAATTAACACGACCGGCGTCTTCCGACGAAGGGGTGGCCTAGAGTTTCCGCATCCCCAAACTGTTTCTGGGGAATAATAAATCCAAATTCCACTTGCTCGGATGCTTCTATACTAATTGTAGCTTAATCACACGCTTCGAAACGTCGAGCTTTTAAAAAACAACGTCGCTTGTTCGTAGGACAAAAAATAACTCTTCTCAATTTTCGTCTTCTTATATTTTCTTCGCTTATAATTATTGGACTGCGAATTTTTATGCGGGTATCGAAAATTTAACTACGCAATGCAAATAGTCCGCAAATATATGTACGTGAAATATTCGAAGCAACGAATTGTATAACAATAATAGGAGGGTGAAACGAGTCTTTATTTAGGTTACACCTTTTCAACCCCTTCGCATACGGATAATAACGGAAAATACTATTCAATTTTGCATCAACTTTACTTAATCTTAAAAACAGAATGGAATACTTTCGTTGTTAAATATTATTTGGCAATGTTGATATACCATATTAACGGACAATAACTAAGCAACATTATTAAATAACGAACTAGGTGTCTAGGTCTTTAACAGTTTATAGCTTTATAATTTTATAGTTAACAGTTTTACATCTCGCGCCGACGTCTCCTTTACGTCGTTGTACGGTAATTGTGTTTAAAAAAGCATACAAATTAGCGTAAAAAAAAAATCGGCAGGCTAATCGATCGCAAGACCAATTAAAGTCGCACGATTTTTGCTAGCGAATAAACGAGCCTAAAGCGAAGTTTTCCCCCCCCAAAAAAAACAGCCACCCTAGACCACAGTTTGCTCAGCCTAGACTCAAATCCGCCCCTGGAGTGCCTTGTAAAAGAGAGAAAGAGGCGGCCAATAAAACAGCAGACTACGGGACGACGTTAATAAAGAAATAAGATTGCCGTTAATTGCGAGGACGCCCCGGAGGGTTTTCGCGCGTGCGTCGATATATCGTCGCCTGCGTGGCAAGATGCCTTCGGGGGCTTTATTGCGTCGCGATGCCGCTTCGAAGAATTCGTCTGGAGGCTTTAACGCACGACGGTGGCTGGCTGGCTGGCTCGGATGAAATTCTCGAGACGGAAAACAGCCCGGAAGTAAATATCCGGAGAAGAAAGCCGGCCTGACTAGCGCGATGGAAAGTAACGATCTTCCCGTAGTTGAAAAACATCGGAAGCTTCCTTCTACCCGTAACTCTTTTCAGCGGCGAGGGAAAATTCTCCCGTCCGGGGAAGGGAAAAGTCTCGCGCGAGTAGCGGCGGGACAAATTCGGACACGTACTATTATTCCACGGAAAGAAGGCACAGTGTTACATTCGTTACATTGTTTAATAATTACATTGTTAAGAAGGCGTCTTTACATTCCTACAGCGCATTCGGCTAATAGTGATCATTGCCTGTGTTCATAGGCGAATCAGCGGACTGCAGCAAGAGTAGGAATGTAAACACGCTGTGCCTTCTTTCCGTGGAAGAATAATACTTATGTACGACTACCGATAAGTATCAATTCACGAATACCCTGATTTTGTATCGACCGCGTATCGAAATAATTTGTACTAATTGGTATTGGTATTGGTAAAATATGTTTCACGATGCCCCATGCCGTATCGATCCCAGACAATTATATGGTATTTACGGAGATATCGATAAGATAAAGGAAAGTGTACGTCAGTGATGATTAATATGCTGTACGTGTTCAATTAATTTCAACAGGCAAAATGAAATAATTCTCTCGTTCGCATCGACGCGAATCTACGAATTAATATTCGAAGAGATCGGCGATTTTCGGTGTAAATAATAAGTACGATAGAAACTTATTATTTACATATTATTTACAAGTTATTATAGAAACTTACGATGACAATGGTTGGTCACAGCTGGCTTACGTTATTACACGTTTCGCGATACAGATTCGTTTGAATAGTATTGGGGTGTTCGTAATTATATTCAAATAAGTATCGGACGTAATACTGCGATTGATACGTATCGATACGATGGTTGTTCCGATGCATCTCAAATCGTTTGCAAATGTACGGTATGCGAGATTGATACGCGAATATCATGAAATTCTAAACGTAAACGTACGAAAAATATCAAACGTGCCTCTTGGTCCCCATCCCTGTTCGTATCTAGCGTATATGCGATACTGGATAGATTGGTTGCTCGATGAAATGGGAAGGATTTTTATTGGCACGTGTAGTGGGTCTCTGCGTGGCAGACTACGTCGCAGACAAGGGAAAGCTTCGTCCTTCTGCGTCCTGGAACCTCCTCTTTGCCGATCGATACCAGGTCGTGGTTTAGGCCGTGTAAACGTTGCAAATTGATTTGCGCGTGACGTGGAAAACAGCTTCGGACTGAGTTAGGAAGCTTGCTCTGTAGGCTAGCGTGAAATCTTGCCTATTCCGAGGCCACGCTTTGCATTGGAACGGGAAAATTTAGCGGGTCAACGCTGAGAATGCGAAGCGGAGTTGCAAAATTTATGGATGTTTAGGCTGAGCATGTTCACGATAGGAAGAAGGTTTATTTCACGGGCTACGCTCTATATTAGAAGTCAAAAATATGTGGAATCAACGTTGAGAAGGCAAAGTAGACTGAAGCAATAGCATTCGTGAATGCTTAGGACCAAGACTATAGATTTCATTGATTATACTTTGCATTAGAAGTCAAAAATACGTGGAATCAACGTTGAGAAGGCAAAGTAGACTCAAGCAACAGCATTCATGGATGCTTAGGACAAAGACTATAGTTTTCTTTGACTATACTTTGCACTAGAAGTCAAAAATATGTGGAATCAACGTTGAGAAGGCAAAGTAGACTCAAGCAATAGTATTCATGGATGCTTAGGACAAAGACTATAGTTTTCATTGATTATACTTTGCAATAGAAGTCAAAAATACGTGGAATCAACGTTGAGAAGGCAAAGTAGACTCACGCAATAGCATTCGTGAATGCTTAGGACCAAGACTATAGTTTTCATTGATTATACTTTGCACTAGAAGTCAAAAATATGTGGAATCAACGTTGAGAAGGCAAAGTAGACTCAAGCAATAGTATTCATGGATGCTTAGGACAAAGACTATAGTTTTCATTGATTATACTTTGCAATAGAAGTCAAAAATACGTGGAATCAACGTTGAGAAGGCAAAGTAGACTCACGCAATAGCATTCGTGAATGCTTAGGACCAAGACTATAGTTTTCATTGATTATACTTTGCATTAGAAGTCAAAAATACGTGGAATCAACGTTGAGAAGGCAAAGTAGACTCAAGCAACAGCATTCATGGATGCTTAGGACAAAGACTATAGTTTTCCTTGACTATACTTTGCACTAGAAGTCAAAAATACGTGGAATCAACGTTGAGAAGGCAAAGTAGACTCAAGCAACAGCATTCATGGATGCTTAGGACAAAGACTATAGTTTTCCTTGACTATACTTTGCACTAGAAGTCAAAAATACATGGAATCAACGTTGAGAAGGCAAAGTAGACTCACACAATAGAATTCATGGACGCTTAGGACAAAGACTATACTTCGCGTTAGAAGCATTGACTAATGAGTACAGGATAGAATAGAAAGTATCATAAATTTCAAATTGAGACACCGATCGTGTAAAAAAGCGCAACATTAAACAGAATATTTATACCTCTCCCAAAAATATGCGTTTATTTCAAACGCTGATCATTTTTATTCGTGCCGTGTTTATAAACTAGAAACATTCGTATACACATACGTGTCCACAGCGCGCAAAGTGTTGAAATTGTTGAATTTTGTCTTACTTGCGTATCACTGTATTCTTTATCGTTGCATCGATGCCAATCACTTATTCATCCCTGGTTTTCAGATTAAAATGAAAATTCGGACTTAACTGTAATTTCTTTCAACGTAAAAATAAATAAAATTCGTACATTATACATACATTGTAGAATCTGAATTTTAGATATCAATTACCTCGAGATCGCAATTTTCGGTTACAAATTCCATCGTTTTAAAATCACAGTTGTCTTATTCTACTGTCACACGCGACACTAAAATGGAACGGGGGCTCGAGTAACCTTTGTATCATTCTATACGAGAACGAATGGTCTACCCTGTGCCGTTAGAAGTGAAAAATCTATGGAGAGAAAGCCAAGAATGCAGAGTTAGACTTCCAAAATTTATACCGCGGACGTTCGGGTCAAAGATATTCAGCGAAAAGAAGATTATATTCCATATTTCAACGGAGAGACTCCGCTGCTAGGGAGGCGAAGCATAGGAAACCGGAGCAAACAAAACAATTGTCCGCAATAAGAAGAAAAGAGTAGAGATTTCCTCCCCGCGGGGCAAAACAGGGGACACTTCCCTAGGAGGAGTTATCGATCGATGACCCCAATAGCGTTTCATGAAAGTTATCAACCCCGGTTAGGACGATATAAGATTACACGTCCGATAAGCTATTGTTTCTGGTCAAATCCTTGCCCTGTTCCCGTGTATCGCCGGCCTGCGATAACGGACACAAAGCATACCATAATCGTGCTGCTTAATTCAATCTGTCGTATCTGTAATAAGCCATGTTCGGTTTATCTGGGATCATACGGGGGGGCCGCATAGCTCGTATAAGTGTACCTGCATCGACAATGTTCAGAGCTTAAAAACGTTTCGAAAGTTCCTTTAGAGAGACTCGGCTATCATTAGACCGAGATGTTTGTTGCAGTTACGCTAGATTCGAGTGCGTTAAAAAATACAGGGCAAATGACCCGTTGGTCTGTCATTGTTATATATAGTGCATACTGTCATTGTTACTATAACTGCTACTTGAGTTCGTTTTGTTTAATAGTAAAGTAACGTACATGTAAGAAATTTTGTTCTTATATACTGTGGAGCGCGGACCATTATGAGAGACCTGGTTGTTGCATGCCAGTGTGTGTTCGCGTGTCAAAATTATTGTTAGATATCGCTTTCTAGACGACGAATTTTGATCAACCGAGGCTCAAAATTAAGGGGCGATTTCCAGCTGTAAGATGCATGTGGTTTCATCTCTATAGGACTTTCGGTTCGGATTTTATAAACGTTGATCTCCGTTATTGTTTAATAACTCAGTAGCTAAATATTAAAACTTTGTTTAAAACAAATGCACTGCCCAGAGCTAGTTGCAAAGGATTATAATATAATATTCCTGAGACCTACCCCTTTAATTTAAGCTAAGGGACACCAAAATCAGCCAACTAGAAGCCGAGAAATTAATTACTTTCTAGTAAGGAATTTCCCAACGAAGGTATAAAGTATACATAAATAATCGTAAGTAAGGAAATTTTCATACTAAATTTGGACTTCGGTTTACGCAACAACGCATAGACATTGCGTATTCGTTTACGCTTAATATTTGTAACGAAATATTAGGAGGTAAATAAAAAAAATCGCGTTAATAAAAATCGAGCTCGTCTCCGTTTCCAATTCTAAACTTCTCCAAAAAAGCTAGAATGCCCGAGGAACGTAGCAGGATTAAATCGAAGAACGAAAGAACGAAGCGAAGAAGTAAGTTGTTCTCTTAAGAGCGAGGAAGCAAGAAGCTCGCAAAGGAGCAACGCAAAAGTAAGCGAAAGAAGAGGAAGTGGGTCAGCCGAGAGAATTTTCGATACGTCAAAGGGAATCTCCAAGGATGAACCGGAAGCGACACGCTCGACCGGGCGCGACAAAGTGTCTTCGGAGGATAAGATTTTGCGAGGGGGAGTTTCCGCGAAGATCGATTCGCGCGCGGTTGGTTCGCTACTAGCGCGAACTTTCGTGCACCCAGGGCAGAAGGAGAAAAGAGGAGTCGGAGATTTAGTCGGGAGTTAAAGCTCGCCGGAAACTACGGGTTTCCAAGTCGTTTGTTAACCCTGCGACGGCAAAGTGCATTTCCTAGTTTACCGCAAGTTTCGCCTCGCTGCGGCGTGGCGATGGTTTGTCTGGCAACTCGGGCATATTGCGAATCGCGTCCCTTGCGATATGCTGCTTTTCCACCGATGAAAGATAATTATTAAAGTGCGGATTTTCATGCAGATTCGGTTCCTTGTAAAAATGAAAACAGAGGGTAGTTTTGTCCTCCGAATTTTGAGACGTATGCTTCGATTCGATTATTTCATACATATGTTTCTATACATTGCATAGTTTTATTAAACTATTATTTACTTAACTGCTTAACCTATTATTAAAGTATAGAAGCTATTTTAACACCTGGAGGTTGAAGCTACCCTTCATTTACCTTCCACTTCTTTATCTTTGTCTACGAAAGGAATGGATTCTTTATTAACACTAGGTTTATGGACGTTACGCGTATAAATCGACAGACTTCCGGAAAAATACGTATACTGCATATAAATATTCGAACGTAGAATCGTGAGGATGAAGGGAATCACGTAGAATACATATTCGTACCATTGTATTAATTAGAGTTAACGTAAAGTATTGAAAAATAATATTTTAGGTATGAAATCTGAGCGGCGTCAACGTGACGAGTTCCGTAAACCTAGTTTTAACCCTTTGCGGACGAGGAATGATAACACTTAAGAAAGTATTTTCGCCTTCAGTTCCAAACCTTCAAATTCCTAGCTATCGAATTCAAAGCGATCAGATTCCCAAAACTTTGAAGCGTTCATTAACCATATTAATTTAATGATTTTCATTTAAAAATGGACTTGCGCCCAAAAAACCAAGAAACGATTAGGCAGCTATTTGCAGACACTCGTCCGCAAAGGGTTAATAAACATTAAAGTTACATTTTGGCCGGAGACTTTTGCCGATTACTGTACTGGTGTTCGATTTTGAAGATTCCTACCGGAGGATTCGCAACGAGCGTATTAATACCCCACCCCTGAACGTGTTATCGACAGGTCCATGATAAACCCTGGCGAACTCCGGTTGAACGACCTCCTGGCAAATCTATCTTCGGCCCCGGTTGCGAGATTCTCTAAATAGTTTTCTGTACATTGTACGTACGTACCCTCGGCCCGCGTTCCGCGAAACAATCGACGGGGAATAATGGAGAAAGTACTTAGAATTCATCCTCCGATAATTGAATCCGTAGAAAATTCTCTCGGCTAGCGTGGAGAGTTTATCCGGACTTAGATAGGCGAAATTAGCATGCCCGCTACCAAATCGCCCGAAGGACGTGTACACGTTTGCAATTCATTTCCGCAGCGACTTCGATCGCGTTGTTACGCGTTTCCGCGACCAACGGATCCACGGCTGGGGCAGGGTGAATTAACGACAGCGTTACGTTTACCAGTCCACGCCTTTGCTTCCACCGGTGCTGATGTGTTCCATTTCCATGGAAATTCGCGTAACGGGTTAACGCCCGTGAGACCGTAGCCGACAGGTAACTGCCAGGCGAGAAAAGTAGGCGAATATTTCGCGCGCTACCTGCGATGAATCTCCTACTGGAGGCTAACTTCAAACATTCACATACTACTCACGTACTGCAGCGATGCGAGACTCGTATATAGGGTAGATGCACCAATGAAAATTAACGAAATCGTTGATATCTTTAATGTAAAATATACGTACGAAGAAACTTAACCCTTTGCGGACAAGTGTCGACAAATAGCCGCGAAAATTTGTTCAATCTTCCGGGTAAATGTCGATTTTCAAAGCAAGAAATTTGAATTAGTGGCATTAATAGGCACTCTTGATAATAATCGAGCGAAAATTCGTTAAGTGTTATTTAATGCTGTCCATAATAAAGATTCATAATCGAGTCTTTATTTTTTCTCGTCCGCAAAGGGTTAATAGAAGTAGGTAGGAAGTGTAAGAAATTAAACTAGAGAGCCAAACATAATGATTTCGTTAATGAATAAATATATTCTTTACTAACGAACGAACGATACGTATTTTTGCATAGAGAAACTTCTTTACCCTTCTTTTAATAACTTTCTTTATTCGTTTTTATGTTTAATGTTCGTTTATTTGACGCATCTACCCTAACGTGTTCCAGATTTAAACTTTGCCAAGATGTTCGGCTCCTAATCCTAAACAAATGTTACGTACACTATTGGTCGACTCGTTTCATAGATGTACGGTAAAATAATAAATTCGATGGTGTATTTAGGTGAAAATCAAAGAGGCTGCTTTTATCGTTAATAATGATCTTGCTAATATTGGTGGTGAACAATTCGAGAACAAATACAGAGATGAACAATTTCTTTGACACTGGAACTACCAAACCAGTCAATGCCCTAAAAATGGTATAAACTTGCAACGGCGCATTTTCCAGAATATTCCGCAATTTTCTGTACTATAAATATTAATGGATATTCATTCTGCTTCAATCATATGCGCTTTGCAAATATCTCGCACGTCTATTTCTCTTTCATTCTATTTTCATTCTTCGGTAGAAACGAGTATACTTTAATCGTCGGTAGTTCCACCGTTAAATCAGTACGAATAATTGTAAAACATTCTTCCGAATACCTGATTATCATTCAAATTGACAGCAAGCAACGAGCGATGTAAATCCCGTCGATAATTGCCTCGTGGCAAAATAAAAGCACGATTCGCGGCTGAATCGCCAAAATTCCAAAGACTCGTCATATTTCGAAGAAAGCTTCGCTTTGAAGCTCGTGGAAGTCGTTAAAGCTCGCGTCGGAAGGTTTGCCGAGGGGCGTTTTAGTCTTATTCGATCGGCTGGCCGACGCGACGAGGAGAGGAGAGGAGCTCGAGAGAAATCCCTTTCTTCGCCGGCAAAAGTACGAAGTACTCTTCGCGTTGCTTTGCCTCGGGTCTCGCGCGGCCTCACCTCGCCGGAGCACAGCTGGCTAAACGTTTGCTCTTGCTTTCTCGCTTTTTCGGTGCGGTAATGCACTACGTAATAACGGTTATTTATAGGCAGTAAATGCCGTGTGCCATTCTCCGCTCCTTCCTTCTCCCTCGTTCATCGTTTCCTTCCTACGATCGCGACGCCGCCGCCGCCGCCGCCGCCGCGGCTCCGCGATAATTCCTCACCGCCTTGGAATTCGACCGACTTTTATTTCCCTTTTTCCAACCAACCGATTCTCCTCCGCTACCTCGAAGCAGCTTCGCCGGTAACCTCCAGCGAATCGTATCGGAACGCGCGCGAGAGATATTTATTTTTATTCGACCAAGCACAAATTGATTTACGCTTTCCAATCCGATCGGCCGAGATAATCGCTGGCTAAGGCTTCCACGAGGTTGTAAGACGTGTATAAAATTTGTCATACCGACTGGTGCATTCGAATTGAAGCTTTCGTAGGAAGCGTAGATGATTCATGGAAATAAGGAAGCGTTCGATTAACGTCGGTAGAGATCCGATGGATATTAACCGAACGCGCAAATTGGAAGCTTTCAGTTTTTCAATTGGTTACCGGTTTAATTCACCCTTCGGAGACTAGTTCCTCGCGTGTTCGAAGTTATTATACGAATCCATTTTTAGGAATTCTTACGCGACCGAATTCTTGTATCGGAGAATTTCTTAGCTTGAAAGTTTGTTTAGTTTGAAAGTGTTTCAAAGCTTATCTTATGAAATTAATTGATTCGGATCATAGTATGGTACGTAATGCAATACGGAATCGAATGCATCTAATTATTTCACTTGTCTTTGGATTTGTATATTTAGTTTGACTCCGTGATGGTTACTGAACCTACTATTTTTCACGGAACTACAGTAGTTCAAATATTAATAATAGAGTTTCGGTCAAGCGTGCCAATACTTATGTTTATTACTGTGTACGTATTCTTCGCGTACTGATAACAAATTTCAGCGAGTCACTTGACCTCTAAGGAAGCCTCGACTAGCGATAATTATGTAGAACAGAGTTGCGAGAGACTGAAATGTTCGATTGATCGAGCCGAGGAAACAGTAAAATTAGAAATCTGAGGAAGGTTTGAATAAACGACTGCATTACGGCGGCGAGTATATCGATCCAGGCGAAAGTAGGACGATTTTAAAGGCCCGTCCAGATTGGGATCTCTGCATCGTGCTCCGATTTTATCGGTACAATTGTTGAATTTTTAACAATTGCCCGACATTTTTCAGGCCGATCAATTCGCAACCGTTTGACGTCATTGCCTAAGCCTTTGCTGTATGATTATTTTAATGGCCACATTTGGTAGCATTAGCTAGGCATTAATGCCAGGACAGCGAATATGTTGGACAATTTATGACTGTTCAAAATAGGATCGCAATCACATGGAAATGGGCCGCTGATCTTAAAGAAACGAACACAATATACATAGAATTTGCTGGTTTAAATTATCAAGCATAATTACTTTGCGACCGAGAATTGGATTACTGCTAGCTTAAAAATTTTATAGACATTCCTTGACTCACTTTTAAGTGACTTAGGGTTAATAGTAAAATTTCAAATATTACAGAATACTGAATTATTAAATATTACAGAATACTGAAGTATTAAATATTACAAAATACTGGAATATTAAATATTACAGAATACTAAAGTATTAAATATTACAGAATACTGGAATATTAAATATTACAGAATACTAAAGTATTAAATATTACAGAATACTGGAATATTAAATATTACAGAATACTGAGGTATTACAATATTACAGAATACTGGAATATTAAATATTACAGAATACCGGAATATTAAATATTACAGAATACTGAAGTATTACAATATTACAGAATACTGAAGTATTACAATATTACAGAATACTAAAATATTGAATATTACAGATTACTGGAATATTAAATATTACAGAATATTGAAGTATTAAATATTACAGAATACTGGAATATTAAATATTACAGAATAATGAAGCATTAAATATTAAAGAATACTGAGGTATTAAATATTACAGAATAATGAAGCATTAAATATTACAGAATACTGAGGTATTAAATATTACAGAATACTGAGGTATTAAATATTACAGAATACTGAAGTATTACAATATTACAGAATACTAAAATATTGAATATTACAGATTACTGGAATATTAAATATTACAGAATACTAAAGTATTAAATATTACAGAATACTGGAATATTAAATATTACAGAATACTGGAATATTAAATATTACAGAATATTGGAATATTAAATATTACAGAATAATGAAGTATTAAATATTACAGAATACCGAAATATTATATGTAACTTTTATCAAGTAGTTTGTAAACCTACAAGATTGATGCTACGATTTAATAGTATAGCTTTGTGTGACTTTGTTTTTACAATTATGCGACTTGATTTAATAGTATCGTGTAACTTGGAGCATAAAGATTGTCGTCGCGTTCCCGTAATCCCGGCTAATTATTCATTGCTTTGCATACAAAAAAGGAGGGCTGTCGCCGAAGGGTTAAAACCTTAATCCGGTTTTAAGCTAAGGAGCTAATCGCAAGGACGTAGCTCAACCATAATCGATCCACTGTATTTCTAGCGATGGTATCCCGATTCGTACTGAAACTTTAGTCCTTTGCACTTGAAAGTTTTCGAATCTTTTTCATTTCGGCGAATACAATTATTCTCTTGAATACAGGGGGTTAAAAGATACAACTTCGTTTATATTAGGCGACTGTTGGTCGAATAATCGAGTTAATTGTCCCGAAATTCATGAAAATTGTCCATTTAAGCAGGATTTCGATCAAGTTGAAACAACATTTAACTCGATTCTTTAACCAAAACTTGACTACTACAAACGCAGCTTATGCACCATTTCAATTAGGTAAGTTCAAACGACTCTTAATCTACGCGTTTAACTAGAAATCGTGCATACGTCTATCTTTGCTCGAACAACAACAAAAATTGTCCAACGTAAACGTAGCACACATAACGTTATTCAAATTTATTTTCATCGCTACGCTACGAACCAAAAATCTTTCGCGTTTAAACAACAACGATTCCATAACGAAGCCTTCAACTTCGAATGGAAATATTTAAAATAGCTTCGTTGTCGAGGAGTCCTCGAATACGGGATCCAGATTTCGAAACGTACCGCGGAACTAAAAACGATAAAGGGTTTAATTCAAATCTCGATCGGATCGCGGGAAGAAAACGACAAAAGGGAAATCGAGCGAGATCGGTAGCTGCATAATGGAAATGTCTACGAAATGGCGCGTTAATTGCAGGCGGCGATGAAATTCTTCAAGTTCACGGGACGAAAGTAAAGAGATACGAACCGGTCGGTCGAGAAGAAGAGAGGCACGTAGGCGGGCGAACGAAGAAACTGAAAGCAGCAGCGTTTTTCCGGCGAAAGAAGTTAGTTGCCGGTGTACGAGGGGGTAATTTGCACTTGGCAGTTTCACGCCGCGCCACGGCTCTATATAACTGCACAGCTCCTTTCAAACCTTTTCGTTCCCTTTTTCGCATTTCCTTTCCCCCCCGCCTCGGGCAACCGACAGTCCGCGACGGAAAATACTGGCATAAGCAAACTGCTGTAACGTAAGCTATTCGAGGCGAATCGAATCAAAATAACGACTCTATTCGCGAAACAATTGACAGGCTATCGGGTTAACCTATTGGCGCTACGATTATTTTATCACGTACGCTAGTTAGTCGACTAATCACTATTTTTTGTATCGTGTCACGTACAAATTAATTGGAATATGGTGGACGATTTTTGTTTAACCCTTTCTTCGCTACGGCACTCTAAAGTTAAAATAGTTCCCAATGCACGAATGGAGATTGTTTTTATTATTAGAATAGTCATGTAACCGTAATAGGCATAAAGTCATATTAGCCATGAAAATGTTTTTTATCATTACGAAAACAGTATAGGTGTAAATATTACATTTGCATACTTCGTATAATTAATTATGATAGATCAAGTGGATAGATTATAGTGGATTATAACATTATAGATAATCTATTATAGCGTGGAGCTGTAGAGAGGGGATATGATAGGAAAAGGAAGGGTGTTGCGTTTCGTCCTGGGCCTGCTAGTGGACTCATCAGTAAGGCTACCTAGCAGGCCCTGCCTTAGACGTTGGGATATTGGAAGGAAGGTTAAAGGCGGTATATATATGGACGAGGTAGTTGGAGCGAGTACTTTCGAGAAAGTCCTATTTCGTATGTCCCTCTAATGATGGGTGCAGGAGAGCCGCCACAATAGATTACAATAGAATGGAATATATTATATATGATATAATCTATGACGATCTGTAATAAAATATTATAGATGAAGAGAACGAGTGCATATATTTTTATGCTAACGATAGCACATTCTTTTTAGGGTCGTATATACGTCCTTCGTAGCGGAAGGGTTAATAACGTTCATTATTATAACGCAAAGCTAAAATTGAGAGTTGAAATTAAATTTCACCGTCAATGGTATACACGCGTTTATCGAATTCACATCGTAATTCACGGAAAGAGCGTATACTATAGCGTCCAATTTATTAATAGTACAAGGGGTCATGTTCGTGAAAAAGGGACGAGGTAATACGAATGATTAAAATGCTCGATTCTATAGCCATGCGATAACTATGAACCGAATGCGTATTTTCATCCAATTGCACAACGAAACGATACCATTTATTTAGCTACACAATTTAGGATTCGAAATATACATGTACGCTTATTGATAAAAGTTAGGAAACAAAGTAATCCGTTCCATATTTTTGCGTACCCTTTATTTTCCTATAGAGGTATACGGATTAGAATTAAAAATAGGATAACATATTGTTGACTGGCGTATGTAATGTTACCTTTTTACGTTCGTTTTTATTCTAAGCTATTTATTTCGAAAGACGAAGAATATACATAACGTTCCAAATGATTACTTTCTGTTTTTTTTGTTTTAACTTTTGTCAGTAAGTGTATGTCTCGGTAAAAAAAAAAAAAAGAAGAAAATAGCGAATCGTTCATTGGTACGCGAAACAGTTCGTACTATGGAAAGCGAAAGAAGATAAGAGGATGTTTTAATCGTAGAGACTCACCTTGTTTGCCAAGTCTAGCATGTTTCCAGTTCCCCCTGCGGCAGCTTCCACTAGTTTCTGCAGGGTGTGAGGTTCCGGTGAGAGATCGCGTGCTCCGCTGTCGAATTCCCACCGCTCATGCCGCCCGGATACGGTACCTGAACAGCACGCGTACACTGTATCATCTATGGTTAAATTTACTGCACTTAACATAGTGAAATACAAATTAGAATCGTGGAGAGAATATCCCGGATAACGTACAGGGGCGGATCTTAACTCTTTAAGTCTCACACGTTAACTATTTCTTTCGATAGAGAAACTAAACGTCATTGTTTCTGTTAAAAATAAAAAAGGAAGCAAGCAAGAATTGTTTCTATCCCCTTTTAATTAACCAGCCGGTCGAAAATCACCGGTTAGTAGTCATTTATCGTAACAATCGTGCAAACTTACAGCGGTGTATACGTAAGAATATACAATTTGCAAGACGTGAATAAAAATATAACAATAATACGCTTCATATGCAGCGTATACATATTTATTTAAAGAGTCTATCATTTTTATTTCATCGATACTTTAGCCACTGGTAGCTTCAGTGTTAAAGGGTTAAAAGGAAGTCAAATTCGCGTCGATAAATACTAGATATACTTTGAAACAGCCAAAAGTCCGCGAATAGACGATACGTCCACGAGAAAATTGTATCGAGGAAAATTTGGCAAGATACAATTTTTTTAACACGAAAGTGTTTAACAGATTGGGTCGATATTTTAAAAGTGTCCGTTACGGAAGTGACGTCACAGCTGGGTACGATATGTAACGGAAGTGACGTCACAGTACTGTAATTCTAAGCATTCGAATATTTTAAAACATGTATGAAACGACCAATAAAATAATATACAGCTAAATTGTCTTCATTTATTACATCCAAAAAAGTTCAATGATTTCAGTTAAACACTTTCGTGTTCTGGAAGTGTACAGCAGTACAGTTTTTTTTTTCTACCGGAAACGTTCCGATCGAACCTTCATCGAACGGATGGTAGATTTCTTTCCCCTCGAGGCCAATATTAAAAAAAAATGCGCCGCGGAATAAAAGGAAATGAGCTTACCAAGGCTGTTGTCGCTGCTGGTTGGCAAATATTCCGGTGTATGCGTGTGATGGGGACTAGTTCTGTGCTTGCCGGACCTGAGAGCTTCAATTTCCGGTCGGAGAGCCAAACGGCACCTGAGGAACTCTTGATAGGAAATGCGACCGTGCTCGTCCGCTCCTAATTCTCTCATTAACTCCTCCACCGAATTCTCCAGATTCAGTTCTCTGCATACCGTCAGCAGATCTTGACTGAAATTTAAAGTGAAGTAGAATCGAAGACGCGTTTCGCCTTTTTATAATAAAAGCTGGGGTAAATGTACACCACGTACTGCCGCTTTAATGTTATCACGTACTTAAGTAACTTTATTTAGCTGTTTTAATCGTATCATTGGTAATTCGGTCATTTACCTTAAACTTAAAAACAGGTGCTGAATACCTTCGATTCGTTTACGAAAGTAGTCACGATACGGAGACCAAATAACAGAACAGTATTTCAAACTGGATCGAACAAGACAGATGCAAAGATATTTTAACGTATAAACATTTTTAAAAGAATCTTGACATTCTATTGGTAAATCCTAGTGCACGATAAGCTGATCTTGCATCGCGATATATGAATAAATAATAATATATAAATTCGCAAATAAATTCCACCGTATTAGAATTCTTCGAAAACTTCTTTTCGTATATCCGCTGGCTTTTGTCGAGCAAAATGGCGTCGCGTAATACTGAAAGTTTAAGAGCCACTCGAATTCCATATCTTCCTCGCAACGGAACAAATTTCATTCCGCCATTTTTATTTCCTTTTTTTAACCGCATCACTCTGTAAGTCAACTTTAAGAATACCATACATTCCGCGAACGGAGATGGAAGAGAAAAATTGTTAGGGAGGTGGTCGAAGACGAGCCAAGGGTGGAAGTTTCTCGAGGAGGAAACTTTCCTTCTCTCGCCGTTGCCGCGACACGAAACTTTTCACTATTTTTGCTTTACGACAGTGGAGGAGGGAAAAAAGAAGAAAAAGAAGATACGAAGACGACACCGATCGGATAACGCGGGTTCATCTAATTCCACGCGGCTCTATATTTGCTCAGACACGTGTGAAACGCGAATACGCATCGCGCTCGGTGCAATTCGAGGCGATGGAATCGCGATGCCCAGCGCAAAATGCAGCGTTTATTATTTTCCTCGCGGAGGCAAGCGCGCGCTATTCACACGCGAGCAGGAATACGTCATAATTTTAATCAACTTTCATTCAACGGGAAGTCTCTTTTAAAATAAAAAGAAAGAAAGAAAACGAAAGAAGGAGAAGCCGAGCGCAAGTTTCACACTCGCAGAATGGACGATGAAGGCGAGTGAAATTGCAATCAAAAGGATGACGAAACAAAAAAGAAAAAAAGACGGGGAGACTGTCGACGCGGAGATCCGGTCGTGATTAACGGGACGCAATCAATGCGTAAGCATTATGTAATTGAGGCAAAGCCAGGCCACCACCACGGTTTGAGTGCCATTCAGCATGTACCTGGCCGCCTCTTGAAACCATTGAACCGATTTCCTGCTGCGGGTCCTTCCTCGCCGCGATCCTCCGGCCGGAGACATCGCCGCGTGAAAAAAAGAAGAACGCGCGAACGCAAGTAGCACACTCGAGATGTTCCGAGACCAACGAGTGTATTCGCGTATTTCTCACAGCCGAGTCGCGGATGCTTTTAAGACGTTCACTTGGTTTTCGCGAAAGGGAATTAGGGTTAACAGCGAGCACTCGTGTTACGTTTAACGGCCTCGTTCCTCAATTTTTTCCTTTTTACAGGGTAACTGTAAAAGCTTCTTAACCCTTCTTCGAATTGCACGGGGCAAGAAGGTAATGAGAACGGCGATAATGGAACGAGGATAGACGGTTCCTTTTTTGCTTCTTTCCGTTGAAATATTAATCTTCGAAGAATTCGATACGATGCAATGGAAAGGATTTTTTTAATACTTCTTTAATTTCAGTGTAATTGTAAACGTACTTTAACCCTTTGCGGACGAGAAAAAATAATACTTAACAAATTTCCACTCAATTACAAATCCACCACGGACATATTTAATAACGCTAAACGAATTTTCGCTGAATTATTATCGAAAGTGCATATCAGTGTCACTAATCCAAATTTGCTGTTTTGAAAACCGACATTTATCCATAGAATCGAAAAAGTTTCGGCGACTATTTGTCGACGCTCGTCCGCAAAGGGTTAACCCTTTTCGAGTAACCCGCGATCGGGAGAAATAAAACATACGAGTTTAAAGGATAGAAGTTCGTTTCACTTATTTCTCCTAAAATAATCTTCGAAGAATTTAATGCAGTATAATAGTTCGAAAGATTTCAGAAATTCTTTCAATTTAATTACGTTTAAATTCCTTTGTGATATTTTCTTCGATATTAACCGTTACATCTTGGATCGTAATTTGGTTAATAGTTAACTCGGTTAATTCTGAAAAAATCTGAAACAATTTTAGGAGCATCTTCGAACATTGTAAATCGAGGACGAAAAGGAAGAATTATCCGATGGTGTCTACAATCATAATTTTAACAATTAATAATCCTCTGATTCCTCTATGATTTGCGATTCTAGTTGCTACGAATACTGTAGGTACCATTTCTATATTTAGTCTTTTAGGCATTGCTTTAATCTTAAATCAGCTTAACTCTTTGATCTCGACTAACTCTAAAATCATCCCCGCCTTCGGTGCCTATCATTCTAATTTTAATCCCCGAGAAACCTTTGATTCCTCTACGAATCTCACTTCCAATTTCCTTAAATATTTTAACCATCATTTCTCTTCGCAATATTTAATCCTAACTTACTTAAAGCAACTTAACCCTTTACACTCGAATGTAATTCCAAAAGTAGCCAGTATTCCACTCCAATTTTGAGCAACTTTAATAGACTAGATAATTGCAAGGATTTTTCAAATACGTAGTTATTTAGTTATTTATATATATATAAATAACTAAATAACTAAATATAATAACTAGTATGCTTCTGTTATTTGGTCTCCTTCCTAAATTAAATTAAATATTTTATTAATTAAATATTTTCGCAAAAATATGCTTCAAAATATTCAACGTAAGTAAAATGCTGCGTTTCATTGCGTTCTAAATGGGACAACCTTTATCGAGGTTGAAGCATACGTACGAACTCGCGAAATATTATTTCTTTAGATACTAGGAGAATTATAGCAGATCTGTTTCCTTTATAACATTATTCATGGTCTCGCGAATAATCCACTGTTTACATCTTGTACCAACTTTAATGCCTCTTCTAGATTTTCTAAACATCCGTTACCGTTTCACCCTTCCATCTACCCTTCCAATCTAACTCAAACTGATATCCGTTTTGCCGCGTATATACATCTCCTAACTATATTTGTCAAAATATTAACTTTCTTTTCTCGGAATATTAATTGTATTTAACTCTGATATTTATCGTTTGCTTTTCTTTTCAGGTTAAACGATTCGCGTGCTCTTACGTTATCTTCGTTTATATGAAACAGGTTTCTCGCCCGTAGAAATGAATAAAATGAAAAACTTTGAGAAACCTTACAACCCTAATTCTCTTAAATATTTTACCCACTTCTTCGTTCGATAATTGGCTCCGCTGTTAAATGATCCGTCAGCCAAATTGACTGACAATCTTTCGTAACGATATTCAGCCTGAGATACCTTTGCTTAGTAGAGATACCTTATTAGAGATACCTTAGTTTCGGAAAGATAACAACCGATCTCTGATTAATTTGAGAAACCGAGGTGTCTGAGACAGACGCGTTGCGCGCGGCAGAGGTATTCCGTGGACGTTATTGATCTGCGGCTAATTGGAATGACGCGGCGGCGGATTGCGAATGACGAGACGATAATCGTTGTCGTCAGCCTCTAGTTGTAATCGCGATACTTTCGATTCTTTCGTATTCGCAACCGCGAGATGATCCTTAAGCGGTGAAGAGGAACTTTTACCTATCCCGCCGCGTATAACATCCACATGCTTGACCTCTAGTAGTGTTTTACCTCCCGCCAACACGCGAAAAATACAGCCTCGTATTCGCAAGCCAGCTACTAGTCACCTAGGCTGAAGATACAGTCTCTCTTTCAAATTCGCAACCATGATTTACTCAACCTACTTTCTTCTTACATTTACCATAACACGACTAACAACCCTTCGACGAGTATAGCCAAAAATTGTTGGGCCCAAAAGGAGTGACTCTCTACATACGTGAACGACTTACGTTACGTAACTGGAGCTACGTTTTCTGTTCTCTATTCGTTGGAACCGGCTTCTACAAAATGATCCGCTGTTATCTTCGTCTTCCGTATCGACGCGTGTAATCAAATATACATACACGCGTATAATACAAAGAAACAGTTCTACATTGCGAAAGAGAAATCTGTACTCGCGAAAAGGGTTAAGCAAGCTCAGGTAACGTACCACCGGGAGATTTTCCTTTTCAGTTTACGAACGGACAGCCTCTCCAATGTTCTAGATTCCCACGTCTTCAATGATTCCATCATCTCCGGGGTACGGGAGTTAGGGGGGGAGGCGGGGACCGATGACACACGCAATCGAACGCGGGTTCGAAGGTCCGGTCGAAGCGATGCAACGAATGCCACTGCAAGCGGGCCGCGGTTGCATCGCGTCGCGGTTCCATCGGCAAAAGAGGAAGGGAAAAAAGTCGGTGGAAGAGAGACGCGATTGCTCGCGAGCGTGAAACGAACGCGACTTAATCCACCGCGATGCGTGTCACTCGACGTCCCGTGTGCGGTTTTACGGCTGACACGTGGCTTTATTTTAAACACGCTCGAGTACAGCCTCGTTCTACTACCAGGCCGGGCTTCTCTCTTTCCCCGCGGCTCTTCTTCCCTTTCGCGGTTCGCTTCGCTAACCTCTCTAGCGGCGATTCGGAGATCGCTCGCGGATATCCCGACAAAGTTGCTCTTCCGGACGGTTCATCGCGTGATTGATTCGTCCGGAAGATATAATTGGCGTTGCCCAAATGGTGAGATTTATCGTACAGTTTAAACGAGTGGAGCGAATGTATGGAGTGCGATACGGAGGGTTGGATTTCCTGGCTTCAATTAGTGGACACAGGGTTCTTTATTTGTCGGAGATAGAATGGTAGAATTAGAGCAATCAATTCTACGTTGTAGTTGGTTCAAATTTGGAACGAGCAGGTGAATTAGCGAGGAAAGAATATGCTTTTATACGTCAATTAGCTCGTAGTCATGCCGCAAACTAAGTTGAAAAGCTATACGAAAGAAATCTACCTCGAAGATTGCAAAAGAAACATTCTCGGGACCTTCTATTCTAATGACATCACGTCTCAATAGTTATTCTCCACAGAGATAATATCTACGTGCTAATCATCCGTACTTGTTGTTAGAATTTATCGAATGCCTTTACCGGATAAATTGTAAAGATTCCTGGGAATATTTGCATTCATGAATTGTTTCCCTTTTACTCTTCCTTGCGATAGTACAAATCCTTCACTTGAACCCGAATCTAACTCAAATCGAACCCGAACCAACTTTGCCCGACAAGGTGTTCGAGTGCAAAGGGTTAAGTTCAATTCTCGAAGCTGAGATTTTTTTGCAATACCTTCGCGTTGCAAAGCTTCCAATTTTCAATGCTTTGAATTTCCGAAGCTTAGTATTATCAATGCTTTCTACTTGCAAAGCTTTCAATTCTCAAAGCTTAGAATTCCCAATACTTTCAATTTGCAAAGCTTTCAATTCTCAAAGCTTAGAATTCCCAATGCTTTCAATTTGCAAAGCTTCCAATTCTCAATGCTTTGAATCTTCAAAGCTTAGAATTCTCAATGCTTTCAACTTGCAAAGCTTAGAATTCCCAATGCTTCCAATTCACAAAGCTTAGAATTCCCAATGCTTCCAATTCACAAAGCTTAGAATTCCCAATGCTTTCGATTTGCAAAGCTTTCAATTCTCAAAGCTTAGAATTCCCAATGCTTTCAATTTGCAAAGCTTCCAATTCTCAATTATCTGAATCTTCAAAGCTTAGAATTCTCAATGCCTTCAATTCTCAAAGCTTAGAATTCCCGGTGCTTTTAATTTACAAAGCTTGCAATTCTCAATGCTCTGAATCTTCAAAGCTTAGAATTCTCAATGCTTTCAATTCTCAAAGCATAGAATTCCCAAAGCGTTCAATTTGCAAAGCTTCCAATTCACAAAGCTTAGAATTCCCAATGCTTTCAATTTGCAAAGCTTTAATTTCTCAACGCTTCGAATCCTCGAGTGCCGACGTTAATTTCGCGCGCAACAAATTATTCGCGCCGTTCGATGCAAAGTGCGGAGTGGAACGGACGTGGCTGCAAAGGAGGAGCGTCGCGAGTCATTGACACCGGCGCATTTTCTCCGGCTGCATTGTGTTCGAAAGTGGAAACGGATCCACCGAAACGATCCACGTAATTTTCAGTTCGCACAATTGTGGAGACGTGTCTCCGAATGAAGAAGAAAGTGGACCCGGCAAAAAGGAACACGTAATCAGGGAACACGTTTATTGTGAAACAATTGAACGTGGCAAGGAGAAAAAGAAAAGTGTTATTCGAAGCCGATGTCCTTTTTTCGTTGCACAATACGGAGATCTCGTGTTTGGTCGAGCAAACTTACTCCCAGATGCTGATTCCCACTGATAAAACCGTCCACGATTGTATCGCGTTACCAGAGCACAGTTAACGGGTTAACATCGGGTCGAATTACTTCGAGCCATCCACGTTTCGCCGCGGAAAATCACTCTACGATTCCTTTTCGATGAGTTTCAAAGGTGCGAGTGTTTCTATTGGCCATTTGCGAGCTTTGACAATTCTGTGCTTCGAAAAATTCAAAGCAGAAACGAAGAACTTCGGAAATTCGCCGCTTTATAGATTCGAAGCGTTGGAAATTGGAAGCTTTGCAAATGCGAAGCAACGAAAATTCAAACTATTGGGAATTCTAATATTTGGCAATTCAAAGCATTGGAAATTGTAAGATTGACTAAATTCACCATTTTCACCGTTCAACCGAGGGACTAATGAATAGCTTATACATTCGTTCGATAAAAATTCCCGTAAACAGAATCGCCAGACTAGACTGTAGCTTATCGAGGAAACTAACGCGATGGCCAAAAGGAAAACGAGTCTCTAGACACGGAAGATGGCATGATTGGACGAAAATCCAATTTCCAGCTTCGTCCCAGAGCACGTGTGATCTCGTTACGAGCACGTCCACCCTCTCCCCCCACCTTTCTACCCAACATCGTCGAATCACCATTTTTATTTTTAATCAAACCTGTCGGAGGAAATTACGACTACTTCTCCCATGTTAAATGGCCAACGTTCCATTTATCTCGAGCAAATAGACGAACCTTTTTGACAACGCGTTCCAAGCAAATTGCTCATCCCTACTTTCCCTTTATATACGTACAAAGTTCAGGAACCCAGTGACTATTGTTAGTCACTATTGGTTACGTTCATCCCGCCAAAATACGTAAAAGTAAAGGGGGTGGACAAATTCAGAGATATACTTTATGAATACCAATACGTATCGATTTCTCGCACGGTATCGAACACGTATCAAAATAATTAGTAAGTGGTATTGGTAAAATATATTTGATGACGTCTCTCTCAGTCGCGATCCAAAACAATTCTAAACGTAAACGTATTTCAGTCCCGTCACCGCCTAAGAGCTTTCGAATATTACGGGACTCGAACAAGGAGAATCCTTTTCCTCGCCAACAATTCGTCCGTATCCCCGAAGTAGCCTAAGTTGTAACCCTGTATACGATAAATTCTCCCGAATAAATCATCGTTACGTACTTACAAGCGTTTATTATCCTCGTCCCAACCCACGGATTACAGATACGAATTTCCCAATTTTACACCGGAGCAAGGTGAGCAAAAGGGAGGGCAAAAAGAAAAAAGAGAGTGGGTGGAGAAACACAACGAGGATACGGTGCGTAAAAAGGGATTGAAGAGCCGCGAACAGGAGGATGTTTTGCCTTTCGAGAGCGTTTCCACGGGTGAAATGATTTGCACAATGCGGCGCACTCGCGATGAACAAGCAACCCCTTTTTCGCGTGGCGAAAGTGGACGTCTCGGGTTGACGTTACACCGTTCACCATTGCGAGCAGAGCAACTCGTTACAAGCTCGTAGTTTCACGTTCGCTCCCTTTGTATCGGAAAGCTCTCCTACGTTTGCTGAACGTCACCACGAGGCTGTAGCCTTACAAAAGCCGCGCACAATGCAGCTACCGACCCAATAAGTGTCGCCCCATTGTTGAACCGCGCGAAACCGATGCCAAACCCTCGCAGGAGAATCGTCCTGCTATGGTACGGCATCGCGGATCGCCCCTTTGTCGAGCTGCGCTTCGCTACGATGTTTCGCGGCGGTAGGGATTGAAAATAGCAGCGAATCACAAAGTTTAGGATTTTAGAATCGGCGGCTGGAAGAACGATTGTTTATTTACTTATTTATTTATTAAACGGGACGTAACCCTTTGGTGCAAAAGAAAAGAAAAACCCTGGGATGCCTTTTCAAAATACACGAATGAAAGATGGAATTCAGCGATGTAAACCGGGTAGAAAACAATTGCAAGTGAAATGCTGCGTTAAGACACGTTGCTCGTTAACGGGTTAAGAATTGATTATTTTTCAGTGGACAGGAAATCAAGAGAATCCAGAAATCAGAAGATAGGATGATCCAGAGGTTGGTGATTCTTATAAACATATAATAATAAAGTTTCGATGATATTTTGTTCCTTTTTCTAGTATCCGAAACGATCCGATATCTCGTAGAATTTTTCACGCTTAAAAAAAGGTGCCCGATAAACCCAAGCCAATTTATACATACTACAACCCACCGTATCATATTA
Source organism: Eucera pruinosa (assembly GCA_028830335.1). Taxonomy (NCBI): domain Eukaryota; kingdom Metazoa; phylum Arthropoda; class Insecta; order Hymenoptera; family Apidae; genus Eucera; species Eucera pruinosa. Next base: position 16,894,806 of record JAMYCR010000006.1, read on the forward strand.
TTAAATTATATCCTCCGACTGAATTTCACTAACGTACAATTTATAACAATTTGATAAAGAATTACACCGTTAAACGGAAACTTTTAGCAGCCCCTATGCAAATTACCCTAGCAACTCTGCATGCATAAAACACAAGAAGACTCTATTTAAAGGCAAATGCGAAGCGAGCGAGGGAGAGAAATAAAAAAAAGTTGAAGACTTTGTTTCCAATTTTCCCCGTAGTCTCCTTTGAGTAGCTCCAGCACGAAGCCTCCAATCAGTCCAATCACGAGAGGAACACGCTCTCTCTCTCTCCCTCTATTCGCTCATCGATATTCCAGGTAGAAGTTTCAAGAACGGAGTTCATTTTCAACGATCGGACGTGCCTCCCTTGACCTCTGTTAGCGGAGAGGCCGCTACGAGGTCGAGGTTACGCGAGTCGGGAAAGGAACGAGAAAGAGGCGCGCAAACGGCCGAAAAACTGAACGAATATCGTGGAGGGAAGGGTTGGCTGTTCAGAGACGGTGAAAAGCGACACGGGTATTTCATGTTAAGCGCGTTCCGCTCTATTTCGTTGCTGTACGCCCTTCAAGCGGACGCATCGCGTATAAAAGGGCGCTGCTCGCGTCTCCTTCGGGCAATCCTCCCTTTTCAGATGCCTCCGCTGCTGCTACTGCTGCTGTTCCCGTTGGATACGCCAGAATAGGTCCGCCATTAAAAACAAAAAAGGGCCCAGGGCAGTGGGAAGAGGCGAAAGGTGGCGAAGCTTCCGCCACGTGAAAAGGGAAGAACCGGGAGAAACGAAACACATTACCTAATGCCGTGTTTTCACTGTGCGCAACACACACGAGCGCACCCCAGCCTCTGTTCTTTGTTATTCCTTTATCTACTTCCCTTTTCCCGAATATCTTTTTGTTTTCGATGACTTTTCCAAGGGATACGGAATTGCAACGAACTGCCTCCTCCTCCGCCCACATCAAGAGTATGGTAGATGTACCACGAACTGTCAGCGTCCCTGTAGCCGACACTTTAATTCGTTTATTCGATAGCAAAGTAATGGACGAGGAATCGTGGGTAAAGAAATTTTCATTCGGTTTAAGTAACAATACACAGACATTGTATATTCGTGTACTACGGTTGTTAAGGGTTATGCTTTGATGGAAGCAGGTTCTTCTTCTTTTGGTTTTTTAACTAAAACGACACGGGTTTAAGAAAAAGGTAACTGATATATATTTGATTGTATGTGGAAAATGTAATATACCAGGACTTTCTATGTCCTGTCCGCACCGACTCTTTACGTCGAACTGTCGAGAAAACGACAGCCTTCGACACTTATAGTTTTACAAAAAATGGTCAACCTTTTCAGGTACGCTTGACCTTCGACAAGACGAGACGCTGCGACTCCGAAGTCTTGGGTTTTTCCCGATTACTTTATTACGCCTGTAGAAGCGACACTCTAATATTTTTGAATAGGGAGTTTTTCTAAAGAAGAGCTGTTTTACTTCAACAACGGTTAATATTTGTAACGAAATATTGGGAGATAAATGTGCCGTTGAACGTTGAAACGTGGCTAATGTAAAATTATAAAGTATAGGACACGTGTGATAATTCGGTAACGCGCGACGTTTACTATATTATATCTTATATCTGTTACGCAAACCGACGTGTAAATATATGTAAAAACGTGCTTCTATGTAAATGAAAAGTTCTCAAGTGACGGTACGAAGGACAATGGACTTTGTTGTAACGTTTTCAATTACGTAGTAATTAATTCATTGCATTCAATATATACAAAAATGTTCATAAATAAAAGAGGCGTTGAATAATATTATGCTCCAATCTCGAACGATTTCTCATTTAAATACGTTCTAAAATAGTTAAATAAAGTTACTTAAAGCGCGAACCTTAAAGTAGTAATACGCGGCATATCTATTTTATATTAAAAAAGAAAAATAACTTCTAGGGCTTCCGATTTCCGCGTAATCAACGAGGAATCGAGAGACAGACGAAAAAAGGCGGGGGTTGGTTACGAGAGGTTTCGAGTGGTTCAGATGTGAAGCAGAACTCTGGAGTTAATTGTCGACGGCTCGTCAGCCAATGTTGCGTACGTTTCCTATCGTTAACACCGTTAAACGCTTCGATACTCTACGGCTCGAGTTTTAACGAATCCACCGCGATCGTTCAGTTCACGCCTCTAGCTTTTTTTTATTTTACGATGAGAGTTCTTCATCAAGAGAGTTTAAAAGACTAGTCGTGTGTCCGTAGACCGGGGGAGCAGAGTAATTTGATAGGTTGGAAAGAAGGAGATTAATAGCGGAAGCTGGGAAGTTTAATGGCTTGGAATTTAATGAATTAGAAATGCGGAGCAGCGGGAATTTTGGGGATTGGAATACGAATGCTTGGAACATTGGGGCCTTTGGACTTGCAAACTTGAAAACTTTGGGGGAGTGATACTTAGAAGCTTGGAAATTAAGGGGTGTGGAATTCGAAAGCTTAGAAATTTGGTGGGTTAGTATTTGAAAGGTTAGAAATTTAGGGGATTGAAATTCGAAAGTATAGAAATTTGGAGGGTTGAAATTCGAAAGCTTAGAAATTTGGGGGGTTAATATTCGAAAGCTTAGAAATTTAGGGGATTGATAATTCGGAAGCTTAGAAATTTGGTGGGTTAGTATTTGAAAGGTTAGAAATTTAGGGGATTGAAATTCGAAAGTATAGAAATTTGGAGGGTTGAAATACGAAAGCTTAGAAATTTGGGGGGTTAATATTCGAAAGCTTAGAAATTTAGGGGATTGAAATTCGAAAGTATAGAAAATTTGGAGGGTTGAAATTCGAAAGCTTAGAAATTTAGGGGATTGAAATTCGAAAGTATAGAAATTTGGAGGGGTGAAATTCGAAAGCTTAGAAATTTGGGGGGTTAATATTCGAAAGCTTAGAAATTTAGGGGATTGATAATTCGAAAGCTTAGAAATTTGGTGGGTTAGTATTTGAAAGGTTAGAAATTTAGGGGATTGAAATTCGAAAGTATATAAATTTGGAGGGTTGAAATACGAAAGCTTAGAAATTTGGGGGGTTAATATTCGAAAGCTTAGAAATTTAGGGGATTGAAATTCGAAAGTATAGAAAATTTGGAGGGTTGAAATTCGAAAGCTTAGAAATTTAGGGGATTGAAATTTGAAAGTATAGAAAATTTGGAGGGTTGAAATTCGAAAGCTAAGAAATTTGATGGCGTGGAATTCGAAAGCAAGCAAATGTAGTGACTTAGAACTGAAAAGCTTGGCAATATGATGACTTAGAAATTTGTGGGCCTGTAACATTAAAAGTTTGAAGATGAAAAACCTGTGAAATGCAAAGGTTCAGAATTTGGATCCTCAGCCATTCGAAGCCTCTTGAAAAATCTAAAATCTTGCAACGCGATACAAATCACAATTCCGCCAATTAAAAAATCCCAAATCATATAAAGACGTGCTGCAATTATTATCGATCCAATAAGTATCGTACAAAATATCCGCTAAAATATGCAACGGTCTCGTCTTTTGCGCGAATTCGCTCGTGAAAGTATTCGAAATTCGGGAGCTTCTCGTTGGAAGTTACGAAGAAAGCTAGTTGCTTTCCTAATCAACTCCCATGGCAATTTCCAACGAGCTTCGTTCCTCTCTGGCCAGCATCAATCATCGTTAACAACTTCGTCCCGGCGACGAGGGCACGGACCGTCCGCGTCCGAGCAATTTTCGCTTCATTTTTCCAGCGGGTCGTTCGTCATGTAACGCGGCCAATCTTTTTGCGCGCGAGAGTAAAAAAAAGGAGGAAAAAAATAAGCTCGCTCGCGAGGCTTGAATTATTCGCGATTTGCGAGAAGAAGATGGCATCCGCGGAACGTATCCGCGTCGCACGTGGTCCGAATTACGCGACACAGAAGCGTAAATAATGATAAATGAACGGGGAGCGGGATTTTGTAATTTATCGCGCGCGAATCGAATACGGGATAGCGGTGGTTCGAGCTGCCTAACCAAATTACGAGGATGGACCACGCGCGACGGGGGAAAAATGAAGGCTGCGGAATGAAACGCGACTGCGACACGTAATTAAGCAAAACGAGGGAGAGACTGGCCGTGCGGGAATTCGATAATTATCGGATAGCCAATTAAAAAAGGGACATTTACAGCGTTTCCATGCCCTTTGACAACAACACTGCGGTATGAAAAATTCCTCCGAATGCAATTTCCAAACTGCAACCTTTAATTGTTTCTTTCTTTCCAAAATTCGTGCAACAATTTCATAAGATCGTTGATAAACGTTGTGTTAATTATTTATCGTCTATTCGGCACGGATATCAAGAGTAGAGATAATTAAATACACGTGTAACCCATTGATTTTTCAAGCCAATCTTGTCGAAAACTAAAGACGAATTTAGATACGCGTTGCGGATAATTTAACCACGATGAAAGATTGTCGTCATTTGTATTTCATTCGAAGTGAACACGTACAATGAATTGAAATACGCTTAGCCCCGATAAAATTGTAACTTCTACGCTTTTAAGAGCCACTTTGTTCGCATTATCAACGATATTCCCTTTACGAAATGTCTTCTCAGAATTCTAGTTTGTATATTTTATATTTTCTAACGTGTCACCCCATTTTTAACATTACAAAGTGCGTCCTAAAATGTGTGAGTATCCGAAATATAGAATATGTATGTATGTAGATTTCTGTATATTCTATATACTATATTTGACTTAATCAAGTTACGAAATTCACCCTGTATGCCATACTTTAATCAATTATACAGAGGGTCTCAATATTTATCCTCATACTATTTCTGTACATTAAATACACCAACAAATAACTTCCTATTTTTGCATTAAATTCAACGTAAAGAGTTATCCAAAAGTACCTTATGTATGTTGAATTAAGAATATCTGTCAAACGCCATGTTTGTTAATAAAATAGAGGTGAAAAAGATAAAAATTGAAACGAGAACAAACGAAGACAATAGAAATAAAAAAAGATTAAAAAAGGGTAAAGCAGAAAGGGAAAGAAAAAAACTGAAGGTAGGTGTTCCTATAGTTTATTTTGGATAACCCTATACCTATAGTTTAAATCCAAATATAACTACCGAGACACAAAAATGAATTGACGAATTCATTTTACGATACGTAAATATCGGAGAGAAGCACCACGTGCGTTTAAAGCAGGATATGTATTTGACAATAAAAGTGGACTATTCATCGGTACACCTGATTAAAATCAGCTTCACCTAAGCTTCGAAAATGCTCCGGCAGCTAAAGGATTAAATAAAAAAAATATCGAACCTGAATCTACTACCGATCCGCGTTAATTCCTTCTCCGAAAGGGTTAACACGATCCTGCGTATTCCGTTAGCGGACGTTCTACTTTTTCACGGGGTGCAAGTCGCTGACCTTGGCAATGGTATCCACGGAATTCCTGTACAACGGATTTCTCTGCGCATTTACACGGCAGGTTGCGTGCAGGGGTTCGGGTAGGTCAAGAATATCCCTGCAGGTGAGAAACGGACGAGTAGGCAGAGCGGACCGCAAGAAAGCACGCGCGCGCTGCGTGGTTAATCGAGTGTCAAGGGTCGAGGGGATCTTTAAATTATAGTAACGAAAAGGCCAGCCATTTTTCCGCCACGTTCTCCGCTTGGCCGTTTACGACTGCAACGCAACCACGAGACGAGAAGAAAGCGGAAGGAGTTGCCCGTGCAACAGGAATATCTAGCATTGATCTTCGACTTCGTAAATCATCCGCGGCGATACCATCCGATGCTTAATTATCGCCTTAAAAGCGGCATCGACGCCTCCCATCCGTGCTTTCGGAAAAATTCCAATCGAACAACGTTCTCCGTTGCTTTCATCCCCCCACCCGAGAATCGTCGTCGATTTCTAGAGGCGAATTTAGACGTTTCGATCGTCGAATCGCGCAAAGATCGTTTCCATCTGCACTTGCATTCGAAATTAACAGCGAACGAAGTCGAAGACGAATTTAGACTTTACACTTTGTATGCGCGCGGCGGACGATGAACCGCGAACGATTCATTCACAGCTAACGCGAAAGATGAACGCTGATATGTAACCGGTTCGATAGTTGAATTCATTTCACTGGTTCTAAAAAGTGAAAGCAGGACAACGGACTAACGATGAAACCTAACCCAAACCTAACCCAAATCTGAACAATTAAAGGATCTTTCGCGAAACCAAACGTTGGAATATTACATAAAAGTTGTTCGACAAATATTGCCAACGATAATACGAATTACTCGTACGTGACGGGATAAACGAAATGGTATACGTCAGTAATGAAATAGATAATAGGGCGACGAGTCAAACGTGGAAGCTCCGCGACGCGAGCAATGTTACGATAGTTGAGAAAGGGGCAACTAACTGCTTTGGAAAGAAGCAGAAGGAATGCGTGCAAACGCAGGCGAATACGCGGAGCAAAAGGCAGAATAATCGCGACGGCGAGAGGAAAGAAGGGTCTGAGGCGGTTGTGAGTCACTTGCCATAAAACGCGATCACCCTTCGCGTTACCCTAGGGTGCCCTAGACGCTTCGGCCATCCTAGGCAGCGTTTGCCAACCGCGACCCGTAAACGTTTTATCCAACGCCGTTCGAAAACTCTTCCAAGGGAGTGGCTTTCCCTGCTCTGCTTTACGCAGGGACGGCTTTAAGTTTTCGCAGCCCTGGACTATCGTATTTTTGCCATAACTAAATATGCTCGTTTCAATCGAAATAATGCGGCATGTAAGAACTAAGTATGGTGCGATATTTGAAATAGTGACAAACCGTTCAAAATACGATATATTTATACAAGCGAATACTACTTGGGAACAGTGTTCGTTAAATGATCGAATCGTGAGGCAATATTCTTCTATTCGAACTAGGTTTCGATTATAGGAAATAGCGAAGGGTAGACAGGAGGAGATACGAATTGAAAATCTATGTGTAAAGTACAATACTGCAAAGCTTCTTTGCATATGTGCAACGTTTATTTAGTTTTGCACAGCTAGGTACTAACAGCTGATTGAAATTCAACGAAGGATAATATAAAACGTAAAAGGATAATCGGTAGCTTGTATAAATTGATTTTCTGCAATATTTAGTTACTTATGGGGAAAATAAAAGCCTCGATTTATCGATAAAAGTATCTACATATATCGTACTGTAAAATGTTCAAGCTAAGACCTGCTTATTAATTTCCTCCTATTGTTTGAAATATCCTCTATTATTTGAAATACTATTTTCTTATATTTCAATGGAATAATCATCTCCGAATAGTATTCCCATCAGTTAGTATTAAAATATACGTTTAGAATACCATTTCTTTACGGTACATATTATATGAAAGAAAAGTTTACTCGCCAAATCCTGTATAGGGTAGGTTTCGTTGCCAAATATCTATTTTAAAAATATATTTTCCCCAGCCCTAGTTAGAGCTAATGAATACTTGTTCGATTCACCGTGATCGCCTGTAAAATTAATTAACATCGCACGATTCTATACCGCGCATAGAGGAACACGAAGCGAAATTTTTCCTAAAAAAATCACCGCCCTAGGTTACAGCCAACTTAGCCTACGCCTAAAATCCGCTTTCGGCTTTACGGAAGTTGTAGAAGGGAAAATCGTCGAAAGTTTGCATCGAAGCGAGTTACGTTAAGCTGTCTTCCCACGTGCAACGATTATCTCGCGCAGACATCCGCGGTCTACTACTCGTAACTACGCAAAAAAATCCGCACTCCGTTGATTACTTGTCGAGCATAGAAAGCAATTATAAAACATTGACACGCGTTCGAAATACCAGAAATGCAAAGCTTGGCAATTTGCCGACTCGCGTGGGCAAATGGTTAATTAACGCAACTCGTGCACGAGTATTAACGCATTGCGATACAAATCTTGGCTTTAGAGCCGCGGAAGGGCTAAAAAAAAAAAAGGTAGCTTTTTCAAACGATGGGTTCGTCTAGAAACGTTAAAAGCTGAAACCGATGGATTGGTAATGTTGTAATTTTTAATAAGAGAGAGCTGTGGATTAATCGTCGTAAATACAATGTACTTAGAAAACTGCTCTTTATATTTCTTACGATCTTTACGGGCTTAAACTATCTATTACAATGTGTTCCTGTTTAACATAAACTACGAGTGGCTATGGTGTACTAATTATGTACGACGGTTGGTGCGGTAATTTTGAAGAATACAACGAGTATTGGATGGAAGATGTGAAGAGAGCGCGTGGTTTGCGCGAATGTTTACACGGGACGTTAAAACACCTTGTAAAAAAATACGATTGTGTAGAAAGGACTGAGTGTGGCGTAGAATGTATTGAGGAAGGCAGAGTAGATGGCAAGGTAGCGGAATGGCCGAGTAGAAAAGCGGAAACAAGTGAGATTGAAAGAAAATAAGTAGTAAAAGAAGAAAAAAAGAAACCAGATGTAACGGATTAAGTACAAGATGATGACAGGAGTAGAAGGATGATTGCTCGGCTTACTGTAAGCCAAGTCCGATTTCTGGGCCTTAGGGCTGAAATGAATAAAGTTATTATTATTATTATATACGAAGGATCGCGTTGTTGTTTCATTTCCAACGGGAAATATTCCGAAAGGCAAGAAAACTCGCGTGGCAATTTGTATAAAGGCATTGGAACGCGCGATTCTCGGATGAAACGCAAGACGCAGGAGCTGGTAAATATCCAGCCAATTTTCGATGATCGACAGCGCGAAGTTTCTCGGCTACTTCGAGAAATTGGAGTGCCGTGAACCGAGCTAGGGCATCGCCACGAAATTTGGAAACTCGGATGGGAATGTAAGGCGGAAGCCTTCGATATCGGCATAACCGAGAGAGATACGAGCGTCTGATGACGGAGCAATTACTCCTTTGACGGTGAACGTCTAAGTTTGAAGTCAATGGGTTCTCGATACCCGCGAACTTCGGTGAAAGCAACCGCGTTCCAAGCTTACAACTTCGATGTATGACGGAGCAACGTTGTAGCAATAAAACGCGACATTGTAGAGGGATAATAGAGGATGAAAAAGCGCCACTTTGGGCAGCTGTTCAATTTCCAAATACACGCCAGCGGCTTTATTAGTCGATTTAATCCTTAATACACCATCGGCCATCGGCAGGTAAAAGTTTCACTTTTATGTAGCAGAATTAAATTTGATAGCGGCCATCCATAGCGTAAATGAAAGCTATATACAAAAATGAAAGGCTGCTTTCCTAATAGCATAAATCAGAGCCTGTTTAACTTTTTCTTTCGTGACCACCTTCGGTCGAGGGAAATTTTTTCTTCCCAAATGCATCGACATTTAATAGGACTTTAATAGTATTTTTTTCTTTCAACGATGTTTCGAACACCTTATTAAAATCTTCCAATTGCTTTCCTACTCCTGTTCATAAACGTTCGATCAAAATAACTTCCAACTTTATCGACATAATTGTGGTAGTCGTGGTTCATTAAAAAGCTAATGAATTTTCGAAACCTTTTACGTAACGCGTCTAACGTTAACTCGATGTTTAGTTTCAGTTCGTACGATTGAGAATCGCTAATCGAAAATTGCATAGAACATTCGAATGCTTCGCATACAATACGTTATAAAGTTAACGAATAACTTACGTGGCGTGCATTGATAATATGAAAATGGTATGGCAAGGGGTTAATATTCTCGTGTATTATTTACTTTCCCATTCCACTTAAGGGTTTAGCTACCAATCAATTTTGCAGCTGTCGAGCTTCGGCTCATCGCTGCCTTGCAATTCCCGTTAAGGGAGTACGTAATCGATAAATCTGGACTACTAATAAAATAGGAGAGCAATGTTTAAGATTACTTTCGTAAAGTCTATTAACCTAGGCTCCAATATTCGTATTACCGGGAAGACTAAATACCGAAAGGAATTCTGCTTGAAACGCGCAGCCTAGGCCGCTTAAAGGGTTAATGGATAAACTGGAATTTTTTGTGAAAACGCCTGTCTTCGTTTCGCCTTACGAGCACGGAAATATCCCTCGGCTGTGCGCTGCGCTGCCGCCGCGCCTTTCATTACTTAATCGCGCGTTGGCCTTTCCATCTCGCAGACTTTGAACACAGACTTCATTTTTCGGGTAACGAGGTTCACCCTTTCCCAACCAGACAGGCCTCTTCTTCTCGACCGATTCGCCACGGATCGTTTGATCTTTGGGCCTCGGCTACGTCTACGTCGACGAACAGGGGGGCACTTGCGCGAAACTCTGCCTTCCTACTACGCGTCCAGAGGGGGAGAAAACCGGCTAGAAGGCGAAAGTAGGGTTACGAGACTAAGCAAGAGGGAGGGAGAGAGAGAACGATCGTGAATTAAGGGGAAATAAAAATGAAGGCAAGGGTAAAGAGCGAAAGGGTGGATTTATTGGCCAGGGACGGCCCTACGAACGTAAAGTAACGACAACTGCGAGAGACGATTACGTCTGAGTGTCCGTAGACGTTTGAAGAAACGGACGAAACAATTGCATTGTAGATTGAGAGGCAAGAAAGTCAGAAACGAGTTAATTCTACTGTAGTGGTTGGATTGTTTCAGACTCGACCGCGTTCTCAGTCTTCTAAAACGGGGTTGCTATATTTCTTTGAATAATTCTTCTTTGTTTCCTTCTTACAGAAGCTGCTCGCGTTTTATGCAGTTTTATTGCAGATATCGCATCTTAATTTCGTATAATTTATCAGGAATTATTTTGCACCCCAATGCGGTCGATATTTATCGTAAGCAGTTATCTTTGAATATTAATTCATCAGTGAAGATCAAATAGATGTCTAATGCTTTATAATTAGCAACGAAACTTTTATATCAAATATGAGAAATATATCGAATGAAAATATTTACGACTAGTCAATTTCGCGACGCGCTAAATAACTACCGAATCGCTAACTAATCGCTAGCAATAGCATCGTCGCACGTTTTAGATCCAGTTACGTGAGAAAACCGCAGAAACGCGAAGTGGATGCTGCCCGTAATCGCAACGAGTTCGTCGGAATTACCCAATCGATCAGAAAAAATCTCGCCTGAACGAGCTGCAAAGGATCCGATCGAGCTGAACGAAATCTCGCAAGACCGCAACAGGGTTAATGGAGAAGCAAAAGATAAAGAGGCAGAAGAAGAAGCTGGAAAATGGACAAAGAGGGGGAAAGGGAGTAGTAACGCGAGGGTAAAATGTTGTAGGAAAGGGTTGAAAGGGAGAAAGAAGCAAGACGCAGAGGGAACTCTGCGTAAGTATGCACTTGAGCGTTCGGTTTCGTTCGCAATCTCACGAGCTTGCATCCGGCTGGATGCACACCGAGTAGTGGCAGCAGTTTCGAAAGGGGGAGTCCGGTGTGCGCTCGGAGATACGAAAGCTTACGAAGCCAACGAGACGTAGTACTACGGAAGCTTGGGACACGCGAACCTCGCCGTGGTTAACGAGGCTGCGCCGGAGAACGGACAATAATGAACCTCGAAAAGGAACGGAAATTCTGCTCTTCTAACGTTCGACTAATGACGACCAGAGACGTGTCCAACCCTTTAGCTTTCCTCGCGTTTAAGTAGAGTTTAGTATTGCGCAGCGATGCGCCAGTGAATATTTGCATCCTTCGAATTCATCCACGGATTCGAGTTATGGCTACCGAATGAAAGAATGTTCGGCGTGCTCTGCCATAGAGAAATGAATTTAGTCTGAAGCACTCTTCGGGCATGAAGTGTCCGCGGGCTTAATTAAGTCACGTGTGCTTGCGTGGGATGAGTGAGAAGTAGAGAAAATCGAGCCGCGAGGCGCGCACGAGAGACTCGTGAAAATGTCGAGATACACGTATCTGAGGAGAAACCTTTCACGATTTGATAGATCGTCTCTTCTTTCTTAACATCCCGATGATGGTGTTCGCGTTCGATGATTCTGCGATTATGTCTATGTATCTTTATTTGTTTCCTGAAGGATTACAATGGTTCCGTTGTCTTAAGGAACGTAAATTCTGTCCTCTTTAACATCATACATATTGTTATCTATGTGGCGGCTCTCCTGCACCTACCACTAGAGGGACATACGAAATAGGCTTTCTCGAAAGTACTCGCTCCAACTACCTCGTCCATATATATACCGCCTTTAACCTTCTTTCCAATATCCCAAGTCTAAGGCAGGGCCTGCTAGGTAGCCTTACTGATGAGTCCACTAGCAGGCCCAGGACGAAACGCAACACCCTTCCTTTTCCTATCCTATCCCCTCTCTACAGCTCCACATCTATAATTTATCCGTGTATACGATTCTGCGATTATATACGCGGATCATTCAATAAGTTTTCTTGTCGTTCGTCATCAACGGGTTGGTCAACGTCACCTGATGTACTAGCTTTACATAATTTTAACCTTTTGCGCTCCAAAACCTTTTTCATGGTGTAACAGTGATGTCATAAGTCACGGTGTAACAGGGTATTACATGTTGAACATCATCGCATTTGTTACGGATTCTTTAACTGCTACCAACGATGTGATTGCCAACGATGTTCATACGTATGCTAATTCGTCTTGCGTGCTCGAATCTTCGCTACGAAATATTCCTATCTAACTTTAAGTCTGCCACGGTTACACGTATTCCCCAACTAACAGCTTTCTCTTACCCGTGAATAAATAAATAAACTCAAATTCAACTAACGCATCAGATATCCAATGCAACGATGAAAATTCATGCCAACGTTTTACAGTTTTTTTTGCAAACCAACCTGTACTGGAACTTTTCGGAACAGCCTAGTATATACCATGCCTATACGCACACAGGAACGTATTAATGCAGATTACACGCGCATTCTATGGAAACGTTGCATACTAAGGTTCCGAGATCGCCGAGAATACCCGAGACTCGACCTCTCCTTCGACGACCGCTCATTTTCACTTGCAATCTCGCGGCGCGTGGAATTTTCTGCAGCTCGACGCGCAGAATAATCTCGCGAGCTATCGATCCGTGAAACTGATTCGCGGAAAAGAAGAAGAAAGGAAAAAAGGAGAAAAAAAAGACGGAAAAGAAAGAGGAGAAGTCGAAAGGGCGAGGAGTCTCGGGGAATTCGTATTCCTATTGCCTATTTCTACGATATATCAAAGCGGAAAGGGGGAACGGTAATCGCGAGGTAAGACAAGGGGGAAAACGTTTCGGGGGAGCATTTAGAAGTAGTACAAGTCGAAGGGTGAGAAGCTCTTCGAGACCGAGAGAGCGATCTCTCGGAGGGTGGAGCACCGGGAATGGCGAGTTTTACACACAGAGAAACGCGAAAACGTTCCGCTCCTTCTCTCCTCTGTCTTTCTTTTTTCCCTTTTTATTTCTCTCTCTCTCTCTCTCTCTCCTTCTCTTCATCTTCTATTTCCATTCCCGTTCCAGCGCGGTGGCTCTCCGGTCCCGAGCCCCTCGAATTACAGAAAGCCTTTATTATCGACGCACAGAACGCGCTGTCTGTGCACACAACGGAAATTGCTTGAGAACGCTCGAATATCATCTTCGCGACGGAGAGTTTAATTGTCTAAACTCACTTCTGCTCTCCCCCTTGACAACAGCTGACCTAGCGAAGATACGAAAATCGATCGCGACGAGATAAATGCCTTTTAAATTTCCCGCCATCTTTTTCGCTACCCCTGGCAAAAAGTTTTCGATCGAGCACTACAATTTAAAGGCAACTATTAGGTTGATGCATACAAAATTATGCTGTTTTTGCTTTTTTCCCCCTACATAGTTTAATCCTTTAACAGTGTAACGAAATAGCGAAGAATAAGAGAGAGGCGATATAGAGAATGTTTATTTTCCCTATTGCAACATTTTTCATATTTAAACGTTGCAAAGTACGATCCATGAAAAATTCGTAAGGCAAAGGATTTAAGCATCTCGAAAACCTTAGCGTTTTCAGTTAGTTTCCTATCGTTACGTTCAAGCGAAACCATTTTACCACGAGTACTATTCCCTATTTCCGCTATCCACGTTCAACCTAATATTTTAAACTGCAATTAATACTTCGCGGAGGCCAGGATTCTTTTAACTTCCTCTACTACGCGCGATACAGCCGTTGCACGAAGGGGAATCGCGATAACCATCGAGTATCGTTCGATGAATAATGGCTGCTTAACGAATTAACCCCTCTGGTAATAATTATCGATAGCATGGAAATCGATGTAACGAGGGGGGAGGTTCTTAATTGCCGGATCGCTATAGAGTTGGGTGCACGCTTAAAAACAATCGGGGAACTTGTTGCGAACCTATATCGAGAATCATTTCTGCGACAAGATACGATCGAGAGGCGATCGAGCCCGATAAATCTTCAACGCGCGCCCCTACAAAGCAATGATGCTAACGAGAACATGCAACCCGTTCGAACGGCAAAAAGTAATTGCTAACTTTATCGACGAGAATTTATGCGCCAATTCGTATGTGTACCTGTGCACGCGTTGGGAATTCTTCTAATCGCATACGGATGATAAAAATTCCCCGCCAGAAATGCATCGTGGCGTGCATCTTATAGTTAAGCGCTAATGGGCTTTTGTTTTGGCGCAAGATGCGTGCCGTTTTCTTTCCCCTCGTTTCACACGCTTCTTACGAACGTCTGCTACGTAAGTATTTCTCACAGAGAAGAAGACCAGAACTCGCTTGGAAATCGCTAATTCGTATAACTTTAATAGTCGTTGAAATGAAATACGTTCGTTGTACAGTGGGTGATGATCGAATTGTTAAGAACACTTCGAAATCGGTATCACTTCTTTGAAGTCCGAACAGCTATGCTTAGGATGAAACTCGCGGTTATTGAAAAAAAGTATTCCGATGCTTTTAGTAACCTGTAACGAGGATTTTGTAACTTGTGTAAATTATTTCAAATTTCTAGAAGTATACTCGATAATAAAGTTAAAGGATCCGCAAATTTTCGTCGAGAAATTTGCCGTGAAGTTGCATTTATTAGAACGATAAAAAAGATACAAATATGATATTCAGTATAAAAGATATTAACACATTAGTTGACCATCAATTTATAGAATGTTCAAAACTGTATTTGATTGTTAACACGTTCGCTACCATGACGCGGAGGAAAATCCCATTATAGATCTTGTTTTTCATACGTTTGCAAAACATGCGACAGATTTTTACCTACATGCGCTTAAAATCTAACAAATGTGAATACAATGGAATATAATAACACAATCTTCCAACGTGTCACGTATATGAAATATGTAAAAAATCAAGTTTCTAATGAGGCACAATGAAATCGGTGCGTCGCACATTTACGTGTTAATTACTTTTTTGGTGATTTACTTAAATTACCCAAAAGTGAAGCTTCCTCATTGCTGCAAACCCTCCAATTTGCAGCTGCTGTTCTCCCAAAAGCGATTTCCATATCCTGGCCTTCTTATCAGTCGCTTTGCCGACGTTTTATCGCGGAGAATACGAAAAGGTAAGCAGAGGGCCGAAATATAAAACGCGGGTAGAATAAAAACGAGAAGAGCCGCGGACACAAGAGAGCAGTTCTGACCGCAGCGCAACGAAATGTCAATATTCCCGCAACTATGAATGTTTTTTTGTGAAAGCCTGCACTAACACACGCGTGCGCCACGACGCACACCATTTGGATCCGGATGACTAACTAATCGCTCTATTTATCCTAGCTTCTAGCCGTTGATAAAGTTATTACCGTTTTCTAAACATACGCACACGATCCCCCGTTTTACGTTTGCACGCGATGATGAACTTTCAAACAAACTACTCTTTTTCTCTTTTATAGATTTATTAGACTCTAAATATATAATTAGAGCGTTAGGAAAAGTTCTGCCCGTTTCAATGGACGTGAAAACAAATCTTGGATTGAATTATTGCACTGCTCAAAATTTTATTGGGGGAATCGTAATTAGACAATTTAGTTCGATTCTAGTCTTAATCCTTTCGCAGTATAGTGCGAAGATTATATTATTTAGAGCGAGAGATATATAATATTTTAACATTTTGGACAAATGTGAGAACTTGTGATCTGTTAATGGTAGTTTACGTGATCTGTTAATGGTAGCTACCTCGCCATGGGGTAGCATAATCCTAGCTGATTCCCATCGCGTAACCTACGCAGCCAATTCATTATCTTGTAGCAGCGCGGAATTGTATCGAGGACGAAGAGAAACTTCCAGAGAACGGAGTTTCTAAGCCGACATCGGTTTCCGCTTTTGTCGCGAACGCGAGCGGATCTGCGCTTTGACGCACAAACTCCAGCTCGCAAAGAATGCGAGACGCGGGGATGGAAAGCCAGCAAGCAGCAGCAGGGATCCGAGCGACAAATTGACGGCTAATTTTCGCTAAAAAGCGTTGAATAGAGTAGGTCGCAGTGGGAGCAACGACACGGGGCCGAAGAATGGCGAAACGGTAGAACGGAGGAACGGAGAGGAACACAGGGAAAACAGGGAAACGGTTGAACATCGGGGAAACGGTTATGCGTTTAATGAAAAAAACCGTGTGCGGCTGTATGGCGCACGTTCGCATCCCGGTAGCCGCATTATCTTGCAAGTTTATTCATCCGGCGGTAGCGAAAAAAACAGGGAGAAACGCGACCCCGGTTTAATTCGCGGCATCGCGCGGCCGTGCTGCATTCAGCCTTGGCTAATTAATCGGGCTAATAATTAAAACGCGTGCCTCGCGTCACCGGTGAACTTTTCTATTCAACCTTGTCAGCGGGATTGTTTTACACGGGACCGAGATATCCTTTTATCGGGGATTTTGCTTTCCGTCTCGTTGGAAAATGTTCAAACTGTGTCATCTTTCGGGAATGGCCACGCGAAATATGCGAAGAGGCGCGTTTTCGCGTGTCCGTACACACATACGTTATTTAACCCCTTGAGGATGGGATCGGTATCTCCTACTGTGACCACGCATTTACGAATAATAATAGTAAGCAACTATCTAATTAGTTTCGCGGTTTATCTAGTTAAAATTCAACCGCTGAAATATTTCAGATATTGGTTCATCTCTACAAATATGCAAGCGAATTGTTGTTGTTCTTTAGTCAATCGTAAAATAGCTATCGCGAAGCTTAATTCTAATTCATATTTGAGCTCTGTTTTACGCTATGTCCTAATTAAATATCGTACAATAACAAAATCGTTGTTGTTCGAACGAATAACCAACAGCATAATGAAAAAAACAAATCATATTCTGTAATCGTAACCAAATTATCAAGCCATTTCAAAGTAGCAACAGTTTTTTTGTCGCATCGCAGGATTTTGGCAAGCTGCTGATTTTTAAAATACAAAAAAACCAACTTTAAACAAAGGCATTTCTCTTATTGAAGTATACTGATAAAACAAATAGTCATTTTTTCGTAGTTCACAGTAAAGCTAGTGAAATTTTACGGCCGAATTTTATTCTGACTTTATATTATTTATACCTGTTATGTATATAAAGTGACGTGGAAAAGTATTACATCACGACTCTTATTTATAATATACGCGTCTTGAATTATTATTGAATATTTATACGTGTTGTGGCCGGATTCTTTTGCGCGCCATTGTATATTCTATATCCAGTATTTTCAATAAGAAAAAGACTTTTTACACAATCTGAATTTCAGTTTGAAATTTATAATGTTTCCTATATGTGATTCGTCTATCCTGTACTTAATCAAATGTAGTAGTACCATAAAAAGCTATTGGAGAAACTATTTTTAAAGTATATATTAACGAAGATCCAAGAGGATTCAGGCTCCGCCTGACGCGACTGAAGGTCGTCGATCCGCGGGATTAAAGGACAAGGAAAATAAATGTATATGCAAATGAACTCGGCTCACCTGTCGATAAACCCATCTCCGTCGCCGTCGCATGCTTGGAACAGCTTCCTCACGCGTTCCTCGTCGCAGATGGAGCCTGCTTCACTTTCAGCATCCGCGGTTTGTGACATCTTCACTTTACCTCCTCTCGTTTATCCATTGTAACCAACTATCGCCGCACTACCAAGTAGCTTCGTGTCCATCTTTCCTCGCCGCGTTCCTTTCTAACGTGCTCTCAAAATCCTCTACTCCTCGCCCTCTTTCCTTTTCCTATACCTCTACTCGTCGTACCACAATCTTCCTCCCCTGTGTCGGCATCCTATCTTCCAGGAAACGGATTTCCAGCACTCCGGAGAACTTCGGAGATCTCGGGAAACTCGCGTGAAACGCACGACACACGGTTGATCGTTAAGTCACGTGTTGCATCGCGATCTCCCATTAATCGATCTCGATAAAACGATGCGGTGGAACGTCGTCGACCGCCTCCGCGATCACGTTCGAAGAAACGAAAGGTCTACGAACCTCACTAGAGGCAATGGCTATTTTTAGACCGCCTAAAGTACGTAGATTCCGTTGTTCCAGCGGAGGTTGCTCGTGCATAGGGTAAAAACAGATCGACGGCGAGAGCGCGGGCCATTCTCACGCGAACGTATTTCCGTCGGAAGAATCTCTGTATTTTACAGTACGTTCAGAGAACAGGCGAAGTCGCATGGGCGTCCGTCTTGTCACTGGTGTGTCGGGAAGGGTGAGACAGTTTGATGTTTCCGGTGTCGAGGCGCACGCACGAAAACCCGTAACCGCCGTTTCCAGTGTCACCGAGTCACTAACCCTAACCTCAAAACCGGACTCGAGACTCACCCACCCTCGCGAGTCCGTGCACAGCGGCAATAAAAACTATCGATTGAGCGCGTCGCGCGGTCAAAAAACTTTGACAGCTCGCGCCATCTTGAAATTTTCGTGCACGACGAAAACAAAGATGGCGAACAGTCGGCGAGACGGCGAAACGGAGCGTTGGAAAGTGACCGGCAGATGTCGCCGTGCTGGGCGGCAAATATAGCTCTCGCGAAGAATTACTTTTAAAACGATAATCTCCAAAGCTTCTCGACTCGTGATTCATTTTTGGAAATAGTAATTATTTGCAACGCACTTGTATATACTGTAACGCGTACTTTAGGAGGAACGTAGATTGTCGTCGACAATTTTCGATAGTTAGGTAGTTACTCTCATCTTCGAATACAGTGGTTCCCTAAGTGATGTAACGTCCTTGTTGTAAAGATTTCGCGAAACTGTGAATAGTCAAAAGTTCTGTGGAAAAAAATGCAAGCATTAATGTAAGTAAGAATAGAAGTTATTTTTAATGCTACATTTACGGATTTCTCGATTCTAGTGCCGCGTAAAATTTTCCTAAAGTTAATAAGGTTTCGTAAACTTGGAAAGGTTAAGAATTATTGTTCTAACATTTGATGCGACTCACCAATGGATCGCAATTTATAGTTTGAGGATTACTGACTTAAATCCCACAGACCAATGCGAAATATTCGGAGCGGCAAGAAATTTTTCGTAGTATCTTCTTTGCACCAATACTAATTTGTATGTCCGTTTCCCCAATTCGTCATAAGTTCGTCGTTGCTACGAGTATTTCGCGCCAATTTGTGGCAGCCATTATTGTTAGGAAGTCACGTCACACGCGTGTGTGAGCGGTAAATATTCAAAATAAATTATCTTTATTTCCATCGTGTCGTTGAACAAAAATATAACTTAAGTTTTTGTACATATTACCATGCATCGTGTATCTTAAGTATATTTGCAATTGTAAAGCTTAATGATTTAAGTCGCATTTTCAAAAAAAAATAATGTTAACGCGTTAACTAAGTTCTACGATATATTTGTTAGAAAAGAAATGCATTGAAATAATTTTCTTTTGTTTAAAGAAAGAACGCAATCCGTTCGATACATGAATAAGTTGCCGCGGCCAATTTTAGATGAGAAAAAAGAAGTACTTCTAGATGAAATCTTCGTATAGACGCAGCAGAAGCTTGGTATGTAACTCGTAACAATTCAAATAAAAATTTATCAATCGTTTGCGTATTAGGAGAAAAGTCCCAAGCAAAAAAATCGATCGAGTATTGCGCAAAGTGTTTCGACACTTGCCTAGCACAAAATCAAAATAGTTTCACGAAATATAAAGTATTTTAGGCTTGTATTTTTATATTAATACAAAAATATTAGAATATTCGTATAAAAATGTTGCCGGAATAATATTGCGAGAACTTATTTATACACCTAGTAATTGTACTTCCATAATTGTGCGCAATGCTTACAGCGGCATTATTTGAAAAAAATGAAAACCTGTGACTTATTTAGTTTCGCTTTACAAGCATAATATCTATGTATGTAAAAGTTGTACATATATTTGTCGCTGTAAGGCAAAACGACGTAATCGTACTTTTTATGCATTAATTGAACCTTAGATAGAATTCATAGAATCTATAATCTATGTGTCTATTGTACAAAAACACACGAAGACACGTTTCTCGTACTCAAAAGAATGAATACAATCGGAGCGTAAACCAATATAGATACGTAGCAGTTGCACTTAAACGGTTGAACGACAAGATTTCGGAAACTGAAACATGTGTCTTACGTCGTCTTGCCTTGCAACCATTGATGTAGACATTTGTATATAGGCGAACTTCGTCTAAAGTTTCAACTTCTCAGCCAACGTGGGAAGAAGTTTCTTGAGTTTGCCAACATCGTGGCTGAAAGCCCACATTATACATCGAGTATGCTCCTCGCTAGGCAATCCTCGAAGCTCATCGTCTGTCTCGAACCACTGAATCTTCTTCTCTTTGATGCGCTCCACTAGACTTTTTAGATTCTTATTTCTCTCTATGTCCCACGTGACGCTCGTGTCTGCAACTTGCACGTTCCTCAGCTTCTTGTAATCTCCATCCACATCTTCGTACGCCCTATATACAACGGATCAAAGAACAAACACACCGTAAGACGATCGTAATTGGGGAAGAGTCGAAACCTAATTTCTAGATTCCGCGAAACTCGAACTTTGAAACTTTCCGAAGAAACCTCGAAACCATTCGAAACTTCTCGAAGATCTTGAAACTCGAAACTTTCGAAAACTCGAATGCTTATATTTCTTTTCTTATTATCAAAAAGGAGCATCGATTTTTCCAGGTATTAAAATCCCAAGAATGTTTATTTTAAGACATCGAGTTGTTTAATTTAATTGGATTTAATTTGATTCGATTCAACGGGGAAAAGATAAGAATTAGATGAATGATATATAAAGTAGCACTCCATTGAGAAGAAAATAAAAATTAAAATTGTCAAAGTAATAGTTACTGGTATTAATAGTTAATGATGGTAATAGTTACTGATATTAATACTAACAGTATACTAATAATTAGATTGCGGATCTTTATGTCGAATCAAATTTTAGTTAGCAAAAATAATGAAATTGAGGCTAATAATGATAATGCTCCATTTTATACTTCAATTCAAATATTTTACATATCGCGTGCATTCTGTGCCCTTTAACAAATTTCAATTCCCCATAGATGCATAAAAATCCACAATGTACCAATAATATTTCTAATAAAGAGTGCACCTACTTAAGAAATCCATTATCTTCAATTTTGTACTTGTCCGCCAGCGGCTTGAAGGCCCGGACCAAGTCAATGGTCAAATAATTGAAGTTTTCCTTCGCCCGTCCATTCACGTTGTAATCCGTAATCCAATTCTCGAACACTTCCACGGCCTCTTTCATGTTCTTGATCTTTTGCTCGTCCTTTGTGCACGATATCACCCGCTCGGCCCTTTTCAACAAGCCCGCGATCGCATGATACTGATAGCTCACGTCTCTGCCATCCAAAGACTTGATGCTCTGCAAAGCTTTTTCCTTGTCTTTGAAACTGAGCCCGGTCTCTTCTTTCTCAGTCTTCTCCTCCTCGGAAGTTCGCTTCGCAACCTTTTTCTCCGGCTCCTCGTCCTCGCTATCATCGCTTGACGAGGAGCTACTGTACTTCCTCTTCGCGGCTTTGCTCCTCGCTTCTTCGTCCACGTCCATATCTTCGTTGGCCTCGGACCCAAATTTCTCTTCCACCTGAGTTATGAGTTTCTTCAACTTGGACGAGTCTGGACTGTAGCCCAGCATGATGCATTGAACGTGTTCTTTGGTTGGAAGACCCCGGAAGTCGCCCACGTCGGTCTCGTACCATTGTATGTGATCCTGTTTGATTTTCTCGATGATCTGCTTCAATCTTCGATTCCTCTCTATGTCCCAAGTCGTTTCCCCGCTTGGAATCTTCACCGCCCGCAGACCTTTGTAATCCCCTTTTTCTTTTTTGTACGCTCTGAAAAGGGAAACACCATTTTCCAATTAACAAAGCGAGGGAAGAATATAGGTATATACGTTTATATACTTAGAGACTATATAACAAGTAACAACAGTACATATATACAAATAAATGCACATGTACAAAAATATGCAACATGCGTTCCAATTGTTTTTTCTTTTTTACAAAATTCTACATGTTGCCTTCCTTGATAAAGGCTATTAAACTTCTCAATATCTTCTTTTTATAATATTTAGATAACGAAACAGATTCCTAATTACGTTCTAATCCAGAAATTAAAATAAGAAATTGCAGTCTATCGATGACTCGACCTAATAATGACAGAAAAAAAAGCGGAGGTAGTTCAATGCTTACTTGTAGAATTCCTCGTCCGGGACATCGTACTTTTTGGCAAGAGTCCTAAAGCCTTTTATGGTCTCGATTGGCAAGTACACAAAATTTTCTTTCCCTCGATTGTTCTCCTTATAATCGGTGAGCCATTCCTCGAATATTTTCAAAGCTTCGCGTAGATTCGTCAGCTTCTCCTCGTCTTTGGTTATCTGCAGCGTTCTTTTCGTCCTGCTCACGAAACTCACGATTACGTGGTACTGATAACTTATATCTCGGCCGTCCAAAGCTTTTAACGTGTCCAACGCCTTCCGCTTGTCCTTGAATCCCATCGCGGACTCTTCCGGTTCCGACGATTTGCTCCTCCCCATCTCTGCAAATGCATTCGATCATTGCCCTCTATAGCACGATTAAAGTTCGAAGCGTATCCGGGGTCGTGTGCAACGTGTTGCGAGCACGTGAACCGCGGCGTAAATTCGCGCGATCGATTGAAACGGATGACCAATCCGCGGGAACAGCAAACAGAGGCGGACACTCGATGCTAGTAGCGTGTGACGCCAGCATCTCAGTTTTATCGTTGACGTAGTTGCTGGATTATGGGACAATCGATACGCGGATCGGACAATAAGTGAATTTCTATATTTAGCGGGTGTTTCGCTTTATTCTTTGTTTCACTTTTGAGCTGAATTTCTGAATCCGGTGACAGTGCGCCGCACGCGAGATCACGGTTAAATGCTGCACCAAAAGGGGATGATAATAATAGAAATTTTAATAAACACTTGCAACAGCAGATTGCGTACGCAAGATTCCTTTCTTCTGTTGCACATCTGCGGGTGAATTGGACTCAGTGATATTTACGTTGAATCGGATAATTATATCCGAGAGACAATCGTAGTTAGACTGCGAACTTTTATGCGAGTTCATGTTTTTATAAATTAATCGAGAGTTGCTTCATCTCCTATGCATCATAATTTCTACTTTGCATATTTTGCATAAGTTTGCAGAATATTGTATGCATCGTGCAATTCTTGCGCGTTTAAATTTCATGGAAGAGATGCATACAAATTCACAGTATAATTAATAATATAGCAAAGCGATTTTAACCGTTTGAATGGTGAAGAGTTTTTAGGCAATCGGCATATTTCAAGACTTACGCATGCAAACGTTCCTTAACCCTTTCACTTTTCAGCCTGCACGTCTTACGGTCATTCATAAAAGTAGAAACTATTAGGTAATGCAATGACGCCACACACGCAACGAAACTCGTTTGAACATTAAGAAACGAACTTCAGGAACGTTTATGCTGTGTTTATTTTTTACTCTACTTGGAAATTTTATACTACCTAGAACCAACTTCTATTGCATCGTCGGTTTAATCAACGGCAAAAGAGTTAACATTAATATTGCCACTCTTATTAATTATTCTAACGATTCGCGATTCGTATACGTACATTTATGATTCTGTATAAATTGACTCCTATTCGGAAGGATTTGAATTTACAAAGTCTACGTAAAGGGTTAAGGAACCAAACGCATACTTTCGATTTATTTGTTCCATCGTAACATTCGAACACCCGATAAACAATGGCAGACAATAGGAACTTTAATAGACTCTTACCAAATTCTATATCTAAGATTCACTTCTTCCGTTGAATCACCGATTCATTCGGAGCAGTGACACTTGCATTAGACCGGATAACTATATCCGTGAAGCAATTGTAATATAGTAAAGCAAACTTTAAAAGAAGCTGAACGCATGCATATTCCATTCTCATTCGAACGCTCGATAAATAGCAGCTGACAATAGAAACCTTAACGAATACTTACCAGATCGAATTCTATATCCAAGATCTACTTCTTCTATTTGAATTACCGTTTCAATCGGATCGGTGACACTTGCATTCAACCGGACAGCGATTAGCTACACTCGACTGACAATTGTAACGCTATAATAAGAGTACTCTTATTAGTATTACAGTATCGCGGTACTACAGTGAGTATTACAGTACTGTTATTATACTGCAACACTGTACTCGACTGACTATAATAACGCTGTAACGCTATAAATATAGCATAAGACGATTTTAAGAAACCGAACGCACACCTCGGATTCCTCTGTTCGATCCGCGCGACTGACAGTGGCGGATTTTACCGTAGACCCGGCTTCGTTCCGCGGTGTTCGCTGACAAGACATCGAGCTAGAGTAAGAAAAGGATGGTCGATGGCTCGTAAGCGGACGCAAAAGAGAGAGGGGTCGATATAAACATATCTACTATGTGTCACAGCCCGAAATACGCGGCCGACCTCAGTCCCGCGGTCTTGAAGCTTACGTCACTCACCGCTAATACGCTCGCAGAAAGAAGGAACGACATGGAAAGTTGTCGCGCTTCGTCGAGCATAATCGCACGTGTGCCTAGGTCAAGCTCGCGTAATCGTTTACGTTAATCCGGCAGCCCTACACACGCGCGTGTCAGCGAATATCTTGTAACCATTGCGAGACGAATCTAGGCGCAATACGCGATAAGTCTTACAGTTGGATGCTTTTTCTGGACAAAGAAAATTAAGCTGCCAGACGGTTAGTCGAAGTAAATAATCAATTCGGTACAGAGCTCGGCCAATATTATTATCTTCACCATTTGATACACGCCGCGCGTAATCTACGGCGACAAATATGAACGACGAAATCTTTCGTTAATATGCATTTTTTGAAAAAGTATACGGAGGTCGTGCACGCGTCTTGAGTCGTAACTTGCTTACGTCTGATAGAAGTAAGCAGCTTTGCAATAATTCTGATAACATTTGCCGAGAGATATTAGTTTTTAAAGATGTGAAATGAGCGCCCATAGGCGCGAAAAGTGTACAAAGGGTTAAAAGACGGGGACAAAATTGAATAATTTCTGAGTAAGCCACAGTTGTGCGTTTCAGCGTTGTTTCTTTGCCATCTTTTTTTAATACGCGCGCTTCTCGCGTTTGCGTTCGGCGATAATTGACGCGCATTTCATTGCTGGATGACACAGTGGGATAAATTTGGTAGCGATGATGTGGAATGTTTTGGCTCCGTTGAATATCATCCAATGGATTTTATTTGATATTTACAGAAGTTACAGTATCCTGGTGAACTACTCGAACTCGCGCACGTAACAGATTACAGCGATCACAAGCGATTAGATCTCCCGGGCTACAGGGCTCTTACTTACTTTGACGTTTCGCTATTTAC
Organism: Eucera pruinosa; assembly: GCA_028830335.1. Classification (NCBI taxonomy): domain Eukaryota; kingdom Metazoa; phylum Arthropoda; class Insecta; order Hymenoptera; family Apidae; genus Eucera; species Eucera pruinosa. The sequence continues at coordinate 16,920,465 of JAMYCR010000006.1, forward strand.
AAACTTCGCGGCACGCGCGATCTAAATACGGACCCTTGCGTTTCTCCGATTGCCGCGCGAAAGGATGGCGAAAGGAAGACCTGGCGAATCTACTACTTGCTTCGGCAATCCTACCGAATTCTAGGCACGACTTTAGTTATTGCGAGAGCAGAGGAGTTTGTCTTCATCGGAAACTTATGCCATAGGTTCGCAAATAACTCTTTAGGAGAGTATTTCCCTTTTGAATCCCGAGCTTTCGAATTCTCGACCGTCAATTTCCCGAAAAACTCTTATGGGCTTATTAACGATATTAATTTATATTAGATATTTGTTTGAAAAATCGACGTGCATCCGGAAAACTTTGCTTTTCAATTCCAAGCTTTCGAAATGTTGGCCGTCAATTTCCTAAAATTCTCAATGGTTTATTAACGATATCAATTTATATTATTCGTTTGAAAAATCGACGCGTGTCTAGAAAACCGGAAAATAATTGAATGGCTATTTATAGTCTCGTGGAAAGTATGGGCTTTCGCGGTAAATTCTCCTCTCCTCTTCGTTGTTTCAATAACCAAAGCAGAATCGATTTTTCTTCTAAATTATAATACAGTCATTTGTACGACCATCCGCGTATTTTCGTCGACATTTAAATCGCGCGTTCCACGTAGAGGAAAGTTGAGCAAAAGGGGGTAGTTTGATAAAACGAAGGAATACTTAATTCCATAGCTTTTGTACGCGCTGCTATTTTACTGATAGCGGTAGAAGTATTTTCTTGGCGCAACGCCAACGTAAATCAACGACGCGTGCAAAAGTTGCGGCGTTTATGGGTGGTTTTGTCAAATTAACCCCTTTTGTACAATTTTCCTCAAACATCTGCGCGCGTTATGCTTAATCCATTAAGAATCAACGTGTTTCGATGCAACGTTTCATTTGCAGTTACTAGTGTAACTTAATATTAACCTTGAACTGGTGTTGTTGAATCATCCAACCTTTTATAATTCTTATTATACATAGTTGGCAATAATATTGACATATTTGAACATATTTCTGCTATTTGTTGACTTTTCAAGTGTATTCTGCAAATATTCATCGTTACTTCAACGGAACGTTAACAGATCAATGCATAATTAGTCTACGTATTTTAATCCACTTATGGGAAATTTAAATTTGCGCCAAATCGTCTAATCGCACGAAGAATGCAAAAGTATCCAAAGTAATCCGCAAGTTCTTACATTTACTACGCGACGAAACAAGTCCATTAAAATCCCATTTCTTTGCTGGTGCTCGTAACAATTCGTATTTGCATAAAACTCCACAGTCTAATCATGATTATGCAATGGACGTGTGTCACAACGCCAACCAAGCGCTATTACAGCACGTGTACAAAGTTCAATCTCAATCCACGCTATTGAGAGAGTTCCGTGTCTCTTTTTACGTTAAAATCAAAACGCCGTACTAAAAGATTCCTCGCCAATCAAATACGTTGCATCGCTGAAACGTGGAATCCTTAACGAATTACGAGAGATTCATAACATCGCATAACGCGCACAGAACACGGGGCTGTTCATCTACGGTTAGAGAGAATCTCCCCTGGAGTATCGATCATCGATTTCCCGTCTTCCGGTAAAGTCGAGAGAGATTCAGCAGACGCAGCTGCCTACGCCGAGGCAGGCGTACGAAGTTTGCTCGATTTTCGAGCTGGTGGTGGTAGCGTCTAGCAAAGTTGGCTGGGAGAGCGCAGGGGCAGCCGGTAATTGCGTTCTCTGCATGCCGTCGTATAAAATCGATGAGGCTTCTCGTTCCCTGCTGATACCCTCCGTTTCCTGTGAATACGGGATCCTCGCCAGTTCCTGGCTCCGGGATTCCGTTTGGGTGTCATGGGACAAACGACCGTAGTTCAGGAAGGTCTCTGCGTAGCTCGATGGCGGATGATGGTGGTGGCTGCTGTTGTAATCGTGCGAATAATGGGGGTGGTATCGGTTCGGTGGGGTCTTGAAACCCTCGTTGCCTCCCAGGTACTGGTGCAGGTGGTGCAAACTCGAGGGTCCGTAAACTGTTGTTGACGAATCGAATTATTTTCGACTTTAGCCCAAATTTATTTCATTATTATTAACCCTTTGCACTCCGTTGGCGCTCCGTTACGACCACGTAACGGTAAATTTACAATTTAAGGTTTTCACTTACTACCGTCAATTCAGTTTTCGTTTCTTTCGAAACGAGGCACATATAAAGGTAACTTTCCCCCCCTTTCAAAAGGCATAACAGTTTGAATTCTGACAGAAGCCAGGAAAGCGCGTTGGAATCGTCGATTATTATAGTTATTGAAAAGGTTCTGGAGCGCAAAGGGTTATTTAAAGCTTTCGCTACGGCGGCGTATTAAAATTAAAAGAATTCTCGATGCGCAGAATGGAGATTATTTCGACGGTAGCAAAAACAGTGCGAGTATAAGTATTTGTGAACAAATTAATGCACGATAATTGAAGGGAACAGGCAAAGAGGAACTTGTTATGTTTCTCGAAATATTTGCTACCGTTTCCCAATTTATAGGGTGGGTATTTTAAAATAAACCACTGACCTGCCGCAGTATTCGAGTACATGGCAAGAACCGCGTCGCCGTACCCAGTGGAGGGATGCTTTGGCAAATCGGAAACATCGTTCGACGACGATATCTTGCTCGATAACGATTGACTTCGAGCGCTGTTTTGCACTTCACTGGGAAGACTCGATGATCCCCCGGATCCGTACGCCATATTGAACAGCGCTTCCGGGTCGCACACGAATTTGTACACGTATCTTTCTCCCGCCACCTTTTGCATTATTCCTTTCTCGTAATAGTATCTCAAGGATCTGCTCAATTTGTCGTAATTCATCGCTGGTCGATTCTTTTGAACTCCCCATCTGCGTGCCACCTGAACAAAGTTAACGATATCATTTCGCATTACGTCCTCGTTTCATTTCTCATAATGCGTATATAGACCGAAGATTTTTACGCAGGTGTGGAATCTTTACGTTAAAAATTTGAAGAGTATGTTATTCCGAATACAACGTGCAAAAGTATGTTAAACGCCCGTAAGCAATATCGTAAGTGTCAAATATTAATACTTTACAGTTGCGTTTAGTTGTCGATTCATTGAACATTGCTTTCTATGATTTTTGCGTTTTCTCACAAATGTTGCGCGCTTCTTCTTCGAACAACTTTGAATATGCTTATTTGATCCTTGTGCAGTGGTACATTAAAATGAAAAGTGAATATAAGTATTAAATAGCTTCTTTCTAACGTACACAATGCGCGTGATATTCGTAGATTTTCTTAAGGTTTATTCGAAGACTATTATTCGAAGACTAAGCACATACGCTGTATACGTATAAAATGTATAATTAAATCACACGTATAATAATATACATATGTATGTATATAACTATATAATACGTATACGTGCAATAATTATACGTATAAATATAATGCACAAAAATGTACGTTACTTTCGTATTAAGGAAATTGAATCAACGAAATTATTCACACGGTGTGATCTAATAGATTCCAAAAGAACAATTTCCATAAATATCCACACCCTATTTGTATATAATCCCCGTCAGAAGTTTGTGCAACGGCTACCTCTTCCGGTTCGATTAATTTAAACTCCATTCCACGACCAGTCCACGCGATGCAAGGCGCGTTCGCAGGATCGTCCAGCAAAGTGACCAAGAATTGCCACAATTGAAGAGAGCCGCGTCGTTGTTGTTGGTATCCGGCGGACATTTCGCTCCAAGGCGACACTCCCGTCGCCGACGATGGCCTCTTGCCAGCATAATCCGCGTTCCACGAGCTTGGAGAGCCTTTCTTCTGGTAACAATTGCCCTGTCTCTCCCACGACGCGTTCCTGCCGTCCAATTGAACACCCAACTCGGTCCACGTGGGAGTCACGCTTCTTTTCCCGTACACCTCCGAGCTCCAGTTCTCCTGTCGCGAAAAGAAAGCCTCGCCCGATCCCGACACCGTCGATTGCCATTGAGAAGCGGCGGAAGACGTGCTGGCTGGTCTGCTAGGCGATGGCGAACCTCTGGTGTTTCTCGATCCGTTTGCGTATTGTTGCTGTTGCTGATAGACCAGGTTGCTACCTGCGTGACAAATCAGTAGCTCGTAGTAATCGAAACCTTTCTTTTTAGCTTCTCTATAAATTTGCGAGAACTTAGTTAGCGTGTTACGTGTTTGAAGGAAATGAACGGTGAATTGACGGAAATGAAATTAAAGACGTTTAAAGTTTAACTTTTATACGAGGTTTATTTACTTCGGTTGAGAATGAAATAAGGGTTATACGTGATGTAAGTGGAGAATTATAGAAACAAATCGGGAAGAAGATAAAAATTGATAAATGAATGGTTAAAGCTCAATCGAGTAATCGTACTATTAATCCTTTTACGTTTCGCGCATAATTCAGTCAGACTTTGCTCTTACTTTTATGGATCATATCGATATATGATAGAACTGGTTTATTCTCGAGTTCCTCGAAGAACCGTTTATTTCCTACCTTCGTGCTTGCTGTTAAATTTGGATTGTTCGTCCTATACGACATGACGAGTTAATTGTAATCGTTGTTGCATTGAATGGAGAAGATCAAAGAATCGTAATTAATCATGTTTAATTCGTAATCGTAATTAACAAAGGATATTAAATAATCGATTCCCTAAGAATGAAATGGATTTCCAAAGAATTGAATGTACAGTATTCGCATAATTTGTATTTACCTAACCAAGAGTGAATAGAGAACGCCGAAGAATCTTAATTAATAACGTACAACTAATAATCATAATTAACAACGAAGATCAAAAAATTAATCCCCTAAAATGAAACCTTAAATATTTGCATAGTCAACCCTTTGCACTACGCGAACGAGTCACAATCGTTCTATCAGTTACGGCGTACATTCGACAAAGTTCGATACTATTGAAGGTGAATTTTAATTGGAACAGTAATCTTATCTCTATATTATAATATTGAAAGTTATTGAATAAAAGTTTTCTACTATATTCGAATAATTTGTGCGTAACATAACACAAAAGCAGTGCGTTGCTAGCATAAGTAAGTTAATAAACAAATCGTAGGGCAAGTGGTTAATAATAATTAACCAAAAATAAACGCGGAAGATCAAAAATATTCGTATTAACAGTGCCGAAGGAACGTAAACGATGCCGAAGAAAAATCGAAGCGTACCGCGTAAAATATTCGCATCCCCTATAATTAATCGAAAGTGAAACGGCGAAGATGAAAGGATCTCGAACGATTCTGCTCGCAATCAGTAGCGGAAAAACGTCCAAGGACGAGGTATGTAGACGGGCAAAGGCAGGCCGGATCCGAGAAGCCGTGAAAAAGAAGGAAAGGCGAAGCAAGGTATTAGCGATTGCACTCACGCGCGGTTCCCGTTGAAGTGCTCGTCACACAAATATCGGCAGGAAATTGGTTGATATTGAAAGCCCACGGGGTTGCCGTCACGGCTGCGCTCTCGCGGATAGCAGCGGCACAGGCTGAAATACCGCGCGCAGCTCGCGCGATATGTATATTAATCGGGTGCTCTCCTCTCAGGGAGAGAACCAGCCACCGCCGGCATCCCGCCGATCTGCCGCGGTCCCTCGAGCCGAAAAAGCTATTCTCGAACCGTAATCCGGTTACGTTCCAAGTCGTGTACGGGGAATATTGAAAAATTGAGAACCCCCTTTTCCGATACCGAGCCGGAACGGCCGCGATGCAAGTCGCGATGCGTTGTTGTACGATCATCTTTTTGCTCGTCGATTAAAAGCGCGATAGCTTTGCATCGTCGCGCGTGCGAAAGAGGGCGGGCAGATTTCAGGGCAGTATTGCGTATGCAGTTCCGGCGAGGAGGTTTCGATCGCTTTGAAAGTTGTACAAGCGAGAAACATGCCCGTTTTTGTCTGATCGTGAATTATGGTATCGTAGATTTTCTACGTTTTTCTATCTTACAATTAGTTGGATTTTTTATTTCTTCATATGTGTATCTTGTTAGATTTTTGAGAGAACGATTGAGAGGATTTTAATGCTTGGAACATTTTCGTATCGAAGGAGAAACTTTAGAAATGACTATCTTTTGCGTTGGAAAGTATCGAAGGGTTACCTAATTGGTTTCTTTATATCGGTGTTTAATTATGCGTTGGAATTAAGAAGAAACTTATTTTATGCACTCTTTCTTATGAACGTATTAAAATCGTTTGGACATTTCTGCTTTAGATGCAATTAATATTTCATTACGTGCTATATATTATCGTTACGTAGTATAAATTGAATTATTCGTATACTTCGACCGAATCTGTACATACATTTTTCATAGATCCTTGATTTGGTTCTATAATGAATTTGACTGGTTCTCGATGTTTAAAACATTTTTTAATCTCCTTGCAGTACAATAACGAGTCACGCTCGATATGCGTATTATGGTGCACATTTCACAAACATAGATACTATTAACAGTGAAGCTTAACTTGAACTCTAATCTTAGCTTTGCTTTATAATATCGTGGGTTATGAAATAAAAGTTGCCCACGATACTTAAATAATTTGTACGCAACGCGATATAAAAGCAGTGCGTATCTAACCCTAGCATATACTTAGGTAATCAAAAATAATTCTAGCGCAAAGGATTAAAGCTGTACGTATTCCTCTTATCCCATATATTCTACTAAAACACAATTTCTAACGATTAACCCTTTCATCCCTAACAAAGCACCTACATACACACGCAGTGCAGAAAGTACACTCGTGCATACGAATACGTATACACTGTAAAGGTTAATAACGCGTACTCCTGTTTCATTTCGCCGTCACCGTAAAGCGCAACGATATCTTCATCCTTGCAACCACCGAACCGACGAAAAAATTCAAGCGTTAAAGGGTTAAACTATCCATCGGAAACTTTCGCCGGTGTACGGAGTTGCGGTTGAAAAGCGAGTTACACCGTGCACGGGATGTATTAATGGGGAAATCCGAGTGATCGAGGCGAAACGAAGAGGAGAGGAAGGGTCGGGAAAGTTAATCGCGTCGGCAAGTTAGCTTTAGCTACGCTAGCTGGCTGGCAAACGTCGGTCGAATCCCGATCTCGCGTAGCACGAGACAGACAGGAATCATAGAGGGAGGGCAGGGGTTGAAAGCTGCGGGCCAATCTGGCACTCACTCTACGAAGAGGGGCGAAAGGGGTCGACCTCAACGTGCAAGCGGGGCCAGAGGCTTTGCGGGTAGTTTTAGATTAAAATTAATCGCGAGCTGATGAAACCGGCGCGGCGGCGATGTAGCGAGCAGGAAAAGGGTTGAAGCCGGCTACTGGTCAGGGGCGGTGCGCAGAAGGGTTGCAACGGGAAAGAGGACGGCCTCCACTCGTCCACTCTCAGACGAGCAGCTTTTGTTCTTTCCTCTCTTTCTCCGCTATTCCTCTCCCTTCTCCTTCTACCCCTCCTCACTCTTTCTCTTTCATCCCCTTCTCATTTTCTCCTGCAACCTCTGTCTTTATCCTGCTATCTCTGTCTCCCTGATCCCCGAATTCCGGAGTAGAGGCTAGTTAATAATGCAACGTCCATTTCCCACCCACCTGACGCGCCCAGATGCCCTTCTTCTCGTGTTCCGCTCGTTCCACGAGGAAAGTTTCGCGCAAAATCGATGAAAATTGAAATAATCGCTTTACTACGGTGTGTCGTTTTCAAATTGACTTGGCTAAAAAACGGGTTACTTCGACTAGGTTAGCGGCGCAATGTTTTCTAGCGTTGAATCTTTGTAAAAGTTTTAGCTTCGGTAGTATCTTGTAATCTTGCTTGCTTCAGTATGGGAAATATTTCTATTGCTATGAAGAAAATAGCAACAGGGTGCAAAAGTTACGGTATCGAGTATCCCATTCCTTTTCAATTTAACTTGATCGGAAACGGTTCATTTTGATCAGTTTAGTAGTCTACTGTCTTTTAGTATAAAATCTTTTTTTTTAAAGCTTTTAGTTTTCGTAGGAATATCTTATAGCGTTGCTTGCATTAGTATAGGAAAAGTTTCTTATTGCTGTCAAGAAAATAGCAGCACGCGTAAAAGTTGTATAATAAAATTGAGTGCACCTCGGTTTAGCTACCCTCTTTCGTTCAACTTTCCTCTAAATTCATTACTATTTAAATATGTTGCTGTTCTTCTTCCTGTTACGAATTTCGTATCTTTTTTATCGGTTAATAATTTAGCTAACACGCGTGTAGCTATATAATTCGGAGTAGAATATTGTTCTTGAAATCGAATGGCGATAGGGACGAATGTGTTAATCGACGAGCGGGAACTTGGATCGACTTTAATCCTCGTGATCCCCGTGCCGGTATTAATTAGCGGGGTGGCGACCAATCTGTATCCATTAACAGGTTATTACTATTCCACCCGCTACATTGGTCAACGACTGGTCGATTTAGTGGACTAGGAAACCAGACACGCTCAACGTGTTCCCATGGTCGCCTGCATAAGCGATCATCCACCATTTCGCTGAAATTTCAAGGTTTACCCTATCCGATACCCTTCTCCAACTGAACGTTTGTTTACCTCTAATCTAATTAGATAGCCACGTATCGTAGCCATCGTCGCCGTTGAAATTAACGATACGAGAGAGGCTTAAAAAGTCTAGGAATTTGTTTATTAAGGTTTCCCACGCGTTTGAAGTTTTTATTCCTAGCTTTTTGGATCATTGTTACTGGGGATACGCGTATTCGATCTAACACCGTGATACGATCTATATCATATATATAATACCGTGTATTTTTCGAATAAATTGTGTTAAAGTAGTTAAAATTCGCTTCTAACAATTCCCAATATCGCTTCAATTCTGTTCCCCAATAAATGCATAAAAATCTACAGTCCAAATGCGATACGAATTTATACGGATAATCCTCGATACTTTCCGGAGAGAAAAAAAAGAAGGAATACGGATTAAGAAGAACGCGAGTAACTCGTTGACGAAATCCTTTAGCGATACGGGGAGCGCAGCGGAACATATGCGCAAGGGCCTATCGATAGCGATAGAGTATGATCCTATTATTAATCTAAACTGCGTGTAAATAATTAAAACGGCTTAATGGGAGGGAGAGAATTACGCGAAGAGAAGTAGGAGCATAATTCCCGGGTGACTCGGGAAGTAAATGGGTATAGGAGCACGGTGTCGGGCAGCTAGTATAGCAACCGAGTTTTCCTAAAGGATTCGTTTCGGCGTACGCGCGTGAATAAAGGAAGACTAATCGATCTGATTACGAAGCATGAGCTTGCAAACCCTTCGTCGATTCAACCTTTTACGGATAGATTGCGCGGCCATCTCCAACTCTATTAAGTAATGGGCCTACATGTAATCCATACGTAGGCAGGCTCGTTGCCCCGGAAAGCTTCGAGAATTTTATCCAAGTTAATCCCTGAAACCTGATCGTTATTACGAAATTGTTCCCTTGGAGATAAGAGGAGACGCTTGGAAAACGTGGAATTTCGCGTCGAGAAAGCTTGGAAAGCGACTCGCAGCCTTTCCCTGGGGAGAGAATTCTATGCTCTTTCCTTCGTTTAGCAGCTTTCGCTTGGATTCTACCCGGCGAGCTTCTCCGCAGCTTTCGAGTTGAAAGCATTCTTCAATTATTCACTTACGTGTACTTAGTCACGCGTGAGCGAGTCCATTGTAACCGGCGGCCAACGTTGCGCCGCGTTATCGAGCAATTCCCCGAGTTTATATAGAGGCGGAAATTTGTTGCTAGCGAAACTCTATTCGACCTAGATTCCTAGTTACGTTGTTGACAATTTCAAGACAAAGATCTTTTTATTTCGTTCGCAACACGGTTGACCGTGTTTCAGTTTGAATATGTGACGATCGTGATCTGCGGATTCTTTATACAAATTCGTACGTTTATTAACCCATCGCGTGGCTCTTATATAAAAGAAAATAATAAAAGTAGAAAGATACCGGAAAATTCGAGAGATTTTGATTTTGAATTATACAGACGTAATTTAATCTTTAATGTAAAATTATTCTGAATCTACTGGAACGCGGTATTAAAAAATATTCGGAGTGCAAAGAGTTAACGGAATTAATGAAATGGAATCTAAATGGAGGGTTGTTTGGTCTTCTAAATAAAACAACACGAATTTCACTTTGGGTGATTTTGCGTATTCTTGACGTTTCGCAGTCTTCTCTAATTTCTTGCGCATTTAAATGTCCCATAATTGCATAAAAATCCCCAGTCTAATTATACTAATAGCTAAAAGCTGTAATAACGTGAGAGAAATCTTCGATTCGATCTTTTATATTCAATCGCTTCGTTGCTGTTTGCGTCATCAATTACACGATACTCTGTATATTATATTAATTTTATAGGCTAAAGTAAAACGTATTAAACAGCCGTAACTTCGTATACCAGATTCAAACTCGTAACGGTTGCCTCTAAATAAATTACCTTTCGTACATACGTGTAATCATGTATTATACGATGTATAATATACATATAATTCGGAAATTGGAGCAAAGAGAAGGTTTGCAACATTATTGACGAGGATTAGAAGGAAGACAAAGCTGCGATTGACTTCGGGACACCCGAAAACTCTCGGAAAACATAAACCGGAAGAGCAACTCGAGCTAGAGCTCGATTAATGAATGGAACACGCCGAGTACTTCCCTCCTGCTCCAGTTATTTATGGGATCTATGGGGTGGCAGAGCGCCACGTGGATCCATTGTCAAGAGATTTGTCACGGAGCACGTTCGAGAAGAGGGTATATCATCGGCTTGGAAACCTCGATTGGTTCCAACAACTCCGATGAACATGTTAAGAACACTATCTATACACAACTGTATGCTACTTTTGCTAATTCGTGGTATATTATTACCACACGTATATTGCAAATAGAATTATATCCGTTTGCAATTCTACACGGCATTAAATAGCGCGTGAGTATCCAAGCAGTCATTAAACTGTTAATTATAATATAATTGCAAAGTAATATTTTTATAAGCGTAAGCAAAGCGTTAAACTGTGCACCTTTAATGTGCAAAGCTATATTTTTAGAAGCGCGAGTAAAGCGTTAAACCGTGAATCTTCGTGCAAAGTTGTATCTTTATAAACGCGAGTAAATCGTTGCTTTTACCTAACGAATCAAACCGATTGGTATAGAATGGACTGCACTTTTTATATTACACTTTGTATCGTTATATACGTCTGCATACCGTACGCACTTCGCGATCTTTTTGCACTTTTAAGTTCCCTATAAATGCACGAAGATTCGCGGACTAATGATCATATTACGATACACTGTTCCAGTTCGATATTTCGTTGCGACAATTTGGTAGTTCGATACGTCGATCGTATGAAATTATAAAAGTGTAAATTGTAACAGAGAAAACGTTTAAAACCGCCCTTCAAAAGTATCTTGGCTTTCGCAGCGAATTAACGATATATCGAACTTGGTGTCATTCTCAACCTTTTATCCTACAGCAACGAATTACACTCGTAGAAATTATGCTCTGGTTGCGATACAAATATACTTTAATAAATAAATAAAATAAGATATATCTTTTAATAAATTTCAATTCTAATTCTATCTGTAATTTAAATCGACGAGGTTGAGTATTGCAAGCATAAATTACGTACAAGGTTTCAGCGTTTCGCATTCGTCGCGCTATTAACCCTTTGCGGACGAGAAAAAATAATACGTAACAAATTTCCACTCAATTACAAATCCATCACGGATATATTTAATAACGCAAAACGAATTTTCGCTGAATTATTATCGAAAGTGCATATTAGTGTCACTAATCCAAATTTGTTGCTTTGAAAACCGACATTTATCCATAGAATCGAAAAAGTTTTGGCGGCTATTTGTCGACGCTCGTCCGCAAAGGGTTAACACTAGGTTTACGAAACGCGTCACGTTGTTCAGATTTCGTACTTCAAATTATAGAGACCATAAATATTATTTTTCAGTACTTTAACGTTAACTATAATTAATAGAATGCTAAGAATACCGTGTTCCACGTATTCACGTTTCTACGTTCGAATATTTATACGCGGTATACGTATTTTTCCGGAAGTCTGTCGATTTATACACGTAACACGTCCGAAAAACCTAGTGTTAAAGTAACCTGTGGTGCTGTAGGAGGGGGGATAGGATAGGAAAAAGGAAGGGTGTTGCGTTTCGTCCTGGGCCTGCTAGTGGACTCATCAGTGCAGCTACCTAGCAGGCCCTGCCTTAGACGTTGGCATATTGGAAGGATGGTTAGAGGCGGTATATATACGAACGAGGTAGTTGGAGCGAGTACTTTCGAGAAACTCCTATTTCGTATGTCCCTCTAGTGGTAAGTGCAGCAGAGCCGCCACAGTAACAAATAGCGAACGTTACCGTGTACATTATTCGAAAACGTCGTATGTCAAAGGGTTAATTACGTCTCGTTCTTACGAAACGATGAACTACTTACCGCTTTGCGTGTCCTGCGACGCGGTGGTAGAAATATTCGTCACGGAAATCGTCTCGCCGTATCCTCTGTCCGCCGGTTCCTCTTTCACCGCGATGCTCTTCGTACTCTCGGTCGTCTGCGAGTTCAACTTGCTGCTTCTACGGCAACAGAAATCCGCGAACGATGATTAATTCTTCGACGATCTTCGTTTACCGCGAGCATCGAACTTCTTATTCGAATCGCTGCTTTCGCTTACCCGAAGCAATTGTTGCGATTCTCCGGATCGAGATCGAGAAATGTGCTGCTCTGCGAATGCGGATGGCTCACCGATGCCTGATATTGCGAATAATTCGCGTCGCTGATTCTCCTGCAATTCGCAGACTCCTGTTTCACGCTGGCGTCTGTAACAAAAGGATATTCTCGATGCTGTGTCAACCATTTGCGGACGGGTAACGCGACTAGCCGCTCAATTTTTCTTTTTCGATATAATGTGTACTTTGGATGCATGCCAATTCTTAAATCGCGAAATTCGAATTAATATTTCTAACCCTTTGACTGCAGGACGCGACAGGTTTAAACGATCGTTGTGAACGAAATATTTTATCAACTGTTTATTCAGCTACCGATTAATTATACAACGTGCAATTAAATTACTACTTAACCCTTTGCGGACGAGCGTCGACAAATAGTCGCTTAATCAGTTTTTGGCTTTCCGAACCAATGTCGACTTTTAAAGCACGGAACTTAATGCAATGAATACTTAACGTAATAATAAACATTCGAAATCGTTGGAAATGAAATGGTTTGGAACTGAAAAGCGTGAAAACTCATAATCGTGGAATTCAAAACTAAAGTACTCTCACAAGTGTTATTACTTCTCGTCCGCAAAGGGTTAATATGCTACTATAATTTATCAAGTTACTAGTTTCGTTTTCGTCTTCATCTCAACCGTTAACAATTTTCATTTGTGTAATCGTGTAATCCTCGAACGCGTAACGTCGACTACAGCGGTGAAAGGGTTAATAGTCGCCGTTGGAAATAATTGGACAAGAATTCCTTACGTCCTGTCTTCGAAGGGTTAATATTTAATAATTGAACGAAACTTCGTTAACCCTTCGCAACTCGAGGACACCGAAACGAATACCATTCAGACTTGTTTACAAACTCGAGAAATCCACTATATGAAGCGATTACTATTTACACGCAAAAATGTTCAACTCCTAACGCAAAGAGAACGATAAATCGCGGTTTCTTCGTTTACTTCCTTAACCATTTCCATTTCAAGTGACCCAATTCTCTTCAACTCTCGAGTGCAAAGGGTTAAATATTATCCTGTTCCATCCGCGAAGAGTCAAATACAACGCGCAACGATCTTTTTCATACGCCAAAGTGGTTTAATCTATACCGATTAAATAGATACTGCTGCTACTATTATCGTCATTAATCCTATAAAATGATAAACAGAAAACATCGAAGAGCGCCTTTGCGTCACCATTATGGACGCATTTAAATGCAAAAAGATACGGTTTGATGGGTAAGAGGGTGGCTCGCGCGGATGTGCAGACGAACGGTCAATGATTTTAACGATCTCGAATGATTTCTTAGGAGGAAGATCGTTGGGGCGAGGACAGAAGGGCGCGTGTCGCGGCGGAAGCAAAGGCGCATCGTTGCAACGGCACGTGGGGCGGTGGATTCGCTTGGTAATGGGGCGGTGGACGATTTTGCGCTGCCGAGGGTGCGCTCCCCCCCCCCCCTCCCTTCCTCGATAAATCAAACAGACTCTGGGCCGTGGGAAGCATAAGTCAGAGGCCTCCGGCAATCATTGTATTTGCAAACATCGGAAGTTTACTCGCTACGGGAGAACCGCCGATTCGACGGTACGTAAAGAATCGCTTTCGCGATCCCTGCCTCTCGTTCTACTCTAAATCGACAACGTTCATTTATATAATATCTATATATATATATATATATAAAAAAAAGAAAAATATATATATATATATAAATAACGTGGGAAGTTACGAAAAAACTGGACGTTTTCGATCGATATATTTGTAGACTTTAACTTTAACGATTGGAATTGCAAAAATTGCTCAGCTATTAGCCGATTTTACGTGGCCGAATGTTTTAGCATAGTTTAGCGTAGTGGTTAAGTTTGAAACAGTTGCATGCGAGGGACGCGTGATCGAAAAAGGGACGAAACGAAATTAACCATGATCCGTACACGGTAGAAAAGAAGCCACGTTTCTAAAGAAGAATTACTCGCTCTCTATATTAACGTAATATTGTTAATCAAATATTGGTAATATCGTTGTACAGTAATGTAAATAAGGAGGCTAATGGAAGTACAAAGTAAGGTGTGAAAAACGTACAGTCTTCGCTAGAAGCGAGAGGTAGCAATATTGAAAATATAATGCACGAATGAGTATCGCGAGTAACGCGTTTCCCCACTCACGCCTTATCGCATTGTGACGTCATTCCATCGTCATTCTCGGATTTTCCGCCTATATATTCACCGCCGTACTTTTCGAAAAATATTTTCGATATTAAAAAAAATCGTCATGTGGGGGCCCTTCTCAAGAACCTCTAAAAAACGTCTCTGAACATCGACGTTCGGCAGCCACTTATCTGCGGTCGCAGCGTCGATCACGTGAACTTTCCGTTTATATTCCCTGCCAATTCTCGTTGAACGGAGTATAGTCTAACTTGGTTTTAGTCTAATCTAAGTCTAACCTAGCAAAGTTTTAGCTTTCTAGTCGTTCGATTAATCGAGGGTAACGTTGAACGATATTTACCGTATATATGTTAACATAAAGCTCGTAGCTTGCCGAATTTAACGCTGCCGATAGATAGCGAATTATTTTAAAGAGGAACAGCGAATAATATAACAAAAGGAATCACGCGTGCAAGTTTAATTCGAACGTTCTTCAAGATTAAAATTTAGCCAGAACGCGGCGGAACTTTTATTTACGCGCGAATGGATATAATTTATCGACAAACAACTCGGTTATTTAAACGAATCGATCGGAAACTGATAAAGCGAAAATTTTACTCGAATCTGATACTCATTAAATACGTTCGAATTCTTGCATAGGAATTGTGTGCGAGTGTTTCGATTAATTAGTAAGTGAAACATGTTAAGCTACGTAAATTCGTCCATTTCGCGTTCAACAATCCGATATGTTTTACGGTATCAGATCATTCTACGGTAGCTTTATGGTTCCTTTCGATTTTCGCGAAAGCAAGAAGGCAAATTTTGCTGCTCGACGAACTTCGTCTCCCGATATTTCTATATTTATCGAAAAGAAAAGAAAGAAAGAGATTAAAGAAGGAAGGAAGTAAGCAAAGTGTTCTTTTTTCCTTTTTTTTTTTTTTTTTTGCATCGTTACACTAATATATCGAGCGCAACAACATCCGGTAAACAATGCCTGGGATAAAAGTTTATTGGCAAATCTGGGCCCGGCGATCAGCCTGTTTGCCTCGAATAGGGTTCGCTCTGAATGTTTGCGTACATACTACGTGTACATACAAACGAGGGGGGGGGGGGGGGGCGGTTCTCTCGCGTCGAGCAACGGATAAAATTAACAGGTGAAGAGTAAATTTGACGTGGCATCGCGAGACAAGCTACATTACAATTCGTGCAACGCTCAATAATGCCAATTACTGTGAAATTTGCCAAAATTTAGCAGCGCGTTCAATCGTTTCGCTCGCCATCGAATTTCCGCCTCGTTGAATATTCTTTCCTCGCTTCACGCGTTTGATTTAGTATTACAATTTTTTCTTTCGCACTCGAAATGTGACTCTCGGTCGCTTAAATTGTTCTCCGTCTCCATGGTTTTTTCTACTATTTTTTCCTATACATTTTATTGCTTATTTTATTTCAACCATTCGCGGTTTAGTAATTTTGCACGGAATTGAGTATTCCTACCTCTTCGAATAAACAAATGAATAAATGAAATGAAGCAGCATTGATAACTCTCGAGTGCAAAAGGTTGAAATACGCTGTTTTGTGATTCGCGAAGCATCCTCTAGATTGCGTTTTAATCTCTCAACTCCTTTGCGTTTCAATCCTCTTCTTCGTATCTTATTCGATAGCGTTCCAATCTTTCTTTTTGCATTTCGATTCGCCGTGCTTTTCAATCTTCGCGTTTGGGTTTCAATCGACGCTTCCTCCGCGATAATCTTCTTTTATATAAACGCGACAAACGCGATAGCAATGAATATTCGATAGATACGCTGCGGTAAATACGCGAAGTGTCAGCATTGGCAAATGCATTATTAGTGTACTGCGGATCTTTATGCAATTATGTGAAACGTGAGTGCGCAAAAAGGTGCCGAGTGCGCGTAATACGCAAGAATACACGGGATACGAAAAATACGATGCGCTTTATGACACTTGGAACGCGAAATCAATCCATGTTAAGATTTCGCAACTTCGTTCGCGTTTGTAAAAGTACGAATTCGCATAAAGATCCACAGTTTAGCCCCTTGCGGACGAGAAGTAATAACACTTGTGTGACTACTTTAGTTTTGAATTCCACGACTTTGAGATTTCACGCTTTTTAGTTCGAAACCATTTCATTTCCAACGATTTCAAATGTTTATTATTACGTTAAGTATTCATTGCATTAAGTTCTGTGCTTTAAATGTCGACACGGGTTCGGAAAGCGAAAAAATGATTAGGCGACTATTTGTCGACGCTCGTCCGCAAAGGGTTAGTAGTAAGTTAAATTGCTGTCGCGGCAGATGTAAGATTGTTACGCCGTTTGCTCGTCTATTTCACGCGTATCGAAATATTTGCCAGATTTTCCGGAAGCGTATGGGTAATCTTAGGGAAAATGTTATCGGAATTGATCCAACGATGGAAGGGGATGCAATTTTTCGCGTGTACGATATTAAAAGTTTGCTTCGATAAACGACGATCGTCGCGCGGAGAGAGACGTTAATCAGGCAAGATTGAAGAAAGGGGAGAAAAAGAAGACTTGGATCTTAATATAAAGTGCTTCCTCGTGTAATGCGATATCGATAATCGACTTCTTTCGTGTCTACTGTTGATTCTTCTCTTGCCGTTTTAAAAATCTCAGCCTCGAGCGATTCGCCGGCTTTTTTAATATCGCCCCTCGCCTCGGTGAAAAATCTCATCGAAAAACCGTTCTTCTACTCGCGCGTTTGGTTTATTAAACGAGAAGATGTTCGACGATATTTGTGAAACTTTAAACGGATGCAGATTTTTCGAAACGCTTAGAATAGGCGTAGTTAAATTAATTTCTTGCAACAATTTCTACGTCAACTTAACATAATTCAAGGGCGAAGTTTTACCTTTTTCCCGTGTAAAATCCTGCAATAATTAAACTGTCGAAGAGGTTTACTTGTTGGTACAGCGAACGGAAACTGAAAGTTATCCTTATCGATTAATTGCTCAAACATTAAAAAGAAATGTAAAAGCAATAACGAGTAAAGCGTTTCTTTAAGTATCCGACGAATTGACGGATTGTTCCAATGTTAATTTTAAACATAGGATGCACTCGATACGCGTCAATCTATCGCTATATTCCGACGCGAGATGAGAAGACGTTGAACGGAATTACGGACGCGAATTGGCGAGCGCAAATTCGCAGTTTCCTATTCGCGCGAGACCGTGTGCAGCGGTTCTTTACAAATTGGCACTTAAATTGCATATGCGATACATTTCCGTGCAGCTTCCGTTTCTATGGAGATTGAATTCCATCGGGGTACACGCGCCGCGAGTTCACGCGTACGGAACTCGGTAATGAGGTGAATCCCGGGGAAATCGTCGATTGCGAGTTGCTCGCGGCGAATCGAAGCGTTTCGCTAAATAAATCTGTTCGACACTAACTTGACATCCGATGAAACTCTGGCACGTACTGCTCGCTGTCTTCCGTCTCGCAGCTGCTGCCTGCAATTCAATTCACGGAGAAAACGTTACCAACACGTGTTAACAATAAGTATGACGATAGTCATTAGCTTGGATTGGAGAATTTTTTTTTACTTTAATCGTTCTCAAATCGTGGACGAATTTCTGTGCAATTTATGGTTTTTCTTAACGAGATTCAAGGAATAGGATCTAAACAGGGGGTTGTTTCCTATCAGCGTTTCCAACTGTTCGCTTAAGACGATAGAAATTTTCCTTTTATTCATCCGCGTGGAACCGCATTTCCTTACCACTCGGGTATTAACCCTTTAGTTATATTTCAGCTGTAGAGACGTGCGTGAATTCGATCGGAAGTTAACGTTCAAGTCTCTTCAATTTTATCTCCGCCAATTCAATCCTTATTTCTTCGAAACGAAGGCAAGCTTCTCCTTATTTTAAAATACGCAACAAATTCTCACCAATATTAAAAAAGCGTATTGGACTTCCTCTTATACTATGTTGTTAAAAAAATACCTTTGGAGTGCAAAGGGTTAATAGAATGATCATTAACGTTAACAACACTTATCCTATCTTTGATCTACGCAGCCAATCTTCTCGCTCTATGAAACAGCTTACTACCTAGCTGCACTTTTCTTATCGCTAATACACTTCTCTTCCCTTTGTATCTTTCTTTCTTATCGTTATTATCTTTCACACCTCGTTGCAATAATTATCTTCCAATTTTCTAATGGGTTGTCCCGTGTAAATAAAATGAAATACAATTTTCCGGTGTCTGATATTAGCTCGCTCGCAAGAATCCACGATACAGTGATTAACGAAAGGAAAAGGAAGATTATCGTGATAAGGCGATAAGCAATGGGTTGGCTAGAATCTCCTGCTGGGTATGGTGTTTCCGCTAGCCGTGAAAGTCCCCTCGTTATCCTGATTATTACATCGCATTCACCGTCCATTACATTATACAGTTCGTCAAAATAATCAAAATTAATGTTCCGGATAGTCGGGCCACTGTAACTAATCATCCTCGAGGAAGATTTACGGTAGAATGGATCGTTCCCCTTTCATTTCGCATAACCAACAACGTATACGGAAAACGTTACCTTTCTATCATAGTTCCCAGAGAGAAACATTGCCCTGTTTCACTGCAAAAAGATGCTTCGTAGCGTTACACTCGCGTTTGCTTTCGTAATTCAATCAGGTTAATGGAAAACGCGATATCGGTGATTTTCGCTGCGAGGGTAAATTGTTATATTCCAGGGAGGGGGAAAAAGAAGCAACAATTTTAATTCGATTGGATTAATGGAAAATGCGATATCGGTGATCTTTGGTAAGTGAGTAAGAAGGAAACAATTTTTATATTCGGCGAAGAGGGAAGAAAAGCGATAGTTTGAATTCGATCGGGATAATGGAAAATGCGATATCGATGATCTTTGATAAGAGAGTAAGAAGAGAATAATTTTTAGATTTAGGGGAGAGGACAGAGAAGCGAAAGTTTGAATTCGATCGGGTTAATGGATAATGCGATATCGATGATCTTTGGTAACTGAGTGAGAAGGAAACAATTTTTATATTCGGCGAAGAGGAAAGAAAAGCGAAAGTTTGAATACGATCGGATTAATGGAAAATGCGATATCGGTGATCTTTGGTAAGTGAGTAAGAAGGAAACAATTTTTATATTCGGCGAAGAGGAAAGAAAAGCGAAAGTTTGAATTCGATCGGGATAATGGAAAATGCGATATCGATGATCTTTGATAAGAGAGTGAGAAGGAAACAATTTTTATATTCGGCGAAGAGGAAAGAGAAGCGAAAGTTTGAATTCGATCGGATTAATGGAAAATGCGATATCGATGATCTTTGGTAGGAGAGTAAGAAGAGAATAATTTCTAGATTTAAGGGAGAGCAAAGAAAAAAGAAAAAAAAGTTTAGCCGCCCGAACAGGGACTCGAACCCTGGACCCTCAGATTAAAAGTCTGATGCTCTACCGACTGAGCTATCCAGGCGATGTTAACTCAGTTCCTAACCATTGTAAAAGAGTTGTACTTCCGGGTTTATTTGCTATAAATAGATCGCGGAGCTTTATACAAATTGATATGTCTATAAATATAGATAAAGGAATGGAACTTGGACACGAATTAGTTTCACGTTTCAAATGTTGCAAGTAGATTATGGATTTTGATGCGTTTACGAGAAATTGAACTATGGCAAAAAGTAGAGGATTTATAGCGGCGAAAATATAAATAGGGATTAAATTCCATAGAAACGCTCGGCGTAAAAATGATAAAATCGCATATTTACAGGTGCAAATGATTTTTCATATTTTGTTCGTTCTTGTGTGTTATATGCATTTTGTACAGTTTCGCGTGTATAACGTGTGCATAGATGCATAAAGTTTATTCCTCGGTTTAGAATTGAGCCTCTAAACCATCGTATTGATCAACTATACTTATATACTTTTTGTGAGTGTCTCAATTTCGTAATCCAGTTGTAGAATTAGGATTCGACTTCTTGAAAGTTATAAAATTGACCGATTTAACTTCCGAGTGGTTTACGCGCGGAATAAATTTTTTATAATAAAGTTCACTTACCATCTTGAAGCCATGGTTCTTGTCTGTATTCCTGCGCGGGGTATATTTCATTCTCTGAAATTAAATTCACGGCAACTTTCAGTCGAGCGATTTAAAAAGATTTCGCAGCAATTATATATTGAAAAGTTTTAATTTCTCAAAAATGTCGGAAACTTGTAAATCATTTTATTTACCCAATTACTTAGTTATCACTTACTTTATTTACTTTACTTGTAAGATTAGTATAAAGTATTTTGGAACATTATATAATACAAAATAGGTACCTACGTCATCTCTTTGATGCTTTATTTATTCGTCATTTCTTGAAGATAATCTAACTTAGCGCAATAGAATTGATAAGAGAAACGAGACGCGATTAAAACATACTTCACTTGCTTATATCAGCTAAACGTTAGCTTCTTTTTTTTTTTACTTCGCGTATAGATCATCGCGACGCGGATCAATAATAATTATCGAACGACGTACGATTTTAAAGTATCTAAAACCTGACGTTTTTCTTTAGTATATAGCGTTCATTAACGCGAAGCTAAAACAATGCTAAACTATGAAATAAATTGTAATTCAAACTATACGAGTGTACACGTATTTTTGTCTAAAACTCAATACCATTTCCATTACCTATCTCTCGTGCTAATTATAATGTAATCGTACGAAGTATTTAAATATCTGCGCTCGTACTGTTCCCATACTAAACGAAGAAAGCTACCTTCATTCGAGAATTAAGAATCCTTTAACTTTAAAGTCCCGTAGCAGAAGGGTTAAAATATATACTCTGCATACTTGCACAGGATACTATAAGCGAGCATTTCTCTTTAACGCGAAATGATTTCTGTCCGGCTAATTACGTCACAATGAACGTTGCAATTTCAGTTTACGTTCTCGGTGTGGCTGGTTATACAAGACTGATTTCTGTAAGCTTGTACTTTTCCGAAATCTACGACCAGCGATGCCAGGCGAGCGGAACTTTGGCGACTTTCTCCGAAGAAGTGGAGTAGGTACGGGAATGCCACTCCACGCCGCGTCGCGTCGCGACGTGCGTTGGTGTTATGGTACTGTCGTACTACTTTCCCACTCCTACCCTACCTCCCTTACTTTTACTGATGAAATTCCAAAAAGTTCCGCTCATCTGGCACCACTGATCGCTACATAAACAATACATTCTAGTGACAATGGATGTGATTATTCCTTAATGCGCTACGTTATCGATACAGGAATTCCAACAATGACAGACACGATGGCTGTAATAAGATTCCACTAAAACGCAGGGGTTGTGTAAGATCGGACAAAGGAGGATCATTTCGAGGGATGAATCTGTAGCAAAAACAACCCCTTTAAGTGTGAGCATGTATGTACATAACAATGCGGCAGAGAAATGTATGCTACGTGGGGTCTATTTAATGGGGCCCCTAGAATTCGCCACGGGTAGCCACCTGTCAGTAACCTCGTTTTGTTCACGGTTACGATCCTCTCTGACGAATCGAATTTACTCGGCCCCGTTGTCACCGTGGATAGTAATGCGTTTCTGCCTTCGCGCGACCACGAAAGCGAACTAAATTTTGATACCAGAGAAACATAATACCTTTCGGTAAAAGCTAAGCATCGTCGAGGTAAAAGTTCCAACAAAGGCAATCCCTGTGTCTTTGTCCGGTGTTTTTTTGTTTTTATTTAGGAAAGTAAATTTTTTGCCCGGAAAGTGAATTTTATTATTATAGTGATATGTACGTCGACTTTCGTCCCCTCGACTTGCGACGTTATTATCAGTTACGTAACGCATTCTCGTCATCGAAAGGTCGCGATTATTTTATTTCGTTCCACTTATTTAAGAACAATAGACCCATTATCTAGAAAAAGTTTGCTCGTCGTGCGTAAATTCGAAAATTACAAAAGATTACTTATACGACCTCGGAATTTCCCGATAGATACATTGGAAAATGTGAACAGATACGAAATAATGTTTATTAGCCGCAGTGGTAACGCGAGCAATAGCTAAAGGGTAAAACGACCTCCAATTTAAGTTCCATTTCTTTAATCTCGTTAATAGGAATACGTACTCGTATAGAAATGTACGATCCGATTACGCTGCTCGTAATAATTAGGCTATCGCAATTGCGGACTGTTTTATTTCGCGAATCGAGCGGACAGATGAAAATGTTATCCGTACGATAAACCGACGCAGAACATTGACGAGAAATAATATAAAAATACGTATCTTGCCCACGTGTCCGCGTCAACGATTCGCGTCATTTTCTACTTACGTCAACCACTGTGCCGCCAATTAATGCACGAGCTCGAAGTACGACGGCGTTATCGTTACCACGCTTCCCCATTCGGATAAAAGGGGAAGCCTTCGTCGGAAGATTAAAAAAAGGAAAGGAGAAAAAGCTTAGTAGGTGTTCCGGCGTCTCTCGGCGTGGACGTTTCGATATTTCTTGAACGGCACCAGCGAATCGTCGCCGAAAAGTGGATGGGGGAACACGATGGTGGGGCGTAACGTGATTACGATAGAGAAATTGCAGCATTATAGGCTGTGATTGAGTTAGGTGGAGGCGGACCATCCTGACTGGTGGTTCACACCACGGCATGCCAATGTTAGATATAAAGTGTCAATCACTGTACCCAGACGACGTTTGGGGTGGTTAGGAATCCTATGGGGGTAGCCACCGGCTTCCACTACCCCATGGGGCTCTTTTGCGGCGATAATACGTTGCTTATTGAATTCGTCCTCGGGCTTCTCGTTCGTGTACCCGGTGTTTCTGGGTCAAGGATAAGCGAAACACGGCCAATACTATTTCGACTAATTGACCGATGCTCCAAATTACAATCGGCGAATGAACCGTTTTCCCTTTGAAACAACGACGAAGTTACGCTCGTGGTTCAGCCTGTCGACCGATTACGATGAAATTGTGCTGCATTTTTTTGAGAAACTTTAATTCGAGTCAACTTTAGGACGTTTTCGTAGCGTCCATCGATATTTAATATATATTTAATTTGCGCGCGAATCGTGCTTGAAAAATAGAACGGAAAAGTTTACCGTAAAATATGTACCTATATAAATTCACCGATTAAAATTTTTTTTTGTTTTCTTTCGAAAATAGTTTTAAATCGTAATAATATTTAGGTAATTTTTTAATAAGCGAATGTTAATCCGATTTATATAAATAAAGGCGACGTCTTTAATTACGTGAATTCTAAGAAGAAATCTTCCCCAATTTTTGGGGGGGGGAAAGAATATTTTTAAAATTGCCGAAATATCGATGCTATTTTGGTAGGCGAAGGTGTATGGGGCGTTTCTAATTACGCGAATTCTACGAAGAAATCTTTTCCAATATTTCGCGCTATTTCTGAGTACGTCGATATTATTCTATCCGACAGCTGA
Source organism: Eucera pruinosa (assembly GCA_028830335.1). NCBI lineage: Eukaryota > Metazoa > Arthropoda > Insecta > Hymenoptera > Apidae > Eucera > Eucera pruinosa. Next base: position 16,944,726 of record JAMYCR010000006.1, read on the forward strand.
AGTCAATACGATGCGTTTCTAATTACGCGAATTCTAAGAAGAAATCTTCTCTAATTCCTAACACAGTTTCGGAATAAATCAATATTATTCCGTGCGACAGTGGAAGTCGATATCGAGCGTTCTTAATTGCAAACCTAATCTAATTGCGCGGATTTCAAGCAAAAATCTTCCCGAATTCTCTACAAAATAAACCTTTTACAAAATTCCCGAATAAATCGATGCTAATCTGACGGTCGGTGTCAATATCGTGCGCTTCTAATTGCAAACTTTACTCTAAAGCTTTCTCTAAAAAGAAATCTTGCCATTCCAATTCCTTGCAGAATTTCTAAATAAATTAATATTATTCTGCGCGACGGTCAAAGTCGACGTGAAGCGTTCTTAACGCTAGGTTTACGGAACTCGTCACGTTGACGCCGTTCAGATTTCATACCTAAAATTATAGAGACCATAAATATTATTTTTCAGTACTTTACGTTAACTTTACGTAATAGAATGGTATGAATATGTATTCTAATTGATTCTCTTCATCATCACGCTTCTACGTTCGAATATTTATATACAGAATACGTATTTTTCCGGAAGCCTGTGAAATTACGCACGTAACGTCCGTAAACCTATTGTTAATTACAAACCTAATCTAATCTGATCGCGCGGATTCCCCGATTCTATACAAAATTCCCGAATAAATCGATGCTATTTCTCCAGTCTTTTTTTCCAATTCCTCGCAGAATTCCCGAATAAATCGATATTATTCCGCGCGACGGACGAAGTCGAGGAATCATCGGCCCGTTGAAAAGTTCCCCTGTTGCTCCCGATTCGGTCTTAAAATGTAATTGCACCGTAGAAAATAATATCATCCTTGATGCGACTATATAAAGATATTGACTCGAATGCCTGGCGGTGACAGGCTCTCTTCAGGGGGTGGCTCTCCCTTCGCCCCGTTGTACACAGTTCGCGTACATCCTGCACGTGCTTCCAGCCACGCTACGCCTCTTTCTTCGCTGCGTGGATTTTCTTCGTGTGCAACACAGGATCGTGTGCGAGTGTGTGTGTGTGTGTGTAAGTAAGGTACGTGTTTGCGCGAAGACGTAGACGAGACTCCGTGTCACGGCAAACATCTCGATGTTCCCCGAGCAACGTCGTATCAAAGAGCTTCAAAATCGTGTGCAGGGGGAGGATGGTGATCCGAATGGACCGCCCCCAAAGACTTTCTCGTCGATTTCGCGAACGAAAAATATCCTAGGAACGCGAATATCTTCCAGCTGGTCGAAATATCCTCCGGGTACACCGAACTTCTTCAATTTATTCTTGCTTGTCTTATTTTACAGCGGCTACGGGAAATATTTGCGCGTTTCTGTGCTGACTACTTTTCCGTTCAAGCGTTAATCGATTACGCCCAGATATATTAATACGATTATTAATCGTATTTATTAATAATCGGACTGCGGTTATTTTAAGCGAATTCACGTTTGTATTAATAAACTTGAAGGAATGGAATCTAAATGGAAAATTGCCCCCTATTTTAATCCGAATATAAATTGGAACGTTGTTTCGCCCCTAAAATACAGTGGTAGCTACATCGATTGAAAAACGTATTCGTACACCGTAAACCTCTAAATACTTTTGGCAATATCTATTCTTATGCAACGATGGATTAAAACCGTGATACATGTTGAATAGATTTCCGATTGTTAGCTATCATTTTACAAACTATCGATATATAAACGCATTTCAATTAGCCTTTGTCCAAGGAAAAGATATTTTTAATAGAATTTCAAGGATTCGTAGTGTATGGATACTTTTTTCAGCCACTCTACTTTACTTTCAATACTTTGTGCATTTCTTTGCCCGTTAAAATTTTCTTCGCGTTTCTTTCTACGCGGATACTTATTCTACTTACCAGAATGTATCTTCTCTTCACCGTTGGTCTGTGCCACCGGGTAATTAGTGGGACAGTATCCTGCGGCGACTGTTTGAAGCGGCTCGTTTAGCCTGTTGAACTCTTCGCTCGGCTGAAAGAACAAATGACCCCGTTAAAATTGTTACGTGTTTCGATTGCGATTCGGTGGGCTGCAAATCATTTTTTGCGTATCTATATTTCCCGTAAGTGCATAGAAATCCACCGTCTACTCGTAATTTTGCGCGTTTACTATTACGAAGAACTCAACGTATCTTTGTATTTGATGCATTTTCTCTAATCTTTTGCGTACATCTAAATTTCCCCTAAACGCATAGAAATCCACGGTCTACTCGTAACTTTGCATTTACTATTATAAAGAGCTCAATACAATTTTGCATCTTATGCATTTTCTCTATCTTTTGCAAGTATTTTAATTTCCCATGAGCGTCTAAATATTCACAGGTTATTCGTAACTTGAGAATTTACTACTACAAAGAACTCAACGTATCTTTGTATTTGATGCATTTTCTCTAATCTTTTGCGTACATCTAAATTTCCCCTAAACGCATAGAAATCCACGGTCTACTCGTAACTCTGCATTTACTATTATAAAGAGCTCAATACAATTTTGCATCTTATGCATTTTCTCTATCTTTTGCAAGTATTTTAATTTCCCATGAGCGTCTAAATATTCACAGGTTATTCGTAACTTGAGAATTTACTACTACAAAGAACTCAACGTATCTTTGTATTTGATGCATTTTCTCTAATCTTTTGCGTACATCTAAATTTCCCCTAAACGCATAGAAATCCACGGTCTACTCGTAACTTTGCATTTACTATTACAAAGAGCTCGATACAATTTTGCAACTTATGCATTTTCTCTATCTTTTGCAAGTATTTTAATAGATGCATAACAATGCGTAGCCCACTCGTAACTTTGCATTTACTAATACAAAGAACGCAATAGAATTTTGTATCTTATACGTTTCCTCCGATCATTTGCAAATATTTCAATTCCCTACGAGCGTATAAAAATTTCACGGGTCTATTCGCAACTTTCGCGAATATAATTTACCATTGTAAAGAGCTCAACGCATTTTTACAATTTACGAGCCCGGGTCCAACTTAATTCGTTCCGAGAGAAATTCTAATAACATCGGAATCTAAAAAAACCAGTTTCCATCTCCGATTTTCAACCATTTTCTTCCTCCTACGCACACCTAAGCCAATCGTTTATCGCAAAGCCAGCGATTGCTCAATAATGCTCAGTCCCGATGAACAATTTAATATTTCACCGTTCGGATCGTGGAAACGGAACGTTGCAGGTTTTAATTTCACCAGGCGACGTAAGAAATCGATTCGATGCGGCGAAGGGCTGCGATGGAAATAGTTTTTCCTCTATATCAGGTATTTGCACGTATTCGCCCAAGCTAAAAGTCTTTTTCATCCTCTCTCTCTCTGCCATTCTATCGGGTGGGGTAAAAGAAGAAAAAGACGAAGACAATCGCGAATCGATGTAAAATCGCAGGAAGAAAAGAAGAAATCGGGGGAAGGGGAGATTTGTAGTTGAAAGGAATAGCGAGGACTGGGATTTAAAGTGAAGCAACGTAGCTGACAGCGCGAGAAAGAAAGAGGAGAGACAGATGGCGCGAGAGAGGAGACGAGGAGGACATCCGGTGAACGATTGGATGGTTTCCTCCTTGCGGAGCAATCTAGTGGTAAAGTCGGTTACCGGTTTTGGAAATTCCAATAACGCCGTGTCGCCGTCTGCGCACCCTTTGCGAACCTTCGCTCCGTGATCTCTGCCGATCGTTTACACTTTTCCAATGCAACAAAATCCGCCCGCTTTGCTACGCGAAACGCAACAACACGCGTGACACGCGCGGTGAAATTGTTTTACGCCGAATAGGTAACTATTTTATTCCCCGCGGCAAATTAGACTGGTGGTTGTTTATTTATATGCGAGAAATTTAACCCATTTTATTAACTTGAAATTAATCTTTATTGACGCTACTTCATCATTCTTTTTGTGGTTTTATTTCTAGATATAAGAAATACGTAATTTCACCCATTCGTGCGTAATCGATTTTAATAATTATCTCTCGTATAATGGAACTCGAGATCTTAAATTTGTAGCGTTTAAGATCTTAGAAGTATAAGATGTAAACGATATCGTGCACGAGTCTCAAGCCAGCCGTGTTATCGATTTCATAGTGGTAATTTAAGGCAATTTTGAAGGGCAACCCGAAATTCTAATTACGCGAAAATGAACTTTTAAATGTTGCCTTTAACGTGCAATGAATTATGCCTTTATCCGTCACGCGAAATACAACCGGTATTAAAACATCAATGGTACTTATTTATTTGTCAAAAACTTAGGAACGAACTTTCGCAGAGAAACTGTCGTTGTAAATGATGCAATATTAAGTAGTACAAATTAAGAACTACCCCGTATTGATCCATACCTTTTAACGTAATCAATATTTCTTAAAATATAAAGGAATTATTAAAATAGCACTGCGCATCCTTAAATACATTTGTGAAACACATAAACTATACCTTGTAACGGATGGCTTCAGCTTTTTCTCCTATAATTGGGGCTCCTAACAAACGTATTGTTAAAGTAATTATTATATTTTTACGCAGTGTTAAAGGCGCACGATACATTTTTCATCCGGCATTTAACGCTGTCGTGGCGCTAAATAGCGTTTGATATCGGGTTGGCGGGATTAAAGATTGAAGGTAATATCGGGGAATGTAATTAAAATTTATATTAGAGGGCACAGCTTGTGGATTACGAGTGCTGAGCCATCACGGCGACTAATTATAAATGACTATTAATTGCAATCAGAGGAAAATCCAACGGAGGGAGCAATGAACCTAAGATCAACCAGTGAAGCTGTGAAGAAGGAAGTTCATTTACGTCCCTATAAATGATAATATCCTGCTGAATTAAATGTAAAAGAAAAACGATCGCCAACTTAGCCTGTAAAGTGATTAAGATTTCCTATACGAGATAAAATATTTCGCGTCAACTTCGGGAACGATCTGAAGATCTTTTGGAGCAAGGCGCGGTGATTTTATCATTGTATTCGTTGCAAGGGTTAAATAGGAAGCAAGAAATTGTCTTGTCGTTACGCCAGTGGTTACACGTGTTTACTCTAGCTCTTGCTTTTACGTACCAGTTACATTTCAACGTAACAGTCAAATCTCACTCGCTCGGTTTACCTCAACTCTCGCACTCATCGCTCTTCCTCTTATCTTCAATTGGCATTCGTACATAGGTACAGATTACACGTAACGCAATATTTACAGAATAGATGTCGCATAGTATTGTCCACGTCGTCATTCTTTCCGTCATTCACTCATTCAACAGTATTTAACGTATCTTTGCTCGTGAAATTCACGCGCAACGCGTTTCGTAACCCTTTCAGTGCCATCGAAGCATACGTAAGACAAGAATAAATAAGATTTCAGTTGTTTCTCGTAGCAAACGCGTATCGTCGTTTCGATCTAACGGTATTCAGAATCTGAAGATCTTCGCACTCAAAGGGTTAACGATGGCTATCAAAAATACCATCGGTGTCTTAAAACATTTGAGATTCTTTGCCATCGGAGGAATAGCAAAGAATCTGGAGAGGAATGTCAATTTATCGCGATGCGATTCGGTATTCTAAAGGCTTGTTCGCATTCTTTGATTAAAATCAATCGTCGCGGAAGGGTTAATGGAATAAACGACGACTTTTGTACCTTAGCACTTATAACTCGAGACTAAAGACTTTAATACTTATGACTTAAGTAGAAACTTAGCTCGTAAGGTGATTAGATTTGCTATAAACGCGTATTAGGCCATCCCGTAAGTCATGACGTTTATTAACGTTTTTTTTTAATTAAACGTTTCCTAAATTCTTCGAAGACGAAATTGCAAACATTTTCTATCACATTGGAAAATTATACACATGGTAATCTTCGATAAATTACATTAACAGCAAACGTAAGTATTAATAGTTTGAATTTAAAGTTAAGTTAAGAAAAAACATTACCTATGGAACTTGAAATTGTAACGCGTACGGGATTCGCGTGACTTGAATCGAATTAAGAAACCACGTTATTTAAGACCCAATATAATACTCATAATCGTCACTTTTTATTACCCCTTTATTCGTTTTAAAATGATTGATTTGTGAATCGTAAGCAATTCTAATGAATGGAATACACTATGATTACAATATACAGAAATACGAATAAAATAAAGAATACGAATATATATATCGCGAATTTTTTGAAGCCACTGTATTTCCAATTGCAATAAACTTTACCGAGCAATCGCCGCTGATAAATCCTTTCGCTTAATCAACCATTTCAAATCGAACAACCACTCATCTTATCGTTTACGTTTCTTTAACGTTTCCGGGAAAGAAGATCGCTCCTCCGACCAGCAGCGTGGCAGCGAAAGGGTTATAAAACCGTGAAAACGTTTCGCGTACCTCCGAATTGCAGCTCGCGTCCTCGGAACATCGCAAGCCGATCAGAAGTTAATCGAGCGCGTTGAGGAAGCAATGACTCGTAAGGAAAACGCGCAAACATGGTCGCGTGCCGTTTAACTTTTTCGCTGCCCTTCCCCTATTTTATCCCGGATCTTTCCCATCGGGAACACGTTTCCGTGTAAAAGACGCGCTCGTAAGTGGATCGTTTCGGGGGTACGTGTGCCATGTACGAACAAACGTACTCGTACGCTTGTACCTAGTGAAAACGAGATACCCATGAATCGCGGAGGGGAACGCCCCATCGTTCCTGATGATGCTGCGAGAGGGGTTCGTCACCCCAATTCCCTTCCTACAACCACCCTCGTAATTGCGCACTTCGGTTCGGTTTATAATAAAGTCATCCAGCAGACAACACGTTCCAAACAGACTCACCCCTCCCGTCTTTGGCGATTTCGCTCGCGGATTCGCGTAAAAAGAAGATACAGATTTTGAGACTGTTAACCCTTTCAATGGAAGATGCAAAGTAACACGAAATGGTAACGTTAGGTCAATTATAGATGGTTACAAGTATAGTGTACTATGATTACGAGATACGAGTATTAATAAAAGAATACGAGGCAATTCGTTTAATACCTAGAGATTAACGTGAGAGTTTCTTCTCGAGGAATGTAATTTTGATACGCTTTTTCTGTTCTATCTTGTCGGTTTCGCTCGCGGATTCGAGTAACACTTAGAACAGAAGTAGCGAAGTTACACGCGTGGCTAAATTTGGGTCAGTTTTAATTATATTTGTAGGTAGATTTCGGGCCTTTATGCGTTTATGGGAAATATAAATATTTGAAGAGATAGTTGCGGAATTGAAAGGGTATTCGAAGCTACGGGAAATATTGGATGTAAAGTACGAATTGTAGTACTTAGAGGTTGAAGCATCCTTTAACCCTTTGCGGACGAGAGGTAATAACACTTGTGAGAGTACTTTAGTTTTGAATTCCACGACTTTGAGTTTTCACGCTTTTCAGTTCCAAACCATTTCATTTCCAACGATCTCAAATGTTTATTATTACGTTAAGTATTCATTGCATTAAGTTTTGTGCTTTAAAAGTCGACATGGTTTCGGAAAGACAAAAAAATGATCAGGCGACTATTTGTCGACGCTCGTCCGCAAAGGGTTAATTTATATCTCGTTTCTTTAATTTTATTCGCAAAGATCGGAATTTGCATAGAGATCCACAGAACAGTGTACAGTATACTTTAATAACTATACAACTGTGTTTAGGTAATAGAATTTTCGGATAATGCAACGACGACTACTTCTAAACTAAATTTCGTATATTTAACATACCGCCAAACATGATATGAAGTTTGGCGTACAAGGGTTAACCCCTGTGTACCGAACGTAATAGAATTTAACAGAATTTTGCTCGATTGTTAATCCTTTGCAGACGAAACGTAACAACGCTCAACAAATTTCTATTCAATTATTAACGAGAGTAGTTACAAATAATATTAGTTGAATTTTGTTGCTTTGAATATCGACGTACATCCGAAACAACTACTTTATCGATATTCCTCTGCAAAGGGTTAAAAGCTTAGATAAGTATGGATTTTATGAAGTTTATGAGCTGGAATTTTATCCAATGATGGATTTTATGAATCCTATGGAAATGAATTTCATCCTAGGATTGATTTTAAAAAGTTTACGGGTACGTGTTTCATTCCAAGATGTATTTTACGAACAAGTAGAGACGATAGTATGATTTTGTAGGAGCAGAAACATGATCTTCTGTTCGTTAAGGATTGTCCAATTTGAACAAAGAGCTTTGGTCCAATTTGATCAATTAGAAGGAGGCGTTACCCACTTTGAAGGAGAGAAAACCTCGCCCTTTTTTCTTTCCGTCGCTGTTACCACGGCGAAGGGTGCGAGGACAATGATGGTTTCGAACGCCAGAATACGAACAATACCGTGGATGACAGCAGGACTCACGATTACAATGTGTCACCCACCGAGTCTATCTACTAATTGCTATTTCCACTTTTCTTCTTTCGCCCCCGAACAAGAAAACACTTTTTCTTCGCGCGTGAGCCTCAAAGATTTTATGCAATTCGTCGAATTCGTGAACCTTTCCGACTAATAGATACACATAGAGTAACTTTGTCGTATTCATTCTTTCGCTACGAAGCACGTACATACACGTATTGGAAAACTATACACAGTCGTTCATTAACGCTAGGTTTACGGAACTCGTCACGTTCACGCTTTTCAGATTTCATACCTAAAATTATACGGACCATAAATATTATTTTTCACTACTTTATGTTAACTTTACGTAATACAATGGTACGAATACGTATTCTACGCGATTCTCTTCATCCTCAACCTTCTACTTTCGAATATTTATATGCGGTATACGTATTTTTCCAGAAGACTGTCACAAATTGTGCACGTAATGTCCGTAAACATAGTGTTAAAAGCATACGCGTATATTCTTCGAGGATTGTCCCAGGTAAATTTAAACGCGGTGTTAAACGCGCCCCATCGACCAACGAAAATAGGGGGGGGGGCCCTAATCATGGGAAACTCGAGTGGCAGCATACGTTACTGGTACTTACATGGGAGTCAATTAACCAACAGTCGAAGCAGTCGAAGCGAGAACGGGGCGGGCGTGTGTGGGAATCGAGTGATTTTTAGAATCAACAAACATAAATCAAGTGGCTCGGTGGCCGAGTCGCGTTGTCCCCCTTCGCGTGCACGTTGTCCGTCGACCACCCACGGCTCCACCGGTGTCATAGTCACGGTGGTGGCTCCGTGTACGGAAACGCCGCGCACAGGGGGACCAGGAGGGTTGAATGGTGGCGACAATTACGTGTTTAGAGGGCACAAAAGGGGTGGCAGCCGTGGGACGATCCATCGGAGCGTGGCCCGCGGTGGCGCGTGCCACGGCAATTCAACACTCCGACCAGGATCATCGCTCCGGGTACCGTGCGTTACGTCTTTCGCCGAGTTTGTTCGCGTTCACTGCCCACGCTTATGACTCCATTGTTATCTTTTATTGTCGAAGGTGGGGAAGGGACCGGGAACTTGTAGTCACGTTACGGGAATTGAATTTCATCTGGGAGAAGGTTTCTCGAACGTTTACGTTGAGCGTGGACACAGGTAGGTCGATTAGATTAATCTTTCGCGCTCCTGTGTCGATTTACGTATCGACACTTTGAGATGCGTATTATAATTCGCGTGTGTAAAAGGGAGGCTATGTTCCAGTGGTACGTTGAACATAATTAGCGAGAGAAAGATCGTTTAAATTGCTTCCTATCGATCCATTGTCGTTTCGAAGTAAGTTTATATTTGAAACAAACCGATTGGAATAATAATTAGTGGAAAGAAAATTGAATGACGTTGGGAAGTACGAAGGGTTAACCTTTTGAGTTGTACAGACGAGTCAGTTTGTATTTCAGTTTATACTACTGACGAAAATGAAAATTATATCAGCGTTTCAGATGCACGCGTATACTTAATAAGAATAACGCGTATACTTAATAAACAAGATTTCATTCATTATATAGGTTTGTTTGACGAATTTATTTTAGCAAAAGATCAAATTTTCCGTTGGGTAAGACTTTTTATAGGAAGAGCAAATACACCGAAAGTTTAGTTAGTTGCATAGTTCCCGTCATTTTATAAGTAGTTCAAGATTCCTAATATTTTTTTACGCGTAACTACGTAGCTAATTAAGTAGATAATTAGATGGCTTGTTTTCGGTGACACATTCTAAGTAATGGTAGCTACTTTATTATTGTTATATCAAAGAGCTCTTACCATTGATAACAATAAACTATTGTTATTACTGGATCGCGGATTGTTATGCAAATTCATATTTTTAAAAATACAACGCAACGAATGGATCCTAAATAGAGATTAATTTCACTGCTAAACGTAATAATATGTGCTCAATTTTGTATATCGTATACATTTTTGTATATCACGTGAATCCTGTATTTTTTCGCACAGGTAAATTTCCCATAAATGTATAAAGATTCGCAGTATAATTATTATCACTACTAATGCTATTATTATCATTATTAGACTACGGATCGTTGTGCAATTATGGAAACTTTAAATGTGCAAAATGTATAAAAAATGTATTTTACGATATTTGAGAGGTGAATCCAATGTGTACTTATTTTGCACTTCTTTACTTAAATTTACGAAAACATGAATTTGTATAAAGATCCACGGTCTATTTATTATCATTACTAATACTATTATTATCATTATTAGACTACGGATCATTGTGCAATTATGGAAACTTTAAATGTGCAAAATGTATAAAAAATGTATCTTACGATATTTGAGAGTGTGAATCCAATCTGTATTTATGTTGCACTTCTTTACTTACAACTCCTAAATATTTCGATTATTTTAAACGATATTATTGACTTTCAAGACTTCCGAGACTTTCAAGACTTCCAAGACTTCTAAGACTTTGCAGAGTTTTAAGGCTTCGAATCAAATTCGAAGTGATTCGAATATTTCGCCACTTTACAGATTCGAATCGATTCGAAGCGATTCAAGTCCCATCACTGACCGTGTTACTAAACCACCGTCGATCTTTAACGTTTTCGGTTAACAACTTACACGGCATGCGATTATAGGGTGTCTAGGAGATCGTAATTACAGCGGGAATACGAATACTTGCGTGCATTGGTGTCGCGGACGAATGGTACATTTACATTTACATCTAAACATGAATCTGCGTAAAGATCGGCAAAAACTTATCGTCATAATTAACCCTAAATCTTACCAATCGAGCCACATCAGTGGCTGTAGCAGGTACTTCTTGATCCTGATTCATCCTCGCCACTCTTCTCCTCGTTGCAAAACTATATATTCGTCACCAGATCCCGCGAGTATCGATAATATTGAAAACGTAACACACGGAGCAACTATACGCGCGTTATTGAAATCTCACCGTTGCTCAACCGACAAGATCAAAGATAGGACTGAGACGAGTGATTTGATCTGGTTGAACAGTGAAAAGACAGAGCTTCTGCATCGAGGGGTTGTGTCTACGTTACGTCTACGCCCACAACGTGGCATAGAAATCAGCCCTGCGCGGCTTATTCTGGATAGGGGTTGCTTCCAACCCCTACTTGGTAGGCGGGGCCTCGAAATCATTGGTGACCTTCTCTCTTCCTACGGAGCTTTGCGCTGCTTACAGAACACCTCTCTTCATTGGCATTCCGCCGTGTTAATCTTCCAAATCGTTCTCCTTACTTCGCGGTACATTCCCGTTCAGAAATCGCTCGATGCTCGTTAGTTTTTAATACGACGCCCCCGTTCAATTGCACTGTTTAACACTAGGTTTACGGACCTCGTCACGTTCACGCGTACCAGGTTTCATACATAAAATTATAGAGACCATGAGTATTACTTTGCAGTACTTTACGCGTAACTTTAATTAATACAATGGTACGAATATGTATTTTACGCGATTCTCTTCATCCTCACGCTTCTAAGTTCGAATATTTACATATAATGCAGTATACGTATTTTTCCGCAAGCCTGTCAACGTATGCACGTAACATCCGTAAACCTAGTGTTAATAAGGTTTTAAGATGCTTCTGACCGTGGGAAACGATAGGTAAATCATTCAGTTAACTAGGGTAATCGGGTGCCTACTTTTAACCCTTTGCGAACGAGAAGTAATGAAACTTGTGGAAGTAGTTAAGTTTTGAATTCTACGACTTTGAGTTTTCAGACTTTTGAGTTCCAAACCATTTCATTTCCAACGATTTCAAGTATTCATTAGAGATTTTAAGTATTCATTACATTAAGTTTTGTGCTTTAAAAGACGACACGGGTTCGGAAAGCCAACAAATGATTAGGCGACTATTTGTCGACACTCGTCCGCAAAGGGTTAATTCTCACCGTATCTGTACTATTTATTACGCTTACTGGAAGACCCTTTGGACCCTATGTACATTATTCTACGCTTCGTTTGAACATTTCAGTTTCTCATAAATGCACGAGCATCCACGGTCCGGTGATTAGAGATTTGCTATGGTAAATAAAATACCTAGTAACTACTAGCTAGAACGAATCGTAAATACGAATCGTGATCCGAATACGATAATGACACGGTGCATTTACGATATACTTTGAACGAACTTATTTAGAGTGTTAAAGGTGAACTAGGATACTGTTACTGTTTGTATACGATTTATATAGGTTTTCCTTTCGCGTAATATTTCCTTTTTTCCCTTTCTTTCTTGTATTTCGTTTTGTTTTCGCATTGTACACTTGATTTCGTACCACTGTATTATGTAAAGTTGTCGCGTTTCCTTGTTTCGCTGTTTTCGTAACTTTTGTATTTTCGTGTTTCCGTATACGTAAAGGATTGTGCCTGTTAAATAAATAAATAAATAAAGTTCGTTTTGGTAAGATCGGAATGTAAATTACAATGGGTTCCTGTATATTAAATTTGTAGAGGTTCTACGAATTGTGAAAGGCAAAGTATTTTACGACGTTGAAGCTGAATTTGTGCGAAGGAATTATCGCATTCTTTTATAACGCGTGAATTCTTACGCGAAATTTATTTATCGATTCTTTCCGCTTGAGAATCGATTCTACGGCGAAATTGTATATCGGAAAATTTCTGAAAAGGGAATCGTACTCTTTTATAACGAATGTATTGCTGCGTGGAATTACTTTCGCGATTCTATAGCGTTGAAAAGTGGATTCTATATTGATATCGTGCATCGAAAAATTTCTGCATAAAGAAGTAATTATATCCTTTATGATAAACTTGTATTTTATATTCCAATTTTAACTATACTTCATAGTTTAACTTTAATTATATTCGATGTTTCGATTTTAGTTACATTTTACATGTCATTTAAATTCATTGTTGCAATTATCTTTCGTATAAATTTTTATCCGAAATTTCTTTATCGATTCTACTTCGAAATTGTAAATCGGAAAATATCTACAGCCTATAAGATAATATCTACATCTACATGTAATTTATATCACATATTCTTCTTTTAATTATACTTTATATTGTATTTATCTTCCGGATAAATTCTTATGTGAGATTCATTTCGTAATTCTTTAGCGTCGAACTTTGATTCCACGTTTAAATTGTGTATCGCAACTTTAATAGCAAATATTAATTAACTACAATCGTGTAATTAGATGTAATTAAATATTATGTCAACATTTAAATTATTTGCTTGGCTTTTCTTCGTGATTTGCTGTTGCATTATTGTAGCATAAAATTTGTACAGCCCTTCCTGTGGTAATTTAAGAATTCTGTAGGTTTTGATTAGCCTATTATATTGATTAATCAACGCATCGTAATTAATGCAGAATATTGTAAATAACATGCAGCCATAAATAAATATACCTTTGCAAATATATTTGTTGCCATACACCCCTAAATTTTCAACCCCTGTTACCATTTTCGTGTCGCTTTCGATGTTACCGATTCAGCGCAGAATAGATTTAGAATTAAGATTTAGAATAGAATAGAATTAGATCGCAACATTGATAACGATTGGAATTGAAACTACTGTGATAAGAATTCTAAAAGGATTTGAAACTAAACAAAGATTATTCTTAACTCTTCAACCTTTAATTTAAACGAAAATTCGATAATATAGAATGTCTGGAAGCCGAGAAATTAATATTTTTAATAGAGTTAACAATTGTCGATAAGCAGAAATTTTGTAATGTCGACAAACACAAATATTTTTGCTTCTAGACATTACATACGGGCGTTTCTGGGCTCTAGCGAAAACTACGAGTTCCAAGATTATCGATCGGTTTTATCCCGATTTGCATCCTATTTAATCAATTGTTTAATAAATTATAAAAACATCGATAAAACTGCGATGGCGTCGCCATCTAACGTAGGTTAAATAAATCATTACTGAAACAGAAAAAATCAAATATCTCGATTTCCAATAAGAACTTACGACATTGACTAAGAACAGGATAGACCACTCATCCAATGCTTTTGTTTGTCACACGGTTTTGGGGCTCGTGAGCCCCGTTACCATTTTCGTGTCACATCCAACGTTAACGGCAAAGCATAAAATAAATGTGCAGCGCTGCAAGTGATGAGAATTAAAACTATAATATCGGTAACAATTTAAATATGGTCGGATATACAGTTTTATATATAAGTTGGAACATTTGCAATATCGGCGAATTAAAAAATCATTAACAAATCAATCTCACGGTGTATCTTGTATACTCTTTAAATTATATTAATATTACGCTGTTACACATGGCATGAACATGTGACCCGAAGTCAAGTAAGATGATAAGTCTATCCTGTATCTCGTCCGTGGTCAATGATATTATGAATAAATATATAACGTGTTATATTTATGATTGCAATAAATTCCTTAGAGCAAAGTTTCAATAAAAGTGAAACGATTAGAAGCCAAGATCTAAGCATTCTTCTAATCGTATGGAGATCGAAGTCTTGACGCGTCACACGAATTTCCTTATATATCGCGAACCGATGCAAATATCCGACTGAAACCTTGGATTATTATTCAGTGCACTCCGCACTTTCGGTTTAAAAAAATATTCTCTTCTACAATTGACTGGCGGCATTTCCTCGCGCTTGTACGTCTAAATTTTCTGACGCATTAAAAAATTACATTTCGATGCCTGGACATGTAATGCCACGTAAATGTGCAAAGCGTAAATTAATACGTTCGGCAGTATAATGTATCTCTATATCGAAAGCTAACACCGTGCTACTGCAAATGTGTTTTTTATTTACACGAAATGTATAACGTATTGTATTCATTGTTACAATAAATTCCTCAGAGCTCAAACGTATAATAAAGATATAAAAATTAATAAATCTTATCATATTGTACTAGAAAACTGGTGAAAAATTGAGAATGGTCTCTTCTTACGCGTGATCCGAAGAAGGGGAGTCACGTGACATCTCCTTGCATATATAAGCAGCGGAAGAGCGTAGCGCGCTCTTATTGTTGCAGGTGCTCCCGAAGGGATCAGATCGGATCTGTATATCACAGATTTAATTTTTAATTAGATGATGACCAGAGATGACCACTGGGGCTAGCCCACCGACACCACCCACCACCCACCGCCCACCGCCCACCACCCACCACCCACCACCCACCACCCACCACCCACCACCCACCTACTACTAATTTCTCTTAAACTCAAGATTAAATTTAACCCACTACATTTGATACACATATATCTGTGCATGTATGATTGTATTGCAGGTGCTACTACTAACTTTTATTACGTTATTCTAATTATGTTTCATTTTATTTATGTTATTCTTCTCATATTTTATTCTGCTATCATTTTACTTTGTTTCTGTTTCATTGTATCAACATTCTGTTTTATTAATTACGTTTGTCTTCTAATAATTTATATATTTCATTCCGTTTAAATGTTACTCTGCTTACATTTTATTCTGCTAACATTTTACTTTATTTCTCGTTTCTTGTACCTACATTCTATTCTATTAATTACTTTTATCTTTTATTAATTTATTGCGTGGACTACTAATTTCACTTTAACAGATTAACTTCGTCACGAAGATTCAAGAATTTTAAGAAGAATTTTAACAAGAAATCAGCGAAAGAAGATTCATCGCGGGATGCGTGCGTCTAATTCTAAGTTAGAATAAGCTACGTACATTTAGTCAGAGTATTTTGTACCTCGATTACTGTGCATGCATTTTGTTCTAGGATCGCTCGACAACTTAGAGCCAAAAAGCCTTAACTTCTCTTAACTTCTCTTTCAAAGTACATAATATCTTTCATCCCATTCTTGCTCGCGTTCATCAACTTGCAATCGCTCGATCCCTTCGAGATTCTCGCCACGCACTCGCTCTCAAACAGGCGCGCTGTTCGAGGGTAGTCATGCACGATCGAACTATATGCTTGGTAAGTCGTTCTGTCATACGATTTCAATCTCATTCCGAATCGCGATCAACGTTCGTTCGCGCCTCGAGTCTTTGAGATCGCTTGCGAGTCGAGTTGGAGCGGCGTTTGCAATGCGAGGACTTGCAGCCCCTATCGAAAGTGCCCGATAGGGGTGTAAGGCCCTGTAGGCTGGATCGTAAGCATCTTTACCGCGGGTACGCAGTATGGCCTTCTGTTTGTCGCAGGGGATACGTCTTCGTTCAGACGGCATCAGTGGTCCGCTACTGCCCTCAAAGTTTAGTTTCTTGCGATCCGACTATTAGGCCGCTATTTCCTCCGCGGAGCAGCGCAACTTCATCTCGGTCTCGAAAGCGATTCCTTAGACTCGTGTAAGTCGCGTTCGAATTTCGCTTTCGATTCGGGTGAGTGCGAGTCGCATGATAGAGCGCGCGAGTATAGGCTTTTGTTGCGCATGGGAGTGAGTGTTTACATTGCTCGCGATTTTTCTATTTGCTTAGCGTTGCGTACAGTAAAGTAGAGCTTAGTTTTGCGCGTTAAATTCCTCTTTGCAAGACACTAGCGTTGTAACAAAGTGTCAGTAGAGTCTCTTATCATTCGTACGTCGGCTCCAAGTTAGTGAAGCGTATCTTAGAAACAGAATACATCGGTAGGGTTAAGCATCGTTGTACAGTTTTGTGAACCGAAATCCATTCTATGTTCTCTTAAAGTTTCTTCGAGAAACTTTAAGGGCGTAGAATGGCTTTCGGTGGGTCTCGGCGCGTAGTCACCTCCTCGTGGTGAGACCTGGTAATTGGTATCGTTTTCCAAAGAATGAAACATCTTTCGAAAACGATACCAAGCTAAGAACTACGCATTAACGTGTAACCTTTATATTTTAGTTTATATTTTACCTTAGACTTTCGTTTACATGCTTCGATCTTAGATTACATCTTACAGCTACCAGTTTCCAAGAGTGATCGACTTCGATTTCCAAATGCATGTTACACGTATCTTTGACTGTGTTAATATTTTGCAGGCTGTGCATTTCTACTTTAATATTGTATTAATATCGATTACAGAACTGTGTATCGTATGATTTAGACTGTTACGAATTTGGTCTACGTTGAAGCTTTGTTAGTTTCGTGCTCGTGTGACTCAGTTTGTCGTACGTGTAAAATATCACGCGTAATATTTCTACATGTTTTTAACATATTTTGCTGAAAGAGATGTTTATTGTACGTGCATCTTACGACGTGGTAATACACAGCAGCTACATCTGTAGGCGAATACGCCTACGCGTTCCCGAAACATTCCTAAGTGTTTGTAGAAGCAACGTGATTTTTATGTCACTGCTCTTTTATACGTTTCTTTCCGTTTCAGTCGCTATGACTTGCGAGTGTGGTACCGCCACGTTACAGTCTTGCGACTGCGTTAGTAAAGAGCGTGCTAAACATCTTGTATATTGTCGTACATTTGTATTTATTGTAAATATGTCGTGCTGTTATTTGTAACATAGTGTTCATGTATTGAGATGTAATGTAGTGACACTGACAAAACATAGAATAGACTATCCTCATATATTCTTATACGAAATCATTAGGGTGCTACCAGGCCCCCTTGCTAAACGAAAACAGCAGCGTTTCTAAAACGATAGAATTTCTGAATAAACAATACGATAAATAACTGTCTCCGATATACGCGCCGCGATATATAATAGCAAGATTTAAAGTAACGTGCATACAAGCATATCTTCATATGTATTGCACTTCTATCATTGATTCCTACGCGTTACTCCTTACTTATTTTCACGCGCCTTTATGTCGTTGTCTGTAAAGTTAAACGACGAAGACGAGATATTATAAAAATGAGATAACCTCCGCCTAAACACGAGAGGACGATACTTTTGTCACCGTCATCGGCGAGTCGACGGCGACGGCTACTGCTGCGAAAATTCCAGTGTGCGTATACGCACGTGAACAGAAAAAGCGAGCCCCAAAACTGAAGTCGGCCTCTTCGAGGGCAGCAAGATTGTTGCTGTGGGTTTAGGCGGCGTCATTGCTATCGGGTCTACTGGTGAGAAAATCAGGACGAATAAAAAAGGATTTCTTATATACCGTCGAGCGCGGACTATGCAGAGCGACCTGGTCGTTCCTTGCCAGCGTGCGTCCGCGTTTCAAAGTGCTTGCTAGGTCTCGGCATCTAGGTGTCAGATTCCGGTCAAACGCGTGTCAGAATAAAGGGCCTGCTTCCCCCTACAAGACGCATCCGGTTTCATCGCAGTAGCACTTCCGGTTCGGATTTTATCAGTGATTCTTTCCTTTTTTTACATTCTTTATATAAACTTTCGAGTGCGGACCATGGAGAGCGTTTCCTAGCGTTTAGCGACAGCGTGTGCATGTTGCGGAAAACTAATCATATCTCGGCTTGTGCACGCCCGATTCCAATCCGCGAATAGTCAAAATAAAGGGCGCGATTCCCCCTACAAGACGCACATAGCTTCATCGCAGTAGCACTTCTGGTTCGGATTTTATCAGTGATTCGTTTAGGTAGGTAGTATACTTTCTGGAATGTGTGTTAATTTTAAGTAGGTAGGGCCGGGCAGGTTGACATATGGTCTCGGGTCGCGAGTTTCATATTTAATGGGGGGTCGCGTGTCAACCTGTTTCAGGGAATCTGATTTGAACGTCGAGGGCGAGCTGATCTGACCTGGCGAATGCAGGTCATTTCCGGTCTTTGCCAATGTCGATCTTTCGAATTTGGCGATCTTGAATTGTCACGCGGTCGCGGTCACGATCTGCACGAAACGAACGCATATACTCAGTTGAAGTTCGACACGTTTGCACGAACAAGGATGCTTAGAATTCTTAGATTAGTTTCTTAGAATTCTTAGAGTCGTTGGTCGTCTGCGTGCTATTTAACTTCTTCGATATGCATTTTTATTCCATTTTTCTGAGTCTCTTTCTGGGCTGCTTTTCGAGAACCTCGAGCTTAAATTCATGTCCCTGCGGGCATGGCGCCCGAAGAAAAGAAGAGGCCCGTCAAACTGTCACGAAGAGGGCAGCAACGAATAGCTGTTCATTTTTTCGGTTTACAAAAGAATGGATGGTCATTACTCTTGTTACATTGTCACTGTACTCGTTATTAGATTTGCATGCGTAGTATTTCCAGCTTCCACATCTGGGCTCCGCGTACTTTTTTACGTAGCGTTGCGAGAACGTACGCACGGGTTGACACAGCGTTGCGGATCAAAGAAAGCGCGAGGTGATATTAGAATTGCGAATGAAGAAGTCACGAGTTTGCACTAGCGTTGCGAAGATACGATTATCGCGATTGATTTAGCGTTGCGACGTATGATATGTTGCGCGTATTCTTAGCATTTCTTAGTATCGCGTTCCACAGTTTGATTGAGATTAGCATCGTAATATATTTGATAGCGTTGCGATAATATCGATCGCGTCTTCTAATTGTAAACACCGCGATTAATCGGAGCAGCTTCCGTTACACGAAAATAGTAGCTTCCATTGAATGAATTAAAATGTTAGAGTTGCGACACATTTGCATTGCGCGTGTTTAGCTTTGCAGTTAGCGTTGCGCCACGAAATGATCGCGTTTTGCACGTAGCGTTGCGTATATGATAAAAAAGGCCACGATGTTCCATTGAGAAAGTGGAATTCAGTCATCGATGGACCATGGACGAGTCAATGGCAGCCGTGCATTGGGCACGCTGCACTTTCGCTATTAGTGTTGCGCTTTGAAGAAGAATAGGTGCATAGATTAGTTGTTATTATTTATTAGCGTTGCGTTACAGGGTCAACGAAGCGTCCAGGGCTGGACGCTTGCGCGACGCTGTCTTTTTCTTTCCTCTTTGATTGAAGTTGAGTCGGATAAAGTAGCCTTTGCAGTAAAACGAAGCACCTTTCGCGATTGATTTGTTGAATTTGCTCTTTGATTAGTAAACGTAGTATATTAGCGTTGCGTGAAACAAACAATGTTTCGCTCACGCGTTCATCGGGTTTACGAGTGGATGATTGGTATTTTTTAGTGGCCCGTCTGGCTGCTCAATTCCGTTTCGTTTAGCACTCTTTGGGGCTGCTCTTATTTCATATTTCTATTAGCGCTCTTCGTGGCGGCCTCGCGTTTATATTGCGCGTTGTTCGTCGAGCGTTTGTTATAGAAAAGTACCGTTGCAAAACCAACATCGTTGCACCCTCGCGATTAGATCTCGAGATCTAATCATCTTTCTAATCGTTAATCATTAAAAAATTACATTTCGATGCCTGTACGCGTAATGCCACGTAAATGTGCAAAGCATAAGTTAATCATTTCACCAGTATAATGTATCTCTATATCGAAATCTAACACCGTGCTACAGCAACGGTGTCTCTTATTTACGCGAAATGTATAACGTATTGTATTCATTGTTACAATAAATTCCTGAGAGCGCAAACGTATAATAAAGATATATAAATAAATAAATCTTGTCGTATTGTACTAGAAAAATTGTGATAAATTGAAAACGGTCCTTCTCACGCGTGATCCAAAGAAGGAGAGTAACATGACCCCTCCCCCCTTGCCAATATAGCAGGGAAACATCGCCGCGCGCTCTTAGATAGCTACTCTTCCAAGCACTCAACCTCTCACCAAGTTTCAAGAATTTTGGATTCGTAGTTTCCTCAAAAAAAAGTTCCTACACCCCCCCCCCCCCACGTTCTTTGTTCCGTAACTACGCTTGCGATCGTGAAAAATGGAGAGCCGATGATTCTGGAGATAGAGGAAAATGTGCCCTTTAATTTGATTTCCGTTTCACGTCGATATCTCAACTCTTTCGCGAGATATGGCCGTTTAAAGTTTACTCTTATGGATAGTGCGCGCGGAGTTACGAATGACATAGTAAACATAGTAAAACTGACCTGCGTAATACTACGAATGGTGAAGGTGGTTGAGAAGTAGGTCAGTTCGCGGAGGCCGAGAATAGCGGGAAAAAATTAAACTCGTCTTTAAACGATGATATCTCGGCAACCGAAAGTCGGACTTAGGTGAAACAAAAAGCATTTTAAAGGGGAAGGTTCATCGACCATGACAATGCAGGGATTTTGATAATGTTCACGCAACTTCGCTAATCGAAGTGCTTTTCTAAAGCACTTTTCTAAACGTATCGAGATTGGGCGTCTCGATGCGTCACACGAATTTCTTTATCTTTTACGAATCGACGCACGTATTCGAGTAAAACCGATTGACTATTAACCACTGCACTCCGCACTTTCATTTCTGCCAGTTTCATCCGAAGGAAACGATTAGCAGCCAAGATCTAAGCATTTTTCTAATCCTATCGAGATCGAAGATTTGACGCGTAACACGAACTCCCCTTTATTTTGCGAACCGATACAACTATACGAACAAAACCTTGGATTATTATTCACTGCACTCCGCACTTTCGTTTTTGCTGGTTTCGTTGAACTCGCGCACGTAGACGCCGAGATTTAAGCATTTTTCTAATCACATCGAGCTCGGACACTTGACACGTCACACGAAATTTCGAATTTTTCGCGAACCGAGGCACTTATACGAATGAAACCTTGGATTATTATCCATTTCACTCCGCACTTTCGGTTTTTGGCAGTTTCGTTCGCGTCGCGAGCTTAGAATCCGAGATCTAAGCATTTTTCTAATCACTTCGAGCTCAGAGACTTGACACGTCACACGAAATTTCGAATTTTTCGCGAACCGAGGCACTTATACGAATGAAACCTTGGATTATTATCCATTTCAGTCCGCACTTTCGGTTTCTGATGGTTTCGTTCGCGTCGCGAGCTTAGAATCCGATATCTAAGCATTTTTCTAATCACTTCGAGCTCGGGGACTTGACACGTCACACGAAATTTCGTATTTTTCGCGAACCGAGGCACTTATACGAATGAAACCTTGGATTATTATCCATTTCAGTCCGCACTTTCGGTTTCTGATGGTTTCGATCGCGTCGCGAGCTTAGAATCCGAGATCTAAGCATTTTTCTAATCACTTCGAGCTCAGAGACTTGACACGTCACACGAAATTTCGAATTTTTCGCGAACCGAGGCACTTATACGAATGAAACCTTGGATTATTATCCATTTCAGTCCGCACTTTCGGTTTCTGATGGTTTCGATCGCGTCGCGAGCTTAGAATCCGAGATCTAAGCATTTTTCTAATCACTTCGAGCTCAGAGACTTGACACGTCACACGAAATTTCGTATTTTTCGCGAACCGAGGCACTTATACGAATGAAACCTTGGATTATTATCCATTTCAGTCCGCACTTTCGGTTTCTGATGGTTTCGATCGCGTCGCGAGCTTAGAATCCGAGATCTAAGCATTTTTCTAATCACTTCGAGCTCAGAGACTTGACACGTCACACGAAATTTCGTATTTTTCGCGAACCGAGGCACTTATACGAATGAAACCTTGGATTATTATCCATTTCAGTCCGCACTTTCGGTTTCTGATGGTTTCGTTCGCGTCGCGAGCTTAGAATCCGATATCTAAGCATTTTTCTAATCACTTCGAGCTCGGGGACTTGACACGTCACACGAAATTTCGTATTTTTCGCGAACCGTGGCACTTATACGAATGAAACCTTGGATTATTATCCATTTCAGTCCGCACTTTCGGTTTCTGATGGTTTCGATCGCGTCGCGAGCTTAGAATCCGAGATCTAAGCATTTTTCTAATCACTTCGAGCTCAGAGACTTGACACGTCACACGAAATTTCGTATTTTTCGCGAACCGAGGCACTTATACGAATGAAACCTTGGATTATTATCCATTTCAGTCCGCACTTTCGGTTTCTGATGGTTTCGTTCGCGTCGCGAGCTTAGAATCCGATATCTAAGCATTTTTCTAATCACTTCGAGCTCAGAGACTTGACACGTCACACGAAATTTCGAATTTTTCGCGAACCGAGGCACTTATACGAATGAAACCTTGGATTATTATCCATTTCAGTCCGCACTTTCGGTTTCTGGTGGTTTCGTTCACGTCGCGAGCTTAGAATCCGATATCTAAGCATTTTTCTAATCACTTCGAGCTCGGGGACTTGACACGTCACACGAAATTTCGAATTTTTCGCGAACCGAGGCACTTATACGAATGAAACCTTGGATTATTATCCATTTCAGTCCGCACTTTCGGTTTCTGATGGTTTCGTTCGCGTCGCGAGCTTAGAATCCGATATCTAAGCATTTTTCTAATCACTTCGAGCTCGGGGACTTGACACGTCACACGAAATTTCGTATTTTTCGCGAACCGAGGCACTTATACGAATGAAACCTTGGATTATTATCCATTTCAGTCCGCACTTTCGGTTTCTGATGGTTTCGATCGCGTCGCGAGCTTAGAATCCGAGATCTAAGCATTTTTCTAATCACTTCGAGCTCAGAGACTTGACACGTCACACGAAATTTCGAATTTTTCGCGAACCGAGGCACTTATACGAATGAAACCTTGGATTATTATCCATTTCAGTCCGCACTTTCGGTTTCTGATGGTTTCGATCGCGTCGCGAGCTTAGAATCCGAGATCTAAGCATTTTTCTAATCACTTCGAGCTCAGAGACTTGACACGTCACACGAAATTTCGTATTTTTCGCGAACCGAGGCACTTATACGAATGAAACCTTGGATTATTATCCATTTCAGTCCGCACTTTCGGTTTCTGATGGTTTCGATCGCGTCGCGAGCTTAGAATCCGAGATCTAAGCATTTTTCTAATCACTTCGAGCTCAGAGACTTGACACGTCACACGAAATTTCGTATTTTTCGCGAACCGAGGCACTTATACGAATGAAACCTTGGATTATTATCCATTTCAGTCCGCACTTTCGGTTTCTGATGGTTTCGTTCGCGTCGCGAGCTTAGAATCCGATATCTAAGCATTTTTCTAATCACTTCGAGCTCGGGGACTTGACACGTCACACGAAATTTCGTATTTTTCGCGAACCGTGGCACTTATACGAATGAAACCTTGGATTATTATCCATTTCAGTCCGCACTTTCGGTTTCTGATGGTTTCGATCGCGTCGCGAGCTTAGAATCCGAGATCTAAGCATTTTTCTAATCACTTCGAGCTCAGAGACTTGACACGTCACACGAAATTTCGTATTTTTCGCGAACCGAGGCACTTATACGAATGAAACCTTGGATTATTATCCATTTCAGTCCGCACTTTCGGTTTCTGATGGTTTCGTTCGCGTCGCGAGCTTAGAATCCGATATCTAAGCATTTTTCTAATCACTTCGAGCTCAGAGACTTGACACGTCACACGAAATTTCGAATTTTTCGCGAACCGAGGCACTTATACGAATGAAACCTTGGATTATTATCCATTTCAGTCCGCACTTTCGGTTTCTGGTGGTTTCGTTCACGTCGCGAGCTTAGAATCCGATATCTAAGCATTTTTCTAATCACTTCGAGCTCGGGGACTTGACACGTCACACGAAATTTCGTATTTTTCGCGAACCGAGGCACTTATACGAATGAAACCTTGGATTATTATCCATTTCAGTCCGCACTTTCGGTTTCTGATGGTTTCGATCGCGTCGCGAGCTTAGAATCCGAGATCTAAGCATTTTTCTAATCACTTCGAGCTCGGGGACTTGACACGTCACACGAAATTTCGTATTTTTCGCGAACCGTGGCACTTATACGAATGAAACCTTGGATTATTATCCATTTCAGTCCGCACTTTCGGTTTCTGATGGTTTCGATCGCGTCGCGAGCTTAGAATCCGAGATCTAAGCATTTTTCTAATCACTTCGAGCTCAGAGACTTGACACGTCACACGAAATTTCGTATTTTTCGCGAACCGAGGCACTTATACGAATGAAACCTTGGATTATTATCCATTTCAGTCCGCACTTTCGGTTTCTGATGGTTTCGTTCGCGTCGCGAGCTTAGAATCCGATATCTAAGCATTTTTCTAATCACTTCGAGCTCAGAGACTTGACACGTCACACGAAATTTCGAATTTTTCGCGAACCGAGGCACTTATACGAATGAAACCTTGGATTATTATCCATTTCAGTCCGCACTTTCGGTTTCTGGTGGTTTCGTTCACGTCGCGAGCTTAGAATCCGATATCTAAGCATTTTTCTAATCACTTCGAGCTCGGGGACTTGACACGTCACACGAAATTTCGTATTTTTCGCGAACCGAGGCACTTATACGAATGAAACCTTGGATTATTATCCATTTCAGTCCGCACTTTCGGTTTCTGATGGTTTCGATCGCGTCGCGAGCTTAGAATCCGAGATCTAAGCATTTTTCTAATCACTTCGAGCTCGGGGACTTGACACGTCACACGAAATTTCGTATTTTTCGCGAACCGTGGCACTTATACGAATGAAACCTTGGATTATTATCCATTTCAGTCCGCACTTTCGGTTTCTGATGGTTTCGATCGCGTCGCGAGCTTAGAATCCGAGATCTAAGCATTTTTCTAATCACTTCGAGCTCAGAGACTTGACACGTCACACGAAATTTCGTATTTTTCGCGAACCGAGGCACTTATACGAATGAAACCTTGGATTATTATCCATTTCAGTCCGCACTTTCGGTTTCTGATGGTTTCGATCGCGTCGCGAGCTTAGAATCCGAGATCTAAGCATTTTTCTAATCACTTCGAGCTCGGGGACTTGACACGTCACACGAAATTTCGTATTTTTCGCGAACCGTGGCACTTATACGAATGAAACCTTGGATTATTATCCATTTCAGTCCGCACTTTCGGTTTCTGATGGTTTCGATCGCGTCGCGAGCTTAGAATCCGAGATCTAAGCATTTTTCTAATCACTTCGAGCTCAGAGACTTGACACGTCACACGAAATTTCGTATTTTTCGCGAACCGAGGCACTTATACGAATGAAACCTTGGATTATTATCCATTTCAGTCCGCACTTTCGGTTTCTGATGGTTTCGTTCGCGTCGCGAGCTTAGAATCCGATATCTAAGCATTTTTCTAATCACTTCGAGCTCAGAGACTTGACACGTCACACGAAATTTCGAATTTTTCGCGAACCGAGGCACTTATACGAATGAAACCTTGGATTATTATCCATTTCAGTCCGCACTTTCGGTTTCTGGTGGTTTCGTTCACGTCGCGAGCTTAGAATCCGATATCTAAGCATTTTTCTAATCACTTCGAGCTCGGGGACTTGACACGTCACACGAAATTTCGTATTTTTCGCGAACCGTGGCACTTATACGAATGAAACCTTGGATTATTATCCATTTCAGTCCGCACTTTCGGTTTCTGGTGGTTTCGTTCGCGTCGCGAGCTTAGATTCCGATATCTAAGCATTTTTCTAATCACATCGAGATCGGTGTCTTGACGCGTCACACGAAATTTCGTATTTTTCGTGCACCGATGCACGTATCCGATTAAAACCGCGCGATTGTGGTTTGCTACACACCGTGGTTTCATTTTAGGTCAGCTTCGAGGGAAAGAAACGATTAGGAACCGATGTCTAACCATTTTTCGTGGTATCGATAATGGCGTCGTAATGCGGCACGCGCCGACCGTTACTGACCGTTACTTAGTCGTTCCCCGCGTAAAAATTGCGAATGCGCAGTCTCGTGCAGTTTCGTGCGCGCGCAGTTTAGTTTTACGTTTGACTAGGAGCACGATTGTATTGTACGACGAGAAGATTATTGTCGTTCATTGAACGAAATATTTTAAAAAAGCTAGGTTACTGCTTCATTTATTCTAAACCTAATTCTACTATTAACTCCTTCTCTACCTCATCCGTACTTCGAAATTGTTAGCGGAGAAAAATAGACATCATAACAATTTTGCTTTACAATTGATTCGCGGCATTTTCTCGCGCTTGTACGTCTAAATTTTTTAACGCATTAAAAAAATTCATTTCGATGCCTGTACACGTAATGCCACGTAAATGTGCAAAGCGTAAATTAATATGTTCGGCAGTATAATGTATCTCTTTATCGAAAGCTAATCCACGGTTTTAATTATCTTCCGTGGGTTTTATAGCGATCTGTAAATATCGCAAGCGGCATCTTTCGGGGTTTACTCGCATTAAACGAAAATGTACTTTGCGCCTCCGCACATGGGTTCCGCTACTGTGCGAGGCAATTTCCTCAGCAATGCATGCGCAGAATCGTGAGGGCACACGGATCACATTTTCCGTAACTTCTGCTATTGTTTCCTTGTGCCTTTATAATTTTCTGTGTAAACCATTGGCGACTGTGTGTCTTTGAATGAAACCAAGGCCCTTCGATCTCTCGGGTAACAGGGGATTGAATGTCATCGCGGCACGATCGTGATCATCGTTGCGGGAAATCATTATCCTCTCGATTGGAATGTGCCTATCAATGGATATTATAATCGCTTATAGGAATTTATCATCGTGACAGTGTATTACATCACTCGTAAGTTCCAATCGTGCGTTAACGGCAACATTATTCCAAAAGTTCGTCGATCTATCGATCTTCATCGTTGTTCTTCGTTGACAATGAATTTCGTCAGACGTTCGCGAGACGTATAAAAATATTTCGCGATTAATCCACGTTTCGCTTTCTGCTTCGCGTTAATTTGTTTCACACATAGATCAATTATTTATGCTTTAACAATGTTGATTGGGAATGTTATCGAAACGATTCGTTGTTATTCCGTATTGAAAATGGATTTGCAACATTGTTGAACGTATGACAAATATACGTGCGCGAAAATACGTACGTATATACGACACACAATTGTGACATATTTAAAAGGCACTTGTTCTATTATTACATACGAGTAATAAATAAAGTCGGCGACGAAAATTTTCGCCGCTTTTCTTGGCGAATTTTGTCGGACGATTTTATATAAGAACGAAGATTGCCAGAGATTTGTTTCTTCTGACATTTTTCTGTTATCAGTTTTGCAAACAATTTGTATATCAATTTCTAAAGCTTGTCAATGTTGTTGAATAATTTCAAGAATAAAGAGTGCAACTAATATGTATATTTCTACTAGAATCTTTCTATTATTAGTCATGCGAATAATTTAGATATAAATGACCAAGAATTATGAATCACTTTAAATAATATTAGCAACAAGGAGTGCAACAAATATGTATATATGTTTATACTGACATTTTCTTGCTGTCAGTTTTGCAAGTTTCGGTAAATATTTATCAATATTGTTAAATAATTTTAAGAACAGAGAGTGCAAGAAATATGTATATTTATACTAGCATTTTTCTATTAGCAACTTTATAAATGGTTTGGGTATTCATCCCAAAAGTTTATCAATTTTATTAAATAATTCTAGGAATAAAAATTACAACATACTAGATTTTCTCTGTTATCAACTTTGTAAATTGTTTGGGCTATAAGTTCCTAACACTATCAGTCTTGTTAAATAATTCTAAGAATAAAGATTGTGGCAAATATGTTTGTACTATAATTTCACTGTTATCAACTTTGTTTCAATGGCTTGGGCATTCATTCTCAAAGATTATCAATTGTATTGAGTAATTTTAAAGACAAATAATGCAACAAGTATATGTTATCAGTTTTGCAAGCAGTTTTATGGTATCAGTGTTACAACCAGTTTGAATATTCATTCCTAAAGCTTATCAATTTTGTTAAACAGTTTTAAGGACATAGAATGCAACAAATATATGTATTTATAGTAGCATTTTTCTGTTATTAATTATACGAATAGTTTAAGTATTACTTTCCAAGGATTATGAATTTTATTAAGTAATTTTAAGAGCAAAGAGTGGAAAAAAAATGTATATTAATACTAGTATCTTTCTGTTATCAGCTTTGTAAATGGTTTGGGTATCAATTCCCAAAGATTATCAATGAGATATGCAGCATCAAGTTGAACAAAGGCATCTGCAGACTTCGTTTTATAAACACTTTAATTACATTGGACTGGATAGTGCCATAAACTTGCAAGATGTCAGCAGTAGAATCGCCACCTTTTATTCGTACCATCGAATGGGATATGATGGACAAGACAAAATTCTTTCCCCTCAGCATGCTCTCATCCTTTTCAGTACGCTGTTGTCTGTATCCCTTAACAGTAATCAAAACCAGGTTGCAAGTTCAAAGGCAGAACCATGCGTACAATGGTAAATTTACAAGAGAAATTACTCTAATTATGGATATGTTATTGGAATATTAAATAATGGAATATTGTTGAAATACTATTGGAATATTAAATATTGAGATATTACTGGAATATTGCTGAGATATTATTGGAATATTAGATATTAAATATTGGAATATTTATGGAATATTATTGGACTATTAAATATTAAATATTGAGATATTATTGGAACATTATTAGAATATTAAATATTGGCATATTGTTGGGATATTATTAAAATATTAAATATTGGAATATTATTGGAGTATTGGATATTAAATATTAAATATAGGAATATTATTCGAACATTACATATTAAATATTAACTATTGAATATTGGAATGTTATTAGAATAATAGTGGGATATTGATATTAAATACCGGATCGTTTCAGGGATGATAGACGCTTGCAAAAAGATTTACAAAGTTGAAGGTGTAGCTGGCCTTTACAGAGGATTCTGGATAAGTTCAATACAAATTGTATCTGGTGTATTTTATGTATCCACGTATGAAGGCGTACGTCATATACTTGCACAAAATGGTGTTATAGGTAATATAGATTCAAAAGTTAAAGCATTAATTGCCGGCGGAGCTGCCAGCTTGGTAGGGCAAACAATAGTGGTCCCCTTTGATGTTCTCAGTCAACATTTAATGGTACTCGGGATCAATCACAATAAACATGGAAGGTATATAGACAAGGTAAGCTTGAGAGAAAAAGAAAAAGAAAATGTTTCCATGGCGTTTTTTCCTTTAAGAATCTTGATATCAAATAATTTATATAATAATTTTACCGAGATGGGTTTATGCAGATTTATGGCGGCCACAAAACATTTTTCAATCCAGTTCTGTATTTCACCGAATTAAATTTTTGCGACACCAAATCTTTTATAGTCGCATAGGAGTACTATTAAATTATGGCAAACTCAATATAATTGGTTCGAATTAATTACTACCTAAATATCAAAATAAATACAACAATGAATAAATACTTTTCGTAGCTATTGATTTTTTGGTTGAGTTATAAATAGATCGCGGTTATTTACGTATTTATGAGAAAAAGATAAATATACAAAAATATGCATACATTGCGTATAATATGTAAAAATATACAAAATGTCCAAAGTTAAACACGTGTTGCAATATGTAAAGAATTCGAAGTCTACTGATTACGTTGCGAAACGCTGCGGACTTATTTTTATCATTCGCGTGTCATTTCCAGACGGGCCTGAATCCATTGGGTTTAATTCTGGAGCCAGGGAAAACCCGCGCTCAAATTTCTGCCGATATTATCAGGTCGATTTATCAGCGGGACGGATATAGAGGATTTTACAGAGGATACGTCGCATCTTTATGCGCTTACGTTCCCAATAGCGCTCTTTGGTGGGGATTGTACACGTGTTACCAAGGTACGGTTTATTTCTGACGCGAACGCTTCGAAGATAAATTAAATTTCGACAAAAATTGTCTTCCCTTTTGTGTTAACAGATGAGCTTATAAGAATATTTCCGGAATGGGTTTCCCACTTGTTTATCCAAGCTGTTGCCGGCACATTAGGAGGTTTTACCACCACAATTATTACCAATCCCCTAGATATTGTACGGGCAAGGCTACAAGTACAAAGATTAGATAGTATGTTTACCGCGTTCAGAGTGCTCTGGATCGAGGAAAGGTTGTACATGTTTACGAAGGGACTTTCCGCGCGACTCGTGCAGTCTGCTTGCTTTAGTTTTTCGATTATCCTAGGCTACGAAACTATTAAAAGATTCAGTATAACTGACGAGTACAAAGGGTACATTAGGTGGTAAATTTATTTTCTTTTTGAGATGGGTTTAAAAGCGAATTTCTGCATTCGCTAGACTCGAATCCGAAACTTTACGAAGCTTCGAAACTCTCAAAACTTAATCGAATCATTTTTTAACTAAAAAAAGGTCTAAAGTTTAAATATAAATTCAATTGAATTATTAAAAATTATTAATGGGTAAAATTTACTTGAATAATTAAGTTTGCTTGGATAATTAACGTTGCTTGAACATTGAAATACTTGATTTGATTTTTATTAATCCGAACTAAACTTGACTCGGTTTGTATTTTCGAGTACTTAAAAGGGCTGGGTAAAATTGTGAATAGTTTCTGGGAAAATATTCAAAATTGAAATATTTCTATTAGCAAATACTATTTAGAAATGATACTTCGTTTAACGTTTACATAAAATACTTCGATTATTCGTGACGAGAAATATTAAGAATTTCATCATTTTATCGTAATTATTCCTACTATTTCAGACAGGTAGATTATAGAAACTTTCTGCTTGCATAATTTAATTTATTACATATTTACATTTATTAATTTCACAGAAACATTTTATATGCATCGATTTAATATTTACTTAGGTTTCGAGAGTTTGGAATAATAAAAGTAGCGCAGTGTTTCGAGTTCTCGAAACTCGGAATCTTTTGAGTTTCGAAAGGCTTCGAGTTTCCCATCTTTACTTTTTTTCCTAAAATCTTGCGACACAAATATCAATGCATTTTACGACGATTTCTGTTATCCTGCAAACACAGAAACAAAATCGATACGCACCAAAGAAGAAACGAACGGAACTGATCCGGTTCTCTAAATTGTTTCACAAACTATTAGGTACATTGCATACTTACTACTTACACGACACATAAAATATTATGTAAATGTTGAAAGCAAGAAAACGTTTATTTTAAGTAATAAATAATATAACTAATCTATAAATTTTAACGACAATATAATTACGTGTTTAGACGTAGTCGCAACTCTCTCTTTTTTTTTTCCTACTGTTTGTACAGCATCCAAACGTTTCCCAACTCTTTTTTAAGCAGTCACCTGTTGTATTTAATAAAAATCGCATTTTATAATTAGCTTTTTTAATACACAGCGTGTACAAAGTACAAAATTCATGGTAGCTGTTAGACATATTGCTGTGATAAAGTGCAGTGAATAAGAGAATATTTCTACAACGTAGTCACGAATCGAAAAATAGTTTATAGTACGATCATGTTCTTCAGTCATGTGAAATATGTATTATAAATGAATAAACTCGTTGATTGTAATCAATAATCTATTCTGCTATTTATTATTTATGGGACGAGTAGAAATTAAATAATGTTTATGTTTATGTTAGAATGCAATAAATAAAAGGATGCGGAAATGATTTAAACTCGTTTATTAATTATCATTAGGCTGCGGATTTTTATGCATTTATGGGAAAGTGAAATACCTAATAAATTAGAGAAGCTACATGATATAGAAGCGATTTAAAGTAAAATACATATTATTCTATTTAATTCTCGAAACATTCCGGCTATTTAATTTTTCTTTCTTTAACCTTAAATTATTTATAAAAGCCGGAATCTACTTATGTATGGGATGAATCAAAAGTAAATAATATCAGTGATATTCTGTAGTAATGAAATGCAGCAAATAGGTGAATATTTTTGCAACTTAATTTCGAATGGAAGTAGTTCATAGTAAAATCGCGTCGTACGTAAAATTTATCGTAATAAATGAACAAAACTAGTTAATTGTGTTCAATAACTTACCTTATCGTTGATAACTTCGGGGATGGTTAAAAAGCAAGCAGCATTCTTTTCGTTTGAATTTTATTATAAAGGACAGCATATTGATAGACACATTTGTTGTTTCCGAAGGTACTTAAGTGGTCTCGATATCGTGGCTCTTGTGTACACATGAATTGATACTTCTTAATGTTTGCGCGCTATCTATTACTTAAAAACTAAACGTAATACGATTCCGTTCTCTTCCTTTTCACATTATTCGTAATAATATTTACAGGCCAGGAATGTTTTTCAATCGCCTAACTACGCGACCGAATCGCACACGATGCATTCACATACATGTTTCCGATCAACAAGGATCTTATTTACAATACATTACCAAAACATTGTTTCCCATTTAAAATAGTACTTTTAATTTCGAATCTGCTATTATTTCATGCATAATATAGTCGAACGAATGTTTAAATCGAGCGCCCTAAATTTTCGCGTAACTTGTAATTGCGCGCCACGTTTTCTACCGGAAGCTCTGAAAAACATTGTTTTGGAACAATTTATAATCTCTTGTTTTCTTGTTTTATTTTTTTTTTTTATAATTACACGTCGCGAAATGGATCGATAATTCTCGTCTCGAATTTTCTTCAACGTAACGATGCTTGCGGGTGAATTGTTCCGTTCAATTTTCAAGTTTCAACGGACTTACAGTATCTACATTGACTAGAGTTGTTGGAAACGGCGACCAGTTGCGCGCCTTTTCTAGTCGTGCTAACGTCCCGTTTGAAACGCACAGAATCGTTTCGATAATCGTTCGTTTATCGCGATCGCGACGGTTTTTAAGTGTTTACGGTGTAAAATAATAGTGAAAGTGGTTGCGGGAACGCAGAATTCATTTGGATTACGTGGAAGCAGCATGATTTTTTTGGATAAGAACCGCCAGACCCAGTCTTCGTTGATTCGAAATCCGTGGCTACTTATGTAGGTTTGTTTCAGATGCATTTTCTCTCATTTATTCCGCCGTTACATCGCCAGCAAGCATTCAGAGTTTACTTTTGCGCGCGGAGAATTATGTCGTGGCTAATACGAGCAAATGATACATGATTTTCTGCGAATTATTAGTCTTTAACCCTTCTTCGGATCGCGAAGATAAAGTTTCATCCCCTCCTCTTTAAACGATATGCGGTCTAACGCGAAAAAATGGAAGCCATTGCGCGGGAAAGTAAAAGTTTCTTTGAAATCTTTACTGAATAAAAAACGATTTTCTTGTAAGGAACAGTAGATAATTTTACTGAGATATTTTGTGTAAATAATTTTGTATAGATAGGTACAATCAATTGCAAAAGTCTACATGCAGCTCTAAATTTGAAATTGTTTGAGAAATATAAGAATTTCGGCCATTTCTAGAATAGTAATCTATCTATTAACCGTTTAAGTGTTTATTCCGTATGTCGTACGGGTAAAACGAAATGTGCCTGAAATAAATAAAATATCGGGGAAAAACATACATTTTTATGTCGTTTGCGATAATTAGAAGCGATCCTTCATAAAAAGACCTCTTTTGTAATTTTAATAAGCATTTAAAGAGTTTATATTTACGTACAGTAAATGTTATTTGATGTTACTTTTAATTAATTGGTAACTACAAAACTTCGAGGTGAATAAAATTGGCCATTTCATATGCAATAACCTAATACTTTACGAAATATAAGAATTGTCGATTACATCGAAATGGTTGGAAACTCTGAAGCTTCGAATTTTAAGAACCTTCGAAAATTCGTAAATTCGAAGCATTGTAAATGCAAAACTAATAGAACTAAATTAAATACTATTGAAAATCCGAAGAAGGGTTAATAGAATTTCTTGCAGAATTTTTTGCAGCGAGATAGGATTGAATTAATATCGAGTATATTTTTTTACCCGAAGAAACATGTTTGCATATATTCGTACTGATACACGCTTTGTTACAATTTCTCATACATATATTACGTTTTCACATAAGTTGATCTTCACAGAGTGTGTTCTAATATTTACAGTTTACACGACGAAATGTATTTTTTTTTTCTTTTATGTACAACGATGAATGCTTACTATTATGATAATCGTTCGTAAAATAAATAATCGTTCTGCAAAAATATCCGCTATTGAAATCGTCTATCGAATAAAGATTGTCCATTACGATAATCGTGTGAAATCGGTCAAATTGCGTGTACAGCTTTCGAGAATGGAGAATTAAAATTAATAGTATACAGAGGATAGATCGATTAATTAATCCCAAATTGAATTTAGTAATTAGGGAGTTGCCTAAATTTATAATTTTCCAAAACTAATACGTATACAAATCATCGATACATAATGGCTACAAAAAGTAATTAAAATAAATGATTAGCACTCTTCGGATCCTTACGCAAAATTAACTTTTTATAAGGAATTTAAATTCAATTCAAATCCTCGAATTAAAATCGAAGAAGTGGAAAGTGGGATTTAAATACAGATTGATTTTACCTTTTAAATATTATAAGATGCATATTTTGTATATTTTTTTAATATCATACGTATTATATAATGTTTGGCGCATTTAAATTATTAATAAATGCATAGCGAGCAGTATTTTACTTCGAATCTAAAATTAAGTAGAACATAATTGGAGAAATACAACGATGTGCTGTGTCCATTTTGTAGCCATTATACAATGCAATTTATAAATATTCTTCGTGTACTGTTTTATGCGTTTGACAGTAAATTATACAATTTATATTCAGTAACAAAACATAAGTTAACAAGGTACGATTTAGGTGACCGCTACGATTTAGACAACTCACCCCTATTTATCTTCTCTTTCCTAAAATTCCCCAACAGAGGCGGATTTAAGTTTTTGTCGCTCTAGGCTATCATATTTCTGCCGTCTCGCAAATGAAAACTATGTAAATGCGAGCTTTACTTAAAATAACACAGGAGCTAAAAAGTAACAAATATTTATTCAAATCGTAACGATAAGAGGATTTTGATACACAATCAGAAGAATTTCGAACCTTAATACAGACTTGTTTTATCCCCCAAAAATTATAATATCCACTGTACTTTACTTTAAACATTTACTGTACTGTACTTTAAATATATTATATATTTTTGCGTATTGATGATATTCTGCAATTTTTGCACGTTTACCACTAGGACTACCAACAATTAACGATTAGCAACTAGAATAAAGGATTTGAAATTATAAATACCTAAAGAAATATATATGTATATAATGCACATAATGAAAATAAATTTTAATAGAAAATCACGGCAAATCTGCAAAAATATATCCACATAAATTCATATGATTCTTACAAAAATTACAAATGGGTCATACTTTGGTAGTTCTAATGTTAAATTTCCCACAAATGCATGAAACTCCACTGTCTAATAATTTCGTGACTGTATACATAATACACGTTGTCCATAAAAATTAATTTAATATTCCAAAACTTACTCACTATTAAAGCAGCATGATATTGTGTCGCGTATAAAAGAAACTAAAGCGCATATTTTCCTCGAAAAACCGCCGACCCATAAAAAAGAAAAACTGTCGTCCAAGGCTAAAGCTTGTTTACTCCACGCTTAAATCCGCCTCTGTCCACCGATATTACAGAATTTTAAATCACTCTCGCCAAAATTACCCACACAAAGCGTAACTCTGTTTATCTATTCGTAGGTTAAGATACATCGGCCTTGGTACCTGCTTTCCCCTACCCTCGTCTTGTTGTGATTGAAGTTCGAGGAACTCGACTCGGCTTCTGTTTGGGCAATGTCCTCGCGCTGATCTGATAAACGCACTTCCCGTCCGTGCCATTCTCGCGTAGCACGCGTTCGAGTAAACTATTACGATTAAAGTTTTCCACGGACGACGAAACTTGCCTTAAAACACGCCTCGCTGCAAGCAATCGGTTTTAGACTATTTGCAATTACGAATAAGGAGTAAGAAGAGATTCGAACTCGCTGCAAATGATCTCAAATCCATCGCTCGTTGCTAGCCGTGCATCGAGAAAAGTTTCGTCGCGTGTAGAATTACTTAACGTGCGCGCAATTTAGACAACTCTTTGTCTCGGTTTCGGGCGCGTTGCGAGTATATCGAGTTTCTTTCGTATACGTTTTTAACTAGCGAATAAAGGAACGGTATCACGCGCGAGCGTGTATGTGTGCGTCTTCGATTTTCGCGTTAGAAAAGTGCAATTTTTTTTTTCTTCTCAAGGCTTCGGGTGCCATTTTTCTCGCGCGGCGGTGTTTTTCTTGCGCGTCGCTTTTGTGTTTTCTCTTCGTCGATCGACACGCGACAATATGTTTACCCGTTCCACGCTGTGTTAACTTCGTGCACGCCTGCTGCTGATGCATCGACACGAGAGATCGCCGTTTCCCGGAAACTCTTGGTGAGTACCGATTCCATTGTTATCACCGTGTTAACCCTTTCGCGGATAAAAGGACTGTGTGACCTTCGTTCGCTTGGACGCGACTACCGTGGAAAAACCGAGCTTGAAGCTGAAATATTTGCCCCTTTGACTTTATATACCACCTATGAATTTTGTATAATACGTATGAAGTTGTAGATTAATTTCCTGAATAATCATTTCATAACTTATTTCGTATTTGGAAGTTCAAGATAACAAAAATCTAACATTTTATTGGCTTAAATTTCGCATTGATTCATTCGCAAGTAACTAATTTGCATACGCGTAAACTGTGCGCACATTTTTCATTAGCGAACCATGTAAATTTTGCGCCGCAGTCAAAGAGTTAAAGTTTATAAATTTAAATGTTTAGAAAGCGAGCATATCTTCGCTGAGTTCAATTTTTGGATATGTTATAAAAGATAATATTCGGAACGATTTTTGTCTTTGAAACAATTTGTGGTCGATTTTAGTTTCAAGATTTAGTTTTTAGATTTAGTTTTAGAGATATTTGCTATAAATCTGGCGTGGTATCTTACCCGAGAAAGATAGCTCGATTTTAACCCTAATTAACAAGTAGCGTTCTTTAACTATTACACTGTAAACTGAGGTCAAATTAATTGCAGTGTTGTTTTATCCAAAATCATACGTTTTTCCATTTTGTGCTCAATTAAGAATGTTTGAAGATGCTACCACAATTTTTTACGATTCTTTTTAAGCCTTTTTTACCCATTTAAAAACTCATGGCGTCGGTTTTTATATTAATTAACACTAGAACTGCCAAGTTAGTCAAAATGACGCAGCACCATATTTTTCAGAACAAAATATAAATAAAGATTCGTTTCACTTGCATCGTATATCTTTTTCAACTGTCTGTCATTTTTATTTCCTCGATACAAATCAGTATAACATTGTACCAAAGAAATAAAAGTGATAGACAATCGTAAAGCGAACGTGATTGAAGTACAATAAACCTTCATTTACATTTTGTGCAGAAAATCATGGAATACTGTAAAAAATGCACCGTTGCAAATTTAAACAACTTCTATGGTCAATTTGCGATCAATCAATTGACGGCCTTTGATAGCGCGAGTGTTAAATAATTTTAAAACAGTAAGCGATAATATGTTGTTAGAAAAATAACGTATTTTTAATATTCTCTACGCGAAGGTCGACCAGCTTCTCTCTTGGTTTTTCTACGGTTAACGTTTTAAAATGGTTTAGAAATAAGATAATTATTACCGCAAGCTTGTAAAATTTACTTCATTACGTCGTAAAACGAATATCAGACTTGCAAATTAATTCGGTGCCTCTATTGTTAACCCTTTACACTCCATAACCTTTTTAATAGTATGATCTACTGATAACTTTTTTCTGGCTCTTACAAGAGTTTAAAGTATGCATTATGTGTTTCGAAACGGGGAAAAATGTCCTTAATTTGCTTTGCTTTGAAAGACATTCGAAAACTTTTTACCGAATATCGAAAAGAAATGTTAAGACATTTTTGTCGAATCCACGCTGTAATTCGTAAAACAAGCGTGCCTCGTCATCGTTATGCAACAGGTTAATAAGAGACAATTTATCAAAGAAGGATTCATAAATCTTCGAGTCCTTTTTGCAGAAAGATCCTCAATTGTGCGTTTCTGTGCACCTCCTAAAATGTCCGCGTCTCCACGAAAAGGTTAATCATCGTTATACTTCGAATCGTCAGCCTTCTAAACGTGTAACGTATACACATAGCATAGAATCTCGTATTTCGTTAGCTAGAGTTCGCTTCACGGTTTCCGAGAAGCGGAGTATCTAGTGTTTTTGTCGCATTCGAACGAAAACAATCGCTTTCACTCGTCGCAGCGGTATTCTGCATTCTCCTTAATTAGAATGTCTTATCATTGACTAAGGACAGAATAGACCACTTATCCAATGCTTTTCCGTGTCACCCGTTTTCATTTTTACCTTTTCGCGTGTCTAAAATGTATAACCTTTGCGTTTGCTCTTACCGTTTGTATATTAAAATACTTTAGAAGCGTTTACATTCTTTGTCAGAGGATAAAACGAAAGATATTCTTCCGGAAAGTTTGAATTTTTAGGTTATCGGTATTTCAGAGCATGTGACACGAAATCCCATAAGATGATCGGTCTATCCTGTACCTCGTCTATGGTCCTATCTATGGTAGATGTACCGGTAACTGTCGACTTTCCTATAACCGACACTTTAATTCGTTTATTTAATAGCAAAAGTAACGTATATAGGAGGAATCGTAAATAAAGAAATATTTGATACTAAATTTGGACTTCGGTTTACGCAACAACGCATAGACATCGTATATTCGTTTACGCTTAATATTTGAAACGATATATTAGGAGGTGAATGTGCTGTTCAACATTGAAACGTGACCAGTATAATTATATAGAGTATGAAAATTCGGTAAAGACGATACGTTTACTATACCTCTTATATCTGTTACACAAAACTGACGTGCTAATATACATACGTAAAAATTGTTTCTGGTTAAATGAGAAGTTTTCAAGCGACGGTAAGAGTGACCGTGGACTTTGTTGTACCGTTTCAATTAACTAGTAATCGGTTCATTATATTAAACGTATACCAAAAACGTTCATAAATAAAAGAGACGTTGAACAATATTATCCTTCAAAACTGGAACTGGATTTTTAGATTAACGACGTTCTAAAATAGTTAAATAAGGTTACGCGATAAATCCCTTGTCCTGCAATA
The DNA here is from genome assembly GCA_028830335.1 of Eucera pruinosa. NCBI lineage: Eukaryota > Metazoa > Arthropoda > Insecta > Hymenoptera > Apidae > Eucera > Eucera pruinosa. The sequence goes on from JAMYCR010000006.1 coordinate 16,984,870, forward strand.
AACGAGACACACTCGTTTCATGAATTATGCCACAGATTGAACAAAAACGCCTACCATCAAGGATCACGTTTAATTCTAGCTTTGTATTATAATACGAGGTTGTCGAATCGAGATTTCCCATAATATTCGAATGATTTGTACGCGTCGCGATATAAAACTAGCGATCAACTAAGGTTAGCCTAAATAGCTAGTAAAATAATCGTAAGGCAATGGGGTTATAGCGGCAGTAATCGGTACATCTACCCTAATCAGTGTTCATCTTCAAATATTTGCGAGTCCGCGAGTTTCTCACCGAAAGCTTCTATATCCTAATTTATTCGTCCTACTTATCGTTATTAATTTGAAACTGCAATTTTCGGATATCGAGAAGCCCGTGTTAGGACAGTTGATTTAAGGAGGGCGAATTCGGTATTCTGTTCCGATCGCGTATTCGATTCACGATTGCGCGAGTGCGAAGGTTCGCTAAAAGGCTACAAAAAGTATCGAAGGTATCCGAACGTAAAAACGGTAACGAGCCATCGGGCTCGATTTACGACGCCATCTTCCCGCAATTCGATTCCGCTATATCCTTCGTCGGAGGTACAAAACGCGAGACTACTGTTGCTTTCTATGTACAAGGAATGAAACGCAGTGGAATCCGGTTATTGCGATCGCTGATAACGTTATCGATCCATGATCGTTACAATCAGTCGTCCTCGAAACATTCTACGATACAAAATTCCCTTTCAGAGTGAACGTTGCACGTATGCGAGCAACGTCGTAGTATTGGGTTGCTTGGAAAATTTCGTAGCGTTTACGATAGGACGAACTTTGATCGTGTAATTAGAGAAACCGAAAGAAATTACTTTTCATGAACTTTTGAGAATTAGTAGCATTCTTAATTTGAACAAATACCGTGTTTACGCCTCGGCTAGTTCAAAGTCCAATAGTAAACGTACAATAGTTGAAAGAAAGGGCAACGTTATTTTATTATATAACTATGCTTCGATAAGGAGCAAGCAAAAATAATCAGATGCTGTTTAGGATATCCTACTGTAATCATTTATTTGTAATGTTTGCAAAATTTTGTTAACTGTAAGGAATTGAATACACCGGAATACTTGCAAAGATTCATTTCTTAGTTGGAAAGGAGATTATGAAAATTTCCTGATAGAATCACCGATAAACGTACGAAATTATTCAATGAAACAATTGCTTACACGGTGTCTGACAAAAAGAAGATGTTTGGTACCGAAGGGGTTAAGCGTTAAACCGCGTGCAAATTGTCGCGTTGCCTAATAATATTGCGTTTCTAATAAATCGCGTACAATAACGCGAACTTCTTATCTTTCGTGCAACTTTAGCAGCCGATCATTCTTATGAAGGATCGCCCAAAAGGTCCGAAAATTCCAAAGTGATCAGAATAATCGAATTCCACCGTGCGTGTGCGGCGTCCCGGGTCAAGCGTGACGCTTCTTCGTGGTCCACTTTTCTCGTCACCGGTTAAAACTCGACGATAAGAAGGAACCGGAAACACAGGTCGCTTATCCTTCGCGATAGCGAGCCTTCGAATTATATATATTAATCTTATCGGAGGTACGCACGCGTCGGCCGTGGAACGTTTCCCTCGATTACTCGGCCCGTTATTGTCCATCCGCGACAAAAAGGCAGCCAAGTATTTCATTGCAATCCACTAACCTCTCTCTACATTCACGTGCATCGTTCGCTATTAACCGAAGACGATAAATATCGACGGTCTAACAACGAAGAATGCAGCGACATAGAAGAGTGTAGACCATATCCACAGCGATGATGCGAAGACCCGTCTGCGTTCTTTTCGTGGACGAACATTACGTCCGGGGTCTCGTCTAGATGTTTTCGAGCGTTGCTAACGCGGATTTCGAATGCTCTCCGCGATGGGGAAAGCGAATAAAGGATAATCCGTAGGTCGAATCGCGAATATAGATCGGTTGGAAGATAAGCCTACAATCACGTGTCCCGGAAACGGATCGCGCGTTCCCGACGAGGCCCCGTCCGGGCCCCAGGATGACGTCACATCCCGCCGCTGGGCAGTGCAGTTCCAACGCCGCCGTCGCTGCTTTGGCTTACGCTACTGTAGCTCACGCGGCTGGCTTCGCCGCCGCCACTCGCTCCGGAAACGTACTGCAATCAGAACGATTATTTCCTCAAAAAATATTTTAGTCGTGGCCCCGAATGCTGCTGCTCCCCCATCACCCTGTGCTCTGTGCGCGTATGTACAATTGAGAGGTAGAAATAATTCGTGTCATAGTCGGCCGGATTCGGCGTTAACCCTTTGACGACCGGTTATCGAGATGCAATAAGTTCTGGCGCTAATTAAAATTGTCAGGTAACGGTGTTCGAGTACGCGAAAATACGAATCGAGCGAAGTTTGGTTTCGATTGTTTCAATGAACGAATTTTCGAGGCAATTATTAACTATTTGCGAACGGAAGTTAATCGAATTCTCGTCCGATTCGTAACGATATTGTCTACTAGTTATGTCAACTGCAACACTTTGGTTTCAACATCGATTCGTGTCCAAAAAGGTTCGAATAATCTTTGACTGTTTACTGGCATCGTCCGTAAAGAACTTGATTATTCAAGCAAACTTGGTTGCGTATTCGTACTTAACCCTTCTTTGAATTTCTAGTTTTAGTTCCATAGTTCAGCTTTCGTTTTAATTGTACCACTAACGAAGTAAGATAATAGGCGCAAACTAATAGCTTTGCATCATTAGGAAGTTGATGGGATGATATCAAATTATAGAAATCTTCGAGTTGACGAGGTTGTATAAAATTGTAAGTATATATTTTCAATTTAACGAGATGATATGAAATTATATCAATTTTTAACTATTTATATTAATATCTTCCGAGGCGTGCTTAGTTTAAATTCTTACGGGCTTTTCCAGCCCCCATAATTCAAAGAAGGGTTAATTAACCGATTCATTCGACGATTACAAAATAAATGAAAATAAATCCATATCTCCGTACCTCAATATTAGATTACAAAAGGTACAGGATTAATCACAGAAACAGTTCATCTTGTTTTCGCTACAAAATATCGCAATCCGGCATCAAAGGGTCAAATTAAAAAAGGTGCGGTATTTCCTCGTCCCGTAAAGCCTGCAAAAATATCGAATTCTATTCCCATGAAAGCACAATACCTGAGATCGTAAAGTATCGTAATACCTGAGAACCATAAAATGTCTTCTAGTTGGATGAACCAACAAGAGTTTCGTAGAAAATCATCCAACAAATTGTTTATACGACGCGTAGCTTGTAAATTAGCGTAACCGAGGAGGATCTGGGTCAATCGTTATCGAGGATGCGCGTTTTTGTCGCGGATATTCGAGTCACCGTTTACCGGAAGCCTTTCTTTTAGCCGCGTAAGGAAATAAGGAAGACACGGTATTGCGCGTATGGAAAAAAGGAAGGAAAAATGAAATGGGTAAAGTTGTAGATTAGAAACATCGTACATCGATTTCGAGATGCTTCGAATGTATCGTTCGGAACGTTATTCTGAATAACTTTTCTTGCACAGTTGTCCCTTGAAGTACGTAGCTTCGATTGTACGCGGCTTTTTCCGGTCTTCGAAGCCGCAGCGATTTTTATAGTATTACGAGAATCACGATAGGTAGTCTTCAATGCATTCGGCGATTTTTCCTTTGCATCTTCGGTAATCGCAAAACGTATAATTCTATTTATTCTTGCGCAGACAAACAAGAAACCCTCTTAAAATTAACCAATCATATAATCGTACATTGCGATCCTATTTGTTCCTATAACATACCATTTCGAAGCACACGTTTCGTAGATTAAAAAATTATACGCATTATTGTTACTCGTTACCAATAACCGTAAACGATATTAAATTTCACGCATTGCTTTCTCGTATTCATATACTCGCCGCTGTATAAACGTACGGTTACGTAAACCAAAGTTTAAATTTAGTACGATTTTTAACGATTCGTCGTAGGTTACTTTGCTGTTAAATAAAATAAAAAAAAAAGAAAAAACCGAGCAATAATAACTGACGGTTATTGGGACATTTATCCTATACGTTTGAACCCCATGGAAATCGAAGCACGTGCCCCTAATCTGCAACTCTACCGTGAAATGGAACGATGTCATAATGCTTCTCGTGCATTAGCGCGAATTATCTTGCATCGCTAGTGTAACTCGCGAGAACGCTATTGATGCATGTTGTATGCCTACATCGCCTGCTTTTCCGTAGTCCCGTCTACTCTATTTGCTTTATCGTCCAACAACGCTCTCTCTATCACTTCATCGTTCTTTACACTCGCGCCGTATCACAGATGGCCTTTCCTTTTCGTTCGAATTAGCATCCCACGTTCGTTTCGCGTACTTTGCAAATGGTAGATCGCATCATCCCCTCACTCTCTCTAGTTGCTCGCTAGAAAAGAGCTTGCGAAATAACTTTATCGGAAGTTCTCTCTCGGGCAACTGGAACTTCCACCTTTGGAACATTTGCGTGTATCGATCGATGCCGAAGCCGAAGTTGCCTGGACTGCAACCAGCTTCCTTTTGCTCTGCTCGCTTTTTCACTTTTCCTTTTGGAATACATCCAATCGCGGGATATTCAATCAAGCATTATTGCCAAGTTGCTCCTCCTACCGTGAAAACTTGCGACTTTCCTCGCGATCGTGCATTCCGGAACACGACGCGATCGTATTTTAACCCTTTGAGCGTTACGGCCGCGTTTATGCGTCTGACGAGTTAATTTATATTGGACTGTAACATATATTCGTCCCATTTTATTAACGCGTTTAAGATCATTTAGCTGTAAATTCGGAAGTAAGTTTAATCAATTATGTACCTGACGCATTGACGAATGATTTTCTTTCCATTTCTCTAGTAGACCGAAGCGTTTCTCTCTTGTAGAATTTCTGGAATTTAAAAGAAACGTCCGAAGAAAACGGGACGAATTTATGTTTCAACCGAATATTTCAGTTTACACCGTCGATAAAAGTAACAATTATCGATGTTCGAGATAAACGTATATACTTAAGAAGTTAGACTCTGATTCGAACGATTTCATCCCCGGTTGAGCGGCCTCGCTTATTCGAAGCTTTTCTATCGTCAAACTGTGTAACGTATAATTGAACTCAATTATACCGGTTTACATTATTCGAGTAGTTTAGAACCTCGCATACGCTGGCCATTATATTAGGCCCAATCTGTTGCGGTCGACGAGTTTCTTCCATTTTAGCAACGATCTTCGAACGATCTATAAAAAGCTGGTTCCTTAAATTCCTAAGCGAAGATTTTCCTAGGGATTCCTAATTCCTATGGGAAAAACGAATCCCGCTTTTTGCGACCGATCCAAGTCTCGCAACAAGCTTAATTTCACAACGTTCGACGACAAAAAAAATGGTTTGCTTCACTGCCTTGGAGAATCTTCCTCGTTTCTCCTTAACTCCTTGCCATAAAATGACGAACGACGCTCGCGATGCGTACTATAACTTAAATTAAACGAAGACACACCGTATCTATAATAAAGTTTAGTTTCAGCTGTGCGTTCCGTTTCAATACGCAAGATACGTGGGTTACCGAGTCCACTATATTATAATATTCTAATGTCTTATATTCCACACAGTATTAAAGTAATAGATAGCTAATATTGCAAGCTATAGCGTCGGAAAATTTCTCAGGGCAAATGATTAATCTGTACATATTCTCCTAATTTTGTCTGCAATGTAAACTCTCCATCGAATCGTGCCGCCGTTATAATCTAGCCCCTTAATACGTTCCTATAATTGCCGCAGCGACGGCAATAAACAAGATTTTATTTATTACTCCCTAGCGGCGAACTTTGCCGCCGTTAGATCTGAACAGCTTCCGCACTCAAAGGGTTAACGTTAACGAAGGGGAACGATCGCGGTGGAATCGAGCGATTTCCTAGCGGATGCCTCAGGCAGACGCCTTCGTTCCTTTTTTTTAAAAGGTCGCAACGGATGAACGGAGAAAGGTTTCCGGTTCACGTTCGCGTTCGCGTTCGACGCTACGATGCGGCGACGAATGCCGGAGAAAAGCGTCCCGATGAATCGGGGGAATACTCGATGGAGCTGGCGATGCGCTCGAAACGATTTTCGATGCCTCTACCTATCCCCTGTAAACCGAATAACTGAATGCTCTAGAGCCGGGTTCCAGCGGTGGGCTGTTGGAAAAATTGTCACCGCAAATACCGTATCGATCGGCAGGCCCGTTTCCATCCATGATACGTATCGCGTTGAATTCGCTGCTGGAATTGCTCCAGCAACGCTGTCTTTAAGTGAATTAGTCAGCCAATGTTTTACGCAAATGCAGTTACCCTTTATTCTATTTTTTTCCCTCCCCCCCGTCGCTATTTGCACCCCCCGTTTCACTCGATCGTAGCGCAAGTTTTCAGACGTATTTCTCGCAAGCTGGCTTCTTTATAGATTTTTAGCGCGGAGAATAATTGCAATCGTGGTGGTGCAGAATTTGCCTCGATATTTAAATGAATTGGTCGTTTAATTTATTTAAAACGCAAATGCAATTTTCTTTAGTCTATTTTTCGCGTGGTTTGCATCTTCCAGTTGATTGCTTCGATCGTAGCGCAAATTTTTAGATGTATTTTACGCAACCTAGCACCGGTTTGTCTTTTCGCAGACTTCTCTTAACCCTTTGCGGACGAGTGTCGGCAGATAGCCGCCGAAACTCTCAATTTTCTGGGTAAATGTCGATTTTCAAAACAAGAAATTTGTGACCACTAATAGAAACGACATAATAAATATAAGAAACCAGTGATACTAAAAAGCACTTTTGATAATAATTCGGCGAAAATTGGTTAAGTATTATTAAGTTTTGTCTGTGATTAATTCATAACTGATTGGAAATTTGTTAAGTGTTATTTTTTTCTCGTCCGCAAAGGGTTAATAGTTTATTGTACAATCGGAATAATCGTCATCGTCGGACTGCTGATTTTCATACAGTCGCGAGTAATTTAAATCACCGATAATATACAGAATCCGCGTGATATGCTAAACCACGCGAAACGTTTAATTTCAAGGTTGAAACAACTCTCCATTTAACCTCCGTTCCTCTAATGTTGTGAACGAAAACACGGATTCGCGTAAGGATCCACAGTCTACTAATCACGGTTCAAAATTCGCTGCAACATTCAAGTGAATTAGTCGCCCTATGTTTTACGCAAATGCAATTACCCTCTACTCGATTTTTTTCGCGTAATTTCCATCCCCCGTTTCCGCTCTTTCGATCGTGCTTCGATAGCAGCGCAAATTTCGAGAGATATTTTTCACAACCTGGCAGCCAATTGGTTCCTTTATCGATTGCATTCTGCTAGTTCACCGTGAAATAATTGCAATCACGGTTCATAATACGCTTCAATATTTTACCCCTTCGCTACGTCGTCAGCTTAAAGCTGAAAAGTGTTTCTCATACACCGATAAGGATACGTTTTAATCAATTTAGGAATGGCATGCGTGCAAATCTTTAGGTATTTCGTGTTATTAATTAAAGCGTGAATACATACATAGGTACTAGCGACAGCAAAAGTAGATCTGTGATTTATACAAAAAGTGCAGACGTATTTCAATAAACGGTTGCTCGTATATAAATGTGTTTGTCGTAGCGAAGGGGTTAAGTAAATTTTAATTTCTTCTTTTAACTCAATTTTGTCGCGTAATTCGCGTCTCCAATTCAATTAATCCTCCATTATTTTTCTCCGATTCGATAAGAGCTTATCATATCGTAGAGTTTGCTCCTTTCTGTACTTGGAATCGTGGTACGAAATTCATTTTAACAGCGTTGTTTCGTTCGTTCGATCTCGCGGGGGCGACGCGACGCGTCAACGCAAAAGTTTCCTCGTTTATCCTACCGAGCTCCGAATTCCCCGGAGGCCCGAGCAGATCCGATTTCCTGTTTCTTTCTACCTTTTTCCCCCCGGCTTCGTGCTTCCGTCGTTCCTCGTTCTCTTGCGGATTAGCGAAACTAAAAGTATCTGGGTCAACTTCCACCCCGATCCGATTACAATCTGTCGCACGATTGTTTCTCTCAATGAAGCTTCTTTCCTATGTCCTCCACTCTTTTATTTCCTCTCGAGCATCTCGTGCACTCGCGAAACTACACTACTTTTGTAGCCCATTTGCAAACTGGGGTAAACGCCCCGATTAGTGTCAGCGTTCCTATAACTGTCGCTTTAATTCGTTTTATTTAACAGCGAACGAACGTACGAAGAATCGTGACTAGAAAATTTTCATTACCAAAATTCGACTTGGTCTTTGCTTAACGATAGATGGACGTTGAATATCTGTTTACGTTTAACACTTTGCGGACGAGAAGTAGTAACACTTGCGAGAGTACTTTAGTTTTTAATTCCACGATTTTCAGTTTTCACGCTTTTGAATTCCAAACCATTTAATTTCCAACGATTTCAAAAGTTTTTTATTACGTTATAGTATTCATTGCATTAAGTTTTGTGCTTTAATAGTCAACATGGGTTCGGAAAACCAAAAAATGATTAGGCGACTATTCGTCGACGCTCGTCCGCAAAGGGTTAACCCTTTGCGGACGAGAAAAAAATAACACTTAACAAATTTCCATTCAGTTATGAATTAATCACAGACAGAACTTAATAATACTTAACCAATTTTCGCCGAATTATTATCAAAAGTGCTTATTAGTATCACTAGTTTCTTATATTTATTATGTCGTTTCTATTAGTGCCTTTATATTAGTGGTCACAAATTTCTTGTTTTGAAAATCGACATTTACCCAGAAAATTGAGAGTTTCGGCGGCTATCTGCCGACACTCGTCCGCAAAGGGTTCATATTTAAGGACAAATATTTGGAGGCGAATGCGCGATTTGAGCATAAGAATCGCGGCTAATAGAAAAGTATGGAACGTTTTATAATGCAACAATGCGGATACTGTTTATCCTTTAATCGTTACACAAACTGAACTCTGCTAATACGCGTAAGAATCATTTCCATTTAATTGTCAACGTTTCAAGTGACAGTACGACGAACATTGGACTTTGTTGTATATTTCAATCAACTAGTACGTACTATATTTAAGTATTCAACGTGTAAAAGAAATCTTCGTAAATAAAAGGGCGGTTACCTAATGTTGCGCTGCAAGCTGGAACGATTCGTAGGTTAAATAACTTTTCAAATAATTCAACGAAGTTGCGCGATGAGCTTTAACGTGGCAGTATATCGGGACATCTATCCTATAGCATAGCGCAATAATGTAGTAAATTAAATCCTTGCTTCACGAATTTCTCTTGGATTACACTTCGTAGCGTTAACTATTTCCTATTATATAATACTGTGCCACGCGCAAACTATTGAAATGTTATACGTGGCAATCTTCAACCTCGCGAACTAAAATCGTCGTTACAATTGAAGTTAACGTTTATCGCATTTATTTGCGACGCGCGTTTATCGTGTTTAGGGAATAATGTACACCACGCTGATGTGAATCGTCATTAAGTAAGATTTAGATTTCAGTGGTTCGCAAAATGAATCGTCGGGCGCGGTAAAGAAATCCAGCTGAAACTTGGTAATAGTTGGAAATTGAGAAACGGAATTCGGGCATCAGCGAAATACCAAAATACATACGTATGTGCGAACGTTACAAACGGTTGGAATTGTTTTCCTTTCGCGTACGCGGTACGAATAAAATACAGGACGCGGCGTGATTGAATTTATAGCCGAAAGGGAGGCGGAGAGAATGGAAAATCGGGCCCCGTAGGTGTTAAATCGTACGAAACGTTACGTCACGAGGCTCGCCTCTGGACGCGCCATTTTCGTGGTTACAATACCGCATTGAATCTCGTACGAACGGAGTTGTCGTCGTCCACGGTATACCCCGCGTTCGTTGTGCGGACAATGCGGTTCGATTAAAAGCACGTTTTGTGCGCTCGCACGTTTCATCGAGAAACGTCCTCCGATATTCCATCTTCTAGATACGAGTGTGTTGCCTTCAAGCATCGCGTCCACGTCTTGTCGAGGAAGTTACGTAATCTATGCGATGGCATCCAGGCTAGATGCACCGATTGCTGACGGTGTCTCTATAACCGACACTTTAATTCGTTTCGTTTAATAGCAATGTAATTGTTCGGTCTTGCAGCCGACCGATCAGTACCGTACAGTCGTAAACCAATTCATTCCTTTACATCCTAAATTTCAAGTACTCAAACTAATTCCTCTCCGACCATAAAATGGTTAAGGACGCATCCTGGTCATTTTCTACTTTTTGTTTTCTCCCACACCCCTCCAGTTTCAAATCGCTTCCACCTTAACCTTCTCCTTAATTTTCTATTTCCACCAACTTGTCTAATGTCCCACTACACTTCCATATTTTTCACTCCTTCTTACCCCCTCCTTCAATATTCGGCCAATCGCATAACACACCCACATTATATATTGGCTCACAAACCGATTCAACGGGGGTACGCAAAACCCCATCGAAACCTCCACTTTGCAAAACGATAAGTAACACACTCCGACAAGGTTTTCAAATACACCACACTCTACCGAGTAATTCACAAAGAGCAAATTTATTCACCCGTCACACCATCAATCAGAATTTCACCCTTACGGCATTAGTTTGTCGTGAGCGCACAAGATACTCTTCGCGGTTCAGATTCGTTTCAATCGTGTCGCGAGTCGAGCATCGTACAGTAATCACCGTAATATCAGCACCATCTTTCATCGAAACCTTTATCGAAACAACGCGCGTCGCGACAATATATCATCGCAATACCCCACGGAACCGTTTAAAACCCTTTCGAAACTAATGAAACGCCGCGCGTTTTAACACGGGTGCCGAATTTTATCGAAGTTTCGCCAAACGGGATCGCGATGCATTTAGCAATTCGGAAATGTTCGGGGAGTTAAGAAGAGACCGATATCTCTCCGCAATAAAGGAATTTAATTAAAGTGGAAGGAAAGCCAAGGGTTGGATAATTTTGCCTCGCGTCCGACGCCGTGCATATTAGGAGAGGGGAGGGGAGGAGCGAACAAAAATTCATCGAGAATAATGGAGAAACGTAATTAAAACGCGGAAAGTTCTATTTTAATTAGTCAGGCGAGTTACCGTTGTCGGAATTCGCGATCTCTGGTCCGCGGGATGGTCGAGTGGTGGCTTTTTCGCCGGATTCTCGGCTCGTTGGAAATTCGATGGAGGAGAAAGGCGCGTCGAGGCTCGAAAATTTCGCGACACGCTAATTAGACGTTCGAGGAGCTCTCAGCGACGATTCAGCCTAGTCCGAGTTTTGCCGGAGTGGAAATTTCTACGGTTCGTTGCACGACAAGAGGCGCGCCGGATGTAAGGGAATTATGCGAGCGGTAAAGCGAACGACAAACACTTGATTATCAAGCAATGTTTAGCCCTTGATTGCTAGTCGCGAGTGGATCGCGATTCGAAATCGCGGGACAACTAAATTATATCAACGAAAAAAACGACAAAGACTATAATCGTTGGCTGGCGGTGATTATCAAACGATATTTAATCCTCGATTACTGTTCGTGGGTGGATCGTGATTCGAAACTGCGAAGCAAGTGAATTATATTCGAATATTGTGACGATATAAATATGTTCGCGCTCTTAACGCGTTATTCTTCGCTCTCTCGTTGAAAAACATCGTATTAGCATAGACGAGGTAGAGGATAGACCGATCATCTTATGGGACTTCGTGTCACATGCTTTGAAATATTAACCCTTTGCGGACAAGTGTCGGCAGATAGCCGCCGAAACTCTCAATTTTCTGGGTAAATGTCGATTTTCAAAACAAGAAATTTGTGACCACTAATATAAAGACACTAATAGAAACGACATAATAAATATAAGAAACTAGTGATACTAATAAGCACTTTTGATAATAATTCGGCGAAAATTGGTCAAGTATTATTAAGTTTTGTCTGTGATTAATTCATAACTGAATGGAAATTTGTTAAGTGTTATTTTTTTCTCGTCCGCAAAGGGTTAATAACCTAAAAATTCAGACTTTTCGGAAGAATATGTTTCGTTTTATTATCCGACAAAGAATGTAAACACTTTTAAAGTATTTTAATATACAAACGGTAAGAGCAAACGCAAAGGTTATACATTTTAGACACGCGAAGAGGTAAACGTGAAAACGGATTTGGGATTTCCTCATGAGCCCCAAATCCGGGTGATAAAGAGAAGCATTGGATAAGTGGTCTATCCTGTCCTTAGTCAATGATATTAGGTCGTTGCACGTGAAACGGCGGCGTTCGCGCGTTGCGAATTCGGTATTGCTTTTTTGAATTAGAATTGCCGATTGCTATACATATTACGCAAGCGAAACGCCGAATTTGAAATTTATTGTTCACCGCTTTGAATGCAACGCGTGCTTCGCTTGGACAAATTAGGTACAAGTTGTTTAAATTCACTTAGAAGTGGAAGAGAGATTCTAATGAAATTCGGGTAATTCTGTTATACGTTTGTCAAATTGATATACAAAATAGGCAGGGACAAATTGAATTATTAACGGAGCATTTGGAATAGTAAGCAGGGAATGGACAACACGATTTTGAGTTGAAAAACTTTACGGTGGGAAATTAAGCCTTCGAAACGAAATAGGTTGTCCGTCGATGTAACTCGTAATAATAACTCACGATCGGATACGTATTAATCTCGCGAAACATCGCGGAAAACCTACTAATTCTACGATAAAAATATGCGGATTATAGTAGTTTCAATTTCATCCTTAAATCCGCCATCTCGTGTGCGACAACTTGATACATAAATACTCGAGCTTAGAAAATTGGGGAGCAATAATATTCGTACCATTGCAGCGATCAAAGCCAACGCGAGTTGCTGAAAAACAATATAATAGCTAAAATAAATATACTAAATTACGCGTGTACATAAATATGCAAACTAAAATAAAATAGCTCCGACTACGGTTTTATCCCGCAAAAAATATCACCACTCGCAATTATTCGCATCCAGTGTCTCGTCTGGTTGAACCAGAAAGTATACGAGAAGTTTTCCCGAACTCCTCGAACTTTTACGGAATAATTCATGGCCGCGTTTTCTATTCGTTGCCGAATTATGCGCGACGATGTACGCGAAATCGATGCGAATCAAGGTATTAAGCCGGACATACACGCGGACGATTTATAGCGGTGAATATCGTTAGAAATATATCGTGCCATTGTGCGAGAAGCGTGGCCAACGGTGAAACGCGATAAACCTCTTTTCGCCTATTGAAACGAATCATCACCCTTTTGTAGGGTTTCGGACCGGCGCGACGCTTTTTTCCCTACCTTCTGCCGCGTCGCGTCGCGGATTTCTTCGCCCGACCGAACTTTGCGGATCGACAGCGGTAATACCTGTAGCACCAGGACTTACACCCGGTATTATTCCACGATTTTTCGGTTACATCTTGGAAACCGAAATACAGAGATACATGTAAACGCGCTGTATTCGTTGGTAATTAGAGGAGAAGAGGAGAAAGTGGGAACGTGAGATAGCTGTTTTATTTGTTGACCTAGGAAAGGAAATTTCATAAAGATCCCTTTGAAATTTAATTACGAATAAACACCGTAAGACTTACTGTCGTGGGCCTGTAGAGAGGGGATAGGATAGGAAAAAGGAAGGGTGTTACGTTTCTTCCTGGGCCTGCTAATGGACTCTGTTAGTGGACTCATCGGTAAGGCTACCTAGCAGGCCCTGCCTTAGACGTTGGGATATTGGAAGGAAAGTTAAAGGACGGTATATATATGGACGAGGTAGTTGGAGCGAGTGCTTTCGAGAAACTCCTATTTCGTATGTCTCTCTAGTGGTAGGTGCAGGAGAGCCGCCACATCCCTTTGAAATTTAATTACCAATAAACACCGTCAGACTTACTGTTAACGACGTAATTGTTATTCAACGCCGTGTAAAATAATTACCAGAACAATGTTATTAATTAAGGATAATATATCCTTAAAATGATCATTGTTATTTTTACAAACTGTGCTTATTATACTTTGACCAAAGACGTAGCTTTCATTTCTTGGTTAGAAGCCCGATTTCTTAAGGAGATTCATACCAAATCTAAAGAATTCAACACGAACATTGCGTCGAGTAGCTTTGACGGTGAAATCACCAAAAATTCGCGAAGCGGATTTAATAACTTTGGCCTGTTGCGAAGAACTCATCCACCTGTTACGTTACGCTAATGAGTTTCTCCTTTGTAACTCGCTAAATAAACGATCAAACATCCAAGGAGTTAAGTCCATGCCGCAGAAAAACTTGGCCGATTCTTTGTTCGCCCCTTGATTAGCCATAGAACTCGCGAAAAGAAGAATATCGACGCGAGAGAAACGACGCGCGATAAAGTTGACGTGGAACAAAACGTTTGGGGGTGGCGAATGACCAGCGATTGATGAGGATTCGTAGATCGCCCGGGGCGATTTATATCTTTTTTCTAAATTGTTATTTGGAAACCGGAAGCCCTAGGGTCGAAAGGGTGGCGGGAGATGGAAGGGCGGAGAAAATCGGACACCCTTCCGTTCGTTTGCCGACATTTATATCTCTTCCGGCGACAGACGCGGCTGTAATTCATGTCCCCTTGTTTTTCGCCACTTTCACGGCAACATTCGCAACTCGTTCCTCTGTTGCCCTTCAGCCACGCCTCCGAACCTGCTCGCATCGTTCGTCCAACATGAGAAATGGTACCAGCCCTGTCGCGTTTGCCCTGACAAGTTGCAAAGTTTCAGGGGAAATCGCGTTGATCCAGCCGAGCTTGCGATCCGCCAATCCAGCGGTTAAATGGCTGTTAGGCGGTGGCTATCGAGTTCTCTGTTTTTCGAAACTAGTCCATAGAACTCTATTCCGTTCGATTTAAACTTGTTCCAGTTTGGGTTTTATTGCCGAGCTTAATCCTTTCACCTCGCCGTGATAAACGCAATGATTTACCCAATTTTCGGACTTTCGCAGTAACATACATACGAGGTCCAGTAGATTTTTACGCGAAATACAAATTAGTCTCCCGATTCACTATTATACAACAATATTTAAACGTTTCATTTAACAGCACTGTAACATTTTATTATTTTACGTTTCATCTTAGCTATTTTGTAGACTAAATTAATTAACTATGCGTGTATTTTTAATTGTATCAATTCTTCGTATTACGCCGCAGTCAAAGGGTTAACGAAATAAGATAAGGTGGAAATACGCGAGAAGAGTTGTATACGGTTATCCAAAAGTACCTTTAGGATGTTGAATGAGAGTATCTGTTAAAAAGGTCATGTTTGTTAGTAAAATAGTGGTGATAAAAATAAAAATTGAAACGGGAACGAACGAAGATAATAGAAATAAAAAACAGATTAGAAAAGGGTAAAGCAGAAAGGGAAAGAAAAAAAAAATGCGCAGTTTTAAAGAATTTAAACCTGTACATAGATTATGTTTAAAGAACTTTGAACAAAAATCATCATTTCACCGTTCGAAGGTGCCTGGCATCACTGCGCTTAGAACGAGCCATGTCGTCGGTTCGGCGGTTCTTAGTAGACTGAAGCGGTACAAGCCACTGCCTTACTTACAAGCGATCAATCGCAATTCCGAGAGGGGGAATGGGGCATCTCTAAGACGTCCTCATAGCATTTCAGCGTTTCACTTTCGTGTAACAGATCCGCGTAACAGATTTCTGAGATACCCCTTCGCAAAAACATATTCTATGTTAAAAAGTGATGGTAGGCGTTCCTACGGTTTATTGTGGATAACCCTATAGTAGTAGACGAGGGGGAAGCGTTGGTTGGCGAAATAAAAGTGTAAATGAATCGTAAACGGAATCGTGATCTCAGCGTCGCGGCGGCGCAACAGGACGAAGTTAACGCGAATAAACAGATGCGTTGCAACTCCGCGGAATGGTTTACAGGTGCTGTGCATCGCTTCAATTTCAACCGGTGGATACAATCGTTTGCATATGCAATAAAAAAAAAAAGAAAAATAGTAGCTGACGAGAGGTAATACGCGTTCGTTTGCAGGGGAAAATAAAAGGATGGACTTTTAACCGCGTTCGCTGTTACTGGCGGGTATTCAACGTTCGTTCGCTTCTTTAACCCTTTGCACTCTCGATGTTTGTCCAATATTTCATTTCAATAACTGTCTACAGTCACTCGCGAAAGTCTTCGCGTTTCTTTTAATCCTGAGCATTTCGTTCCCGCTTCGAAATAATAATTTGCATTGAAGTGTTAGCACATTAGTTTACGTTACAGGGTAACTGTTATTTTTTATGTCAGATGTGTATGTATGAATATGTATATATGTACGCGTGTGTTTGTATTATCGATAAAATAGATAGCTGGTAAATAGTTATGGACTAGACGCGAGAACGTAAAGCTAACTGTAAGAGCACTAACATTTTTGAGGCGCGAAGTGTTGCTCCGTAAATAAAGAACACATGGGAAGATTACGTAAATATAACGCGAAATAAATAGCGATAGAAAAAGAATAAAGGAGAAATAAGGGGAATAAATCTACTTAATAATAGAACGATATTTTACTTAACATTGATATTAATTAATATTTTCTAATATTTCTACGTCCACATAGGGTAGATGTTCTACGTACCGCCACTTTAAGCTTATCGCTTTAAGCAACTTCATTGAATTGTTTTAGAAGTTATTTAATCTACGAATCGTTCCGGTTTCGAGCACAACGTTAGCTACGCATTTCTTTTATTCACGATGATTTTTGTTGCGCGTTAAATACGGTGTATTCGTTACTAATTCGTTGAAAATATATAACAAAGTGCAACGACCTTCGTGTTGTCGTTTGAAAAGTTGTCCCTTAAATGGAAACGATCCTTAAATACTTACATATATCAGCACGTCAGTTTGCACGACGGATAGAAGATAAATCGTAATACCATCGCTTTTACCGCATTATAAAAGTTTCCACATTTTCTACTTCCACTATCTCAGAGACGGTTATCTCTCGAGTTTACGATTTTCTAAATAGTCGTAGAAATGAACTTGATTTATTCTCCGTCTCTATAAATTCCTAATAACCTTCGGAGTAAAACGAAATGATCAGCGATTCGCTGTAGATTTGTTCCACGCGTTGATCCGTGCCGCTTTGCTACATAAAAGCAATGATACATGCAACGAAATAAGTGCTTCCCACAAGAATTTCCTTTCTATAAATTTTACAATATCGCAATACTACTTTTGCGAGTGCTTTCCGCAAGAATTTCCTTTCCATAAATTTTACAACAGCATAATAGCACTTTTGCAAGTGCTTCCCGCTGGAATTTCCTTTTCATAAATTTCACCGTATACTCGTGTTTAGATTGTCAGTCACGTATGCGTTGCTCTGCGAACGATCCAAGCGCGTTTGCACGCGTCTACTATCGCGAAAGCACGATGATAAAATTCGTCCGAACGCAAGTGAATATTCTAATCAGGGCCTGGTTAGTAATTTTAACTCAACTCATTCGGAAATCGAATTGCTAATAAATGCTTCATGTAAGTTGGTCCAATAAAACACGTTTATCGTAAGTCCAATAGTCGAATACGAATAGAAAGGAAGTTTAATATATTTCATATTATTTCATGTACACCCGTAAACAAAATTAATGGATACAAAAATTCCGCTGGATAAATTGTTATTATTTGAATTGCTGTAACTTCGTAAAGAAGCATTGTACGACGATTAACTCGGACTCATTCTGAAGCTAATAACTTTGAGTTCTTTACGCGCTTCAAATTCTCAAAGTGTCGAATTCTCGATGCTTTTAATTTCCAAAGCTTTTGGTAATCGATGCTTTGAATTCCCAAAGCTTGGAAATATCAATGCTTTAAACTCCTAAAGCTTAAAATTCCCAAAGCTTCGAATTCCCAATGCTTTGAATTTCCAAGGCTTTGAATTCCCAAAGCTTGGAATCACCACTGCTTTAAATTCCTAATGCTTCCAATTATTATCAATACTTTGAATGCTCATAGTTTAGGATTCCCAATGCTTTCATTCTCAGTGCTTTGAATTCCCAAAGCTTAGAATTCCCAATGCTTTGAATTCCCAAAGCTTGGAATCCCCAAAGCTTGGAATCCCCAATGCTGTAAATTCGCAAAGCTTCCAATTATCAATACTTTGAATTATCAAAGCTTAGGATTCCCAATGTTTTGAATTCCCAATGCTTTCAATTCTCAAAGCTTAAAATTTCCAATGTTTTGAATTCTCAATGCTTCCAATTACCAATACTTTGACTTATCATTGCTTAGGATTCCCAATGCTTTGAATTTCCAATGCTTTGAGTTCTCAAAGCTTAGAATTCCCAATGCTTTGAATCCCCACTGCTTTAAATTCCCAAAGCTTCCAATTATCAATACTTTGAATTATCATTGCTTAGGATTCTCAATGCTTTGAATTCCCAATGCTTTGAATTCCCAAAGCTTAGAATTCTCAATGCTTTGAATTCCCAAAGCTTGGAATCCCCAATGCTTTAAATTCCCAAAGCTTCCAATTATCAATACTTTGAATTCTCAAAGCTTAGGATTTCCAATGCTTTGAATTCCCAATGCTTTGAGTTCCCAAAGCTTAGAATTCTCAATGCTTTGAATTCCCAAAGCTTGGAATCCCCAATGCTTTAAATTCCCAAAGCTTCCAATTATCAATACTTTGAATTCTCAAAGCTTAGGATTCCCAATGCTTTGAATTCCCAATGCTTTGAATTCCCAAAGCTTGGAATTCCCAAAGCTTGGAATCCCCAATGCTTTAAATTCCCAAAGCTTCCAATTATCAATACTTTGAATTCTCAAAGCTTAGGATTCCCAATGCTTTGAATTCCCAATGCTTTGAATTCCCAAAGCTTGGAATTCCCAAAGCTTGGAATCCCCAATGCTTTAAATTCCCAAAGCTTCCAATTATCAATACTTTGAATTCTCAAAGCTTAGGATTCCCAATGCTTTGAATTCCCAATTCGAATTCTCGATGCTTCGACATCTCGAAGCTTAGTATTCCCAATGCTTTTAACTTGCAAAGCTTCCAATCCTCGTCGCTTCCAAAATTCTCGAAACTTACTATTCCCGATGCTTCGAATTTCAGTCGAATTAAGTTAATTAACCAAGTGCTCCATCCTTTCCTCTCAATTTACCTCCCCCCTCCACCGTTCAGAAAAAAAAAAAGAAACCACCCTCTTCTCTTCTCTATCAGCACCAAGAATATAGACTCCGCGTTGGTCCTTGACGAATTCGGCAACGATCGATTACATTACTCGGGCGCGGGTAATTTAATTTACCCAAGGCTGATAAATGGACCTCAGCAGATCGCGAGACTTGAAGCGGAATTAGGTGATCGATTTGGAATTGTTACGCGTCGTCTGCCGGGCTACCGTAACATGCTCTCGCCAAATTGGATGATAAATTAAAACGAAACGCGCACAGCAACGCTCCCGGCTCTCTTTTAAAGGGATGCATTAATTATCGGCCATTTGCAGCTCCTTCTCGCCCGGAGACCAGGCTCGCAAATTTATATCGGCGGATTTACGCGGCGGAAACGTTGCTACATACACACACGCGCGCACACATACGCGAACAGGCCACGATGCATCGATTTCAGGGACGCACTTCATCATTGTTTGCTAGCCAGATGTTATTCCCCCGCGAGCAATGTGCTCCTTCTTTTTTTTTTTTTTTTTTTTTCTCCCCCCATCGCTGTACGTGTTTCCTATTCGAAGGGTGAACATCCCCTGCGATATCCTACTGTTCTTTATCGATACTCTCGCTCGATTTGCGCTTTTTTTTCCGCGTTGTTACCCCCGAGGAGACGTTCCGTGGTTTCTCGGGCTGCAAATCTTCGAAAATAGGCGGCTCCGTTAAACTTTACGGGCGTTCGTTGGCTACTCGGGATAATTGCAATCGCATGGGTGCACGGACACGGACGAACCCGAAACGTTTCGTTAAAGGTTGAAGGTGCTACGCGTGTATCTAGGCATAACAAACACGTGCACTGTAAAACGGTGGGAAAACGTTGACGAGTTTGTTTCGCCGTTGTCGTGCTACTGGTGCAGGTGCTCGTATTGTAGTACAGTTATTGGCATTAACCCTTTGCGGACGAGCGTCGACGAATAGTCGCCTAATCATTTTTTGGCTTCTCGAACCCACTGTCGACTTTTAAAGCACAGAACTTAATGCAATGAATACTTAACGTAATAATAAACATTTGAAATCGTTGGAAATTAAATGGTTTCGAACTGAAAAGCGTGAAAACTCAATGTCGTGGAATTCAAAACTTAAAGTACTCTCACAAGTGGCATTACTTCTCGTCCGCAAAGGGTTAATATTCGGACGCGGCATTAGCTTTCGAGTCTGTTGCTTCGCGTAACAGGGATGCTTTTCAGTTTTGGGTTCTTCGTTTGCGAGAAAATACGAGTCAGGTGTTGTAGGTTGAAAATACGTATATACGCGTGTAAATTGTTTGCTAAACGTTTTAAACGATCCTTTGAAACGTTACATATTTCTGCACTCGGTACTCGTCAATTTAATCGATTATTTTGTATGTCTATTCGATATGTATATCGTATCAAATTTGATGTAACTACGCGTTAAAATTATACTTTAAAACGGGCTTACGAAGCTCGTTAATAAAGAATAATAATAATAATAATAACAGCAACATTTAATTGTGCGCGAGTGCAATTTGATGTAATACTTCTTTTCGTAAAATTCGATGCTTTATACGAATTCAGGAAGGAATATTAATTATTCCATTTAAATTGTATACGCTTCCGGTAAAACAGCAAAGTAACGTGAAACATTGATTTTATTGTAATTGTACATAATTAGATGCACCAACGAGTAATTTAATCGTGTCTGTTATAAGTTCAACGCGAAGTTTAAATTCAAAACATGTAGCACGAAGATACAAAATCGAATTGATAGATGTATTTTATAATTATTTATAAAAAATTAGAGTACAACGCCAGTTGCATTTAAGGCAAGATAGACACTTGATCGTGTTAAAAATAAACGTTGGATTTAACGACATAAGTGATTCGTTCATTGTACATCTAATAGGTAATATAAACAGCTTTTCTTGGAATCATGTTTTCGTGCAACAAACACGTGTCCGAATATTGCAACTAATTAATTAAATTCGACTAAATCAAACGTCTCATCGTCGAATGGTAGCTTTACGTGGTTATAGAAATTTACATATTAACATTAACATATAAATATATAACCTAATTGGAAAATACCTAATTCAAAAACGTAGGTACAGCGGCTGTTAAAAGTTTCCGACCAAAGTTGAATTTTATTATACCTGCTAATAATATAAAAAAGTACTTTGCAATAAAGATTCGTTACATAAATATATTATACATTGTAGCTTATAAAATATCATCTTATTCAACTGTTTCTCGACATTATTTTATTAAGGTACAATTTAAATCGAATTTGAAATTGAAATAAACAAGGACAATCAACTTCTTATTAAATTCGATAAAAACACTAAAAAAACGTATAGAATTTCACGTTCACGGATTTTAATCTATGGAGAATTGTATCATACATAACGATATCGTTATGTTCGATACATCGCGATGCAATGAATTTATTTGAACGATATACTGCACGAAGGAATAGAAAGAAAATTTAGAATTCTATAACCAGTTGAATCCAATAGTGTTTCCCTATTTATATGCTCGCCACTAGGTAACCCTTTGCTACACCATATCTCTGATTACTAATGCCGCGTAAATTACTCATTAGCTTTACTCCGTATTACACGCAAAGCATTGAAATATTACACATACGAAATTTTCAATTAGCGATTCTCGATCTTATAAACCGAATCTAAGACGCGCGTTCAAATTTAACTTTGTTCCAAGTAGAATTCCTTTTAATCGAACCACCACCATAATTCGTATCACGAGTGTGACTCGTCATTGTACGTCAAATGGTTAATTCGACTAATATTAATTCAATTTCAATCTCAATTATAACTTAATACAATAATATCGACGAACAGTCGAATTGAACGTACCTATAGTTCAATCGAACGCTTTTATCAGCCCCTGTTGCCGAAAACCTAATTTATATAAGTATCCCCAAGCTACAACGACCGTTTCGTATTTCGTATCCAACGAGCAACCCGCCGTATAAATCATCTTCCCGTACGCGATGCGCCAAATGAGACCAAAAACAAAAAAAACCGATACCTCGTCGGAATATTCGCGCGAGCAAAACTGTACGGTGTGTAGGCGTGTACGTGAGTGAGTGATCGATAAATCCATTCGCTAATCAACATACCGAGGCTATGTTATACGGGGTTGGTGACAGAATCCTTCGACGATAATCTCTGTTACTAAGTGTCTCCGGGGCGATTACCGGGATAGGATTCGTCGGAGGTCGGGCAATGCTTCGATGGCTATGGATGCGAGGACTAGAAGGGATCTAGAAAGGTTCGGACGTATCCAACTTTCGATGATAATCCACGTCGCGGTGGTATCCCATCGTTAAATGTAGGTTTGCTCGCACGAACTCTCTCGGCTGCTTCGCACGTGGTGCAGCGAATAAGCGGAGTAGTATCTTCCCGATGCGAATCTCTGAAAACAACAGGAATACACTCCATACGATGGGCCAACATACCCCTCTCTTTTTCCATACTCTCTTCTTCTTCTTCTTCGTTTCCTTTGCGTGGTTCGTTTAGCAAGAGTAACGTTTGCTCTTCAAACAACCAAGACGAGTCTTTCGAAGCTAGTTTAAAGTAGATTAGGCGGTAGGAACAACAATCTGTGCAACTTTGGCGCTGGTAAAGCAGCTTAATTCCCCTTTGCCGTGAATATGAGATTCGAGGAACACGATAAAAGCGAGGCGAAGTTTAACGAATACCGTTGCTTTTTTTACTTGCGAGGGGAACGAGTACGAAGCGACCCTTAAACGTATTTTACGATGCTTCCCAAACTGTGATCAGATATTAAAACGTGGAAATAATTAATTCGTTTATTATAGACGGTCTTTTGTTATTGAAAATTGTCCGCGGCACCGTTGTATTACTTTTTAATCATTCGTCATGCGCGTGATGGAAATGATAATTAACCCTTTGCGGTACAGGATGTAAAATGAAAATACGAGGAAGAAATTCAGTTTTCTGAATATATTTTCCAGTTACAGCAAGTATTACTGTGAATAATGGAGCGTAAGCAAATATTTATTGCTACTTCTAAACGTGAAATGTTAGATTGTTCCTAATTGTACTGCTTTTGGAGAAACATCCAAGATATTATCAAGATATTAATTATATATATTTATATACATAAATATATAAGAATTATATATATATATATAAATATATAAATATATATATATATATATATATATATAAATATATTAGAATTGTATACGTATATATAAATAATGAAGATATTAATTATATATATAAATGTATAATAATTATATATGTATATATAAATAATCAAAGTGTTAATTTCTAAACACAAAATATTAGATTGTCCCTAATTGTATTGCATTTAAAAAAGGATCCAAGATATTAATTATATATATATAAATAATCAAGATATTAATTTCTAAACGTAAAATACTAGATTGTTCCTAATGCTTTAAAGCATAACACCATAACAAGCAACAAGAAAAATGGTTTCTGTCCGAAATCACTGAGCCGCAAAGTGTTCAAATTACCCCATTTAAATAATGCAACCGAGAACTATATTTATTCAAAAATCAACAGTAATATTAACAAAAGTCTCGCGAAGATCCTTTCTAATTCCGCCAATTACGTAACAAAATTTTTACGTCGTCAAACACGCTACGATCTTTGGTTTCTTCCATCGCAACGTTTGAAACGTGCATCGCAAAAATTGCCGCATATTTTGCAAAGCTGGAAAAATTTCGGAATGATTGTTACACCGAATTATCGAAGATGGTTGGCGTTTACGTATCGCAGCCTAAGTAGCTTAGAAATTTCGATCCGGATCGCGGAGCTCCCGCGAGGTATTTATCAAAGCATATCCAAGGAAGCAAGGGCGCGCGGCGTATCAAATTATTATATGCAAATGAAACGCAAACAGCAGCAAATCTGATTCGCTGAAAATTACGTGTCTCGCGTGTAACGGGAACGGACCACGGGAAGAATCTTTCCTTTTGCTCTTCTTAGATGAAGAGCACGCGCCATTGGAACGTGCCGGGGCTATTCGCAACTTTTCACTCTTAATAAACAAGAAAAGTTTCGCTCTCGGCAAACCTCGCCTCGCGTGAGCTCTCCGCGCGTCATGGGAACGGATGAAAGTTTCTCAAAGCGGAAGGAAACCAATATGTTCGAACGTATAGCATTTTTCCTCCTTCTTAGTCGGCGAATACTTCGCTATTTCCCCTGACAATTCCCCTATGCATTTATATTCCACGATGAGATACGTTTACCGAGATATTCGTTGCTTCTGTTCTCCGGTCGAAATCGCGTTCGAAAATATCAAGTTGGCCAAGAATGTTTCGTCTTATGAAAGGAAAGGCTTATTAACCCTTTGCCTTGTAACAACGAGTTACACTCGTGGTGTAACATGTCGGCTAATTACAATAGAAACCCGCTGTATTTATTAGTAAACTTCAATTTATTCTATTTCCATTTGTAAGATTGCAAGACTGAGAACTACTAAAAGTACAAATTACGTATAATATTTTAGTATTTTGTATTTAACACGGTGTTAAGGTAGAAAGTAGCCAACGTTCTATTGAATAATCTTTGAATTTGTAAGGGAAAGGGTTAATCCTCTTGTTGCCATATTTTCTAATTGCTGAGATGTTTAAGATGGATATTTTTATTGCTTTAACAACGTAACGGATATAAAACAATCTATGTTTCAATATAGTATACTATACTATTGTAATATAGATGTATTGCAATGTAATTTGCGTTCCGTAAATATTAATCTTATTCTAAATCTAAATTCAAGTTTCGTTTAATTAGATTCGATAAATGATTTAATTTCCCAACAGAAATTTATCACTATTTCAATTGCCGACAAAATAATAATATTCCTTACGATTAAAAGCAAACGAAACACGATGTAAAATATCGAGTTTCGATAGCTTCGAAGGTTTGCAAGGTTTCCGAGTTCGACTTCGCGGAACGTAGAAATTAGCTTTCGACTAATTTCCACATTTTGGCCAACCTAATATCTCGCAAACGAAGAAGCAGAGCTTTATCTAACCGAAAAGCAAACGGTATTCGAAACGGAGAGCAGAGATAACTTCGAAGCTGCACAGAGAAGTTAAGTGGGCAACGTTATCCGGGAAAGATCAGGAATTTTCTCAAGTTTGGAAACTTTACCAATTGAAATAATAAATTTCTTTCTCTCTTGGCGGATTTTCAAGAACGCTTTACAAACCTTCCATCGCGTTCCCTTGACCGCTTTATACTTGGCTCGGAATTATTTCCTAGCCTTCTTGTTATCCTAATAAATCCTCCACCGATCGCCTCGCATCGGTTTCCAACGGTTCGTCCTCGCCTGTTGATCCTTTTGTAAAGATTCGCCTAAAGCTAACAAAGTCGACGGCAACGCCTAGAGACCTAATTTCCCTCGAAAATCGAATGAATGTTGCACAGGCTAACGTGGATCTACTTTTGGAAAAATCACCAACTCGGGGAGAATGAATATTTGATCGTACAGTCGAGAAGGTCTGAAATTAAGCATTCATTCGAAATTCATTGCTATCGATCCAGCGAGAAGTGCCTCTGCTACACACACACACACGCACACGTATTACTTCCACCGTTTTCTTCTCTTCTCCAAGTCAGCTGTCCAACTTAATGGATCGGCTACGCGACGAACCTGTCGGATATTTTTATTGCCTGTCGTTTATATTAGATCGACTTAGGGTTCCTTTTTTTTTATTAGGAAAACGATACAGAGACTCTTTAGTAGGTCGACTAAAAGATACTTGGATTCGAGTGACTTGGTTTTAGGCTTCGCGCAACTCGAGGTTATTAAATTGAGGTAACTTTGCTGGGTTATTTAAATTCGAGTCATTCGTGCGTTGAAATAATTCGGCTATAGGCTTGCAATTATATGAATCGAGTTACGTAGCTTACAGTTACTGCCATTCGTTTGAATTAATATAAGCTGAGTAATAGATAAATGGTTGAAACTTTCGATTACTCGAAGTCAGGCAATTTTATTTCCAATTTGTATTTATATAGGCGTGGCTAGAAAAAGTATTCGCACACTAATGTATTTATTTCGCAGTTTAATTAAGTTCCACTAAATTTCAGCTACCTATTATTAAATAGTTCTTTAATGCTACTATATAAATTCGTCATAGCGCAAATGATATACGAGATCTGATTAAAAAATATGGCTATGCACTTGTTGTGTCCGCTACAAATCGAGCAATTTAATTTGAATTCACTCGAATCCAAGTTAGCTTAGCTACCCGGAACGAGGCTTTACAGAGAATCGCCAGCCGACTCTAAACCAAAAATAGTTAACGTCGATAGTCTTATAAATTATTTAGCAAATGCAAATAATGGAGCAGAAGTCGCGTGCCGAGCTGAATATAAATCGGACCTCGCGAAAAGCTGTGGAATCTAATAAACGACGGGGAGAGACGAAATTGTAGAACGTAGAAGTTTCCTCGTCGGTTCTTTTTTTCCTGATACAAAGCAGAGAGACGTAGCCGCGGCCCCGAAATAACCGGGTTCCCTCTTTTTCCGTCTATACGAGGGTTGAGTGCTTCGACCTCTCGGCGAGTCGAATACGAATACGTGTAACCGGCCATTGCATTCGGCGAGATAAACCCGGAGGAACGTGACTCGGTCGCAATTTATGGTATCTTCCAGCAACGCTTGTTCCTCGAGGGTGGAAGTTTCACGGGATCGCGGAAAATCGAAACAACGAACCGGTTTTCGTCGTAACGACGGCGTTATTTGCCGCGCCCAATCCGCACGGGGAATATGAATATTTCATACTCACTTGACTTGGTTTACATCTGAATGCCGGTTGATATCGCCGTCTCATACGTCCCGGGCAACAAGCGCACAAAATTCTCACGAACGCCCTGCAAAATAGAAGAAAACTGCGTCTCAGTTCCGTAGTCGTTATTGCTGGCCGAAGATTCGATGCATCTTTCGATGTAGTCGCGAAATTCAAAGTATACGTTTGGAGTGCAATTGCAAGAGTCAAAAGTCAAAGTGTTTTAGGTGCACGTGCAAGATTCAAAGATACTTCCGTTGCAATTACAAGGATACGGTGCGACTTTTTGCGGTTACCATACGATTTAGTATACGTTTTGTACGGTTAGTAAATATTTCGAAGCGTATATGTACTTCTCAATGCTATCGCAATATTTTTCGTTGCTATGGTAAGACTCAAAGTATGTTCCACTATTATAGAGAGGTTCGAAGTGTTTTTCATTGCTATTACAAGATTCAGAATATTTTTTATTGCTATTGAAAGAGTCGGTGTAACTTTACGCGGTTACTAAATACTTCAATGCAATTTTTCACGGTTACTAAATATTCTAATGTAGACTCGTAGGCTTAATTATATGGTCGCGTAGCGAGTGTTAGAGGGTAAGAGCCTGCCGTAGCAACAATAAAGCCCAAGGAACCAGTACTTGTTAATTTTGCAGCTGGTCAGCACGTGAACCCAAGATTTGGGATAGTTGTAGCTTCGTTATTCTCGCATGTGATTTCAAAGTCGAGGCGATCCTTGGTTTTTATTGCTGGTTGCCGAGTTCCGGGTAGGTAACGGGAAAGGCCGAGTGACCGTTGACGGGGAAGTAGGAAATTCTAAGGGGCAACATACCCCTTAGCTCTCTCCATTGGGACTCTTCCCCACCATGCGAATATTGAAAAATATAAAATGGTACGCCAGGCAACGAAAGGTCTGTCTGCGTCTATCGCTCGTCGAAAGAATAAAGTAACGTTAAACGAATTGAATTGTATCTTCCTCGCCTCCCCGAGTTCCGGTCTACACTAAAGTATTTTTCACTGCTGTAATTCTTATCTGTAATTCTGTCTCTGCTGTTAAAAGCTTTTCGGTGTCATTTTTCACAATTCCCAAATATTTCGAAGAATTTTTCACCGTTACCAAAAACTTCAAAGTACTCGTCATTACTTTTACGACACGTTCCATATTTTATAATTACATTGGTCACGTTTCAACGTTCAACGGCACATTTGCCGCCTAATATTTATTTACAAATATCACGTGTACACGAACAAATACAACGTCTATGCGTTGTTACGTAAACCGAAGTCCAAAGTTGGTATGAAAATTAGTTTCCCTACGATTCTTCGCGCGTCAAATAAACTTTGCTATTAAATAAACGAATTCGAGTGGCAGTTACGGGAACGGTGACAGGACGTGGGTCGTTTACCCTGAATTACACCGCGCAAGAAAATCCTCGCCCAATAACGCGTCCTCGCAAGTCGGTCACGCGTTCCTTTTTCCTTTTTAATGCCACGATCGCATGACTCCGGCACGTCGGGCGTTTCGAATGCGCCGGTAGAATGTATTTGCATAGGCGTCGTTGCAGCGTGTAAGCGTGACATGCGATCGCCAACGCAAACAGGACGGGGCAACTTGATTTTCGGGGTGGAAAAATAGAAGCGCGTCGCTCGGAGGGCCGTTGCGCAACTCGTTACGCTTTCGTACAATCGGCGGTGAACTGATTCGCGGATAAATGTTGATTCGACGGGATAAAATGAAATTTCCCCGTTGCGCGCGGCCGGCCGCTGATCGAAATTCGTTATCGTTCGATGGGGCGGCGTGTAACAACTCCGCGGTCATTTCAGCGATAGACATCTGCCCGCGGAGGATCGAGTCCTTGATTATCTCGCTTGTTTCGCCGATGAACCACTTATGCGTTGTCGCTTATTGCTTCTGTCAAAGTGCACAGTTCCGCTTGCGCTCTCATCGCGAACATCTCGCAACATGTCGCTCCTTCTTTTCAACATTCGCCCGTTGATTCTCCTCGCTTTCTGCCACTACGCGCGACTCATAGTCGTACCTCGAAGCTTCGACGTCTTCGACGACGCGCGAGTCGAATCGAACGATAGAACGTTTATCGCGGAAGGCGTGAAGAACGACGAAATGGAACGGGAAGAATTCGAACGATCGATCCCTTGCATCGAGAGTTTCTTACGAAAGTACACCTACGAACCGGAGTTCACGTCTTTCGTGATTCTGTACGAAGACGAGGTTCGCAGGCTGGTGCACGTATTGTTGTCGAGCCTTCGACGGTTCGCGTTCTTCCTTCACAGCGTGGACGTCGATTTCGAGATACATCAGACAGCGTCCAACGCGATTCTTCTACTCCCGAACGCGAGCAGTCTTCGCGACAAGTTTTACATCTTGGACCCTTGCGATCGAGGCTGCGTCTTCGTCTCGATATTGATATCGAGCTTCGAGGATGAGAAGAGCTTCCTGGGGCAGGCGGAGATAATCATGCGATCGATGTGGAGCCGCAGAATCTCCACGGCCGTGATCTTGGCCAGAGTAGCCGATTCCGTGCTGGCCGCGGCCAGCACCAGCTTCGAAACCGACAAACTCTGCGCCCCGTCTTCGCCCGTTATCTTGGACAAATGCGGGCGGGAATCTTGGAGCACGTTGAAAGAAATCAAGCCGCCCGAAATGAACGACTGCATCTTGAAGATAGCTTACTTCGAGGAGCCTCCTTACGTGATAACGGTGAACGATTCGGAGCAGCTGCTGGGTTTCGAGGGAAGCTTAACGGAGGAAGTGTTGAAGGGGCAGCGAATCTATCGCGAGAAAGTCGAGTGGAACGATAATACCAGCTACGCGCAGCAAGTGCGGATATTGTTGTACCACGAGGGAATGGCCGACTTGGTTATCGGACGGATTTTGCAACAATCCGACGACGATATCGGCTACTCGGCCACGTACGACATGTTGAAGGTAGTTTGGGTGGTCCCAAGGGTTCCGAACGTGTCTTTGAAAGGATTGGTCCAGCCTTTTCATCCGTACGTGTGGGCGGCTATTGGAGGATCTTTAATATTGGGCAATTTAGTTAGAATCCTGTTAAGCCGCGATCTTTCGTGGCTGGACACATTCGCGCTGATTATCGGCGTGTCCACGGCTAGACGACCGAGCAAACCGTCGAGCAGGATTCAGTTTATTTCGTGGAGCATCTTTGGCTTGTTTCTCACGCAATTTTACGTGGACTCGTTGGCGGATCAGTTGATAAATCAGTCGGACTTGAAGATAGAGACGATGAAGGAGCTGATGTCCTCGTCGTTCGACATCGGCGGAACCGCCGCGTTGGCGAAAGTGTTCAATCGGTTCGAGTCGGAGGAAATCATAGAGAAGATCAAGGAGAAGTACGTGACCTTCCATTTGGAGAATTACTTGGCGCTGTTCGACGACATCTTAGAGGGAAGGAACTCGTCGTTCGCGTTGGTCACCGTGCTAAATTCCTCGCGCAGCGACGCCATTGAAACCGCTCACGCTTACACCATGACCACCGACGTAGTTTGCAGCTTTCCATTGGCTTTGGCCACCTGGAAAGGACTTCCATATCTGAGGACCATCAACGACAAGATACACGATTACATCGCGTTCGGACTGTTCGATTTCATGATCGAATTGGCCATCGCGAAGAACACTCGCGCCATGTTGTTCGCCATTGCAAAGGACGAGGAATACAAAACCGAGCTTCATTTGCAACAATTCGTACCCGCGTTTCTTTTGATCATCATCGGATTCTCCAGCGGTTTCGTCATTTATATTCTGGAAGTCGCGTTCTATCCTTCGAAAGTTCTCGAGTAGCGAGAAATTTTGGCGGATGGTGTTGAGATCAATTAGGATAGATATCCCGATTATTGTTGGTGTCCCCATAACACCGATACTGTAATTATTTTATTCATTGGCAAAGTAATGTACGAGGAATCGTAAGTGAACTAATTTTCATACCAAATTTAGACTTCGGTTTACGTAACAACGCACAGGCGTTGTTACAGTATGTAACAGTATGAGTTGTCTATAATTTATGGTACTCTTAGCCTGAAGAAACTTCCTTTAAGAGGGGGAAGCTCATTGACAAAATACACGTGGCCTGCTACAGCCGCTTGCTTACTTGCATTTTCTAACACAGTGTTAATAATATACAGACGGAATATTCAGTCTTTGCTTTCGATACGCCAGTGTCAGGTATGAATTGTTGCTTTTCGTTTAAATAAATATACTAGATGCTCTTAATATACCAGATGCTTTGTCGTACCGTGCTTTGAAATATATCATACTCAATTGTATTATTAATTATTAAAGTTAAAGTATATGTATCATATCTTTAATCGTCAAAAACTTCATTCCAACGTGCTCGCGTAGAGAACGGCATTGTCCGTCACGCATTGCAGTGTTGTATCGTTTACGCGTAATTCGCGTCGAACTCTGCCGTACAGAGAAACAGCCCCGCGCAAAATTCAGCCGTGCCTAAGAGGTTAAGGTCGGGGAAAAAGAGGGAGCAGGCAGTGATTCTTTTTATACGGAGAGAAGCGGTGACGGCGAAGCGCTCATTAATAAAGTATCTTTTCTCCCGAACTGTCCAAGTAATTTCTATCCTTACAGATATACATATACATTAGGAGGCAATAATAAATAGTCGAATAAAGTTACGCGCGAACCTTAAAGTAACAGAACGTGGTACATCTACCCTGTACAAGATTGAATAAGTCAATCGAATGGTTCGTGAATGACGTTGCAGTCGTGGACGTCGAGTGAAATCGAATCGGTGGATCGTTGGACGCGACAGTGGCGGACAAATTGTCGCGGACGAAGAAAGTATGTCGTCCGAGCGACTGGATATCGTTTTACCATAGATTATCGGCTTTCGCTTTATGAATTATAGGCGGATATTGGATTGCGGCCGAGCGGGTGCGCGCGAGTTAGGCGTGCCGTAACCTTTTTGTCGAACCCGTCAAAGTAGCCGTATCCGTGTCAAGGACGTGCATGATAACCCGTGCAATTTGTACAGTGACGTCACGGTTGCCTCGCATCATCAATTTCGTGGACGTCACCAGCCGTTAGGGGCTAATAAACAGGTTCGAATGGAATGAATTATTGGCGCGTCGCGTGATAAACTTCGCGCTTGGACATAGCCAAGTCTCTTCGATTCGTTGCCGTGGAATTTAAACCGTGCAACGCAGCGGCTATTCTCTGCGGATTATTACGCAAATTCATATTTTTGTGAGCAAGGTTGAGGAAAAGGGGAACCTAAATCGGTGGTTGTTTTACTCTTTATTTTATTATTATACTTAAAAAAAAGGTTACAGCTTTGCTCGTGATATCTGCATTCGTTACGCAACACTCTAATAATTTCCTAGCAGCTAAACTCTTCTTCTAAATCTTTGGATAGAGTTTCCCTTTCGATTCTCAATCGAATCGGCAGTCCTTTCGATTCTCAATCGAATCGGCAGCTTCCCTAAACTTACTATTAATTCAGATAATTCCCATTTTAATTGGCAAAATGTTCATCACGCTTAAAAGAAGCTGCAGAGCTTTGCTTACGAAATCTGCGTTTATTGTACAATACTCTAATAATATCTTAGTACCTAAACTTTTACTCTAAATGCTTGGAAGAAGTTTCTCCTTCGATTCTTGCTGCTAGGGTAGAGCAGAGTATCGAAGAATAGCAGAAAAGCCAGTAAATCCCCGGGAAAAGTGTGTCGATACTTAATTTGGTCGCTGGTATATCGAACCGTGGAAATAATCCTCGTGCGGTCGTTCACTGGCTCGTTCTTCTCCTCGAGCTCGTAATCGAAGGAAGGCAACGATCCTCGCCGAACACGATCTATTACGTATCGTAAAGGGAACGTCATTTCCTTGGCCAGTTTCAGAAGCCTGAATCCGTATGGAAGATGGCCGGGGCCATAAAGACGCTCGCCAATGAATTATAGCTGCTCGTGTAGCTTTTGCAGCTACAAAATCCGTCGGAAAAAGTAACCTAATTACCGGCACGTGTTAGGTGTTAACTTTTTCAGTGCTGCGGACGCGTATACCTTTTCTCTACGATTCGCAAGAAACGTTGGCTTTGCGAGGTGCAAAGATTGTTCGTTTGGTTTCGAATATCGACGGATACCGTTATAGGCTAGCAAATATTTGTATGGTTCACGTTTAGGTTAAGACAAGTCAACTCTCAATTTCGTTTCCAACCGTTTTATCTTCTGTGTACAATTACGCGTACGACCCTTGATTTCCTTACTCTCCAACTATGAATTATACTCTTCATCCTTTCGAACCTTAGGAATATTCAAAAATTCCTCGTGGTCCTTCGCTTCATCCCCGCTACATTCAAACGCAAACTTCCGATCCTTTAAAAGCAATGCAAAACCGTGTTTATAGAAGAGAAGAGCTTTTTTCCGATAACAAAGTAAAGAAGAATCGCTAGCTCTAGAAGCTGCATATAAATTCTAAGTGTCCCTTGTAAGATTTCCGTGTACGAAGTTTAGTAAGAATAAAAATATTTATCAAGCATCGTTCAACAGCGTTTCGTCGACTTACGGCGCGTTAAGTCGAGGGTTCCATTAGCGTATCGTAAAATGAACCAACGATCCCTCGAAATTGTCCGCGACACTCCATTTACGCGTCTACTTCTGCTTATCGTTTTATCAAGGAAATCACGCGGAAGATTTTGCGCGAAAATCTTGAGAGATTTTTCAGCGAAGGCTTAGATCGAAAAGTATCGAGGAATGTAGAATAATTATCGTTAGATTGGCGCATATAAAATTTCCCATTGCGAACAATGCGTAACTTCCGTCATTTATGGTTGAAATATAAAACAGCGGGAGCTAAAAATACGAGCCGACAAAAATTACTTTGGTTAAGTGAAATAAGTAAAAAGGAATCGATATTTGTATCGAATCTTGCTCATTCGAATCTGCGATTTCGTATTCAGCTCCCGTTTCGAGAAGCGCATTTTCCCTTTTCTTAATTTACTTTATTCTTGCTTCATCCACGAGTTGCATTATACTTCGATCAAGACTCGGACGTTTGTTGTAGAATTTGTACGAAATATTTTAAAAGTCGAATAAAAGTACGCGCGAGCAGCTAAATGAATACAACATTTAGAAGCTCATTTGCATAGGGTAACATCTGGGAAACTGGAAACGTTTCCAGAGAAAGTTTTCCACGTTTAATTGGCAATTAAAAAATTAAAAGCAGTTACTTTGAGCAGTCATCTTGAATTGAGGGACTCGATGCAGAAAAAATGGTCGATTAAGTTGCTTGAAATTTTATTGCTATCAAAGGAAACGACGCTTCGAAACTATTTTTTTTGCATATACAAATTTGTTCGCTACAGCCTCTTTATCGTTTTACTCTGCGTGGAATGTTTCATACCTGACGCTACATCTAATCTACGTCATAGTCTACACTAATAGTCTGATATAACAATATAATATCTAATATAATCTATCTAATAATCTCTGTAATAATATAATATCTAATATAATCTAATATAATAATAGTCGACTCGATAATTATTAACTGCTCGATAATATAATACTACGCGACGTTAAACCAGTCATCGACGCTATCCGTGATTTTAATTACAAATTAAGGTTCTACCTTAAAATTAAAACCATTTACGATTTTTCTTACAAACTAAAACCGATCGTAATTCGTCTTAACTTACTAATAATCAGTACAGCGAGTAAAATCATGGAAAGAGTCGATGAATTAGCATCGCAAATTGTCGGAAAAAACATTCATGGCAACCCTGGCGGTATTTCGAGGGCGAATAATTAAACCACGTGAAATACAGAGTAAGTTTCAAAGTAGATTGAAAAAGTCTATTTTCCCCGGACGCGCGAAATCAGGTTTCGCATCGAGCCCTTCGAATTCCATTTCCCTTCCCTTGTTTTTATATTATTTCCTAGATAAATTCCATATTTGCATATCGGCTTGCCGCCACGTTTATCTATTTCTTGAGCAAATTCCCAGTAAGTCTGATCCCCGCGAATTTAAATCCGCTTACGCGCGATCGAAACACGCGCGTCTTCCAAACACGTACTCGTCCAGATATCGATTGTAACGCGATTCCTTCGTTTCCTCTTCTCCGCACTTTCTAACAATTCACATCACTATTATTACACGTGTAGTATTCATATTCGTGGTAATTAATTTATTGTATTCAACGTACGACAAAAACGTTGTCGTATGACCAACTCATAGCCAACATAGATACCGCAGTATAAACATGATAGAATCATCCTGACACAAACACCCTAGTCATAGCTTCCAAGTTCCAGCCTTTCTAGCCTCCTATACCTGCTTACTCATCCTGTCCCCTGCACTTCGACCGTCCGCCGACCATTGCACCTAAAATCACTCACCCTCGTCGATATAAACTCTACGCATTTTGGCCATCACGCCAGATCTCTGTAGTTCGTACTAACGCGCGGAACTTGCCGTTACATTGTACTAAACCTAAAGTCTCTCGAATAAGTGTTGTTCTTAATCTCGCGATCCGGGATTCAACAACGTTCACAAATAGAAGAGCGGTCGAACAATACTATGATTCAAACCGGAACGATTTTTATGCGTTAAATAGTCGTTGAATAAAGTTACGCGCGAACATTAAGGTGGCAGTACGTATGTATGTACGTGGTACAATTTACCGTATTCGAATTTCGTAGGACGACGACGACGACGGCGACGAAAGTTTGCGCCGCCCCGGACTTAAGACTTAATTTGCCTGTTCTTTCGAATTAAAAGAAGCTCTGGAGGAGGTTCGCGTCGGCAAAGGGCGGGCTGAATTAGTTTGCGAAAAGTGGGTCGTCGAAATGAAAGCGGAGGTTTTTTCGTAATCGACGGCGAGCGTTCGTGAACGGATATTAAATATCGGCCTGTTCCTTGCCGTGACACACACACACGTACACCAACACTCGTAATTGCTGACCCTTATTATTTCCAAGCACTCGAATTACGAGCCTCTAAACTGTTGCCGTTCAACCCCGGCCCGTTTTCAGGCCGCCGCAATTTCGTTCGGCTTAATAAACTTCGTTAGTTTGCCATAATATCACCGTGTCGCCCCTCTGTTTCCCGCAAATTTATCCGCCGTCCCAACCGCTTTTTCACACCGTGTCTCGCCTCGCTTTACGTTAAACCTTTCGTTTTACAGGCTCTTTTTTTTTTATCGTACCAACCCTTTCGATGTTTATCGACCATTTTGGCTTATAAATTCTTGGCTAGAAAATCGCCGAGTGTAACGGTAACTGTAGTCAGTCGGAAAAGTCCTGCGCGTATTTTTGCAAGTTTTTACGCCGATGTAATTTGGAACGTATCTTATCGTTAGAGTAATCGATAGGGGATGAAAATTGATGAAACGTAAAATTGCGAACGGATCAAGCTGCTAGACTTGGTTTCGTAAGGGATTTATTGGTTAGGCGAATAAAATTGTACCGTACTGTATTGCTACACTTTCGCGCTTTTTATTAAGTATATATATATATATATATATATATATATACTTAATAAAAAGCGAGAAGGTATAGCAGTATATGTATATATATGAGTAATTTATTTTACTTCAATTTTGTACGAATCGTCTGCTAGAATACACGAATAAAATACACACACACAGACACACATATATATATTATGTTACTACTTTTGAACACCCGTGTTTATATCCACTTTTCAGCTTATTTCTCAGTGGCAACACAGATGTACGCTCGGTTTTGTAACCGTACGTTACAACCCAATAAAATCGTACACATTTCGTATCTAAATCCTAAAAACCCGCAGTTATTTTTAACAGTTTATTTAAAAAAAAATAATTGTTACAAGGAACGATGTACACGCTCGACGACGAAACGTGTTAAGTCTTGGTTTCCCACATTTTAGGGCTACGTAAGATTCGTAGGAAGATTATCCATCGGGGGATTTTAGCGTCGGTGAGATGAAATAGAATTTCATTCGATATTCGATCCGCCCTCTTTTTTTTATTTCTTATCCGCAACGAGGCGACGCGACACGGCGAGGGGATGGATTATATATTCCACGCGATCCCATTACTTCGGCCGAAAGGAAAACAGTTTCCCTCCTCTTCTAAGAGAGACGCGACGAAACTTCGTTTCGATGCTAGTTTATCGCGTTATCGTTGTTTGCTGAACTCGCTCAGCGCGCAGCTAGAAAAAAGGGGCCGATGCGAGATCACCGTGCATAGAATTGGATTTTAATTGCGCGGTAAACGCTCAATGTACAGAGAGAAAGAGGAGTGATTCTAGTAAATTTGCTGGATAATTTTCTGCGGTTACGTTTATGCGATTGACCGGACGCGCGATATTTTCCATTTAATACTGGCGTTCCTATTGTTCGCGACTAGACGACGTACAATGAAAAGCGCGGTGGCATAGTAAAAGCAACGCGGGACAATTTATCGACTGCGTACCGCGGTACAACAATTAAAAGCTCGACGTGTAAACGATACCAGCGTGTATTCGTTCCGTTTTCATCGCTGCAAACCAAGCATGTCGATTTGTGTAACATAATTGCGTAATGCGAGGGCATTTTTCGTTCGACAACTGGTTTACACTCGAAACTTTGTCTTTCCCGTTTTGTCGGTCGATTTCGAATGCAAACGAGTAGACAGTGGATTGCTGTTGACAATCGTTTGTTTAATAAAGCAGACAATTTTAGTGAATTATTCTGCGTGCAGTTGGATTTATCTATCAGAGAAAACGCGTAACTTCTCCTTCGCCATTTCGCTACGACTGCTTTTGGGTTAATGCCAAATTTAAACGGATAAATCGATACGATTTTTGTTAGTACGGAAAGAATATTTTAATAGATATGCAAATATTTGGTACGATTAATTACGGTTTATCACATATCGGTGAGAGAATTTTTAGACACCGCATTAGCAAAGTTTGTTGATAAAAATATCCGCAAATGTGAAAATTAGGTTTCGAGAAATATTAGAAAGTATTGGATGATACAAATATTAAGTAAAGCGTGGTTTATCTCCTCGCAGAATCTCTCTTTCCTCGCTGTCTTCTTTTTAATTATAAACGAACATTTCTATTCTTTTCCTATTCCCATTCATTTCGTATTAGACTTACTTAATTGTCCCACATATTTTGTTTATTTACGGTGCAACACTTCGCACCCAAAAAATATTAGTATTCTAAATTAGTTCCAAGTCGTGGCGTTTGATCGAAAACATTTTATCAGTAGTTGTAAATATGAAGAACGTATACACACGTTTCACTTATATTTCATTTTATTTTATTTTATTTATTTCTACGGGCAAAAGCCCATTTTATGTAAACAAAGATAACATAAAGTTAACGTAAGACAACATAAACAAAGATACAAAGATCAATGAAGTTTCTGAATTGGGGATAAGATATTGGGCAACTATTTTAATGGGTTATCACTTGAGTTTTTATCGGAGCGAGTAATTCATTTATATTTCCTTCGATCGTCGACTGAGTGGATGTTTTCGGTTTTTTCACATTTTTTCCCACGTGGAATTATGTCTTTAATGTTTCTTTCTCGATTCTATTAATAATATCTATAATAATATAGTAATATTTTTATAGATTATTTAAAGTTTATTACTAATACAGTGGCGAGGAACTAATTAAGCTAGACTATTGGATGAATTATTTCTTAACGATAGATACGGCTATACAACTTAACAACTTAAAACAACTCTGCAACAACTTGTCACTACCACGTCTTATCAACTTCTTCCTATTTCTGCTAAAAACGTCCCCTTTTATCAGTTTCTACTTCCCCACCACGCAATCTTTCTTCAGACGCGTCTATGCCGAAATATGGTCATATTCGCTTTCTCTTACTCTTCGCACGCCCTTTTCCAAGAGAACCTCGAGAACGTTGCTGGGCCCGCTGACCCATTTGTTTTCCCCATCCCTTTTAACCTGCAAGTCACTTTCACTTTAGATGACTATGTGTCATTTTCATGATACTACAATAATTAACCCCTTGCACTACTCCGAAACACTGAAAAAGCCGTGCCAAAATTGTCCGCCGGAATGGACGCGGGAGGAGCCGAGCGGCGGAGCTCGAGTGGCGCAATTTGAAACACGACACCTTACGACTGAGTTACATAGTCCCGCCATAGGACCACGAGTCAAACTCGTGATATTCATGTTTGGCATGGAATTGTAGCAACGAGTCAAACTCGTGATATTCAATTTTGGCACAAAATTTTCATCACGAGTCAGACTCGTCAAAGTAGTGCAAGGGGTTAATAGTTTCCACCACGTCGATCAATTGTCGTCCATTTACCGTTTCTCCTCGCATCGTCATTACAAAATTGCAATACCTTCGTGAAAATTCGTCTCATCCACCGAAGTCTTATTAAGAGCAATCGACGAATTCGGATTTCTATTCCAATCTCTCCCTCTTCTCTTGGAATTCTTTCGTCGCGCGAATACTCCTCCAACCCTTCTACACCGAAACGAAGGAAGAACGGTGCATCGACTTCGGACTGGACGCCTGGCATCGACGAGCGATGGATCGTGGCTCGAAAGAGACCCTTTAAATCGTTTCTCGGGGCATTTCACCGAGAATCGTTTGCCCCTGGAACGAACGTGGCCGTAGAGGGTATGAACAAGGGGTTGCAAACGTGCTCTGCATCCAGTTTCACGAGTTCGCGAGTCCTCCTTCTCTTGTTTCCCCTCTTTGTGACCGTTCGCTGGTCCCGGTGTCGGATTCGTCGAGTGGAATTCTTAGCCCCGCGTTAGCATTCGCGGGAAATTCGCAGCTAAAGCGTGTTGAACGTTTGATTAACACTAGGTTTACGGAACTCGTCGCGTTGACGCCGTTCAGATTTCATACCTAAAATCTACAATTTTAAGTACATATACAATTCGTCGAATTCGTTAATCTTTCCGACTAATAGATTCACATGGAGTAACTTTGTCGCGTTAATTCTTTCGCTACGAAGCACGTATATACACGTCTTGGAAAACTATTGTTGATTTTACTTTGAATGGTGTTTGGGTATTTTGATCGTTCTTAGACTAGCAGGCATAGGCATACCTGGAGCTGGGTGTCCGAGAGACAGCATGCTTTCTGACCTTTGCACATTTGGTGCGAAGGCTGAATTTCTCCATTAGTACACGTACATTTTTGGTTTTTGCTTTCCCTCCCTGACCGTCGTTTTATGGCATGGGCCATTCTTGTACACGAGCCGCACGTTCATGCAGGCGATTTTTGTCACTTCACTGCGTTTCCTCAGCAAGGAAACATCAACCAGCTTTGTATTTAGTTTTACTCTTATTAAACGTTTATTTTATTTCGTTTCAATAAAAACTATATTTGGAAGCTAATCCCAACAACTATAAACAGTCGTTCATTAACGCTAGGTTTAGGGAACTGGTCAAGTTCGCGCCGTTCAGATTTCATACCTAAAATTATACGGACCATAAATATTATTTTTCAGTACTTTATGTGTAACTTTAATTAATACGATCGTATGAATATGTATTCCACGTGATTCTCTTAATCATCAACCTTCTACGTTCGAATATTTATACGCGGTATACGCATTTTTCCGGAAGCCTGTCGACGTATACACGTAACGTTCGTAAGCCTAGTGTTAATCGGCTCCACTATCCCCCAGACGATTTATAAAAATTGGTATACTTTAATCCTTTGCGGTGGAAAATGTTTTTAAGGTATTTGACAATTAGAACTTGATAATTAAAAATTCACAATTGTTACTTATTTCCTGTGACTAAGAAACGTTATATTCTATAATTAATATTTGAACGTACTCGTCTAAATTTACCCTCTTCATTTCGTTTCAGTAAGTATTCACGTTTGGCGCAAACTGGCAACACCAACTACCGGAATAAATATTCCCCGGCTGCTTTCCCAGTGCAAAGGGTTAATAAATAATCGTCTAATCTTCGTCGGCGTACATGTACGCGTACGTAAGTATACACACCCGTCGTAGCGAAAACGTTAAATGTTGTAGATTAAATTTGCGACAACGGGGGCAAAGGGAAAATTAATATCACCTTACCAAAACCCATTGCCAAACACGCTCGAAATAAGAAACGAGAAATAAGAGATTTTCCGCATACGGTCGCGACAGAATGGCGTCGAAATTTCGCGACCTTCTCCTATCCAATCGAAACAATACGCTTCCCTTATTTTACTTTTTTTCACGTCACCGTGGCTGGCTGCATTTCCGCAAGAATTCCTCCAACGTTCTCGAGCATCATCGAGACGGTACAAGTGGAATATAACGAGCCGCTTGTTTACCGGATTATAATATTACGATAAAAGAATTCGGTCGTTATCCTCTAGCCGCGAGCACTTTTTCCAGCGTTCGATCAACGTGTTTATCGCGAAAACGAAATGCCCCGAAGATACGTCCCGGGAAAAAGGCGTCCGACGAATAGACTTGCGATGCTATTCATAGTTTACCGTGTTTTTTAGAACGATTCCACGCCGCCTCGTAAAAATTGGCGACGCGAGGGGAGAATAATGGTACGCGCCGATGTTTCGAAAAATAACACTACGAAAAGTGTATTTGATATCGTGTAATGGAATTCGAAATAATTCACGCGCGCGGTGATCAAAATTATGGGTTTACCTTTGACGGAATTTTTAGCAGAGTTTCTCTAAAAGAAACGATTAAAAGAAATAATTAACCCCTTGATCTACGAATTTTTCGAACGCTACGCATTAGAACGTTAGCTGATTTCTATTTGAACAATGCGTCGAATGTAAAGCATTAAAATATTGTTGGCAATTTGTGATTGGTAGTCTTTAATCGTACAAAGTGGAACTGTAGTTGTAATTTAAATTAATCTATGGGAAATTTTGGTGTTTTTGTGTCGTAATTATGCTGTAGTTTGCACCGCGAGTGTAACTCGTTGTTATAAGGCAACGGGTTAATGCATATAATTCACTTAATTTTCCCAGTTGTATCATTGATTATTATGAAGTATCTCGCAGGAGGAATTATTCACGAATAGACTGCGGATCTTTGCGGAAATTTATATTCTTGCGCAAGCTTATATGCAAGTTTATTTGTAAGCTTGTTATCTATAAGCTTATACATAGGTTTATTTATGAGCTTGTTGTCTACAAGCTTAACTAAGGATCTTAGAATATCGTGTAGTAGTAATTAGAAGCTTAACTAGGAATATTAGAATATCGTACGGCAATAATAATTAGACTGCGGCGGCCATTTAAGTAAATTCGTATTAAAGAATTTATATTAAATCTGGGTAGAGGAATTTTGTTTCATCGTCTAAATAAAGTTGCACGTTACGCGCGTTCTTTAATTTTTTAGTACATTTAAATTTCCCACAAATGCATAAAAATTCGCAGTCCAAAAGTGCACATAATAAACCCTGCGAATTTGTACGCATTTACGAGAGAATTAAATACAGAATTAAAGCGAGGAATTTGTAACGTTTAGGGGTGGAAATGAATCCCCATTTAAATTACATTTCTTTTGACTGCATTAGCAAAAGAATTAAATTACACGAAACTGCGCAGCTTAATAACGAGTAACATTATTAAATGATAATAATAATAAAAGACTGTATCGTATTTCTTTGACTGCGAATCGTATCGCAGAGGTATTAGCAAAATTATTAACTTGCACGAAACTTCGCAGTCGAACAGTAAGTAATAATATTAAATAGCAACGGTAACGATAACAGAAGACTGTATCGTAGTTCCTTGACTGCAAAGTGCATTGCAAAGCTATTTAGTTGCAAGACTATTAATTTGCACAAAACGTTGCAGTCTAATAGTAAGTAATAATATTAAATAGCAACAGTAACGATAACAGAAGACTATATAGTATTTACTTGACTGCAAAGTGCATTGCAAAGGTATTTAGTTGCAGAACTATTAATTTGCAACAAAACTTCGCAGTCTAATAACAAGTAATAATATTAAATAGCAACAGTAACGATAACAGAAGACTATATAGTATTTACTTGACTGCAAAGTGCATTGCAAAGGTATTTGGTTGCAAAACTATTAATTTGCACAAAACTTCGCAGTCTAATAATAAGTAATAATATTAAATAGCAACAGTAACGATAACAGAAGACTATATCGTATTTCCTTGACTGCAAAGTGCATTGCCAAGGTATTTATTTGCAAAACTATTTATATTTGTCCAAAAGACACCAAAGTATATCGCAGAGGTTTGCAAGATTATTAATTTGCACGAAACTTCACAAGTAATAATATCAAATAGCAACGGTAACGATAACAGAAGACTATATCGTATTTCCTTGACTGCAAAAGACTCCAAAGGTTTGCAAAATTATTTATTTGCACGATTCTTCGCTGTCGAACAATATTGCAAGCGGTAATATTAAATAGGGA
Source organism: Eucera pruinosa (assembly GCA_028830335.1). Taxonomy (NCBI): domain Eukaryota; kingdom Metazoa; phylum Arthropoda; class Insecta; order Hymenoptera; family Apidae; genus Eucera; species Eucera pruinosa. The sequence goes on from JAMYCR010000006.1 coordinate 17,028,205, forward strand.
TAGTTTAGCATTATACGAAACGTAAAACTGAACACGTTTGCTTCTCGGTGGTATAAAAAATAATATTCGTATTAACAAAATTTGCAAAACTGTCGTATCTGTAGTTTAAAAATGTATTCTTCAAAAAGGTATAATATAATATCAAAGGTATAAAATAATATAATATATAGTATAATATAATATCGCTGATACTAACGTAAATATAATAAATACGCAAAGTGCGAAAACTGCGGAGGAAGTATTAAAATAAATATTGCACTATCGATGAAAAATATTCGTATAAACTACTCGTACTTCAAACGCGATGAGTTTCCTTTTCAATTAATGGCATAACAAGTTCGGTGGCCGAGTGGTCTAGGGCGCAGTTTTAGTTCAATTAATGGCAACTGGCTCGTTCCATGCCGAATCGATCACTTTTCTCTCCGCGTCAGAGATTTTCTTCGCGTCGAAATATACCGTAAAAAGAGATTCCAAAGTACGTCGCAAAGGTTTGCAAAATTATTCATTCGCACGAAGCTTCGCCGTCGAACAATATCGTAAGCAGCAATATTAAATAGGGATAGTTGAGCATTATACGAAATGTAAAACTGAACGGTTTGCTCGTTGGCGGTATGCAAAATCGAGAGTAGCTTAATAAAATTCGACCCAGAAACTTGGCCAATTAACTCTTCGGTGCCGTTGAAGTGACTCTTTCGAATCCCAACGGTCCTATTATGAATCTCGGAAGAAGAAGTAGTTGCACGGTTGATTCCTCGGTCTGAAAGCTTATCCGGTCTCTCGGCCTCTTTCGATTCGTCCCATCGAACGAGGAAATATTTATAAAACAATTCTATAGCCTCCGCGTATTATTTGTCCCGCTTCTATTCCAATGAATCGATAAACTGTTCGGCAGGCAACGTATCAGAGGACTCATCTTTGCCTTGCATTATTCAAGCACGCTTTTAATCGTTACTCGAGGTCTTGAATTTCAATCGGCACGAAAGTGGGGAAATATTTGAAATTCGCCGTCTCGGGCCGGCGCAGCTCCGAACGGGACTGTAAAATAAATCCGATCGGATCGAACGTATTAACCCCTTGCACTACGATTATTTCCTTACCTACGTACGCTAGTATTGTAGGATGTGAACCTACGATGTGGGATTTGTGCGAAGGTTGTGTTAAATAAATCAGCTCTCTCTAATATGGATAGATATATATTTACTCTTAATATTCTGTTGTTGGATACCCACCCGATTATCTTACTGTAAATATGTACAAGTTGACAACTAGATATCATTCAGCGCAATGTCCCTTCACAGATACCCTTACTCATCCTATGCATCATCCTACGACCCTTAGTCATCCAGTGCATCATCCTACGAACCTTAGACCCTTAGACTCTTACCTAGTTCCACTCTATCCCTTCCCCGGCTCCCTTGCAAAATACTCCTGCTTTATATATATTTCCGGAGCAGGCCACAAAATTCAGTTTTTAAGCAACCACGCGTAACTGTAAACCGTCTCGAGGACACTCTGTCCAGCGATCATATACCTCGAATAAACCTCTTCGCGGCTAATAGTTGAACTCGATTCATTTACACGGAATCCAACACTGTCTCTTCGCTTGCAACTCGCTCGAACTTTGTCCTCTCACTGTCGCTTTCCATCCGTTCAACCCCCCGTCTCGCGCGGTCACTCTCTTGCCGAGGCTCTCTTTGTCACTCCACTAACACTCTTCATGCATCCTAAGGAAAACATTCGGCGACAGGCACTCAAGACTTTCCAATCATTCCAAAACTCTAACACACAGACCCTCGACATTCGTAGCTAGCAGTCGTACCTTATTCATACCTGAACCCCAGGGGGCCCGGACCCAGGTCTGGACGTCGACCCCCTACAGTATTAGCTGGTTACTGTTTTTATATCATTTAACTTACAAATTATTTAAATATCGTTGGCAATTTTCACTTAAGAACCTGCAAACTTGCAAGACCAAGCTAAAATTTCAATTCAAATTCAAGTCCACTCTCGGTAATATCTGGTTTTGTTGAATCTAAGCCGTAATTCATAGAACGAGTGTAACTCGTTATTGTAGGCCAAGGGGTTAACTTTTCGAAGCTGGTTGTTCTTCGTCGAATATTGGTCTCTTCGAAAAGACGCGAGGCATTGATTCTCTGCACTTTGTCGCGTAGTGTACGCGATGCAAGATGCGAGCCACGTTCAACGTTGCTCCCGCTCCCGGCGCGCAATTTACCATTATCACGTTGATTATCCACCGTGTTTCTCGCGTTTGACATTTTTCCGCCTCGCATTCTGTAACGTAATAGCTTCGGCGCGTTCCCCGAGATCTCGTGGCTTTCGAATTTCACGCGAAAATTGCGAATTCTTCTTTGCCCGGTAATTACGGGCAAAAATCTTCCCTTCCCTTCCCTTTTCGCGATACAAAGTTTCGTTGCGTGTCTCGCAAGATTCTGAGAAATCGCGGAGGACAGTTGGTTGCTGGCGAGGCTCTAGTTCGGAGAAGAGGGAATTTAAAAATGAATGGGCTCAACGTTTAGAGGCGAAACTTGGCGCGTGAAAGTTAATTAGGCTCGAATTTAATCGGTGCACGATATTAATAATTTCCTATTGTTGGATTATCATTTTATTCTAACGCAAAAATAAACTTTGCGTTGAGAGACACTGGGTCTGTAATAAAGGAAAACCTCAACTCTATTACCAGAGTCATGGGCCTCTGGCCCATGTGTCTAGGGGCCTGTGTGACAGACACGTTGCAGACCCAGGCCGTTATTTTCCTTCTGAATTGGGCGCCACGTTTTCTACGCGCTTGAGAAAAGCCCTCACTTTTAGTTCGTTCTTCGTAACGTTAAGACGTCCTTTCTCGTTACTAAATAAAATCATAGCATATAGAATAAACCGTATTTTAATTAATTTAACCCCATATCCTAATACCAATGGTTAAATAACACTCTTCTCGGATTGTGCAAATTTACCTCTCTACAAATGAAATGCAAAATCTGATAAAAAGAGTCAGCTTATCGAAAAATCGAGGTACACGTGAATACTTTTTGTTGTAGCCACTGTATAAATTCAATTAATTAACTTCTTTTAGCGATTTATCGTTTAAAAATTACCCTTTCTTAGGATTGTATTAAATAAACGAATTCAAGTGGCAGTTACGGGAACAGTGACAGTACTTGGGTCATTTGCCCTAAATCCATTCATTTAAACCGCGGATTTATTATAATACATTTACGGGGAAAACTCAAATGTACCAAAAATTATTATACAACGGTTTCGTGTACTTCCTACGCGAAGCTCCGCTGCACTTCGTCGCGAACAACGGCTAAAAGGGTTACAAGAGAGAGAGAAAGAGAGAGAGAGAGTTCGCGGTGGCAGTAAAGTTGAGACAAGGAGAAATCTCGGTTTTGGGAAGCAATTTGGGATATGGACCGAGGCACATCCCCGCGCTGCCAATTCGATGAAAGCGTCCTTGGCTGATTAGCGGAGGTTAAGGTCAACGGGATACTTAAACCGGGTCAGAGAGTTGCGACACGACGAGGGATGAAACTGTTGGAAATAGACGGACAGGGAAACTAGCAAGGGATCTACTAGGAGGGAAAATGCAGGGCGTAACATTAATCAGGATTTTGGGGGATGCAAGGGAGGGGGGGAAGAAACGTAGAAACGCCCTCCCTTCCTCCCCTCCCCCACGGAAGTCGTCGTCTCCTGTAAACCGTGACTTTCTCCCTGTATCCACAGAAAGCGAACTTAGCCACTGATAAATCCCACCCGCTATCTTAATCTCTGATCCCCGCGTTCTTCCCTTCTTCTTCGTTCTATCGATCTCTCGCGTTTCGTTTGAAGTGGCGGAAGAAGAGGAGTCGCGTTGATTCGATGTTCATTGAAACGCAACGTCGTGTCAATCCTTTCCCTTGACACTTTATATTTTGTTCGATTTAGTAGCGAGCCTAGAAACTACTTTTTCGCGTGCTTAAATTTCTCGTAAACGGAGCGAGATGGTGGAAAATTTACGCGATATGAAGAAACACGCGCGGTACTTGATAAAGTACAAATTATTGTATTTGGAGGGTGAAACCAGATTCTCTACTTAAGTTCCATTTCTTTAATGTTCTTCTTATGTATCACGCGTAACATGTAATTTGTTACGTATTCTACTTTGCGTAAAATCCGCAATTTACTCGCGAAAACGATTATTAATTTAACAAGGGTTGCTTTAGATATCGACTCTCTTTAAATTCGCCTCCTCAATTTTTCGCCAAACGCAAGATATTGAAATGCTACGCGTCACGCGTACTTTTTATACGCATACCGAAAGATTTAACAGAAGTTAAAGGTGTTGAATCGAACTTTCCTTACAAGTACCGCGTACATTTATTTTATTTGCTCCAAAGTCTCGCGCCGCTGGTTTGTCGCTTATAGAGCAAGGGGTTAAAAAGGAGGGGAGAGGAAAAATCGAAGAGTCAGCGGAAGAATTCGCGAACGTAATCAACAAAATGTCGTAAAAGCCTTATCTCTGTGTAAGTAATTGGGCGGAAGGGGAGAAGCTAGTTTTCTTGCGGGACGCTTTCATTACCGGCGAGCTTTCCATCCCCCTGCAACGGAAAAAGTACACTTTTTCCGCTAATGGATATTGTTTAGCCCCGTACATCTTATTAACACGTTACTGGTCCAGTGGATCGCGGAAATTCTTACCGCAGCTGTAAAAGAATACCATCGCACGTCTGGTTTGGGTAGCGATAACAATTTTATTTCTTCTTCTTTGGAAGTGCACTAAACAAGTCTTTCCAAACGTAGGGAAATCTTGCGGAGATCATTATGCAAATTCGTGTTCCTGTTAAATCTTTTAATGCCGTGGACGCGTACGTGCTTTGGCGAATGTTTCTGATTTATAAACGCAATGCGAATAGATAGATAGATTTTTGTTTATTGGTTTCCCATATGGATTGCAAGAGTTTCGTTCCCTCTATCCTCCCATTATAATATATATACATTTAAATATAAATATAAACATAAAGCAGTCAAAATAAAACTAAAAGCTACGCGACTAAAAACGACGAATGTTTGAAGTACGTAAACACGTGCTGATATGTCTATACTAATAATCGACTCGCAGAAATACTTTATTCAACGCTGCGCGAGTAAACAATTATAAATAGTAACTTAGTATTCCACTCGCGTAAATATTTTACTTAACCCTGCGCAAATAAACAAGCATTAGCATGCTAAATTAATACCGTTAACATCAACGTTCTTAAGATCTTTCTTCCAAACGTGAACATTCTTAACATTAGCAGTCTTAATAACTCGTTGGTCGAAGAAATATTGGATAGCCGACAAAGTATCCGCCGTTTTTCCTATCCCATAGACGAATTTTCCCGTCGCTTTAAAACGTTACCGAATAAATCTCAGCGAAGAGGAAACAATGTTATCGGTAAACTCGCGCGACGCGAAAAGTAGATTTGCGCCGTGTACGCGAATTCGCGTGGCTCGAATCGACCGTTCGATCGACGGAGAAAAGAGGAACGGAATCCAAGATCCGAGGGAAGCTCCATCAAGGGAGAAATGCTTGGCCCGTTAACGAAACCGGAACCTAGCGTGATTTCCGGCCGTTGTTGTCACTGCAGGGCGGAAAGGGGCGTTCGTTCCGAACAAGCGGAAGATTCTCCTCTGATTGGACTGACGCTCGTAAATGAGCTATCGGAGTTTACGTTCTAATGACAACGAAACGTGCGCCGAATGCATTTCTGGGCTGCAATCGGGCCAGCGTGCGCGACATACCAAACCGGAAATCGATGGCCGTGGAACACAAGGGTGGCGGCGGCGTCGCGATGAATTTGCACGCGCAAACGCCAATTGCCCGGCGGATCCGCGTTAAAAAGTTTATCGCGGCCCGCTCTGGCAGCCGATACGCCACCGGAAATGCACACTCGTGACGCTCGTACTCGTTCAAACGCGAACGGCATTAAACGATCAATCGCGTTAACCGTCGGCGCTGTATTTGCTGCTGCTGCTTCTGCTGCTGGATGACGGGGAAGAAAAAGAGGCGCGCCTTTTCGCGAATCGCTTCAGACGCTCGTTCGTCGTACGGCGAAACATATATCAGCTTACAACGCGTACATTCGTTTCTGTTCTTATAATTATTTACTCGTGCATTCGGGGATAGATTCGATTAATTAAGGCCACGACACTTTGGTCGATCACATTCTTGAATCTTTATAGCGTTTAATAGAATTTCTCTCGTGTAGAATACCTAGAACTTCGAAAGCTTGTATACGTATTAATACGATTCGATAGGAGAATTGATCGAAGATTAACTCCTTATAGTTGGATTCAAAATTAGCGCATCGTAATCTTATTAGGAGGCTGCAGGTAAATTGATTGTCATTGAAATTGTAGGAAATTTCAAGGGGTTAAAAAGTACGAGGCGCGCGTATTATGCAAAGATACGTAAAAATATTAAACGCAAGGCGCACTTGACGCGATTCGATTAGAAGATTTGACTGCATCTTTGGATATCCTCCCGCTTTGAATGGACGAGCCAGCAGAACAAAAATTCCACGCGATCGGAAGATATTAATGGACGATCCATTAGAAAAATGACGAATGGAAAAGCCAATCGCGGGACGAGTGAAATATCATGTACCCTTTCTCAATGTACACTATATACCCGAACCCGTTTTTTGTTCATCCCTATACTAAACCACGTCCTCGCAAGAGAGAAAGAGTACCGCGATAAATCGATGAACGTGTAAAAAACGTTTCGACCAACTAATAGCTGGGGCAAACTGCCGAGGCAATCTAGAAGAGGCAAGAAACCTCGTTACGTCTCGAATCCCGAGACGTCACCGTCCGACAAGAAGAGCCGAGTTTCACTTGACGTCATCAAACACCGCAACGTCCCATACGAAACCCTTTTCTCCCCCCATTTTTATAATCCCCCTCTTTTAATGACGTCAAATATCGCAACACGGTTTTCCTTCCTTTCTTTTTTTACTTTTTTTATTATCGATACAAATGTAGGAGGAGGAGCGTAAAATTATCCACTGCGAAGAGAAAGCATGCGTGGTCTGGCAGCTGCAACGAGGCGCGAAGATTAACGCGACGCTACGTCTGTCGTCGAGGTACTCAAAGGGTCGATTTCACTGGTTTTATTTACGTATTGTTATACAGTATATTACAATATTTCCTCGCGCAGAGGTTCGTCGTGCCTTAGGTTTGAAAAACTGGTGACTCCGAACCTTCTTGGTTCCTTTTTATATCTGTAGGTTGGGGGGAAAGTGTAGGGGTAGGGGTTTCTGGAATTTGGGTATGGTGGTCCGGCCGTGGGAAAGGGAAACGGGGTGCTGTATGGAGATTCCATCGGTGAAGGCCTGATGGAGGAAAAACAGCGAAGGCAAAAAGGAAAGTCTTGTAGGAAAGATCAGTTACCTAATTAGGATGGGAAAGATGGAAAAATGGCCGGATCTATAAATTGTCGGGGAAAGGTTTTAAGGGATGGACGGAACGGTTTGGGATCGCAGGTTAATGAGGGATGTTGATAAGCATGGGTCGACACGTCTAAATCGTGGACGTTGCAGCCTGCTGCATATCGTGTTCCAACAACGACGACGTCACCGTGTTGACGTCAGGAGTGGCAACACGTGGCGAGTAAATGCGAGGTAGCTCTCCTCGTTGTGCAGAGTGCGCTGCCGCGGCGAAAGGATTGAGTAGTTTATTCTGTTCGGAGAGAATAGAGAGGCAGCCCTTTACACGAGAGAGAATAGGGGACGAACACGATAGGGGATGGGAAGAGGTGGTTGCAAAGCGGTTGGTTGCGTGGGTCGGCTCGATTTATAGCTGGCCTCTGACACGCGGAGGGAGCCAGCCAGAGGATTCAATGATACCACCCCGGAGTGCTTTCTCTTCTCTCTTGCCGCTGCTTTTCGTCTCCTCGCCGTTTCGAGAACTGCAGACGCCGCGGCGCCAACCGTCTCGACGTCGAGGCGAGAGACCTTGGCGACCGGTGACCGTGTCTTTTTTTTCTTTCCACCCCCCCCCCCTTACGAATTTACGCCACGCTCCAGTTTTCTCTGTACAAACGGTGGTGACGAGTATGGAAATTCCGCGGCAGTTGAATGGGGACGGTTGGGGAAATTGGTCGATCGTTCTTCGCGTAGGATAACGTTTAACCCTTTGCAAATCGATTTAATATTTGCGTTGGATCGTCATTTTATTCTAACGCAAAAATGAACTTTGCGTTGAGAGACACTGGGTTTGTAATAAAGGAAAGCCTTAACTCTATTACCAGAGTCATGGGACTCTGGTCCGTGTGTCTAAGGGCCTGTGTGACAGACACGTTGCAGACCCAGGCTGTTATTTTCCTTTTGAATTGAGCGCCACATTTTCTACGCGCTTGAAAAAAGCCCTCACGTTCTTCGTAACGTTAAGACGTCCTTTCTCGTTACTAAATGAAATCATAGCATATAGAATAAATCGTATTGTAATTAATTTAACCCCATATCCCAATAATTTGTCTTCGAACTCGAGGACTCCGATGCATAGAATTTTTCGATTCGCAACGTTACGGAGAAAAATTCCGGATCGTTCCTTTAACGAACTGGAAATCGTTTGTGAAACTGTAAGAGAAAAGTTACTTTTCGCTTGGAACAGCTTGCAGTGCAACCGAGTCTTTTCTAAAAAGATTTTGGTTACTGTTTCTATTAGAAATCACTAATGCTGGGCGAAGGATATAAAGTGTATTGATGTTGAAAGCTGTACGACGATTTTGAGAATTTCTACATACGTGTCCCGTCAGTTTTTTTTGTTTTTGGTTTAGCGAGACGTTTGTTTTTGTTTCTAAGAAGAACATTCTAGTCACGGTTCACTTTATTCTTGATATCTGCTAATTCATTTTAGAACACGCGATAGTCCATCGATACCGTTAAATTCAGCAAGCTTCAAGCTTTATACATGTATATGCGTGAAAAGTAAGCAGCATTTAGTATTACTTTTAATCGACTATTTGATTGGACTATACAAAATCGTCTATTTCATATGCAACAACTTCATACAATATTGCGTACTATTTCACAAAAACCCAACAAAATAAGAATGATCCTCGGAACTTTGCGTTCATCTCAACGCGTTCCACAATTTAGAAGCCAAAACGCATCTGCATTTATAGTAGGTTGTCGTAGCAATTAACTACTCGCAAAAATTCGCATTTCACTCGTGATTCGTCAACTTTTGGACCTAATTCCCTTCCACGAATGCTCGCTTAACTACCGCTATATTTCGTATGCCAAAAAAGAATTCGTTCGAGCCAACGCGAACGAATGGATCGCCAGAGGGAATGCGATTCGGCAAAGCGAAAACATTTACACGAGAATGCAAATGTTTGATGTCGGCGGTGATAGCGGGACTTGATAGGGTAATTTTTCTTTGCGAAGCGCCGCGAGCCGCCGTCAATTGCAGTCGTTCGCAACATTTCACGGACACGTGTTGCGCCACTTTTCAATGCAACAATGTAGCCGCATGAATGAACATCGGATCGAATGAATGTTTAACCGGAGAAGCTCGAGTAACGCGTTAAAATTAAAAGGAATTTTCCTCCGTTCTCTTTACAACCCAACGTAAACATTGATAATATGGGACGCCTGATTCTAAGATCTTGCCAAAAATTGGGGAATTTATCCTGGTTAATCGAATCAAGCTGTTGGGACAAAGAAAATAATGTATTAGGTTGTCCCAAAAGTTCCTTTCGACTTCTTCGTTCGTTTAAGGATTGCATTCAATCCGATCATCAAAATTGATAAAGTTAACCCTCTATCCGTGTATTAAATATAATTATACTTTTGCTCGTATCACGAAAGTAAATGAAATTCGGGTTACAGAAGATTAAACGATAGAACACCGATATACTTCTATACGCGTTATTAAAAATCTAGCTATTATAGATATTTATATCGCAGTATTTATTTACAATTTCCATTGTTTTAAAAACGCTGTTGTTTCATGTTAGTAAGAGGGCCAGGTAGCCCTACGATGATTTTATATAAGAATGGATAGTCTATTATACGCTTCTAACAATAAGTGACAGAACGAAGGATCGTGGACTTTGTTGTAAAATCAGTTTATTATATAATACATTAACGTATTAAATAACAATGGATTCGCGTATGCAGTCTATAATGAAATAAGAATAAGTAAAGAGCTATCAGAAACTTTAAACTTTCTGCCTTGCACGCAACGACAGTGACAAGTGTGTCTTTCGACTCTCGGCTATTAACTAAAACACAAGGGCGAAAAACCAAAACCCTTGTCCGTACCACGGACAACCCCTCCACAAGGCATAAGATGCCTGAAAGATGGGAACCATAGGCCGTCGATGCTTGACACATCTGGCATCATTGTTGCATTCCAACAGACTTTGTCGTACATTTCCACGTAATGTACTATTCTTCCACCGAAAGAAGTTACAGCGTGTTTACATTCGTACAGCGTCTTCAGTCAATAGCGATCACTGTCTGTGTTCACACGCCAATCAGCGGACCGTAGCAAAAGTGAGAGTGTAAACACGCTGTGCCTTCTTTCCGTGGAAGACTAGTAATAATAACGTTATTATACTGAACATATGAAAAAGATGTTCATAAATAAAAGAGCGGTTAAAGAATATCGTGCTCGAGAACTGGAACGATCTTTACGTTAAACGACGTTCTAAAATAGTTAACGAAAGTTACTTAAAGCGTGAACCTTAAAGTGGCTGTCCGTTTTACGTCTACCCCAACCGCATTTAATTAGTCAAGTGTGAAGAAAGGGTTTTCCACCGGTGGAGTCGTAAGAACGTGCCAAGGATCCTTTGACCTAGAAAAATTCAGCGCAGATAACCGCGAAAGAGGAGGAAAAAAGGGGATCGGCAAAGTGTCAGGGATGGTCAGAGCAAAATGCAAATTCGACTTTTCACGCGATAACAAAGGGATCGTTAACGGAAAGCCGATCTAGCTCGGTTCCCTTGCTTCGCTTGGCCCGCCTTTTCCTTATTCTTTCCTCGGCTCACTCCCTTTCTCTCTCGGGTCATTTGCGAGTCGGCGAATCGTAATTTACTTTAATGTACGGCTTTGTGCCGTAATTCACCTAGTCAAGAGTTGCGGAGCCATTCTTCCACGTTCGCCGCGGAGCAAAATCGTCCGCGCCGTGGATCGAAATTTGTTATCTTCCTCCGGGGAATTTTGCTCGACCACCGAGTAACTTTTACATCCTGATACGTTGTTGCCTCGCGGATGAATGATCACCTTTCTTCTGCTTCGCCGTCTTCTCCCATTTGTTGGTCGTTGGAATTATAATCGAGACTTTTATGCGGTCGAACGTCACGCTTGTTACATCGGCTGTTAATCCTTTTCCTTGAATTTTATCAACCATCTCGCAAACTGGAACGATCTTTACGTTAACGACGTTCTAGATACAGTTGAACATAGTTACGCGCGAACCTTAAAGTGGCAGTAGGTGGAAAGTATCGTAGTTTACCCGAAAGTATCGCATAAATCGAAACCTGATAGAATCGTACGCTCGCGAAACATCGCGTAAGCAAACGCATTGCGCGGAATGCGACAACGCTTTCTGATTCCGCGTAGAGAGTTGCACAGCGGGCATCGAAGTTGCGCAAACGCGTTGTTCCAACAACCGTAACAGGGATATCAGCGTGACCGCTTAAAATTTCCGTAGATTCGGACGCGCGGGCGGTGGATATATTTAATTCAAAACAACGCGCAAGCCGCTGGGATACGTCGAATTCCACTGGAAATTGCTGCACAACCGCGGCAACAGCTATGAGCCGCGTTAAATGCAACCGGTATTTTACTAAATATCCCTTTCGTCTGTGCACCAGCGAACCAACCGGAGATATACATTTTCCTTTTTCCGTTTCGTTTATTCATCCGCGAAGACGCCGTTTAACGGTTTCGAAGTTTAACGAATCGCGATGGAACGTCGACTACTATCGGAATTAAACCGCGACTCGTTGCGCGCATGCAAATATAACTAAATTTTAAGTTCAAATTTGTCGCATATACAGCGTGAGTTTATTGTATTTAACCCATTGCGGGCGAAGAATATTCTCCGTACTCGCGAAGAATATCCGTAGGAAGCGACGAGCGTGAAACACCTCGACTGGGTTACTCGTAGAAATGTGTGGCAGCCCTCTCGTACCTATCGCTAGAGGGACGTACGAAAAAATAGGGCTTTCTCGAGGGTACTCGTTCCAACTACCTAGTCCATATATTATACTTCCTTCCAATATCCAAACGTCTAAGGCAGAACCTAAGTCTAAGGTAGACTTACCGATGAGTCGCATTGCCAGAAAAGCACCCGCAGCGAGGCATTTCCCTTGCCTCACATCCCCGAAGATTTCGTCAAGCCCACTACTCTACCTACTACTTCCACTGCTACTCGAGATAGAGGAGAGAGAGCTGAAAAGGTATATAACATCATCGCGTCGTATTGTTAGGCAACTAAGCGATTCATTCCTACCAGTTTACCGATTCTCCCACTACTACTCCAACAATAGGGGAATAAGAAATTGTGGTGATTGCGGGGCAAGGGCTATGGCAGGTGCTTTTCTAGCAACGTTGCCGAGGAGTTCACTAGCAAGTCCAGGACAAAACGCACACCCTTCCTTTTTCCTATCTTTCCTCCTCTCCGTCGCGCCACAAGCGTAAACTCGGTAGCTAATTCACCGGATCGAACGGGTAATCGAAAGTTACGCGCGCGTCGATATGCCGTTTTTCCATTCGACGCCTCCTCTGCTCGATAACGTTCCTCCCGTTAACCCTTTGCGGACGAGAAGTAGTAACACTTGTGAGAGTACTTTAGTTTTTAATTCCACGACTTTGAGTTTTCACGCTTTTCAGTTCGAAACCATTTCATTTCCAACGATTTCAAATGTTTATTATTACGTTAAGTATTCGTTGCGTTAAGATTTGTGCTTTAATAGTCGACATGGGTTTGGAAAACCAAAAAATCATTGGGCGATTATTTGTCGACGCTCGTCCGCAAAGGGTTAACTTCCGACCGGGTGTTACGCGGCGATTTAATCCACGAGAAAGCGAATTCTCGCGAATCCGCGTGCACCGCGTCTACAAACAGAGGAGAAAGCCGCGGCGCAGGGTGAATTATTCATCGCGAAAGGTACATTTTCGCGGCGCCTTTGGGGAGGGCAGCGAAGCGGAATGGGGATGAAAAATTTCCGGATAACCGTACGTGGCCCGGTGCAGCAGCCTGGCGCAGCTTTTCGGGGCTGGCTTCACCAACTCCTGCAGAATTAATCTCTGTCCGCTCCGTAATGCCGCCTTTGTGCGAGCAACCTTTAACTCTTGCGGTCGCAGTTTCTTACCCCCCCTCCGGTAACCTTGTATATATATATCCGGGCAACGTTCGTTGGGAACTTTACGGGCTATTTTCCCCGTTCATAGAAACTGCCAAACTCTCGTAATTCGAACTAGGGTAGACGCACCGCGTACTGCCACTTTAAGGTGTTCGCGCGTAAACTTCATTCGACTATTATAGAACGTCGTTAAACATCGTTCCAGTTACTCGTCATAATATTGTTCAACGTATCGTTTATTTACGAACACGTTCTTTTTTATACGTTTGTAGGAAGTTTTAGGATGGTTGTTTATTGATCGAGCGGTACAAAATTTATACTGCGCGTTCTTACAATCTCCGCGACGATGACTTCCCAGTCTTGCTTTTATTTTTTCTGTCTCTCGTGGCGCGCCGTTTCTGCCCTTAAATAGGAAACGCGCGCCCCACTTTTTCTTGGGGAAAAACTCCACTGTCGCCGGTTCTACGGGGCCTGGTCAACGTCACACCGATGAGAGGGTGAGGGTGATCGGGTCTCGCTCGAGTTTGGTCCCGACGCTCGCTGAGTCATGTGAACTCCGAATGTTTTCCTAATTTATGACGGCCCTTGAACGGTTCCGGCCGTCGTTGCTAAACTAGGGTCCCATCGCCTCGTTGTTCCCTGCTCTCTCTTACACGTTCGATATAGTGAATTAATTACCACGTAATTGAAACGGCAGAACAAAGTCCACGGTCCTTCGTACTGTCGAGTAACACCTCGTCGATGGTCGCTGTATTTTCAACTATTCAATCGCGAGCTAATGGGACGATTTTTTTCACTCGCATTTAAACGTAACTTTATTCGCGAATACACGCGATTTAAACGCAGCGCTGCTTTTGCGTGTTCTGGATCCAATTTTGATTTCGTTCCTCGTGACCTTTCGCTTCGATTTCTTGCTAAGAATCCGCCGCGTCTTTCCGTTCGGCTTCTACCTACGCTCCGCATTCTCCTCTAAATGCTCGCCATTCCCCAACGTTCCTTTAGAATCTCTAATACCTTCAAGTATGAAAAGCGAACGCGCGACGTTCCTCTTAAATAAACGCTCAGACCGATTCGCGTCTTCAAACGAATGCGCGGAGAAGCGCTTGGCGCGTTTTAACCCCTTCGCCTTTGATTGCGGGAGACACTTGCATTCCGCGAATCAGAATTATTCGAGTGACTTGGAAATTTGATAGAAATTCTTAACCCTTAACCGTGAAAACTTGGGTTACATTGATTCTACGAGTTTTTGATCGCAACTTTGTCTAGAACTCGCTGCAAAAAAGTCTGAACAAATTCCGATAGCACCTTCGGACGTTCTAAATTGGGAACGAAGAGGAAAAATTCAGCAATAGTTTATTTAGGTGTGTTATCGTTTCGATTACGTGGTATTGCAAAGAAACTGCTGAAACGAAACTCGTCAAAATATTAAATATACTTTCGTAATCGTTGAATTATACACTGTCTTTCGTAGCTTAACCCTTTGTCCTAATCTCTTGGCCTAATGTTAGCCTAATCTAATTATACTAAGCGCGTGGTGTTGCAAAGAAACTCCTCTAATACCTATTTTCACGCAAACTCGTGAAACTATTAAATCAGCGTTCATAATTACCGAATTATACGCTATTCTTCTCAGCTTAACCCTTTGCCCTAATTTCTCAACCTAATATTAGCCTGATCTCTGCGAATAACCACCGCAAACTCTGCATTCATAGTTGGGGACGCGCGTCGATATTCGAATGGCGAATTCAAACGAACATAATTAACAATACGCCTCTCCCCGATCATGGATTAATAAGGAAGCCAAGGTGGATTGCGGAGTTAATTAAAGGTTAGGGATTTCCATTCCCAAAATGCTGGATTGATCGCTGCGAAGGTGCGATTAGCTGCCGTGAGCAGAAGTTTGGTCGAGCGTAGTTCGCCATCTTCGGTAATAAGCGGTTCGAAAGCTGCAGCCTCTCGATAGTTCGCCAAACTTCTCGATGATCTTCGATTATCCGTTCTCACATTGCTCGGCGCGAGTCAACCGGATGATCGCTCGCCAATCCCGATGCCTGCGTTTTAACCCTTTGCGGACGAGAGAAAATAATACGTAACAAATTTACACTCAATTACAAATCTATCACGGACATATTTAATAACGCTAAACGAATTTTCGCTGAATTATTATCGAAAGTGCATATTAGTGTCACTAATCCAAATTTGCTGCTTTGAAAACCGACATTTATCCATAGAATCGAAAAACTTTCGGCGGCTATTTGTCGACGCTCGTCCGCAAAGGGTTAATAAACCTTCCACCTCCGGCAAATGATCCTGCAACATCGAATCCCTTCCCGTCCCTTTTTTCCCCCCTCCCCCCCATTAAAACACTGCATCCGCCGAAGTGGAACGCTAGAAAGGGGTGAAACGGGTATGCACAAGTAGACGGAGTGCAAAGTTTGCCCAATGAAGTTGAAATGGCCGCACGCGAGAAAGGAAAAGAAGGGAATTCGTTTTAGGGAACACCTATACTAAAAGTCCTCGGTCGAATTGCTGCGAGGTATGCAGATGTATTTCGTTACTCCGGCCCAGAATGCAGCCTAGTTTGCAGTGTAAACTTTTAATTGAACGTCGAACTGCGAGAGGAGTTCCCCCATTTTCGGAATCTTACGGTTCTCTTTAAAGTAAACGAAGAAAAATCACGCTACCGTTTGGTTCTGTTTAAAATTGAAGAGAATTAAAATCAAGGGAATGAGACGAGCTACACTGTCGTGATATCGTTACGTCATAAATTTAAATATATAAATCTAATCTGAAGATTTCAATGGTTATTAGTAGCGTCTCGATAGTAGGAAGTAGTTAGTATCGAGATATAGTCAGACACAGAGGTCTAGGTGCGCCTAAAAATTTGAAATACTTAAAATATACCAGAGTTCCGATCACTTTTGGAACATTACCTTAGTTATGAATTACACGTGCACTCGTTATTAAAAACCGGTGTCGCGTGTTTCATTTTGTTCGCAACAAAATATTAATTCATTCAATAAATCATTTTATAAAGTAAAATGAAAATTCGACGTCACAAAACGTCACATACGAGTGTTAAAGTTATACATACCTACGCTATTATAGTTTGATATATATATATATATATATTAATATTTACGTTACTATACTTACGTTCCATAACAAGTCTAGCATAAATAAAATTACATTTTGGACAACACTTTTAGCTATTTTTACCAATAGTAATTTTATTTATATAATCAACGATGCTTCCTTTGCAAAACCTTCCTCTATGAACTTTACTCGTTTATAATTTCATATTTCCCAAATTTTCGCCTCGCTTCGATTACTCTCTAAAATACGTCCAAAGTACATTAACGTTAACATTTAAAATACGTATGTAGTACTTTTGTCTGCCGACTGTGGTAGAGCAGATTGTTTCGGTCGATTTTCTAACGCATCGATTCGCGAGTCGACTTTTTCCCAACGATCGAGCATCGCTATTAGCCAGAGAGCGATAATAGCCGATCTCTGGATTTCACTAGGCCGAATTGCTCGTTCCGCGAACGAATGGCCGTACGTACACCGCGCGGGCCGGATTGTTCAAACAAAACGATACCGGCTCGAGCGATTTAATTGATATCCCTGAATATGTATCGCGTTTGATCCCGCCATTAAGCGTTACGAGGGGACCGGCATGCTAGTGGCGCGGGTCAACGGTACGCGCGACATTCGCGTTAAATCCGACGTATAATTCCTGCGTGCAGCCGCTAATGGATTCGAAGTAACCGTTTGGTCTAATTATCGTTGATCGCAGTCACGGCCGGTTGCCGATCTCCGAATCCTTGCGCTCCAATGGAAACTAACTATTCGTGATTTCGCTATTGATCGCTGCCCCGACGAATGCCATCGCGGACAAGCGATGCTTCCCAAACGTTATGTAAACTGATTAACGATGATCCGTGGAGTTCGAATCGAGGACGCGTGGAAATAGACGTTGAAAAACTCTGACCAAAGAACACCAGCGCGAAAGTTAGCGTAAAAGATAGTAGTCACAGGCGTGGAGGAATGAAAGGAGAGAATATTTGCGTAGGATAAATAATACCACGTACCGATACTTTAAGGTTCCCGCGTAACTTTGTTTAATTATTTTAGAACGTCGTTAACGTAAAGATCGTTCCAGTTACTCGTCGTAACATTGTTCAACGTATCTTTTATTCGCGAACACTTTTTTTTATACGTTCACGAGGCTTTAATTTCTTACACGTGTATACAAAAGCTTGAAGCTAGCCGAATTTAATATCATCGATAAATCGTCGGCCATTTCGAAAGGAAATAACGAATAGCAAAGGTAATGTAAAACGAACCATGAATGAAAATCAAATATCGAACGTTCTTACTTCGTTGTTTGGCGTTAAACTCGAGGTCACGCGTAATTAGCTTCGTTCCCGTAACGTTTTAAAGGGTTAAACATCGCGGGGGTAAAATTTTCCATTCGACTGTTGAACGAAATCCACGAACGACGCGAAGCGTGGCCGAAGTTTCGGCGACGCGCGGTTGATGGATCACTGGGCTCCTCGTTACGAATTCCTCGCATACACGAGGTCTCATGTAAAATGCATCGGGCCTCGGGGAGCAGCGGGCGTAGATTTCAACGAGTCGCGTGCAATATCGAAGCAGCCGGCGCGTGGCGCGCAACGTTTAAACCGTTCTCGACGATTTTTCCACGTCAACTCGTCGGCGGATTCGGCACCGAGCGAGCACGAGTTTAACTTTAATTATACGCGAGTAGAGAGCCGGTTTGGCTGGCGTTCGTCGGCAAGCAGACGGGGAAACACGCGGAGAATTAGGAGCAAGCCGCGAGTAATTCGCGTTACGCAAGGGACGTTATGTAAATGGGGTTAGTAATACACGCGGGTGTGTAACTTGTCCTCTCGAGTCCACTTATTACGCCTTCGCTGACAAAGTGCCCCGCGTATATACGTATGTACATTCTCCGTGGCGGGTTAACGGCAGCGAGTTTCCATTCCCGAAGAGTTAAACAGTAACCGCGAAACTGCCCCGCGAATTCAATACCCCGTGGAATTAACGATAAAATGGGAAGCTGTTTGGGGGGGTTCTACGTTGCGGGTATCGATTCGCGACGAGTCGCGGGAGTTTAAATCGCGAACCGATAGCGGTTGTTGCTTTAGCAAGTTTAAAGAGGTCTCCCGAGAACGATCTAGCTGAGATAATAGATTGGAAACTTTGGTAATAATTTAACTATGGAAAGAGAGGGAAAGATTCGAGGGAGTATATGGGAAGTTCATTAAACGGTGTCTTTGGCGAATCGAGAGAGTTTCTTCTGCGTTAATCGACTTTTCTTTGTTAATGAGCTTATCTTTTTTTTAAGTACTCTGCGTTAGAAAAGTACGAGGAAATAATCGGATAGAATTTTTCGATCGAAAGATTGTTTCAAATATTTAATTAAATTCAAAATGTTTCTACCGTAAGGGTAGTTCAAATATTGATTCGATTGAGAATGCTTCTATTGCAAGATTGGTTCGAATATCGATTCGATTAAAAGTGTTTCTATTGCAAGATTATTTCAAGCGTGATTTGAATGCTATACTTGTTAAAAGATTATTATATTACTCGCATTCGGGAAACTTGGATTCAATTAACTTGATTAATCTCAATGTAGCTTTCAAGTTCAATCGAATTAATTGCAATTAAGCGATTTCGATTTAAGCGATACTTGGCTAATCTTAACGAAGCTTTCGTTTCACGTTGTACTCGAAACCAGGCAACTTAAAGCTAATTTAAACGAGATTCTCGAGTCGAACTGCTTGCATTCAAATAACCTCACTAATCCGCGCTAGACTCTCAAGTCAAATTACTTGCATTCAAGCGACTTGCATTCAATTAACCTGACTAATCTCGACGAAGCATTTAAATCCTGTTACTCGGCTTTAAGTAACGCGTGGTTTATCCGAACGAGACTCTCGAGTCGAATTACTTGCAGTCAGGTAATTTCGCTTTAAGTAACCCGACTAATCTCAACCAAGTATTTGCATGCGGACGACATTAATTCAAGTATTTCGACTAATCTGAACGAAGCTTTCAAACTTGCATTCAAATAACCCGACCAATTCGAACGAGACTCTCGAGTAAAGTAACTCGCATTCGAGTAAATCGATCCTAATTAACGAATACAGTGCAGAGATGACTTGTTGGCGAGGCAAACCGATTGGCTGTCGCATATTAGCAATACCTTCAGTCGCACGTATTATCGTCATTGTCTGAATCGGTCACGACTACAAGTCTACTGCGTGACAAAGGACGCGAAACAAAACACGTGGAGGTAGAGTGAGATAGAACGACTTGGAACTACAACTGAATCACATTGGCGTAAACCTAATTTCTTTTCTCGCGAGGATGTGGGGAAATCTTGAAGAAGATACCTGGCAGGGTCCGCACTCGCGAATCCTTAGCGAATATGAAGGACCTACTACTATGCATGTAGCATCTAAGAATTCGGAAGAAAGATTTTCTACTGGTTAATGGGCGGTGCGAGCGAATTGCTACCCTTGTCCCTGTGCCGTTCAGCTTGTAGGACCCTCGTCAACAAGTCATCTCTGTACTGTACATACAAGACGACGAATTAAAGCGACGCGTTGGCGGATGTTTTAAGCTGCTTTCTATTGGCAATTATAAAGGCTAGCACGAATTACCACCGTCCCTTTTTAAAATGGCCTGGCTTTTCATCCAATCCCGCGACTACTTTCGAGGCACGATCGATTCGTTATTAATAAACATTTGCCACCTGATCGCACACAACACCACCGAGGCTGTACAGTTTTCGACCTCGAGAAGCCGATCTACCTTGCCCTGCACACCCTGGAGAAAGCCCGGAGACTATCGATTTTGCATTTACCCACTGGCAAGCAGCCGTGAAGCGTGATAGTCACACGTGCGATTGCTACACGTACCATTCGCTGATGTTCCTCTTGCTTGTCCTTCCTAACTATTACTCCCTCTCCCCTCTCTCTCTCTCTCTTTGGCTAACACAACATACCGTGATGCTTGTTTCGTAACACACGATTCGTGCTTTAACATGTGTCATCGCGTTCGGATAGCCGCGACGCTGAATGCAGAACATTTCGTCTCGCGTATCGATCGTCTTACGTACGAGCAGGGATCGGAACGATACATCGATCTTCCCTTTCGAGGCATCGATGGTTTTGCCGTCGATAGTATCGAAGCTGAGAAGCGATCGAGCATTTTGTCCTATTGAATGCACGACGTTGAGAACGTTTTCACGTTCCCCGGTGTTCGCGAATATTGCGAGCCTTTATATTCCATTAATATTCGCGTGTTTCGGCATTTCGCTGCTAATGCAACTCCTTCGTTACTCGGTGCAAGGTAACGTATTGATTGCTGTTAATTAAAGTGGCCGCGAAATTTCTTCGTTACCCTATGTAACGCGAATCGTTGCGCATTTATTAAATTTCGCGATGAAAATTCGAGATATTTCCTGCGGGAAATTAACGAGAACGAAATGCGGCTGACTCTCGTGGAAAGGAAAGATCCAATATCGTCTCTAATTAGACGGCGAGCTTTAATTTATGATGATTATTGAGAATCTAAACCTGCAAGAGAAAATAAATGTTTTATAATAATAAGAAAATATCTAAAAGGGAGAATGCGATGTATGTAATACATAGAGAGTGAAGCAAAATTATGTTACGTTCTTCTGTTACTGTACAATTCGATTTCCTCCTCCTCTATTAGGCGTACAAATTAATTCAGAGCCTCTATCTTTAACCCTTTGACTGCTAATTGGATAATCGACGTATTTTTGGATTTATATCACAAACGATACGTACATATAATCTCTAATATCAATATTGTCATCTCTATCAAACGTTCCAATGCTTCTTAATTCCTATTTGGCGAACGTTTCGTATTAATAATTTATTGCTTCGAAAGATCTAAATCTGTAACTCTCCTATCTTATAACAATCAACAGTAAATCTTCGTATCTTTGATAATCAGAAATCGCTATTCGAATATTTTTCAAGCGACGAATTAACTTCCTATGCGAACGCTGCAAATTTCGCATATTAAAGGCGCACTTAATTCCCTTCCGAATAAATATTAACTCTCGTTGAAATTCCCAAAGGCTCACGGTTAATTCGTACACCTAATACAGTGGAAGAAAAAAAAGAACTATAAATTTGTACAGCGATCCACGGTGAGGCTATTGTTTATGCGGTACGACAAGAGAGACGAAGAAACGCGGCTACTATGCTGGCAAATCCCAAGCTCCCAGGTTTATAAAGCCGCCGTTAAGGCGGAAACGTATTTAAGGCCGCGAATTTTTCTTCGGCTATCCGAGTCTGTCCCAGCGTGCGAAGGAGAGAAGAGAGACGGTACCGGAAGAGGTCTTCCGTACGGCTTCGAACTCGCCTCAGCCGGAGCTCATTTCGCGGGAATGAATAAAAGTAATTTGCTAAAGAGCCCCGGCTCTATCCATCCGCAACCTTGCAGTCCCGATTCTCCCCTTTCTCTTCTATATCCGCCGGTGAAAAAACACCGTTTACGTGCGTCTCTTTTCACGTGCTCGCGTGTCCGTGGAAGAGAGAGAGAGACACACACATGCGCAGCGTAACTCGAGCGTAGTACTTATCTCTCGTATCTGTTTTCTAGAACAAGGATCCTCCCCGTTGAATCGCCACATTTAAAGTCGATCCACAATCCCATTGGGTATTTCTCTCTCTCTCTCAGTTTGCCGATGGTTTGCAAAAATTACGGTGGCTTCTTGTCACTTTGCGCCACGCCCAACGATCGCAACGTTGCGAATTGAAATTCTCCTTTTGGACGGACGTTCGTTTTGGCAGACGAGAAGAAATCGCGGCGTTTCGTGGCCTCCGAAGGCGGAACCATTGATTCGTTAGATGGATCGATAAACAAACGTGATTGTTACGGTTGCGCTATTTAATGGTAACGGTAAATTAGTCGGCAGTGGCCCAATGGGGAACGCGGTAGATCGGTGTTCCCGTTTAATTAAGATCTCCTCTATGCACGGTAGTCGCCTTCCGTGTGGTTTTA
Organism: Eucera pruinosa; assembly: GCA_028830335.1. Lineage (NCBI taxonomy): Eukaryota > Metazoa > Arthropoda > Insecta > Hymenoptera > Apidae > Eucera > Eucera pruinosa. Next base: position 17,050,640 of record JAMYCR010000006.1, read on the forward strand.
TGATTGGGTACGCGGTCGCGGATAAACTATTCCGATTAGTCGAGAAATTAGCCGATTTTTGTAGAGAATTGTATTTGACTAGTTGGCGAAGGATACGAATTTACAGAAGTAGAATACGAATCGTTTATTGTAGGCTTTTATGGAGAATTATATTTGACGAATTAATAAAGGATACGAATTTACAGAAGTAGAATACGAATCATTTACTGTAGGCTTTTATAGAGAATTATATTTGACGAATTAATAAAGGATACGAATTTACAGAAGTAGAATACGAATCATTTACTGTAGGCTTTTATAGAGAATTATATTTGACTAGTTGACAAAAGATACGAATTTACAGAAGTAGAATACAAATCGTTTATTGTAGGCTTTTATAGAGAATTATATTTGACTAGTTGACAAATGATACGAATTTACAGAAGTAGAACGCGAATCTTTTATCGTAGGCTTTTATACAAAATTATATTTGACTGCTTCACAAAGGATACGACTTTACAAAATTAGAACACGAATCGTTTATTGTAGGCTTCTATAGAAAATTATATTTGACTACTTCACAAAGATTACGAATTTACAGAAGTAGAACACGAATCGTTTATTGTAGGCTTTTATAGAGAATTATATTTGACTAGTTGACAAAAGATTCGAATTTACAGAAGTAGAATACGAATCATTTGTTGTAGGCTTTTATAGAGAATTATATTTGACTAGTTGACAAAGGATACGAATTTACAAAATTAAAATAATAGTTATATTATAGTCATATGCTGAATGAATCAATAAGAATTGCTATCTAAAACAACTCATTCATCATTTTCCTTTATTATGGTCTGCTATATCTGATCCTCTACTCTGCTTCCTCATTAATCCTCGAATTATCTCGTTTTTCATCTACTTACACTACTCTCATTTCAATATATAATACCCACGAATACGCAAAGTATCCAAACTAAAATACACCTTACGTCGCGTCTGTCGATATTCTTCTTCCAAATTAATTATCCTAAAACGTACTCGTAATTCCTGATAATTCGAGATTCATCCGCCTATTATTATTAGTCCGAATAATCAACGTTCCACGAACCGCGCCTTCGAATTAATAATCACATTCGACCCGAATATCCCCGCGACGCGAGACGTTTAATATTCAATGAAAAATTTCATTCCCCGCTAACGTTAGTTGGCCGGCGATTTATAAAAACGTCCGAAAGAAGATTCGATTGTTAAATGGTTCCATCCGCGTTAGCTGAAATTGCCCGGAAAGAGAAAAGAAAATCTCTTCGCATCTACGAGAAAATCTGCTCCCGGAATCTTCGCTCTCTTAAATTATTCCAAGGGAGAATCAAATGGTTTCCACTTTTTCATCCGCCCACGCTTCACTCTCTCTCTCTCTCTGCAGTTTTACGACGAGTCCATCAACAGCTACGCGAGATAGCCTCGATTAATTACAAAAGTTACGGAAGAAGGACGATCCTCGGCCTGATCAAGCGTCATCTAATCCCTAGGATCTCCTATATTACGGCGGATCGGCTCATAACGAATAGACGGATTATCGCCGGTCGACGGTGAAGTTATTCGGAAAGGTGATCGTCGATCGTATCGCCCGGCGTCGCGTCGTCGTTTCGCGTAACGACAAGTTCATTAATCGTGCCTCGGCTTGGCGCAAAGTTAACGAACCGGCGGACGAAAGCATTCACTTTCATCCCTTTACTTTATACTTTCATGCGAACGATGATGTTTGTGCGTTTATAGGAAAACTTAAAAGCGTTGAAAAATGCGCGTAACACGAAACTATAGAAGATATTTAAACCACGATAGGAATTGGAATGTAGGGTAAATGACTCGCGTTCTGTCGCTATTCCTATAACTGCTATTTTATTTCGTTTTATTTCATAGGAAAGTAATGTTTAAAGAAACGCGAGTAGAGAACGTTTCAATACGGTATTTGGTTTTGGGTTTACGTAACAACGCATAGATATCGTGTATTCGTTTAAAACTTGATATTTATAACGAAATATAAGGAGGTAAACGTGTCGTTGAGCATTAAAACGTGACCAATATACGTATAAAGTATAGAACGCGTGATAATTCGGTAAACCGCGACGTTTACTGTATATCTTACATCTGTTACACAAACTGACGTGTTAATATATGTGAAAACGTGTTAATATATGTGAAAACGTGTTAATATATGTGAAAACGTGTTTCTATGTAAATGAAAGGTTTTCAGTGACAGTATTTAAACTTTATTATATTATACTTTTTATAGACTTTATTATATTTTAGTATTTATATAGACTTTGTTGTACATTTTCAGCTGATTAGTAATGAATTCATTATATCGAACATACGAAATAATCATCGTAAATAAAAAGAGATATTAACTAATGTTATGCTCCGAACTGGAACGATTTTTACGTTAACGACGTTCTAAAATATTTAACGAAAGTTACTTAAAGCGCGAACCTTAAAGTGGCAGTACTATTCTTCCACGGAAAGAAGGCACAGCTTGTTTACATTCCCACTCTCGCTGCAATCCGCTGATTGTCCTATAAACACAGGCAGTGATCGTTACTGGCTGACGACGCTGTACGAATGTAAACAAGCTATGCCTTCTTTCCGTGGAAGAATAGTACGTGGTGAGTAAGTACATTTGCCTTAGCAATGTCGCGTGTGATACTTAAAATGGCAAGACGATGATTCCATATAAGAACGAATAGTCTACGAAGTTCTACGCTTCGTCAACGGTTTTTCTTTTCTCTCTTCCTCTCTGTCTCCTTTAGCAACGAAGAAGAATTCGTTCTTCAGACAACGACGACGTCAGCGTGTCGCGTCTAGAATTATATGATCTACTCGCTGCTGTACCGAAATACCGAGAGACAGTGGATGGACGACGACGACGACGTGTCCTCTGTAACCATATTTCTTTATCTCTACCGGCGAAGAATATCCTTCGAGCAGGGACGTTTGCACGTGGATACTTCAAAGGACGAAGGAGAATAAAAGTTGAGACGACCGGGGGGTGCGAATGGTCTTGCGTAAAGGCGAGGGAAATTCTTCTCGCCGTGCAATTCGTCTCCTCGCTTTACGAATTCGAACATTTTAGTTTCGCAGTGGGGGAAGAAGCTTTCGCGCGCGTTGATACTCTCTTTTTTTATAGTTTTATAGTTTAAGGGAGTGGTCGGGCATAAAAAATTTGCGTAACTCTGCCTTACGTATTTTTCTTCCACAGCTGCGCGTGGTGAGCGAAAACAATCCGATTGTATACGGAATATTGAAATATTACATCCGATGTCTGTTTTTTCAAGATCGAGAAGAAGTTGGGAATTACCAAAGGAATTATCTTGAAAATCGTACGAACTTACAGCGATATAATTATTATTATTTATTCATGAACGGACATTAGCCCATTTTGTACGGCTAATATAAAACAGAAACGGGTAATAAAGTGAACGAAAAAGTAGACGGTATGTTTGCAACGTTAAGAATTAATATTAGCTAGAAACCCACGTAATTGGTTCTTAAAAACGCGTAAAGAGCCGGAGAAAAAGTCAACTCGAGTGTATAGAAAGCGTGACGCGGTAGAAGTGCGATTAATTGGATTTATTATTCATTTATTAACGCGGGTAAAGGCTTTTAGAGTACGAAGAAAAGTACAGATTAATCGTAAGAGTTTAAACAACGCGGCACGTGAGATTTAAAGCCAGCGGGAGTGGAAAAGAAGTCGATGGACTTACGATACCCGTTAACACATTTTACGATACATAAAAAACAGCATCTAGATCTAAGATCGCGATCGGATGCATAGAAGTTGATTCGCCATGGAAGAGAGGAGCGATCGCGTCGATTATTATCACGTGAATTAAAAATAAAGCTTCTACGTCATCTACAAGCCGATGAGTAACTGGACGATCATCGAGGAACAAAATCCAAGAAGCGAACGCGATGTTGGACGCGTCGCGTCGTCGAAATCCTCGATTTCACGAAGGAAGAACCGCGGCCACGTTTAGGGAACTTGTTAAACTTTTAATAACGCGCTCGCGAGGACAAAAGAGTTGGCGGAAAAATATTCCGCGGTGAAATCTGGGAATAGCAGCAGGTCTTAAGAAGCCGGGAGCTTTCTTCTGGCAAAGAAATGGGAACGGATAAAACTTGCAGTGGAATCTTTTCAGCGATACTTCACCGGCAAGGATTAAAAATGGTTCAGACTGGAACGTCGCCCTTTTTCGCAGCGACTTCCGCCGTTCCTTTGAACGCCTCCTTTTAAATGGAGAAGAATGCGCGAGATTTGAAATTTTATTGCGTACGTTGCTCGCGTTATTGAATGTACATCGATACGTAGTAGCTCCGCGCCAGTTTATATATTGCCTATGGCTCGCCCACAGGCTTTGCAATATTCCTCTACGCGCTGCTCGCGAGATATAAATTATTTGCCAAGTTGTACGAGCGTGCAAAGCGACGGGCTTTCTCGCTTGGGAATTGATAAACGTCTCCGATGCGCCGCTAAATAAGCCACGAGAAACCAGATACGTCGCCGGGGAATCTATTCTACGGCTTGATTAACCGCGCGAGTACGGAATCGACGGGATCGTCGATTTAATTTCGGCCGCTCGTTCGACTGATCGATTAATTGCGCGGAAACGGAAAGGTAGGGATCAAGATCGATAGACCAGTGTTTCCCAACACTTTTTCGCGCCATGCCACACCTAAGCCTCTCTAAAATTCTCATGCCACCTATGTAACGTATACGTACGTTTTAATTTTCAAAAAATGAATTGTTCACCGAAGAAACTTAAACGAGAAACTCTTCTCTTTGAAGCTTGTTCACTCGGAGAAACGTTCCGAGTAGCATCGAAGTTCATCAGCAAAAAGCTGACTGGCTTAGGGGAAATTTACGCGAGATCTCGTTGGCAATTAACGTAACTTCAAACGTAAGCGGTTTATCCGCTAGAGCAACTGTACGGGCGAGACTTTTTTAATTGCCGCATTCGTAATACACGTAACACGGTGATAGCAGAGCTTAATAGCTTCTCGCGGAAGGCGAAGCTTCCATCGTTGACTAAGTAGAGGATAGACTTATCCATTGATAAATACACGAATAACGGGTTAACTTTATCAACTTTTTCATGATCGGATCGAATACAATTCTTCTCAACGAACCATTTTTAAATCGCTGCTAGGGGCTTAAAGAAATCTCTGCTTTTCACGCGATCCGAATTTCATTTTGATATTTATTATGTTCGTTATTAAATGGACGGTGTTGTAGTGAACTGTGTTACACGGCGGGACAGAGGCGCATCTTTAAAGCCGGGTTGCCAGCAGAAAAGTAATTTAACGTTCGTTATTCCCTTTTTCCTTTTTCCCCCCGTTTCCTGCTTGCGCTCAAGCGCCGTTGTGTTTTCGCGTTGCAGGGTGATTTACACGGTGCAGGCACGGTGCACAAGCGCAGACATGCAAAACAGATGGAAATGCGAGTGTTTTTGCTTGCCAAGGACCCGCTTCTTCGAGCGCTCGTCGCTCTTCCCGTGCGTTTCGTTGAATTCGCTTCCCGGCGACGCTTTGTTTCCACCGGTATTTTTCACCGTTTCAAATTTCCAGATGCTATCCAACGAGGATTTGCACCCGGGGACAGCGGCCGTGATCCACCGGGAAACGGTGCGAATCGAGGATCGACGCGCGACTCGGTGAGTCTTGAATTTATTATCATCGACCGAGAACAACGAGTTCGGCAACTCGAACATTCAAAAAGACGCGAAATCCAGCGCAGAATTATGCTGCTGCAACTTGACAAAATTTACGGGGGGTGGAGAAATTTTATAAGAGGAAGATTTTTCCAATATTCTTTTGCAATCGAATGCGATGAAACTTCGCGTTTAACTTTTCTCCCATATCGTATATGGTTTCGAAGTTACCGATGATTGTTAAGGGGGGCAATTATAAAAATGGACTCGTCCAGAGTTTAAGTTAACCGTATCGCGACTCTCAGTCGCTACTCGAGCTGGATAAACGTTAGATTATAGATACGAGACGTTTCCTCAACAATTTCCCAGTGATTTCTTCTTAAAACCTATCATTTATGTTTCTTCGGTGAACAATTCAATTATTGAAAATTAAAAAGTATGTATATGTTACATAGGGTGCATAAGAATCTTAGAAAGGCTTAGGTGAGGCATGGCACAACAAAGCACAATAAAAATTTGGGAAACACTCGGTTAATATCATCGTGCATAGCTATGGATCTTAGCAGATTTCACGAGCTTACAAGAACTCCGTCGGAGCTTCCGTTGAAGAGCAAACAGGAAGTGGGCAGCTTTCAAAAAAGCGTCGCGATACGAGCACAAAGAAACAACACCGCAAAGGAAACCGCGGCCTCGCTTGATTTTATTTCCAAGCCCCAAGCGCGGCGTTCCCTTTGAACGGTGAAAAGCTGCTATTTCCGCGACTGTCCATTTCCGCGGCCCTTGATTGTCGTTTATTGGATTCGCGTGTAATTTTGGAAGCAACTCCCCGGTAGGAGAAACGCGGTGGCACCGCGGCAGGTCGACCCTAAAATTTCTCGGGAAATCGCATTAATGCGGACGCGCGGTGACCCTCGAAATTTCATTCGCAACTAAATGCAGCATCTTTACGGGCTCGCCAGGGCACACAGTGTTACGGTACAGTTTACGAGCAACCTCCTTGCGGCAAACATAATTTTCCTACGCTTAATACCGCCATGGTTCTCCAATCGTTTTATCCTTCCCGTTCTTCCTTCTCGCTGCGAGCATTTTTAACTGCTTGTCCTTTAGCTGCTTAACGCGTTTCTGCAAATATTGCAACAATTCCGGTGGCATAGAGAAGCGTTTTGCAAACTGCGAGGTCAATATTGGATCGCGAAACGATGGTTGACTTTAAAGCTATCTTGGATCATTTTGTTCGTGGTTCGTTTAAGAGTTTTCAGTGTATTAGGTTGTTTCGATGATTCGTAGCGATGTTTACGAAGTATTTCGTATACATATAGTTATTAACCCTTTCGCTACGGTACTTTAAGATTGAGAACCCACAGCATAAAAACTGTTTATGTTTAATTAATACGAAGACAGTGCAAACTCAAGCATTTGCATGTTTTATACGATTAATTGTGATGCATTTTTGTTGCACGAATTGACGAAAAAACAATGTTGCGCTATAGAGAAAATATACGAACGCTTTTAACGAATGATTGTATAATTTTGAAAGCCGTATATGTACGTCCTTCGTAGCGAAAGGGTTAATGAATATTAACCCAACCCAAACTTAACCTTTTCGATACTAATCTATTGAAATTTCGCGCTGGTTAAGATATTTGGCTAAAGTTAGTAGCATAGTTTGACATTGTTAAGCTTGTGGTTAATCCAGTATTCGTTAAATGTTAGGTGGTTTGAAAGCTAACAATTTACAAGGGAACATTACACTGTGACTCGCAGCTGAATTATCTTCTGCAACCTTAGTTCACCGACGACCAATTTCGTTACAATGAAAGGGTTAAAAGCAATACAGAATAGCGAATACGTTTTTTACATTATTATATAATGTTGCACAAAACAGTGAATGGTTTCTTAAAGAAAATTCGCCATGTTTCTTGGAAATGAATTCCTCCAAACAGCTTTCCTGTTTCTCTAATGTATTCAACTAATACGATCTTCATCGTCGGTAACTAAAATAGTAGATGAACGATAATTATAACGTTGCCACGTTTAGAATGTCTCCGTTCTTAAGGTTTAACCCTTTGCGGACGAGTGTCGGCAAATAGTCGCCTAATCATTTTTTCACTTTCCGAACCCATGTCGACTATTAAAGCACAGCGTGAAAACTCAAAGTTGTGGAATTCAAAACTAAAGTACTCTCACAAGTGTTATTACTTCTCGTCCGCAAAGGGTTAATCATTTTTCCCGCCACATTTTCAATCCCTTGTTAAAAATCGCCGCTCGACTATGGGATTCATATAAATTCAAACTTGTCTATCCAGTATTTAGTCAATGGTAACGATTTCCTTCGATTCTCCTCGCGTTTTACGGTGGCAGTTTTTGCTTCCGCTAGTTTCACGGTTCGAGATCGAAATCGAAATCGGTGGTGTGGGAGGGGGGATGAAATTTTTGTTTAGGCGACACGGTTCAACGCGAATATCTATTCATAGGCAAGACGGTAAATAGAATTTACGCGGAAGGTAAAAACAGAACGAGAAGGGAAAGAAAAGCAGCGTAGAAACGAAGGAGGCGTCCGATAAAAAACAAAGAATATATCCGTGGTAGATGCGCAGGGAACTTTATACAGGATTGAGACGAAGTTTATGGATCAGCTATGTCCCCGGATGTTATGGCTGCAAGGGAAAAGCGACGTAAAGTCTCCGGCGTGATTTACGCGATATATCAATTCCTTTGTGATAGAAGCCGGCTAGTATTCCACGGTATCTTTCATCTCGTTTTAATCGTTACGTTGGCAATATATACAAAACTCTACAGCTTCGAGTAGCTTAAGTATTTTTGCATCGGCTGCCTGCGCGCGTTCAATTTTCCTCGTCGTTAATTTAACCCCTTTGCATGCGATAACGAGTCGCACGAATTACGATATTGGTTCGATAAAAAGGGATTCTACTCGCAACAACGTTAAATTTTAACTGAACTCTTGGTCTCAGTTCGTAGGATTGAGAATTGCTACTTAAAAATTGCACGCAACATTCGTTCAACGATACTTTGCATGGAATAATGTATAAAACTAACGAATGACTTACGCGGTTTTTGTATTGATAATACAAAAATGGTATGGCGAGGGATTAATACTTCGAATACAGAAATATTGCAAGGCATTCGTAATTATCGGTGTAGAATCTTACATTTGATAGCTTCGAGTAGGTTAACCCTTTTCCTTAACTATTTTACAACGGCTGAACACGATGAAAGTCGCTATTAATTAATTCAATATTCAGAGCGTGGAACTATTGCAAGTAATTTGTATTCGACGATCTATAATCTCACATTGGATAGGTTTGAATAAGTTAACCCTTTGATATAGAGTAAATGAAAGTTAAAATAGTGCTGCACGATAAAGGTTTTTATCATTAGTTTATTACAATAGCAAAAGGGTTAATATTCGAGACGCGAAAGTATTTCAGGAAAAGTATTCCATGAAAATAAAAATATCACTGCATTATAGAGAGTATAACAGGGAACATATTCGTTTAGTTAAGTATTGCATAATATTTGAGAGCATATACAGGGTTATCCAAAATAGACTATAGGAACACATATAATTTCACTCTTCTTTTTTTCTTCCAACACTTCACTTTTTTTCTTTCCCTTTCTGCTTTACCTTTTTCTAATCTGTTCTTTTTTATTTCTATTATCTTCGTTCGTTCTCGTTTCAATTTTTATTCTTTTCACATCTATTTTACTAACAAACATGGCGTTTGATAGATATTCTCATTAAACATCCTAAAGGTACTTTTGGATAACCCTTTATATACATATACACGCATATGTTTAAGCAATATATGCAATATACTTCCTTCGTAGCGGAAGGGTTAACATTGAAAACGCGGAAATATTCCAAGAAATTCATCTTTCGAGTCCTCCATAATTTACACCTGAAGCTTCGACTAGGTTAATCCTTTGCTTTGTTATATTTTAATGGCTGCACGCGTTGAAGTTTGCTATTCGTCGAATTAACCCATTTCCCTACTGCGCTGTAACGTTAATGGCATCCTCTATACGGAGATGAAGATGATTTCCATTAACATGGGCACAGTGTAAATACGAATATAATTACAGTAGCCCAATTAATTGTTCCATAGTATAGATAAATGAAACTAAAACTATTAGTCCTGTATTATAAAGAATGTATACCATACGTGTTTGCTTGTCTGTTTAGTTAATTATCACTTTGTTACCGAATTTTTAAAAGTGCATCGAAAGCTTCGCAAATTGATTGCCTCGAATTATTGGTTACAGAAGAAAACAAAGTGGTTCGAAGTAAGGGTTGCAAGGTAACAAAGGACATACGGTGTCGTAATTAGTTTTCTTGTTACTATGACATTGTTTTCCTGTCTTGAATAAATAATGCCCGAGTTATTCGAGACGATCGAGTTGCAAAAGTCGCTCTGCATATAAGAGTACGTGTTCCATGCGATATGAACGATACGCGTTCTTCGCAGCGAAAGGGTTAAAATTCCAAGCGCCGGAGTAATGCGAGAAATTCATATTTGATGATGTAAAATTTTACATCTTATAACTTGGGGTAGGTTAATCCTCTCGTTTTACTATTTTTTAATGGCCGAGCCCGTTAAAGTTTCCTATTCCTTAATTTAATATTCAAAGCGCGGAAATATACTGCAAGGAAATATATATTTGACGATCTTCAATTTTACACCGTATACCGTCGAGCGAGTTAATCCTTTGCTTTACTATATTTTTCTCTTTTTTTTTTTAATAGCTAGCCGCGTTAAAATTTGACGTTCGTTGCGTTTTAATATTCAAAGCATGAAAACACTGCGAGCAATTCACGTTTCACGATCTACGATTCTTTATTCGACTGCTTAAAATGGACCAATCCTTTGATTTACTATTTTCTTTTAATCGTTAACCGCGTTAAAATTTGATAATCGTTACGTTTAACGTTCGAAGCGCGTAATTCATATTTAATAGAAATTAACGCTAAAATTGTATCGACGATTAAAGCATACTTATTTGTACGAAAGAAACAAAAATGGTTAACGTTTGCAAAATGCACGTAATTGAAATATATTAAAGCTTCGTTTATATTTTTCACAGAGAAATAGAATATTTAGATATTAAATAGAAAGAAATAGAATAGAATATTCTAAAAAATGCACTGCTGCGAATTGATATAATTTTTATAGGTAAATTTATATCCAGCCATTTCTTCTGTTTAAGTAAAAAAAAAAGGTACTTTAACTTGTTAAGAATCTTAAATGGATTAACTCTTACATTTCTAATAGGTAGCTTAGAAAGTTATGAAGAAATGGCGTCGCAAAAGCATTGGATCAAATCGGTATAGAAAACTAATAAGGCATTAATAAAGCGTCAGAGGAAATATTATTTTTCGTTACATTTAATACGTCTTGTTTTGGGTTAGGTTTAACATGAATCTGAGTTTTGCTTAGATTTGCGCTCGGATTAGGTTTGAGTTAAGTTTGGGTTACGTTTAGGTTGAATTAAATCCTTACGACTAGAATAACGCCGCTCCTATTAATAAATTGTATCGTTTATTAAATATTCCGCGCGCTTAATATCCAACGACGCGTATAAAAGAGCAACTTTACTTTTAGACTTTTTAGAACTTTTAGAGCAACCGAATATATATATATATATTAGTATCGTCGTTCTGTTATTTCGGACAAATCCTACTTGCGAATGCACGCCTATAAAAATGTAAATCCGCCTAGAAGATTTAGCAGTTTAATTGTGGCTATTCCGTGGCCGTTTGCATATTTATATTCGCGGCGAAAGCGACGCGATGAAAAGAACCGCAATCTAATAATGTGGACGGCGGATGGAAACTGTGCGGATAAGCAGATAGACGAAATCGTGGAAACGCGGCGGATGATCACACGGTCGAGGGGCCGGTGAGCAGACGCGTTACGCGCGAGCGAGGAATTCACTCGAAACAGCATCAGAGAGAACTCGCAGGCCGGCCGGCCGATAACAGTTTGACCCCGTTTAAACGTAACCGCGAAGTCGTCTAACCTCCACGGTTAATCAAACCGCTGTATTTTCCTTATTATAGAACCAAATCCAGCTGATCCGTCGGCCAGCTAAACGTTTAAATTCCAACGGTAAATTCTCGCCACGTTAATTCGCCGCGAGAATAATGGTTCGCGCGACGAGATAACAGGGTAGATGCCTCGATTATCGTCCTACCGTCCTTATAAATGCGAGATGTTTTCTTTCTCCCGCTGTGGAGTATCGTATAATTTATTTATTTCCACGGGCAAAAACTCGTCTCGTATAAACAGAGATAATGTAAAGAGCGCACGGTGAGCGAGCACGGATCGTTTAATATTAAAAAAAGGACGATAAAGTTTAGACTTAAGTACGTTAATATTTCGCAAGAAGTAGTTAATATTTTGACAAATATTGTTAGCAGATGTACATGAGCGGCAAAACGGATCACGTTGTGTTAGATTGGAAGAGTAGAAACACCGTACGTATTTTTAGCGAATCTATACAGGAACAGGTCTCGGTTGTTTAATTTCACCACTGATATTTTCTAATGTAGACCGGAACTCGGTGAGGCGAGGAAGATACAATTCAATTCGCTTAACGTTACTTTATTCTTTCGACGAGCGATAGACGCAGACAGACCTTTCGTTGCCTGGCGTACCATTTTATATTTTTCAATATTCGAATGGTGGGGAAGAGTCCCGATGGAGAGAGCTAAGGGGTATGTTGCCCCTTAGAATTTCCTACTTCCCCGTCAACGGTCACTGGGTCTTTCCCGTTACCTACTCGGAACTCGGCAGCCAGCAATAAAAACCAAGGATCGCTTGGGATCGACTTTGAAATCATATGCGAAAATAACGAAATTACAACTATCCCAAATCTTGGGTTCACGTGCTGACCAGCTGCAAAATTAACAAGTACTGGTTCCTTGGGCTTTATTGTTGCTACGGCAGGCTTTCACCCTCTAACACTCGCTACGCGACCATATAATTAAGCCTACGGGTCTACACTAACGTATCTAGAGGAACATTGCCATCGGGAAAAGGGTGTAACCTTTGCTTTGTAAAGTTCCGTTCGTTGCTTTCTTAACGATGAAGGTGTAAGATATTTGCTATGCAATTCCCATGCAAGTGTCCAAGAGTTTTACAAGTCTTGGGAATGAGTGTCCCTATAATCGTCACTATAATCGTTTCATTTAATAGCGATCGAATGCATCAAGGGTAACAGAATTTCAATACCAAATTCGGACTTCATTTTTATGTAACAACACTAATGGACATTTTCGTGCATGCTTGTAGTTGATATTTAAAAGTAAATCTCAGGAGGTGAATGTGGCGTCGTTTCAACATAAAAGTAATAAAATATATAGAATATACGATGAAATATATACAACACAAAACTAACGTACTGAAAGTAGTCATGCTAACAAGGATACAACTTTTCGTTCTTCGATTAATCGTAAAATAGCCGCTACCGAATTTAATTCCACGCGAACCTCGATCAATGAGAACAGTATTTGGATGTTCCATCTTATTAATTACAGTGCAGCATTGTTGCACGACGTGACAAAACACCGTAGCGTACTACGGAAAAGGTACACGCGTTTATTCGATGAACGATTGTACAATTTGCAAAGCCGCGTATATACACGTATTTCGTAGCGAAAGGGTTAATACGTTCTTCTCTCATCGCACCCTCTGCTTCCAGTTACCCTTTTCGTCCTTTCGTTTTATCCCCCTGCCGCGCCGTCGCGTAGCTTTTCTCTTCTGTTTCACTTACGCTCACCGTTTTGCCCCGTCGCACAGGTATCGTCGTTATTTATCGCTGAACGTCGTCGTCATTTTTCACCGACCATATTACAGGAGAAACGTGGCCCCCGTCCGTTGCGCCAGGGCCGCCGGCCGAGTGCTTACTTTCGGACGAAACGACTTTTTGAAAAATCAGTTCGAGGGTGTCTCGTTTCCGCGCTCCCGACCGGAAAGAGATTGATGGAACCGGACCGGGACGGATCGATCTCGCGATATACTCCTCTATATACTGCTCCAGACAATTAGGGGACAGCAGTTTCGCACCATTCTATCACCCGAGTCACGGTTCGAATAAAAAGATGGGAAGAATATATGGATAGAATAGATATAATAAGGGATCTATTCAAATTAATATGTAGACGTCTACGCGTACGGTATTATGAAACAGATCGAGTTTAATCCTACGACATAAACGTTTCTCTTGTCAGTGACAAGTTTAAGAGCCTCAAACTTTGTTTTTTTTTTCTTTCGGTATCCTTTCGTTCTATTATTTGAGTCGCAATCTTCATTTTGTTTCTACAATGTTATTAACATTGGAACTTTACGTACAACGATACAAGCAAGCATATACGTGAATAAATTCTTTTTAATCACTCGAATTTTCTGGTCGATTTTTTCGAATAAAAGATTCGTCGAATAAATCGTATATAAAATGTCGGGGCGGTTAGCGTTGAATTCGCAGAACAGTGCGAAATGCATACGCTCCAGTAACAGTATATGCCAAAAAAACATCAACGTGAAACACGAGTTACAATGATTAGAGGGCGAAAAGGAAAAGGTTTCTGTTAAAATCCCATTCCTTTAATTTGTTAATTGAATTTGCATAACAATCTCTCGCAGTCTAATTACACGACCAACTCTATACATTCCTCCGATTAAGTTCGCGATCGAATGAGGGCTAAAAAAGAACTGTAGCGCAAATTAGCAGCTATGCGAAAAGTTGTTTCGCCGAACTCGCGGCATCGTTTAAGGTCAAACTTCGTCCCTTTCGGCCGATAAAATTCGGCGAACCAAAGAATGTTCCCCTTTAACTATACGCGCGGGCGCGGCGTAAGTAGGATTTAATTAAAGGGGCAGGGAAATCCGTTGGAATGACGCGCATTCTTTCGCGTTCGAGCGATTCATTCCTGTCGGAGTTTCCGCGTTCCATTTTCCCCTTGGGCCGGCCCGCCATCGGCGAGCGCGCGCGCGCGTGTGTGTACGCGAACGCGTAATTAAATCGCGTTATTTGCATACCTTCCGTTTTCTCCTGCAACTTTGTCGCCAATTATTCAGTGCAACCATTCGCGAAACAGCAACCGTCGGCGTAGCGGTGGTTACGCCCGGTGATTTGTCGCTGCAGCTTCGACGCGTTCGAACGATACGCAAGGCGAAGACGTCGTCGTTTGGCCAAAACAAAAAGAGAGTGTAGACCGAAACTCGGGGAGGCGAGGAAAATATAATCAATTGGTTTAACGTTGCTTTATTCGTTCGACGGGCGATAGACGCGGACAGACCTTTCGTTGACCGGCGTACCATTTTATATTGAAGGGGTGCGCGGTGGTAGTAATGGTTGAAGCGTTCTTACTTTTTATAAGTTTTTACTTTTTACTCGACGCGACGTGGGGGCAACGGCAAAATGCACTGACTGAACTATGAAGCATGGAAGTCGAAACAAGACTCTCTCGCGGCTGGACTTGCAAGTACTTAAAAAAGGTTGCTGAAAAGAAGGACAGCGTTAGAATTGAACAAGGAAAGAAAAGCTGGAAAAACGCGGGAAAACCTAAGGAAGACGGAAGGAGATAATAAAAGAGAAAGTGAAGAAGCGCGGGTAAAATTTCGGAGGTAGTCGGTTAAGGATCGCGCGGGCCTGGCTGCCAAACGTTGGTGGACATTGTCCAGGCTCGCGCGAAACCGTAAGGAAAACTGAAGACAGGAAGTGAAAGTGAAAGTTTCGGAGAGAATAGGAAAAATGTAAAAAATGGCCTTGACGTTGCCGCCGCAATATTTTCCATATCCGAATGGTGAGGAAGAATCCCGATGGAGAGAGCTAAGGGGTATGTTACCCCTTAGAATTTCCCACTTCCCCGTCAACGGTCATTTCGTCTTTCCCGTTACCTACCAGGAACTCGGCAGCCAGCAATAAAAACCAAGGATCGCCTCGACTTTGAAATCACACGCGGAAATAGCGAAATTACAACTATCTCAAATCTTGGGTTCACGTGCTGACCAGCTGAAAAATGAACAAGTACTGGTTCCTTGGGCTTTATTGTTGCTACGGCAGGCTCTCACCCTTTTACATTCGCTATGCGACCATATAATTAAGCCTACGGGTCTCCAAGAGCAACGTTATCGTTCGCGTAACACGTTCAACGCGATCGCGAGTCGCGCAGTTTAGGCGAATAGGAAAATATTCGTTGCTCGATCGTTCGGAAGGGACTTTGTTCGGAGTCGATTTCCGCACCGTGGACCGTCTCGTCGGTTCTACGTTCGCTTTGAATAATTTCCCCAAACCGGTCGCTTCACCTTTACCTTCGTATCTGTTTCGCGAAAATTATAAATGGCTCGTATCGTGCCTGGTAAAAATCGACCCGGTCGCTTTAAGATCGCTACGTTTGGTCGTGGTACGGTTTAACGGCACCCTCGAGGCTCCACCGGTTATTCCATTTCGACGATTACTGGCCGACACACGCTTCCAGCATCCTCGAAAGGCAGGAGACCTACATCGGAACCTTTTTATATAGAACTGCCACTTGGAACGGGACATTTCCTCTTGTTTTTTGTTTATCGCGTTTCAATTAATTTTTCGGGCACACGCGTGTTTCCGTAGGGGAAGTTTGGTCAGCGTTACAGTCGAGTTTTTTCGCGGAAAGTGTCGATGTTGCGAATACTCTAGGGTATATGACCCACGTACTAGAATCGGGGTCAAGAATATGAATTTGACGTAGCGAAAGGATTAAAAGTGCACGGTATTCCACAAGGATTTCCTTCATTTAATAAACTTTCGCGCCATTAACCCTCGCACGATGTTTCAATAAGTATTACGTTCGAATCGTTGCCATCAATATAAAAGCAACAAATATTCTTCATCGTAGCTCAATAGTATAACAGTGAAGTTGCTTATTTTGTAATTATTAATGGCCATTTTTCAATTCGAGTCAAATCGAGGGTTAATTTAATATGGAAAATTCTGCGACGATACGTTGGAATATGAAAATGTATACAAAGGCGGGCGGAATGGAATCCGCGCGCGAAATTGTTTTCGCGTGTAACGCCCTAATAGGCTATATCGGTCATTGCTTTGCTCCCCAGCCATAAGTTCCGACGTACCATCCGCGTAATTACTTGGAAGAGGTCACGCTCAACTACTCTCCCATTTAGTCGTGGATTTCAAGCCGACGCGGCGTGTTATCTACGCGCAAACTCTTGTTGAACAACGCGACTCGCCAACCTAACACATTCGTACACTCCTATTAGCGGTTCATCTCTTCAGTCATTATTCCCGCGTCGCGTCGCGTCGCGTTCTGTAACTGTCTGGCGTAGTTACGATGCCATTAACGTCGCCGTTCTACCATGCTAGATACGATGCGTTTGCCGATTTCTCACCGCCCGGTTAGCAGAGCCTAGCAATCATCCCGTTCGTACGATTTCTCGGAACAGAGGAATTCTCGATATTTCCTCGCGAGTGAAATTTCATTCGAGGAGATTTGCGGGGGATGGGAACAAATAGATCGGGAAGATCCATGGATTTAGCGACTCGTGAAACGCAGAGGCTCGAGGCAGCGTTTCTCAGCCTACGAGATGCGGTGAGTTTTTGAGAATTCGGTGTTACGAGAATTGGAAGGTTTGGGAATTCAGAGCGTTGAGAGTTAATTGGGTTTCGGGGATTCGAAGCATCGAGAGATGAAAAGTTTGGGAATTAGAAGCGTTAGAAATGTGAAATGTTGAGAGTTCGAAAGCTTTAGAGATTCGTCGTTTTAGTAATTCGAAACTAGATATTTGGCGATTTAGGATTTCGTTAACGATTCGTTCGTTTCGTTAAGGAATATCAAGGATTCCAAACTTTAGGAATTCGAAGCACTGGAAATTCCGAGTATCAGGAATTCTAAATTTAAAGAATTTAAAACATTGAAACCTAGACGCTTGGGGAATTCGTAGCGTTGACGATTCGAAGATTTGATCTTCCGTTTTATCGCGAAAAAACTTTTAACCCTTCTTTCGTATCAGAAAAGTCAACAAACTCGATCGATTCGTCTATGTACCCGATATACAATTCGCTTCGTTTAATATATATATTATATATTACATATTATAACGTAATATAACACGACTCCAAAGAATCCGGATTCCAAAACTAGCACCTCACACGCGAACACGCGTAATCGTAAAGGGAACGAAGAAAACAAGGATTGAATTAACGAAATACTATTGGTGACGATGGAAAGGAAATTGAGAAACTCTGTCCATCGCGCGACTTACCACTTACCTTCGAAAGTCTCTGCTCCAGCAGGCGTATATCACCGGATTCATTCCACTGTTGATCCATCCCAGCCACGTGACCGCAGCGAACACGATCTTCTCCTGCCAAATACACTGCGAGCAGAAGCCAGACCAGAGGTTCACCACGAAGAACGGCAGCCAGCAGATGATGAAGACACCCATAACGATGCCCAGTGTCTTCGCAGCTTTCTTCTCCTTGGCGAACTTGGCCAGCTTGCGCGACAGCGAGAAATTGTTGCCCCGATGCTGTTTATTGATCCTCGTGGAGGGGACCCTGGTTAAACAGTTGTTGTGAATAGCCGTGAGGGGTTCCTCGAGATCCTGTAGATCCTCCGGCGTGCTCGAAGCAGTACGGAACAGGTGCCTGGCGTCGGTGTTGGTCCCGCCTCCTCGATGTATCCTCAGAGTCAGTTCCAATTCACCGGGGGCCATTATTACCTGCTTGGTACCGAGCTTCAAGCTCTTAGTTTGGATCACAGCCGCCCGGTAGATCTTGTAGTACGTGAACACCATCACGAACAGGGGCAGATAGAAGCTGATGGTCGAGGAGAAGATCAAATAACCGAGGTGTTCGGTGAACGGGCACTTGTCCTCCGGCACTTCCTCCGTCCTAACGGCTCGCCACCAAGCGATCGCCGGGAACGAGATCGCGCTCGAGCAAATCCACACGATCGCGATCAAAATCGCCGCTCGTTTCCGGCTCATCTTCGACGGGTAAGTGAACGGATCCGTGATCGCCCAGTAGCGATCCAAACTGATCACGCACAGGTTCAATATCGACGCCGTGGAGAACAGCACGTCCAACGATCTCCACACGTCGCACCAATCGGTGGTGAACAGCCAACGATTCTCCAGCACTTCGTAAATCGCGCTGAAAGGCATCACCACCAATCCGACTAAACAGTCGGCGAACGCAAGCGACGTGACGAAATAATTCGTCGCCGTGTGAAGGTATCTTTCGCGGACCACGGCTAGGATCACCAGCATGTTACCGAACACCGTTGCCACCGAGAAGAGGAACAAAAGTATCGCTAAACCAGCTCTGTCCGTGGCGAGGTTCCAAAGATCCTCGTAGCTACGGTTTTGCGGCGGGTAGCTAGCGTAGAAGCTTCTGTTCAGCTGGTTACTAGGGACGTTTGCCTCTTCTTCCGATCCGAGAAGGTAGACCGCGCTTTCGTTCATGTTTCGCGTAGCGCAATCCACCTCTGCGCGTTCATTCAATCACGGGCCTGGGGATATCAGGTCGTCCATCCGTCCACGCCGCGTTTCTTCCTCCCCATTCCAATCATCCGTCTTCGCATCTTTTTAGCCGGATCCCGTCGATCGCCCTGCCTTGGCGAAGGAGTTCTCGCGGTAGAGCGGCGTTCGAACGTTTCGATGATCAATGGCGAGTCGATTAGGGCGAGTTTGAAACCGCGGAGAATTTTTTCGGCGACGCTTCGGGAACGCGTCACATTCTTCGGGAATCTTCCTGAGGAATCTGAAACAGAAAGAGAGAGGTTAGGTTAGAGTTAAATAGGTTGGAAGAAAGAGGTAAGGGATAAAGAAGCTGGTGTTCCTGATTGTTTTTCGAGGAACCAATGATTGGATTACGGTTGATGAGAATTCTCCGACGCGAATACGCGCGAAAGAACACGAGTATGTTAATTCAACCGTTAGCTTTCTCTTCCACTTACGCGAGTAGAAGATATTTATACTTGCATTGGCAAATTAGTTCGATTAAGTATTTAACTGAACAGTTGTTCAAGATTCTTCATTCGTTGTTGTTTCTTTCAATTGTTTAACCTTATGACAATACTTATATCGTTCGATTAAACGGTTCCTCGCATTTTGCTTCTTATTTCGTTGAAGGAAATTTATCGATAATGTAAAGACTAGCTGCGCGTTTATATAATCGACGGAGAGAGAGAGATTGGTGAGAAATCGGGTTAGATTAGGGTTGGATAGCTTGCAAGAAAGAGATAGAATAGAAAGCTGCGTTGCTTTTCGTCTTAGGAAGCTTCGTACTTTTTATTTCGATCGCGACGCGATGCCACATAGTTTTCGTTCGCTTCGCTGATACTCGTCAAGTGTACCAACGTGTTTTCGCGTATCCGCTTCTGTTTTTGCAACTTTTCCAAAGCTTTTGCTTACAAATATTGTAATAAAAGCTTCGAACTTTTGGGGGATCAATGAGACGCATAAATGGTTACTGTGTTTGTACAAAAAATGGGAAATTTGGTACAGATAAAACATTTTTCATTGCCTTTCGTTTGCCGATTAATCGTAACGTGATTGACGGGCATTGCGCGTACAATTTGACAGACCTCTGGAAAAAATAAGTATACCGTACAAAGCTATTAAAAATGAAAAGAATTGAGGAGGGAGGAGGTGAAGTAGAACACGTGTTCGTATCGTTGAACGAATGAAATTGAACGTCGATTGCGTAGACTCGCCAAAAATGGATATTACCGACGAGGAAATTTCATTCGAACGATAACTTCGCCATTGCATTACAATATTAGGAGCTACTGAATAAAAATCGACCATAATATTCGAACAATTCGTACGTAACGTAATAAGAAAGCAGCGGTTAACTAACTCTAGCATATTAATTAACACTAGGTTTACGGAACGCGTCACGTTGACGCTGTTCAGATTTTATACCTAAAATTACAGAGACCATAAATATTATTTTTTACTACTTTATATTTAATTTTAATTAATACAATCGTACGAATACGTATTCTACGCGATTCTCTTCGTCCTCACGCTTCTACGTTCGACTATTTACACGCAGTGTACGTATTTTTCCGGAAGCCTGTCAACGTATGCGCGTAACGTTCGTAAACCTAGCGTTAAATAACGCCTAGCTTAGCCGACAAAATAATTTTCCGCAACGATAACACTAAATATGTAGCGCGACGAATTAACACAGTTCCGATCAACCATCGAACGTTACATTAAACAGCATTCCGTTACCAACGTGCACAAACGAATACAAAATAATCGGGAGAAGGTCGTAGCAAAAAAGCAGAAAGAAAAAAAATTGGGAATGAAACGCGGTTGGGTGAGCAAAGGATGAAATTGGCCGGGAGTATTTAGCGCGTGCAAGCGTACGCGTTTGGCCAGCGGCGCTGCGTGGCGGCTGGAAATAGAGAGATTGTTTCCTCGTTGGCGTAATTGTCAATCATTTGTCGGCGGTGCTCGCTGGAACGTTCCCGGCGACACAAACGATTTAGCAATTTTTCTCCGCCGTGCAGCAGACCAGGGTCTATATTTAGCCGAGGGAAAAGTGTCATAAAGAGGCGAGAGAACAGAGGGGTCTGTGATTTCGTGGCCAGACCGGAGGCTGGAAACAGGGCCGAGCTTTCATCCGTGACCTGGGAGAATGTTTACCGCTACTTGATCAAAGGGGTTTCGATCGTGGACGCGATCGACGCTGAGATAGTAGCCTGGAACCCGGTGTTCCCTGTACCTTTGGATTTGGTCTCGTTCACACCCCCCCTTTCTACGTCATGTAGACCGTAGCCGGTCGGCGTCGAATCTTCCCCGTCGACGTCGTAACACGTGTCAGGGCCGATAAACCTTGCAACCGTCGCGTCGCGTCGTGGCCGCGTATCCGACCGCCTATTTTACGTGCAAAAGGGAGAGCCTCGTTTATATTCTTGACTTTCAATATTCCCTCGCTCGATACCCTTCGTTAAATTTTCTCTACGGCCCTTCGATTTACTCGTGTATCGGCTGCAACGTGCACGGATAACGATGACCGTTCGAATCGGAACTTGGAATTTTTCAAGATTTACAAAGATTCGAATCGCTTCGAAGCCTTAAAGCTCGTGAAAATCTCGATGGTGTCGCGGGTATTGCATTGTCTTGTAAGTCTTGAAAATCTTCGAAGTCTTTTATTATTTATACAAGATTTGTCTCTCGTATAATTTAAGAAACGATATAAGAAATATTTAAAAAAAAGCGAGATAAACTTGTTACGATCGAATATTGTAATGCTACTTTTGTAGGATTATATTTGTTAGGACTATTAGAACCAGGATTATTTATTATAATCCTATTATTATAATATTAGTAATGTAATTTGATATAACCAAAAATATTAGTCACTCGGAAAAGGTGATGATTAAACTGCGAATCGCATCTCTATGCAAATTAACACGTCCACTGTTTTATGCATCGTGATGCACGCATAGAATCAATTTTATTTAAATAAGGTTCGTACAAATTTATTATCGTCTACTATGATATACCTGCGATGATAGAATTACTATAAACTGCGTTTAGACGGTAAATGAAAAGCGCAATTTGTATGCTAAACATTTCGTTGCCTTGCTATGAGTGTACGAATAGCGATTATGTTAAATCTAACTGAACAGGGTTCGCGTTAATATCTTTCCGCGTAAAATTAGAGAAATGAGATCTAAACAAGTGGTGTTGCTTTATTATCTAAATATTAAAACTTTCATATCTCGTGGACAATTTTACGTCTATCTTATTTAAATTTTCCATAAATGCAGAAAAATTCCCGATCTAATAATAATAGTAGATCCCGAGTAAATTGATCTACGATGAGCCCCGAAAACTCGAAACTTAATCGCAGCACCTAACAGCGTGCGTGGCTATTAATCCTTTGCGGACGATGAATAGTAACACTTAAGAGAGTATTTTGATTTTCAATTCCAAGCCTTTAAACTTTCCAAGCTTCTGAATTCCATTCCCAAAACTGTGAAACGTTTATTAACGATGTTAATTTAAATTTTCTGCTTTAACATGAACGTGCGTCCACTGAACCTAAAAAATGATCAGGCGGCTATTTGTAGACACTCATCCGCAATGGGTTAAAGAAAAGTTGTACTCGTCGAAATGTTAATCGACGAAAAGGAAAAGGAACGTTTGCATTAGGTTCTACGGTGCGCGAACGATTCTCTATTACAAGAATTAACAACGCACGGGTAGATTCACGTATCGTCTGTGAGGCTAGTCGACTTTAGGCCACGCGACGGATGGGAAGGCCAGTGGTTCGGACGAACATGCCGGACGATTCGAACGTTAATGGGAGTATGAGCAACAACGGCCTGCGATATCGTCGCGGGCCATGCACAGTGTTCTACACGCGACCTGGCTAATGGGATATCTCTGACATTCGAACAAGGCTATCGCTCCACTCTGCAGGGCATCGCAAACGTTCTCCGCAAAATACACACTCGAATTCTCCAACAGAGAATACACTCTCTCCGATCAGCTGCCTTCGAATCGGCTAAAAATTACCATCTCGCTATTGGTAGTCGTTCGCAGACGCGCTTAAATATCGGGGATATAGACACAGACGAGATACAGAATAGATATATACGTGTATCGTTAGGGATGGGATTTGGAACTATTCGAATCGATTCGACTCGAATTTGTAAAATGGCGAGACTGATACGAAGTTTTTAAACTCTTGGGGGCCTTGAATGTCTTGGAGGTGTTAATTTTTTTTTGGAATTTGGTAAGTTATAAAAGATTAAGGAACATATTGATACCAAGAGTTTCAAGAGTATGAAGACATACAAGATTTCAAAACTTACAAGACTTACAAGACTTCAAGACTTCAAGACTTCAAGACTTATAAGACTTGAAGATTTACAAGAATTCAAGACGTAAAAGACCTCAATACTTGCAAGACTTCAAGAATTATAGACTTCAAAATTTACAAGACTTCAAGATCTACAAGGCTTCAAAACTTATAAGATTTCAAGACTTCAAGACTTACAAGAATTCGACAATTATAAGACTTCAAGACTTGCAAGACTTCAAGGATTATAGATTTCAAGATTCACAATACTTCAAGATTCACAATACTTCAAGATTTACAAGATTTCAAAACGTACAAGAATTCAAGAATTATAAACTTCAGGATTCACAATACTTCAAGACTTGCAAGACTTCAAGACTTACAAGACTTCCAAGACTTATAAAACTTCAAGATTTACAAGAATTCAAGAATCACAAGACTTCAAAACTTACAAGACTTCAAGAATTATAGACTTCAAGATTTACAATATTTCCAAGACTTATAAAACTTCAAGATTTACAAGAATTCAAGAATCACAACACTTCAAGACTTACAAGACTTCAAGAATTATAGACTTCAAGATTTACAATACTTCCAAGACTTGCAAGACTTCAAGACTTACAAGACTTCCAAGACTTATAAAACTTCAAGATTTACAAGAATTCAAGAATCACAAGACTTCAAAACTTACAAGACTCCAAGAATTATAGACTTCAAGATTTACAATATTTCCAAGACTTATAAAACTTCAAGATTTACAAGAATTCAAGAATCACAACACTTCAAGACTTACAAGACTTCAAGAATTATAGACTTCAAGATTTACAATACTTCCAAGACTTGCAAGACTTCAAGACTTACAAGACTTCCAAGACTTATAAAACTTCAAGATTTACAAGAATTCAAGAATCACAAGACTTCAAAACTTACAAGACTCCAAGAATTATAGACTTCAAGATTTACAATATTTCCAAGACTTATAAAACTTCAAGATTTACAAGAATTCAAGAATCACAACACTTCAAGACTTACAAGACTTCAAGAATTATAGACTTCAAGATTTACAATACTTCCAAGACTTGCAAGACTTCAAGACTTACAAGACTTCCAAGACTTATAAAACTTCAAGATTTACAAGAATTCAAGAATCACAAGACTTCAAAACTTACAAGACTCCAAGAATTATAGACTTCAAGATTTACAATATTTCCAAGACTTATAAAACTTCAAGATTTACAAGAATTCAAGAATCACAACACTTCAAGACTTACAAGACTTCAAGAATTATAGACTTCAAGATTTACAATACTTCCAAGACTTGCAAGACTTCAAGACTTACAAGACTTCCAAGACTTATAAAACTTCAAGATTTACAAGAATTCAAGAATCACAAGACTTCAAAACTTACAAGACTCCAAGAATTATAGACTTCAAGATTTACAATATTTCCAAGACTTATAAAACTTCAAGATTTACAAGAATTCAAGAATCACAACACTTCAAGACTTACAAGACTTCAAGAATTATAGACTTCAAGATTTACAATACTTCCAAGACTTGCAAGACTTCAAGACTTACAAGACTTCCAAGACTTATAAAACTTCAAGATTTACAAGAATTCAAGAATCACAAGACTTCAAAACTTACAAGACTCCAAGAATTATAGACTTCAAGATTTACAATATTTCCAAGACTTATAAAACTTCAAGATTTACAAGAATTCAAGAATCACAACACTTCAAGACTTACAAGACTTCAAGAATTATAGACTTCAAGATTTACAATACTTCCAAGACTTGCAAGACTTCAAGACTTACAAGACTTCCAAGACTTATAAAACTTCAAGATTTACAAGAATTCAAGAATCACAAGACTTCAAAACTTACAAGACTCCAAGAATTATAGACTTCAAGATTTACAATATTTCCAAGACTTATAAAACTTCAAGATTTACAAGAATTCAAGAATCACAACACTTCAAGACTTACAAGACTTCAAGAATTATAGACTTCAAGATTTACAATACTTCCAAGACTTGCAAGACTTCAAGACTTACAAGACTTCCAAGACTTATAAAACTTCAAGATTTACAAGAATTCAAGAATCACAAGACTTCAAAACTTACAAGACTCCAAGAATTATAGACTTCAAGATTTACAATATTTCCAAGACTTATAAAACTTCAAGATTTACAAGAATTCAAGAATCACAACACTTCAAGACTTACAAGACTTCAAGAATTATAGACTTCAAGATTTACAATACTTCCAAGACTTGCAAGACTTCAAGACTTACAAGACTTCCAAGACTTATAAAACTTCAAGATTTACAAGAATTCAAGAATCACAAGACTTCAAAACTTACAAGACTCCAAGAATTATAGACTTCAAGATTTACAATATTTCCAAGACTTATAAAACTTCAAGATTTACAAGAATTCAAGAATCACAACACTTCAAGACTTACAAGACTTCAAGAATTATAGACTTCAAGATTTACAATACTTCCAAGACTTGCAAGACTTCAAGATTTACAAGACTTCAAAACTGACGAGATTTCGACAATTACAAGACTTTCAAGACCTTCAACACTATCAAGATTTCCAAGACTTTCAAGACTTACAAGACTTCGAGACTAATAAGATTTCAAGATTTACAAGACTTCAAAACTGACGAGTCTTCGAGAATTACAAGACTTCGAGACTTACAAGACTTTCAAGATCTTCAACACTATCAAGATTTCCAAGACTTCCAAGACTTGCAAGATTTCAAGACTGTCAAGATTTCTAGACTTTCAAGACTTACAAGACATGCAACACTGTCGAGATCATCAAGAGTTCCAAGTCTATCAACACTTTTACGAATTACTTAACACGTTCTCGCACGTGATGCAAAATGACACACGAATGCTATAACATTCAACTTTATAAGCCGCGTTACCATGCATTCAACTTTATACAGCATTAACTTATTTAAATTATTTAACACTTCAATGCAACGTCTATTTCTTATTTCTATTATTCTTTGTATTTTACATTTTATATATTATTCTTTACGCGAACGTGTTTATTTCGAATAGATTTTTCGAATACCTTTCATGACAGCTCTATTCCGTGCGTCATCCGTGCTATAAGCACCCCAGGCAGCTATGAACATTGCAGTTTTGCATAGAATACTTGTTGAAGAGTTGCACAGGTGGAATTGAAAGCAGACACGGGGAACAGAGTAATTCGGGACGAAGTTCTGATCGATTCAAACCGCGATACGGAATAGGCCGCGAGGCATACGTTCAGCCAATTTAATACTCTAATCGCGTAGGCGTGAATTTGTTGGCAAAGTTTGGCCAAATCTTCCTACGAGTAGTTCGTATCGGGCCAAACACGTGGGAAGGAATCATAAGCGCGATTGTACCGCATTCGAATGCAACCTGTGCTCGACTAATCTTTACGCTAAGTTTCTATTCCGACTGGAAGTAGATTGTTGAACGCGATTCAGTTGTAAAACGTCGAGTGTACAGTAATTGGAGGGATCAGGGCAAAAGTTCCAATTGCCAAATTGCCAATTTAAGTTCAAAGCTCTACGTTTCCGTAAATCATTGGACTATTGCAAGCTTTCGGACAGAATGGTTGTCGCAGTAGGCTTTTATTAACGCATTAACCCTTTCGATACTAGTTAAGAAATCTCGCTAAATGTAGGGAAGGATATAAACGTGGCTCCTCTATCTTATTTTTCGCCGTAAAATGTAACTTGAAACGCGGAATGCTTCGATTTGTTTGCGCAAAATTTTGGTAAACTAATATTTTAACGCGCGCAGGGATAGAAGAGGGACATTTTAAATTCTTGTAGAATATGAAACGTTCATTTTGAAAGCGATGTAAGTCCATTTATTGGAAAGAATTGAGGAAACAAAAATGTATATACATATATATTTTACAATGCGATAGCATTATATTATATTATATACAGAGCGATATTTGTGTTACTATCGGTGTACATTGGATTTCAATTAACGATATTGAACATCGAAATATTTGCCCACAGAAACGATTCCGAAATGAGTAGAAACAAAATAATAATAATACTAATAAATTTATTTTAAATCAACGGGTTTAAGAACCCTTTAGTATACAATTGAAAATATACACAAAGTGGCGGTACAATGCGACATAAAAGAAAGACAAAATGAGAGAAAGGGAAGAAAAAGAAAAAGTAAAATGAAAGAAATAAAATAAGTAACATAGAAAAGAAAGTAACGGAGGAACAGAATCTAATAAATCTAATCTTTGCATCGGAAACGCGTTTCAGTTTTAAGGAAGCGTGTAAAGGGTTAACGCGAGAGATTAACAGAGGAATTTCTCGATAGCTGGAAAGCGGCGCGAAAGGTTTTATATCTAATGGAGAAGATGTGAGAAGTCTCTTATCGCGGCTTCTATTCGAGCTACACGAGTAATCGATCACGGTTATCCTTTAAATCTATAAAGGCGATAAAAGATCGCGTTTTTCGTGGAACGTCGTCCGCTTGCGCGGGTCCTCTGTAATTTCAACCGTTAAACAGGTTCCGCCGGTTGATAAATTGCGATCGTTTCCAAGGGCAGAGTTTCTCCGTCTCGCGATCGAAGGGAGAGAAGGAAGAAGCCGTAGAAAAGAATCTGTGGAACGTGTAGAAGATAACGGCGAGTAATTTGTCCCAGTCAAAACGCATCTATCGGGATCCCTTTATCTTCTTCTTCCTTTCTTTCGCGTCGTACTGCGCTGTGATCGAAAGAGGTAGGATTCGGATCTTTTCCTTCGACTCGTGAAAGCTGACGGATGCTCTTCGAAACTTCCATTCCTTGCCCTAACCAAGGATAATGGAAAGTTGATATCCGCCGAAGAGAAAACTTCTTGTCGCTTTTCGGACCCATTTTAATTGTTCCCCGTTTACTTATTCGCGGGATAAAGAAGCCATTCGTAAAGAAAGCGATACGCGTGTGGAATATTAAATGCAACGAAGCATGATACTGAACGAGTAATTAGAAAGAGACGCCGAGTAACGAACGTTTAAATGATAGAAACGAATGGTTAAAAATAGTCGATCAAACGCCAAACACTCGAAATATCGAACCAGTTTGCGTTTAAAAACGTCGTCGCGCGGCGAAACGTGTTTTCGCCCCCGATTCCAAATTCTTAAGGGTTATGCTTTGATGGAAGCAGGTTTTTCTTCTTTTGTTTAAATAAAAAGACACGGGTTTAAGAAAAAGGTAACTGATATATATATTTGATTGTACGTGGAAAATGTAATATACCAGGACTTTCTATGTCCTGTCCGCACCGACTCTTTACGTCAAACTATCGATAAAACGACAGCCTTCGACGCTTACAGTTTTACAAACAATGGTCAACCTTTTCAGGTACGCTTGACCATCGATAAGACGAGACGCTGCGACTCCGAAGTCTTGGGTTTTCCCGATTACTTTATTACGCCTGTTAAAGCGACACTCTAACATTTTTGAATAGGGACTTTTTCTAAAGAAGAGCTGTTTTACTTCGACACAAATGCATTTAAAGAAGTCGATTATTAATAGGACGCGACGCCGGCAACGAAGTCGACACGATTCCTCTGTTAATTTGCTTGCCTTTTTCGCCCGTTAACTCGGTACGCGAATAAAATCCGGGGTGAAATTCAACGGTAAACATCGCAGTTTTCGAGTATTCCCGCCACTGTTTACCGAATTCTCGCCGATCGTATTTGCACACCGAGAAAATGTTTGCTCCCGGCACGGCAGCAGCAACGGAAGGAATCGCGACTCCCATTTCGTCCCGACAGCGCGATCCGATAACAGCTGTAACGGTGAGAAAGGAAAAAAATCGCTGGGAACGGGGCTAAATTCGCTAGTCACGTGCCGCGAAGGGTCGCGATTTATCAGCGAAGAGATTTCAGGAGGGATGGGCGGTAGAGTTGCCGGAACCGCGATTCGAGGGAGGAAAGCTTGATTAGCGCCGAGACGCGGCAACTCGCTAATGCAGCTGAAACTGAAACTTGCTGATCCAGCTATACGTACTATGTTTGCTTTCGCCTTCGCGCGTTTATCCGCCGTTTCTCCGCTCTCGCCGAACTCGTCGTTCATTTTACTAAATACACCGACTCGCTGGTAATTGGAGAGGGGGGAGGGTAAAGAAAAAAGGTGAGCAATCGCGCGAAGAAATAGCTTCGTTGCTATTAGCAAATTAATCCTTTAACGCGTTCACTGCCACGCGAATTTGGTATATTTCCACGCGAGGGTCGCGATGGAATTCAACGATAGAACTACGAAATCAATCGAAATGACTGGCTACAAATTTGTCATAAAAATTGCACCAAGTATTTAACCCTTTGCCCTACAGTAACGAGTCACGCTCGTTTTATAAATTATTACTTGGATAAAACAGAAACTCCACGGGGCAAAATTTAAGTCGAACTCTAATTTTAGCGTTGTTTTATAAGATTGGTGGTTATTATAATAAAAATGACCGATAATATTTCGATGATTTGTACGTGAAATGATACGAAGGCAGTAATCGGCTAACGTTAACATACGTAAGTGATAAAATAATTGTAGGACAGGGGGTAACATTGTAGAACGTAAAGAAATAATCTTTCCCTATATTTGTAAGTCAACTGTTACAATAGAAACCTTCTCCTTAGTATCTTAACATTCTCTTTGATAGTAGAGCAGTCGTCGTTCTCGCTCTTTTAATCGACGCACACTCTTTTATCTGCTTATATAGAAGAATGATAAAGATCGTTATACGTTGCGTTATTTTATTATTATTTTATTCGTAGTTCCATCAGATAGCTAACAACTGGACACCGAAAATGAAGCGCCGCACCGGTTGGCAAAATATCTCGCGAGAACCGTGTACTTACGTAGGGTCAGAAATGGGAATTTAATTTCGCCAGCAGCGTCGGTGGTAGATTCGTTTCGGATACGAAAGAGATCGAGCGAGAAATGATAAAGCTTGGTGGATGAGATTCAGCGGAGCAGAAGAAGAACACGCGACGTCTTTCTACTTTTCCACGGTAGAGTTTCTCTCTCGTAGCCGAAATATGAGACTGCCGGATGGAATATCGGTCGGACACGTAGGTGTCGAACGTGAAATCGAGCGGAACGGACAGACTATCGCTTTGCGTATCCCGTAAAGCGGAGGACTTTCCTTCTCCTACGGAGGAATTTGTCTCCAGCGCGAATCAGACGCGAATCAAAGGTTAAATTTGCGAGCTACGCCCGGAAATTCAATTACTTTGGCGACCTGTTCGATCGTATTGACTTTTCTTTGGCTCACGTAGTCGTCGTGAAACGTCCACGAGTCTGTTTCGCTCCGATAGACGATCCAACGAATTCGTAGACGAATCGCGAAACGCGTTTCGCTCGTTTTCCATTTCGCTTCCCGCGGGCCATTCTCTCTTTCTGTATTAGAAATTCTATCGCTGCGCGCTTGGAAAGAGACTGAAAAGTAGCCTAAGTTATTTAACACGTTCGCTAAGGCACTTTGAAGTTAAAGGAATTCTCACAGGGGAGCAGGATCAGTTCTATTATTACAGAAAGCAGTAGGGGTATAAATATTTGCATATTTTGCGCGATTAGTTATAAGGGGATAAGAATAGATTACAATAGAGATAGTACTGTGTTATTAATATCGATAACACGTGTATGGGAGTGGATATTTTTCCGCTTTTCGCTTGCATCAAATGTTGAGTGCTTCACCTTTTCTCCGCCTACGACTAAATTGTAAGCTACGTGCATTGAAGGGTTTTATCCCGTATACTATTAAATAAATAAGGCAAAGGGTTAAGCAGACTATCGACCGTGCAAAAATATCCATTCTCGTGTTTAGAAGCGTTTACATTCGTAATCATGAGAATGATACGATTGAATTGACCGTAATTGGCACGATGTTCGTTTTACTTGCTACACTAGTGTGCCACGTTACGGTGCAAATTTACGCTTTTGCAGAACGAAAATGAAAGAAACGAGAGATAAATTAGGGATGAGAATCGTTTGGCATCGGATGGCGGAGTCTGGAGACGACTCGTTCGATCTGTTAGGGAATTTTGCTGGGTAGATAGACGCCAGTGGCGTCAGATAAACTCGTTTCATATCGTATCGATGAATGCAGCTCACCGTCGAGCGTCGCGTCGACGAGTGTACCGCGAATCCCAGGCAGCATCGAGATTCGCGAAATTGGTGCGGGCGCCATCAGCAGATGGATCTTCTCGTGTTCCGATTTCGCTTAGCGTCCCACGCTCGCGAATAGATTACAGCGCATGCGACCTACCTTCATCGACCATTCTAATAGTGGGCAAATTGGAAAACTTAGAAATTTCACGGCTCTGGAATATACAGACTTAGGAATTAGGAAACTCGAGAATTCGATGGTTTAGGATTTGGGGACTTGGGAATTTAGAAGCGTAACGATTTAAAGGCTTGGAAATTCTAAAGCTTACATATTCGAAGGGTTGAAGAATACGAAGAGTTGGAAAGTTGAAGGCTTGGAAATTCGAAAGCTTAGAAATTCGCAGGCTTGGAAAGTAGAAGGCTTGGAAATTCGGTTGCTTAAAAGTTAGAAGGCTTGGAGGTTCGAAGGCTTAGAAATTCGAAAGGTTAAAGATTTCAAAGCTTAGAAATTCGAAGACTTGGAAATCTGGGGGCTTAGAAAATCGCAGGCTTGGAAATTAGAAGGCTTGGAAATTCAGTTGCTTAAAAATTAGAAAGCTTGGAAATTCGAAAGGTTGAAGATTTAAAAGCTTAGAAATTCGAAGACTTAGAAATCTGGGGGCTTAGAAATTCGAAGACTTGGAAATTCGCAGGCTTGGAAATTAGAAGGCTTGGAAATTCGAAGGCTTAGAAATGCGAAATCTTAGATTTAAAAGCTTAGAAATTGGAAGACTTAGAAATCTGGGTGCTTAGCAATTCGAAGACTTGGAAATTCGCAGGCTTGGAAATTAGAAGGCTTGGAAATTCGAAGGCTTAGAAATGCGAAATCTTAGATTTAAAAGCTTAGAAATTGGAAGACTTAGAAATCTGGGTGCTTAGCAATTCGAAGACTTGGAAATTCGCAGGCTTGGAAATTAGAAGGCTTGGAAATTCGAAGGCTTAGAAATGCGAAATCTTAGATTTAAAAGCTTAGAAATTCGAAGACTTAGAAATCTGGGTGCTTAGCAATTCGAAGACTTGGAAATTCGCAGGCTTGGAAATTAGAAGGCTTGGAAATTCAGTTGCTTAAAAATTAGAAGTCTTGGAAATTCGAAGGCTTAGAAATTCGAAAGATTAAAGATTTAAAAGCTTAGAAATTCGAAGACTTAGAAATCTGGGGGCTTAGAAATTCGAAGACTTGGAAATCTGATGGCTTAGAAATTCGCAAGCTTGGCAATTCAATTGCTTAAAAAATTAGTAGGCTTGGAAATTCGAAGGCAGAAATCTGAGGGCTTGAAAATTCGAAAGCGTAAAACTTTCAAGGCTTAGAAATTCTAAACCTTCGAAATTCGAAGGGTTGGAGAATTCGAAGTCTTGAAAATCCGAAACCATAGAAATACGAAAGCTTGGCAAATTCTAAATCTTAGAAATTCTCAGGCTTGGAAATTTGAAGACATGGAAATTCGACAGTCTTACGAATTTGCAAGATTAAAAACTGCAAAGCTTTGGAATTCGAAGGGTTGAAAATTCGAAACGATAGAACGGCGACTGCTCGGAAACGCGGAAGCTCGAAACTTTATATATTTAACCCTTTGCGGACGAGAAGTAATAACACTTGTGAGAGTACTTTAGTTTTGAATTCCACGACTTTGAGTTTTTTCACGCTTTTCCAGTTCCAAACCATTTCATTTCCAACGATTTCAAATGTTTATTATTACGTTAAGTATTCGTTACATTAAGTTCTGTGCTTTAAAAGTCGACATCGGTTCGGAAAGCCAAAAAATGATTAGGCGACTATTTGTCGACGCTCGTCCGCAAAGGGTTAAAAGTTCGCTGGATAGCTGGAGAACTACATAGGTCTCGTGTTAAAACGGTGACGCGAGGAGGTTCATTGTAGAACGCGATATGCCAGAGCTCTCGTTGACGCGTGTAACACGATCAAATAATGAAGGTGGGCGGCACGCTCATCGACCACTGTTCCCTCGCTTTGCGTGTACGTGTGCGTGCACGCGTAACTTAACCGTAAGAGTGTCGGAAAATGGCGTAAAATACTTGGAAGGACGAAACGTGGCCGAGCCGAGACTAGGGATTCTCTTACCGACGGAAATCCGATCGCTTCTCTTTTCGCTCTTTTATCTCGCGGCTTCTTTCGCTAATTTTTTTTACCACCGCTATCATGTCTCGGCTTGCACACTTTCCGCGCTTTCTCTTCGCTGCTTTTTACCTTCTTCGTCGACGATAATAGACTCCTTCCCACGCGAGAATACGATAACGCAAGGTGTTCTAAAGCCACTTTTTAGGAGGTGAGAAATTTAAATATTTCACCAAATTCGAGATTATTTAAGTTCTGCCGATTTAATCGAAACCCGTTCCTTTTTCTCGCGGAAAGATTTAGTAGGCGTGCAAATCAGTTTGGTACACTTTCACGAAAGGTATGGAAAATGAATAAGGGGAAATACAATATTGGTGTTCGAAATAATTTCCATCGTTACGTACAATAATATTAGAAAGATGGCTATTTTAAATCAATGAAACCTACGAGACTTTAATAAACACGAAGGCAGATAACTGATTTGCACGTCTAACGAGAACCTTCTTTGTTCGCCTCGGAACTGGGAAATATTTGTAGAAAATTCCGTATTACTGCCGTATTGTTTTATAATTCTACCCGATTCTAGCCCGAATTATTCGGAATTTTATAATTACTATAACTATACAACTAACTATACAAAATATTCAAGGTACAGAAAAAAATGGTGATATCTAGAAGATGAAGCACTCCCTAATTCAAGCCCTACTTAAATCTTCCTATAAAAATATAAATTCGCGTGGAAATCTCCAATCTACCGATGAGCGTCCAGCTTACAATTAGTCGACCCTAACTCGAGTTACGGAGAACCTTACAATTACAATCCGCCGCATCATTGAGCCTCTAATGAGCGCCAAATTGCGATTCATTTTTCAACGCTCGAGCGACAAATTCGAAAGGATTGAAAAATGATATTACGAAACGGTTCGTGTTTCTCCTTCTGGTAAACGACGAACGTAACATCGAATTCATTGATACAGCGAATGGGCGAGGGACGAACGTGTCAGAGTGGCTCACTGGAAAATTGTCCGAACTGTCGAAGCTTATTAGACCGTGACGCCAATCACTCTGCGTCATCGATAAATTCGTTTCGTCGCAACTCGTAATTGCATTTGTCTTGCAACAACGACATTGTGTTCACTGCCTGCTCTTTTTTTCCCACCCTTCCTTTCCTTTTCTTTCTTTCTTTTTAATCGGATACGACCGATTAAATTATCCCCCGGTTCGCAGAAGAATCGCCGTCCACTTGCCCCGTGAAACCACTTTGCCCTCGGTTGGAAAACAAAAAAGCATCACGGAAGATGCAATAATAAACAGAGCCTCGGTTGCGATGGTTCCCGGCGAAAGAACCGATCCAACGAGCTATTCTCGAACGAAAAAAGCTCGCCGAAGCAGCTTTCAAACGCTTGGACTTAATCGTAAACTTAAAACGTAATCGTAAAACTTAGATTTAATCGTAATATAGAGCAAATGATCCGCGTATCGTCACTGTTCCTATAACTGCCACCTGAACTCGTTTATTTAAGAGCAGAATAATGTATTAAGATTCGTGAGCGAACAAATTTTCATACTAAATTTAGACTTCGGTTTACGTAACAACTCGTAGACATTGTATATTAGTTTACGCTTAATATTTGTAAAGAAATATTAGGAGGTTAACGTGCCGTTGTACATTGAAACGTGACCAATATAATTATAAAGTATGGAACGTGTAATAATTCGGTAAAGCTATACGTTTACTATATATCTTATATCTCTCATGATAAACTTTACGAATTTAATAAGAGCATAAGTACAATTGAATCTGTTGATATTAGTAAATTGAATTGGTTACTAAATGTATAAATTTACGTATAGTATATATGAAGTATACTAATTAAAATACTAAATTAATAAATTAGTATTAATATAGATCCAAGAAATATGTGCTAATTCAGTAGATTTGATTAATTCTCTCACAATTGAATCTGTTGATATTAGTAAATTGAATTGGTTACTAAATATATAAATTTACATATAGTATATAAAAGTATACTAATTAAAATACTAAATTAATAAATTAGTATTAATATGGATCCAAGAAATATGTGCTAATTCAGTAGATTTGATTAATTCTCTCACAATTGAATCTGTTGATATTAGTAAATTGAATTGGTTACTAAATGTATAAATTTACATATAGTATATAAAAGTATACTAATTAAAATACTAAATTAATAAATTAGTATTAATATAGATCCAAGAAATATGTGCTAATCCAGTAGATTTGATTGATTCTCTCAAAATTGAATCTGTTGATATTAGTAAATTGAATTGGTTACTACATGTATAAATTTACATATAGTATATAAAAGTATACTAATTAAAATACTAAATTAATAAATTAGTATTAATATAGATCCAAGAAATATGTGCTAATCCAGTAGATTTGATTGATTCTCTCAAAATTGAATCTGTTGATATTAGTAAATTGAATTGGTTGATAGTACCAGTAGTTCATAGAATGAGAGACTAGAACTACTAGTATAGGATAGCTGTCTGATCGTACCAGTGGTTCATAGAATGAGAGACTAGAACTACTAGTATAGGATAGCTGTTTGATAGTACCAGTGGTTCATAGAATGAGAGACCAGATATCCTTGATAAGTTCTTTCTCGAATAACATCTCGTCACCGTTGAAACACACACATAACAATGAAAATATATTTAACAATAAACGACGCGCGACATCTTTAAATTATTCGTTTACGTCGCGAAGTTTTATCGTTCGCTTTGGTTTGTAACGCGTAGCAAAATTGCGAAAATTCATCGCTAACAGGTTAAAAATCTCCGATTGAACGTTAAGCATCGAAATCACTTTCAAACCCGCGTTTCAAATTTCTATCGCCGGCTATACATCATTATTTGTTTATTAATTTATCTGGCGCAGATTTCGGAGCGATCAAAGGAGAGTTTAAAAAATGGGAATCGGGAATTCTTCGACGTGGACACAATGGACACCGCGAACGAGCGCCGCTTCTAAATAGCTCCCGCGAATATTGTTTATCGCGTTAATATTCGAGCGATCGCTGGGAAACGCGCTATCAAATTTACGAGCCTCGTCCCATGCCAACTTTTCGACGGTGTTTAGCGCGGTTCGTCGATATTTTAACGACAAAAACTGCCATCTCGCTTCGAGCCGCTCGTTCTCGCTTTGAATTATTCCCTCCCGAAGATAAATAAATAAATTTCTCGCATCGTGCGTTCGCTTCGCTTACAAATTCCAAATTATCGATTACAAATTTCGCCGGGGACTCTTTTTAATCCCTAACACCGCCCATTGTATTACTCGTAATCCCGTCGTCCTGTTATTTATTTTCTCTAGAAATTTCTCTAGCCGTGATTGTTTGTTTATTTATTTAGCAGCACACGAGACCGAAACCTTTTAACCGTTTAACTATGAAAAGCGTATATATACGACCCGTAGATTTTGTATAATACGAGTTTACCGTGGAAGCTGTAGTATAACTTTACAACGATGCGTTGTTTTAGAATATTCCATAATTTTCCGAACAAAATACAAATAAAGATTTATCGTACTTTAACCCTTTGCGGATGAGTGTCGGCAGATAGCCGGCTAATCATTTTTTGGATTTCCGAAACCACGTCGACTTGTAAAGCGCAGAACTCAATGCAATGAATACTTAACGTAATAATAAACGTTTGAAATTGTTGGAAATGAAATGGTTTCGAACTAAAAAGCGTGAAAACTGAAAGTCGTGGAATTCAAAACTTAAAGTACTCTCGCAAGTGTCATTAATTCTCGTCCGCAAAGGGTTAATAACGCGCAACTTGCAAATGTCTGCCATTTTTCTTTCCTCTATACGAATGAGTATAGTTTAGTCGCCGAGTAGTTGTAGCGTTAAAGACTGCAAAAGATTGGAACAGTGCTGCTCGATTAGGCGAAACAAAGACAGTATATATATTTCCTCGTTGCAACGCAACGGCGATCCGTGATCCGGAAAATTCTCGACCAGCGTAACTTTTAAACTCGAAAGTTCAAAGTTGAGCGCGTCGAGTCTCGGGTTTAAAAAGAGGTAGCATGTCGGAGGGAAACTCGAATGATCCTACTCTTGGATGCAGCTTCAACTTCAGCCTTTATTTGACTTGCAGTCTGCACGAAAATGAAGTTGCGGTAAAAGCATCTCTGCCTACGAGACGCGAAGGGAAACCGGTTGGACTCGGAATATTTGCAGCAGAGAAACCGCTCGCGTCGGGGAAAAATCAAATAAGAAGGCAATGGTCGCGCTGAGAAAGCAAATTCATACGAAACGGGATCGAAGGTGCTCCATGCGATGGTTCTTTAATCGATACGGGACCGAGATTCGGGAACAATTTCGAAGTGGAAGTGAACGGAGAGAAGCAACTCTCTCGGATAAGTTTGGAAAACCTTTCACACATTTCTCTCGATACAAGGAGAACTGTTGCGGGTATAATTCGAAAATTAGAAACCGATGAAGTGGAATGATTAATTAGAAATTAGAAATGAAAATAGTGAACGATCGGTGGACGAGGAAGCTGAGGAGAATTAAAAATGGAAGCAATGGTTATTATCGAAGGGACTCGGGTAAATTAGAAATGGCAGCAATTTGTATTGGGAATGGAAACATTGGCCATCGAAGAAGCTTGGGTAAATTAGAAACGTAAGCATTGGTCGTCGTAGAAGCACGTATAAATTAGAAACGGAAGCATTAATCGTGGAAGAAGCTGGAGTAAATTCCAAATGGAAGCATTGGTCGTTAAAGGGATTCGATAAATTGGGAACGCAAACGTTGAACATATCGTAGGGGCGCGGATAAATTAGAAATGGAAACAATGGCCGTCTAAGAAGCTGAAATAAATTAGGAATGGAAACATTGGACCTAGAAGAAGCTGGAATAAATTAAAAATGGAAGCATTGGACATCGAAGAAGCTGGATTAAATTAAAAATGGAAGCATTGGTCGTTAAAGGGGTCTGATAAAATAGAAACGCAAACATCGGACGTCGAAGGAGCTCGGATAAATTAGAAATGGAAACAATGGCCGTCTAAGGAGCTGGAATTAATTACGAATGGAAGCATTGGACCTCGAAGATGCTGGAATAAATTAAAAATGGAAGCATTGGACATCGAAGAAGCTGGATTAAATTAAAAATGGAAGCATTGGTCGTTAAAGGGGTCCGATAAAATAGAAACGCAAACATCGGACGTCGAAGGAGCTCAAATAAATTAAAAATGAACGCAGCGGTCGTCGAAAAGTTTCTAACAAATTAAAAATGGAAGCATTGGCCGTCGATGGAGTTTGGATACATTAGAAATGAAAGCAGTGGTCGTCGAACAAGTTCAAGCAAATTACAATTGGTAACAATGGTTGCCAAAGAAGCATAAAAAAAATGGAAACGGGTGTAATAGTGTTCGAGTAACCTTACAAAAATTATAAATAGAAGCAAGGAACATCGAAGAAGTTGGAATAAATTAGTATCGAGAGCATTACCGATTGAAAGAGCTCGGATAAATTAGAAATGGAAGCAGTGGTCGTCGAACAAGTTCAAGCAAATTACAATTGGTAACAATGGTTGCCAAAGAAGCATAAAAAAAATAGAAACGGGTGTAATAGTGTTCGAGTAACCTGGAAAAAATTAGTAACAGAAGCAGGGAACGTCGATGAAATTGGAATAAATTAGTATCGGAAGCATTACCGATTGAAAGAGCTCGGATAAATTAAAAATGGAAGCAGCAGTCGTCGAAGAAATTCAAATAGATTACAAAGCAGCGCAGCGGTAACATTTGAAGCCAGAATAAACGAAAAACGTGGAATGTCTCTGGTCGCGAAAGCGTGAATCGGATAAGCGGAATGGCGAAAGATGCGGTCGAAGGCGGTTCCAAAAGCTTTATCCTTCTACCAAAAATGTCGCTCGTAATTCGTAACTATTACTGCCAGCAATTATGAACGCGAACGCGTCCCACTGTGTGTTACAGGGTTGCGCGTTTCGCGTCGATTTTGGAAGCCAGCCAAAGCCTCCTTCGGCTGCAGCTTTCAAAGGCGAGAATCACCGAGAAATCCGCGCAGGTGCCCCGGGCAACGTTGCTTCTTCCTCGATTATGTTTTACACCGTTTCCGATGAACTGCTAATAATGTCTGGGGAAAATAGAGCAAACGGGCACGGGAAAGTTTCAGCCGCTGTCGGCTAGTGTATCGATTCGGATATAAAATAGACAGGATCCCGGTGATATTATTTTGGTCCTGCACCGAATCGTGGCGAAAGCGACTCGCAATCGGAGAATCGATTCGGATAGGGAAACGTAAGTACCACGCTTCCACGGAACGAAATCACAGCGTGTTTACATTCCCACTCTTGCTGCAGTCCGCTGATTGGCCTACGAACACAGGCAGTGATCGCTATTGGCTGAAGACGCTTCCGAATGTCAACACGCTGTGCCTTCTTTCCGTGGAAGCATAGTACAAAGGTTGGAAAAGATCGGGCAACGTTTCACGTGCAAGCGCAATCGAATTTCCTGTCGAGTTGCGTTATTATTAAATCTTGATTTATACTTGCGCGCGCTAATGGGATTTTCTCCCGTTCAATTACGGCTGAATAGATTACGGGAAATAATAGCCGGTTTAAAACGACGATACGAGTGGGTTTCACGAGTAAGCTAACGGGGCGATGTATTTTTGTTCGGATATTCGTTTGAAACGATATTTTTCGGATATTGACAAAATTAGGACAATGAAGCTATGAAATGCGGCACGGTTCTTCGAAGATTAATTTGAGACGGATCGAGCTAATTTAAAACCCTATCTTTTGGATACCTAAGTACATTAGAATAATTATACGTAAGAAAGGCAGCATTGTTCGTTCGACTTTAATTTGAAATAAGTTGAACTGACTTGAGACCATTATTTTTCGATATGCTTATAAAAGTTAGGAAGAATTATTCTTTCAAGATTAATTAAAATCTTTCCTTCGGTACAATTTTAACACGAGCTACGTGACAAACCGTCTGCCTAGCTCGTAAAATCTCCTCGTACATCTTTTTCCATATCCTTTTATGTCCATCTTCTTAATCCCATTAACATTCGCCGAAATATCCGTGCGAAAGAATAACGAAACGCGAGCCGCGATTCACGCGAACCGCAGACCAGTAAAAAGCGTTCCCACGGCGTTGCCTAAAGTCTGAAAGTTTCACCTGTTGCGTTTACGCGGCCATCGAAAGACTACCTATCAGCCGCGAAACGAAGAAAAATTTGTCGCCATCGATCCCGCGTCGGACGAGATTAGATCGAGCGTGAGCAGAGAGGAGAGAGAGGCCGCCGGTTCGCCGGACCAATTTGCCGATAATCGATAGCGGCTGTAGGAAAACGAGGAAACCCGTGTCGTCTATTTTTATTCCCGCCCTCTCCTCTCTCCGCGTCCCACCTTTAATTGAATTGCTTCGCCGAGTGTATCCCGGAATCGTATCTCGCAGCCGTGTCGCGTGACGCTTGCGCGTGAAGCGTGGATGAACCGCGCGCGCGAGACTCTCTCACTCTCTCTTTCTCTCTCTCTTGGAACTTTTAAAAGTAACATCCTTTTACGACGTCGATGGTATCTAGG
Organism: Eucera pruinosa; assembly: GCA_028830335.1. Classification (NCBI taxonomy): domain Eukaryota; kingdom Metazoa; phylum Arthropoda; class Insecta; order Hymenoptera; family Apidae; genus Eucera; species Eucera pruinosa. Next base: position 17,092,028 of record JAMYCR010000006.1, read on the forward strand.
GGTGCTCGGGACGAGTCTAATCGCCACGAAGATTGGAGCGTATTTCACTCGAGAGATACCGTGGATAGGATGGAGCTCTGTTAGAGGTCACGGTGATAGGCTAGATGTACCACGTCCTGCCACTTCGAGGTTCGCGCTTTAAGTAACTTTCGTCAACTATTTCAGAACGTCGTTTAACGTCAAAATCCAGTTCCAGTTTCGAGCATACTATTGTTCAACGTACTCTTTTATTCGTGAACATTTTTCTTACACGTTGAATAGGGTAGATGTATCACGTCCTTCTACCTCAAGATTCGCGCTTTAAGTAACTTTCGTTAACTATTTTAGAACGTCGTGTAACGTAAAAATCCAGTTTCAGTTTCGAGCATACTATTGTTCAACGTACCCTTTTATTCGTGAACATTTTTTTTACACGTTGAACAGGGTAGATGTACCACGTCCTGCCACTTCAAGATTCGCGCTTTAAGTAACTTTCGTTAACTATTTTAGAACGTTGTGTAACGTAAAAACCCAGTTTCAGTGTCGAGCATACTATTGTTCAACGTACCCTTTTATTCGTGAACATTTTTTTACACGTTGAATAGAGTAGATGTACCACGACCTGCCACTTTAACCCTTTCGTTACTATTGGCGCCTATGGGCGCTCAACAAATTCGTATGTATCGCGTTATCGATGACTTCTACCGATCCATTCTGGTAATTAAAAACACTGTTGGCGTTCCTGAAACACTTGCACCGCTTTGTTACCTAAAGAATAGGAAAGAATTACAAGCAAACTATGAATTGAGACATCTACCCTAGGACGCAACGCGATAACGCGTTATTGAAAATTACAAACCCGTATAATATTTAGAGCCCTTGAAATGAGCCAGTTTTGAAAATTCTCGAGTGATAACAAATGTTTAAATGATACACCTATTATTGCTATAATTCCAAGACTAATTACGTCCCCCAAAAATGCACAACTAATACTACATACTAATACTAATACTAACTAGTATAATGACTAATATTAATACTAACTAGTATAATAACTAATACCAATACCAAACTTGTTCCTCAAACTGAATTAATTTCAAAAGCTCTCCTGTGCAAGGAGTCAATTAATGTCCCGTGAAATGAGTAAATAGGCGAAGTAAAAAATGTGCGCGCGTATCCCGATATCTAGAACCGAGCTACAGAGCGTGCTAGCAGAAGGGTTAATCTTTTACGGTTAGAGTGAACGGGTCGGTTTCGGCCAGCGTTCACCGATATATCTCGCGGCTATAAATCTCTCTATCGTAGTTGCCCGCGAAAGATTAATTCCTTGGAGCGCGGGGATTCGGGTGTCGGCGGCAATTTTCACGCCGAACCAAATATATGTATAATGCAACCCCAGTGGCTCCCAGTGTCTCGACTGGGCATAATTTTAATTAAAACGTAATTGTCCACACATGCACGTATACAGACACGCGCATATTACACACGCGCACGCGTATACACACGCGCGTGTATTCAGACACACGCGTATACACACACACGTATCACACACACGTGTATACCCACACACGTGTATACACACACACGTGTATACCCACACACGTGTATACACACACACGTGTATATACACACGCGTATGCAGACGCGCGCGTATACACACACACGTGTATTCACACACAGGTGTATACACACACACGTATACACACACGAGTATGCAGACACACGCGTATACACAGACACACACACGTATACACGAGCGCGAGCTTAAAGCCGAATGAAGGTTGGAGCGAAACACGCCTCGGCGCCGCGTTGCCGTTATACACGGGCCAACTATTTCCATTTACGTAGCGTATCCCGGATTCCTGCGGAATATCGGGCGAACGTGCAAAATCGTGGCCCGTTGCACCGCAATGTTTCTTCCATGCAAATCCGATTGCTATTGTAACGACGCGGAGGAAAAGAATCGATCGATCGTACGGGACGCGTGTGCAACTTGCTCGCGACCGTGTCTCCTACGCGCGATCCATATTCATACTTGCTAACAAGCTGTCCGCCTACCGTTGCACGCGTATCGTTTCTACGTAATGTGGAAGCGAGGCGGGATAAAACGCTTGGCTCCAGAAAAGCGTATTAAATTCGTACATACTCCAGATAACTTTCATTTGTCGTTACGTAAAGGGAAATCAAAATTTCTTTACCTACGATTCTTCGTACATCGCTTTGCTATTGGATAAAATAATGAAAGCGTCGGTGTTTATAGGTTATATACTAACGCTAATTGGCGCATCTACCCTAAATGTATAATAGAAGCAGTTGCTGCGGGGAATATCTTTGCCTTCTTGAAATACTAGCTACTCGAATAGATAGGCGAAAGGGTTGAAGAAAAGTTGATAGAAGCTTGAGGCAGCGTTTCGCATAGGTAAACGTGGACGCCACATGGCTGCAAGCATGATATCTTGCACGTTGCCGAAGTCTTATAACAGAAGCAGTTTGTATATGCAACAGGGACGGGCGATGGAACTTAGAAATTGCACGATGTGCATCGACTTGGACGAAACATAGCCCCCGACTATAGATGCCAAATATGCTGCCGGGAAGGTTGGCGCCGCATGCTTTACAATACAGCAGTTTACCGTAGCAAAGTGCTGTGGCAGCAAGCCACCCTGCAACTTGGAAATTGGTACGCATCGACTTGTAACAAGCATAGTTCTCCAAACACATACCGAATATAGCGAGTCGTCAGCTAGTTATTCGTACAAACTTGACGTAGATATATCGAAAGTACGCAGATAGCAAATAGCAACTTTCTATATGTATATATTTACACTTATTGACAAATGTTAAGAAACGAAGTAGTAGTCATTGACGAATTTTTGCGCGTACTTTCGCTTCTAAGATTCGTAGCTTAGAATTTACAGTAGCATAAAAATGTACTGTTACGTATGTACATCGACAAACAATAATAATAAGTTCTTCTACTTTTCATTCATTGACAAAAGTTAAGAAACAAAGTATTAATCAGTTACGAATTTTTGCGCGTACTTTCGCTTCTAAGATTCGTAGCTTAGAATTTACAGTAGCATAAAAATGTACTGTTACGTATGAACATCGACAAACAATAATAATAAGTTCTTCTACTTTTCAGTCAAATTCGTGTATCTCAAAAGCGAACGACGACGCAAAACTTCTCGCAAATAGTTACCACGTTTCTTAACTTTTGTCACGAAGCGTAGATCTATATTACGTAGAGTATATATTTATATTTCTATTACGTAGAACGGTGAGGAATTCTAATCGCGAGTAATTCTAACAATAAGTAAGTCTGTTTCAAATTATAGTCGAAGATATGCTGTGTTTATATCTACGTTTACGCAAGGGGAAAGTTTTTATTATTTAGCGAGTAACGATGTTGCCATGTGCTTATCGTCGAGGAGTATACGAGGAGTTTATAGGATTTCATAGACTACCGTTAAGCAGTATAAAATAATACTTACCGTTTCCAAATCTTGCAAACGAATCGCTAATAACAATTTTCTAATTCAAATACCGGATACGCGTTCGTTCGGAGAAATGAAAAATATTCCCCGCGTCACCTCCGAACGATTAAAACGCGTTTCACGTGCAGCAACAACCGAACAATTGAACTTCCCCGCGAATAAAAACTTCCTCGACGTTTGCAGGATTGAACAATTTCTCACATCGCGAGCCTATTCAGGTCCTCCCCAGATTTCGTATCTTTATTACCACGCTCTCGAAAGAACGTCTCAATTGTTCTCCTTTCTCTCTCTCTCTCTCTCTCCTCTCCTCTCCATCCTCGAACAACTTTTTACTTCTTAAAACGTAATACTTCACGGCAGCTGAAGCGAGTCGAATAAAAAGTAGAAGAGGAGTGACCCGAATCGGTGGTCACATCTGTTTGCTACCCCGTGGCGAATCAAATCTCGCGTGGAGGGGATTGAAAAGAATCGGGTTAACAACCAGACACACACACACGCGCACACACACGGGAACACGTACGCGTAGTCGCAGACAATAGAGAAGTTGCTTTTTCCCCCGAAGTGTCGGAGTTGTTGGCGTACGTTTTATTTACGGTCGGTTGTTTAGCGCTCACCGTGTCGGCTATTTACGGCCGTCCATCGTTTATTAGTTATTATCGTTGCCATCTCCAATCCACCCCTCCCGCTGCCCCCCCTCTCTTTCGATGTTCATAGTTTATGCGACGCTCGATATCCGCGCCGTAAGAGACGAAGAAGGCCATCTTTGAACTTGATCCTTACGGATGAGCGATCATCCTAGAGGATTAATGCATCCTAACCCTTTTAGCGTTCGTTAAAATATCATAAGCGACCGTTGCCGACTATTCTAAGCAGCTTAACGCGGCAGGCTTACGGACGTCGCGTGTGCATAATTCGACAGATTTCTGGAATATTATGCGCACTGGTATCTAGAAATATTGGCAACGAATAGTACAATAGTTGCATTTAATATATAATTAATATATTTAATATAAGAGGTAAAAGAGTTTTACGTCGGTGAATAGAAGTATCTGGAAGATGCTTTTATATTCGAACGAAGATAGGCTTTTTTTATCTGTTTCTTTTTCTAGTTTTATTAATTTTGTTAATTTTGTTCCGTATGCTTCTGTATACCTTGCTATTTCTATTCTCTCTTGTACATAATAATAATAATCATCCACTTTCATTTCTCGCTTCTGAATACCGCGAAGCAAAATGCTGGTGCAATTGAATGAAAGTAAACGAAAATCACGAATTGCAAAGAGGGGTCTAATAAAATAAACCGATCGAAACGCGAAACTTTCCGCCGTGATTCGGCTTCTCCTAAAGCTATAACGCGCTTCGGATTGTTCGTATCGTCGATATCTCGACGAATACGTTTCGCTCGATTGCCCGAAAAAAAATTCCTCGCGATGCCAATAATCCGTGGATCGCTGGGGGGGAGGAAAAGAAAGTTGAAAATGCGAGAAAGTTTGAAAAGTTTTCAATAAAATCGATCGAGCATGGAAGCATATCTTAGGGAGAGCAACGCGGAGCACGAACTCTAATTCCGTAGACCGTAGGTTTGTTTCGCGGCGGAAGCCTCTTAGGAGAAGCTTTTACGGGCAAACTTGGCGAATCCTGTAGCGGAGTATCAATAAAAAGACGGTAAACCGCGCACTTCGAGGCATATCTAGGCGATTTATCGATCGAAGGGTCGCGATGCAAGGTTCGCGGGAAAAGTTGCGAGCAAAAAAACTTGCCTATAAGCATCGGGGACACCCTTGGGAGATTGATAATCCGCTTATTGGACTCCATGGGGGTCGTGTCAAGGTTTTTCTTACCCCTTGCCGAGCTCTCCGCGGGGTGAACGACATTCGGATTACGCGGCGGAAATCGCGTAATCTCGCTGCCAAACAAAAGGTTTCGGGACGGCGAAATTAAAAGTGGATCGAATATTCATTTTCACAGTCGTCCGAACTAGAATTCGAAAGTTTCCAAGGTTCCTTCTGATGACGTTTCAGGCGTTTCAGTTAATTCCTTTTAAAACTGCAAAGAAATTATTCTGAATCAGATGCAATAAATAATTACCATATTTGTGATGATGTTTTTGAGGTACTCTTTTTAATTCCTCTTAAAATTGATAGCAATCATTGTAGTTGAAATTGAATAAATATTGGGGATACTTATGGTGAAGTGTCAGATGTCATTTTTAATTTCATGTAAAGTTGTGAGGATCATTATAGTTCAATTCATTAAGGAATAAATATTCATAATGCTTACGATGAAGTTTGAGGTCCTATTTTTAATTCCTCTTAAAATTGGCAGCAATTATAATGGTTCAATTCATTAAGGAATAAATATTCACAATGCTTACGATGAAGTTTCAGGTCCTACTTTTAATTCCTCTTAAAATTGACAGGAATCATTGTAGTTCGAATTGAATAAATATTGGGGATACTTATGCTGAAGTTCGAGATGTCATTTTTAATTTCATGTAAAATTGTAAGGATCATTATAGTTCAATTCATTAAGGAATAAATATTCATAATGCTTACGATGAAGTTTGAGGTCCTATTTTTAATTCCTCTTAAAATTGGCAGCAATTATAATGGTTCAATTCATTAAGGAATAAATATTCACAATGCTTACGATAAAGTTTGAGGTCCTACTTTTAATTCCTCTTAAAATTGATAGCAATCATTGTAGTTGAAATTGAATAAATATTGGGGATACTTATGCTGAAGTTTGAGATATCATTTTTAATTTCATGTAATGTTGTGAGGATCATTATAGTTCAATTCATTGAGGTATAAATATTCCCAATACTTACGATGAAGTTTGAGGTCCTATTTTTAATTCCTCTTAAAATTGGCAGCAATTATAATGGTTCAATTCATTAAGGAATAAATATTCACAATGCTTACGATAAAGTTTGAGGTCCTACTTGTAATTCCTCTTAAAATTGATAGGAATCATTGTAGTTCGAATTGAATAAATATTGGGGATACTTATGCTGAAGTTTGAGATGTCATTTTTAATTTCATGTAAAATTGTAAGGATCATTATAGTTCAATTCATTAAGGAATAAATATTCATAATGCTTACGATGAAGTTTGAGGTCCTATTTTTAATTCCTCTTAAAATTGGCAGCAATTATAATGGTTCAATTCATTAAGGAATAAATATTCACAATGCTTACGACAAAGTTTGAGGTCCTACTTTTAATTCCTCTTAAAATTGACAGGAATCATTGTAGTTCGAATTGAATAAATATTGGGGATACTTATGCTGAAGTTTGAGATGTCATTTTTAATTTCATGTAAAATTGTAAGGATTATTATAGTTCAATTAATTGAGGTATAAATATTCATAATGCTTATGATGAAGTTTGAGGTCCCATTTTTAATTCCTCCTAAAATTGGCAACAATTATAATGGTTCAAATCATTAAAGAATAAATATTCACAATGCTTACGATGAAGTTTCAGATCCCACTTTTAATTCTCCTTAAAATTGATAGCAATCATTGTAGTTGAAATTGAATAAATATTGGGGATACTTATGCTGAAGTTTGAGATATCATTTTTAATTTCATGTAATGTTGTGAGGATCATTATAGTTCAATTCATTGAGGTATAAATATTCCCAATGCTTACGATGAAGTTTGAGGTCCTATATTTAATTCATCCTAAAATTGGCAGCAATTATAATGGTTCAATTCATTAAGGAATAAATATTCACAATGCTTACGATGAAGCTTGAGGTCCTACTTTTAATTCCTCTTAAAATTGATAGGAATCATTGTAGTTAAAATTGAATAAATATTGGGAATACTTATGGTGAACTTTGAGATATCATTTCTAATTTCATGTAAAGTTGTGAGGATCATTATAGTTCAATTCATTGAGGAATAAATATTCATAATGCTTACGATGAAGTTTGAGGTCCTATTTTTAATTCCTCTTAAAATTGGCAGCAATTATAATGGTTCAAATCATTAAAGAATAAATATTCACAATGCTTACGATGAAGTTCCAGATCCTACTTTTAATTCTCCTTAAAATTGGTACCGATCACGGTAGTTTAAATTGATTAAAATGTTTGCGATATTTATGACGAAGTTCGAGGACCTATTTTCAATTCTCCTTAAAATTCGTAACATCTATTATAATTCAATTCGGTCTCGAAGCCTGAAATTTCTCGAGTTTCGAGCTTTCGACTATCTCATATATTTAATAAACATACCTGTATATCTCAGGATTGTTGATTGAGCAAGCTAATGAAGGCATAATTCAGTCTGACGAATTAATAACGCGCTGCTTGATGGATTGTTTCGCGCGATAAACGAAGAAGAAAAAGAAAAGTTACGCGTGTCGCAAGATAGATTGGAACGCTGCAACGCGCTGCTAGCGGAACGTCCGACCATCGCGGACTCTTACCACTAGCAGGAGTGCTAGCATAGCAGTTCAGTAGTACAGCCGCGTAACTCGTCCGAACATTAGCAGCGGTGAGAAATAGCAGAAATGAATAATGATATCAGAGATACTCTCCTCGAATTTGTTTCGCGTATCACGAGTGGCCATTTATATTCCCCGTATCGCGATGCGAATGCTAATGAAACGCGAGTATTTATCCTCGACGTATTATTGACGAAGCCAAAAACACCTACCTGCTTAATTTACCTTCGATTCAAGCATTCCGCATCCAATTTCGTTACTTTAAATATTATAATGAGAATGAATGAGAAATAATTCGATTTACCGTCGTCTCGTTGCTTCGTTGATTTTTGCTGCGACTGCGAAATGTTTGAATATTATATTATATTATATCATAACAATGTTATTGTTAACAAAATTAAATATAGTTGCCGTTATTTGCTACGTATTTTAGGCAGGTTATTCTTATTCGAGGGGAAGCTTTATTACTTTGATGAAAATAAATTCATCTATTAATTTGAAAATAGTTATAGCGAATATTTATTCCATTTGAGGCATTTTTATGTTAAAGGGAATTAAGATTCCCTTAATTATTCCCTTAATTCCCTTAAGATTCGTAATAAACGTGGTGATTAATTAATTCCGTTTAAACCGCGAACAATAATCGCTTCAAATTTTAGGTAGAATTGAAAGTACCTCGAAAATCGCCATAAATATCGCGACTAATTTAATCAATTTATACTACGGTAATCGATGCGAATTTTAAGGGAAATTGATAAAGGGATCTCGAACTTCATAATAAATATCGCGAATATTGGAATCAAAAAAAAAGTAACTCAAACTTCGTCGTAAACCTCGCTATTATTTATTCCATTCGATCGACGATAATTCTTCCAAGTTTCAATAGAAAGTAAAGGACACCGGCGCAAACTTCATAATAAATAACGCGACTATCGATTCCATTCGATCCACAACAATACTACCGCGTTTTAAAGAGGAAGTAAAATAAAGATGCCACAAGCTTAATCATAAATATCGCGATTATTTATTCCATTTGATGAACGATAATTCTGCACAAGTTTGAAAAGAAAGTAAAAGAAAGATACCGCGGGAACTTCGTCGCAAGTGTCGCGACTATTTATTCCATTTGATGCGTAATAATTCTCCCAAGCTTTAAAAGGAAAGTAAAACAATGATACCGCGCAAACTTCGTCGTAAATATCGCTACTATTTATTCCATTTGAACCGTAATATTAACCCGGTGTATACAAAGCGCAAGGGGTTAACCCTTTGCGGACGGAGCAAAATAATGTTCAACGAATTTTCGTTCGATTATTAACGTTTCGAAGACGTTATTAAACGAATACTTGTCCGCGTATTAGCAGCAGCGTATAGCGATCATCTTAAGCTGAATTTCTTGTTTTCAAAATTAATATATGTCCAAAACACCGAAGAACTTGGGCGATTATTTCCGACACTCGTCCGCAAGGGGTTAACATTTGATACGAATATGCGCCAGGAAAAGAGGGGAAAAGAAAAAGGAAGAAAGAGCGAGACCACGTATTCGGTGAAGTACGTGTGCGCGTTTTCGAGGCTGAGGCCAAGATCTCCGTGATCGAGGTAAACGGGCCTGCGTTAGAGATGTAAGATCGCACGCACACGAATCGCCGTCGTTAACCGTGAAGCGTGTACGTAATTACTTGCACACATCAGCATCGTCGCTTTTTATAAACGACCTTTTTTTTCCCCCTCGCTCGACGCAACGGAGGTCGTGCGCGAGCGGTGCGGACGTTGTTAGAAAAAAAAAAAAATATTCGCCTGGCTAACGAACATGGACGGTGGGTGCTGTTATTAACCGTCACGCAAGTCGCGTACCTTTGCGCCTGCTACACCTGGCGAAAGAAGCTCGAGAACGTGGAATTAAGAACGCTGGAATCATTTCAGACGCCGAATGCTGCTTCGACGAGCAAAAATACGCGGGGTGAATGACCCACGTACTATTCTATTATAATATTTATTCTATCTATTATAATATTTATTCTATCCATCTATTATAATATTTATTCTATCTATTATAATATTTATTCTATCCATCTATTATAATATTTATTCTATCTATTATAATATTTATTCTATCTATTATAATATATATTCTATCTATCTATTATAACATTTATTCTATCCATCTATTGTAATATATTAATATTCTATATATTAACCGTTTGCGGACGAGCGTCGACAAATAGCCGCCGAAACTTTTTCGATTCTACGGATAAATGTCGGTTTTCAATGCAGCAAATTTGGATTAGTGTCACTAATACGCACTTTCGATAATAATTCAACGAAAATTCGTTTCGCGTTATTAAATATGTCCGTGATGGATTTGTAATTGAGTGGAAATTTGTTACGTATTATTTTTTCTCGTCTGCAAATGGTTAACTATCGTTGACTGCGAGTTAAAGTATAAAGAATCGTAAGTAAAGAAATTGTCATACTAGACTTGGACTTCGGTTTACGCGACAACGCGTAGACATTGTTATTTATATTCGTGCACGCTTGATACTCGTAAATAAATGAAATATTAGGAGGTAAACGTGCTGTTGAACGTTGAAAGGTGACCAATGTACGTATAAAGTATGAAACGTGTCATAATTCAATATGAATTCTTATATCTGTTACACGGACTGACGTATTAATAAATGTGAAAATGTGTTTCTATTCAAATGAGAAGTTTTCATGCGACAGTATGAAGGACCGCGGAATTTTGTTGTACATTTTCACGTACGTAGTATATGAATTTATTATATTGAACGTATAAAAAAAATGTTCATAAATAAAGGAGCGGTTGAACAATCGTATGCTCCAAATTGGAACGATCTTTACGTTACACGATGTTCTAAAATAGTTAACGAAAGTTACTTAAACCGCAAACCCTTACTTAAAGAAAAAACACTTACTTAAAGTGGCAGTACGTGATACGTCTACCCTATGGGAAGATTATAATACATAATATTGCCAATACATTGTAATATAATACACTTCAATTTTGTCAATTTAATTAACTCTCTGTATTATCTCTGGCATTGTCTCCGCGGCTAAATTTACCCCGGAACGCGCGAAAATCCGCAATCTACTAATCGACGAAATTAATTTAATTAAGCAACACGCGAAAGCAAATATATATATATACCAACTACCGCATACACGCTCGTAATAGCAATATTTCCCCCGCAGCCACTGTGTTTAAGCTCTACCCGTGAGTTTCTCATCGATCGCGGTCAAGATAATCGAAACGCGTTGGTCTTTAAAATCGACCAGCTCCGATAGCCTACCAATATCTTTCTCTATCGAATCGTGCTCCACGCGACTAATTAAACGCCACGCGCGCGTCAATTGCACCGGTTACATTCGAAACGCAAGAAGGAGAAGATGGGGAGGATCTAATAGCGTTTGCGCGTAAATTTGATCCAAGGGTTGGAAAGTTGCGTGGCGTATCGTACTCGAGGCACGATAATACGCGAGTATCGAGCTCACGTAGCAGCTATTTTCCAATCGAGAGGGAGGGGGGGAAAAGAAAAAGGTTCGGGTGTTCCTGTTGGAAATTTCCCATTCCGGTCGCGCCACGGCCAAGGAGATCCTATCGAACCTCGCTTATAGCCGACAGATAAAAAATAAAAGCGAGGAGAAAGTGAGACGCGAGAAACATGAAGCGATGGTTCATAGAAACGGCGCTTCTCGAATTTCGCTAACATCATTTGCATATACGAGGGGATGAATGAATTCCGGGGGACGCAAGTCGATCGTTGCGATGTATTTTGATTATTCGGCGGAATAATATTTCGTTATTCGGGGGAGGGAAGATGGATTTCTACGGATTCGAACTTCGAATGAACGTGTTTAGTTTTGTGGAGCTGTAGAGAGGGGATAGAATAGGAAAAGGAAGGGTGTTGCGTTTCGTCCTGGGCCTGCTAGTGGACTTACCAGTAACGCTACCTAGCAGGCCCTGCCTTAGACGTTGGGATATTGGAAGGAAGGTTAGAGGGCGATATATATATGAACGAGGTAGTTGGAGCGAGTGCTTTCAAGAAAGTCCTATTTCGTATGTCCCTCTAGTGGTAGGAACAGGAGAGCCGCCAGAGTTTATTCAACGGGTCGACGTTGGTTAGTATAGAACGTGAAAAAGTATTTACAAGCACAGCATACGATTAGAAGAACGTAGAGACGAAGTTTATAACACGTAGACGTAAGATGACGAGGATGTATGTATGAATAAATTGATATCGGTTGAGTGGCAGTAGATTTTGTAATCATTAGCATTGCATAATAGTATTGAAAGAATGCGTATTCTACAAGGACCGATATAGTCGCCGAGCGAGGGTTGAGAACGAAGCGAAAAAGTGCAATTACAATTGTTTGGTACATTTATTTATATTTATTTTACACAGGGTGAATCGTTTAACTTGTTTATAAACGATTTGGTATGTTCAAAAATGTTTCAGACAAAGGTTCTCTGTTATCGCGAGGAAAATAGAATGCGGTAATTATCATTTTGCTATTGCACAAGACGTTGTGCAATTATTTCGCGCAGCAAATGAAATGCAAGTAAATGTACACGGGTGAAATAGTTAAATGATAGCCTGTATATGTTGGCGTGTTCGGAAAGTTCTTGCCGCATTATATTTACCATATATTGCGTTTCGCGATGTTTTCTTTGTTTTTAAGTATCGCTAATTTCGCGATGCCTTTGCGAGACTTTATCGCGAAGTGGGGAAAATTTAATTGCAACTTTGTTTTAAAAGAAATAGTAGTTTGGTAAAAATGAACGCGAAACTTCCGATGGAATTGAAGTCGCCGTTGGAAAGCCAACGAAACGAAAAGGGTTAAACGTTGAAGCCGATTGCTTCTCTATTACCTTCTTTGTTTTCCCCAACCAAGGAAATCAAGACAAAAAGATGAAGAAGAATTTACACAAAGATCCGTAATCTAATTATTATTAACCCATCAACGGCAACATAATAGCGTTAAACGAGTAATTCCATGTGAAAAGCGGCTGGCACGAAAACAAAGGAACATAGGACAATAAACGGAAGCAGGAAAAGAACGAAGAGTGAATAGTAAAGTGAACAAAAATCTCTCAATAAGCTGCGCCACCGTCTTTAAACTTTCAAGACATTACAATATCACACGCGCATGTTTCAGACAGCGGACGATAAAAACGCATTTAAATCGTAAATAAACATTATCGCGTACTACTCGAATGTAGACGCGGTAAAGTGCAAAGTAAACAGAGGTAAAAGGAATAGTACGTTGCAACAGAAATTTCCACTCCAAGAATAATGAGACGACGGTTCATTCGTTTTACAAACGCGCATTAACGTTACAACTACCTACGACTAAAGTACACTCGTTTAAAGCAAAGGAACGAAAACGGTAGACGTTTGCAAAGTGGACGCGATTGAAGGTACAATTGAAGCTTCGTTTATATTTAGTACAGAAGATCGTGGAATATTCTGAAAAATGCGCTACTGCAGCAAGTTTGTATCATTTTTACGGTAAATTTGCAAGCAGTCATTTCGACTAACGTGTCAATACTATTCGAGAACACGTTTACGAATTGCGCAAACTGATTTCTTCGCTTCTGTCTACGATCCACGCGCCGTAACAACGGCAAACGTGAAACCGGTTTCGCGAATGTATCGAGCTATCTATCGCTGCGAATCGCCACGAAGGGGTTGAGAGAATGCATTTATTCATCGCTGGCGACGCGCAAAATGCTTCGAACGTGCGATATCGAAGCGAAGGGAACGCCGTAAAACGAGAAACGAAGGGGGGAGGGGTCAGTGTCGCCTGTTTACCCTTAACCGGTGCGTATAGCCACGAAATTTATCGCGACGTTTATGTTTCCCCTCGTACATCAGATTTTAACTACGTTTTCTTAGAAGCCTCGGGGGTTTAAGGCTGCTGTCCGACCCGTGTTCGCCGGCTTATCTCCTGCGGATCTTTTGTTTCCCTTCGTTCTTATTTCGCTAGAAATATCATCCCTCCTCTTGACCCTCCTACTCGCTTTCCCTCTTTTTCAATACTTTCTCCGACTATTTTCCTCCGTTTTGATTCCATGCTGGAGGCAAACATTCGATCTTTATCCGGCGCACAAACACGATTAATCGCCGATGGTGTTCTTGGCGCGGCTGATCGTTAATCTCGGATAAAATAGAGAGGCCGCGAGGTCCGATTCGGACGATTTCGTGCACCCCGGGAGAAGTCGTGGAAGAGGGAGGAGATTATGACGCGACACGCGAGAAATCGACAAATTTATCGCCCTATTCGTGGAGTGTACTCCTTTTGGAATTACGTTTGCTTCGCCGTTACCGTTCGTCGTTTCTAACGATTAAGATAGATGTGTTGGATTCCGGGAGAATTGACAACACGTTGAAGATAACTGTTAGAGGGTTTATTAATACGGGTACTGCACTCGACTAGTGAATACGGAAATCTGACGGTTCTATGATTTTGCGGGCTTTTAAGTTGTGGCGGCTCTCCTGCACCCACCACTAAAGGGACATACGAAATAGGACATTCTCGAAAGTACTCGCTCCAACTACCTCGTCCATATATACACCGCCTTTAACCTTCCTTCCAATATCCCAACGTCTAAGGCAAGGCCTGCTAGGTAGCTGCACTGATGAGTCCACTAGCAGGCCCAGCACGAAACGCAACACCCTTCCTTTTTCCTATCCTATCCCCTTTCTACAGCTCCACAAACCACTGTCTTAATCTTTAACGTCTTCGGTTAACAGTGCTGTTGACTATTTTTTACTGCAACACTATGCGGAACGCGAAACGCTAAAATATTATACCTAATTCGTATTCAGTAATCCTCGATCTGGCAATCTTACAAATTGAAATAAAGTGTGGAGCTGTAGAGAGGGGATAGGATAGGAAAAAGGAAGGGTGTTGCGTTTCGTCCTGGGCCTGCTAGTGGACTCATCAGTAAGGCTACCTAGCAGGCCCTGCCTTAGACGTTGGGCTATTGGAAGGAAGGTTAAAGGCGGTATATATATGGACGAGGTAGTTGGAGCGAGTGCTTTCGAGAAAGTCCTATTTCGTATGTCCCTCTAGTGGTAGGTGCAGGAGAGCCGCCACAAAAGTAAACTGAAGTTAATTAAAAAGTACAGTGTGTTTTGATCGTAGCTTTCCCACAGGCTAAACCACGAGTGCGACTCGTTGTTGTAAGCCAAAGGGTTAAACCACTGTCGATCTTTAACAGCGTCTTTGATTAACAGCGAGCAACGCGTGTTCGTATAGGGAGGCTAGTAGATCGTGATTAGAACGGGAATGTAAATACTCGTGTGCCTTCTTGTACGCGGACGAATAGCATACTATTGCGCCACGGGAGAAGAAATAATTGCGAGTTGTCCGAATCGTAACACAGCTGGCAAGAACGGCCGATTAGTGGCTGTTAAGGGAGCTGTTGCGTACGAGGGATTTACGAGGCTCGATTACGGCCGTTGCCAATTGAAAGATTGCGGCTGATTGGCCAAGCGGTCGCATGTAAACCGGAAGTCATCCAGTGTCAATGGCCAGGCATCGGCTCGTCGTCAAGTGCTTTTTCGCTGCTCCGCCGGGGGCTTCCGTTTCCGTTTCGATTTAAGGTCGATGCGATACGCCGCGCGCCTGTAGTTTCGCGTTCCAGCTAATGAAATACGATTTCCGATAAAAGAAAAAAAAGAAGAAGAAGAAAAGGAAACACGGAAATCGATGCAACGTGTTCTCGTTCCCCAACGCTACGTGCGATATATTTCTTTCCGTTTGGCACTCGGGTATTTTATCGGCCGAGCGCCCCCGCCGCGTATTCTTTTGTTTTCGTTTTGAGTAAAAACGATACGAGAAAAGGGGAAGAAGGGAATAATGGCTGCAACGCGATTCCTTTGCTTCCATGCAGATACGAGACTCGAGTTTAGGAGGGTCGTTCGTTCGTGAATCTGAGCACGTTTCTTCTGGGAGACTCGGTTTAACGGGTGCTTATTCTTCGGGTTATTATTGAAAGAGCCACTGTCGTTGGGAGAAAAAGTTTTCGGACGAACGTAAGAACGTGGAACTAACTAAGAACGGTAAAGTTTGTGGGGCGCGAAACGCTGCTCCACAAATAAGAGAACATATGGGAAGATTAGATGAATGTGATACGAAATAAGCGAGGAAAGAAGGGGAACACGAGTATTCGTTTATTATTAAATAAATCTGCGAAGAGATGAACGATACTTTGCCCGATAAAACGTTTGCATTGTTTACTATTTTTTGGACATTTTTACGCCCGTAAGATCCGCAGTCTGGTAACGATGGTTTAATTTCATCGGAGCTAAAGTATACTTATTTGCACCAAGGTGATTGATAACGATATAATGTTCGCAGTAATACACGATGCGGGGAAAATGAATCTTCGTTCGCACTGTTTTCTAAGAATCTCCAAGATATTTGGAAAAATCTGCTGCTGTAAATTTATACAATTTTTACGAGAACTTAGAAAATTACATTTTGACCGTCCTGGTAATTCTAGTATTAACGCGTATCACTGCAATTAACCACTCTACAAAATTAAAAGAATAATAGTGGTATTCATCGGTTAATCTTAGTCTTCGGAAAAGCGACATTTCGTGTACGCTCATTTAATACGTACTTCAAAAACAGATATTAATCGTTTAAAATCCACAATTAGCAGAGGTGGAATCCTATTACCAGTCATTGTACATCCTCCACGGGGAAAGAGACAATTCGTGTAGCTTTCGCGAAGTCGCAAAAACAGTCGTAAACGACGAAAGACTATAAAGTCTGCGACTATTCGCGCAAGGGGAAAAGGATCGTCTATAGTCAGACGCGCGGCGCGGCGTGGCGTGCTAGACCGGAGAACTTTACTTCGCGATCATTTTACTCGCGTTTGGGAGCGTTTGAAAAATATCTCTGCTCAAGGACTATAATTTGCGATGAAATTCCACCCAGTTTCTGCACCGCGATGTAAAATATGTTTCATTACGTCGCGTGCGGTATCGATTCTAAACAATTGCGCGACGTATTCGTGGAGATATCGATAAGACAAAGGAAAGTTTGTATCAGCGATGACGAATCTGTGACAGGCCGCGTGTGACTCGATGTACGTGTTTAACTTTAAATTTCAGTAGTCAAAATAAAATAATTTTCACGTTCGCGTCAACGCGAATCTGTGAGGTAATCTTCGAAAAGATCGGGCGAATTTCAGTATAAATAATAAATACGATTAAAATGATATAATTAAGAGTAGAGGATAAAAGATTTATCGTCACTAACTTATGTTAACGCATCGCTTACGTATTAAAAATTGAATACAAGTCGTACAAAGTCGATTAGAATGCTGGCTTTCGAATAATAAAATGAATAAAATGCTTTACACGGTAGGATACACAATCGGATCAAATTCTTCTCAATTTAACAGTAATACCGATTATTTTTCTCCACTTTTTCGATATTTTGCAAGCGTGTACAAAATATCGCACGATCCGTACGCGATGTGTTAATACACGTTTTATTACGGTATAAATATTGTTCGAATCGTATTCGGGACTTCGAAATTATATTCAAATACGTATCGAACGTATCGATACAATAATGGCGCGTTTCAAAGGATCTGAAATCGTTCTATCGTCGCCTCAATTCGTACATGAGATCGATTCTAAACGTAAACGCGTGAAAAGTACGAAACGTGCCTTAATCCCATCGGTATACGTGAAAGTGGGAATACATTGGCGTAGGTTTGGCAAAAAAATCGTCGAATCGATGCGACCGAAGACACTCTTAACCCGATTGGCACTACTCCCAGGATATTAGCTTGATCCTCTCTAATGGAACTACGAAAATGCTTTCCCCCGACGCTTCGTTATCAATGCTATCATGGCGAAAAATCTGGAACGCCGCCCCCTTGAGAGTACTCGCCGCGTCGCGCCGGTACGAAGCGTAAAAGACAGCGCACCGAAACCCTCTTCCTCGAAGCGCGCCGTTTTCGCTTCTCGCGCGCGATCCACTCGCGTTTCGTTTCGCTTGCCCGCTTCCACCGTAAAAAAACCTCCTCCTCTCTGCATAATGCGACACGGCCACGAGCAACCACAGAGCGATCGAATTATGCAAGAAGAATTTTCATTATCGTATAATTCTGCTACGGGGATAATAAGTTCGGGATCCGCCCGAGCACGTGGTATCACGTTCGATCGTTTCGCGAGCGGAGAAGCTTTTTCCGCCTCGGCGTATAGCGTTCAGATAATCGAATAAATAATATGGCGTACGACGCGAGTGTATTGAATGGAAATTTACATCGCGAATCATGTATTGTGGCGAATACTAATGAAAATTGTTCATTACGCGTAGCACTCATTTTACGCGATACTTTTTTGTACGATTGCAAAATTACACGGTTACGCGTTATATTCTCTTTTGTTTTTTTTTTTGCACGATTCCAAAATTACACAGTTACACGTTATATTCGCTTTTGTTTTTTTTTACACGATTGCAAAATTACGCGGTTACGCGTTATATTCTCTTTTGGATTTTTGTTTCTTTTTTTGCACGATTCCAAAATTACACAGTTACACGTTATATTCTCTTTTGTTTTTTTTTTCTACACGATTCCAAAATTACACGGTTACACGTTAGTTTCTTTTCACTTTCCTTCGATTTGTCGGCTTCTTACATGCGGTTAGTCGCAAAGGTTTATATACATATTCCAAACTTGACAAATATTAAGTTATATAATATTATTGAAACGAAATTGCTCTACAATATTTAATAATCAAGGCTCCAGTTTAAATAAACGCCATTTGTGATTTTTTCTATAAATACAGCTGGGTATGTTTTATTTAGAGTTTGCCGTAACAACGATTCAACTTAGTAGTAATTAAAATCATAGAAAGCATCGCGTGCGTGTACTTTTTCCCTGTTATACGAATAAAAGTGATAAAGTTACTCATCGAGAAAAACTCTACGAATATCTTCGAGTATACGTAAATAAGAAAAATCGTCTTTCAGTTGAACCCGATAATTCACTTCTTTTTTAGTTAGTCTAAAACCTAATTTAAAATCTCCTTTCGTACGATTCTGCGACTGCCTCCAATAGTCTGAATGCTTGAAGTGTTATTTATCACCGGTCACCTTTAGTCATTCGAAACGAACCGAGTTCTCGTTCAACGGCGGAGAAGAAAAAAAAAGTGTCGCGTCTGAAGGGTTAACGACACGCGAATAGTTCCAAAGCTCCCTTCGACGATTCACGTGACCCTCTAATCGACGACGATCACGCAACGAGAACGATCCTGACTCACGAGGACGTGACGCGAATAAAAAAAAAAACCCTGTCATCGAAACCATTAACCCTTTCAGTGTTAACATTGAGTAATCTTAATATCTTTATCCCCGTCATTGCAATTTGCACTGTTTCTAAATTTTTATACGGCGAAACTTTAACCTTCCTAGAATATTATCAATGGATAATTTTAACCGTATCGATAGTTTTATCGTTAATCGAATTAATTTGTAATTGTAACTATTTTCGCCCATCGACGAAAGGGTTAACCCTTTGCTAGGAGCTATTAACGAGAAATAGTTTAACTCGAAGCTATTTCGAGCGAAAGGTAACTCGTTTTCGTACAGTTACACGAGAACAAACCTTTCCTGGATAGATTTAATTCTCAATTCGTCGAAAGAATTAAACGAAGCTCTCGTCCTCGTCTTACGAATCGAAGATTATTTGCGTTCGAGCGCGAAAGATACAAAGTAGAAGTAAAAGTGTAAGTATTTACCTGACGCGTTGCCGTGTGTATCCCCGTGCGATCAGGAACGGTTGCCCCTCTCCAGAGATGTTCTCTCGGCTGGTCAGATTTATCGTTCCGCAGGGTTCGATTAAGGACGCACAATTAAACCGTGAAAATAATTCAGTCGCGGCTAATCGGCCGCCCCGTTCGTGGATACGTTCAATTTGGAAGGCTATTTACTTAGCGCGGAGAAAACGCTAACACTGCAGTCACGGCGAATGGACGATCCTTAATTAACACGCGAGACCGACCAGCTCTGCATCCGTTTTCGGCGTAAAGTAAATGTCGGTAATATGGAACAACTCGATTCTCATATCTTGCCAAAAATTGAGCAACTTGTCCGTGTTAATAAAATTCAACGCGCTGTGATAAAGAAACTAAGTACCTAGAGATATAGAAACTAAGAAACGTATGCATACGATCGTATTTAATTAGTTAAGCGTGGAACGATTCGAATGATTCGAAATTATAGTAATAGAAAAGGAACAATTGCGAACATCGTTACATTTTGTTCAACATTCGAGTGGTGATCATCTTTTTAATATCGTGTTCGCGTAACTTCTAATTCGACGACGGTGAGAGAAGTAAAGTAAATATGCGTGATAACAAGTTCGATATAATGAAGGGAATGTAAACGTAATTAAGTATAAAGAATTATGCGGAGACAATTCGCAATCCTACGTCGCTAGTCGAAGATTAATGCTGCTTGGATTTTATTGTTTAATAGTATCTATTAGTATTCATACTTATATATATATATATATATATATATATATATATATATTTATTAACCAAATTTATTAATCAATATACTGTATTTGTGTTATGAAAAATGAACATCTATTTAAACTAGTTTTCAATAGTCGTACTTAATATTGAACCGTACAAAACTAATACTCTTTATGTTAGATGTAGGTTAAAGAGAAATGTTTATTACTGAGGATGAAATTTAGTTTGAACTCTAATTTCAATTTTGCATTACAAGATCGGAGGATATTGAAGAAAAATTGCCTACAATATTTAACGGATTTACGCGTGACACGATACGAAGATAGTAGTCGAACGATGCTAGCCTAAGTAGGTAATAAAATAATCGTAGAACAATGGATTAATTATCGAGAACTTTTACAAATTTCCATATTACCTACATTTACCTTATTCCTCTCCGGCGAACGATCTTTCGTCGAGACAACGCGATAACCGCGCAACCGAATCGGCGTCCAGTATGCAACCGATTTCGCCGATCGAATACACCACTGTTCTCCACAGAAATGTACACGCGCAAGAAAATCTGCGGCGGTTCCTTCGGGACGCACAACAAACTGCACAGGATAGCGAAGCTTCTTCCCTTGGCGATCGATCCTCCAACCTTCCTTCAAAACTCTTCCCTTCCTCCCCCCTTTTGTACGCTGTTTTCCTTCGGCTCGTTGCAAAGTCACTCGCGATTTTCCATTCGTCTATTTTCTCTTCCCCCTGTTTCCCGATGCGTCGCGAACTTTTGTCCCCTCTTAAACAACGTCCGACGTTGCGATACGGTCGGCGAAGAAAGGAACCGGAAGTTGGGGACGACGAGAGGTCATTCGCGTCGTTGCTCACGAGTCTTAGGATAGTCGGTTATTCGGATACTTTCGAGTAAATCGTTTGAATAGTTTTGGATCGGTTTTCGATGAATTTGTTGCGAATCACGATTCGGTAGACGATGAAAGGAACCGGAAGTGCGGGACGTGAGTTTTTTTTACATTGTTGCTAAGAAATCTTAGCATAGTCATTTATTCGAATAGTTTCGAGTAAATTGTTTTAATATTTTGAGGTCAGTTTCTGATATACTCGTAGTAAATTACGATTCGGTCGACGATGAAAGGAACCGGAAGTGCGGGACGTAAGCTTTTTTGCATTGTTGCTAAGAAATCTTAGCATAGTCATTTATTCGAGTAGTTACGAGTAAATTGTTTTAATATTTTGGGATCAGTTTCTGATATACTCGTAGTAAATTACGATTCGGTCGACGATGAAAGGAACCGGAAGTGCGGGACGTAAGATTTTTTGCATTGTTGCTAAGAAATCTTAGCATAGTCATTTATTCGAATAGTTTCGAGTAAATTGTTTTAATAGTTTGCGATCAGTTTCTGATAAACTCGTAGTAAATTACGATTCGGTCGACGAAGAAAGGCACCGGAAGTGAGAGACGTAAGCTTCTTTGCATTGTTGCTAAGAAATCTTAGCATAGTCATTTATTCGAGTAGTTACGAGTAAATTGTTTTAATATTTTGGGATCAGTTTCTGATATACTCGTAGTAAATTACGATTCGGTCGACGAAGAAAGGAACCGGAAGTGGGGGACGTAAGCTTCTTTGCATCGTTGCTAAGAAGTCTTAGCTTAGTCACTTATTCAGATATTTTCGAATAAATTATTTTAATAGTTTCCAATTAGTTTCCGACGAATTTGTAGTAAAATTCAATAATTAAACGTGCTGAATTTTTACCTATATTTGGCTTCTGTAAAATTGTTAACCCTTTCACACTAGTTTACTTGTTAGTATCTTATAGTACGTTTGCATTTAGCATACACTAGTGTTATATAGCTACAATATATATATATTATGTAGCATAAATTAGTCGAATAAGTTATTTCCGTAAAATTGCCTAATTAACGCAAAATTATTTAGCTAGATTTAGTGTTCCATTTATGTTATTGAACAGGTAAATTGTTATTCGTTTGTTCATTACAGACAATTCAATTGTTATATTACAACCGTAATACAATTGAATTCAACGTTGCATTTTTGCTTCTCCAAGATTGTCGTCAAAGGGTAAATCAAATATCAAATAAACAACCTTAAAGTTATGTACTGTAAACGTTGTTTACTTTCCTAAGACTCGTGAGCGAAAGTGCATACTTCATTAAAAAAGAAAGGGAAAAGGTTATTTCGAACGATGGGATAGATGCATTGGTTTAATCGTCGACGAGATTCAGCTCGCTATTTATTTTCGCTTCTTCGATTTTCAACAACGCCTGATTTTCACGAGTGCGTCAAGTTTCGCTTAAAATTTGAAAAAAGTCGCATCGCAGACCAATTAGAATATTCAAAAAAGACATTATCCCCCGAAAGACTTGCATGTTTTTTCACGTTCATTAATCAGTATTAAAAGCGAGACGTCTTGAGACGCGAGAAGAAATAATTAGACCGGAGACTACGAAGGAAACGCGCGTGCAAACATTTGGCCCGTACAATGAAATTTGTCGGTCATCTTTGGCCGTGTACGCGAAGCGTTTCGTTGCGAGCCCCGTTCTCGCGTTGGCAATCTTCGAAAGATATAATTGACGTAAAGCCCGGGGAGAAGCAATTTTAGCCGCGTAGCGGGGATTCCTGCGGGAAAATAGGATCCGTACGAAAAGGATGGCGGCAGCAACGTTTACCCTTTTCAAGCTTAAGAAAGCTGATTCTCCGAGCGGTTGTTGCACAAAGCCAGGGGCCCTGCACTGGGAATCGAGGGAAACGGAGTTTCTCGTTAACCAAGTTTAGCTATTTGGCCGCGAACGATCGTAACGTTTCAATCCCCATCCTCCAATTTTTGTTCTACCGAATGCATCTTCGCGAGTTAATTGGACGCTCTCGAAAGCTTCTTTCGAGTCCGATCGAGTAGCACCCGTGCGTTAGCTTCTAGGTTTACCTTTTTTGGAAATGAATTAGAGTAAATGGCCCGCGTACCGTCGCTGTTCCTATAACTGCCACTTGAATTCGTTTATTTAACAGCGAGGCAAGGTACAAAGAATCGTAAGTAAAGAGATTTTCATACTAATGTTGTATGCCAACGTAATCATTAGTACTATATTATTTTTAGTTAAGACAACGCGGCCTTCTCATCCTCCTTCAAACACGATAAACCAAACCCCAGCAGCAAACATTCCAAAATCCTTCGATAGCTGATGATTTCATCCTAGTTAGTCACCTCCGAACCTCGATCCTGCTACCTCATCCCTTACTGACCATCGAACCCAAGATAACCCCTACCTCTCTATTTTCCGAGTCTCCAAAATCACAGGTTTTCCCTTGACACGCCAGAACAGTCCGGACCGTCTTAGGACGCGCAACTACGCTTGTAAAACGCGAATACACTCTGGTACACGTTAAACTTCGTCTTTATTTCGCTCGACGTTGTAACTTATTATATATAATCAACCGACAACCTCAGCGGAATACAACACTAAATTTAGACTTCGGTTTACGCGACAATGTATAAACGTTGTGTATTCGTTTACAATTAATATTTGTAACGAAATGTTAGGAGGTTAACGTGCTGTTGAACATTGAAACCGTGACCAATATAATTAGAAACTATGGAACGTGTCACGATTCAGTAAAAGTGCGACGTTTACTATACGTCTTATATCTGTTACACAAAGCTGACGTGTTAATATATATATATAACGTGTTTCTATTTAAATGAAAAGCTTTCAAGAGACAGTACGAAGTACCGTGGACTTTGTTGTAACTGTGGCGGCTCTCCTGCACCCACCACTAGAGGGACATATGAAATAGGACTTTCTCGAAAGCACTCAACTACCTCGTCCATATATATACCGCCTTTAACCTTCCTTCCAATAGCCCAACGTCTAAGGCAGGGCCTGCTAGGTAGCCGCACTGATGAGTCCACTAGTAGGCCCAGGACGAAACGCAACACCCTTCCTTTTCCTATTCTATCCCCTCTCTACAGCTCCACATAACGTTTCACGTACGTAATAACGAATTTATTATATTGAACATGTAAAAAAAAGATGTTCATGAATAAAAGGGCGGTTGAAGAATATTGTGGCGAGAAACTGGAACGATCTTTATGTTAACGACGTTTTAAAATAGTTAACGAAAGTTAGTTAACACTAGGTTTACGAAACTGGTCACGTTGACGCCGTTCAAATTTCATACCTAAACGTACAGACACCATAAATATTATTCTTCAATACTTTACGTTAACTTTAATTAATACAATGGTATGAATTATGTATTCTAATTCATTCTCTTCATCCGCACGCTTCTATGTTCGAATATTTATACGCGGTGTACGTATTTTTCCTCAAAACCTGTCGATTTATACACGTAACGTCCGTAAAGCTAGTGTTAACCCTTTGCGGACGAGTGCCTGCAAATAATCGCCACTTTCCTGGTTTTCGTGGACGCACGTTTACTGTTAAAGCAAAAAGTTTAAATTAATATCGTTGATAAACGCTTCAAAGTTTTGGGAATTCGTTGACCTGAAATTCGTAAGCTTAAAAATTTGTAAGGCTTGGAATTCAAAGTCAAAATACTCTTTTAAGTTTTATTATTCGTCGTCCGCGAAGGGTTAAAGGCTGCGAACCTTAAAGTGGCTGTACGCGGGTACATCCACCCTTGCTATGAAAGAGACTTGGATTCGTTTATCGGTTTCGCAACGGCAACTCTCCTTACTTCGACGCGAATACTCGCGGTAACGAGGAGACGCTGCGATTTCGCGGACAACTGCGAAACTTTTAATTAATCGAGCATTGATCGTAGACGTTTGCGATGGTGGATCTCGAATTCAAGGCATCGTCGCGTTGTTCTTCGCGGAACGAGTACTTGGTCCCTGTTGACCGTTCGAGTGCAAGCGAGCAGTGGGAAAGTCTCGTTGGAAAACGCCGAACGACACGATGCAGCTTCTTTTATTCGAGCGAAGGCAATACTCGTTACTCATAATTTAGGAAGAGTTGCTCGTTTACCAAATACTACGATAACCGCGAAACACTAAACGTTAAGAAATATTGAGACTCACTTAAGCTTAACCCTTTCACTGCGGCGCGATATTTGCATGATTCGATAATGAAAAATGCACGCACAGTTTACGCGCGCGAAAACAGTTACTTGAAAATAAATTAATCTCACGTGCAAAGTAATGAAACGTTGGATTACCGTTAACTTGAATCCCCGAATATCGTTATGGAATAATAAGTTTGGAAATTAATCTAAGTATATTGTATTATAAGAAACCTATGAAGCGTATAGATACACATTTCGCAGTCGAAAGGTTAACAAACAAAGAATCGAAGCCTATGAAAATGCATTAACACGGAAGCATTGTAAAGAAATGGTCGGAAGACTGAAACGAAAACTTTATTAAAAACTTGATCCTTTCTACATATAATCGTCCATCGAGTATTGCTACCAACGTGAAATTGCATCCCACAGTGCTTGCCAATTAATGAAATGGAAGCCAAACGTTATTATACTCACTGTACAACTATTTGTGAATATTATCGTAAATAATAGATGCAAATAATGAAGAGGAATTAAAGAAATAACGAAATTTGCCAAATTGATGAACTCCACGAAAGAAAAAAGTAGAGGAATTGATGAAGTAATATAAAGGGTTATCCAAAAGTACCTTTAGAATGTTGAATGAGAATATCTGTCAAACGCCATCTGTTTGTTAGTAAAATAGAGATGAAAAAAATAAAAATTGAAACGAAAACGGGCGAAGATAATAGAAATAAAAAACGGATTAGAAAAGGGTAAAGCAGAAAGGGGAAGGAAAAAAGTGAAGGTAGGTGTTCCTGTAGTCTATTTTGGATAACCCTATATGAGTATACATTCCTTTCTATTATTTAATTCCCTTTAACCGTTTCGCTACGACTTCATAGAAGCGAGAATTAAAAGCATAGATGAGAAACAATTTTTACCGGTTTGAAAATCGGGTTGTCGTTTCTCGAAGTAACAACGTTAAGCGTAAGTAAATTCTTCGAAGTATTGCACACGTAAAGTACATATATTTGTTTAAAATAATTGTTACAAGGATTTTATACGCTTCCCTCCAACTGGTTACGTAGTTTCATTGTTACGTAATTATAAAAATCGCCACGTTCGGGACATTTTGATCTTACAAGCTTGTGGTATGATCTGGTAGATAATTTTAACCCTTTGCGATCCTGCGTCAAGTTTTACAATGACTCTCGACTAATATTATAGTTAATCCCATGGCTTGTGACGATCAATCGAATTCGTAACGAATTTATAGGCTAAATGCAATAAACAGACGCTGCATTTGCAATTGAGTTTAATTTCGCTTCGGCATGCAAGATCGAAGATTGTCAAATACGATTTTAATTGTAGTATTACGGGCACTCCGTTAAGTCCAAAATTAGTATCAAACTATTCGTTAGCCAATCGAAAGAATCGTAAGATAGAGGATTTATAAAAATGCACGAGTATAAATAGATTGTTGTGTCAGTTAAAAAGAAAGAAAATACTGGAATATATAGATTAGGTGGGCCAAATAGTCTAGGTCATTTTTTTGGAACATATCAGCAGTACGATACGTAAATTAATATGTCGGTAACTTCGCGAAGCAAAGTAAAAATATAAAAGTTAATTTCGATCGAAAAATACCACGTAAAAACTGATTCTATTTATTCGCGTTTAACATTATCTTGAAGCGAATGAAAACGATACGATATATATTGTATTCCTATGCATAGAAACCGAGGAAAAGTAGCGCGAATAATACGATATATTAACGTTGTCGCGTTATCGCATTTCAATCGTTCAAATCAAATTATTTAACTGCAAGGAAATTAAGGGGACGAAACGATGAAACTAGTTACGCCAAAAAGATTGTCGAAGCAACTCGATGATACATTCGTAAGATACGAAGTATCTTATTCTCAACGAAGACTTGCTTCTGCGCATTCTTAAGATACGACAAGAACATTTCGATCAACCCTATAAAAATATAGAAACGTGAAACATCGAAAACCGTGATTCCATTGAAAATCTCCCAACGATCTCTGCCTAAAACCGAAACGACGGAAGTATAACTCGAGGCGCAAACATTTGCCAATTTAATATTCCCACAAACCTTCCCCGGAAAATAATCCTCCGCTGTCTGAAATAATTACTCATCGGTTGGCCAAGCAACCAAAGAAACCTCGCAACGTGCACGCGACGCATGTAGGTCGTTATTAAAGGCTTAAACACCGTGAGAAACTTTAATTCCATCAAAGAGAGTCGAGGTATAAGTAGCTAACGAAGAGACCTACCGCGGAGCTGGCTCATTAGCAATTAATACTCAACGAAGAGACCCCGCGGGACGCGAACTTTACGCGTGCAACACGCGCCTAGGCTAACTTTTCCATCGGACCGAAAAAGCAAATCCGATTTTCCCCGCCGCAAGATCGCCGCCTCGACGTACCGTGATCTTGATAACGGTCAATTTGCTCGCAATTAACGGAGACGCACTAACATGTCGCGACGGCGTACGAAAGCCAAGAGGAGTAGTTCACTCGATGGTTAATTAAGCCGAAGGCTGCTGCTGCTAGGTTGGTCGGGAGAAGCCCGGAAAGCAGCTTCCTTCCACACAGGAACACAATCCACTAAGAAGCCTTCCTACACCGAGCACCGGTTGCTTCCCTCAACCCCTGCCTCTACGATTATTTTATTTGCCTAGCGTTCAGCTTTACGGCCGTTACGTTGATCGCTATTCTCGTAACGCGTCGCGTGCGAATTAGTCGAATATCGTAGGGTACTTTGATTCAACCGTACTCGGTATTATAATGCGAAGCTATAATTAGACTTTCGATTAAACGGCATCCTTAGCCCATTGCCGGGTACGAGTTTTTCCAAAGAATGCTTGAAGCAGCGTCAGCTGTTTGTTACTTTAACAAAGTGACGAATGCGAAACGATGAAATATTTTGTACGGAATTTATGCTTGCGATACTCATTGTCAGCCTTGCAAAGTGATTGATGTATTACGGATAGAATTAAGATTGGAATTTATCAGAGAATACGATGTAGTTTTATCGCGATCGCGCGATAATTTCTACCTCGAGTGTAACTCGTTATTATTCAGCTAAGGGTTGATAGTAGGCGATTTTGTCGAATGTTTGACGTAATTCGTAATACGAGTGTTTTTCGGAATTTGTAAGGCATATGGATACGAAACGTTCGGATAATAATAAGCACCTATAAATTAAAAGAGAAACAAGAATCGCCTAATACGAAACGTGTAAAAATCCTCAACAGGGGTAAGCTGTAAGCTACAAGAATCGGCTTGGAGTTTTATCCAGTTTACTTGCATATTAACCTAATTTGGCTTTTCTTTACTCGCATTCATCCTTTGCATCTAATCTATTCTGCACTATACTAAGATATTAAGGGGCGGATTCTCTCGTGTAACAAGATTCGAATTATTGTCAACCCCGTTATAATAAATAATACGAAATCGAATGACACGAGCCAGATATTACTAATCGTAAGAACATATGTAATTTGCATATATTCGAAACCGATTCAAAGCCTACACAGAGCCTAAAAAGCAACTGTTATGCAAGAACATTAACGGATGCAAGAGCTTTAGCTTTAAATAGCAAATATACCACCGAGATACGAAAACGAATTGGTGAATTTACTTTGCGACGCGTAACTATTAGAGAACACCAATTATATTTGAGGCAGATGCTTGATCTTGTTAACGATTAATATCCAATTCAAGATTATTCATTCGCGCGTCTAATAAACGTTGCAATAAGCGAATACAACGAGTTACGCGTATATTTTCGATCAATTTTCTTCTTCGATTTTCCTAGAAACAATTAATCAAACGATAAATTAGTGAAATGATTCCCTTCGAAAATACCTAAGATTTTTACGCCTCGAAAGCGTTACGAATTTACATTGCAGAATAATACTTGAACGTTCCGAATATTTGAACAGCACTGCACTCTGCGAACGATAATCCGAATATCTACCTTGCAACGCGCGAATTGCAAAGCACCCCGAAAATTTCTATCCCTGAAAGGGTTAAACCTCTTCCAGAGTTTTTGCATTCCCTCCCCTCTTTCGCTAGTATCTCCAAGACACTTCTAACTGGAAACGTTTCTACGAGCGAACACGCACAAGTCCATCGAACGTGGAAGCTATCACACTTCGCAGCGGCGTTAATTGCCGCGAGCACGCCGCGCTTCCGGTCCCTCAAGGTCGTCTCCTTGAGCGCACGACAGATCCCCGAATCCACGACAGTTCCTCTGAATCTCGTCGACACACGAAGCAAAACTCGTCAACGATGATGTTCGCCGATCCGTTTTCCAGTGCCCCGATATCCGATTAATTCGCAAGCAACGCGATGCACCGAAAGTTTGCCCGAAAACGCGGCCCGCAACGATCATGGAGGACACTTCGACGCGACAATCGTTCGTCACCTGTCACCACGTATACGCGGAATCGTTCGACCGATTAACGCGGAAGGAACAACGCGAACAGAACACAGGCGGACAAAAAGAGAGAGTGAGAGAGAGTGAGAGATATAGAGGGAGAGAAAGAGAGAGAGAGCCTGTGGTCTCTGGCGATTCTCGTCCTCGAGGACGCCGGGACGTGTTTCGCGGTTTGAGAGGAGCGACTGGTGCCGCCGCGTGGCCCCAAACCTCTGTTCTCTAGTAGCGCGTGCGCTTTCTCATTCAACGGCACCCTCGCCGAGTCCGCGGCGCGCCGCGACGCCCTTCCGTTGCTCACGCACTTCTGCCTTCGTTCGCTACGCTCCACGCTATTCTTTTCGTCGCGCCTTCTTTCCGCCTGCATCCGCGTTCATCGTTTCTCTCTATCGACTCTCTATTACTGGCTAGACGTTGCCCTTATCCGTGCATATATCGGCAATTCGGTTCGCATTATATATATGGATAGAAGGAAAACCGTAAAACGCTGAATCGCCTTTGCTTCGATACTTTCTACTCGCGGTACTATTCGTCCGCGACAAGAAGGCACGCGAGTATTTACATTCCCGTTCTACGTACACGCTACCAGCCTCCCTACGAGCACTGTTAATCGATGACGTTAAAGATTAAGACAGTGGTTTAATAACGATGACGGCGTGCGGCGATAGAGAAGACGGTAGACTATATTTACAGCGAGGATGTAAAGATTCGTTTGCCTTCTTTTCGTGGACGAACAGTATTTACATTGGTACGTGTTTTTGCGTACAAACGATACTACGATTCATCTACTGATATCTATTTTTGAACGCAAACGTACGAGAAAATGTCCATTAATGTTGTTGCATAAAGATAAAGTCGAAATTTGGTATCGACATTTCTGGAACCGAAATTTCGTTCGCTGTTGAATAAAATGATTAAAGTGGCAATTATAGGGACACCTGCCCTAAATTTCTCGTGAAATCGGGAAAAATCGAATATTGTATCTACCTAAAGGTCCTTCACTTTATTGCTTTCTACTTTCAACCGATTACATCATTCACGTTGATCGACAATAAGAATTCTTTCTTTCTTTTCAATTATAACTTATTTCATGTTAACCCTGTTGAGGGTTTTTACACTTTTCATATTAGGTGTATTAAGATTGTTTCTCTTTTAATTTATCGGTGCTTATTACTATCTAAACGTTTCCAGTTTTACATATCCGTAACCATTTGCCCTACAACGAGTCGCGCCACGTGCTATGAATTGCGGCACACGTTCGACAAAAATGCGCCAGGTTATTAAGATATTGCGTTGCAAGATTGAAGGTTATTAAAAAGATATCGTCTACAATATCCAAATGTTAGATGACCAACACGACCACTCACACTGTACCTAAACCAAATGATAGCTTCCTCGTTCGATGGACTTGTGCGTGATTGCTTGTAGAAACATTTCACATCCTAAACCAAATGCATCTGACAAACACCCTAATCTCAGTTCCTAGTCATCCTGTACTCCGTACATTTCCTAGTCATCCTGTACTCCGTACCTTTCCTTCGTCACCCTCTTCCTCGATCACTGTCCTTACCATTAGTCACCCCCAACAACAGTACTTAAACGGCCGCAAAATCATAGAACCGTCAGATTTCCGTATTCACTAGTCGAGTGCAGTAGCCGTATTAATAAAGCCTCTAAGAGTTATCTTCCACGCGTTGTCAATTCTCACGGAATCCAACACAAATGAATTCGGTAATTAACCAATGCTAGCGTAGACGATAAAGCAATCGTAGGACGAGGAGTTAACCAGAGTTCAAGACTGCAAAAGACAATTAAAGAATTGGAGGCGAATTTTTGAGACGCGAGAAAGAACGTTACGTAAGTGGCAGCTTTTTCGATGCATAAAGCATTGCTTGGGAATAAATTGAAGCTGTCGCGACAGAGTGCGGCGGGAATGAAGAGCAAAAGCTCGAAGCCTGTGTGTATGTGTCTCTCTCTCTCTTTGGTAGCGATGCAAGATATTCTCCTTGGAGAATTTCCCGTGCCACTCTCCGAGTCACGAGTGAGTCACCAGTATCCCTGACGCGAGTAAATTAGAAAATCAAATGCAATGCTTGGCGAATTGGGAAAGAAAGCGGAGATGTGCTGCGGTGTACCGCGTGCAACATAAGAAGGTTGAAAGATGCGGCAGAGGGGTTTTGGTTATACGTCTTGTTTGCGAGAAATATGTCTTCTTGTGCGTCAGTGTACGGTCGCCAGACGGCAGTTCGGCCCAGTTTCCACTTATTTTCGAGTCGATAGGAGGGTACCGTGATTTGATGAATGGACCTGGACGTGGCTATGAATTGGGGCGCAGTTTCGTAGCTCACGGCGAATCGGCCTGAATGGCAAAGATGACGTCGCGTCGCCCGGTGATTAATTCTATAGATGGGAAAATCAGAAACGAAGTGCCGAGCGGCGAGTTAAGGGACAAGGAATACGATATTTGGAGGATTTTTAACCTTTTCGATGATCGTATGTATGCGTGCTTCGAAAGTTCTCGAACGCTTCGCTCGAAGCTTGCAAATTTCAAATCTGTTCCAATGATAAATGATTTACGACTCGAGGGGTGAGATGAAGACAAAAAGGAGGAGATTCGATGGATTTTTAACTTTCTCCATGATTCGGCGTGCTTCGAAAGTTCTCGGATACTTCGTTTAGCGGTTGCAAATTCAAATGCTTTCGAACGGTAAGCAGTTTATAGTAAAATAACGAATAAGCATATTTATGTATATTTTTGAATCGTTGCAGTAAAGGTAGGTTTCGATTAGGTTCATTAGGTTTATTGTATTGATACTAGTTAATATTGTATATTATACTATACACAGTACAGTATAGAATATATAATATGTACAATATACAATATAGTATTTCATATATAATATATACAATATACAGTATAGTATATATGATATAGAATATAGTATATAATATATAGTGTATACGATATACAATATAGTATATAATATATAGTGTATACGATATACAATAGAGTATAATATTATAGCATAATATTGCACAAGCTTATGCGATCACCCGATACCAATATTAACTACTTTTAGTAATCAATATTAAAATAATAATATGATTGTTGCGTTACGTCTTCGAGCTGCTGTTTAAAAAGTAGCTCTTATATTAGATCTACAACAATTGACGTGCAATTCGAACATTTAATACGTTCGGATACGTAGAATATGTTCGGACAATCAAACGTTAACCGAAGGACTAAAATCATGGTCAAAGAATTCTATACAACTGTAAGATCTATAGACGGAAATTATTTTTATCGAAACGGTTGTTACTTCCTTAGTTTCATCGGTTTATTACTGCTGCGAAGATTTACATATTCATCGATGCTGTCGCAAAGAAAAAAGGAATGATTTTAGCGCGATTGAGTGAGATTTAGTGAGATTGATTCGAATAAAATTCGTGGAGAAGCGGAAAGGTTAAAGATTAGCCATGATCGAGTTCTTTAACGATCAACCGTGCAATTATCATCCGGCTACTGCTTTACGACACCTATCACGAGCGTTTTACGTCAACGTTATCCTTTTACGTGGCTATTTGCCTCGTTAGAAGTTTGCCGACGAAGAAATTTATAGGGTGTACCGGGGGATATCGAAACCGAAGCGTATTCTCGTTAGCGCTTCGTCGAACCCTTTATCGCGAACATCTTAAAGTCCCATTAACAAACAAAACGCGTAGCACACGAAAATAAATCCCCGAACGTTGAACAAGCGGCGCGGATTCGTATTACGCGTTAATTAACGGCGAAGCATTGAACTTTATTCGCGAACGAAGAAACGAAAAGGAAACTCGTGGCAAGCTATCGGGTGAAAGATTTTTGTTTTATCCGGAAACGAAGTTCCGTGTCTCGGAAGGAAACGATAACCATTGTTGCGCGTCTTCCCGAAGATTCAGGCAACGCCGCTTGTCACTTTGGAGATTTTACGTTGACGAAAACGCGGTCTTGCACTTTCCGTCGGCGTCCGTAGTCGAAGGGAATTCTTCTATCTTTCCGATTGCCTCAGCTCGCTTCCAACGCCTACGTTCTCGTCCGTTTCTCCCGTGCATTCCGGGGAATCGTTGCAATCGCCACCGAAACACATCGGTAGCTTCTTCTCTTGACGAGTGCACGGCACCCTGTCCGCCGTTGTGCCACCTGATGGAGACAAATTTTGGATCGTTACTATATATCGGAAACGGGGAGGACTCGAACGGTTGAAAGTTTTGAAACTCGAAATTTTCCAGGAGTGGCGGATTTCAGTATCCGGAAAGGCTAATATTAAAGGCTTCGAAGAATTAAGAATTGAAAGGGTTAAAAGTTCCAAAGCTCGAAGATACAAAGGCTTGAGAACATTGAAAGGGCTAAAAGTTCCAAAGCTGGAAAATTCAAAGGCTTGAGAATTGTAATATTTGGAAAGGCTAATATTTAGGATTTCGAAAGCTTTAAAATTTGGTAGAACCTTGGGTTGTCTAGACCTGGTTATATTGAGAAATTTTCAAAGTCCAGGAGTGGCGGATTTCAGTATTCGGAAAGGCTAATATTAAAGGCTTCGAAGAATTAAGAATTGAAAGGGTTAAAAGTTCCAAAGCTCGAAGATACAAAGGCTTGAGAACATTGAAAGGGCTAAAAGTTCGAAAGCTGGAAAATTCAAAGGCTTGAGAATTGTAATATTTGGAAAGGCTGATATTGAGGATTTCGAAAGCTTTAAAAGGAAGAATCTTGGGTTGTCTAGACCTGGAGATATTGAGAAATTTTCAAAGCAAAGTCAGTCGGACGGAAGCCTACACGCGTATTTCTTTTAACTTTTAACATTAATATACAGTGTAATCCGCTTATCATGATCACTTTGGAACTTACTTAATTTTTACAAGAATAATCAGCTGATAAATATTACGCAGAGAATAAAAAGTATTCGTTATTGAACTAGGCTGTGGATCTTTATACATTCATGGCAAATTTATATTTGCAAAATGGAACAGAAGCGTATATTCATCATAAATACCAAGCACGAGTTCTGCCGTACACTTTCTAAATTGTTTCAAACTTTCCCGTCGAATAAATACGTATAGACAGCATTGAGTACACGTAACTGTGATCCGTTTTAATTCCGTTAAGCGTGAACTGGAAGCTGTGTCGCAGGGTATGAAAGCTAAACACTCGGTAACTTTTCTCCCCGATCGGTCATTACTGATACGGTCTGGCTAACGCGATGAAACAAGCAGCAGACCGAGGCTAATCGATTAACGATTCGACGAGCTTCCAGTTAGTTTTCGTCCTACCTACGACGATCTGCATAAATCGATCCCGGTTCCTTCGAACTTTTCACCTGAAATTACGTAGCGGCCGAATTCCACGCGACTATTCGTCTAACTCTCCGTTAACGCTCGCCAACGAGTTATTCTAAAGCTCGTTTAGATTAACATCTTGGCGCGAGCCTATCGCGAGAATTAATTCGTCCCTTTTTCCGGTACCTCGGATGCTATCTTAACCTGGTCGTCGGTTCCGGCTGAATTTAACCACAGCTTTCGAGCGGAATACAAAAGAATCTTTAAAAGTCCGCGGCTAGGCGAGGAACGGAACTTGATTTTAATTGCAAAAGAGATGGAGAACGGAGATGTGTGTTTGAAGTGGTAGGCCAGCGACCTAGAAAATCCACTTTTCTTCAAAGACTCGACACACGGTGTCCTGCGTTTCGCACGTTCCACGTGCAGTTGCACAGCTTTTTTTTTTTTTAATAATACCTCTGTGGATATTGTTCCCCTTCGGTAGCGAGTCCGTGCTTTTTTCTCGCGAGCTTTGAGAATTTTAAATCCTCCGAGGCTTCGCGTTTAAGAATTCGTAAGCTTCGAAGTTTTGTCGTTTAAAGTTGGAGGAGAATTTTAGCGTTCGTAGGGTTTAATTACGATTGGGAATTTTAAGGGTTTGAGAAGTTTATAGGGGATAAGACATTGAAAAGGTTTCGAAGATGGGAGTTTTAATATTTGGAAGCGGTAACGTTGGTGGATTCGAAAGTTTAGGGGTTTAAAGGAGTAGAATTTCGAACGCTTGGAATTTTAAAGGCTTGGGAAATTTAAAGGGGTTGCGAATTAAAAAGCTTAGAATTTCAAACGCTTTGGAAGCTTAATATTTAGTTTATTTGGCGAGGAATTTCGATGCCTTGGAAATTTAAGGGGTTGGAATATTAGAAGCGTGATATTTCAGAGGCTTGAGAATTTTATTACGTAGATAGTTCGATATTTAAGGATTCGAACGATTAGGAATGCAAAGCATTGGGAACTTAAACGGTTAGAATTTTAATACTTGGAGAAACCAGTGTTTGGCTAATCAACATTTTAAGAATTTAAACGCTTAAAGTCTCAGGCGTTTGGCAATTTCATTATTCCCAAAGTCCAACGTTTAAGAAATGTTAACATCTGCAAAACTCAATGTTTAAGGATGTTATCATATACTAGTCCCAACGTTTGCGAAACCTGATAATTTTACAAATCGAAGCGCTTCAAAATTCAAACAGTTGAAAATGCATACTGTTATGCCGTGAAAAAGGAAAGGATGGGGTTCCCTCGAGAAATGATCCTTCTTCTTCTTGATAATCAGAAGTTTTTATTGAATAGGTCACCAACAGAATGTTCATAAGAAACTGCACATCGACGCACGTCTAAACACTACTATCGCGAATATCGAAGTCCGCCCGAGTTTTGTCGGATTGTCCCTTAAATAGTCCTAGTTCTATCGTTTTGTCACTGGCCAAGCGGGCCCACGCTGTCATGTTTGGCCCAGCGGCCAAAACATCTGACTCACACTGTGACCAAGAGGGCAAAGTCATAGTTGAGTCAGTGTGGAGAGTGATGCAGCATAACAATACGCTTATTAAGTATGGAAAGTTAACCATTTACCCTACAACAACGAGTCACACTAGTTCTGCGAATTACTCCACAGATTCAACCAAACTACCTACTATTAAGAACGAAATTTCACCGGGACTCTAGCCTTAACTTTGCATCACAACGTTACAACATTACCAAATAAGAATTGCCTAAAATATTCGAACGATTTGTGTTCGCGACGCGATATAAAAATAGTTAACTTAAATACCTAATGAAAGAATCGTGCGTCGGGCAACGGGTTAAACGTGTAGAAATTCCATCGCCGTGAAACGTCGAAAGACCGCATAGCCGAGGAATTCCAAAGCTTTTCGAATTCGAAATGAAACTACTGCTCGAGAAGCCTCAAAACTGGCGGGAGGGTTTTCGGAGCAGCTCAATTAGGAGAACCTTTACGGTACCCTTGGATTTCGTCGTTCGGAAGAACTCGTTAGAAATGTGACGGCAGTTACCGGTAATTCCAAAGGAAAGACTGGATATAGCCGGCCGGCTATAACCGTAGCCATAATCGGGCGCCGCCGCTTTTTCGGGCATCGTCGGTCGATACTGGGCTTCCGATTCGGGCGAGCAGCAGTTTCCAACGCGGCTGCAACAAACTCCGTCGCAGCAGCTCTGCCTCCAGGAACAGCAACCCGTGCCAGTGGCATCGGCTCTCCTGTCGTAAATAGTAAACGCTTCGTTATCTATAAGGCAGTTTCGCCCGCGACGTTCCACAACGATGCTCGTTTCCCATAAGCTTCGCCACGGGCTACGTCCTAGGGAATCGTACGGCGGAACATCCTAGGGAATTATTACGACTACTCACGGTGCCGGTGGAATCACAGGGGGGATCATCTTTGGCTTGTCGTAATAATTCGTAGCATTCTTTCCTTCGAGCATTGGCTTGAAAGTCCTAGGAAATTTGTTAGGTTCTTACGATTTATCGGTAGCAGATCGCGGATCTTTGTGCGGATCCATATTGGTTTTGTTTCTTTTGAAAAGGTTCCCACCAATTTAGGGAGAAGAGGAGTTAGGATTCAGTAAAAAAATAGACGAAAGATCGTAGCAGGATTATTATATATTGCCGCACCTTTTGGCACATTTTAATTCTGTATGAATGTTGTATAGACATCGGTAGTGTGATTACGATGCTGCGAATGATCATGAAGATTCGTATTTTTCAAGAAGTAGAAGTTATGTAGCGATTAGTTTTGTGTTTTAAAATATTAGAAAGGGCATTGGGTTTTGGATGTTTGTACTACTACGCGCAGTTACTCGCAAAATTGAGCGTACACTTCTTGAAACTCGATGAAAAAGATGGCTAAAAAGTGGTTAATTTTCAGCGTACTCGAACTATTAACCTGATCGAACGATATCTTGGAAAGATTGAAATCCAAAATGATAAATTATACTTTTACGGATAGGGAAGATTTCGAAATGAAATTAAAAGAAGAATAGGACAATGTTGTCACCTTCTTTACGGAAAATTAATCAATTCTATACCATGAATATTAAAGGTGGTTAACGAAATAGTAATTTACACGTATCGTATGTATAATAAGAATTTTGTGTCAGCAAAAATGTTATACTTTTACGTTTCTTATTAAGTACGTATAATTTTATTCGAAGAATTTTTTACGTACAGTCTGCCAGAATATGCGAAATATATTGAGTTTCTACTTTTCAACATGCGTGTGTATATTTACTTTTTAGTTATTTTTCATCGGCAACATAGGTTTTGCGTATTTTAATTTCGTACAAATAATGCATTCGATAATATTGATTAGGATTCGTAAAAGATACCTGCAATGGTCACACATGGTACTTGATGAATTTAGAGATCGAATAGACGATGAGCACTAAAACGTAGAGTCAATAGCTAATAGCTACGTATGTAGATATTATTTAAGGTTAACTAACAAGCATTCATTTGTCGAATGCTTGATCTGTTGCAAAAATAATTATACTTAAAAAGTAAGGGGAAAAAAACGAGGTAAAAATAACTAGTAAACCTCAATTATTATTACTAGTCCAGACTACCTGGTTAAGTTCTTAATTATGCAAGGAAAAATATACTGTGTACGTTTAATAAATCATTCCAATATTAAATTGTGATAATTAAGCGAAGATATTTTTTATACTCGTATTTCGTATCTACGTATATATCAATTTATTTAATTACTTGTCTTTACAAATTCCAGACAAGGGTTAAGCAAATAATAAAGCGTAGGTAAAGGGTTAAATTAAAGCCCCGAATATTAAACCACTTATGATAGAGCAACCATCGATTTAGAATACATTTTGTTTAGGTAAATTTCATAAAAATTCTGGCAATGGTCTTTCTCGATAAATCTGAGGATGTTTATGCAAATTTCTACTTGAATAAGCGTAACTAAACCACCGGAATATAATGAAAAATATTATCAGATATTCTTTACATTGAATTTTTAATATATTTTTGTCTTGCACATTATACGATATCCATACTTTTTACAAGCCTATTAAATTTCCCACAAATGCATAAACATCCCCAATCAATCTCCTGTTATCAAATACAATAAAAGAAAGCGCACCACAAATATACGTATACGTTCGAGTATTATTTATTACAAAGAATCCAAAAAAGATTGCATCGTCATGGAAAGAGTAACTGGCAAATTTTGATCCATGGAAAGAAGATTATTTGCGATCGGCGCAGCATTTGGAAGGAGGTTCCGGTTCCTTTTTCGCTTTATCCTTACAGCAGCCGGACATGCAACATCCACCAGCCGCTTCCTTCGCCCTGCAAACGACATCAATTTGCATCCTATTTCCCTAGAAATTCTACGATTTCTCCCTTTACCGTGAACGAAACCCTAATTCAAACGCGACCGATCCCCTTTTCTTTTCTTTCGCATCGAAATATTTCTTTCGCCGATTTACCACGGGGTAAAAAAAAAAAAGAGGTCTCGTTCAATGTAAAGCTCGATGGGTCGGATGTAAATCGGATAATTCCCCTACAAAAAGTTCCTACGACGGCCCTTCAGTACCACTTATAAAAGAGCATACGAAACATAGGGGCTTTTTCGAAAGTGCTCGCTACCTACGGCAGATGTTCCACGTACTGCCACTTTATGTTTATCGCTTCAAGCAACTTCATTTCATTATTTTAAAAATTATTCAACCCATTCGCTACGAACGACGTATATATACGTCCTGAACACGAGAATAATCGTTTGCTAACATACGCTGCCATTTCCTTTTTAATCACAGTTGAACTTCTATTATTATTACCGCATGATACACATTAATTAACAAATATCAGATATCTAAATATTTACACGCATGCTATATCTGTATTGATAAAAGCTACTCTAATCTGTGCATCCGAAACGCGTTTCGCATTTTAAGATGCCGTAGCGAGAGGGTTAACATATCAATCGTTCCGGTTTGGAACACTACAACATTATTTAACATTTCTTTTATTTATAATGATGTTCTTCTTTCGCGCGTCAAATATGATATATTGATTACCAATTCATTGAAACTATATATAACAAAGTCCGATGCCCCTCGTATTGTCATTTGAAAAGTTGTCGCTTAAATGGAAACGATCATCGCATATATATGTACATATTAGCACGCCAGTTCGTATGCCGGGTAGAAGATAAATCGTACGAATCATCGACTTTACTGCACTAGAAAAATGTCCGTACTTTCTACTTCCAATATCCCAAATAAGGCAAGTCTAAGGCAAGGCTAAGGCAGGTCTAAGGCAAGCCTGCTAGTTATCCCTACCCTACTAGCAATGCCAGAACGAAGCACGCGCAACCTTGCCTTTCTCCTATTCTTCCCCCTGTCCACATCTCTGTATGGCCGCCCAAAGTGAGATTTAACCCTTTGCGGACGGAACAAGATAATATGTAATTCATGTTCGCATAATTATTGTGGAAGACAGAATGTCGTGTGAATGTTTGGACCAGAGCGATTGCTGAGCGAACGGTGTTGTATTTGGGTAAGATTGGCTGATGCGTGAATGAGAAATGTGTGGAATAGAGCGATTGAGGCGACGCGTGGTCGAAGAGTGCGTGTCGCGCTAGGTTTCGCGCGAACGTGACTGACTGGGTTCTACGAATGTCTGAGACGAGTGAGAGAAGCAGAGAGAATGAATGCGTGCAAGGTTAGAGAATGCGTGGTTGAGGGAGTCGAGAAAAATAGTCGAGTGCGAGAGGACGTTGCGAGTGCAGAGCGAGAGTTTTTTTTCTGTGAGATTGTGCGTTAACTAGCAATTATTGCAAAGGCTGAGTTTCTTTTCCTTTCCCTTCTCGCACCTTACAGCAACACACGAGGGATTTACGTTAAAATAATCCCTACATTATTAATCCTTCGAGGGCAGAACTTAGCGAATTCTTGTTCCACTGTTAACAGTATGATACACTAATAATATTACGTGGATTTTACTTGAAAAGATTCGCACACGTCTGAGAAATGAACAAAGCTTGGGCAGCTAGCCGTGGCAATCGTCCGCAAAGGGTTAACTCTAGGAATGTTTACCCGTTGCCTCGGTCCCCTTTGAAGCCGGCGGCCTTTTTTTCTTTAAAGGTTCCCCTTAGGAGGAAACCCGGTTATTTTCCCTGGCCGCGGCAAAATTTCTGTTGCTTCTCCGGCGATGCACCTCCGGCACAACACCCTCCTTCTTCCTGCGTTCCGGCGCAGCATTTAGAACCGCAACATCCGCCTACTGTCTTTTTCTCTCTGCACATTCAGCCGGGGCAATTCGTTTAATCGCGCCGGTTAAGCGTTTTAATTAAGTCACCACGACGCGGCCTGTTGCCCTAAATTCCGTTACTTTGGGGTAGTTGCAAACCCCGCGCGATTCATTTCCGTTGATTTCCCTCGGGCGGCCATATACAGGTATCGATAATATTGATAAATATTTTGGATACGACGTTTGTAATAAGTATAATCGGCTGCTGTGATTTATGACAGAGATTACGATAAGTCGGTGGCCCGTTGGCGAAACGAGATACACGCGATTTTTAGCACGTAGTTTTAGAATTCTTTATTCCTTCTACGGACTTTGTTTTAGAGTAGTACGATGCGAGCAACTGCAGGGACAAATAATAGGATAATAATTTAGGAGAGTTACTTTAATTAACGATAATAGAAACGAGGTATGGAAAGAATGGGAAGGAATAAAATTGTATTCAAGCGAGCTAAAAAGTTATTAGCTATTTTATACGTAAATTATAGGTATATTGTTACAGGGAAAATGAGTAGACGGATAGAAAAGAGAAAACAGAGAATTAATAACAAAACTTTCAATATTGTTTCATTGGAAAATGAACATATTACTAATAACAAAAAACTGCAGAGATACAAAAAACAGAGAAATAATAATAAAACCTTCAATATTGTTTTATTGGAAAATGAATTGTATACTGGTAAAAAAAACTACAGAGATACAAAAAACAGAGAAATAATAATAAAAACTTTAATATTGTTTTATTGGAAAATGAATATATACTAATAAAGAAGTTTTAACCAACAGTAATGTGAAACTAAAGTTAACATCGAAATCAACAAGATTCATGATCTCCTCGAGTTCATTAAAGAATCCAAAATTGCCGTCCAAATAGCATAATTCAATGATACCATTGCTAGTAACCTAGATGTTGATGCAACGTTAAACTTCCTATTAAAAATAGAAAGTAATATTGGAGATTCTATTAATATTACTTTAATTTTCCTATCTCTATTAATTTTTCGTTTATGCCAATAACTTTTTGTGCCTCGCTGCACATACA
Source organism: Eucera pruinosa (assembly GCA_028830335.1). Classification (NCBI taxonomy): domain Eukaryota; kingdom Metazoa; phylum Arthropoda; class Insecta; order Hymenoptera; family Apidae; genus Eucera; species Eucera pruinosa. Next base: position 17,134,649 of record JAMYCR010000006.1, read on the forward strand.
CACTTGCCGACAAAAGTTAATAAACAAAGTAATCATTTGCATCGTTCTGTATATTCTTCGTCTTTCGAAATAATATAGATTAGAATAAAAAAGTAACAGAAAGGGGTAACGTTACATATGCCAATAAACGATAAGTTATCGTATTTTAATTACAATCTACTGTATACCTCAGAACATGAAGAGTACGCTAAAATATGGAACGGATTACTTCGTTCCTTAACTTTTCTCGGTAAGTGTACGTATGCTAATAGTAGCAAGTCAATTTAGACTATCAATTCTGTACGGAATGATAGCATTTGATATACAGCGAAATAGTGCAAATGGATTAACCCTTTGCGGACGAGGAATACCAACGCTTAAGGGAGTGTTTTGGTTTCGAGTTGCAAGCCTTTAAATATCCAAGCCATCAAGTTTCAAAAGTTTTGCAGCAGCTTTTATCAATGATATTAATTGAAATTTCTTGCCACAAAAATCGATGTGCGCGTAGAAAACGGAAAATGATTGGGGGTTATTTGCAGACACTCGTCTGCAAAGGGTTAATAAGGCGAGAGGTTGGAAAGTTGAAGCATGAATAATAAAAATCATACTTTCGCGAGCAACATCCGCCCAAATCCTTCTCCTTGCCTTCGCCGTTCTTCTTGTCGCCGCTGTGCAAACACACGCGCAAAAATCATTCATTATAACTCGAATTAAAGCGTAGATTTTTATGCAAATTTGTATTTTTACGGCGAACGAAGTAAAAAAGACATTGGTAGAAATTTGCATATTTGATGTATTTCTCCGTATTGCGCCGCGTTCCGCGATGTTTCCGCGGGATGTTTAAATTTTCCACGAACGCGTAAATATCCGCGGTGTAATAATTAGACTGCATTTACGGGGAATTTAATATATGCTAAAAGGGCACGGAGAAATTTAAATATGCAGAGTGCGTGAAATACGCGAATATATATATATACACGCGAGCGCGTAAAATATTCAAATCGCGTGAACGAATTATCGCGTTTCGAAGGTGCGAAAACTCTCCATTTAAATTTCGTTTCTTTCGTTTCGATAATCTATTCAAGACCCGGGTACGCATTTTTTTTTTCAATCAATTTGGATTGTTGAATTCCGTTTTTTAGGTCTGCGAATATGAAGGACATTTCAACGATTTGCGTAACGATATTTTCGTCGCTGTTCCCTCTTCCATTTGGGTTTTGCAATTTTTTAAAGGGTGAAGAAACTTGGGAGAAAAATCAAACGTTATTTCAAACCTCGCGTTGAGACTTTCCAAATTCTTATTACGCGTTGAATAAATTGAAATTATATATCGTTACACGTGACACGCGCGAGAAATAAGAAAATTAGGATACGAATTGTTAAGCGAACAATATGCATACAATACTTAATGATACTTTAGTTAGCCCTTAACCTTTTCGCTACGGGACTTTGAAATTAACTCATTTGCATACGCAAGCGGACGAATCCGCGTACGATAACTGATATCGATATTGCTGATGTTTGTAACGTCATTTTAAAGATACTCATACTGATCAATAAAAGGTATAATATTTTCTCCAAATTTCGTTACTGTATTTCGATTATTACACGTAATTTCCAAGTAAAACCGAAAGTCTTTGAGTAGTAAAGATGATCGCGTATTCATTGCTACGATGCAAATGGGTTAAAAGATGCTTAATTCTTAAACGAAATTAGTTTATTATTAGTACGAGACTAGTGTAAGCCTAAATATTTAAATAGTTCGTATCGTTACACTTTAATCGGCGCGCAAGAGTGATAATAAAAATTGTATCAAGTCTTAGAAAAAATATACATACGTACACATTTGACAAGCTAAAACATAATACGGTATAATACGATTTAAAAAAAGGTACGGGTCAGATATTTCTCTAAGAACTATATTATACGTAAGTTTCATTAAAATCGACGATTTAAGCGATTAGCGATTTCCTTGTAAGTCGCTATTTGATTATTCGCGCCGATAAAAAATATGAATTCGCGTAAATATGCGCGGCGTAATTACGATACACGATTTGTAATACGCGAAATATACTCACTGCTCGCATTTGCACGTCACCTGTCCTGCGTAGCCTTTTTGGTTGGTAACTTTTCTGCGAACAAAAAAAGAAAATAGCTTCGCAATTTTCCATCAATCTTTTGCATCCCTCATTTTACTACTCTATCGGAATTTTGTATCAATTTTCTTCCATTAATATATTCACACTTACGAGCAATGGTCGCACATGATGAATTCCTGATGCCTTCTCTAATCGAACTTAAAAAAAAAGGTAAATCGTTTCAATTCTCGATGCTTTTTCTACTCGAACTTTGAAGAAAAAAAGAAAAAGGTAAATCGGTAAACTTTCGGTGCTTTTCCAGGCGAACTTTGAAAAAAGTAAACCCGTTAATTAAACTGGCGAATTTTGAAGTTCAATCGATGCTTGTTGACACGAGAACAAACGCGCAGTCGAGATGGAGTCCCTTCAATTCATTTTTTTTCTTTGCTGCCGTCAGTTCTTTCGTCGATTGGCAGCCGCTCGATTTCGTCGCGAATTCGAGCGGCGCAGCGAAACTGAAACCTCCTTTGCCATCGATTCCTCCTGGAAAAATGCAGGGCATGAAACATGAAACGGTTGGAAATCGTTGGAAATTATTATTGCAAAGCAAACTTTGCAAGATGCCTTTCGCAGTGATTAATTGACACTCGTTGGATAAAATGGCAACGGGAAGTATCGCCGATTTGTCGAACGTTTTATTTCGAAGCTTGGACGAAGTTTTAAATGGTTTCACCAGCTGTTCTGATATTTTGTTCGAGTTCTCCCTTTAAACACATCTCGGACCTCGTTGATATTTATTTATTTAATACACTAGACGAATCCCATTACTGCGCAAAAATGAAAATCATTAATGCGAAAAATAGCCGAAATGATTACAGACAAATGGAAAAACTTAACACGTACATTATTATAAAGATTTAGTATATTTAAAGTAACCTCTTGAAAGTATCAAATTTACCGTAATTTCCAAAGTACGCGAATGAATATTGTAAAGTACTAATGTCGTTTTCACGTCGACCAAAATTGCTTTTAATTTTAAATACAGGGCCACAACGAAAGAGTTGATCCTTTAAACCCTAGATTCTATTTACTTCGTTATACGCACCATAAAACTATTGTGAAATATTTGCATACGCAAACATTTGCTTTGGATAGTGAAACGCAAAGATTTATCGAACAATCTTTTTTCTTTTAGAGGACTTAATACAGGATTTGGTATTTCCTACTGACTATGCTTGATTACGAGAATAATCGAGTAAACTGTGAAATATAGCAACATTAGAATGGAGTACAAAGCGAAAGGATTAAGCACAATGGCAGAAACTATTTGTCTAATTAATTTGATGAATTATTAATCTACAATCGAGACGCGGAAACGTTTCAGAAATTGTTTTATTTATATCTACCATCAAAGATACAATTTTTCAGTTTTGTATCGATGATAAAGTAAGTAGCTGCCATCGAATTTACTTCTACGAGTAGTTTTCGTCTTCCCATGGCGTCGAAGAGTATTTCGAAATATTTAAATAAAAGTTCCATATATTTTTTTTAGAGACGTGGAGCATTTTACGCGATTCGATGAACTCTTAACTATAATTTAAGCTTGTGAAATATTAATAGACGAAACCAAGTAAACGAAACATTGTGAAATATTTGCATACGGAAACATTTGCTTTGAATAGTCAAACGCAAAGATTCATCAATCAACGACTCTCTTTCTCCGAGTTGTGAAAAGTGCAGGAATCGAAAAAAAAAGAAAAAAGAAGAAATAGGAGTATGGCGCAGGTCGAAGGGTTGCCGCGAATAGCTCGAATATGGCGCAGAGAATATTTGAATCAATTTTGGTGGAAAGTCAATATTTTCGGTATTATCGGGACGGTTCTATACGGCAGCCATTCGGTGGAGTAGCTTTCGAGGGTCCTGTGCCGCACACGTGTATCCCGCCTGCCCTATATATGTACGTACCTCGAATATGAACATTTCCCAACAGCTGACTGCCACGTACGAAACTTGGGCGCCCGGCAACCGGGTCACGAGGTTGATCCTGTATTTTGTTACGAGTCGCCTTTCAGTCGTCGATAATGTCACGGATCGGTCCTGCGAATCCCGTAACGCCCAAACAGCCCTCGAATAGGATAAACGTGTATGCACCGCGTACAGCCACTTTAATAGATTATCGCTTCAAGTAACTTTCGTTAACTATTTTAGAACGTATTTAACCCGTTGCCCTACGATTATTTTATTACCTACGGTGTGCTAACATTAATTGATCACTGCTTTTATGTCACGCCACTCGTTCGAATCATTTGTATTTAATAATATTCAGTCTTATAAGACAGGGTTAGAATTAGCGTTGGATACTCAGCCGATTATTTTACCGGAAATATGTACGGTTGATAACCAGATAACACTTGGCGCAATGTCGCTTTGCAAATACCCTCGGTCATCCTATGCATCATCTTACGATCCTTAGTCATCCTATGCATTATCCTACGATATTTAGACCCATAGACTCTTACCTATTTCCAGGCTATCCCTTCTCCAGCTCCCTTACAAATACTCCAACCTTATATACAGGGTGTCCCGTAACTGGTGGTACAAACGAGTAGGGGGTGATTCTACGCGAAAAATTGAATCGAAAATATAGAATAAAATTTTGTCGTACGACGCTTTATTTTCGAGAAAAATAAGTTTGAAAATTTGTCGAGTACGCGTGCACTTGGACCAGCTTCAGTTCCACGGATTTTACTATCTTACTGTTCCGAGTAGGAGAGTAGTTCCTTGCTTCTTGTAACGTTTACAAACATTGTCAACACGATGATATCTCTTACATCGATTTTACTTTCTTCTTATGCTTATCGGACAGGACCTTTAGTTTCCGAATTACTCGACATTATTTTTTTTTTTTAAATAAAGCGTCGTATGACAAAATTTTATGACTAAATTTTTGATTCAATTTTTCACGTAGAATCACCCCCTGCTCGCTTGTACCACCAGTTATGGGACACCCTGTATATTTCCTCAGCAGTCCATAAAAACAGACTAGTTAGCAACTACGTTCAACTGAAAACCGTCTCGACGTTACTCTGTCCAGCGATCAACGAAACTATTGTAAAAAATCTCGAATAAACTTCTTCGCGGCTAATAGTTGTACTCGATTCCTTTACCCGGAATCCAACATTAGAGTTCGAATTAAGCGTCACCCTGAATAATATGAATTTTTGTCGAATCTATACCAGAATTTATAGAACGAGTGTCTGAATCGTGATTGTAAGGCAAGGGGTTAATATAAAGATCGTTTCAGTTCGAAGCACTGAAAGTTTTCACACGTTTACGTTTGTTTCAGTGTTCTGATGATAAATAATCTGTTGAAGTAAAAATGACTATATACATAAACCATTCGTAGTTTCAATCAACGTTTCTGAATGCTTTAAAAATCAGGTTAGAAGTTTCTAGAAACCTGCAAAATATTGTGGAACGAAACGTTTACGTACTAGTGGGTTACGCGGAAAAATAGATGATCTTTGCGGTGTTCATTTGCGAACGCGAATAGAAGTGAATGGAATTACGTGGCCAAACGAAGTTGCAAATATTTCCACGACCGGGTCACGAAGGATAAACGATAATAAAACATGGCGTGGTGGGCAGGTTGTTATCGTTGTGACCCTATTTCCCGCGAAACCTTCGAAATCCACCAGGGTCCAACGATTCCGAACGAGTGCATTAACCTATCGAAAACGCGAACCAGTGATTCTGCCGTAGTATAAATCTTCCTCCTACCTTCTCTGCCATTTCCACGCACGCTACCGCTGCATTTTCATCGAAAATTCGTGCATCCGACTTCGATGCCGATTAAAATCGCGACGCGCTGCAACGGAAAACAATTCCAAGGCACTGTGAAACTTAGAATCAACGTTTTATAAATTACTACGCAATTTTAACGCTCTCGCGATAGGAGACATAGTTTTACGTTGTTTCAAAGTCTTCAACCGAATACGAGCAACGTAGTTCTACGTCATTTGAAAATTCCCGCCACTATTTGCTGTAATTCTCAATTATCGCATCGCGCTGCCAATTAGTTCCCGCGTTTCAAATGTTGGATTCCGGGAGAATTCACAACACGTTGAAGATAACTCTTAGAGGGTTTATTAATACGGGTACTGCACTCGACTAGTAAATACGAAAATTTGACGGTCCTATGATTTTGCGGGCTTTTAAGTACTCTGGTTGAGGATTACTAATAATAAGGACAGTGGTCGAGGAAGAGGGTGACGAAGGAAAGGTACGGAGTACAGGACGACTAGGAAAGGTACGGAGTACAGGATGACTAGGAAATGTACGGAGTACATGATTACTAGGAAATGTACGGAGTACAGGATGACTAGGAAATGTATGGAATACAGGATGACTAGGAAAGGTACGGAGTACAGGATGACTAGGAAATGTATGGAATACAGGATGACTAGGAAAGGTACGGAGTACAGGATTACTAGGAAATGTACGGAGTACAGGATGACTAGGAAATGTATGGAATACAGGATGACTAGGAAAGGTACGGAGTACAGGATGACTAGGAAATGTATGGAATACAGGATGACTAGGAAAGGTACGGAGTACAGGATTACTAGGAAATGTACGGAGTACAGGATGACTAGGAACTGTATGGAATACAGGATGACTAGGAAAGGTACGGAGTACAGGATTACTAGGAAATGTACGGAGTACAGGATGACTAGGAAATGTATGGAATACAGGATGACTAGGAAAGGTACGGAGTACAGGATGACTAGGAAATGTATGGAATACAGGATGACTAGGAAAGGTACGGAGTACAGGATTACTAGGAAATGTACGGAGTACAGGATGACTAGGAACTGTATGGAATACAGGATGACTAGGAAAGGTACGGAGTACAGGATTACTAGGAAATGTACGGAGTACAGGATGACTAGGAAATGTATGGAATACAGGATGACTAGGAAATGTATGGAATACAGGATGACTAGAAAAGGTACGGAGTACAGGATTACTAGGAAAGGTACGAAATACAGGATGACTAGGAAAGGTACGGACTACAGGATTACTAGGAAATGTTCGGAGTACAGGATGACTAGGAAATGTATGGAATACAGAATGACTAGGAAAGGTACGGAGTACAGGATGACTAGGAAATGTATGGAATACAGGATGACTAGGAAAGGTACAGAGTACAGGATTACTAGGAAAGGTACGGAGTACAGGATGACTAAGGAAAGATATAGAGTACAAGATGACTAGGAACTCAGATTAGGGTGTTTGTCAGATGCATTTGGTTTAGGATGAGTCTATGGTGTTTACAGTGTGAGTGGTCGAATTGGGCATCCAACACAAATTTTATTCGCGTAATAGACACGCGAAGAGTGAAAAACTAAATACCTATTCGCGATATTTAAATTATACATTGAAACTGTAAAACGCAGAGGATGCTTAGATGATTTTCTTTTTTGGGGGGGGATAAAGAAAAAAGGGTCGCGAGAACGGAGAGAAGTTAAGCCACGAGTGTAGCGTGATAAGCGAAATATTCGAGAAACTGCAAAACACCGTGGCGAAGGAAATAAGGTAAACAGGGTAACCGCGGTTGGATTATAGACGGTCGTTCGTCATTAAAGGCGCCGGCTTAATGAGACGTGGTCCCTTCATTAATAAAGTTTAAATTGACCGTTGTAGCCAGGAAAAATTGTCAGCCAGTTAATTACCGTCGCGATAAAAGGGCAGTCGCGTCCAGCGAGATTGAGAAACTTCTTCGTACAATGGGGAGGAATTTCATTTTCCCCTTCATTTTCCCTGACGATCTTCGACGTGGCCTTCCGCTGAATTACCCACCAAGGTCCTCGAACTAAAATAATCCGATCCTAACCGAAAGCCAAACTTTACCGCGTTTCCGTTTGCTCCTCCATACGACCGCGACTAATTTGCCCCCCCCCCCCCTGGAAAAACTCTGATCTTCGAAGCAATTCGATTCTTCCGATTAAATCGTAAATCCGTTAACCCGTTGCCGTGTAATGACGAATTACACCCGTGGTGCGAAGCATGGTTCGATTACGATAAAAACACGCTCTATCTTTTTTATTGAACTTTAAGTTTAATTCTGATTACAACTTCGATCCGTAAGATTGAAGACTATTAAATGAAAGCCACGTACAATGTTTCAGTGGTTTGCACTCGACGTGGCATTAAAATAGAAACGAGCGAATGTCAACTTTAAAACTCGACTGCAAGTACAGCGTTTTTTTTTGTTGCAACCTGATGCAGAAGTTCGTCACGAGTGAGACTCGCTATTGTAAGGCACGATAATTCTCGACGCTGCCACGCGAAAGCTTCCGGTATCGCAGAGGCTACCGCTGGCAAATGTTAACGAAGATTTCGTTGGACGTTGCGGCGATTAGAGTGGATCAATATTTACCGAGCGCGGAGAGAAATAATCCCCGATTCTAAGGGAATCGGCGAGCCAATATTTGAAAGGCCGGGAGACCGTGTATCGAAGTCTCGAGGGAATTCCGCGAACTGCGAAACTCCGCAGCTGTTGAAGGTGGTGCAGTCGGTGGAGCTGTAGCTCGTACACGTTTGGAAATTATGATCGCCGGCGAAACTTTGAAAAACGTTCCAGTTTCCGGGGGCGCCGTGCGTTCGGCATGAAAAATCGACTGTTCTGGGCTGGATAGCTTACCCACTTCTGCCGGGGTAATATCAGAAGAATGGAATCAATCTGCAGCGGGAGGATTCGCGAATTATTCTTCTTTTCTCCGCTCGCTTAACCCTTTGAACTCCAGTGGAATATTTGCGCCCCAAAGAGACGCAAAAACAGAAAAAATCGGGTGTGAAAATGGTTGAAATATTAGCTAGATGCACGCAAAAGTCCTTAGTCTGTATTTTTAATTTTCTTTTATTCGTGTATTTTCAATATACGTTTCGTTTATAATACAAACATTACAAATTAACGTGGTCGAAGTATTTCGTATGATTTTCTGCAATGTTTCGGATTGTTGGATTCCGGGAGAATTGACAACACGTAGAAGATAACTATTAGAAGCTTTATTAATACGGCTACTGCACTCGACTAGTGAATATGGAAATCTGACGGTTCTATGATTTTGCGGGCTTTTAAGTACTGTTGTTGGGGGTGACTAATGATAAGGACAGTGATCGAGGAAGAGGGTGACTAAGGAAAGGTACGGAGTACAGGATGACTAGGAACTGAGATTAGGGTGTTTGTCAGATGCATTTGGTTTATGATGAATCTATGGTGTTTACAGTGTGAGTGGTCGTGATGGTCATCCAACAGGATTCTACCATGAAAGAATAAAATTATATATATATATATTACAAAATTGGTTTGAAAGTTTCAAAGTTTCGAATATTCCACGGCTAGCTTAAAAGTAACATGTCGAGCCAAAGCTGAAACTTTGGCACAGGGGCGAAGAAGCAAATAAAAATTTGACAATGATTCATAGCTCGCGGGTAATCGATAAGAGGGCTACGCGTAATACTACGTGTCCCGCGGACGGTCAAGAAATCGCTACGTGGGAAGGAAAGACGATGGGGAAAAGGCTCGGCGACACGGAGAAACGCGTCACGTTCGATCGTAAAGCCAGAGCCCCGTGTAAAGAACGGAACGGTGAAAAAAAGGAATTTATCACGGGTCAGAAGCGGGCGCGATATTCGATTCGGTGGAAAGTCGGGGATGGTGGCGTTACCTGGCGCCTTTCCAACAATGCGTTCACACTTTTTACCCCGCGATAAATTCAGTCGCCGCACCCCTCGCGCCGACCTCTCCGCGTTTAACCGATCCTTCGTCAACGGACTCTTTCACGACCATTTGTACACGCGTTTAACGCGCGCGGGCTTTGTTTCATTTCTCTTCTAACGACTTCGATTTAACGCTGAAACTGACGTTGACTAAAATGTACTTATCTGTGGCAGAGAAATAAAAGTGACGGATGAGCGAAGAAAATTCGTGGGGCTACTGAAACGAATCTTTATTTAACGTTTCTATACGACAGAAAAGCACGGAATGTTGTCAAGAATAGGGCCGCTGTAAGTTTGTACAATTCTTCCGGTAAATCAGTGATCCATCGTTTTAACAGCTTCGGTATGCACGAATTTGTCAGCGTATACTAATACGCGATATATATATGTGTATATACTAAATACCGACTCGAAAGAAAATTGTAACTAATTTTACTTCCGATTCCATTGGACAGTGAATAATAATTTCATTTTTATATAATTTTAATAAGATCCAAATTTTGCAAGCTGTTATTAGTTACATCTGATCAAAGATTCACGGATTAAAAGGCCCGGTTTAACTTTTGACTTACTAATACGTCGTCGTTGGAAATGGCCCACGTTAATTTTCACGTACCATTATCGATAATAATGAGTTAACCCTTTGCTCTATAATAACGAGTTACACTCGTTCTATAAATTACGGCACAGGTTAAAGAAAAATGCCCCTATCACTGAGGATAGAATTTATTTCGAACTCTAATATTAATTTTGCATTACAAGATAGAAGTGTTGGATGACTGACCTAATGATTCAGCGTGGATAAGCGTATCAGAACCGAAACAACTTAGTCAGTCTTGTTTTCCCACTTTCTTAAAGAAAGTGGGCAACCTTCGCCCAGGACTAGGTTAGTCATCCAGTACAAAGGGTCAGAGGCATCCCCTCCTCACCCAAAAAACCTACTAGATATAAGGTCTAGTACCGTCGCAGCACACACTCTCTGCACTTCATTTTCGACGTCTACTTCGACTACGACTTCTAATTCTTCTCTTTTTTTTTACCATTGCGGCAGCGGTCTGTCCGCAATTCCGTGTTTCCGCGTCGTCCGTTGTGGCCGGAGTTGTAAAATTGAAACGCACCGAAATATATTGTATTTAAACAAATCGGACTTCGTGTTTCTCACCCGGATCCCAACAGAAGGTTATGAAAGAAAAATTGCCCAAAGTATTCGAACATTTTGTACGGTGACACGATACAAAAATAGTAATCAACCAATGCTAGTCTAAGCAAGTTAACAAAATAATTGTAAGGCGAGTGGTTAACTTTACGACGATTCTTATATTCCACGACTAATCAGCTTTCTACGCGTTCTCCTCTTTCTTCGAGAAAGGTTTGCTAAACTTCGCCGAGAAAGGTTTGCTAAACAGATTATATCACGCGAAATATCGGTACGATTAGCGTCAATGCAGCCCCGCTTAGAAGGGTTAATAAAACGATGCAAAACAGCCGTCACCCGTGAGTTTCTGCACTCTCACGGCCGACGACAGAGATAAACCGAGCTTTAACGCAACGTCATCGACCACTGGTAGAAAACTCGGCCGCCTCGTACGACCTCGCCTTTCGCTCGTTCCCTTCGACTTCCGGTCCACGAGGCGAACGACATTTTTCCCGGTTCATTCCGCTCGCGGGTATCGCGATAAAAGGATAACGAGACACGGAGGGCATGGCGAGGAATGGCGAATCTTGTTACGAAGTGGGCGTGGAACGGAAAATTCGGTCGACCCGGATTAATCCGGGTAGCGAGGATTAGCGGTTAGATCCAGCCCTTAGATCACAGGGTTACCTCCTAGCCCGCCTAACTGTCCTCCCCGTACCGCAGCTTTAATAACGGTGTTTTGTAAAACGAACACGATGCACCTAGCGTGGCGAACCTCTCTGCAATCTCACCCAGCCCTCCCTTCGACCCTCGTCATTTATTCTCCTCGCTTCGCACTTTTCCGCTTCCCCCGTCGTCGTCGTTCGACTTGCAATTTTCCGGCCACGCTGCCGCGAAACTTAAAGCGCGCGTGTTTTGGGGGGAAATAATTTTGGAGCACGTTAGGAAGTTACCTTTAATCCTTTGTCGATCGACTGGCGGATCTTTGCGGAAAATGTTCTCGCAGACATGATTAACCCTTGCACCGTCAAAGAGAGGGTGAAGCAACCCGTGGAACAACCGAATTGGTGAATTTACGCACGTTTTAACCCTTTGCGGACGAGAAGTAATAACACTTGTGATAGTACTTTAGTTTTTAATTCCACGACTTTGAGTTTTTTCACGCTTTCCAGTTCGAGACCATTTAATTTCCAACGATTTCAAATGTTTATTATTACGTTAAGTATTCGTTGCATTAAGTTCTGTGCTTTAAAAGTCGACATCGGTTCGGAAAGCCAAAAAATGATTAGGCGACTATTTGTCGACGCTCGTCCGCAAAGGGTTAAGTAACGTTGGAAATAAGATTTTAGGTAATAAATGGCTGGGGATATTGAACTTCGGATTAATCTTTCTTTAGTAATTCATTTTATTCGTATAAATGTATATACTTCTTCTTTGTATATTGTTTTTGAATTCATTGTAATGATTAGTAAATGACCGCATACAAAGGGTTATCCAAAAGTACCTTTAGGACGTTGAATGAGAATATCTGTCAAACGCCATGTTTGTTAGTAAAATAGAGGTGAAAAGAATAAAAATTGAAACGAGAACGAACGAAGATAATAGAACGAAAAAAACAGATTATAAAAGGGTAAAGCAGTAAGGGAAAGAAAAAAAGTGAAGGTAGGTGTTCCTGTAGTCTATTTTGGATAACTCTATACATGATTCGGCCAAGAATCTACCAAAATTCGGCCTTTGCTTTCTATAACAATTACATACATTTATGTATATTTTATTGAAAACGCGAATGAACTTTATTTACGAACGTTTTATAATTTATGTTTCTTTGCAACTTAACCCTTTGCGGACGAGAAGTAGTAACACTTGTGAGAGTACTTTAGTTTTTAATTCCACGACTTTGAGTTTTCACGCTTTTGAGTTCCAAACCATTTAATTTCCAACGATTTCAAATGTTTATTATTACGTTTAAGTATTCATTGCATTAAGTTTTGTGCTGTAATAGTCGACATGGGTTCGGAAAGCCAAAAAATGATTAGGCGACTATTTGCCGACGCTCGTCCGCAAAGAGTTAAATGTGCAACTGCACACCAATGAATTAGGCAACGAATATATCTACTCCTTGCTATGTAGTATATAATAAATAATTAATTGATATCGAATGTTTCTCTCGTACGTGTCTTTAGCATTCATCGCACCTATATATTTCTGTATTTATTTTCTTCGGCGCGAATGCGTCTTTGTTTCAAGAGGTAACACTGAAAAGAATACATTTCGAAGCACGCGGATAACCTTACCGGTCCTAACGTAAACAGTTGCTGGCTTAAATCACTCGTCGCGAGTCGAGCAGTTCGACGAGGCTCTTGCGAACGCGAGGTACGGCATAGATCTATCATTCGACACATTTTTCTGTCACGTAATTTTGAGGACTCGAGAGCATTGTCTAAAGTGTATAACCTTTGCGTTTGCTTTTACATTATATTTTTATTGATTTCATTTTTATTGATATACACGTTGCGTGACGTACAGCGACCGATACTGTGAACGACAAAATTATTCATCGATATACTGTATATTCACGAAGTTTCTCGACAGATCTTTGGTCAGCACTCGTTTACCGATGGAAACAAGAAGCTTTGCAATAATTATGATAATATAAATACTTGCTCAGTATCCATTGGCGTTAACTATTAGTTTCCACAAATGTGAAACGAGAGCCTATAGGCCAGAGAGAAAGAGAAACCCAACCGTTTTTAACGAACAATATAAGACAAGCAACTATAGTCGCTAGCAGTACTCAAAGGGTTAAGCAAATCATCCCGTAACCCGTATTTACAGGACAGGCACGCGAACCGCCCTCGAAAAGCGAACAATCGAATGGTCCCGTTGAATGAACGAAAAAGAAAGAAGAAGAAGGAGCGGTGAAGTGGCGCATCATTATCGTTTGTAGTTCGCCACCTGGCGTTGTTTAGCCTCGTCGTTTTCCGCCCGTACTTTCGCCACTTATACCCCGCTCATCGTCGCTCTTTCTTTTTTACCCGCTCGGTAGTGTCACCCTTGCTCTTTCTCCTACGCGTGTTGTTCCGTCTCCCTCTGTGTGTTGTTCCCCCCCCCCCCCCCCCCCGTCAGAACCTTACGCCCACTGTTCCAAGTCACCCCTTGGCCCCCGCGCCTTTTCCCGGCCGCGTCGAGAGCTTAGAGATTGTTTTAATACCCCGATGGGCAGAACTGTGACCCAGTTCCAGCAACGGTGAATATAGACGCGACCTGAGCTACGTTTTCAGAAGTCGGCTTCGAGGCACGTGCACCGGCTTACCTATCCGTAAAGAAAACCAGCCCGCGTTTCTTTCCGTTATGAATATTATCGCGGACGTCTCGGTGCATGCCATGTTAGAGAACGGTGCAAATGTGGGAATTATTAGGCTAATTGTAGTCAGATGGTTCCTGTCAATCGGCTCGGTTTAATCGTTATAACGAAATCACCACGAAAGTGATTCTTCGTTATAGCGATTAAACCGAGCCGATTGACAGGAACCAGCTGATTACAATTAGCCTATATGTATATATATTGTGCTCTAAACTCGAGAACAATGCACCATATTTGCAATAAACATTTAGCTTCAGCTGCGAGAATAATTTTCGTTTCGTAAAGTGAATGATTGTCAAGTATGAGTTACGTATAACAGTTGAGTGCTTTGCATGCGATAGAATATTAATAATGATAAATAGGTAACGTTAGAAAGTGTGATCTTTAAAAAATTCGTAGGTCAAGGGGTTCGCGCAACGCAAGCACAGCTTCACATCGACATTGACATTATCGCACCTCGCCCTTTTAACCAGAGATAACGGATCGCTGTATTTCGATGTTATTATTAAAGAATAGTTTCCGATTAATACGATCACGCATACCGATCGCCGTTTAACTCTTCAACGACGGCGCGGTTCTCTGTTCTTCTCGCGCGAGCAGAACATATTTTTGTACGTCAACTTACTATTTATAAAATACGGGGATTAACCGATGACTGATAACAGCGTTGCCAAACTTTTCGTGTTCTTGCCTGCGATAGAAAAAGGTCGCGATACCGTCGCGTTACGATGTCGGATGCTTTCTCGTTAAATTTGAAGTTCCAAGGGAAGCGAATACGCAGTTTTATAGAGTGGTAACCGGTGGTTGGTTAACCACCCTTCAACCACGTCGTGGTTTTCAATAAAGGTACTCTTCTAGCTTGTAAGGACACTTGCTAATAAAGTGTTTTCGACGCTTTATTTACCGCTCGCGGGAAGATTACCTAAGCATCGCCGATCTCGTCGTTTCGAACGCGGGAACCTAGATCTAAAAACATTATTTAGTTATCTTATCCGTATCCGTTTCGGATAATAACAATATTAGACTTTTGGGAAACAATGTAGATGCAGGGAAATAAAACATAGCGAATTTATAAGCTCCCAAAAATATCCATTTCGATAAAATTATGAAACTTCGATTTCGATTAAATATTGTATTATAGGACAGATGGACATAGGATAAATGGATGAATTTTCAGTAGCATAAAAGAACCGAATACTTTTACAGTAAACTCGTTACCCTATGTTCAGAATTCAATTAAATGTGTAAAGCATACATAAAGATTAGCTACGTCTCGTCGCGATCGTCGATAGACGGTTACTTCTGTTCCAAGTATCTATTAGTCGCTTGCTGTAAAAGAAAATTAGAGTCTTTATGTCGCATGAAGCTCGTGGTTGAGGGGTTCGAAACAGCAGGGAGATTATAAAGGGAAACGGTAAGATTTCGCTGTTAAAATGACAAGAAAGAGGAACGAAGAAGGGAAGGGATCTTAAAGGGGAAAAGTTTATCTTACTTAAGCTTGGCAATCTTGCTTCCGACAAATTGTGACAGATTTTACATCGAAATGAAGTTTAATCCCGGAAAATATCAAACTATTGCCTTAAAAGTAATACCAAAGCGAAATATCGAACATTATTAGAGGATAGAATTATATCAGATAGGTAGCACGTGCTTTTATTAAATCACGTGCATTTTACATTTCTTTGCACCTTTAAATTTCCCCTGAACGCGTAAAAATCCACAGTCCGCTGATATCATGGTCGAACAAGCCCTACTATTTTCCTGCTCGATGATAGTTCCAAATAAAACCTTTCGCTCAGCTTCTCCAGCTTTAAAAAGCATCGATCTACAGGCGTGGTGGATTCGATTGAAGACCAATGTAAAAGACGAAGAGGAAGAAGAAGAAGAAAAATGGCAGGGTCGACGGAAGTTAATTTCCGCGAGACGCCAATGTCTCGGTGAAAATGCGACGCTGTCGGAAGTCTCGCTCGATCGCTCGCTGAACGATTTTCCTTCCGGTTTGTTTCGCGTGCACGTATACGTATGTATATACCTACGGAGAGAATAGACTTCGCTTCGCGAAACTCGATGAAGTCGTTTACCTCGCGGAACTTTCCCCCAGGGTTGAACGCGATTCGCGTTTCGCGTGCTCGTGATTAAAGCAATCCTACATTTTCATCCCATCCCCTTTTCTTTGCGCCCTCAAATTACATTCAACTCGCCGTGCGTGCATCTCTATCTTCGCCTTTTATTTCTCATTGCATAATAATTACGCGAAAGCGGTACAATACGGTGCTCCTCCTTTTTTCTCGGCAACTCGAGTGGGCTGCTGGCTCCCGGCGGTTGGCTGCTTCTTTCAACGAGAGAACCCACTAGAGGAAAGGGACGCTCTGCAAAATCTGTAACCCGAAGAGCGCAGAATTTATCTTCCCTCCGAAAAGTAGCTCTCTTGCGAATTTAAACGCGCGCCTACCTCCGGGTTATATTGCACGTAACATTTAACCATTTGGTATGCCTTGTCGCAAGGATCCGTGCCTTCTGCAATAGGAAATAGCCAATTGAACGAACAGGTACAATGGTAAGAAGAATTTGGGTAATAAAACGTTTACGGTAACGATTAATACGATTATAAGCGTAAGAGTTACGGTTAGAGTTAATACAGGAAACAAAGGGTCGCGTGACTGTTTATAAATTGGCGCGCGACTGAAAAGTAATTTGGGTCCGAATGTTTGGAGTTTGGCGTCGGAACAGAGGATGGCTATGCAAGATTTCGCGCGGACGCGAATGACAAAGTCCTACGAATGCCCGAGACGAGTGAAGGAAACGAAGAGATGTAGCATGTTTATATCCACAATTACGCGCAAACGTACAAAGAGTAGGAACACTAAAAACCGCCAACAGTAGTCGGGAAAATCATCCAACAGGAATGAAGAACCGGTAATTAGTTTTCGCGATGCAAATGAACGCGAAACACTTACGGAAGGTCTTGCATTTGTTGAGCAACTTTTTCGACGAATTCTGCAAGCTTCGCGGTAGATGTCGAAGCGCCCTTTGCACGTCTACTTCCGCATTTTTATCCACGATTCCATTCCTCATCATGAAACATTTTACGTAGCATTTCAACTTCGGGTCCTCCTGCTCCAAGTCTCCGGACTTCATCCTTCTCAGCGCGGCTGAAATTTTGAATAGAAAAACGCGGTGTATTCTTTCGTTGAAGTCTTTGAATATGTAACGTTACGGGCGTTCATCGAGTACCCCATGAAACTTTCGACTCCCTGCGACAGTCCCTTCTGATGTCCGCCTCGCTGGAAATCTAGAAGAAAATCGAATTGCCGATCGAAAGAAATTTTCGCTGATGGATTCTTGCGTGAAGGATAATAATTATTGGGTTGGGGTAATAAGTATGTTAACACTGGGTTCACGGAAAGTAGAAAATAGCAAACATTTCAACGAATAGTCTTCGAGAAATTTGTATGGCAAGGGATTAATTAGCTGCACAAAATGGAACGTAGAGAAATTGATAAAGTTAACATTGGGTTTACGGAACTCGTGTCACGTTGACGCCGTTCAGATTTCATACCTAAACGTGTAGAGACCATAAATATTATTTTTCAGTACTTTATGTGTAACTTTAATACAATGGTATGAATATGTATTCTACGTGATTCTCTTCATTCTCACGCTTCTACGTTCGAATATTTATATGCAGTATACGTATTTTTCCGAAAGTCTGTCAACGTATGCACGTAACGTCCGTAAACCTAATGTTAAATATCTTTGAAAATGATCAAAAATGCACCGTTTAAAGTTTACACACAGTTTTTATAAGAAGCTACAAACGGATCATTTCGATTATAGTATCGTTATACAGGTGTGCGAGCGCTAAAAACACGGATAGAAATATGGAACCTAAATAATAATCCATTTCACTCTCTAAATAAAGTAACGCTTTGAAACTATTAGAGATAAAATCATCGTAAGACAAAATTACACAGCATCAAATGATGCGCAACCTAAATGTAATCTTATGCATTTTTACGCATCAATAGATGTAAAAAATGCAGCTGCATCCTTATTCTAAATAGAAGTTGATAATTTCGATTGCATTCTTTTCCGATACGGTCTTTTAATCTCTGCAAAAAACTTTTCATCTCTCAATGCATAAAAATGCATAAGATTGAGGTTGCGTGAGTCATTCGATACCGTTTAATTTCCCCTACGACATTTTCTACTATCTCTAAAAATTGCGTTAAACATATAACGCCGCTTAGTTGCACAATCTGATGTACATAAAAATACGCGTCGAATAATTGCTTACCAGCAAAAGAAGAATCGTTACCAAGACGCCAAATAAACAGTAATTTCTCAGCATATTTGGTGTGCTCGAATCTGCTGAATTGGCGAAGAATAATTCGGAACCACTTCAAAGGTAGCAGGAACTTCGACTGGAACCTTATCAATCCGATACCCGATTGTTATTCTGCCGTTCGCATAAATGTCAAGATTAAGCGGATCAAAGTGCCTCCGGTGTTTGGCGATTAATCAATAAATTCATTTCGAACGTAAACCGAAACCCGGATACGGTCCAACGGGAGGGCGGTATTTACGTGCTGGCCGCATCAAAATGCTAAAACAATTTGCCAACTGTTTTACGTAAACAAGAGTTGTAAATTTATGGCGACAGTCAAACTATCGATGTGATCTCAAATGAACGAGAGATAAGTGACACAAAATGATGCGCTATTTGTCATATAAGTTATGCAGAATTACACCGATGCATTTTTGCACGTTTTCCATATTCTATTACCTACTTATATACGCATAGGCTGATAACAAAAGGATTTCGCTACTCTTTAAGATCCACAGTACTCTAATAAATACGTTAACAACGGTTACGTAAGTTTTAATAAGTGTAGTAGTTGAGTGTTATTCGTTGACAGTTCTAACATGAGGATAATCCTTTGGACACCACCATTCATTATTTTTCCAGGAAGTTTGCATTTTCGAGGTCTGCGCTAATTGAGGAGCTTTCTCGAAAAAGAACCCGTACGACAAAATGAAGTTGAGTCCACGTATACGTGATTCAATAATGAGTCGTTAGATTAGAATAGGATAGATTAAGTTAGATTAGATTAAGTATAGATTAAAAAGAATAGATCAGTAGATTAAGACAACAGCAATGTTAATAATGTGTAGACTAAAGCACGTGCATTTTCGAGTACTCAGCGAGAATCATTCGGCTTTTATTTGCGACGGGACTAATTGTAAGTAAAGCAAAGAATAGTTTAGGACTTGAGGGTGTCGTAAGGGTCATTTAGGCCCCATAGGTGCCATAAGAGCATTTAGAGTTCCGAAAGTCGAGAGGATGAATTAGGTCCTCCTTAGGGATTCTTTGTGGTCGGATAATAAACAATCGTCTGCTTTGCAAGGGCGTTGCAGTTAGAATTTTTGTTCGGTATTTTAAACGCTGTAGAAATGATTTTTTGAAGCTGAAAAAAGCTGCAAAATGCGCGCAATATACAAAAATTATTTAAGCATTTAGTTTGAACTAGAATAAAACAACAGCGTTTTTAAAACGATGGGAAGTATAAATAAATACTGCGCGAATTAATTGTTATAATTTTATTATTAATAGTTGTAATATATAATACGTGATCTGTAACAGGCAGATCTATAATAACGCGTATAGAAGTATACCTTCTTACGTATTGGACTTCTATCGTTTAATCTCCTATAACCCGAATTTCATTTACTTTTACGACACGAACAAACGTGTGATTAAGTGAAACGTTTCATTTCGACTTGGAAATCAGGAATGGATAGTTACATTGTATAAATAAGTGGTGTCACTATAACCGAAAAGGGAAAAGAATGGGAACCATATACGCAATTGAGATAAAATTCAACATCGTTAAATACATGGATAGCGTATTAATCTTATTAACTTTGATAGACGGATTATAATTCTTATAATAACCATTCCAAATCGCAAGGGGCGTAAATGCCTCGGTCTTTATATGCAAATGTATGTATTCCTACGATACACGTATGTATGCCTACGATACACGTATGTATGCCTACAGCACAATGCCTCTACTTATTATTATTCTATACGTAATAGATTTTAAACATGCTATAGTTTTAAATCAAATATTATTAAAACCAGTCATTCGACCGGGCGTGGTATGCAAATGTTAGTGTTAATAAAAAGAGTGTAATTCAAGCGGCGTGAAAAGTAACTCAAAGAGTAGATTTCCACGAAGTCGACAGAGTTACAGATTTCCTCCTCAAAACCCATAAGAATCGTCCACGAACGCCCATCTGGCTGCGTCGCGTGCGAACCATGCACACTGATCTCGTCTAGTGGGGGGCTATGGGGAAAAACGAAGAACCAATAAGATGTGGAGAACGAGGCATCGCCGTCCGATTATCCGACGCATTGCATCTGCGTTAGGGGACTACATAAGTATACTTTGTGCAACAACTTGGCGCGAATCGTCCAGTGTGGTTTCCGAAGCGTGTTTCTCGTGATCTTAACTCGTCCGCGCGGTCGAAGGTTTAGGAAATAAAAGTTCGGTACACGCGTTGCAAAAGGAAGATCGTTCTTATCGGAGGAATCTTAAAAGTGAAGTCTAAGAGAGTTTATAGAAAGTTTGTGCAACGATTTTTTGATCTGTGATCGTAGGAAAGTTGTGTAGTTACTGCGTGTTGTTGGATAAAAAATGTCTGCTGCTGTCAGGATGAATACGAAAGGGTCGCGGGTGGACGAAATTTGGGGAAACATTTTGCGACTGAATTGTTTGGAAGATCGCAAAACCATGCATCCGATACACGGCGTGACAATGCGGTATCCGGGCCGCATGGTCGGTAATCGTTGAATAGTTCGTATCGAAAGTAACTCTTGTCGAAGTTAGCAGCAATATTGGTTTAAGAGATACACGATATTAATTTGTGCTTGAGTATACGTATTTAATTGATTCTGAGACGGAATCGTGAATAGTATCTGTAAGAGTAGCGCGATGTAATTGAATGTTCCTTTTTAACCTCCACCCGGCGATGCAAAAGTTACAGTCAGTAGCGGAGGTCTGCATACGCATTTTATGTTTCGAATATTCACGTGTTTTAGAACATAGTTTGGAATAATCGAAATGGCGCTAAAATTGGTAAAATGTAAAATCACGAGAAAGGTTCGTAGAAGATGTTTCGTAAGAGAAGTATCGTTACAATGATTAAATTGCTATCAAAATTATCCAGGTGTACCAATGAATAATTCATTTCATTCGTCAAAGTCAGCATTTATTTTTCACACAATAAAATATCTGTCTTAGATATCTGTACTAAAATGGAAGCTTGATTATTCGATAAAATCAATCCATTAATATATTTTTATATCTGGATAGTGGTTTCTTTGTTTGTAGTGGATTACTTACTGGTATACTCAATAGGTAAGATGTAATTTTATTTAGATTAAACAGATTATAGGAAATCACAGATGCATCAGAGGATCTAACAATGTACAAATGTAGTTATCACAATAAGATTTTGCACACTTTAATACTTGTTTCTAGACTTTTATGAAATCGTATTCTCAGTTTATTTATCTTTTGTTGCAAACAAGTAGACAATCATTACTATTTTTTGACATTCTATTTAATCTTAACTAATCAGCAAACTGTTAAACAAGTAAGAAACTATTAATATTTTACTATTTTTTAAGAATCTATCTAACCTTAATTAATTAGTAAACTGTTAGACAAATACGAGAACATTACTGTTTCTTAATTATCCGTCTAATTTCAATTAATCGATAAATTGTTATTGTTAAAATGATCTAAAATCCCGTGTTTCCTATAATATTTAAAATTTGGAAGTGTATGCAGACTTTCGCTGCCGTATGTAGTATGAAAAATTCTTTGCACAATATTTACATCGAAACTTCGATGTTTTGTCAAAATAATTCGGTCATCGCTGTCCGCCATGCGAGAGTTAAAAGAGTAATTGAAATTTATTAAAGAAAACTGAAAGAACTACTAGTATTCTTTTACAAGAAGACAAAAATTGGCAAGGGTTATTTTTTTCACGAAACCTTTGATTTATTTACGCCTTAGTATATTCGTTGGATCAAATTTCGTGCGTGTTTATTCGCAGAAATGTAAGAAAAACGAAAGGAACAACAATTGCGTAGTAAAAACCGAGCCTTCGGATTTCGCTAATAAGCCTTTCGTGGTGAATTTCTCTCTGCCGAAGATTCAAAATAGGAAGTATAAAGGTTAGCAATAATTTACATGGTAAAGTAGCTTCTCTTATATCACAATAATACTTCTATTATCATTGGTACATATTGGATTTTAATTAATGACACTAAACGTCTAAATATTTGCACCCGAATTTGCACTATTGTTAAATTAACAAAAATTACCCTCATCTTTGCATCAGAAACGCTTTTCAGTTTTAAGATGCCGTAGCGATAAAGTGTTATTCTAATACGAAGATCGGACAAATATAAATATTTAGATGCTTGATATCATTGATTATGATTTAATATTGTTGTACGAATGAAAACAACTAATACCATGCTATAAAGAAGCAATATGAATACTCTTAGTAAACAATTGAGCCGTATATATACGTCTTTCGCCGTCAAGATAAATCTTTTAACAGTACCTACACAACAACGTTGTTGTATTGTGAGATCGCAATTTTTACGAACCCATTCGTAATCCTGCTTTAAGATGATACGTGTTCTGCATGACAAATAACAATCGCACATGTGTGTGCGCGTTACACTTTGAAGAGGTAGGAGCAACCATAAGTTGGTGGAATTTTTCTCAGCGCAACTCTGCGTGTGTGTGTGTGTGTGTGTTATCCAAAGAAACAAAAGATACAGAGATTTCTCATTCGCGCGTTTGCACGTTAATCGCGTGCAACACTATTTTTGGACATTCTTCAGGGAGGATTAGAAGCATGAAAAACAACAAGACGTGTCATATATTCGTCTCTCTGCGTCTCCTCCGTGTGTGTATCTGTGTCCTTTCTTTGTTGCGCCTTAAACTTTTTGCGCATCGTTACCCCGATTCTAGCAGAAGAGTTTCCCCGGTGTTCGTCGTCGTCGCCTTTTAAATCGACTCTCCGCGCGGAGATTTCCTTGTCGCGTGCGCAGTACTCTGCGCAGTAAACAAGCTGCTCTGCTCCATTGTGCGAGGAGAGGTGTTGCATTGTCACAACGCCGAATTGATTAAAATTCCTTATCGTCGGGTCGGCGGTTTCTTTGGCCACCGCTATTTGCGCGGACACGGAAATAAAAGTTGATGCGGCTCGACGTTTGTCGGTTGGCTCGGGAAATTCGCATAAGTAACGCGCGCGCGTTAGAATTAGGTTATGTTGTCGGGGCTTGGTGAATACCAGCAGTGGCGCTGCGGACATATCGCGGACGCACGAGTATAATTAAAATCAATGTAACATCAGTGCGGTGGTGTGTTTCGCGAACGGACAATTTTCCCCGGTGATTTTCTCGGCGTGTCTGTTTGCACGAGAGATGTCGAACGGATTGACAGTGTTGAACAATGACAAAGACGCTGACGAGACAAGTATAAAATTCAAATATCGATTTTTTCATTCAACCATCCGCGCATAACAATTTGCATATCCGTACACAGCCGACAACTTTTTTTCCCCCCCAAATTTTCTTTTTCTCTCGTCTTTCTATTTTAGACTGCAACGCATCCGCGGTCGGTGTTACCACTGCTGCATCTCCCACAGGGGGGTTGCAGGAGGGACACTTGACAGGGGTGAGTTTCAGAGTTAATTAAGTAAGGTTATTTTTGGAATATAGATAGTTGTTTGCGAATCGCAACCACGACACACTAGCACTAGCTTTGGTTCTCCTCTTCATAGATGGAGCAGCCAAACGTGTCCAGATCCTTGCTGAAGAGATCCGCCGATTCAGATCCAGAAGGTCAGTGGCTGGTTCGGTGCATGATCCTTCGTGCACCGTGCTATCCAAAAGGCACATGCTTAGTCGCGTTTACACGCATGTGCATATTAAGGTTGATTTTTTTGGTAGAAACAAGCAGAACGCGGATCACCTTATAAAGAGTCTTCCAGGTTCAAGTTCTTTTGGGTTATAGAGGACAGCCGCTCGTTCGTGCAAGTTTAATTCGTTTCTGTTGTTTTGTATCAGGTGTGAGCAGTCCAAAGAAACGCCACAAGAATCCACAGCCAAAGAACGCAGTGTGCGCTCTGAACGAATTAAAAACAGGGGCGGTGTATAAGGTTGTCGATCAGACTGGCCCCACTCATGCCCCTATATTCACTATAGCCGTGCAAATAGACGGGCAAACGTATGAAGGGAAAGGTCGAACGAAGAAAATGGCGAAACACGCCGCGGCCGAACTCGCGCTAAGAAATATAATTCAGTTCAGAAACACGCCCGAAGTTCATCAAGCCATAAACACTTGTCAGCCTTCCATGCCCTTAGAGCCGGATTTCACGAGCGACGTGACCGAGCGCGATAATCACCTTGTCAATGCTTTTAAAACGTTAACGCAAGAGCCGAAAAGCACGAATAAATTTTTAGAGAAAGGCCCTGTAGCGCTTATTAACGAGTTGTACCCGGGCGTAGTGTACAGATGCGTATCGGATAACGGAGAGAGTTACGCAAAATTCACTATATCGGTAACCATAGACGGAGAAACGTTCGAGGGTACAGGGCCGAGTAAAAAGTTAGCGAAAGCCGCGGCTAGCAAAGCGGCCCTGGCCAAACTGAGGAACGTTCACAGTTCCTCGTTTTGCATACCGCTTCCAGTTCGCGTGTTGCCAAACTTTTCCAATAGCGGCCATTGGCAGGATCAAATGACATTGCCGCAAATGTTAGCCGATACGATCGGTAAAATGGTGAACCAAAAATTTAGCGAACTAATTCAATCGAAACCGCAGCACGCCCGGCGTAAAGTTTTAGCGGGCATCGTGCAAACGAAAGGTTCGGACGCGGAATTAATCTGCGTGACGACCGGTGAGAGGCACACTTTTCTTATTACGATATAATATATACCGTGGTGCCCGCTTTGGCGTCCGCGGTCACCATTTCTCTGCACGCGTATCCGAGCAGGGAACTTCTGAAAATTTGGCTGGAAGAAAGAGGAACCATCAGCGCGAATTTCGTATCGATGTTTAACAAATATGCGCGTCTCCGTGTTGATTTTATTTATCTTAGATAACAGGGGATTCTTGAAATTTATTACATGATCCCAGTTCGAGAAGCTGGGTGGGGGGATAACAGTGGATGTTGAAGAGCAAAGAAGGGGTCGGTAACAAATTTTTTTTTGAAGGAGCAGATTCGGTGGATCCTCGAAATTTGGACAATAATTGAAAGGAAATTCAGCTTCTAAATTCGAACGAAAACTCGAAGATCGAGAGAGATCGACGATCGTCATCTATTCACTTCTCATGTGGTTGCGTAATAGTCAGTTCCCTGTAACTCTTTCACTATTTATGTATTTTTTTGATGATCTTCAAGGAAGGATAATAAAATAAAAAATCCCCAAAATTTAATCTTTGTTGTAAGTTCGCGATACAAGACTTGGATCAGTTTGTCTCCGAGGTACAAAAAAGTCTTCGCGAGTCCCGTATTGACGAAACTAAGGTGCAATTATAATTGCAATTTTGCCTAATCAAACGAACAAAATTCTTATCGAAAAAAATTCACGGGGGATGAAAAAACGATTGGGGGGCCGAATTATTCATTATTCTCGCCTATTTACAGACAATTGACAGTAGTAGTACCTAGTTCCTATTTTATAAATAGATATCGAAACAAGCACAATAAAGTAAGATATGAAATTATATAATATTCCGCAGCTGGTGTTTGAAAGTTTTCAGTGATCGAACGAAAAAAATGATAGCTTGCCGATCTCTGTTAAGAGGGCATAAATCCGGACGCTTATGCGGGCACCATTGTAACACGTCTGTATAAAACAAAAACTGTATAAAGAAGAAGAAAAAACGATCGTATTATTTTTTTGTTTGAAATAAAAGGTACTAAATGCGTTTCGGGTGAGCACCTGAGCGTGAGCGGCGGTGCTCTGAATGATTGTCACGCGGAAGTGGTGGCGCGAAGATGTTTATGCGAGTATTTGTATAAACAATTGGAGCTCCATACGGAGGAACGGGCCGCGGAATCTATTTTAGAGCCGACGAAAAACGGTTTCAAACTGAAGCAGGGCATACAGTTCCATTTATATATAAATACCGCGCCATGCGGAGATGCGAGAATTTTCTCGCCTCACGAGGAGAACGAATCTGTCGATAAGCATCCGAATCGAAGAGCTAGAGGTCAATTGCGAACGAAAATAGAATCGGGGGAAGGTACTATCCCCGTGAAAAGTAGCGAGGGTATTCAAACGTGGGATGGTGTACTCATGGTATGATGCATCTCGTATCGTACGCATAGCAAAACGATTAAGGGGACTCTGTGCAAAAACCAGTTAGCTTCCTTTTCGGTAGAGAATGATTTTTTCATTGATTTCTACACGTGTTGCATTTAACGCGTACAGCGGTGATTTACACGGAAGTATTTGAACACTTGTCGTGGAGAACTGTTTACTTCGAGAACTTTACTTTCTTTACTTTACTCCGTTTATCGAGAACTTATGTTGATACGAACAATTATGGATTATTATTGGTACTGAAAGGAGGCACGATTGCTAAAGTTTGAAGCTTATAAAGGAGACCATGGATATTTTTGTAATTAGTGGAAACTTAAATGTTCGTAAATATACAGAACACGTGTAGTGGGTAAAATTGCGGTAAATATTTGAAATAAGGTGCGTGATAATATCAATGAAAGGGCAAAACCGGTCTTGGCTTTCTTAAAATTATTTATAAATACGCAGTCTAGTTACCAGATATTTATCGTAAACATAAATTTTAACAGAGATTACAAAAATATTCACAGTTACTTGGTATCATTTTAATCCATTAAGGATTAAAACCAGCATGATTTGACGCCTTTTATTTGCAATTTTCTTTTAGCTAATTTACATCGGTGACTTCTATTTTTTTTATTTTTATATAAATGTATGTCGTGCAAAATAATTTGTTTATTATTATTTCTTCCTCCTCATAGACCGTGCAATTTTATAAAGTTTGGAAAAGCTACAAATAAAACGTTGCATTAATGCAACATTGATCCTTAATAGGTTAATATTTAATAGGACCACTTTTAGTTTCATCTAATCATTTAGAATTTCATATTTCAATAGTTATTTCTCTCTATATTATTTTTGAAGTTATATTGTAATTTTGCAATTCTTGTTCTACTGTCGCTAAAAAAAATCGGACTATTTCTAACTTCACCAACATGATTATTACATTGTCAATGAATAGACTGCAGATTTTTATGCAGATCACATTTTTACCAGCACGATTAAAGAAATTAGGACATTAATACGTATTTACGGTTAAAGAAATGGGCCGTTAATACAGATTTACGATGAAAGAAATGGGACATTAATACATATTTGTTTCCCTCCATAAATGTGCGTTATAACATGCACTTGATTATAATTTAACGTACCGTGCGCATTTTGCGTCTTTCGTATTTTATCGTAGAAAACGTTTTCAAGAGCCGACAGAGTTTTTGCACCGAGCCTTCAACAATTATCGCGTAGATTTTAATACGCAAATATTTATTGCGCCTTGTAGGGCCAAAGACTGCTGACGATGTCGTGTTCGGACAAAATAGCTCGGTGGAACGTACTTGGTGTGCAAGGTGCACTTCTGAGCCACTTCATCGAGCCAATTTACTTCCACAGCATCGTTCTTGGCAGTCTATTGAACCCAAGCCACATGTACAGGGCGGTTTGCGGACGTATCGAAAACACGATTCAAGGTCTACCGCCACCATATAGACTTAACAAACCACTAATGAGTCTTACCACATCTTCCGAAGTTAGACAACCAGGAAAAGCGCCTAATTACAGCGTTAATTGGACAATCGGTACGTGAACAAACACAGGATACATTAGATAAACGATTTTCAATCGCTAAGTCGCGAAGTGATTTTTCCAGGGTCACGGTTATTATTTTGTAATCGTCAATGGGAGTTGCAGTTATTCTATTTATTATTTATAATTTCCGTTGCGAGTCGCGGCTATTATTTTTAATCGCGCGATCGAAGAGACTGGAGCTTAAACTGTAAATTACTTTTCCATCTTGTAACTTCTCTAATAGTAGGGTTGGGAGATTGAAATTTACCCGAAAATGTTTTATTTGTAACACCTATTTATTAACAAATTGAATTTCATTTAGTGGTACACTTACAATGCTTATTCGAGTATACCTTTTCGATAGAAAATTCGCTACGAACTTTCCGGAAAACCCAATAATATCGACTTGCGTGATACATGAATTTTCGATGAATTGTTTATCGGGACAACTCTTCAAATATAATTTTGTTGCGTGTTACAGGTCAACCGGAAGCTGAGGTGATAAATTGCACGACGGGGAAGGACGAATTAGGCAAGCCATCAAGAATATCGAAACAAGGGTTGTTCAGAAGATTCTACGATTTGCTAGGTAAACTTGACACTATAGACGACGCTGACAAAAATCAGTGCCGTCATTACTTAGACGCGAAATCTTCCGTACAGAATTACTCGGTAAGTGGTGACATTTTAACACGTTACAGCCTGTTCAAGCGATACGGCTTTTCGATCTATTCTATCATTTTACCGAACCGATAATAATCGAAGTTAACATTTATTACATATGTGGCAGCTTTTTCATACGTTTGAGAGCTGCGCGAGTGACGAATATTCAAAGCATTGGAAATTCTAAACTTTAGAAATTCAAAGCTTGTTGGGAATTCTAAACTTTGGAAATTCAAAGCATTGGGGATTTCACACGTTGGGAACTTTAAGCATTGGGAATTTTAAGCATTGGGAATTCTAAGCATTGGGAATTTTAAGCATTGGAAATTCTAAGCATTGGGGATTCTACGTATTGGGAATTTTAAGCATTGGGGATTCTACGCATTGGGAATTCTAAGCATGTGGAATTCGGCGCTTTAAAAATTTAACACGTTGGGAATTCAAAGCATTGGAAATTGAAAGCATTGGCAACTCTAAGCATGGGGAATTCGGCGGCTTAAAAATTCAATACGTTGGGAATTTTAAACTTCGAAAATTCGAAGCATGGAGAATTCGGCGCCTTAAAAAATTTCACACGTCGGGAATTCTAAATTTCGGGATTTAAAAGCATTGGAAATTCGGCTTTTCGAGGATCTGTAGCAATGGGAATTCGATGCTCGGGGAATTCTAAACTTCTAACCATTGACAATTCGACGCTTTGAGAATTTAAAGCATTCGGAGTTCTCTAAGCTTCGAATGATGTGACGCGTGAAGAAAATGCAGAAGCGATGTGTGTGAATGCTGCCTTCGATCATCGTCGATTCGATAAAATTACCGAATCGGTCAGAAAAACCTTATCCTCTGAACGTGCTGCGTTACACCATTGACTAACTACAGGATAAGACTATCCCATTTATAGGCAACATCGTAACGTGCTCAGACTAGGGGCAAATTTATTTAAAAAAATTATACACAAGTTTAGCAACTCCAATGCGTGAAGTAGTATAAAATAAATAGGGGGTCTACTCGTTATTCACATTCGGAAAAAGGTGATACCTACTTCCGATTAGTTATATATACTTTTTCAATTACCAAAGATATAATGTCTTATACGTTCATCCAAGCGAACGTGTATTCGATTGATTTCAAGTGGATATTCGTCGTAATATTCGTTTGATTTGCGGAAGCTATCAGTTAACGATAAATAGTTTCATTTTACATGCTATATGCTTCAATATAAATATAAAATTAAGCCGTGATCCCAGAAATTTTCAAGGTGTCTCATAATTTTGTCCACAAGTATATACCTATATACATTATTGTGGATTTTATTGGGGATATATGGACATTATTGTCGCACAATATTTAGTTCCATTTCCGTTGTTGCGTCTTCGTCCACTCTAATTAAGTATAGTAACGACGCACGTAACAATAAAATGGTAAAGTAGCTTAGGTAGTAGCCTCCCTAATAATTCTGTATAAGAATGGGATAGTTCATCCTGTGCTTCGTCAATGGTTACACGTACGGATATCGAGTTCATCATTGTTTTGTTGATTTTTTTTCTGTGCGACAGCTTGCCAAGCATCAATTGAAGGAAGCTTTCGTAAAGGCACATCTTGGCAGTTGGGTTAAAAAACCGATCGAACAAGATATGTTCGAAGTCGATATCTGACTAAATCAGGGTAATAACGATAACATCACGACGGATGACATAAGCTTTCGTTTGACAGATTATGTAGTTCCTACTGCAAACTAGACCGCTCGTTCAGCGTGTTATGACATGGCAGAATGCGGCATCAGTAAAGCATAAATCGTAGGATCTCACGCGTGTCTTACCGATCTTGCGTTTCTGTACGATCTTTGTCGTATAAATCGTGTGTTCAGAGTGCAGTAAAGAGAGAAAGAGATTAGAGAGAAAGAGAGAGAGAGAGAAAGAGAGAGATAAATAAAAGCTCTTGGTGGCTAATCACGTCTTCGGGCCGTCGAAGGTTTTACGATTCGATAGTTGCTCAGTTTAAGTATAGGATTATCGTGAATTTCGATACTTCGAATTTTAATCTTAATCGTTAGTGTGATGTCAATTTCGACAGTTTTTATAGACTGGTAGAACGAAGTAAAAAAAACGAAAAAAAAAAAAGAAATAAAGGAAATGTTTCGTTTCGCAACACAACGGAGAGCAATCAGGCAAAAAAGGGTTGTACGTAGTGAACACATATAATATAGTATAATAATTAACTCACCTTCTTTTAACGTAATCAATTAGGATCGATAAGTTTTTACGATTTAACTGACATATCTGTAAATCACAGTCGTAACTCGACCGATCCGCAAATAATTCTTGTAGCCAGAGAAAAGAAAGGTATATTGTTTAGGAGTAACGTTAAATAAATACCTTGATATAGTTATTAAAAAGAACTCCAGAATCACTCGTACAAAAAGAAAAGAAGGGGAAAAAATGGCAAAAAAAAGAGGAGGAGGAAAGGAAAACGAGGGAGGAGGATCCAAATTCAAAAAAAGTACTTCGAGATTTTATTCGTGCCTGCAGTATTTTTTCCTAGGCTTTAGAGAGGAAATACAGTGATATAACACACGCGTCACGTTACATCCCCGAAAAGGCTGTGACCGAAGTTGTAGACGATCGTCATGCAAAAGTTCTTCGTTGCGAAGTTCAACGAAAACCAGACAGGAATCGATTCCTTGTCGGCGTGATAAAAATCTCTTAAAAGCGGCAGGGGTCGGTAAACTTTCGGGCGGCGGGCCAAAATTCGGTAGAAAGGGGTAATTTTTTTTTCTCTATATATGTATATATATAGACAATTTCGTTTAGCTTTCATTTTAGTTAGCGAACAAATATTTACTTTAATATATTGTATTTTGGAAAAAAATACAGCGATAAAATACAGTATCTTATATTTGTTTACTTCTTTCAAATAGATTACAAAAATTTAGCACTGTACTTTGGTGTTACTTAAAATTGGAAGAATTTAGTTGAAAAAAAGTTACTTAATTTAACATCGTGAAAGATATAAGGTCCATAAAAAAATGACTCAATTTAATTTCGTAAGAGATACACAAAACCCACAAATATTTAAACAAATTGTCCATTTACTCGATCTGTATTTATTTCTTTATTTGGTTGTGAAGTTTGCTATCAAAAAATTGACATCGTTTTGTTATCCGTAAATTCCCCTACCGAAACGTTTATAATTCCCTAATCACGTGTTGCGATTAGTTTTTCGGCCCGCGTGTTAAAGCCCAAAAATGTCTAATAATAATAATTAACCCTTACCAAAGATGTTTACCGACTGTTGCCTCGAAGTATATGATAATAATCGATTAGATTTCCCTTGTTCTTTCGTCGAATCTCATTTTCGCCCGCGTCGTTGCGTTTGTTTTCGTTCACCAAAGCCGATTAATCGTCGACAAAGAATCGGCCCTCGACAGTTCGATGTTGTTGCCATTGGTTTTCATAGGGAACAAATGAACAGAGGGAGAATGTGTGATTAATTGTTAATCGGCGTGAAAGTATGGATGGAATATTAATGAGAGAGTCAGTAAGCAGTAGGTGAGTGTAGAAATGATATTATTACTTATTACCAATAGTTTTTAGAGAGTCCTAAGATCATTGCCTCACTGTGCCAGTATTATACACTTATGCGATTCTGCCGTAATGACACACTGCCCGGTGTCGGTCCAGTTTTGCATGAGAAACTCGACGAAGGTACAAAAGCCAATTTTTAATTTAAATATTTATTAACAGCACACAGTATTAGACGCGAGGCCACGTTATTGATTTTAGAGAAACTTTTACTTTCGGTTTACGTTTGATTAGATTACGCCATGTTATTTTTTCTGTCTTTTTTTTTTTTTCGTTGGTTTTGTTCAAAGATATAAATATTTATTTTTGTTATTTTTATTTTACGCGGCGTTCCCAAAGAGTGTGTACGCATATTTGTGCCAATAAGGAAACCAAACGCAATAATTGCCAATGATAGGCTAATTTAATTCTTAAGTTCGTTCGTTTTCGCTAAGTTCTCGACATCCATTTAGAGAGTGATTACAGTTAACGATAATATTAACGATAACGATGATTGTTTGCGTTGATCTGCTGCAGTGTGCCATTAAAAAAAAACGATTCTATTGGCTTTTTACAACAGCAACACGAAACACGTAGAGACATGAAACTAACGAAACCGAGGACTTCTACTCGGATGAATTAACATTAATCGCTTCTTGCCACTTGCTTCTTGCCTTTCGCATTTATAATACGCATCGATTAAATCTTTACCAAAATACACACACACACGCATACACATACACACGCGCGCGAATGCAACTTTACGAATATAGTATTTACATACCGACTTTTGTGGTGCGCTATTAATCAGAACGTTTAGGGCGGAATAATAAGAGCTCTTCTTGTATTGGGTCGAGTTTTCCGTGTATCGTGCAATTATTTTACGCGTCATAACGAGGAAAAAGAAAGCGTAGATTCTCGCTCATTACACACGCAGAGACACACGTGAATAATATTACGATAGTAAGAGCAAGTCGGAGAGAAAAGAAATAGATCGTCAGAAAAGAGATATATATATATATATATATATATATATATATATACATATATATATATATACATATATATATATATACATATTCGCGTACATATGTATGTGGGAGACTATGTGTCTTTTTTCCAGGGACTTAATATCGGTATAATTTTGATACCGGTATTTATTAAGCCAGTCAAATTATACCGAAATCGATTACTATATCGTCGATATCGTTGCGATATCGAAACAGAAATGAATCGTGGTATTATTTTGCTTATACGTCTCCATAAATGGGGCATTTTATAACTATTCTATTACTGCCGATTTCTATTGAACAGGCAGATAAAAATATCGGATTAGGTAGGCAGAAAAAAGATCAGTAAGATACGATGTTTGGTATAATTCTTTGTTGGAACAAATTTAAAGTTGAACGGTAGAATTTCATTAATTTTCATAATTGTTTAACTTATCGTTAGATCGCGGCATCTTTATGCATTTACGGAAAATTTAAATGTGCAAAGTGGTACGGAATTATTTATCCAACGTGCAAAAGTATATACGAAACGTTTAAAGTAAAGTATATAGGTATCTTATAATACTTGGCAATTGAAAGAAATCTATAATTAGGTTCTGCTTTTTTATTCGAAGTTATTGGAATATAAATTTCCGTAGAGATCTACGGTCGTCGTATTATTAAAGTTGTGCTGCTTTATAGAAATATCCGTATCACTTATGCGTTAATCGAATTTTTGTTGTTTTTTAAAGAGATTCATTCATAATACATTTACTTTGTTAAATAGAATCTCGACACAGCAAAATTCATGATAATTCTTTCTAATTCTAATCCACCTAAACGGTTTTCTTAAGTTTTCTTAAAGGGTTAAAAATATATACGAAAAAATATATACACGATCCAGCTTCCATTGGTCCCGATGCTTTGTCGAATAAAAGAAGTTGTTTCGATTCGTGGTAATTTATTCTGGTTTCGATATATACAGCGATCTCGATACCACGTATGTACATATATATATATATATATATATATATATCGGTTTCGGTATAATCCTGGCAACATAATTGCGATAAGAAAATAGTACCGGCTTTAGGTCTCCACTTAAGAGCATTCGAACAATTTTCTAACGAAATAGAATAATAGTATATTTCGATTTCTATAAGGGTTATTAAATAGATTGTGGATTTTTATGCATTTATAGGAAAACGCGAAATATGGGAAAAATCAGAGGACACGCGTAAACCGTGTCCTTATTCTACTTACGGTCATGTATTTCATTCGGAGGGTGAAACACACAACCCTTTTCAATTATTTAATTTCATTAATTTCGTTAACGCGTTCGCTATCAGTTCGTCACATCGATTTCATTGCGATACATTTAAAAACTAGATTTTCCACGCATTCCACGCTAAAACTAGTCTTGTTACGTTAATTAGATTTTTAACCACTTGCGCTGGAAATTATTTAAGCCGGTACTTATGATAAACTCGACGATAGCAATTTGTAGAAATTATTTCTATAAAATTTTCACACCGATCTTTAGAGTTTAATGCATAAAACGTACTCGTGACAATTCTTAATTCATTGCATATTTATTAATTTGCCATATTTCACAGTTTCTAGTAGATCTTGTACTAATAGCTACTAATCGACGTGCATAATACGTTATTGCAGCGCAAGTGGTTAACAGCGTATAAGTAATAATCTGCCCTATGTTTTTATGTAGAAATGAAAACGAGTTGTCTAACTTGTGGCGTAGCAAACGTGTCTATGAAACGACGAAAGTTACAAAAATTTGCATAAATACTTGCAGTCTACGAGTTACGAAGATGCAAGCGAACAAAAAGGATACCGGTATTTTAGATTTCGGTATGTAAGTCCCTGCTTTTTCCACGTGTCTCACGCGAGATCAGTAGCAATTATTGCAAACAGAATCGGTGATCTTACATTATCCTTAGGCTAGCATTTTTTATTAAGTAGAGGATAAGGGGTAAAAACGCGCCATCGGTTTAATTCTTCACTCTTCCGTATCTTTGCGAACCGTGTATCTCGTACACACTTTATATACATACCGTATATATATAATATAAATATATACATATATAATTAATTCACACATACACGCATACACGCATACACACCACGTACACATCAACAATCGGTACTGAGATAGAAACGACACCACTTAGTGGTCAGTGATCAAAAAAAAAAAAAAAAAAAAGAAAAAAAAATGAAGAGGAAAAAAACTTGGAGTGAGCATAAATACTAGCTGTTAAATTAATTACCATTAGTTTTTAGTCGATCTTCGACACACACGATTTCCGATGATTCTTCTCCGAACATTGAGGGAAAAGAACAAAGAAGAAGAAAAAAACAAAAGAAAACATAGTCCTAGAAACATCGAGCATAATACGAACTCCGTAGTCAGCTAGAATTTAAGCTTGACTAGTGCCTCTAGTTGTAACTTTGTCCGAAAAAAAAGGTAAAAAAAGAAAAACAGAAAGGGAAAAAAAATTAAGTACTATCGATATAGGCGAGAGAATATCGAATAAACCTTTATTTACCAAGTGCTGCTGTGTGCCCATTATCTTGCGATTCATCCCCCGACTAACTACTTTCTACTGTATCTCTAATAAAAAAAGGAAATCAGCAACATCTTCAATCATTAACGCCGACTCCTTCGTTAACGCTAGATTTACGGAAGTCATCGATTTTTCTAAATTTCACGCTTAACACGTTACAGAAAGCAAGCATGAATAGTATTTTTTGACGCGTTCACTGTTTCTACCGTGCGTGCGCGATGCGCACGATTGTTATTAAATGAATTTCTATTAAAATAAAGCTCGTTAACCCTTTCGCTGCGGCGGTTTAAAATTAGAATCGTTTTCAATTCATAGAAGAGACCAATTTTTATTAATATAGAAATCGTATTATGCATTTATACGGCTTGTATCATTGATTATAGCGTGACATGTACAAATAATAATAATAATAATAATAATTATCCACTGTGACGTAGAAGACATACTTGTAACAATTTAGCGAATGATTGCCGAATTTTTCAGAGTCTTCCGTAGCAAAAGGGTTAAAAGTTATTATCGACTGCTATTCGTTGACTAACTACAAGATTAAAATTAGAGTTAGGCATATTTCATTTGGATAACTTTTCGAAGTCCGTAAATCTAGCGTTAATTCACACCTCGAAATTTGCGTTACTGCGATTTTGCATGCGACGTTAAGTAACGCGTAAATAATACAGTTTGATATCTAGTCGAAAGGATATTCGTGTTCATAATTTTTTTTTTTTTTTTTTTTTTCCCCCCCCCTTAATTACCTTCAGTTGCATGATCTTTGCTTCCCGCTTTCGTATGCCTTTGGTCACTAAAACGTGTCATAATTTTATCATTCCGAATGCTTGCATTGCATGCGGAACATAACGTTTATTTTACTTTATTCACTTTTTTTTTTAACGATAGAACTGCAAAAGCGGTCGAACTGATCGATTCTGGATAAAGAAATTTGTACAGATACAAACGGATGCATTTTTGCAAATTTTCCGTGACTTTTTTTTCTTTTTTCTATATAACGAAAATTAACGAATAATTTATTCCCGTTGCGTTAAGTATTTATTGTTTTAATTCATTTAGTACAAACAAGTATATTTTAACCCTGATGCAGTATTCGTGTACCTATTTGTTTTTTTAAAACATATTTCTTAGTCTCTTGGAACTATTTATAAATGGTTATTTTTAACTCTTCGACGATTACGTTCATACGTTTTTTCTTCAATTTCTTTATATGTGCATCCATGAATTATTTAATAATTATTAAGACAGAAAACCTGTCCATAATTATGGTGACGTTACGTGAGCCAAATCATTTACCAAATAAACCCCTTGCCGTGTAATCACGAGGTACACTCG
Organism: Eucera pruinosa; assembly: GCA_028830335.1. NCBI lineage: Eukaryota > Metazoa > Arthropoda > Insecta > Hymenoptera > Apidae > Eucera > Eucera pruinosa. The sequence continues at coordinate 17,172,086 of JAMYCR010000006.1, forward strand.
TGGTGCAACCTATGATTTAATTATAATAACGCGCTGTACTTTTTAATAAACCTTAAGTTTAATTCAACTTCGATTTGTAAGACTAAAGGCTAACAGCGTATATAATATTTTGGTGTTTCGCAAAGTAGAAAATAGCAAACATTTCAATGAATAGTCTTCGAGAAATTTGTATGGCAAAGGATTAATTAGCTCCGCAAAATGGAACGTAGAGAAATTGATAAAGTTAACACTAGGTTTTACGGAACTCGTGTCACGTTGACGCCGTTCAGATTTCATACCTAAAATTATAGGGACCATAAGTATTATTTTTCAGTACTCTATGTTAACTTTAATACAATGGTATGAATACGTATTCTAATTAATACAATGGGTACGAATATGTATTCTACGCGATTCTTTTCGTCCTCGACTTTTTACGTTCGAATATTTATATGCATTATAGGTATTTTTCCGCAAGCCTGTCAACGTATGCACGTAACGTCCGTAAACCTAGTGTTAAATACACCTAATTTTGCAACGAACACACATTATACGCGTCACTAGTACCGAAAGGGTTAACTCCTTGCCCTACGATTATTTGATTGCTTATACATATGCTAGCGTTAGCTAAATCACTGCTTTCTTATTACGTTACGTACAAGTTATTTGAATACTATAAGCAATTTTTATTTAGGAACTCAAAGTTGAAATTATCGTTCGAATGAAATTTTCTCGTCACCATTATTTCGTCGAATCTACGCCATAATTCGTAGAACCAGTGGCGAGACTCGTTGCTGTAATGCAACGGGGTTAATGGAGTCTCGAATACCGCAACAGGGTTTTAATTTACGAAAAGTAGGATGGAGGAATAGTGTAGAGAAAAGAAAGATATTCGGTTCTATTTTTTTGAAACTGTATATTAATTACATCATCGTTACTGTATATTATATTCCTCTGTTTAATAGTCTATTAATGGCGCTATACCTATCGTACAGCTATTTATCGCGCTTCGCACATGAATCCCTCGCCGGGCTCTCTTTTCTTTCCACGAACTCGTTCAACTCTCCCTCGGATGGAAGAGCTTTTTTCGATCGTCGAATCCACTTCGAGATCCGCGTCACCTCCTTCAGTCTTGTCGTATGCGAGATCATCAGACGAGAATGCAAAAGTTTCAGCGATAATGCAAACTGTTACAATTTTCTATGCGCAGCCTCGTCGAAACTTTTGCACTCGGCTAACGAGAAAAACACGATGCGCATATCGAGTAAGAAGTGCGCGTCGATCGTGTGTGTGTAGCGTGATATAACGGAAAGATCGGAACGTGATCCGATTTTCTTATCGAGAGTACGCCGCCGCGTCGCGTGTCCTCTTGTGAGAATTATCAAGGACGAAGATTGGTTTATCTGTCTCGGTTGCGTCGTCGTTTTAACGATGAAATTGCCAAGCGAGACGAAACGATCACGTGCGAAGCAAACAGTTTTTTCCGATAATTACATCCCATTTCTCTTCGACTTAATCGTTACGTGATATGTATCGAGTTCGCCAATGTTTTGGTTCGTTTTTTTTGCCATGCACTTTTCGTACGGTGTCCGGGTACATTTTTGTTTTTTTCTTTTCCTTGTAATTGTTAGGAGGGACGATTAGAGTGCGGGTGAAAAGTATGCTCGGAAGAAGGAAGAAAGAGAATGTCGCGATGCGTGAAATAGCAAATGCGTAATATGGTAAAATATTATTAACCCTTTCGCTGTGGCAGCTGGCAGCTAAAAGCTTAGAATCCAGTACGCATTTAACCATTTGCACTAGAGAGTTATCGTAACTGGGATTCGTTTCATTTATTTAGTTGTTTAATTGGACGAGGAAGAATACCGAATTTCGTATACAAAGTTACCAAACGCGAACGGTAAAATTAAGGAGACGAAATTTACAAGTAGCAATAGTAGAAGATAATTTCTTTCGAGTGCAAAGGGTTAAGTTAAGTCTGCTGCGAATCTCGAATCATTTCCAACCCGATCGTGTTCTTAATATTCTAAAACATTCCCCTGTTTTGAAGCAAATATGATGATAGCTGTTAATATTCGTTAACATAAGTTTTAATTTCTATTCTATTATATATGTATATTTTATGCATTTCTACCTCTTATTAATTCCTATTTTATTTAAGCGTTAGTTTCAATTTCTGTTGAAAGTTCTTCTTTTTTCTTTTTTCCAGAATTATAAAGCATCTTTAAACAGTAATGGGTTTTTCTGAATCCAACGGATTCTCGAATATCGCGGCAGGGTTAATAAATGAAGTAATTCTAGATATAAATAAAAGGTAATTCTAGATATTTGCCATTCAATTAAATCGCAAATATTCAGATGCTCCGCATAATTATCCCTTTGCGCTAAGAAGTCACTTCTGACGCGATAGAAAGACGAAATAAAAGCTAGCCGCGAGAACAAGCTAAGAAAACAATTATGGTGCAAAGGGTTAATTGTACTGTAATATTGTTGCATAAATTATAAAAGAAATAATGTTGCATCATAGAAGATCTATATGCGTGTTTTTGACAAATGTTTGCTCAATTTTTGAGGGCATATATACATATATATATATACGATGCATAGCGAAAGGGTTAAAATGATAAACGCCACCATTTTGCATTCGATAGCGCGACGTTGGCTTGATTTTAATCGGAAAAGTAGCGGACGAACCGGAAGTCGCTGGAAACACCGTAACCCGATAGCATCTTTAGTCGTCAAAAAATCGTAAATTATTAACTGTTATTTTAATCGAATTCTTGGAAAGTACCATAATCTTTTTGATTACGTTTCTTTGAATCATGCGAGGTGTCCATAGGAAAAGTGGTACGAGTAACAAAATCTTTAATCGGAGATAAATTAGTCGAAACAATAATTAATTACATATATTTCAGTAGAGAATAATTTCGGGAGATCTACGAGTTCCACTTGTTCTCGTGTAACATCTTATTTTTTTTTTATGTCAACCCCTTAATGCTCTATTCTTTAATTCGTGGGACAAAGGAGACCGAATTTCATTACGCGAACTCATAATTAAAGGAGATACTGTGTCGTATTTCGTACATTTTTAACGGTGTACGAAGTATTTGCGTTCACGAAAATAGAAATATACGAGATACACGAGATATAGAAAAATAGAATCGAAACATTAGCATATTCTTTTTACATAGAATACGCTGTATAGAATAATAGAAACATTAGCAAATTTCTATTACAAAAATAGGACAGTAATCCTTCGCACTCGAGAGACGCTCTTCGGCCATTACGATAAAACCAGTTTTGGTAACTCTTAACTCTTTGAATCACAGTGGTATGGAAAATGTGTTGTCCCACCTTGTTTTTATACCCAACTTGCATGGTGGAATCTTTTTAAACCCACTTACAAATTTTAAAATAACAAAAGAAAAGTCTCGTGCCTCAAATGGTTAAGTGCAAAGGGTTAATGACACAATAATTGTACGAAGAAACATAAAACTAGCATGCATTAATAAGGGGTTAATATGATTATTTTGATCGATTATCGTGAGTAATTCTAAAGTTAAATGATTTATTAAACTCCGCGATTTGTCTCTCGATAAATTTTCCCATTTCGTTGTTCAGTTTTCCAAATCCTCGCGTTGCGCTTATCTTACGAGATGTTCTACGATACCGATACGCGGTGTTTCCAGCGATTTTTTCTTAATTAACGTTGCTTAATAAGTCTACGTGGTAGGAAGACTTGGAATTAAACGTCGTTGAAATGCCGTCACGTTGTTAGCGACTCGGTGTGTGCAATGTTTCTCGTCGACGGTAATTCGCGTTATATTATCAGCCGGTTAAACGCGAAACAAATCACTGAATATTTTCATTGCATTTATTTCGAGCACACCTTTCACCGGATGTCGCGTAACAAATCTAGAAAACAGGCTCGATTTTTTTTAGATCTAGTTTTAACATCAGGTGTACGCAAAAGTTTTAAGTTACGCGAATCGGAGGAAAATACTTGGAACGATTTATTTGCGATACTTATATAGAATAAATAGAAGGAACAATTGAAGAAATAAACTTTTGCGTACACCTAATGCAGCCTATTTGCATTGCTGGCCAAAAGTTTGCGATCATTGCGTATTTACATAATATTTTTCAGGCATTCGAAATATAAAGTTTAACGTTGCATTATTATTATTATTATTTTTAAACGGTTTACGGAATTCGGCTTTTCAGATTCAAATGAGATCTTCAACTTGATTATAATTTCTCTCCTCTAAAAGTAAATAACATTCGAGTTGTAGAGAAATTAAACCTTTCGCTGCAGCGGCTTAAAATTCAAAAGCATTTCTAACGCACAGATAAGAATACGTTTTATTCATGTAGGAATAGTGCGTAAGGCTAAATATTTAGATACTTTGTATTATCGATTACACCGTGAAACAACGCGAACAGCGAGTTAAGTATTAATCCCGATGTAAAACAAAGACCTGGTCTTGTTTTAACAAACGATGGTCCGGTTTTTGAGAACGTATATATACACGTTCTTCGTAGCGAAAGGGTTAAAATAATCTTCGTTTTCCATTTACGGGATAACCGAGAAAAAAAAGTCCTCCTTCAAAATACCACCATGGAGTTTTCGCGTCCAAGAAGTCGACGGTTAGCAAAATCTAACGGCGCCGAATTTTTTTCCAATAGTACGCCGCTCGTGTTGTCAAGTTTCGAGGCCACGAACGATGCGTTTAGGATTACTTTCCCGATTCCTTGTGTTTACACCCTCTGTATTTATATGCCTTTGACGAGCCGTTTTCCTAGCAGAGCCCTTGAAACGTGGCCAGTTCGCTTCGCGGCCTCGGGAACATTAGACGCGTATTCCGTGTAGCGAACATTTTATCAATCGTGCAACAAATTATAACGCGCGAATGTGACACCACGAAAGTGCAAACTTTTGGCCCGCAGCAGCACATCCACGCGGACGAGTTCAACCAAAGTAAATGGTATTTATAACAATTTCAAAATGAATAATTCGCGCATCGAGCAATTCATTCCCGTGTATTAGAGCGTGATTCTTTTCCGTGTAATCGTTCCATTGCGATGCGGTGACTCGGTGATTAGTAAACTGCGGATGTTTATGCAAACTTTTTTGTTTAAAACGTAATCGAAGAATTAGAACCTAACTAAGAGGATAATCTAAAGATCTTAGGTTCTTAGGAACCTTACTAAGATATCTTGTTAATAGTTTCGTTATCTAAATATCGTAACACGTATTCTTTCGACCGTTTTAACTCTTTTTCGCATCCTCAAGTTTATATTAGTATCGTATTATTATCCTTCGACAAAATTCCAAGCTTAGCTCACGGTTTATTTCTTTCCTTAATTTTGTTTATTATTATGTTAATAAACGTAAATTAAATAGATAGCAGTAGTGAATATTTGTTTCGAGACGATACAGAATTAAATAAATTTTCATTCAGACATAAATAAAATGGTGCTTTTTTCCTAGTTTCGTTAGCTAAATATCGTAACGCATATTACATGCATACGTATTCTTTCGGCCATTTTAATCCTTTTTTTGGATCTTTCATTTTTGGTCTGGTATTTTAACCCTTCTTCAAACTTTCAAGCTTAATTCACAGTTTATTTCTTCCTTTAATTTTATCATTATATTTAGTAAGTGCAAACCAAATATGTAGCAATATTCCAAATTTGCCGAGACAATAAAATAAAGAATTAAATAAATTTGCAAGCAATTACATCAGTACTCATTAAGGCGTGCTTAATTTGAATTCGTATGGAGTCTCTGCGATCCCCATAAATCAAACAAGTTAAATTAAAGGTTAATTCTTTGCGTATTAGATATCGGTAAAAATCCAAGTTGAAACTGAATTTATCGTCTGAATTTAATATTGATCGTAAATACGAATCAAGATAAATTTCGGTTGAAATTAAATTTGTTATATTTTGTAACAAAAAAAGTATAAAATCGATGATAAATATAGATCGAAGTAAATCGAAGTTAAAATTATATAATATTTTCAAGGTTACCAAGATCTGTTCTTTGGAAAACCACATTTATTATACGCAACAGACTAGTAGTTTGGATATTTTGTACATTTTCATACATACGGTATATCCTGTGCATTCAGCACATCTCGATTCTCCATAAATATACACATAAACATCCGCAGTTGAATAATTCTTAATGAATGATCGCGCGTAGAGCGTAGAGTATCGTGCGTACGTATGCTAATCGAAAAAACAATGAAAACAACTCCTGTTTTCCCTTTTTATATCGTATCTTCGTGTCGCACGTTCCCGTGTAAATAGCGCGTATAATATTGTATCTACCACGTTACGTCCGGTGTGATTATTTGTCGCGTGTGTACGCGGTGTAACTGTTGATCTAAAGCAGCTCGCAGATCGCAACGCGGCGAATTCGGAACGACAACATTGTTGTCGCGGCAATTAATAACAATTAACGCTATAACGTTGCATCGGTGGTAGCTTATGATATTATTCATGTTTCTCACGTTCGAATAAAAACTTTTCCACGGCGAATTTCAACGCTGTACAATATTTATTAGCACGACGAAATTTTTGTCACCGCGACAAAACCCAGTGTCGCTATAATCAAATTAGTTAATGCAACGAAATTTGGCGCTGCAATAGAATGTAGAATTATTTCAATCGACGAGAATCTTAATAACGCTATCAATTTCTAAGCTTATTCTTGCCAATTCGCCGCGATTATTTCGAGTTCTTGTAATCGTTTTGTTATGCGTTTGTAGGTTGTTACGATGGAATTTGTCACGGCTACATAATCGGTTGTTGGGACAAAGCTTATTGCAGCAACAAAATTCGTGTTACTGTGACATAATTTGTTGCCGTGACAAAATTCATATCTGTGAAGTATTTTGTTGCCGCGATAAAATTTGCTTTTGTGACAAAATTCATCTCCGTGACAAAATTAGTTTCTGTCGCAAAATTCGTCTCCTTGACAAAATTCGTCTCCGTGACAAAATTTGTCTCTGTGACAAAATTAGTTTCTGTCACAAAATTAGTCTCTGTCACAAAATTCGTCTCTGTGACAAAAATTCGTCTCTGTAATAAAATTCGTCTCCGTGACAAAATTCGTCTCTGTGACAAAATTCGTCTCTGTGACAAAATTATTCTCTGTGACAAAATTCGTTTTTGTGACAAAATTAATTTCCGTCACAAAATTTGTTTCTGTCACAAAATTCGTCTCTGTCACAAAATTCGTCTCTGTGACAAAAATTCGTCTCCGTGACAAAATTAGTTTCTGTCGCAAAATTCGTCTCCGTGAGAAAATTTGTTGCTGTGACGAAATTTGTTGCCGCGACAAAATTCGTTACTGTAACATAATTCGTTGCCACCGGAAAGTTTGTAACCTGAAACGGAATTAATTACTAACTAGAAAATATATTGCCGCGACAAAATTCGTATCTTTACACCGAGTTCATCGCGTTGATGTACGATAGTCTCGTCGATTCTCTACTGAATGTCGGTGAAAGGTGTCCTCGAAACCTGTGGCTGTTTCGTCGCCAGGGGTGCGATCGAGTGAGAAACCGAAAAACACTCTTGCGTGAACGCGTGCGTGTGTGTTCATTCCGACGCATACACTTACGATTAATTTACGTAACCGCGCCGATTACGTTAACAATAGTGAGGGCTAAAAAGCACTCGGATGCGTACAACGCCTATGCCTTACGGTTTAATTCTTCTTTAAACTTCGCTTCTTTTTTTTAAGATGCGTATGTAAGTACTTACAACGTTTACGTCTAACTTGTGCCTCGGGAAACGAGATTCCGCTTCGTTTAGGCTACTCGCGCGCTTTTACCCTAATCGAATCGAACTCCGTTAGTGATTTTATTCGAACCTCTCCAATTATTATTAATAGCTATTTATTTGAAATTTCGCTTCGGGTAAAAAGGAAACTGGAATTAAACCTGTCTTTATTGCAATCATAATAATGCAACTCCTAATTCTCAGTTTGTAAGTTATTGGTGTAAGGATAATGAAAATTCATGGCATTTAGTTTGAACGAAATGGTAACAGATTTTAGCGGCAATCGAAAAACTTCGATATAATAGAAAAAGGTAACGTGGACGATGGAAAAATCGATGACCTACTTGATTTCATCAAAGATTCGAAGACCATTGATCTAATAATGTAATAAAGCTAACGATTAATGATCGCCGTTGTTAATAGCCAAGCCGTTGATGCGACGTTAACGTATATTTAAAAAAAATAGTAACAGATTAGTTGTGATGTTAGCTTCGATATCGATTTGGGTAAATAGGCGCGCAAAATGAATAATTACGAGCTTCCGTATTTGTCACGGTCCCGTTTAACCCAGATACACCCTAATTCTCTCGCAAAATAATGTTCTTTTTCCATTGGAAACTCGGAGTAGAATTACCTAATGATTATCCAAATAATTTCCCATCCTGTGGAAAAATAATGGGCACATCTGGGTTAACTTTGCTACGGTCCTGAAATCACCTTTCGTCCAATCGTGTTTTTAATTTTAAGTAAACAAATTCTCAACCTCGAGACGGAGGTATAAAGGAATTGCAATTTGAATTAAAATCCTTTGCACTCGAAAGGATTTTAATAACACTTCGAGTGCAAAGGGTTAAAATTTGTTCTCAAACTCGAGAGTTCCAACCATTATTATTTAAACGCAACAAATTTTCAGCTCATTGCGTAATTACAAAAACCTATGATTCGTTTAATCTTTTAACTCTTTGCACTCGAAATGAAATTCCTAATCGCCAAAAGTGATTAGCTTTGAAAACTTCTCTAAGTTCAAAGAAGTTTAAAGTTAAAGTTGGGCGATATCAATGTTCAATATTTGCGTTTCGACAAATTCTAATGGATTGCGTAAGATAATAAAGAATACGATTGAATTTACGCGTGTGTAGAACTTCCGCATTTTGTATATTCGAAGCAACGAATAATTATCCGTAATTATGACAACAACGCGGTCGTCGATCTATATATCTTCTAAGTTCTTCATAGTCGCAAAGTTTAGGTATCCCCATCGAATTCAATTTCAACGTATGCATGCATCTTCCCAAATTATAACGGGACAATAACGAATAAAACACGACCGAGCGAAATGAAATCTCGAAGACCGTAGCCGGCAATAATCGTCTTTCATTATCAACAATATTATACACACCTATCACGGAGAAAATGTATTCTGCTTACACAATAAAATCGACCAACTCGACCGAGTAGCTATACTCGACAGACTACATTGATTATGTATTCGAGTGAAACAGTTTACATTATTCAACACGCAACGAGCAACGTTCAGCCTAGAAACGGAAAACAACGGGTGAACGGTAGAATAGAAGGGGTTTGTTCTTTCCTTAATAATATTCACACGAGTTCGCGAAACATAGGGGTGGGGAGGGGGAAAGGGGGCAGAAATATAGGGAATAGTTATTTACAATGATATCGAAGAATCGTTCTTCGGATAAATTTTGCAACTCGAAGAACACGACGGATAGGCAACAGTTTGGGCAGAATCGCGACGAAACGAGAGAAGCACGAAGTGGCTACAGAAAGTGTTCGTTGAAATCCTTGCTACATTTGTCTATTTAAATTCCACTTAACTAAGGTTCGATTATATTCAATTTTCTATCATTTAACCCCTTGTCTTACGTGTAATTTATATTATCTACGTATTCTAGAATTCGCTTCGTATCGTGTCACGTGCAGATTATTTAAATATCATAGGCAATATTTGTTTAATAACTTCGAATATTACAACGGAAAGAGAAAATTGGGGATCGAGGTAGTAAATTTTATCCTTGGTATTATGCGTTTTGGTTGAATCTTTGTTGTAATTTACGGCACAGTTGTGACTCGTTATTATAGGGCAAAGGGTTTAATGAAAGCTCTTTACGCGATCGCAATTATTATCCCTTTGAGTGCACAACTTTTCTGATTCGAAAGTGGCACTTTCAAATGAAACGCTAGTTAAAGTTGTACCGTTGTATTTGTTTATTTGCGTTAACGTTATGTAGAATATTTATACTTGTTCCCCAAATATGTAATTATTTCAAACATTGGTTACTTTTTATTTATTTTTATTCGCGTCGCGTTTATAAAATGGAAACATTCACTAATAATAAAAACGTAGATGCGATTATAGCATTCAAAGGGTTAATAGATAGAAAATCTGATGTAGTTGAATATAGTTAACTAGTGGCTAAATGCAAAAAATCCAGTGGGGTGTTAATACTTTTTGTAGCCACTGCAATTAACGCCATACGCATGTTTCGAAATGCACAAGTAATAATTACATCGAGCTGCTTGCATTTCGTTAAAAGGTTCGCTTCGAGTTTCATCGAATCTTGCAATTATTCATTCCTTTAAAAAAACAACATTTGGAAGGATGCTTCGTGATCCGTAAGATCGCGTAGATCCCTATCGATTAATTAGAAAATAAAAGATTCTTTGCCATTGAGAAGGTGAAATGGTAAACGATACACAAGTGATAGAAATAATAATTTGTAAGAAACCAAAGAAGATTATTGATGATTATTACTTAATAATAATTTAGTACGCTATTTTTTGTTAATTAATCTAGTATTTATAGAATTTGCTTGCGTCGTATTTAACAATGCCAGTTAAAATTTGGTATACAAATACCAGTTAAAATTTGAAAATATATTCTTAACACTAGGTTTACGGACGTTACGTACATACGTTGACAGACTTGAGGAAAAATACGTATACTGCGTATAAATATTCGAACGTAGAAGCGTGAGGATGAAGAAAATCACGTAGAATACATACTCATACCACTGTATTAATTAAAGTTAACGTAAAGTACTGAAAAATAATATTTATGGTCTCTATAATTTTACGTATGAAATCTGAACGGCGTCAACGTGACGAGGAGTTCCGTAAACCTAGTGTTAATAATAAATTGTTAAGAATTTTGTGAATCTTAATTTTACTTGCGCTTGCATCGTTCACCATTTTATTTCCTCGATTTTTATACAATTGGGAATGGAATTGAAAGACTCGCGTGATATTGTTGGATGACTCATAAGATCACGCAGATCCAGGATGACTAATTAGAAGACGGATGCTTCTTTAGAATTTATACGATCAGAAGTAGAACTCAAAGTCTTTGCGTGACGTTGTTTCGTGATTCATAAAGTTGCGCAAATCTCCAGTGACTAGATTAAAAGATAAAAGTCGCTTTGGAATTTATACAATTGGAAAAGAGAATTAAAAATTTTGCGTAACATTGTGTTTCGTGATCCACATAGGATCGAGTAGATCTCGATCGATTAATTATTAAACAGCGGAAGAAACTGGTGCAATTTTTCCGCGACAAACTTATGCTAAATCTAAATCAAATTTTTACGTACCGTTCACAAAAATAATGCAACATTGGCATAACATTGCAGATTTTGTCGAATAGAATTACTAGTTAATCTTTTATACTTGTAACAAAAATTACAATCGATTAAACTCTCTTAGATCATATATAAAAAAAGTGGGAGTTAATAATTGTTATGCGCAAGTGTAAAATAATACAGCAATAAAATTAATAAATGATAGACAAAAGTAATAAGTACGTAAAATAGAATTGTGTGAAACATAGCAACACGAGTATATCGTTTGTAAATCGCATAGCCATAGGTATATTTAATAATTTACTTCTTTTGGATGATTAAATGCTCTCGAACATTTTCCGCTGCCCAATGGAAAATAGAAACTTGGAATTCATTCTTTATCCGCCAATCGAAGAAGAAAAACTCGAAGCGTGCCGCGAAATGCAAGTTTCCTTAGGATATGTGTTTTCGTTGAAGCGACCCCGCAGATCGTGTTGTGCCGTTACTACACGTGTCAAGTATATTACGTAGAGATAGATTTAACCCTTTGCGGACAAGTGTCGGCAAATAGTCGCCTAATCATTTTTTCGCTTTCCGAACCCATGTCGACTTTTAAAGCACGGAACTTAATGCAATGAATACTTAACGTAATAATAAACATTCGAAATCGTTGGAAATTAAATGGTTTGGAACTGAAAAGCGTGAAAACTCAAAGTTGTGGAATTCAAAACTAAAGTACTCTCACAAGTGTTATTACTTTTCGTCCGCAAAGGGTTAAGTCACGAAAAACACCTCCGCTTTTGCTGTACGTCGTGATTTCACGCGCGTAAACGTGGTAGTCTCTTCGTGCAACGCGAACGATCTTTGCGCTTGCATACAAAAATCGCGGTTAGAATCACCGAGTTATCAGAAATGCCAATTCTCAGCGGCAGAAATTAGTCTAACTGTATAAAAATTGAGCAATTGAGGGACTCGAAGACGATAGGAGGGTAGACGTACCGATTACTGTCTCGCAACTTCGTTGAATTATTTTAGCAGCTACGTAACCTAATAAAATCATCGTTCTGGTTTCGAGCAAAATATCAGTTATCATCTGTTTTATTTCCAATGATTTTTGTTGCACGTTAAATAGGATGTATTAACCCATTGCCTTACTTATCGTTTCATTTGTTGGAATAGCTCAAGTTGAATATGTGTTGCTTTAACATCGTGTCGATTATAAAATATTAATATATTACGCGCAATTTGTATTTGATAGAACTTAACGTTATCTAATTGGAGTTGATATTACAATCTACTTAAAATAGGCTGGGCATTTTTGTTGCATTTAAATCACAATCTTCGTCGCGAGCTACGCTCGTTATTATACGACAACGGGTTAATTATTAATTCATTGAAAATGTAGAACAAAGTCCAACGTTCCTGTTACTGTCACTTGTAAAGCTGCCACGCTTAAATGGAAATGATTCCTCACTCGCGTGTATTAACACGTCAGTTTCTACGACGAGTAGAAAATAAATCTTAATTTAATAATAAAAATTTCCATACTTTCTAGTTACAGTACGTCAGTCGCATTTTTATACTCGAACAACGCAATTCACCTTCTATTATTTGTTTTTAAATGTTAAATATAAACGTCCATTGTCCAAAATGTCCATTAGTGTTGTGTTGCATAAGAATGAAGTCAAAATTTAGTATTGAAATTTGTTTAACCCCGATTCTTCGTACATTCGCGTTCGCTATTAAATAAACTAGTTTAATGCGACGATTATAGGAACACTGACAGTACGTGGAACATCTACTACCCTATTCCAAACACTAATTTTGTCTGCTTTTGTTCCTCTTGCTAGGAGAGTGAAACGATACTCCGGTATTTTTGACTTTCATTAACTCTTTGCACTCGAGAGTTATCAAAATTGGTTCACTTTGGCGAGGAGGAATAGAAAGGGTTAAGAAAATAGGCGAAGTTACTGCGATTTACTCTGTTCTCTTTGCGTTAGCAATCGAACATATTTACACGTAAATAGTAATGGCAACATAACAGATTTCTCGAGTTTGTAAACAATTTTTAAAAATGCTATCGTTTCGGAATCCTCGAGTGTAAATGGTTAATACTTATTCGAGTTTGTAAGCAATTTTTAAAAATGCTATCGTTTCGGAATCCTCGAGTGCAAATGGTTAATACTTATTAAGCCTGTATATTTATCAATACGCTAATTAGAATTTATAATATATGATTTCTCTTTAGCAATCATTATAATAAACCAATTACTATCCCTGCCATTATAGCAGTCCCTCAAGTGCCACGAAAATTATAAGTATTATAATTATGATTTAGATTTATCTATGATTCTTTCTTAATAATCATTGCAATAGCCAATCGCTGTTTCCGCCGTTATAATAATCCCTCGATCATTTTTCAATATCTCGGAGTCGTCAGAATTGCATGGAAAATTTAATTTCACGGTAGAAAATCGGAGCACGCGTCACGAGACCACCACGTTTTACGCCTTAACGAAATATTTTTTCCTTTCGATTCTGCGTGTTCTCGAGAGATGTCCTCGCGCAATGCAGAAGCTTCGTTTCGTGTGCGGTTCACGAATTATAATCTCATCCGGTGAAAGCTGCGCTTCGGTGCCCCCAGAAGCGCCATCGATCATCGAGTGAACCGTTTAGTCAGTTATGCTCGTTCGTCGGGATAAAAAGGTTCTGATATCATCGACTAAGAACAGGATGATAGACCACTCATCCAATGCATTCCTTTGTCACGCGGATTGGGGGATCATGAGTAATGATATGGGTGTTCGAATCTGCACTTCGAAGCTAATTCGAACTTTTCAAGACTGTAAAGATTCGAATACGCGCTTCGAATTCGATTCGAAGCCTTAAAGCTCTTGAAAGTATTGATAGTCTCTTGGTGGTCTTGATTGTTTCAATGACTTTCTATTCACCAACTCGTAAGTATTTTGACTATTTTAAACAATATTGTTGACGTGGAAAAAATATGAAAACTTTCAAGACTTCCAATACTTATGAGACGATCATGACTTTCAAGACTTCGAAGACGATCAAGACTTTCAAGACTTCCAACACGATCAAGACTTTCAAGACTTCGAAGACGTTCAAGACTTCCAATACGATCAAGACTTTCAAGACTTCGAAGACGATCAAGACTTTCAAGACTTCCAACACGATCAAGACTTCGAAGACGATCAAGACTTTCAAGACTTCCAACACGATCAAGACTTCGAAGACGATCAAGACTTTCAAGAGTTTTAAGGATTCGAATCAGATTCGAAGTGATTCGAATTTTTCGTCAGTTCACGGATTCGAATCGATTCGAAGCGATTCAAATTCCATCGCTGCTTACGAGTCCCCCAATCCGTTTTCATTTTTCCATTTTCGCTTGTCTAAAATTCATAACTTTTGCGTTTGCTCTGACATTTTGTATATTGAAATACTTTAGAAGTGTTCGCATTCGTTGTCGGACAATAAAACGAAAGATTATTCTTCCGAAAACTCTGAATTTGTAGGTTTGTGTATCAGTATTATTTCAGAGCATGCGACTACGAAATCCCGTAAGATGATCGGTCTATCCTGTACCTCGTCTGTGCTATCTTGTTACGAAACAGCGTCGATACGATTAGCAAATTTTCATCCGTAAACAACAACATCATCGGGGAGAGCCACAGGCACTTTTGAGTCATCGTTTTTATCGATCAGTCTCCCACGGCCATTTTTTCTTTTTTTTTTCGATGCTGCAAAGAATTCCTAGAATTTAGCGTTTAACATTTGAAACACGTTTATATAGCTCTGAGAGTGTGGCTGAATAGTTCTCGTAGACTGCGGATTCTTAGGCGAATTCGTAGCTGTTCGATGCTTAGTTGAAAAGGTGGAACCATAATGGAGTCTTTAACCATTTTAATGTTGATTAAATTAACGCTAAAAATTCTAAGACTTAGACTTTGAAAGCTTGAGAATTCTCGAAGGTTTGGAATTGGAAAATCTTTGCAAATCGAAGGCTTAGGATTCGAAAGCTTGGAAATTTCAACGCTTGGGATTTGAAGCTTTGCAAATTTAAGGGATTTGAATTCGAAACTTTGCAAATTTAAACGCTTGCAATTCGAAAGCTTGAGAATTCGAAGATTTGGAATTCCAAAGCTTGCAAACTGAAAGGCTTGGAATTCAAACGCTTGAAATTCGAAGGCTTGCAAATTGAAGTGCTTAGAATTGGAAACTTTACAAATTCGGACGCCTGGAATTCGAAAGCTTGCAAATTCGAACGCCTAGAATTCGAAACTTTACAAACTCAAACGCCTAGAATTCGAAGCCTTACAAATTCGAACGCTTTGGAATTCGAAACCTCGCAAATTCTACGCCTTACAATTCAAAGCATAGCAAATTCCACGCCTTAGAATTGAAAACATTGCAAATCCGATGCCTTTTAGAATTCAATCTCTACGAATTCGAGGGCTTGCAAATCCAAAAACATCCACATTCAAATTCTTCTAATTCAAAGCCTATCTCGAATACTTTCAAAATCAACATCTTGGAATTTAAAACTTCCATTTGTATTCCACTTCTCCAATTTTCCCAAGCAAACAACAGAGCCGTAAATTTGTCCAAATATTCTTTTTCATTTACACTGACGATGAGAGCTCGTTACTTAATTTCTCCAAACTGTCCCTTTCAACTTGTTCTTAATCTTCCATCGAAAGATGTTGCTATGCGGGGCACGGCGAGGCGTCAAAGTCTCTGCTAATCGTGAAAACGTTTCGTTCGTTTATCCGTGTCGTATCGAATTCTTCGAAGCTGTTCTCCTGCGTGTGTTGTTATTGTTGTTGTCGTGTTGTTTGGTTCTTTCGAGAACGAGAACGAGCCGGCTGTCGACCAGCGTTGTTCCATGAGCATTCTGATCACCTCAAGTGGGATCGAAAGTCCCGGACTGTTACCATTCGTAATCATGTTGATGGAAAGGGTTGGTGCATGGTTGTTGAGCGTGTAGATGGGTCACTATCGGCGGTGGTTTAATCAGCTCGTAATCCCTACTGATCACTTCATTGTAGAGCTGTAAAGCAGCACGAAACAGCCGATTAAATTTATCTGCTACACCTGGCGAAAAGTTCTCCGTCGAACGAGATAATATAAACGTAGATAAAACATTTTTCGTTGAAATTTTCGCGATGCAAAGTGCTCGTTATCGCGTAACTGTAAAGATTCATAGAAAATTATTTATGGACAAGGCCGAGCCATATTTGATAATAAAAATGTCCGCTAATTGTGAAAATTAGCTTCGAGAAGTAATCGAATTATCGCGGAAAGAAAGTATCGCGAAAATCTTGTAGCGTTAATGAAATATTGTAGAGAATATTAGGTAATAGGAAATATCAAGTAAATCTTATATCGTTTAAGCATATATTAAGTAAATCGTTTCTCTCTTTGTAGATTTATTTTCCTCGTCTTCTTTTTAACGGTAAACGCATATATTTATTCTTTTCCTTTCACCATTTATTTTGGGGGTAGCATTTCGCGCCTCGGAAATTCTAGCGTTCTTAATTAGTTCCACGTTCTCGCGTTTGACCGAAAACTTTTTGCCAAGAGTAGTAATTGGCGTGTGATCGTCGCGCGGTGGTAAAAATCCTGATCCTGGTTGGACAAAAATAATTTTCTCCATTGTTTTTATTCCATATTCCACGTATTGCTAATTTCATCGGATGCCTTTATAAACAGCTAATTAACCCTTTGCGGACTAATAGCCGCTCAAACCATTTCGATTTTCTGGAAAAATGTCGATTTTCAAAGCAAGGAATTTAAATTAGCGGCAGGGATAAGCACTTTTGATAATAATCGAGCGAAAATTCTGAAAATAGGTGTTATTAAATTCTATCCGTAATGAACACATACGTGAGTAGAAATTTGTTAAGCGTTATTTATTCTCGTCCGTAAAGGGTTAAAACGTATTCAAAATTGCAGCACTTCGAGCGATGACGATTTGTCGTATGGCGATTAAACAGCTTATCGTTAGCGTTATTTCTGTTGGTACGGCATATAATCTGTTAGTATACTTATATAGTCTGCTGTTAATATACTTATATTGTTAGTATAGTCTGTTAGTACAGTTATTATTACTTATTATTGATAGTATTGTTTACATTGAAATTGTATCCATAACATTAGGTCGTTTTGAAAGTTCGTAGCGAAATTTGAGGAACATTTTCGAAAAGCAATACTTTATATCATCGTATAACGTTGCATACGACATTGCATAGTTTTATAAACATTTTTCTTAACAAATTTTCATCTCCTTCGGAACTGAACATTCACTGCAAGTAATTTTACCGTTCCTCTAATGCATTGCATTCCCGATCATTAATATATAGTTTTCATTGTCGATAGCTAAAATAAACGATGGAATAAAATATCGCTATGTTTAGCGTTTCTAATTATGCCGCGAGAATTTCGTTCAGCCGCAGAGTCATTATCTTTACCACAGCGCGTCGCGTGGACGAATGATTAGAATGGAAAAAAAAAATGAAAAAAATAGGGAGGCACGAAAAGAAATAAATAAAAAACATGTTTTCGTTCAGAGAGTATAGCCTTGCGTAGAAGTTTTCTCTCTTCGTTATATTACACTATTAGCTGTTTGTATTAATTCCCAACAAACGTCTTCCTGGCGGACGTTTTAGTTAGAATTGATTTTACTAAACCTGGAAGCTCCTACGGATATACTCGTCCTCGCCATTGCCAGTCATACCGTAATTATATCCACCTCCGCCGCCTCCTCCACCGTTCAGAAATGGATTCGTCGGGTTCACTGGGCCTGCAAATTGATACCCGTTCGTGTAGACACGCGAATCGATCATCAGGAGACCGTCGAGATCTTTCTACAGACCGATCTTTATACGTTCCTCCGCAAAATTAACCCTTTCACTGCGAAACACCGCACCGTACGTTTAAACAGTTGCTTAGGATGGAACATTTATTCGCGTATCGAGTACTCTATGGAAACTCGAAACCTTGGAAATTTGAAGGCTCAGAAGTGTTCGGTGATTTAGAATTCGAAGACTTGAGAACTCGAATATTTGAAACTTCGAAAGCTTAGAATTCTACGACTTTAGAAATTTGAAGACTTAGAAATTTGAAGACTTGGAAATTTGAAGACTTAGAAATTGAAGACTTAGAAATTTGAATACTTAGAAATTTGAAGACTTACTTAGAAATTTGAGGACTTGGAAATTTGAGGACTTGGAAATTTGAAGACTTAGAAATGTGAAGACTTAGAAATTTGAATACTTAGAAATTTGAATACTTAGAAATTTGAGTACTTGGAAATTTGAGGACTTGGAAATTTGAAGACTTGGAAATTTGAAGACTTAGAAATTTGAAGACTTGGAAATTTGAATACTTATAAATTTGAGTACTTGGAAATTTGAGGACTTGGAAATTTGAAGACTTAGAAATTTGAAGACTTGGAAATTTGAATACTTAGAAATTTGAGTACTTGGAAATTTGAGTACTTGGAAATTTGAAGACTTGGAAATTTGAATACTTAGAAATTTGAGGACTTGGAAATTTGAGGACTTGGAAATTTGAAGACTTGGAAATTTGAAGACTTGGAAATTTGAATACTTATAAATTTGAGTACTTGGAAATTTGAGGACTTGGAAATTTGAAGACTTAGAAATTTGAAGACTTGGAAATTTGAATACTTAGAAATTTGAGTACTTGGAAATTTGAGGACTTGGAAATTTGAAGACTTGGAAATTTGAAGACTTGGAAATTTGAATACTTAGAAATTTGAGGACTTGGAAATTTGAAGACTTGGAAATTTGAAGACTTGGAAATTTGAATACTTAGAAATTTGAGGACTTGGAAATTTGAGGACTTGGAAATTTGAAGACTTGGAAATTTGAAGACTTAGAAATTTGAAGACTTGGAAATTTGAATACTTAGAAATTTGAGGACTTGGAAACCTGAGGACTTGGAAATTTGAAGACTTGGAAATTTGAAGACTTAGAAATTTGAAGACTTAGAAATTTTGAAGACTTGGAAATTCCACGATTTGGAATCCAAAAGGCAATGAGAAGCGTTCGTCGTTTCTTGCGAACTATTCGCGCAAGAGGAGCTAACAACGAGTGAACTCACCTCCATTTGCACCGGGTACTCCAAGGTTCCCGCTGGGAGTTTGATAAGTGGTGCCGTAGCTGGTATCCTGATTAGCCAGCTCGTGCAATCGCGTGGAACTGAGAGCACGCGGGATAGCGTTGCTGGGAACACCGTGCGGTGCCAAATGCGTCGCCTCGGCCACTTGATGAGGATCCTCCGTCTGTGGCAACTCGGACACGAAGCCTGTGTCTTTCCTGTAGAAGTTGATGAAGATGAATCCACCGAGGACGATCAGGCAACACAGGCCATACGCTCGGAAGGTGGCGGTCGTTCCTGCAAAAAGAATTCCATCGGACGAATCTTGAGAAATTATCAAGTTGTCGCGTAATAGAATAAACGACCTAATCACTGTCACCCACCCAATCCCTGCCGCTGTAAACTCGTTCGTTTAACATACCAAGTAAACCCTAAAATAGTATACATGGAGAAAATAATCTAACATTGAATTCTAAGTGCAGTGAGAGTCTAATAAAATAAAGCAAAATAAAGCTTAACATTCTTTATCATACTTTTATTGTAAAACGGATAAAAGAATGTGCGTCGATTAAAAGAGCGAGAACGACGACTGTTTTACTATCAAATGGGGCAAGTTAACGTACTAAAGAGTAGTCAAGTTAATATCGTAAAGCGAATTCACGAATCGATGTTTATATCGCAACGACAAATATGCGTTAATTCGGGACCACCGATTCTTATTCCAATTGAAAGTATTCATTTTGAAATAGGTTATACTTGTTGAAGCTTGCAAGTATTAAAGACGACATTTATTGTGCAACGATTTAATGGAAGGGCGTATTTTAATTAATTGGTAACCCAGGATAACCGAAGTTGTGTAAAATCGGCCACATTATACGGATCAATCTAATACACTCCGAGATTATTTAAATTTAGTCTCACGAAGATTGGAGAACCTTGTCGTATCTGATCGATTTGGCAAATGCTACGAGGCAAAGTGTCGCGAGACTAATAATAGTGAAATCTGTTATAAATAATGCAAGTTGGAATCAATATGGAATTAATTCAGCCGCTTTCTCTCCACGAGAAACTCTTTGTTGCCTCTTGGTAATGCATCCTCCAAAACACTAATATACACGGAAACGTCTCGTCCACGGTGAAGCAATATAATCCGTGGAATTATATTCGACAAGAAGCACAACTGAATTTTTCAAGAAACGTAAAACACCAACAAAAACGTTCCCGCAAAGCAGCGTTAGGTTTCTTCTCTGCCCTGATGCGAATCGATAATGCGCGTAGCGTGGAATTTTTCGTCGATGCGCATTTTAGAAAAAGTCAACGCATCTTGAATCCGAACTCGCTTACATCTGACAGAAGTTAAGGAGCTTTGCGATAATTCTGATGAAAGATTAGCTCGAGATGTGCATCATTACGCATTAGTTACCAGAAATGTAAAATGAAAAAGTATCCAAAGGGTTAAAGAAGATAAGCTTACCGTAAGCATTTACGAACATTCCACCGACCACAGCCCCGCATCCCCTGCCAAGACCGTGATGGATACCTTGAAGGACACCTTGCGCGCTGGTTCGCAACTGCGGAGGCGTGTTATGGGAAATGTAGCTGCAACACGCGGCCCATACGGCTGCATGGGTTATTCCTTGGATAAACTCGAACGGCAACACCCACCACGGTGTCGTCAGCCAGGATATATAAAGGAAACGGAACACATTTCCGCCCAGCCCCATACACAACACCTGCAACCATCAACGTACTTCAGAGTTCGCCAATTTCTGCCGCCGAACGGCGTAAAATGCACCAGCGTTGCACTTTAATCCCTTGAGAATCGCATCCACCTGTCTGCGAATCGAATTCAATCTTTTGCAAATGGAATTGAATCGTTTCGCGAATCAAAATCGCAATTCATCCTTTTACAAATCATATTCACACGTGTCTGCGAATCAAATTCAATATTTTCGCAACGTACGTTTGCCGATATTTTGCAAATGACAAATCAACCTTTTGCAAATGACGAATCGATATTTTGCAAATGACAAATCAACCTTTTGCAAATGACAAATCGATCTTTTTGCAAATCGCATTCTTCTGCTTGGAAATCGAATCAAGTTGTTCTACGAGAAATTTGACAAACGCGATTCGGAAGAATTATTTTCGCGCAAGAATTATTTGCGAGTTTCACCGAAGCGAAACAGATGAAAAAGAAGAGACGGAAACGGTTAAAACGGGGTTAAAAGGAGCTACCTTCACGTGGCCGATCTGACGAATCAGCTTAAAACTGAAGAAGTAGGCGAAGATCTCGGAGATATGGTTGATGACGGAAGCCACGCCGAAGAGGGTCGGTGTGCCACCGTAATCCTGAAGATGCCAGAACAGGAACGTGAAGATCAAACCGATACCGAAGCCCATGAACCACGCCACGAACAGAAATGACGCGCACTTGATGTCTTTGAATTGCTTCAACACTGTCACCCATTCCGGGATCTCCCTCATCGTTTGCGCGAACATTTTCGTCTGAAATATTATAATAGCGGTACTCCTTTACGGTGCAACGCGATTCGCGAATAAAGTTTCAACCGCGAAAGAGACGAGGGAATAATGAAAGTTTTACCTTGCCTTCGGGAGGCTGAGGCTTAGGTTTCACCGCGGCGGACGAATCTTGGAGACTTGGTAGATTTAATTGCTGAGAGAGTTGGCTTTGCAGCTGCTCCTCTCTTGTTGGCTCCGCCGGAGGATTCTCCACTTCCTGTGCAATTAAATTAATGCAAGAGCAGTGAGATTAATCGAAGAGTAACGAGATTAACGCAAGAGTAGTGAGATTAATCGAATAGTAATGAGATTAACGCAAGAGTGGTGAGATTAATCGAAGAGTAACGAGATTAACGCAATAGTAGTGAGATTAATCGAAGAGTAACGAGATTAACGCAAGAGCAGTGAGATTAATCGAAGAGTAACGTGATTAACGCAAGAGTAGTGAGATTAATTGAAGAGTAACGAGATTAACGCAAGAGTAACGAGATTAACGCAAGAGCAGTGAGATTAATCGAAGAGTAACGAGATTAACGCAATAGTAGTGAGATTAATCGAATAGTAATGAGATTAACGCATGAGTAGTGAGATTAATCGAAGAGTAACGAGATTAACGCAATAGTAGTGAGATTAATCGAATAGTAACGAGATTAACGCAATAGTAGTGAGATTAATCGAAGAGTAACGTGATTAACGCAAGAGTAGTGAGATTAATTGAAGAGTAACGAGATTAATCGAAGAGTAACGAGATTAACGCAATAGTAGTGAGATTAATCGAAGATTAACGAGATTAACACTAGATTTACAGAACGCGTCACGTTGACGCCGTTCAGATTTCATATCTATAATTATGGAGACCATAAATATTATTTTTCAGTACTTTATGTGTAACTTTAATCAATACAATGGTATGAATATGTATTCTACGTGATTCTCTTCGTCCTCACGCTTCTACGTTCGAATATTTATATGCGGTATACGTATTTTTCCGGAAGCCTGTCGACGTATACACGTAACGTCCGTAAAGCTAGCGTTAACGCATGAGTAGTTAGATTAATCGAAGAGTAACGAGCGTAATTCCATAGCAATAAATACGCTGCGGATTTAAACGGATTTATGAGAAATTTAAAGGCGCAAAGAAATGCAGAACGCATTTAATCTGTAAAGCTATACGCGCAATATCCCAAGTATAGTAAAAATTGTATTTATTCATATAGAAGCAATACAAGTACAAATGTTTAGATACGAAAATTGAAAGGCGTTAAACAACCGCAATTCTCAATGTTCGAATTCAGAGAATTATGCAGAGTTTGGATTTAGAGAAAATTATTCAGTGATAACGGTAAATAGTATTGAAAAGCTGTGCAGCGTTGTGAATCTGAAAGTTCAAACGCAGAGGATTACGCAGAGTTCGAATCGAGAGATTATTTCAACTCACCGGTTCCACGATCAGAAAGTCGTACTTGAAATTGATTTGCGTGGCAGTGATCAGAGCGGCGCCCATCAGGACGCTGAAGATCGCGAAGCAAATCGTGTAGTTCTTCTCCCTGGCATCTGGGCCGCACGGATGCTCGGAGAACGCGGTGCTGTGATCCAAAGCGATACCAACGAAGAACATAGCCAGGCCCCAGCCTAAGCTGCCGAACATTCGCTGGTAGCCATACCTGTATCAAAAGAACACCTGCAAATCTTCGAGAAGTTTGCCCAAGTTACCGAATCAAGTCGACGATTCCCGTATTTTAAGTAAAGAAAGTGGCGAGAAATTTTCTTCGTTAAAAAGGGACTGCGAATATAGAAGGTAAAAGCTTTGGTCTATACTGTAATATACCAGATTAGCAATGGATGACCATGGACATATTTAGCGATGGAAAGAGTTAAAAACGTTAGACGGTGAATCGTATTACCTGTCCGCGTCTTCGCCAAGCAAAGTGATTACTGCAGAATCCGCTAAAGTGATCGCAGGCGCCGAGAAGAACTCTCCAACGATTACCAAAAGCAACAGCAAGAAGAAGGTTTTTTGGATGTCCTGAAAGATTTCAATACTTTCTCACCGGCACTCGAGAGAAGCTTATTTTAACCCTTTGCACTCACATTTTGTTCGTTTACTTGTTTATATATTGGAGGGAGGAAAGAAATACGAAATTTCGTGCAAGATTCATAGACGCGAATAGTAAAAGTAAAGGAAGGAAATTTACGAATAACAGTAGAGGATAAAATTATTTTACAACGGGACGGAGAACAATTTTTTCGCAACTGATAAAAGTTACTTGTGACAGTCGCTTTTCGATTGCAAAGGGTTAACGCGTCGACTGCCATGATGACCAGCGAAGCTGCGATCAACTAAAGCCTACGAATCAAATAAACAATCGCATTTCTGCTTTAGGTTAGTTAAATAAAGATAATTAAAATTAAAAGCGAAAAGTTAAATAAACGCACAATTTTGATCGAATAAAAATGTAATACCCGTATAAATTATAATGTAACCCGTTGAACCAAGTGCAAAAAAATCACCGTGACAGCGAACGTGTTAACGAAGATGATTCCTACCGGAAGTCTGTAGACAATCGAGCTGAAAAGGGGCTTCACCCAGCCCTTGTTCTCGTTTTCGTTGTAATTCGCTGCATAGCTAACGCTATGAGGACTCTCACCGGAATGGGGCACTCTAACGGAACGTTTCGTCCTAACCAATGGCAATTCAACGTCCTCCTCGTCGTCTTCGTCGTCGCCTCGGTTTATCTCCTCGTCTTCTTCGTCGTACAGCAACGACATCTTCCAAAGGCTCTTCATGGTGGACCAATCTTGTTGGGGTTTCAGTAGCGAGTTATTTTCATCCGACGGTTTCACGTTAACTTCTCGTTTCACCATCACCTTTGACGGGGGTGGTTTCACCCTTGTCTTGGTATGCGTGTACGCTTTTTTCGGCGGCTTTCCGTCGTTCAACGGTTGATTCTGAAACGAAGACAGACGATGAGCACGTCTCTCGAAAGATGAACTACGTATCAGGGCAAAATGGCGCGAAAGTCTGTGTAGAAAATATTAAAATAGAAAAATTCAAATGCTAATGTTAACCGTTTGGCCCACAATAACGAGTCGCACTCGTTTGACAAATTATGGCGCGAATAGTATTTTCGGGTACAGATTAATTTGCACTTTCATCTTAGCTTTGTCTTACAAGATTGAGAGCCGTAAAATAAAACGTGCCTACAATATTTATATGATTTGTAGCTGATCGACAAAAGTTAGTATATGTGGGTAATAAAATAATTGTAGGGCAAGTGGTTAAATACAAATATTTAACAAAATACAAGAGTTTCGATCATTCTACGAGCATGAGCTTATTTGCTAATCAAAATTATATAAATGGTAAATCGAATACGTACGATTTCGTGAAAATGTACGTATGCATTAAAACACACGGTGTACTATAAACCATTATTCTATTTCGTTATATTCTTTGGTACATTTGAGATGTTCCATAGATTCTTGAACACAAGTAAGATAACATCTTCTATACTTTTGGAAGTAAAAGAAATATGCGATTGGCTATGAAACTAATCGTAAAGAGCATCGCTACGACATTCGAGAGATTTGCAATAGTGTCAGGTTAGAGTCTCGCATTAGGAGAGGGTCCTCGTGTTAACTTTACATTTGGAACATTTCCAATCTCTCGGCGGAAACTTACGTTCAAAAATCGCTTGTACTCGAGCACATCCGCCGGACGGTTTTTCCTCTGCAACGTCTCGAAGTCGATGGTCTTGGCTTCGGGATTATTCTCCTCGAACACCAGCTGTTTGTATTTTAGATCCTCCACTGGGCTGTCATCGGTAGTGCTCGATTGCTCTTCGGTTTCCCTGCGAGCCCTGTTGCTATTAGCATCGCGATTCGTTTCAACGTCGCCCGTCGACGTGTTATTGGTCTCCTGCAAACTGAGAGCCGTTAACGGGTCCAATCTGCTGTCTTTGCGCAGCCTCTCGAACACCACGTTCTCGGCCACTTCCAAGCATTCCTCGTCGTTGCGATGATAGAAGTCCTCGAGACTGGTGGACCGTTTAACTATCCTCGTTTTAGGGTTCGGTGCTTCCAAATAGTCGCTGTTGTTGCGCAGAACCACGCACGCCGTTGCCGGCGGTTGCATGAAGGCCAAAGGAAGGGTGAAAATGATCCAGCACGAGAGAGAGGCTAGAAAGATCAGCTTGCCCTTCTGCCACCTGAAAATTTCAAACTTTCCTATTTCCTACGCTCGCGAAGGTAAATTCGGATAAATCGATAAAGGTCTTGATGCTTTTAGCCTTGCTAACCCACGCGGTATTGGATTCTGCATTGTGTCGGCTAACATTGACCGAAGAGATAAAACTGTTTACGCGTGCAATCGTTATGGTGGCTATTGGAAGGTGAAAATTTTCCTTGCAACGCTTGCACGCTTATAGCGTCGATAAATAATGTTTGGGCTAGTTTAACTCGTAAGATGGACAGATTCTTTATCAATTGTTCCAATAGCAAACATCGTACAATTTTATTCGCAGGAATTAAATACCACTTCGTTGACTCGTTAACTGATTGATGGCTAGTCGTGAAAAGCATACTTTCTTTTCGAGACAAAGATCACGTTATCGTGGTATTTGGTAATTAAAATGAAACGTTTTACTGTATCATTGAACTTATCTCTTTTCGGAGCTTAAAAATATGACGAAGAAAGTACGTGGCTCCATTGAAAAAGTACAAAATGATTCCAGTTATTGTTTTTTGTATTAAAAATTGACATCTTTTTTTTTAATTCGTTTATATGTGTATATGTACAGTCAAAATATCCATCGACGATTTCTCATGAAAATTGTCATAACTTGCCCGAACCATGTTCTATAAACAGGACGGATAAAGATTTCTTTTCCAAGATTTTCTTTTAATATGTACATCATAATTGTCGCTAATTCTAGTGTTAAACTACGTGGAAAAGATAAATTCAATGATATGGTAACACGTTTCGTTTTAATTATTCAATGCTAGAATAAAGCGATCATAATAAGCGAATTACTCTGTATTTAGAAATTTCGCAACATCGAAGTTTATTAGCCCCTTTGCCGTACGATTATCTTATTACATTATTACGTGTACGCTAACGGTAACTGATCATTGCTCTCGCGTGACGTCGCGTACAAATTATTGAAGTATTGTAAGAATTTCGAAGCAAAGCTAAACTTAGAGTTGAAACTCAATTTCACCCTCGACAGCACCTATTTTTATCGAATCTATGCCGCACAATTCATAGGACGAGCGTGGATTCCTTAGAAGGCAATGGGTTAACGAAAAACAACGATACTTTCCAATATACTATTCGTCCGCGACAAGAAGGCACGCAAGTATTTACCTTCCCGTTCTACGTACAATCTACTATCCTCCTTACAAGCACATGACGCGTTCACTATTAACCGACGACGTTAAAGATCGACGTTGTTTTAATAACGAAGACGGCGTGTGATGACAGGGAAGACGGTAGACTGTATCTACAGTAAGGATGCAGACTCGTCTGCCTTCTTTTCGCGGACGGACAGTACGTACATACGTCTGATGCACGCGTCAAGTAGATTCGGTCGCTTACCTGTCAGCCAAAGATCCCCAGAAAGGCGCGCTGAGAAATTCAATCAAAGGCCTGATGCCCATCAGTACACCGCACTGTCTCGCGTTCATGCCCATCTGCTTGAAGTAGACACCCATAAGGGGAAACAAGGAGCCGAAGGCCGAATAGAAGAAGAAATAGAATGTCTTCACCGTGAGCAATTCCTGGTCTACAGCCCCGAACAAATACTCGATCACGTCGCTTTTGCCACGAATCTTGTGCGTAGCCTCCTTTGGCTGAGGATACAAGTTGGGATCGACCTCTCCTTCGGCATGGGGGTCCACCATGGGCCTGGCGCCTGGTACCTGTGGCAACGATCTGCCAGATTGTTGCGATGCTGCGTCGTCGGCAGCCCCATAATTGTACTCCTCGTGGCCATAATTCTGCATGACTGGAGCCCGATGATCACCGTTCCTCCTGTTCTATCGAACTATTGGCTCCTTTTTCGCGACACTCCGGGATCCAAATGGTGGCGAGGAATCGATGCTCACAGGGTATCCAGGATTACGGGGGAACGTTTGGCCGATTTGCGGTAATCGGCCACACCTTGGACGGTCTAGGAGACGAGAGTTCCCTTAGACACGAGAGAGATTCCTCCGTCTCTCGCGCTGGTCTTTCGGGGATCACCAGCTACAATCCTTTTAGACGAGCTGCGAATCGATGGCCAACCGTGTGGCACCTTTTGCTCGCGAAATCGATAGTCCTGACAGTGCGCCCGCGCAACTTGCACCCCTCGCGCATCACCCCCACTAGAGCTACTCTCGTTGCTATACTTCGAGTCGCCACTTGCCAGCGATGGGTGCTCGATCCTATCCCCGATCTACCATGAGAACAAATTATTCGAGTGGAAGAAGATTTATGGAAATTATCGCGGACGGAACTTTGAAATTTATCGGTGAAAGTAGTTTAGGGGTTGGGTGAAAGGTTGTGAATATGCATTGGGATTTTTGGGGTAAAAGGAAAGTTTTTTTGTTGGACTTGTTTGAAGGTGTTTTATGGGGTCGGGTGAAAAGTAGTATTGGAATTTTTTGGAAAGAAGCGAGAAATGTTGGGTTCAAAGGGAAAATTTGTTGCGCGAATTCTTGGGCCGGATTTAATTGACTTTTTTTTTTGGTTGTTAAAGGAATTATTAAGGAGTGATATTCTTGAACGAATTATTTACGAATAAGGTTCCCATAAACTGTTTTGGACAGCGTTTAAGTTTATCGTTCAAAGTATTTTAGGGGTTGGGTGAAAAATTGTAAAGCACGTATAGGAAATTTTGGGTTGGTAAGAAAATTTTATGCTATGGTTGTTGAAAGTATTTTATGGAGTTGGTAGGAAAGTAGTATATATTGGAATTCACGGTAAGAAGCGAGGAAATATTGGATCGAAGTGAAAACTCGTGACGTAATTTTTCTCTCGAATCGATAGATACTTTTTTCTTTATTTTAGTGTCGAACAAATTATGCCGTGAATACGAAAATTCATGTAAATTATCTTGGACGCGTTCCAAATTAACTATTGACAGAATTTTATAAAACCGCTCGGGAATATCGGAATTTTCAGGAAGGAGTAATATTGGATTGAAGGTAAAATTTGTACCGCGACTTTTTGGTAAAATTCGCAGACGAATTTTTGTAAGTAAACGAATAACTTTACTCTCTTAATGGATAAATTGATATATATGCATCACTAATTGATACTATATTAATTGGATAAATTCTTCGTACCGTCGAGAATTCGTATAAATTATTTCGTTTTAGTTATAGTATAATTATAGTGTCATTAAACGATTGACACGTTAATAAAAATAGAATACAGTAATGCGTAAATATTTCTTTGTAGCCACTGTAAGGAAATTTGGATTAAGTTTACGTAGATTTATTAGATCTTTTTTAGAATTGTTCATAAATTGCGCGTATCTCGAAGCTTTCGCCAGGAAGCACGCTTCGCAACCCTTCTCCGACACCCTTGCATTCTTCCACTTTCACCGACCCTCTTCCGTTCTTCTCGCGCAGTTGATTATGCACCGGATATCCGCTTTCTCAACATCGTCGTCACTTTCTACATTATTAGTACCTCATTTCTTCTCCTTTTTTACGTAACTCGAATTATTTTTGCAACTATACAAATGTAAGAAATAGCTTTGGATTAGCGCGGATAAATTTATTAAACTTCTTAAGAATTGCTCAAGAATCAAGTGTATCTTAAAGTTTATTGTTAGTTTGAAATTCCTCTTCTTTTCCTTTTAACCTAATTTCAATATTCTTTATAGCTATGTAGATGTAAAAAAAATAGCTGTGGATTAGCGTAGATAAATTTATTAAACTTCTTAAGAATTGTTGAAGAATCAAGTGTATCTTAAAGTTTATTGTTAGTTTGAAATTCCTCTTCTTTTCCTTTTAACCTAATTTCAATATTCTTTATAGCTATGTAGATGTAAAAAAAATAGCTGTGGATTAGCGTAGATAAATTTATTAAACTTCTTAAGTACTGTTGAGGAATCAAGTGTATCTTAAAACTTATCGTTAGGTTAAAACTCCGTTTCCTCTTCTTTTTATCTAATCCCAATAGCTTTAGATTAGTATAGATTAGTAGAGATAAATTTATTATGCTTCTTAAGAATTATTCAAGAATCAAGTGTATCTCAAAACTTATCGTTACTTCAAAGCTTCGCATTTTCTCCTTTTACCTAATCCGAACACTTTTTGTAGCCACTACAAGAAACGTAAGTTCGTATTAAAACTTCGTCGCAATTGTTTACGATTCAAGTGCATTTTAAAACTTATCGTGTTACTTTAAACTTCTCCTTTTTCTTACCTTTACTTTACTCTCTCCTCTATTTTTACCCTTCTTTTTTCGTCTTATATATTGATCCATTAATCAATGAACCGTAATAACAAAATGAATCGAAGAACAACTTTCTCTATTTATTCTCCCGGAAACATTTCATCTTTCTATCTTATCATTACTGATAACCACGTTTCCTTTCACTTTTATCTTACTTTCCCTATTTTTACACCCTCTCAACTTCTCTTGACTAATATTTATCGACCCATTAATCCATTCAGCGTAATCAAACGAAACGAACCAAAAGAGATCCGCGATTCTTTTTTTTGTTCCTGCGCCACGTCTTCGCCTTTTTATCTTATCTGAGCGGGAAGTGAAACATAAAAAAAAAGTTTGATGCGGCGAGTATAAAGTAGCCTCCAGACGTGTGTTTAAGGAAGCCCTGTCCGTGCTGGCAACGACAGTGCGTTGAATGTCAAAGACCTTGACCCGCAACTTACGTTCCCTCTTTTATCTCGGCCGCGTTCGAGCGTGTTTCGCTCGATTGTTCTTATCGCGCGCGACGCAGGGGGTTGCAAGTTTGTCAACACGGCTCCGCTTCTTTATTCGCGTTGAAAGCAGCCAACGGACGGCTTTCAGATTCTTTTTTTTTAACCCTTTCAGCGTTGATTAACCCTTTCACTATCAGCGCCAATAGTTCGAGTAATTCGCGCGTTGCTTATTATTTGCGTCTTGTCTTCTGCCGATTGATTTCAACGATGAAAAACACTGTTGAGATCTTGAAATATCCGAAACTCTGCCATTTGAGGGATAGGAAAAGATTGGCAAAAGAAATGATATGGATTTAATATTTTGGTGAACTCTGCATATTCTTTGATTGAAATCCGTCGCGACGAAAGGGTTAAAACGATCAGGCGATACAATTCTTATCGGTTCTAAGTAACCGATACTAAAAGTCAAATTTTGGAACAGGATTTACAGTTGCGTAAGGAAAATCAGGATTCGAATGACGAGCGGTAAATAAATTGATGATAAGTGGGCGTTTAAAATAGTAAGTCTGTATTGTACTCGTTACAACGCGTCACGACGACTGCCAAAGCAAGAGTGTCGCCTAAAATTCTAGTCGTAAGGACGCCCTTTCCAGTGTGGCCTTTTCTTGACCTGCTACTTGGTCAAGAAGGGGGAGCGCGCCGACACAAAACACATGGCCTGCTTCAGGCGCCTATTTATTTCGACTTTTCTCACAGTTGCATTAATACTTGGACACCATATATGTAATTGCAAAATAAATATCTAAACGTTTGACCCCTTGGCCTACAATATAACGAGTTACACACTCGTGCTATGAATTCGTGCGCACATTTAACAAAGAAAAAAACGAATACTATCGAGGGTAAAATACAATTTGAACTTTAATCGTAGCTCTGTTTCAACAAGATCGGCAGTTGTAGAAGAAAACGTGTCTAAAGTGTCCGTACGATTCGCACGTGATACGATACGAAAGCAGCGATCAGCTAACTCTAGCATACGTAGGTAATAAAACAATTTTATCGCAAGGGGTTAAGCGTTAATATCTCTTTTATTCGTAAGAGATACCGTAGAATTGCTTCTTGGAAATATGCATAACCATCCTTAGTCTACCGTCGAAAAGGTCATTCTTCTTCGAATCTTGCAATGTCTCGCGTCTTCTATATTTCCCGATGCAGATGCTGCACGCGTTAAACCGCGACGCATCTGATATCAACGAATCCGTGTATTACGAGCATGGGGCACAATACTGGCGCGTGATTGCAGAATTTCCTCGCTATAATTTTTCTATTCGATCCGAGAAGATGAAATCCAGCTGCGGTTTAACGGGAGAGGGAACAGTTATAAACCTTGAGCCTCGGCTTTGCGAATTCCTACGTAAAATAGTAGGTACGATATTTTTAAATATGTTAAATTAAACTCGCCCCTGTAATATATTATATTATATATTATATTATATTATATTACATTGTACATTATGTTATATATTACATTATATTACATTATACATTTATATATCATATTATTATATATTATAATGTGTTAGTATAAGATATAATATATAATGCGAATATTATTTCAAGTATATCGAATATCAACAAGAAACACTTACAGATATAACAGCGAATGGAACGTAATCTTCGTATTGGGAAGAATTTATATAGACCCAAGGAGAACAGCAGGGTTAAGAACTCTCGAGTGCAAAGGGTTAATAATATGATATTGGAAGTTTATACAAGGAACGTGTGGCTCGCATTGACGTACGCGAATCGGGAATCTCGTAAAAAGGAGCAAGAAACGGAATTGTTCGCGGCGATTAATCGTTATCGTCTTCTAGCGGCGATTCAAATAAAAGGCTCCTATTCTCTAACACGGCCAGTGACGCAAAACTCGCTTACCCGCTTGGCCTTATTTCAAAGTTCAAGTATGAAAATTCACTACGGAGGGATCACGCTAGCTTCACCTAGCCACGATAATCGCGTGCGTCATTGTTTCTGTTAAATTAACGCGACGGTACACTGATTTACTTCAAAACGCGATTAGCGATAACAATTGAACTCCTTAGGTTATTACGTATCTATGTGTACACGACATTTAACCCCTTGCTTAACGTAATATGCAAGGATACGCGAAATATCCAAAGGTAAAGTACGCGTTTTAATGTTTAAAGGGTGTGAATCATCCTCGTATTTGAAATTCCAGTTGCTTAATCCTATTGGGGATTTTATTATTCTATAATGAAAATGCAGACCGCGTGCAATAGGCTAAATATCTAAATGCTAATATCTAAGGGTGAAACGAACTCCCTAATTTGAGTCCCATTTCCATTATTTTGTTAGGAATTTTGTCGCTACCCTATTTTATTTCCCCTGCAAATTTATTGTACGCATTTATGGGAAATATAAACGTGCAAAGGATCGTAAAAAATATCCAAAGCACCCCTTTCAAATATTTAGAGTACGAATTAACCAACCCTTAACCTAAATCCCGTCTCTTCGTTATCGCTTAGAAAAATACAAGTCCGCGTAAACATTCGCAGTCGGCTAATAGCTGCTGGTTTGCTGCGAAGAAAAAGAGGTAATAGTAATAAATACGGATAAGCTTGAAGGAAGTTCACGAACTCCGATGCGATTATAGAAAATAAATACTATATTTATTCGATAAGTTACACGTCATTCATGAATGTATGTGTGTATATATGTACATAAATATATATATAAAGATTAACACGTACAAATATTAACTTAAATTGCTAACAACTATGTACAAAGTCTATCGTCGTTGCCTCTGAATACAACCCTTTCTTTTTGTCTTTTTCTCTCCCCCCCCCCCCCCCCCACTTTTTCCCCTTTGATTCTTTGGTTCAATGTCATGGTGATTTGCTCTCTAATTATGCCCATTGAAGATATCCCTCGGTATGGGATCCATGTGCGATTCTAACGACGCGGAAGCGGAGGTAGAGGATGGCGCGGGTTTCGGTGGCCCTTGGAACATACAGGTCTTCGCCGTTTTCAACAAACGGCCGTTGCTCGCTGTTCGCCAATAAACCGTGCGAACTGCCTGCTTTCCAGCAACGTAACTCACGGCTCCACCGATCAGCATCTGTAAGAAGAATTAAACGAAAGATTAGTTTAGCGATGGAAGTTAACGTAAAATTAATATGGAGAAGGTTGTAGACGTTGACGATTAATTTAGGGAAGATTAATTCAACGACGAAGTTAACAGAAGATTTACTTTAGAGAAGTTTGGATAAGTAGAAGATCAATTTAGAGAAGGTTGGATAAATGGAAAATCAACTTAGAGAAAGTTGGAGTAAAGGCAAGATTAATTTAGAGAAGGTTGGATAAATGGAAGATTAATTTAGAGAAAGTTGGATAAATGGAAGATCAATTTAGAGAAAGTTGGAGTAAAGGCAAGATTAATTTAGAGAAAGTTGGATAAATGGAAGATTAATATGAAGTTACGAATGAAGTTAACAGAAGATGAATTTAAAGAAGTTTGCATAAGTAGAAGATTAATTCAGCAACGAAGAGTTAATAGCAGATTACTTTAGCGACGATATTAATACAAAATTAATGCAGAGAAGGATGGATAAATGGAAGATTAATTTAGAGAAGGTTGGAGTAAAGGCAAGGTTAATTTAGAGAAGGTTGGATAAATGGAATATTAATACAGGAATGAAATTAACAGAAGATTAATTTAAAGAACTTTGCATACGTAGAAGATTAAATCAGCAACGAAGAGTTAATGGCAGATTACTTTAGCGACGACATTAATACAAAATTAATGCAGAGAAGGATGAATAAATGGAAGATTAATTTAGAGAAGGTTGGACAAGTTGAAGATTAACTCAGAGAGACGAAGTCAACGGAAGATTAATTTAGAGAAGCTTGCACAAGTGGAAAACTAATTCAACAAAACGAAGTTAATGGACTACAGCTTACAATTAATATAACTATAATTTAGTACCACGCTTAGATACCAATAATTATAGGTATCAGAATAATAAAGTACTTCTAAAAGGATCCCAATGAAAACCCAGAATTGTGCTCACCTTGATTTCGTTGCTAAACTTGTATACCGAAGACAGTGACCAGAGATGGTTACGATAGAACCGTACTGTAATTCAGTTCTGTCCGGTTGTTTCAGAAGATTCGAAGCTCGAAGTAACGTGTCGTCGTTAGTCGTTAGCAGGTGTTACCTCGCGATCGTGCGAGGAGAAAAGCTGAACTGACGAACTAGCCTCCTTCGGTGGATAATTTATACGATAAGGTCGACGTCACGGGATCTCGCGATAACGGGACGTTCGCGTCATTCACCGTGATCACCGAATCCTCCAACGACTCGACCGTGCGAAGAATCGCGTCGTCTGGTGGTGGGATACGCGTGTGTCCGTGTCGGAGATTATTAAAAGAAAAGAAAAAAAAAACGGCCAACCAGCGAGATTTAGATAACGCGCAACGCGTTGTCTCTTCTTTGCCTTACCTATCGACGCGCGACGTTGCATCCTTATCATGGTTTCCCGCGCGTAGTCGAGACGCGATAAGCATTGTCCAGCATTGTGGCGCAATTGCTCGCCGACCGGGTCGAAATACGGATTAGCCGTGGAGAGGAGAAAAAGGAGAAAGAATTAGCACACGCGTACTTGTTGAACGCTGCTACTTTCGTATGCGTGCGTAGCGCGTGTTACGCGTTCACGTGGCCAATTTGTTGACAAGCAGAGTGTGTTTGTAAACAGGACGATGACGAAATTGCGTGGCTCTGGAATGTTACATTTGAGGAGTAATCTTCTTTGGAAAAATAATATAAACCTTTTGCGGAGGAGTGTCTGCAAATAATCGCCACTTTTTTGGTTTTGCGGATGTACGCGTTCACTGTTAAAGCAGAAAGTTGAAATTAATATCGTTGATAAACGCTTGAAAGTTT
Source organism: Eucera pruinosa (assembly GCA_028830335.1). Classification (NCBI taxonomy): domain Eukaryota; kingdom Metazoa; phylum Arthropoda; class Insecta; order Hymenoptera; family Apidae; genus Eucera; species Eucera pruinosa. The sequence goes on from JAMYCR010000006.1 coordinate 17,207,942, forward strand.
TGAGAATTTGTTAACCCGGAATTCGAAAGCTTAGAAATTTAAAGGCTTGGAATTCAAAGTCAAAATACTCTTTTAAGTTTTACTATTCGTCGTCCGCAAAGGGTTAAACGTTTGCATTCGAGAGACGAGTCTGAGGCTGTTCAGTTTCACGCGGAGGATCGATATTTTTCAAGGATTTAGTGGGATTAGTGGAATACAAAGTTTCGTAGATTTTATAGGGAATTGGTAAAACCTTAACCCTTAAATGCTAATTGTTGATCTGTGAGACTGCTAACAATGATTTACTTATTCTCTATATAATTATTGCATCACTGTTTTACTTTCTGCACGATTTACACGATTACACGATGTTCAATTATTAAGGTCGTATCTGGAAAATAGAGATGAATGAGTAACTATTAGTAGTCTTACCTGAGGTAGTTACACCTGTTCCATTCAAATTGCGATAACTCGACTGGGAAATAATCGTACGTCGACTTCTGGGTGCTCGTTGAAAAGGGGAAGCTTTCTTCTACGAGATCAATGTAAAATGAATCGCCAAAAAAATTATTAAGGTCCGCGTAGATTTATTTAAATTTCGCATCCCCTTTAAAGTGAAAAACTACCCTTTCTTTTTCACTCCCCTACTCGATATAAGAAAATTGTCCAAAACGTCTGTATTCACGTATGTTAAAGTAGAGACTCCAAGCTTTAAAATAAGCCAAAGTTGATCATCGTACAACACTTCGTTACTAAGTTACAATGGCTCAAAGATTGGCAATTTTTCCATCGGACTTTTCTCGTCCCTCAATTTTGCTCGCGGCTATATTTGCGTATAAATTTCCCATTAATGCATAAAATTAAACGTTACAAATTCCACGTTGTTCGTTGGAATACTTTTTAAGCGTTCCACGAAAAATATCGAGAGGGAAAGTTACGATAGATAAGGCGGCGCGATCATGTGATGCTTGTGTGCAAAAATTTGTATTGGCTTCCGAAGAATTAAGGCCTCAATTAGATGCGTGACTGAATCGAGGTTTATTTTTATCCTTATCGCGTCGCGTACAAATTCGTAACCGGCTTATCGCGATCGATGTCCATTCGAAACTCGAGTGCACTTCAAATGGTTAATCGTTGATAGCGGCTGTCCAGGTATATCTAATCTATCCGACATCACTTCCTAACGATCATTCGATTTATTTTCGCGCACGCGATCGTTGGAAAATACCACGCGCGAATCTCACAATTGTTTCGAAAATAATTTTATTTACTCACTGCTTGCTACGTTTCGCATAATTTCAAGCTATCTGTTGTGAAATTCGTAAGAAGAGAATATGTACACATATTGATATATATATTGAATCCGAGCAAAAGACTCGAGTAAAGATTTTCAAATTTTAAATGGCGAAGCTTAAAGGGGTTGTAAAGGATTTGACGAGGTTCCTCGTAATTATTTTTACGGAAATTTTCAACGCTCTTTTGTTGTTAAAATTGTTGATTAAAAATGTATTTTAATGCAAATTCGAGGGTAGATCGCGGATTATTTGATTTATTGGCTCATTTAGCATTAGTATTGTATGCTTCTCGTTTATTTGTATGCGTTCAGGATAAATGTTCCAATTACTGTTTGCGTTTCCGTTAACTGACGTTTCAATTATTTTATTTAGCAGCGAAGGAATGTATGAAGAGTTCGCGGATAAGAAAACTTTAGCGCTAAATTTGGACTTCGTTTTTTTCGTAACAATATATAGATGTTTAATATTCGTTTACGTTTAATATTTAAGAATAAATATTAGGACACGAATGAAAGTAAACTAATGCGAGTAATACGCAAAGATATACGAAATAAAGTAAAGTACGCGTTGGAATATTTACGGGGTGAAGCAGATTTTAATTAAGGTCCTCTTCTTTTAATCGTGCTAGGAAAAATACAAGTACGCATAACAATTCCCAATCTAGATACTATAAAAGGGGGTGGCGACTCGTAAATGGTTAAAGGACATTGCTGAAGGAATTCTGGAGTAATATGGCGAAATGTCTCGAATTCCTTCTTCCTCTCTTTGCATATTGTACGCGCTACGCTTATCTTCCACGCGCTTGCGAATGTAATTGCAAGAATTAAATCTTTGCGTACGGTTGACGACAGATAGCTATCCAAGTACTTTTTACTTCTGCGAAAAGGAATAGCACGATATTAGGTGTAGCAATAAGTTATATTTTAAATGAGTTAACGAGTTTGTTTCGTTAAGAATTGAAATAGGCAGCTGCACGTTCCTCCATAGATGACGTAAAGTATTACAGAATGACGACGATTACGCGTAAAATAAAATAAGCGTCCGATATCGTTAAAAATAAATGATGATTCCAAGGAACTAGGTAGATTATTCATTGGTACACCTAATGAAGTGTAACAAACTTATACACGAGTATGTGACTTTTAATCCTTTGACGAGTACCGCCAAAAATTCTTGGACCTAAAGGAGTAATTGCAATTCTTAGACCTAAAGGAAAATTGCAATTCTTGGACCTAAAGGAGTAATTGCAATTATGTACATAATTGGAACTATGCTTTTGCGCTCTATTGATTGCAACGACATTTACAATGTTCCGTTATTACCTTTATTACGTTTCTTCGTCTTCCATATCAATACGTGTAATCAAATATATACATACATATATATAAACAATAGAAACATTTTCATGTCACCAAACAAAATTCTCTATTCGCCGAAGGGTTAAGATACACAAAGTTACAGAGGATTAACCCTTTGCGGCCGATGAATAGTAACACTTGAGAGAGTATTTTGATTTTCAATTCCAAGCCTTTAAACTTTCCAAGCTATTGAATTCCAGACCGTTCCATTCCCAAAACTGTGAAACGTTTATTAACGATATTAATTTAAATTTTCTGCTTCAACATCAACGTGCGTCCACTGAACCTAAAAAAATGATCAGGCGACTATTTGTAGACACTCGTCCGCAAAGGGTTAAGTGTTCATTTATTGGTGCATCTACTCTAATTCGAATTGCAATCGAAACGCGCTAAATTCTAAGTACTGCATCTTAGCAATTTACCCAAAGAACGTCCCGACACTCGTTGCCTGACCCAATAGTATTCCGCGCTTTCTCTTACTCTTTTCCAGCGAGAAGAAAATTCCATCGAGGGAGAACGATCGATGGAAAATTTGCTGGGCGTCGAGGGGAATCATATCGGCGCACTGTGCGTCGAGTATATGAGTGGTTAGGCCAAAATTCATAACTTCTAAGCTACTTAATTTTCGACTTAAGACCCGTAATACTTTCTTAAAAGGAATGAAAGGATGCATTGCTCGCAGCGAAGAAATATACAATTCCATCGAAGACATTAAAGCGACGTTTATTTCTTATTGAATAAAATATTGAAATATTCAGAAATGAGCTATAGGAACGTGTTTTTTCAGTGTCGAAGGCTTTGTATTATTTTGTTTCAAGTATTCCTACATGAATAAAGATTCTAAATTACGTTCGTGTTACACATCATAGTAAGAGAATGCTGACTTTTAGACCTTTTTTTCCATTAAGCGACGCACTATGCGACGGTCATTGGGGGCGTTTAACGCGACGCGGCGTATTTCGAAAAATCGTATAAAAATAAAAAAAAGCGCGAGCAAGTGACGCACGTGAAGCGCGCAAAAAGTCGAACGCATCCGCGGATATACATACGTACATGTAGTAGTTACACGAAACGCGCATGATTCACGTGAAACTTTCGTGGCATCCCTGAGAGGAGCGGAGAGTAGACGACGTGATCGCGATAGGCGATCGTCGATTTCGATAACGGGAATCACTCGACGCTCTGGTGTATCTTTGGTGTCTTCTCCCTCTGTCTATTTGCGATTTCCATTGACCATTTCGCTACCAGCGACCTGGAATCGAATACTAAAAGTTAAGGGCAGCTATAAGCTAAAAGATCAGGGTAGGATTTATTAATAGGTATAAATTATTATTTGGATACTCTATATATAACTATTATTTTGATTCATTTTTTATTTCATAATTCCTTTCGAATTTGAAAGACTTTTTCCGGTTACATCGAATTTTTATCCTAGTCTTTCTTTTTTCACACGACTAAAGTAACTTAAATTTGTAATACTCTATAATTATTTCCATCGATATCTAACGAATCCATAAACGGTAAAATATGGAATGTGAAACATAGTACGTAGTACATACACTTATTGACAAAAGTTAAGAAATATGGTACGTATTTGCGAAGCTTTACGTCGTCGTTCGCTTTTGAAATACATTGATTTCAATTAGAAGTAGAAGCACTTATTATTTATCGATGTATGTAATACTATATTTTTATGCTATTGTAAATTTTAAGCTATGAATCTTGGAAGCGAAAGGATACACAAAAATTCGTGACTACTTTGTTTCTTAACTTTTGTTAGTAAGTGTAAACCTGACACTGATCATTAATCTAGAGCTCGAACAAAAACAATACTCTATATAAACTAATTGTACCTCATATTAATGTAGGAATGGTATCAGAAATTATATTGCGTTATAGAAAAAACATACGTATGCTTTTAATATGTGTCAGTTCAATTTTCGAAGACGTATATAGTGACTATATAACAGTGAAAGGCTTAACCTTACCTGGGGCTACCTAATACTATATATAATTGAACTGATACTTGTCAAAAGCATACGTATGTTTTTTTCTACAACGCAATAAAATTTCTGGTATTATTCGTACGCGAATATTACGATACGATTAGTTAAGTAGAATATCCAAACGTTGTCTCTGTATCGATGAATGCTACCCTAATCTACGCTTTTAATTTTCGGTATCACGGTGCTGGTAGTGAAAGGGTTAATGAGCCAACGTAATACGAAGATCGTAAGAACGATCATCTGGCGAAGTGCAAGCAGATCCAAGGCTGAACGCACGATAATAGCAGGAAAACGAGTACATAATTGCGTTCAAGGAATATTATGTAAGCGTAGACTATGCGTGCACATATGCATAGATATGCATATGCGTGCAATGATTCACACGGAAAATTGTCTATCGACTTTAGAGTCTGTAAAGCTGCGCGCAATATACATATGTATATGCATGATGAAACGATAAGCGTGGTTACGAAGCCACGATTGTTGGTATTTTTAAGATGCTACGATTGGGTGAATACTTTTATAATTGATCGTAGAATTGTTTAAAAGTCTCGAGATATCGCGAAGTTGCTGTTCGTAACCCTTTGCAGATACAGAATAGTAATTTACTTACCCTTTGCAGATACAGAATAGTAATTTACTTTTAATGCTCAGGCCTTTGAGACTGTGAAGACTTGGAAATTTCTAAGGTTCTAGATTTCCAAGCCTTTGGAAATGTTTAATATTGGGTAAGTGCAAAAGTCAAAGGTTCCGATGGATTCTGAAATCCACCTTCGCTTCGAACGATAGAAAGAATTAATTGCTAACTAGAATTGCGTACAAGTTATTGTTGTATGCCAACGCAATCTATAACATTATATTATTTTTAATTAAGACAACGCGGCCTTCTCATCCTCCTTCAAACGACATAATTCAAACTGCAGCCGCAAACATCCCAAAATCCATCCTTTGATGGCTGATGATTTCATCCTCGCTAGTTATCTCCGAACCTCGACCTTGCTACCTAATCCATTACTGACCATTCAACCCAAGCGAATCCCAACCACTCTATTTTTCCGAGTCTGTAAAACTACTAGTTTTCTCTTGAAACGTCAGAACAGTCGAAACCGTCTTAGGACGCGTAACCACGCTTATATTACGCGAATACACTCTGCTATACGTTTAACTTCGTCTTTATTTCGCTCGACGTTGTAACGTATTATATACAATAAACCGACGACCCCAGCGGAATACGTTATAAAAAAATTACGTCCAATTGATCGAATAAATTATTCGGAGCAAGATGACACACGTTGAATCCATTGAAACTTTTACACGCGCCCGGTATTTGTCGGTTAGTATTTTTAATACCTCGAAAGACTCTTGGCCTCTCTAATTCAATCATAAATGTGTTAAAGATTACGGACTACACTGAAGCTCTTTTATCGCGTTGGTAAACTCATCGGCAATTATCATTTCACGCTTCAGCGACTCGGTAGTTTCTAAATTCCGAGTGAATACAATGTAGTAGAATAATAATTGTGCTAATTGTTGCCTCAAGACGTGTCTGATCGGGAGCGTGTAAATATGCGTAGACGATAAGATATCCGTCGGCGGGCATTCGTATCTTCGTTGGGGGGCACGGTGCTGTTCGATTATCGATAGAATCGTTATCGCGTCTCGTGTTATCACGACCCACGAGCCTTCTCTCCATTGAAATCAAATTTGGGTATCCCCAAAATCAAGCCTCGAAACAAAGTTCAATCGAGGAGAGGGTCACATTGGCGGACAAGTGTCTTGAATGATAAATGGCCTTCGTTATTAAAAAGAAGCACGACATTTCCAGGAAACGGTGAATTAAAATTAAATACGCCGATTTATTGGACGCGTATTCGTGTAAACAGGAATACATTAGCGCGATAAGGAAAGAAGGGAATGTTGCTTTATTACCAACTTTTCCTTAATTCGTCCCATTTACGGTATTCACACCCTGGAAACTTCTGATTTCTATTTTTAATATTTTGTTTTACGGAATTGGATAATTGAATTAATATTGGTTAGGGAAATTTTAATTGTCGCAAAATAGAAACGCAAAGTACGAGTTCTCTATGCAAATATAACAGAAGAATTTCCGAGAACGTGGAAGCATTGTGTGCGAAGCGTCGGTGATACGTAGGACGAGTTAATAACGAGGTTCGAATTCATTGAAATGTTTTAACCAATCGAATAAAATTACTTCGCATTTGGATATTCCAAAATTTCCTCTTTCCTTATTATTCGCTTTCATCGGATCTCGATTGTTTCCCGGTAACGGAGTTAATGGGGACCAATTATTTCCAGAATAAAGCGGATGACGCGTTGATTCCACGAGGAATTACCCATCTCTCAAAGCCGCTTATCAGCAGCACGGTGTTACGTGAATCGAACGAATCTCAATGTTATTATACTCGTCGGGGGACGCGTGGCAGGGAAACGGATCGCAGACTTTCTCGAGCTGTGCTCGAGGAAGGAACGTGATTTCTTATCGTCACGAAGATGCGTATGCTTCGACCAGCTGTGTAGTAGTGGAAATATATTGCACGCTTGTCTGACCGGTGCCAAAGTGTCTACCACTGCCTCTGTAACCTTATCATCGACCGATTCTTCGTTATCTCGTGCAATCGCGAATCATTTCTTCTTCTTTATTATATGAAAACGAAGCAAGGTTTCTTCGATCGGATGACGCGTGGCGAATATTGGAATTCTTGGAATCGAAGTAGAGAAAAAGTGTTCAGTTCGGTAGAAAAGAGGAGTATTCGATATTTATTAGAGACGAACATAATTTTCGAAGCTATAGCGTTAGCTATTGGTACAGATACATGTAATGATGTAGAAGTATATACACATGTATTTATATTTTATGGTTTACGTTATGTTACGTTATGGATTGTATTATAGTTTTATATCGGATTAGTTTATTTTATATAATAGAGTAATATATATTTATATTTTGTGGTTTACGTTATGTTATGTTATGGATTGTATATAGTTTTATATTTTGTAGTTTACGTTATGGGTTGTATATATTTTTAATATCGCGTAGCTTACGCATCGTATAATTTATTTAATATGACAGAGTAATATATATTTATATTTCGTAGCCTATGTTATGGATTGTGTATAGTTTTATATCGTACAGTTTATTTCATACAATAGAGAGAGAAGCTGGATTAAGTTACTATTAAGTACGAATTAAGTAGCCAAAATATAGATATGCAAAGAAACGATGATCGACTTCAAAAGAATGCAGCAAGGTTAAATAGTAGACCAAAATCTAAGATCAGGTATTGCAATATTGCAACTCACAAATTTTCACTTTCGAAGCGGTGTCGCTAAATTTTTAATACGCTTCGATCGGATTACATTCGTCTTTCAAGCGTAAGAATTAAAATTTATCTTCGCTTTTTTCCTATTGCTTTCCACTAAACGCGTGGATTCTATGCTCGGCGAAACTGCAGCTGAATTAGCGCGTAAACTCGAAGAGTGTGTAAACTGAAGAATCACCTCTCGACCTCTTTGTAATCATCGATTAAAGCCGCCATGTTGTCGCGAGCTTCCTCGAAGAAATTCTCTTCCATACCTTCGCCCACGTAATGGTGAACGAAGGCTCTTTTCTGGTACATCAAGTCGTATTTACGGGCGAGCATCGACCACGTGTATCTGATCGCGGTGTTGTTGCTAGCCATCACCACTGTCCTCTTCGATTTCGCCAAATCTCCCCCGGGAACCGTCGTCGTGGGCTGATAATTAATTCCCACCTGCAAAACGCGCAACCATTTCGCTTGCAATGAGAAGTCGCAGAAACAGATGTCGCAAAATCGGCTGATTTTAACAGCGAAGCTTAACCCTTTGCGGACGAGTGTCGGAAATAATCGCCCAAGTTCTTCGGTGTTTTGGACATATAATAATTTTTAAAACAAGAAATTCAGCTTAAGATGATCACTAATACGCCGCTGTTAATACGTGGACAAGTATTTCTTTAATAACGTCTTCAAAATATTAATAATCGAACGATAATTCGTTAAACATTATTTTGCTCCGTCCGCAAAGGGTTAAGTTCAACCCTAATTTAACTTCGGTCTAGACGATCAAGATTTATTAACTCTTTAACTCTTACACTTGAGATTCATTAACTTTACTAACCCTCTTAAATCCAAAATCGTTAACTCTTTTTGAATGTTACGTAACTTTGAGACACTTAACCGTGTTTATTTAGATTACTTCGATTTTACATGATAAATTCGCACGTGATTCAGTGGCTACGAAAAGTATACATCCGCGTGTTTATTTTATCATTTAGGTATTGGTTAATTAAGTCTTAACTAAATTAAATTTCCCATCGTTTAATACTAGTATTGTGTGGCTATAGAAATTTGGTGTAGTAGGATTAAAATATAGAGGTTGATTAATATTAGATTTACGGACGTCGATAGCATAATTTCATAGATGTGAAAAAAAGGTGTATTATACGTGAATACTGAAAGTTGAAATGTTGAGGAGGGACTGGATAAATTACGATATATATATTCGTATTATTGCATCGATTAAAGTCAACGTAAAATGCTAAAAAATGATATTTTTTATTTTTGTAACTTTGCGAATGAAATTCGATTTTCGTCAAATTCACGAGTTCCGTAAATCTGGTATTAACCCTTTGCAGACGAGGAAAAGTGATGCTTAATAAATTTGTACTCGGTTACGAGTTCGTTACGGACAGAATTACGAATATTTGCCCAATTATTATTAAACGTGTCTTATTAGCGTCACTGATCCACATTTCTTCCTTCGAAAATCGACGTTTAGACAGGAAATCGAAAATGTTTGGGCGTCTATTTGCCGACACTCGTCCGCAAAGGGTTAAAAAGCGCTTAATTTGAAAGACGTAAAAATGTACTTACTCATACTTCTTGTAGCCACTGTATATACGTACTATTGTACATAGCGAAAGGGTTAAATGTTATACAAAAGATGATGCAAATTTCACGCCTTCTTTCGCGAGACTAAACAACTCCGTAGTTCAATTAAGTTGCGTAAAAAGTCGTAGTTATCTATTCGCGGTTCAACGTTCCGACTAATTTTTCTCGAACCTCAATATAATACGTCAGCAACAATCGAAGGATTCGCTGCATCGTTTGACGACGATCCACCTCCCCGTTTTCATCGCCACTAATTGTTTATTGATAAGCGGAGATGAGAAAAAAAAATAGAGCAAGAAGTACTTTGAACCCGGTCGGACTCCAAGTGACGAAACGGATCGACTTCGTTCCTTTCAGCGACGCGATCGTTTTGTTGACATCATTTGGACTCACATCTCCACGGTAGAGTAAACAGCAGCTCGTGTAAGCTCCTGTGCGTGGATCGCAAGACACCATCTAAAATTCCTCCCAAAATAATAGAGTAATAACCGTGTAATACGCATCGTTGCCGCGTAAAGATATCTCCGTATTCGCAAGGCAAAAATACGTAAGAAATAGAACATGGTAAGAAACGATCGTTCGATTATTTATAGTTTTCTGGTACTCAAATAAAACGTTGCAATGAACGCCATTAGCGGACGATACTTTCGATATAATTGGACGAGACTACTCTAAAGTCCAGTTCTACAAAGGGTTAATTTCATATCTAGAACGAAATACGCGAATACGAATTTGGTTACGTTGAATACATGAATGTAATTAGATTTACGGACATCGATAGTACTATTTCATTGGTTTCTTGGAAAATAAGTATAGCTATTATACATATATGAATGCTAGAAGTTAGCAGAGGAGGAGTGGAATGAATTACGATTGCATCGACCTAAATCATCGTAAACTGATAAAAAAAAAAATAATATTTAGGGTTTCTGTTGCTTCAAGGATAGAATTGCGTAAAGCCATTAAGGACCAACGCGTTTTAAGACGACGTTTCATTCGAAATTTTCTCCAACTAATTTGCATTTCCATATTCCACTTTTTCGCTTTACCAAAAGTTAGATTTATTTAACTTACGATGATATAATATTTATATCATCCATAGACACTCTTTGGGATTTACCAAAAGACAATCCAAAAATTCATGTAATAATATTTTCGTTACTCCTTCCCCTTTCGTATAGATTACGCAGTATCATAAAATTTGAAGAAGTTACGAACAAAAAATGTTGCATTAAAGCAACGTTGGTCCTTATTAAAAAAACGTACGACTCGCACCGTTTTGCCTTACAATCACAGGCTTGCAATCGATTGGAAGACTCGGTAGAAATAATTCACCTGATTGGAAGGATCGAAACAATCGGAGGTGATTTGTTGCGTGGTAATTTCAGAGTGCATGGCTTTTCTGGGTGAAATCAGGGGTGAATACGTAGCTAAGGAAAAGTGGATCCTCGGATAAGGCACCAGATTCGTTTGCAATTCTTCAAGACTCAGATTCACTGCCCCTTCGAATCTCATCGAAGCTGTGATACTCGAAGCCACTTGCGCTTTCACTCGATTCAAGTTGGTGTAAGTCGGATATTCCACGTCTAAATTTCTACGAAAAGAAAACGTCGCGAACGAAGGCGCAAGAGTTTTCAATCGTATTCATTTTTGCTGCTATCGCAGGCCAAGGAGTTAATATATTTATTCATTTTTTAATTTCTCAAGTTTCGTCGCGACTACTGAAAGATGCCACGAACTTTTCGAGCGAGCAAACTGTATTAGATTAAAGGTATTTGAGGCTAGATGTATTAGATATAGTTCAATTAGTATATACCGAGCGCAGATATTGTAAAGAGCTTCGTTATCGAAAAGGAAACAGCAATCCACGTGATCCAAGCAGCCGTGAGTAGAGAAAACTGCGTTATACGGTTCCACGATGACCGTGGAAATATTCGGCGATGGAAAAACGACAAAGTCCAATGTGACTTGCTTCGGATAATCCTGCGACAAGTGTTCCAACAATAGAGCGGCTAAACCGCTTCCCGTTCCGCCGTTTACGGATCTACAAAAAGATTCCAAATACACGAAGCTTTAACTCAGCGTTTCCCAATATGGGGCCAACGTCCCATAGGGGGGCACGTTGATTGTTAAGGGGGGCAATTAGAAAATGGACTCCTCCAGAGTTTAACCCTTTGCGGACGAGTGTCTGCAAATAACTGTCTAATCGTTTCTTGGTTTTCTGGGCGCACGTCGATTTTTAAAGCGAAATATTCAAATTAATATGATTAATGAACGCTTCAAAGTTTTGGGAATCCGATGGCTTTGAATTTGATAGCTAGGAATTTGAAGGTTTGGAACTGAAGGCCAAAACAGTTTCTTAAGTGTTATCATTCCTCGTCCGCAAAGGGTTAAGTTAACCGTATGGCGACTCTCATGGTCAGTCGCTACTCGAGCCGGATAAACGTTAGATTATAGATACGAGATGTGTGTGTTTCCTCAACAATTTCCCAGTGATTTCTTCTTAAAACCTATCATTTAAGTTTCTTCGGTGAACAATTCAATTTTTGAAGATTAAAACGTACGTATATGTTACGTAGGGGGCATACGAATTTTACGAAAGTCTTAGGTGAGGCGTGGCACGAAAAAGTTTGGGAAACACTGCTTTAACTCGTCAAAGTTTCTTCGAATATTTGCGTACCGGAATATAATAAATCCAGCCGGTTTCGAGCAAGTCTCCCAAATCCTGCAGACGCGATGAAGCACAAGATTAATCGCCTCGCTGCCGAGGGAATGATAACCCCTTGCATAGTTGTTGGACGCGTCTTCTTTTCCAGTGATCAATGAATCCGGGCTGAAGAGCTTCTTGTAGGCGCCAGTTCTAATCTCGTCGATCACCGTGGGCTCTAGATCAACGATCAACGTGCGTGGGGTTAGCTTTCTTACCTGCAAATTAATTATTTCCACGCGAGAAGAGATTTTATGGCGGACGATGTTCGCGTTCGATGAAATTTTTAGATGATTACGATAATGAATACGCATGCGACATTGAGAATTAGTTAGGGTAGACGAATTTTATTTCCATGCAAATTTAATATTTATACGGTAAAGGACGGGAGATACACGGAAAACGAACCAACAACGACGCGTGTTAAGTTAAGTTGCATGAATCAATTCGATAAAGTAATAAAAAATATTTTTGATAGTATTGAGAAGTTAATACGTATTTAATAATTAGGCATTTGAAGAGTAGAAGTATTCTCAATGCATGAGTGATGGCAATTTTTATTAACACCAAAATGATATGAGAATGTACAAATATTTGGATACTTTGTATATCTGTAATCATAGTGCAATATATACGAATGATAATGGAAATAGAACAGAATAGAACATAAAATAAGTTAAAAAATAGAACATAAGTTACAAGAAAGACGTCCACGAGTCTTTAACAAATAATAGCCCAGAATATGAGGAAATATATATATATATACTATGTACGTCTGTCGTGGTGAAATGGTTAATTAAAAAGTAACTTCGAATCGTAGTATATTAATTCTCCTACATATCGGATTCATATAAACACAGTTCGATATGTAAGAGCAATTTTGTTCACCGACAATGGTAGGAATCTTTAGGCATTCTTTTAAAATTATTAGAAATCTTTTAATCGCTTATTCGGATATTCTTTTAGAATTATTCGAATTCTTTTAATTGGCCCGCGTGAAGAATTTTTAGATATTCTTTCAGATTTATTGGCGATCTTTTAATTGGCTAACTTGTGTCTCCGAGAAGAATGCGCAAACCGCGGGATCCGTGGGATAATATCCCTGTTGAATGCAACCATTAGGAGAAACTCCGTGTTCCAAGCAGAATAATTCCCAACAAGCGTTCGCTATTTGCGTGCCCGCCTGGCCTATGAAAATTGTTATTATTTCACTTGGTCCGTCCATCCCTTAACCGTACCACAAGTCACGAGTTTCTTATCAATTCGCAAGCGTGGCGAAGCAACGATGAACGCTTCATGGTTCCGATATCGCGTACGTAAAATTGCACCGAGAATTTTGACCATTATTTTACATATTTTTTTCCCCCCTTTTTCTTTTTATTCTTTACGAGTCATGGCGCGTGAAAGTGGCGAATTTGGAGAGTATCGAATTGGGGTGCGTTCATTTATCGAGGAGAGCGTCAAATTTTTTATTCCCATTCGGTGTCATTTATCGGGAAGTTTGATAACCCTTTGTAACGCAGGGCAATTTAACAGTTCTAGAATTTGTTTAATTTTATTTTATTTGCTGATCGCAATAGCATTTTCATTTTACCTTATTTACTAATCAGAATAGAATTTTATTTCATCTTATTTGCCAATCACAATACTATTTTATTATTATTTTTTATTAGTTTACTAATAGTATTCAACGGTGTTGTAATTATTAGTAAATAGTTTATTTACACCGATCGTTCTTTGATTTTATATCGAAACAAATATTACATCATCTTAATTGATTCTAATTTTTTCGCTTTCCAGAAGTAGACAAAATTCTGCGTACAAAGGGTTAAAGGGCAATAAGTCAAAGTAAACGGTGTCAAAGGTTCAGCAGACGTTTATTTCACAACATTACATAGTAACAAAATTTTCCAAACGCTTTTTGTCAACGAATCGGCCACGCAATTGCGGATTAACAACGGCTACGGTTTTAACGTCGATCGTACCTGTACAATTCCATCAAGAAAACATTCATTTATTATTGTACTTAATTATCCCTGCCTATCGACACCCGAATGGCAGTACTTCAATGGGTAAATGAATTTTTACATTTATTTCTCACGCGAAACGCGTCTTACGTACACCACGCGCGTAAATAGAGTAATACGCGTGTTACATCGTATCGTTCCTACGGCTGATATGTAATTTGATCCCTCTGAATAACACCAAACGAACGAGAATAAGTACTTGCTAACACGCGTCAAGTTTGAATACACTTTGCATCTCGTTTCCTTAATCGTACAAAACGTCGATCGTGATAAACTTTAACTCTTCGGGGACTTTCAAATTTGGTCTCCATTGCACTATATCAGCCATTTTTTTCTTTCTTGGGCCACATACCTAGTACGTTATCATATATTACACCTTAATATAATAATATAATAGTTAAAACTCGAAACCTAAGCTCAACTCAAGCGTATACTTAAAAATTAGCGAGATATTTAACGTTGGAGCAAATTTATGCCACAAGTTGAGTATAGCTGCTGTATTTAATAAAGAACCGCGAATTTTTATACAGCCATGGGAAATTGAAATATATACAGGAAACCGTTGAATACGTATAGTACGCGAAAATAATAGGAAATAATCGGAAACAAAGTATACGTTATAATTAGCGCTGTTCAATGCAAGATTAATAAGAGTATTCGGATACTCGGGTAAAGAGAAATTATCCGGATTCCCAGGTATCTTAACACTAGATTTACGGAATCCGTCAATTCGACGGATCCCGAATTTTATCCTTCAAAGGTTACACGAATCGTAAATTGTATTTTTTAACAATTTACGTTTACTTTGATCGATGCAACGATGTAAGAATATACATCGCAATTCATTCCGTCCCTTTCAGACTTTTTGATATAGCTATTTTTCAGGAAACCCGTGAAATTGCACTGTAAATGTCCGTAAATCTAGCAGTTAAACATGGAATCTTTGACAATTTGTACATACAATTGTTTATCCTATTTTCGTTTCGACGATTAGTTGATTATTAACCATCCAGCTACCGATGCTCAAAATGATTAATCGTGTTATTAGCATTTGCGTCGAAATTCACGGATATCTGCTCGATCCTCGGGTATTATTATATTTTTATTATATCTTTCGTACGTCTACGGAACTATCATTTGCATAAAGATCCGCGATCTGGTATTAAATTCGTGCACGACAATTTCGCGAATCATCCCCGACGAGTTGACATGCTACAGCAAGAAACTGAATACTGGAGCAATCAGCGCGTTTGTACTATTGCAGATCCGATTTAATTATCTCCGTACACAGTGTGTTCGATGTTCGATAGTCGACAAAACATTTGGTAATTATTTAGAAAAGGAGAGTGGTCTCACCGATTTCGATCGTTTTCGACTACGTTACAGAAATCAACATTTCAAACGACTTTTCCCTCATACGTATAAACCGCCGCTCGGCCTTAGTTTCCGAGATTTTTCCGAAAAGAAAAAAGAGTTGTTCGAAACGTTGATTTCCGCAACAACCTGTTCAAAAGTCATCAAAATCGGCGAGACCTAAAAGTAATTACCAAACATATTAACACAAAGATCACGCTTACCGCTTTACGTCGAGGTAAAATCGAAAAGTGGCATTTCGAGAGGGGTTAACGGCGGCAAAGGCGCGAGTCTCAAAGAGTGAGCGTTGTCCAATCTGTTCTCATCGTTAAGATTCGCCGACACGGCGTGAAGTTGATCGCTTAATTGTCTAACTTCTTCTTCCTTTGCTTCCAGTTGGGTCAATAAACTTTCGACTAAACAACGCAACTGATAATTCACCGTTTTTAACTCCTCGATAACCGTGCCAGTGTCTTTCGGATGTTTGTACGCTTTGTCCTCGATACCCGGCAGCGAGATTAGAGTCAAAAGGCTGTCTTGCTCCTCGATCGTTCTGTATATGGCTTGCCGCAACGATTCATCGAATTTATCTATCACGAGTTCGGTCGTATCTTTTCCCACTTGCTTCGATGCTTGCTTGCTCAGGATTTCTCGCTGCTGGTTTTCCAAAGTAGCTTTGTACTCTTCGTATTGCGCTTGTTTCATTCTGCAACGAAACGTGAATACGGAATATTATTTAACGTTTACAGTTAACCCTTTCGCTACGTTGCGTAAATTAGATGCGTCCTCGAGATTCTTGGACGAGATTAATCTTTGTCGATTTAAGAATAGGCGCGGGTACACAAATATTCGCACATCTTGTTCAATTAATTAACGTATAATAGATACGAACGAAAATAAAAGTATGTAATATACTGTGCTGCACGAAAATTGTACGTATGCTTCTGGCAAACTCGTGCCTTATCTTCGAGAACGTATATATACGTCTTCAAGAATTACAGCTTTTGTTAAAGCATACGTACATTTTTTATTCTATAACGCAATATAATTTTTAGAATCATTCCGTACGTCGATATCGCGATACAATTAGTTACGTAGAATACCCAAATATTTCTACCTATACGAGTCTTATATTAATAAACGTTGTCATTATCTACGTTTTTAGTTTTTAGTTTCCATGCGCCGATAGCGAAAGGGTTGAAGTTGGAAAATTGTATAAATTCACGTGCATACAGTTCGAAGGATTTGTATCGCAATTTTTGGCAAGAAGAATGAATAGGGATCATTCGTTTCTTAAGATAATAAAAAAAATGGATAATAAGATACATAGAAATATTAGATGCACCAATAAATTATCCACTATTTTGAAACGATTTTTGGTGGATTTGTTTTGTCGAAAATTAATTAATTCCTCTTTCTATTTGCTTCGAGTTCTTTTGTACGTCTCGTACGGAGAACCAGCAATGATTAAAGTATATTTATTTGTACCAAAGAAATAAACAAAGGTAGACATTTGCAAAGCTCATGCGATTGAAGTACGATCAATCTTCTAAAGATTTAGGTTTCTAGGGATATATTTAAAGGTGGGAAACGGTAAGTTACATAAATTAAAAGGGTATATACGTTTTGTTTTTACAAAGATAGACGCAGAGATACGGGCAGTGGGGATATTAAAAGTTGTATAATTAAACAGGGGTACAGGTTTCTAAAGATATATTTAAAGGCAGGGATACTAGATATATTAATAGCGGTATAAAATAAATAGGTATATTAAATAGGAGGGAGAACGGTACAAAGCAAACACGTACGTAAAATATAAGATGATTAAACTATTAAAAGTTCTATAATTAAATAGGTATATAGGTGTTTCTAAGAATATATTTAAAGGGTGGGGATAGTAAATATATTAATAGCGGTACAAAATAAGTACTGTACATTAAATACGAGGGAGAACGATACAAAGTAAAACGGTATATAAGATGTAAGATAACAGTGGTTTAACGGAGTCAAGTTCTTCTTCTGCGGTCTTTGTATTTTAATTCAAGGGGGCAATACTTGCCTAACTACAGCAGCTTGTCTTTTGTGGTAATCACGCTGAAGCGCGAGAGATTCCAAAGTGTTGTACGAATGGAAAGAAGTGATCACAGTGAGCGGTGTTTGACTAGATATATTGGATGCTTTTAAATGAACGAAACTGGATTCTAGTTGAGCGTGTGCTTCTCCTAACAGGCTGGCCACTGTCTCATGGCACTTGGCAGCTTCTTCGAAGTGTCCTTCTTGCAGCAGTGCCTCTGCTCTCCTTTGCCTCTCGTGCGCCTATGGCAGAAAACGATATCGAATGGAAAACGTAATTGAGAGGGAATAAAACGTACGGGTGGTAATCAGAAAAAGAGGCGTAAAAGAAAAAAAAAAAAAGAATGAACATATGACATTCGACCAGTCGAGATACGACGTGGGACTAGCAACAGTCGCGTGTTTTTTTCCCCTTTGCAATGTCAAAGCGAGTTTGGCTCGCGCGAATGAACACTGTACACGACGACGACGGGTACATAAATTACTGACACACGACGCGGGGAAAATTATTAGTCAGCCGTGATAAGAGGCGCAAGAAAATACGCGACGACATTTACCGCGTTCAAGATTGAATTCTCCATGGCTGGAATCAGCTGATCGAATAGCAGAACAAAAACAGAGAGGCAACATGTGGGTTATTTTCTGTTATGGCACGCAGCGATTACGCGTGTACCGATCGAGTAAGAAGCATAATTCGTCTGCGATCGCGATCGATAAAAATGCATCTTGGAAATTTAAACAGTCGCTACAGGGTTGAGCATGTTTTATTCGAATAACGTTTGGACACAGACGAGGTACAGGATAGACTTATAATCTGATGCGTATTTTTGTCGCAGGATTCGAGGTTTCGCTTATTCTATTACCATTCTAGCGTCACTCTCGACGTTACCGATGATTTAACACGGACGACGACTTTAACATTAGTAGCGGTTAGAATTGAAACTAAATTTAGCCATGAAATCGCAGGAGATATATTAGAATTGGCTATTTATAAAACAAACTATAGGATAATTTGCATATTCATGTTGCACTCGTCGAGGGATAGTTGATTCTGTACCTCGTCTGCGTTGGAACATCACCTATAACAAAATTTCTCGGCTTTCAGTGGACCGATTTCGATGATCCTTGGCTTAAATTAAAGGGGAAAGTCCCGAGAATATTATCCTACAGACTTTTGCAAGTAGCATTTGCAGTTCATTTGTTATAAACAAATGCATCGCGCCATGGTAGATTACTCGGAAAGTATCCGAAGAAAAATATTAATTTCTCCGCTCCTAGACGTCCGATTTCAATGCTCCTTGGCTTAGATTAAAGGGAGATGTCCCTGGAATATTATATTGTAGACTTTTGCAACTTGCCCATGCACTTCATTTGTTATAAACAAATATGTATATCGCGTCATGGTAGATTACTCAGAAAGTATCTGGAGAAAAATATTCATTTCTCGGCTCTTAGGCGTTCTATATCAATGCTCCTTGGCTTAAACTAAAGGGGAAGGTCTCAGTAATATTATAGTTTAACGTTTTGCATGTAACCCTTGCAGTTCATTTGTTATAAACAAATAAATATCGCGTCATGGCAGATTACTCAAAAGGTAGCTCAGGAGAAATATTAATTTCTCGGCTCTTAGACGTCCGATTTCAATGCCCCTTGGCTTGAATTAAAGGGAAAGGTCCCAAGAATATTACCCTGTAGCCTTTTGCAACTAGCCCTTGCAGTTCATTTGTTATGAACAAATATATAGATCGCGGCATCGTAGATTACTCAAAAGGTACCCGAGGAAAAATATTAGTTTCTCGGTTCCTAGACGTCCGATTTCAATGAGCCTTGGCTTAAATTAAAGGCAAGAGTCCCAGGAATGTTATCCTCTTACCAATTTACCGATAAACATTGCGGTTAATTTGTTATAAACAAATTTTTCTTAGTTTTTGCAGCTACTCAAAAACTATACTCGGATAGGCTTTAAAAGTATATGGAGAGTATTCCTTGGACTTTTCCCGTTAATTTAAGTCGTGTATGATCCAAATCGGACGTCTAGAAGCCGAAAACTTAGCCTTTTAATCAAAATGGAAAAGCTTTGTTCGGTAACATTTGTCCGAACAATGAATAATTCTTGTTAAAGAAAAAAATTAATTTCTCCGCTTCTAGGCATCGGATTTCGATCATCCACGACTCAAATTAAAGGGAAATGTTCAAGGAATATGATTGATATACTTCTTAATCAATTCCATGCACAATTTTTACGTTATTAATAAAAATAGGAAACATTTGTTTATAACAAAAAAACCACACCGTTTAGCAGCATAAAACCTATCAGGCATTGTAGCTGGAAGTCTCCCCTTTCATTTGAGTGGCGGTTGATCCCAATCAAACGCTTAGAAGCTGAGAATTTAGCATTTTAAGAAAACTGGATAAGTTTTGTCTGATCGCGTGTTGCCCAGGAAATAACCAATTTTGAAACGGCAAAAGTATTAACCAATTCGATGAACTTTTCCGACGCGCCATCTAGCGGTAGAAAGGTGGAACTAAATATAAAATTTCATGAATAATTCTTGTTTAATTAAAAAATTAATTTCTCCGCTTCTAGGCATCGGATCGGGATAAACGACTACTCAAATTAAAGGGAAGACTTCCCGCTACACTATGGAGTAGGTTTCATTCTGATAGGACTTCGGGTTCAAAAGTTATAAGCGTATCTTTCTTTCAATTTGGAATAACATGCAAATTACAAACAGAATCGCTTTAAAACCCACTGCAGCTTATTCCTGGGCTTCTATGCTTTAATTTAAGCTATGGTTGGTTAGTATAGCACGTCTAGAAACAGAGATATAAGCCGAAAAAGAATACAATATTTAAATGCTTATATCTCTGCTTCTAGACGTGCTATACTAACCAACCATAGCTTAAATTAAAGCTTAGAAGCCCAGAAATAAGCTGCAGTGGGTTTTAAAGTGACTCTGTTTGTAATTTGCAAGTTATTCCAAATTAAAAGAAAGAAACGCTTATAACTACTAAAACGGAAGTCCTATCAGAACGAAACGTACTTATATCGTGTAGCGGGAAGTCTCCCCTTTAATTTGAGTAGTCATTTGTCCCAATCTCATGCGTAGAAGCGGAGAAATTAATTTTTTAATTAAACAAGAATTATTCATGAAATTTTAGGTTTAGTTCCACCTTTCTACCGCTAGATGGCGCGTCGGAAAAGTTCATCGAATTGGTTAATACTTTTGCCGCTTCAAAATTGGTTATTTCCCGGGCAACACGCGATCAGACTAAACTTTTCCAGTTTTCTTAAAATGCTAAATTCTCAGCTTCTAGACGTCTGATTGAGATCAACCGCAACTCAAATGAAAGGGGAGACTTCCAGCTACAATGTCTGATAGGTTTTATGCTGCTAAACAGTGTGGTTTTTTTGTTATAAACAAATGCTTTCTATTTTTATTAATAACGTAAAAATTGTGCATGGAATTGATTAGAAAGTATATCAATCATATTCCTTGAACATTTCCCTTTAATTTGAGTCGCGGATGATCGAAATCCGATGCCTAGAAGCGGAGAAATTAATTTTTTTCTTTAACAAGAATTATTCATTGTTCGGACAAATGTTACCGAACAAAGCTTTTCCATTTTGATTAAAAGGCTAATTTTTCGGCTTCTAGACGTCCGATTTGGATCATCCACGACTTAAATTAAAGGGAATAGTCCAAGGAATACTCTCCATATACTTTTAAAGCCTATCCAAATATAGTTTTTGAGTTACTGCGAAAAATAAGAAACATTTGTTTATAACAAATTAACCGCAATGTTTATCGGTAAATTGGTAAGAGGATAACATTCCCGGGACTCTTGCCTTTAATTTAAGCCAAGGCTCATTGAAATCGGACGTCTAGGAACCGAGAAACTAATATTTTTTCTCGGGTACCTTTTGAGTAATCTACGATGCCGCGATCTATATATTTGTTCATAACAAATGAACTGCGAGGGCTAGTTGCAAAAGGCTACAGGGTAATATTCTTGGGACCTTTCCCTTTAATTCAAGCCAAGAGGCATTGAAATCGGACGTCTATGAGCCGAGAAATTAATATTTTTCCTGAGCTACCTTTTGAGTAATCTACCATGACGCAATATATATTTGTTTATAACAAATGAACTGCAAGGGTTACATACAAAACGTTAAATTATAATATTACTGAGACCTTCCCCTTTAATTTAAGCTAAGGAGCATTGATATAGAATGCCTAAGAGCCGAGAAATGAATATTTTTCTCCAGATACTTTCTGAGTAATCTACCATGACGCGATATACATATTTGTTTATAACAAATGAAGTGCATGGGCAAGTTGCAAAAGTCTACAAGATAATATTCCAGGGACATCTCCCTTTAATCTAAGCCAAGGAGCATTGATATCGAACGTCTAGAAGCGGAGAAATTAATATTTTTCTTCGGATACTTTCCGAGTAATCTACCATGGCGCGATGCATTTGTTTATAACAATTGAACTGCAAGGGGCCACTTGCAAAATGCTATAGTATAATATTCTTGGGTTCTTTCCCTTTAATTTGAGCCGCAGTTGACCAAATTCGGACATCTAGATGCCGAGATTTACACATTTTGACATACGGATACGCGAGCATGCGATGACCAGACCCCTCATAATGGTCCGTCATCACATCACACGAATTTGTTTATAATTTACTGACCGTCACTAACATCCGATTAAAACAAACTAACTATTGATCACTGCACCGCGTACTTTCATTTTTGACCGGATAATTAATTTTTAGTGGGTAAATGACTGTAGGTACAATAGAATACTTAATTGCCGATTGCTAGTAACAACAATTTTGTAGATCATTTTTTTCACTGCTATTAGATGGCACTTTTATACAAATCCGTATACATATTTTTCACCAAAAATCCGGATATCCGGATCTCAATTAACTTTATATAATTACGTCTTTAAGCAGTGATAGTATCGCATTTAACAACGTAAACTGCGCTACTTACAATCGTGTACAAATTTATGATCTGCCTTTTTCCCCTGTCTTTAACGAGATATGTTTTGAAAATATTATATGTTACGTATATAATATAAGTCATATGAGATATTTATGCTATTTATACTGCATCTATTATTATATAATTAGTATATAAATTGTGCAATTAACGTCCGTAAACCTAGTGTTAATAACCATCGATCTTATAATAGAAAGCTAATATTATAGTTCAAATTATAATATACGCGTTTGTTGAATCTGTGAAGTAATTCGTAAATCGTTAGCGTGACTCGTTATAGCAGGTCAAAGGGTTAAAGTGACAGTACGTGGTACGTTTACCCTACTTACTTTCATACGTATACTTTCTTTCATACATAACTGCGCATCTTAATTACCATCCCCTATACTAATCCAAAATATTTCCCAAAGAAACTTAAACAACTTTCCTACTCGATCCCTGAAATATCAACTTTTACAAATGCATTTTTAATCGCGCTCTTTCGAAATTTACCTTTTCAATTACCGACCGCGATTCCGCCAAGAAGAAAAACTGCGCGTCAATAGGGTATCGAGAGCAAGTTACCATTTATTAGTTATCGTAACGACGTTTAACGAGTTTTACACGCTACATCAAGAGAACACGATTAGATTCTAAAAACGGCTTTGCAATCGCGGAGCGCTAGCCTTACACGTACACACACGCTATGGAGAAGTCGAAAAGGAATCGAGCGTAGGCGTGGACCCGATGCCTTTATAGGAATACGAGAATCAAACGTGGAAACTTAATTATTCGGACTATCAGCAGCTAGCCGATGCGCGTGTATAAGTGTTGTTAAAGGAGGTTCGTCGAGCGTGTTTCATCTATTAGAAAATAACGTTGACCTCATCTCGTCCGACGGAACACGAAAAATGTGTCCCGGCCTGTTTAAGGAGAACTCGGTCTCTCGCGATCGATCGAAACGCGATCGAGCGTCATCGATCTTGCGGCGAGGTTGGATCAATTATCGCCAGCATTAGTATGTAGCTTGATGCATACGAGATGCGGCTCTGCTTTTTTTTTTCTTTTCTTTTCTTTTCGAGTAAGAAATGTTAAACGGCAAGGTAAATCTTTCGGAACGCAATCTTTCTGCGATCGTAAGTAGTTTACTCGGGTTAAATTGAAATTAAGAATTAATGATTCGATTTTTAAACGATCGATAGAAGGATTATGTTATTCGTAAAAATGAACGCGATACGAGGGGAAGTTTGGTATTTAGTAGAATGTCGCGTATCATTTTAAACGGACGTTACCCGCGTAGCTGAAAGTTTTCTAGTCGCTAATTGATTGAACAAAGTACTTGGAATTTTTGTGAAAGTTTTCGTAACCCATTAACGAGCGCGCCAGATTTAAGTTGAATCTTTAATTCGTCATCGTGACTGAGGACGAATGCCTGATTAGGATGTAATGGCGTATCTAGACATTGTAGAATGACCAGGCGTAATGCATTAACGTGATAATAAACGATGAAATAAAAATAATAATTAGGTGCAATATTCGAATGAATATTTTGTACGCCAGGCGGGGCAAAATTATCGAATGGCTAATTGAAATTTTCTAAGGAACGAAAAGTTGTTATTATGGCAAGGGGTTAAAGAGGTTTTTAACGTTATCGAGGTTGAACTTATGCATCCGTTAATATTTCATACGCAGCAAGTTACTATATTAAAAAAGCGACGAAACTAGGGTAACAAGTATCATTTGAATCCGCGTAGGTGTATCCTTACGAAGTGACAGTGCTCGATCTTCGCTGAATCATTAAAAACGAATCACGAGCCGGGGTGTGACATTAAATCGATTAGCATAAATTTTCATCCGCCAGACGGCGAGCAAATTTGCCCATGCAAATAGACGATCGCGTTCTCTATTTATTTTGATGTTATTTATTTATCCGCGGCCTAGGATGGCTACCAGTTACGCTACGTCTTCCTTATGCTGTTTAACCCGTTGCCCTACTATTACTTTATTACCTACTCAGGCTACCTTGACTACTACTACTATTGACTACCGTTCACTACTATTTTTGCATCATGTCACACACGAATCGTTCGAATATTGTAAGCAAGTTTTCTTGGATAACATCCAATCTTGTAATGCAAAATGAAAATTAACTTTCGAAGTAAATTTTATCCTTAGTAATAGGCATTTTTCTTTAACCTGTGTGATAATTCACAGAACGTGTGCGTAACTCGTCATTGTAAGGCAAAGGGTTAATCGCACCTGTGTTGCTTGTTATACGTTTTACGTTGTTACACCAATACAATTTCTACGTTGATGACGATCGTACCTTTACCGAGAACAAATTAACGTGTGCCGCGATAAGAAAATTCGATAGAATGCTGCATTTTCACGGGGCAACCTTTATCGAGATTTAACCGTACGTATGAACCTCTAATGAACTCGTTAAATATTGTTTCTTTGGATAGTAGGAGAACCATGACAGATCTACGTTTCCTTTGTAAGGTTATTCACAGTCTTGTGAATAATTCACTGGTTACATCTTGTATTAACTTTAACTTTAACTTTAACGTTCTAGATTCACTAAACATTCGTCACTGTTTCACCCCTCCTTTTACTCGTCCAATCCGAGGCAATGTGATCCGTTTTGCCGCGTATGTGTACATCTACTAACAATATTTATCGAAATATTAACTTTTCTTCTCGTATTCCGAGAAGTATTTATTTCGGTATTTCATGTATTTAAGCCTGAAGTTTATCAGTTTTTACGTTAAACGATTTCTGCTCGCTCGCTGCGTGCTCTTTACGTTATCTTCGTTTATACGAAATGGCACTTTTGCCCGTCGAAATAAATGAATAAACGCACTGAAATGTTGAAATAAAATGGTGTTTTGCAATCTTACGCTACGCCTATTTTATGCTAATCGAACGCCGCTGACGATACTAAATTGTAATGACTTGGATAAGAATTGCGTTGCCTATTATAAACGAGAACACCCGTGTACGGCGATACAAAGGCCAAGTGAATTTCTACGGTCCACTGGCTCGAATTAGTGGGATACTCCCGTCTTGTTTCCTCACGGCATCAAGCGAATTAGCGCCCGATTAGTCGAGCGAACCCCATGGGACCCGAAAAAAATTCTCACGGTCTCTCCGGTGCCGCGTATCCAGAGAAGTCGGTGAGAAAGTAAAGAAAAGGAACGCTCGTCGTATTCATCTAAGACGTTTTACGAGAAAGAAACTGTTAACGAAAGATTCACGAGAAATACCGCGGTTTGCGATCTTCTTTGCGATTCCCGTAAAGAATTGCGCCTTCTGCGCGTGCGTCGCGAAAAAGTGCGTAGATTAACGGCGTGCTTTTTTAAAATTTCCTACTCAACTTTGTCGTGCTTCTATTTCAGGATAAGTTTAACCCTTTGCGGACGAGGAATAATAACACTTAAGAAAGTATTCTGGTCTTCGGTTCTAAAGCTTCGAATTCCTAGCTATCAAATTCCCAAAACTTCCAAGCGTTCATTAACAATATTAATCGAAATATTTTGCGTTAAAAATCGACGCGCGGCCAGCAAACCAATAAACGATTAGGCAGTCATTTGCAGACAGACGTCCGCAAAGGGTTAAATGTTACGCAATGGAAGGAGAAGATAAGATTGCGAATAAGGAAAATAGTTTTGCGTAGATTGGAGCAGTGTATTGTATTGCGTTTATTGTAAATGTGTTTATAAGAACAATATTTAACGTTGTTAATTAACGAATGTTACTTACATCAATTATACTGCATTGCGTCTCGTTACAAATTAATAAGATTTAAGCTGATCGTAAATTGTAACAATTATTAGCTTATAAGGATATTCCAACATTTATTGTAACTTGTACCCTATCATAAAGTTTAAATAAATGCTCGATTGAAGATAGTTGCCTGTTTAAACGTTTATTGACCCGTCAAACGATCCCAGAATGACCAGTCCCGATCCTTAAAAGGGAAGT
Organism: Eucera pruinosa; assembly: GCA_028830335.1. Taxonomy (NCBI): domain Eukaryota; kingdom Metazoa; phylum Arthropoda; class Insecta; order Hymenoptera; family Apidae; genus Eucera; species Eucera pruinosa. The sequence continues at coordinate 17,234,654 of JAMYCR010000006.1, forward strand.
ATCGTGGAGGAACTTTAATAAAAAAAGTTCCCAAGCGAGAATCTCTAAAAAATAGCCCCACACCCCACTGAATTACTTATACACAATAAGGATGTTAGATGAAAATTAAACATTCGCAAAATTCGGCAAGTCGGTTTAAAACCCAGCCAAAGATTGAAAATCTCGGCAGTTCCTGGAATTTGACGTCGCTCCTTGGAAGTGCCAAAATTCTTGGAAATGACGTCATCTTGCCATGTTCGCAGGATACCTCCTCGCACCTCATAGTTGCCTAATACAAAGTCGCCAAAATTGGCCGAAATTTTATTCGGAAGCCTGTGAAACTTGGTAGTTCTTGGAAAATGACGTCACTTCTAGGAATCGCTAAAATTCTTGGAAATGACGTCATTTTGCCATGTCACCGGATACCTCCTTGCACCTCATATTCGCCTAATACAAAATCGTCAAATCGGCCGAACGTTTACTCTAAAAGCTGAGAAACTCGATAGTTCTTGGAAAATGACGTCACTTCTATGACGCGCCAAAATTCTTGGAAATGACGTCATCTTGCCATGTTAGCAGATACCTCCTCGCACTTCATATTCGCCTAATACAAAGTCGCGAAATTGACCAAACTTTGATTACAAAATCCGTAAACCTCAGTAGTTCCTGGAAAATGACGTCATTTCTAGGACGCGCCGAAATTCTTGGAAATGACGTCATCTTGCCATGTTAGCAGATACCTCCTCGCAACTCATATTCGCCTAATACAAAATCGTCAAATCGGCCGAAAATTTACTCTAGAAGCCGAGAAACTCGATAGTTCTTGGAAAATGACGTCACTTCTAGGAATCGCTAAAATTCTTGGAAATGACGTCATTTTGCCATGTCACCGGATACCTCCTCGCAACTCATATTCGCCTAATACAAAATCGTCAAATCGGCCGAACGTTTACTCTAAAAGCCGAGAAACTCGATAGTTCTTGGAAAATGACGTCACTTCTAGGAATAGCCAAAATTCTTGGAAATGACGTCATTTTGCCATGTCACCGGATACCTCCTTGCACCTCATATTCGCCTAATACAAAGTCACTAAATAAGCCGAAATTTTACTGGGAAACCTAGGAAACGCGACAGTTCTTGGAAAATGACGTCACTTCTTGGAATCGTCGAAATTCTTGGAAATGACGTCATAGTTCGATACCTTTGGCGACCTCCTGGCATGTTATATTCTCCTGATACAAAGGACCGAAAATTTTTCGAAAATTTGGGCGACATTGTATCAGGCGAATATGAGGTACGAGGAGGTATCCGGCTAACATGCTACGTGACGTCATTTCCAGGAATTTCGGCGATTCCTAGAAGTGACGTCATTTTCCTAGAACTGCCGAGTTTCCTAGGCTTCCCAGCAAAATTTCGGCCAATTTGGCGACTTTGTATTAGGCGAATATGATGTGCGAGGAGGTATCTGCTAACATGGCAAGATGACGTCATTTCCAAGAATTTCGGCGCGTCCTGGAAGTGACGTCATTTTCCAGGAACTGCCGAGGTTTTGGGATTTCGTAGTCAAAGTTTGGTCATTTTGGTGACTTTGTATTAGGCGAATATGAGGTGCGAGGAGGTATCTGCTAACATGGCAAGATGACGTCATTTCCAAGAATTTCGGCGCGTCATAGAAGTGACGTCATTTTCCAAGAACTGCCGAGTTTCACAGGCTTCCCAATAAAATTTCGGCCGATTTGGCGACTTTGTATTAGGCGAATATGAGGTGCGAGGAGGTATCTGCTAACATGGCAAGATGACGTCATTTCCAAGAATTTCGGCGCGTCATAGAAATGACGTCATTTTCCAGGAACTGCCGAGGTTTTCGTATTTCGTAATCAAAGTTTGGTCAATTTGGCGACTTTGTATTAGGCGAATATGAAGTGCGAGGAGGTATCTGCTAACATGGCAAGATGACGTCATTTCCAAGAATTTCGGCGCGTCATAGAAGTGACGTCATTTTCCAAGAACTGCCGAGTTTCACAGGCTTCCCAATAAAATTTCGGCCGATTTGGCGACTTTGTATTAGGCGAATATGAAGTGCGAGGAGGTATCTGCTAACATAGCAAGATGACGTCATTTCCAAGAATTCCGGCGCGTCCTAGAAATGACGTCATTTTCTAAGAACTACCGAGGTTTTCTGATTTTGTAATAACATTACTGCGTTTTTGCGACTTTGTATTAGGCGAATATAAAGTGCGAGGAGGTATCTGCTAACATGACATGATGACGTCATTTCTAAGAATTTCGGCACGTCCAAGAAATTACGTCATTTTCCAAGAACTGCCGAGATCTTTGAACTTGGAAAAGATTTTAAGCTAACGTGACACTTCTGCTGATTCTTACAAGTTTCCTATTTCTATTGTAATTTAATGGTGTTCAGGACCGTTTTTTTAGAGTTTCTCGCTTCGGAACTTTTTCTTATTAAAGTTCCTCCACGGTACTCCTCCTTAAAGGAGAGCGGTTAGGTATTTTGGGATCGTTGGACAGGTGAGTAATTGTTTAAACAATCGATCATTTTCAACTTGGCGTTTATTTGAACTTTATGATACAGTGCAAGTTACAGCAATGCTTACATGTTCTTAGTAACTAATACTTGTTACAATTTAGTAGGAAACTTACTAACTCGTTAACAAAGTAGAATCTAATATAATTTATAAGTGGTGTGTAACTCTGTATTACAATGTTTTTACAAGCTATCACTATACATCCAGTTACGATACATCTTACAACTATAACTTACATAATTCATAATGTAAATGTATTAAATAACGCGTGTTAAACTATTTCTTCGAGTTCTCCTTTGTTCCTCTTGTTCTCGATCAAAAGCTGCCGACCACTTCTCGATCGTTTATTCCAATAGTTTAGGACTGAAGAATATTGTTAATTAATCCTCGCTGTAATTCCTCGTTGAATCGCATAGCTAAAATGGTGATCCAGGAAGCAGCCAAAAAATTGATCTCTCGCCCACTCTCTTGTGCCTTTTATATTGAATATCCTTAAGATCCAATGAACCTGCGCACACGGTTAAGTATATTAATAAATAATTAATTATACGTCGTGGAAGTTGTTTAAGAGACGGAATTCCAAAGGGACGACTAAAATCGTTATATCGCTGCGCGTCAGCGTCTACAAAAATGTCTTGCGAAATTTATATATCTGTAATTACTTATTAGCATACAATAACATATTAAATTCAGAAGGAAGAATATTACCAAGCGAATAAATTAATCGGACAGCTCGCGACGTGTTTCCTCTTCGACTTTCAGCAGACGACTGACGAAGCCCTTATGATTCCTTATCATTTATCATGATTGAACCACGGACCTTTAAGCAAAGTTAGGTTCTGTTAAGAAAGATAAAGGAAACGGAATCTAATGGAAGATGTCTGACTCTCAAGATACAATACATACATACGTGCATATACATACAATAATGTTGATCATGATTTGGATACCTTATTTATTTTATTAAACGTGAATTTATTACATTTATATAAATATATTACATGTATTTTCTTAAACATGAATTTATTACGTTTGTATATATATTACATATATTTTCTTAAACATGAATTTACTATTTAATGACGTGGATCAATAATCCGCAGTTTAATTATGATAAACTTGATTACATTGTCACATTTCCCTTCTCCGCGTACTATATTTTATTTGATATAAATTATATAGTCGTTATAATCGTTTCGTATTCGTCTGCATTTGTTTGATTAGAATTATTGATACGGGAACACAAAATATCGCATCCTACACGAGCTACGTAATCGTATATTATATATAAACAAAGGGAAACTAAAGATAAACATACACTTAGATCATCTAATATGCAATATAAAAGTCACAGAAGCATACGTGTCCCAACGCGTTTATCCATTAGTATAATTAGAATCGTCGATACAAAGACGCGTAATACATCTGTCGCAACTATTACGCAAGCATATATGTACATTATACTTGTAAATAAAAGAAAATTAGAAACAGGCGATATAAATATCGCGCAATTGTTTCAAGCTCAACGCGTTCATTCATTGGTATCGTTACAATTGTCGATACAGAGACATAGGAACGTATCTGACATAATTGTTGCCCAAGCATTTATTAATATTATATACGAACAAAAGAAACTGAAAAATATGCAATGTAAATATCACGCAATTGTTTCAAGCTCAACGCGTTCATTCATTGGTATCGTTACAATTGTCGATACAGAGACATAGGAACGTATCTGACATAATTGTTGCCCAAGCATTTATTAATATTATATACGAACAAAAGAAACTGAAAAATATGCAATGTAAATATCACGCAATTGTTTCATGTCCAACGCGTTCATTCATTAGTATAGGTCCAGTCGTCGATACAAAGACACAGAATTCTTCTATCGTTACTTTGTTACGCAAGCATATATTATACTTTTACACAAAAGGAAATGAAAAATATGCAATGCAAATATTGTACAACTGTTTCGGACCCAACGCCCGTTTATCCATTAGTATAGTTAGAATCATCAATGTAGGAGATATATGTAGAATGTTATCGACAAAAGATGACGAAACGAACTAATAAATTAAGGGTAGCATGAAAAGGTAACAATACACGCATCAGTAATCAATAATAATGATCCATAATAATAAAAATAACAGTCCTATCTTTAAAATCTAATGCATGTATCTCGGAACATAAAAAAGCAAACGATTACTTCCTGTCAGCCAATGTATTTCACATGCGTGTCACGCACAAACGTTCGCTAATATAATACTAAAACAAAAGAAACTGAAAAACACGCGATTCTTATGCGAGTATTCCACAACTGTTTCAAGCCAAACGCGTTTACCCCATTAGTACAGTTATAATTGTCGAATAACGACACGGAACGTATCCGACATAATCCGTTGCACAAGCGTGTTTATTTAATATTATACGCGAACAAAAGGAACCGAGAAACGCGCAATGCGTATGCAAATATTCTACAATTGTTTCGGAGCGAACCCGCGATTTATCCATCGTTATAGTCGGTACACGGCCGATACAGGGACACACGGAGAACGTATCCGTGGCGAGTGTTACGCAAGCGTATAATCCTAGATTACGGCAATTACATTTTTGCCCGCAGTGCACTTCCATCCGAATCATATATGGAGGCGCTACCCTATCGGATAGCCATCGGGCGCGAGCGATCTGGCATGCGCGGCCGTTCTCGTGAATGGGCACGGCTCGTGGACCAAGCGGCGGCCGTATGAATGAAATAGTAAATATAATTGACAGAAGGGCAGGCGTGGGCAGGCCAGTCAGAACAGGCAAGCAGAAACAGGCGGAACGAGGTGCAAGACGGGAACACGACGGCGTTTTATACGCGGCAGGCGTAGGATCGAGGTCATCACCTTTCTATCATCCGAAGAGCCTAGATAGCGCTTTTTTTTTCTCCCTCTCTTCCTTTTTCTTTTTCTTTTCCTTTTTTTTTTTTCTTTACGCCTCACGCGTTTCGACATGTTCACTCGTGCGTATCCTTGATACTCTTTATTCGACGATCGTCACTTTTGTCCGCATCAACCCTTTCAGGGAACGCGTTTGCTTTCTAATTTCGTTTCGGTGCCGATGGAAAGGTTTCGCGGGCATTGCCGCGGAGGATTGTAGCCGTCAAGTAGTTATTAAGATTACGGGAAGACTGTAGGTACTTGTGGAGTATTTAAATATGAAGGGGAAGACGAGTTTTAGACGATGGTGGATCGATGCAGAAGGGTTTCGGGTAAAGTATTAGTTGGATACAATAGTCGACGCTTTCTACGAGTTCAATTATCGGTAAGTTGAATTGCTGTTACGGTAGATATTAGATAAAATGTAATCGGTTGTAGCTTATAAGAAAAGTCACGGATGAAATTGAATTTAAAGTAAGAACCTTAATTTATCGTTAAAATCATAGACAGCGTCGATTCCTGGGTGCTTTACCCTAACTTTAATTGTAACTCTTTGCCTTATAATGACGAGTATGGCTTACGAAGCAGATTACAATAATAATAATAATAATAATAATAATAATAATTGTACGCTTAATAAATAAACCTTTGGTATCTGACACGGTGTCGAGTTGTTTTCCCAACAATCAACAAATTAATAAGCAGACTACGAATGTTTATGCATTTATAGGATACTTAAGAATTAAATGCACAAATGCGAAGAGTACACGAATACATTAAAAAGTATACAAAATATCAAAAGTATAATACACTGCGAAGCGAGCTTTTATTTCACCTCGATTTCGTTAAAACATTGGATTTCCATAAACACCTGCAGTCCGCTAATAAGGCAAGGGTTTAATCTCAATTTTAATCGATACATTAACGTTTACGCGAAGGAAAAGAGTTGCCTTAATCCTCGTATCGCGAACCAAAACGCATATCCTCCCTCTCCTAATTCGATTACTGCCGTACCAAAACGAATCCCACCCATTTTACACCAAAAACGCTCATCAAGATTTCATTACTCGATCACCGTTAGATCATCGTTGAATGTCGCAACGAAGCGAGACGCCGATGTGGGATTAATTAATCAGCGTAACGGAAACGGAAGAAGAAACGAGAGAGAGAGAGAAAGAGAGAGAGATTTCTATTTCTATTAGAGGGCCGAAGAGTTAGAGGTCCGTCTGAGAGTTGTAAGTAGGAATCCCTGTAGGTCTTGGGTACGTGAAAACATTACGCGACGATGAGGACAGATCCGCCCTCGGCCGCGGGTACTGGCTGTTGTGGAGAACGTTGAAGGAGAGCTGCGCCAGTTCTTGGCCGGTCGGTCTGCCTTTTCTCTCTCCTCCCTCCTCCCCCGGGCCCCCTTCCCCAAGGAGTCGTCGAGTGACGACCAAAGACGGTAGGAAGGTACGGTTTCCGGTCGCCCACGCGACAACCTAGCCGGAGCTCTCTCGCGTCAGCCAGCGCCGTTGTGAAAATCCTCTCGATTCAGGTGTCCGGATAGCGCTCGCTGGTAAACCTGGCGCAACACCCTGCAATGGTGGGGCTTTCCACCAACCGGCAAAATGGAGAACGATTTTTACAAATTTCTATTCCAATTGGACTCGTCTCTTGGCACTTTTGCAACCGGAGACGTACGCAGTCCTACGTCATTGAAAAGTCTCGTTAGACGAATACGGTCAACGCAGTCCTACGTCCTTTCAACAGACTTGGCTACACAGACTTTTTGGAAGTTGTACGAAGTATTCGGATGAACGGTTCGCTCCGCTGTTGCCCGTTGCGAAGGTGTTAATAATCCAAAACTGGTTGCATCTTGCGAAGGGAGAAGGCTAAGGTTATGTCATTGATATCGAAGTTGAGTGGTTTGATAGTTTAACGGGTTGAAGGATTGTTGATACGCGTTGGTTGATAGGATAAGGATTTTAGAATTGGGGAAATGTTTGGGAGATTTTTCTATTTCCGAAGGTTAAGGTGTCGAAGGCTTCTTTATCTTATAGAGATTGGTTCGTTATATGGTTGCATCATTGAGAATGATTGAATACTTCTACAGTTCTTTGGATTGCTATGAAGATCTATGGATTGTAAATTATAGGAATATTTTTTAGATCCGTTTGTTCTACAAACGCTGAGGTGCACTTTTAATTCCTGGCTCTAGATGATCCATATCTTACCTAGAATTGTTGGATCCTTTGATTGTTCTCTGAATGACGAGAAAGATTCTTCGACTGCAGATTGTAAAAATATCTTATAGATCCTTTTCGTCTTCGTAGACTGAGATCTTCGTTTAATTCGTGACTCCAGTGATCCTATATATTATGGAGATATATTATTAATATATCGCGTCACGGGGAATTATTAAATCCTCTGATTCTTCCCCGAATTACCACGAAGATTTTTGGACTGCAGATTACAAGGATATTTCGTAGATCCTCTTAATGTTCAAAAGCTGAGGCGCTCTTTAAATTCGTTGTTCCAGTGGTAACATATCTTATTAAAAATTGTTGAATCTTCTGATTCTTCTCCGAATTACCACGAAGATTTTTGGACTGCAGATGACAAGGATATTTCGTAGATCCTTTTATTTTTCAAAGACTAAGATGTTCTCCTAATTCGTGACTACATTGATTCCATATCTTACGGAGATATACGATCAACTCATTGAGGATCAACGTGTTTTGATGCCGCAATTTATTTGCAATTTTTTTCTACCAAATTTACATCGCGAATTCTGTTTTGCATTAATGCACTTGCTAAAAAGTACTCCAAGGATCAGCTTAATAATTATTTCGTTACTATTTCTCCCTCTACATAGGTTGCACAGTTTTATAAAGTTTGTAAAAGTTACAAAGGAAATGTGAATCTTTAACAAGTTAATATATCGCATCGTTGAAAAGTATAACATATTCCCGAATTATCGCCAGAATATTTCTACCACAGATGACAGGAATATTTTGTACCTATTCCAACTTGTATAAAAATGTACAGATCCCGAATTCGTAGCACCATTGATTCTACATCTTCTAGACACGTATATCGTTAATATATTGCGTCGTTAAGAATAATTGAATGCCTGAATAGTTCTCTGAATCGCCACAAAGATTTTTAACTACGCGCATTATGTCTTTTTATTTTTTTTTCAAAAGAGATTTCCTTACTACCCACACGTATGCATGGTAATTAGCTTTCCTTTCATCGGCTCGCTTTCCAATTTGATTACCCAACGACTAATTATTACGTTTGAATGTTATTGGACGGAGGGACGAAAAAGAGAGCGGTAGACTAGGGGTTGATTCGAGTGATTGTGATGGAACGTGCGCCGCGGCCGCGTTGTTGCGCGGCTGGACGCACGATTAATGATACGTTTCATACTCATTTTCGTTCATTGTCGATAACTAATCGATTACGGGGCCGCGCGAGCACACCAGCTCCCCGCGCCATTAGTTAAGATCGGAATAAATTTCGGGTGAAAGTGGTCTAGGGCCCCGAACAAGGGTCGATCGATCCTCTCTGGTGATAAATTTACCTGTCAATTAAGCTTCATTTCAGCTTTCGGCCCGTCTGAGAAAATAGTTCGACACCGTCTTTGCTGACGTCCAGCCGGCGTAATTAAAACCGTGTGTGCCCCGCTGTTCGTTTGTAAACAAATCGATTGACGCAACTCTTCGTTCACCTAGGTATGTATGCCCAATGGTGGAACAAATCCAGAGACATACTTATCAATACTAATACGTATCAATCTCTAAATACCTCCACGCGATATCGAAAGCGTATCAAAATAATTTGTACGCGGTATTGGTAAAATACGTTCGACGTCGTCTCGTGCGGTATCGATCCAACACAATTACGCGGTATTCATGGAGATATCGATAAGACAAAGGAAAGTGTGCGTCGTGTGATGATGAATCTATGGCATGCAGACTGCATACGATTTGCTGGAAGTGTTTAATTAATTTCCGTGGCTAGAATAAAGGAATTTTCTCATTCACAACGATACGAATCTATGAATTAATGTTCGGAAAGATCGGTATAAGTAATAAGTATGATAGAAATTGTATAATCGACAGTAGAGGAATTCCAATTAATATTCGCGTATTCGCAGTTTCAACTTTTCCAAGTCGAAGTTCCTCTTTCTTCTCAAATTATTAAATATTTCAATAGAGAAAGGGGGTAGCATTGAAGCTGTACAAAATTACGAAGACCACGCAGGCAAGATTAACATTGGAACAAATATATATAATGCAATGGAAACAAATCTTTATGCGTTCTCTTAACGGGAAACTTGTAGCAGATTTGCAGAAATATATCTGCACAAATTTATACAATTCTTATAAAGAATTACGAACGAATCATTTTAAATTCAAAGTTGTCGTCGATATTCGTAAATGTATTTCACGAGAAAAGGCACCGAATGAATTTCCCCGTTATTCCTCAGTTACTTAAGAATCGGCGGGAAAACGGTGGAAGCAAAAGACGCGAGAATCGCGCGGATGATTTTTGAAGAATTCCTTGTTGTCGGATCGGTTTGAGAGGCCGCAACACGCGTCTTTCCTCCTCCTTTCTCTTTTCTTCGCTTTCTATTTTCCTCTCTTTCTCTCGGTACTCTATTCCCCTCCCCCAGTGGACGCTGTGTTCCTCTCTGAAAGTCCCTTCGAAGAGGTAGGGCACGCGAATGTGGGAGGGAGAGTTTCCGGTCGCCCACGCGCCTCCGCAACAACCACTTCGCCGAGGTATCAGGGACAAAACACGGGCCGGCGGATGTCTCTTCTCTTCTGCGCAAATGAAGAAGTCGCCTCGCATTCGGCAAATATAATGAAAGACCCCCTTTAAGTTGCCCGTGCATCGCGGAAGCGATCTTCTGTTAGCGTTTCTGCCGCTCCCTGCTTTTACCCCCTTCCTCCTCCAATGTATCCAACTTGTTCGCAAAGTTTCTAACATTTTCCGATCGCATCCGCGTTAACCCTCTCGCTACGAACATGGACGTGCAACGTCTTGAAATGATTGGCAAACTATATTCATTGAAACCCGCTTAAATCTGTATTTATTCCTCGAACGATGAACCAAGATATTCATCATTGTTTTACGCTTCGTGGCTGAACGTTTCTTGTATAGATTTTCACTTTAAAAGCGCGAATCGTTGCAGAAGGCAAAATAGCAAGAAACGTATTACTGTACCGCGGGTTCTTTTTAATGATACGCATCATTTTTATTAATTATATAAAATAGTTTCGCACGCAACCTAGAATTTATGAGTTACTTATGGTAATCCAGTTAAAGTAACTCATTCTGTATATTACGATTTAACCCATTAATGGGTGTTATTAATTTAATTCTGTGTTCTTTGCGTTATTGTTATTAGCAGTTAGTATTTCTATTCTATCTTGCCTTTCACCATTTGCTCTTCTGGTGAACGCACTTCGTATACCATTGAAAGTAAAGCAAATACGATACAGTAAATTCGGTCACTTTTCACCGATAAACCGAACGATCATTTAAGCGTCGCGCATTTCTGTACTATAACCAAAAAACACTCTACTATTCTATTCTATTACTATCTCGACAACAATGTGCTAACATTCCAGCACGTTAATCGTACGCCCAAGAACTTTTTCAAAAACGTGACTATCTGTCCCCATCGTCCCCCTCTCCGATTCGCTGCTGGCAGCGGAAGGGTTAATCGATAGAACGAGGAAAACCGAATAGGGAAAGGAAATAAAGCGAGGAAAAGTCCTGCAAAGGGTACGACTCGCGTCGCGTCGGTAGTATGAAGCAATAGAAAGGTAGCGCCGATTGCTGAGCTTAAAAATAGCAATGACGACTGATCCGTCCACGCGTGCCGATCGGTTCGTATCGGTTTGGACTCGGCTGTCGTAGGCTTCGCTAGAGGCAGGTCAAGGCGCCGCGGGAAACACGCTCGTAAACCACCCCTCGCAAATCGTCGTCGCAAAACCCATTCGAGTTGTACCAGTATCCTTGTTCCCTCGTAGCTCGCTGTTCGATTGAGCGATCACGTTCGATACTCCGCTGTCTTTCTTTCCTTTCTTGGACGTTGCGGCGACCATTCCAGCGTAGATAAGATTTAATTAACTCTAGGATAGGGTGTATATATGTCCGAATTGCTACGAGTGTCCCTCGAATTCGTTTATTTAATAGCAAACTAACGCACGAAGAATTGAAAGTAAAGAAACTTTGGGATACTAAATTTGGACGTGGGTTTACGTAACAACGCGTAGATATATCGTATACTACGATTACGGTTAATATTTGAAACGAAATGTTAGGAGGGTAAATGTGCCATGAGCGATGCAATTATAAAGAATATAGTAAAGTGTTGTAAAGTATATCTGTTGCACAAACCGACGTGCTAATGTATGTAAAACGTGTTTCTATTCAAATGAGAAGTTTTCCAGTGACACTAATGGGGACATTGGACTTTGTTGTACATTTTCAGTTACGTAGCAATTAGTTCGTTATACTCGACGTATACAAAAATGTTCACAAATAAAATAGACGTTGAACAATATTATGCTCCAAACAGGAACAATTTTTGGATTAAATAACATATAAAGTAGTTAAAGTTACGCGATAGGCTGAAAACGACAGTAATTTATCCTACTCTGTTGTTCTCGAAGAAAATACCACAGTTTAACTGCAAATGTGTATAAAATTACTTGCTAACGTAAATCACTCGTGTCTTGCTAATCAGTTGCTAACATAAATTACTTGTAACATCTAAAATAATGAAACGAAGTTGCTTAAAGCGACAGTAATTGGGACACCTACCCTACATCGTATATCGAATTTACTTTGAAATCGTCCACGATGATCGTCGCTTTAATTACACTTTAACAACCCTTTCATTACTATTAGCGCCTATAGGCGTTAAACAAATTATTAAATTAGATATCCACGACTTCTACCAATCAATTTTGGTAATCAAAAACACCATTGGTATCTTGAAACAATTCAAACTCAATAATAGGAAAGAATCGGAAGAAGGATATAAATTTAACGCAACGCAATTCGGTATTCTTTGATTAAAATCCGCCATGGCGAAATGGTTAATTAATTGGAAAGATTCCCAACGTTTCTAAAATAAAGCGCTAACGGTTTGCGCCCGGTTGTTCGCGGTTTCGCAGCCGTTGATGGAAAGCAACAGGCGCAGCCATTTCAGCGCGTATTTTTCACCGCGATGAGCGGGAAATTCTTCGGCCTCGTGGTTGCGACCGATTCCAACGGTACCTCGGTGAACCACTCGAGAGAACGACTTCGGTGTACGCACCACCCACCACGAAGTACCGGAGAAACGAGGATTGTTCGTCCTTCGAGAGGAGAATTCGGCGTTGAACCTCCTTCTCCTCCTCTTACTCGGTCTTCCTTCGCCGCTCTGCGCAGCGCCGTTTTCTTCTTTTCTCGTCCTGGGACCGTCTAACGTGGAAAAAGAACGCCACGGAGGGATTTTTTTAGGGGCGTTCAGGCGACCGTGCGAAATCGACTTCACCGGGATCACCGATAATATTGAATAATGATATGATATAATTTAATAACCGTGCCGCTGGATGATGCTTAATGACGATAATGGCCGAGTATCGCGGCCACCTAAGATCAACAGGCGAGCAGGAATTTACAGGTTGTTCCGTTTAATCGATATTTGTGTGTTTACGCCGCATTTGCCGACACGCTCTTTTTACCTTTAATATTTTCGCGCTCGCAAGGCGAAATGAGGCGAGTCACACTTTGAAAATAATTAGTGTTTACGTCGATAATCCCTTAGGGATATTACTCGAGAAAATTAGGTTCCAATGCGTCGCACGATTTTCTTTGTTTTTAATTAACTCGGTGCTATTTGGCGGATTTAATTCCGAATTACGAGGGCTGCACGATGAGGCTGAATATAAATTTAAACTCTAGTATGCTTCGATAGATGTCGATGCAATTATTTGAAAATTTATTTAATCCTGTAGTATCTTTTCTGTTTGTTCATACTGTGAAGCAATTACTTTATACTTGTTAACACGGCGATGGAAATAAAGAGAAAGTGAAACTGCAGAGTTAGAAATAGAATTCCGAAGACGAGTTAAAAGCGTATACTTGTTTTACGGATTTAGTATTGCTTGCTTTAACTCTTTGATCGTAGCATTTAATCAGCATTTACTATTAAGTTACCGGCGGCTAAGTGAGCTGTAGCTTAGAGCCGCGGTTTTTGGAGAATATTTCATTTTAGCTTCTTCTATTCTCACTACAATTTTAATTAACTCTACGATTAACCACCATAAATCGAATAAATATTCATTTCAATTTCTCAGTTATTAGAATAGATATTAACTTGTTCGGAAAGTACGCAACGATACTTACAAAGCTTTTTGAAGCGCAGCGATTCGGAAAACGTTTCACAATTTTTTATAGCACATTTACAAATTTTAAAACAAAGAAAAGAATCTTGTGCCTCGAATAGTTAAGAAACGCTCAAAGGTAGCATTCGTACAATCACCATTTTGTTGAATAATTTTGCATATACCTAGTATTTGGTTTTTGCCAACTCCACGACTACGTATCGGTAAGTTTCACAACTCCTTTCTCGTTATCGAAATAAAGGCCAAGACTTTTCAACTTTAATAGAACCGAGACTTTAACCTAATACATATTTAGGGGGTAAAGCTAATCTCTATTTAGGATCCACTGCTTAGATCCGGTTGCTAAAAAATATGGATTTGCATAAAAATGCGCAACGGTGACTTACGTCGCCTCGCCTTACAACCGCAGGATTTATCACGCGTACTATCCGTTGCTATTAATTCGAATGAAGATAGTTAACGAGTGGAAGATACCCGATTGGCGACGTCGCGGATAATCCAGGGATTAATCATGGCCTTGGTGGGACATAAAATTTAACTTGATATCGGAACTCGCCGGCCATACGCGTGCTGTTCCACGATTGTGAAGATAAACAATAGATCAGAGATTGGCTCACGGGCATCCAGTGCGGTTATATTAAGTAACCGCAAGACTGGCTCCGTAATCGCGATCGTATCTGGTCATAGGATGTCCCAACTTATAGGCGGGATATCCCAGGAATTTATGTCACGCGTTCCCTTCCCGATGGTCCACGCCTAACTGGCAATTAGGGACGCCTAAGATCAACGGAAACTAAAGGGAGTACTTATCTACGTCTCCGTTATTATTTGCGAATTTAAATGGAATTGACCGTAAACGTTGCGTAATCGGAAAAATTGTACATTTTACGTGGGAGATGAATGGCGAACGGTGAATGAAATTCCAGGGAAACGAAGGAGTTATGCGAGATGCCTTTCGGCGTTTAATTGCGCTAAACGATGTGCTCGTCGAGATCAGCGTAATCGGCGTTGCGACACGGTTGCGATTCACGATCGAGGGATTGACAAATAGGTGAAAAATAGGCGCGCGATTTATAGAAAGAGGAGTCTAATCCTTCTTCGAATTACGGGGAAATAGAAGACTCGTACGAATTCAAATTCAGCATTTTCAATCCCTTGCGATCGAAAGGTAATTCTTAGTCACTAAAATGAATCAGTGTTGAATCCTCGAATGCAAATGGTTAAAAATGTAAATAAATACTGCGACACAGTATCAGACTCTTTTTCATGGCAATACTACAATCTTTTGTCGCATCCAGTGTAAGATAAAGTACTCAACACGCGACGGTAAACCAGTCATCGACACTTTCGACGATTTTAATTATTATTAATAGCTGTACATAGTATGTAGTATATGTGTGTCAATATTTGTATGTAGTACGTAGTATATGCGTATTAATAGCTGTACGTAGTATATCTGTATCAATAGCTGTAACAAGTTGCTGCTATTGTAGATACTAGACAAAATACAACCAGGTGCTGTTTACAAGACAAATCATCGATGGCATTACGTTTAAACTAGAACCAACCTCGCTTACGATTAAAATCGTAGAAAGATTCGACGACTGGATTGCCGTCGATTATTGGGTATTTTATCCTGCTAAGGGCCACTATACCCAAAATATAAATAAACAAATAAACGAATAAACAAAAGATCGCTACAAGTATAGCGTGTCCGCCTTCAGCACGAAGTCAATTATCGCAGGGAGGGGCGAATCCGTTTCCGAAGAGGAACCATGGATATTCGTATATACAAAAGCTCGCGGAGGGAGATGCTTCCCGGATAGAGATTTATATTGGCAGTCGATTAAATTTCTCCGGCCAATTTACATCGACTGGTTTATCCATCGAATCAAGTCGGTCGTAAATAAGTGTACCGTGGTCCGATGCTGCGCCTCGAATATCACCGTTTACGACTGAATCGGCAGAAAAAAGGAACACGCATGGTACACCACCGGAGAACGGTAAGAATGAGAGAAGAAGGGACGGGAGGGATGGCGAGAAAGGGAAAGAAAGAAAGGAGGAGAAGAAACGAAGTGGAATCTGGAAAGCGACGGCGCGCGATGGAAGAGTCGTAATTTCGGCGCAAATCGCGAGGGTGAGGATCCCTCGGATCGCGAAGCGGCCGCGCGGCCGGTGCAAAAACCGAAGAGGAACAGAAGAAACACGGTGGACACAAAATCGTCTTCTGCGGAGTTTCGAGCGCTCGCGACGACGACGACGGCGGCGACGACGACGGCGACGGCAAGGAAAGAGAGAAGACGGCAGGAGGAAAGGGGGTCCGTGTGATGCGGAGGAAAAAATATAAAAAAGAAAAACGACCGGGTAAATAAAGATCGACCCGTCTCCCACGCCCGTGACCATTGTTATTATATATCCCGTGGGGTATTGTTCCCATGGGAAAACTGGACAGGCCCGTTCTACCACCTATAAGACACTCTCCGCCAGCCGAGTGAGAGAATATGCACGCACACACGCTTTTACCTGGGGCCTCGCCAGACTTCAGGTAACACTCTCTTTCTCTCTTCCTGGCAACGCGTATGCGTGTACGTGTGTGTCGTACCGCTCACTTAAACACACACGCATCATACTCTCTCTCTCTCTCCCTCTCTCTTACTCTCTCTGTTACGCTCTGGTGTAACCACACGCACACTCCACCGCAGATTTGAGATATTGTGGGGGGCGTTCACCTCGCATCTCGGTCCTCATGGTTAGCTCTCGTGGACACGCGCACGAAGAAACGGCCGCAGCGTACCTATACACCGTCGGACCAGGTATACGCGTCCGTGTATTTGGCCTCCTCTCTACGTTTCCGTGCAAGGCGTTGCAACGAGTATCCTCGTGGCTGTTACACCGGTGTGAGAGAGCCTACCGCGCGTGCACGTACGATCGTCTTATTCGATCGCACACAGTTAAAGGAGACTACGTAGTACGTACACGGGAGGCATGGTGGTACCTCGTATGGTGGATGCTTGAGGAACAGGGTGCGGCTCAACCCACCTCGCTTGACTTACCTACCCGTATTACTGTCTAGGTATATCCAGGCGCGAGCCACGCACGGCCCAGGATACTATGCCATATTTGCATCCATGATCCAGGACACGTGTGTATCCGCGGGAGCGCGTGTGCGTCCTTTTTTTCCTTTCTCCTTCTTCTTCTTCTTCTTCTTCTTGCTGCTGCTGCTGCTTCCTCCTCGTCTATCTTAGCGGGGACCACATTGCTGCCTTCCACCGATGAACCACCGTGTCGTGATTCTCTCTCCGCTTGTGTCTTCTTCTCTCTATCTTTTCCTTCCCCGTTCACCACTTCTCTCCTTCTTTGCGTTTATTTTTTATCTCCTCTGGTTTTCCCGTCTCTTTCTCAGCGGTGCGTCTCTTCTCTTTCTATTGGCCTCTCCTATCTTCTTCGCCGTATCTTCTCGCGAGTATGCGTGTGCCTCTCGCTCGAAGGGATGCGTATACGCGGAGAAGAGTACTCCTCTTCCTCCGGACGCAACGTCGCGTCGCGTCGCGCCGCGGCCCGTTCCGTAGGACCACGCAGGATTATAAATCCCGGAGGAAGAACGGGGATATCGATACTGGCCGTCGTATGATCGCGGGCCGACCGGATGGACACCTTTTTTCCCCCCCGCCTTTTTTCGCGCGTTAGTTATGGTCAGCCGGACCCCTTCGGATTCTTTCGCTCATATCTTCGCTCGAAATGCGGAGAATTCGACAAACCACGACGACTAAATTCGTGTAGAAATCTTGCTGATACTTCGATAATTATTCTGTGGCAAATACTTTGAATCGTCGTCTATTCGTAGCAATTGGAAAGTTTGCTCGAACGCGAAACGTTTACGTTAAACGTTAAACGATTTACCGGAAGTCGGAAGATTGCGGATTTTTATACGACTTCGTGCGTTTAAAGGCACCCCTAAAGGAATGGAAGTTTAACAGCGTTAAAGCTTAGTAGAATTAAGCTTAATGGAAGTTCCACTCTTCAAATACAACAATTTGTACTTTACTTTGGAGCTTCTGCATATTTTTGCATACTACGCGCACCCTGTAATTTTGTACGCAGTGAAATTTTCTATGAATACGTAAAAATCCCCAATCATGTCATCAGTTTATTCGTATGGCAACGTTAGACTTTTCTCTGATACTGGTTTCGTTATTAACAATACTGGTAATATTATTCATCGACAGCGTAAATTTAACATAGGTATATAAAAGTAGAAGATATATATACTTGCCCTCTACATTAATAAACAACGATGAAAATAAAATTTCAGCCATTAACAATGGTTATCAGTAACCAAAATAAAATTTCAGCCATTCATACTGGTTGTCTAAATGTAACCACAAAAAAATCTAATCATTAATAACGGTTATTCGCGATCAAAATTAGTTAATTAGAAATACTAACTTGTACCGCAACAGTTACGCGCGTCCGATTTGAAGAATTGGCGCCGACGGTATTAACGTAATACCAATTCGAAGAGCGCGCAAAGGAAGTTAAAGAGAAGCTGTCTCGATTACCGCGATAGAAACGAAAGCAGCTCGCGTGACCAAGATCGTAAAAGTTACCGGCAAAGGTGGCTCGATTTCAAAGCGAATGGTGACCCTGATTGGAAAATCGAGAGTGTCACGGATGCGTAATCAATAACGATGGACACGGTAGACAGTCAGGGGTCCGGTAAACGAGTTCGAATACGCAAAAAGAGGATCGGCGAATAGGAGGAGACGCGGAGCAGTGATTAACACCGTGGTCGATCCTGCAACGGCCCGACGAAGATCGATGAGGATCGGAAAGGTGGCCGAGCAGTGTATCACGGTAGCCGGCTCGTTATTCGAATTCCTCGGATTCCCGGCGTCGTCTGGAGCACGGTCGGCACGCAAACTCTTCTCCCGGGTTCGCCGGATCCCCCGTAGTGCCCATCCTCTTCTCTCTAGGCGGACTTACCGAACCGGATGGCACGATCACGAGGTCCAGGACCGCGTAATTAATTGATATAATAATCGTGACGGCCAGTCTTAATTTCATCGAGACGCACACATCGTCCTACTTGCACCGACAACGTCCATTCTCGTGTCCTGCGTCGCGTATTCTTCTCTCATTCGTGTCTTCTCCTTCCCAACGTCAACGAAGAAAGACCGAGACCACGAAGAGGAAGGCGAAGAAGACTCCGACTCTGACGACGAATCATCGACGTCCGCCGGCTCAGTCTCACCAATAAGTCTCTTCAAGGTTGCCATCGTTGGACTACCATAATCCGTCTCGTAGATTATTATCGGCGAGAGAAGAAACTTGCGACATACACCGGTCGCGCTCCCTCTTTCTCTCGGCTTGCTTCTTATTTTTTTTTCTCGTTTCTCGTTCGGGAAAGAGGAGGAGAGAGTACACACGGAATAATAAAGTGGAACTCAAGGGGTGATCATTAAGAGTTGGGCGTTTTGAGAAATTTTTAAAACGCAGCGTTTCGAAATATGCTTTCGGAGTTAGGTGAAAAGTAACACGTGCTAAGGTTAAGGTTATCAAAAGGGATGAAAGGGTTAGGTCTGCTTAAAAATGTCCACTAAAATGTGCCTTTAGTTGAATAGTACGTGTATATAATTAATTTCAATGTGTGGTAGCATGTGGAAATCCGATATTTAGAAATTTTTAAAAGCTCTGCTATTTTTTACTGCAAGTAAAATAATAGTAGCTTACTTTATTCTACGTTAAAGTTGAAGTTTATGCAAAGCTCATCGTATAGGCTTTTTATCATTACCACGGTTTTACAAACACCGAAATGTTTCAACTTTAAATATCTCGAATTATGACGTTGGCGATTAGGCCCTGCTTTCAAAGATCACTTCAATTATTAAGCATGATAATTGCTCGTGCACGTATTACAAAAATGCTTATACAATCTCGGAATCTGTCTAAAATTTGGATAATTAAAACACTTCGTTTTAACTACCAAATTCTTTAACCTAAATTCAAGACTTTAACTATTTCAATTTAAGCATTAAATTCTTCCTCTGCAGTCTTCATACCAAAAATGAACGAACGTATTTCCAATTAACGATGTACTCGGTATGTCAAATAACCTTTAATGCTTTCCCTAAACGTTATTCGAAACGGTACACAAATTTTCGATTAAGAAATAAACGGTATTTCCACGAATAATCGGTACTTCAATTCGCTATTAATCGACCACGGGAGGAACATAAGATCAACAATTAAAATCCATTATTTATGACCTACCAATTAACGCTATTCGAAGCGATTATGTGAAATAAATTTCGACCAGGTCCGCGATTAAGAACAGGAATCGAAAGCTAGCTTATGGCGAGCCGTCGCGTATCTATGTTTGATTTGCGTTTGGCAGCGGAACGTATAATTCGTTATCTTAATTGACCCGATTAGCATATTGTTAGAGTCCTCCTTCTCCACCTCCTCCTCCTCCTCTTCTCGAACGCTTTAGACGCTTGTTGCACGCAATTCCTGCGCGGCTGTGTTACCCGAAGACATCGCGTGCGTGCGTACGCGGGTACGCGGCCACCGAAACACACGGTCGATCTCCCCGGCTACTGGAATTTCGTTTCCAAGCTTCCTGGCCGGTCGATTAATCAAACGGGACGTAACGATCGATGAATATCCATTCGGAAATTAATTTCGTCGGCCGACGCCAATCGATTATACACCGTCGATCCGTCCCGCGCGTTTCTCGCGCTGGCCGAGCGCCGCGCGCCGATTTCAAAATCTTAATAGATCGCCTCTATTCGTTTAATTCGTCTCGTGCCTCTCCGCGCGGTGCTCGTCCATCTTTCTCGGCACGGTGCGCGGCCTCTGTTCCGCTGCAGAGGCCCAGAAGACTTTCACCGCGGCGGCGCTCGGTTGTTCATTCATAAATTGATTATTAAAGGCTCGCCGGGGCCGTTCCAGCGTGAAAGATACGCGCGTGTACACGGTGGCACGAGCTACGTTGTCGTGATCCCCGTCGCTTTTTCACCGCGTTCCCCGTGCTGGTCCGCGGATAAAATAATCAAAGCGTGGCTCGAAGTCGAACGAAGGAATCGGGAACGCGCGCGAGCGCGCGCGCGGCTACGAAAGAAACGAAAAAAGAAGCTTCCGTGATCTCTCCTCTACTGTGCAGCCGGCTATTAATTTGTCCGCTGTAAGGAGCACTTAACTATGCGAACAAGAACCCTTTGCCTCGTTGCTTTTTCATCGCCCGCGTTCCGCCAACGTGTTTTCAGCTTCTTTGCAACGCGCGCGGCCCAGTCGCCGTGTTATTAGTATTAGCCAGAGGAACTCGCATTTTTCCGGCACGAAGCTTGCTATTACGATCGGGTACACGATACAGGGAAAGTTTGGACGAAGTTCGACTCGGTTTGGGCTCGGTTAACCCTTCGATCGCGGGGAGATATTCGTTGTTAGGCGACTGCGAATCTTTATGCAAATTCGTGTTCCTATAAATAGGTTTGAAGAATGTGGGACATGAATTGGTTCACCCTTTAAATGTAAGAATTTATATTGCATTCGCGAGTATTTTGTGCAACTTTGCAGATTTGATTTGCATTCTATACCTTTTTGCACGTTTAAAGTTTCAATAAATACATGGAAATTCGTAGTCTGATAATTAGGAATAGGGGAACGTGGTTTACGCGGGCAAAACCTAATAAAGTTATAACTAGACTGAGGGTGTTTATGCATTTATGGGAAAATCTATGCAAAAAATGCAGGATTCACTTAATATACAGAAGTAAAGCTTACATTAATATATTTAGAGAGTAAAATTAATTTCTATCTAGGCTCCATTCGTCCCTCAATTTGCATAAAAATGTACAGTCTAGCTATTACATAAATTCGTGCCGCCTTTTCAGCATATCATTCAAGTCTGAGAAATACTATAGGGAAACGAAGTCTTTGACTACCGAAAAGAAAAATAGAAGATGATTGATGAAACTTATTTTTGTATTGAATTTAAAAATTATTCGCTATTCTCGAGTGATTCTATTTCATTCGAACTATATGTTCGAAGACTATTCGATCGTCCACGTTTATTTAAATAGCTATCCGAGTAAAAATTTAGTCTCGAATAATTCCTACCTCTGATCCGAATTTCGATAAGAATTTCGATAAAATACTCCAGCAAAAGGACGAGATTATCGATAACTACTGAAGCCTAACTCCGCTATTGCTATTCTCCGAAATCGCGATAGATAAATGAATCACGGGGCGAATATCGCAACGAAAGGGTGAGATTATCGAGTGGAATTCGGATTAATCTAGAACAAGAAGGTTCCACCGTGTCCAATTAGTACTTTGTCATTACTTATCAGCGAGAACTCGTGTCGGTTTCGAATGCGGTGTTGGTTATCGTAGCCCCGAAAAAGTCCTCGCCGAGAGAACCGTGGTCTCCAATTTCGATCGACTTATCCACGGCCGTCGATCTCCCATATTTACGCGCGCCGATCTGTCCAAGATTCAGGATCCTCGGACCGTACGGAGCTTATCACGAGGCAACCGCACCAAGAGGCAAGGGGAATACGCGAGTAAATCCAACGGAGGCGCATAAAGACGCGACGAAATACGAGCGAGAAGGCTTGGTGCCGATACCTCGTCGAAGCGATCCCAGAAGGGATGTAAAGAAGAAGAAGAAGAAGAAGAAGAAGAAGAAGAGGAAGAGCGTGTATCCGGCGAGGAAGGAAAAGAAGAGAACAAGTAAGAAGAAGAAGAAGAAGGCGAAGAAGAGAGAGGAAAAGGAAGACAGCGAGGGAGAGATCTACTGCAAGGGCGCGGCGAGGGTCCGAGATGGAAAAGAAGGAAGAAAAGAGGTGTGGCACGAACCTCTCTCCAGCATTGTCCGCCCGTAGAGCTCGCGCACGCCGGGACTGGTCCACGCAGCATCCGAATCTATCTACATACGGCATACCATACGCGCTCACGCATAGGAAAAGAAGTCTCTCCTGGTTCGCTTGTATCGGTACGCGCGTGCTCTCGCCGCATACGTATTCCCGTGTCTGTGTCGAAATCCGTGTGTCCAAGGTACGGAAAGGTTCCTTCTATCCATACAAGCGTACGCGCAAGCGTGCGTGTAAAAGAGAGGGCGCGTGTGAGAGAGTACCGCGGTTAACTCGACGACCGCAACACAGCCGCACGACAGACCCGACCGGTATTCAAAGTCAGAACTCGCGGGAGGGGAAAAGAGGGATAAAGAAACGAGAGGAGGAAAGAGGGAAAGAGGAAAGAGGAGAGAGGAGAGAGGACCCACAGCCACAGAGAGGGAGTAGGCACGAGCCTAACTGCAACCAGCATCCCACGCGCTTGGACCAACATTTAGTAGCCTATCTCTTTCTTCCCTTCGCTTTTAAGTTTCTTTCGCTTCGCCGGATCGTGGCTCCTCTTTCCTTTTTCCCCTCTCTTTCTTCGTCTCGCGAGAGATCTCCCTTAGACGCGAGGCGCGTACATGACGAGACATACGTACACCGTCCACCATTAGACGGCGAGTACGCTGCTTAAGGATTCGTCTCTTTCTCGTTGCGAGCCGTCTTAGCCGTATCTTCTTTGTCTCTCCCCTTTCGTCTTCGTTTGCTCTTTGTTGGAGCGACGCGTTCGGCTCGGACGACGAGAGAATGATTCTTCTGCTCGTAAAGAGTGGCAGCAACGTTTCCTTACGGGACGCGCTGCTGGTAAAGAAAGTCGAAAATTCGTGTCGAGATTACGTGTTTCGGACCGTTAAGCGACCCCATGCACGTGGACACTCTCTCGCAGCACGCGCTGCTCCGTGTACTATACCCGCGGACGGTATGAAATTAGATACGCGCCGGCTATTAACTAAGTCGGATCGATGTCTTGAGGTTGGATCGCTTTATCCATCCATTCCCCTTCCGTAATTATACTCTTCCCCGTGGTGACGCTTCCAATCTACGTTTCGCTTTTTATAACGTCGAGCTTCGTAATTTGTCGAGCTTCGATGCGTACAACTCTTTAAGTTTAGCAGCGCGATCTTAGCGTGGAATGATCGCTTATAATAGCCGTACTCAATCTCTTTTTCCTCGGCTCTTTGTAACACGTTCGTTGTACGTTACGTTACGATAATGTGAAGAATAAAACTGAAAAAGGTAAATGCAACCAGGGGATCCGTTTAAAATTAGTGCGATGTTCGGTGTTGGGATAAAGTTATGCGACTGCGGGCTGCAAGTTGAGTGCGGCTGCTTTATAAGGTTCGGTCGGTGCGTATGCAATTGCCGCTCGTCAATAGTATAAAAGTTCCCCTCATTATGGGGCATAATCATTGCAAGATACGGGGAAACTTTGTTCGTAAATTTGCAAACGTTTATGCGTTTGTGGGAAATCTAAGATTGCAAAGAAATGCAAAATACGCGCGTAACGTGTAAAGTATACCAAAGTAATCCTAATATAATACTAATGCACTAAAGACGTGCTAATATAGTACTAGTATACCAAAGTAATACTAATATTATTATGTTTATTTGCAATCCATACTTTACAGTCTTATAGCACTCTTGTATCGTACTTTTACTTTTAACTCCAAATCGTAAATCTTAAACCTAAAGCCCTAAATTGTAACTTTAAACTCTACACCCTAAGCCAAAACCTTAACACTCTTTGGTAATTAATTGCAAAGTAATGCTAATATAATATAATATTTGGAAAGTGAAACTCTAATTTCTATTAGGTTTCTACATATATATTCCTTCTTTCCACGTTCTATTAGACCTACTATTATCCTATTTATATTTCTATACTTTTATTATCCCTTCTTTTTAATTTCTCCGATTTCTATACACTCCCGTTTCTTTTATTTCACCAAGAATTTGCATATTACATTAGCCGTACCAAAAATGTTTCATTCCTACTCCGTGGTTCCTTTTTGCCTAACCCGATCCAATTAATTCCAAGGGAACGGTTCTACGAGAGAAACCTGTTTCATTAGTATCAATTGGTCGGAGCAGCCACGATGTATGAATCCTCGTTAGATGAATGGCTGTACAACTATGTCCTTACAAACAAGAAGCCCCTTTTCCTCTGTACGCTCTAAAACGTACATCCTCGACGAACGAGGGACAGTCTCAGCTGTGCTTCTTCCAACATCTTGTCACCGATACGTCAACGCGGCCCGACTTGCGCCACGCGTAATACATCATTCCGGAAAAATAAAATCCGACGCGCTCCGGCTCTCTAAGCCTATACGTTACAGCTTCGTTGTTCCGCCATTGATCCCCGTATCCTTGCCGGGACCGGAGAACGAGTCGAATAACGACGACCATTAATTTTCTCGACGTTATATAGCGGACATCCTCGTACGACCGGCTAGCTTTACAAATGGCGAGTGCTACGGTATGCGCGCGAACGCTGTCTCGAAATTTTCGATCTTCCTTGCCACCCGACCTCCGGAACAATTAGCAGGGTCAATGGAACACAGGCTCCGTGCCTCTCGGATGGGCACACGCATGCGACGATGATCGAGCGACTTTCAAATCTCTGAAGCTAATGCAATTCACCGCTTAATACTCTCAGCGCGGGCTGCAATAACCAAGCTATCGCGGTGTAGAAGTTTCGACCGTTACGCGCGAGGTGGGAATGGCTTTGTAACGAGTCAATAGCTTTACCGGGCACTTGCCCCGCCCGTAGTTCCAGAACTACACGGCTACCGATGGGAATTGAAAGCTTTAGACCAGAGTTGAGGCATGTTTTATTCGAGTAACATCTCGAATAAATTATTCGAATTAAAGTTTATTTGAATAACAGATTGAATATATTACGAGCAAGGTTATTCGAGTAACACCTGGAATTAATATTGAAGGGATGCGAGTCGAATAATTTATTCGAACGAAATATGCTTAGCTTTGGCTTATAGAGGCGAGAAAATTTTGTTACGTTTTCTTGTTTCGAATATGTATCGTTGATATTTCCTCTTCGAATATTAGTCGGATAAAATTGTATTCGAATAATAATTTATTCGAAATGTTATTTGAATAATGTTCAACTCTACTTCAGACTATGTATCGGGTTGGAAAGAAAGTTGATAGCGTTTCTCCCCGAGTGGCGTCGAAAAAATCTATTAGCTTGTAAGTACTAACAGTAAGTGGACGAATAAGTTCATCGCTTAAAAAGATGGAGCTTTCTAGAAGCGTGAAATCTTTACGTTTTCAAATGGATGGCAAAAATTAGTGCAACGAAATGGGCAAATACATAGTAAAATAAAACGATGTACAAATATACGAATTTTATCATTAAGTTTCGTTTAAAAAATGCTACGAACTTTTCGCCCACGTATCGTCGCCTTAACAGCGAGTTAAAAGTTAAACAACATAATCAACGCGAGATTGCGCGTATCCCAAAAAAATAAACTCTCCAAACATCTCCCCGAAGCGAAGAAAATCTTAATTAAAAAGTCAATCGAGCGCGCGTCAAAACGTACGTCTCACTTTCCCACAGAATCGCCGGTGGAAGCGCAGTTTGGTGAAACAAGATCCGGAGTGTAAATCACGCTCGAATCATCCTCTTACGAGATCGCTTTCCCGTATGCTCGAAACTCGAGGAGGCTTACGATTTCGATCGGAACGACGCTGCGACGGAGAATCGAGAGTGTGGTTACAACGTCGAACTCTACGAATTCGTCGTCGTCGACGACGACGGGAACGACCCTCTATTCCCCGTACCCGTGTTGTCCCCGAAAAAAGAGAGCTTGTCGCGGCCCGACGCGATAAGGAACCCAGAAGAACGGCGAGGGCCGGAGGTGGAGGAGGGTATAATGGCCAGAACGAAATCGTATTAGGGCACGAGGGAACGTTCACTCGGCTTTTTATCGAGCCGGATACACCTCGTTTTTGTCCGTTGCTTGCACCAATACACGCTTACGTGATTCCCCGGCAGGGAAAATTAGGTAGGCTCGATTTTTGGTCCGGCCACCCTGCACGCTTACGGTGATTTACAGGCAGTTCGGTAAACTTATTGTTAGAAGATCGTCTAGTAGGCTGTTCGAAGGGAAAAAGACCGTAGAATAGGATGTTTATGAAGTGCTTGGCTCTTCCTTAAACTAGCATTCGGATATTCGGGAGATTTATGGTAAATTCCTCGGTCCCACCGTTCGGTAATTTTTTTTAGAGTTACGCTACTCGGGATTATTTATCGCGTTTACTAGAAAACTACTGAAAATCGTCTAATTTTTAAGCTTCGTGAGTTCGTTAACCCTTTGACGTGAAATTTTTGAAAGACCAAAGTGTTACATAGACGTTTTTATGTACAATTAAATTTGATAGTCTGATGGTATCAATATTAAGGTGTCTCAGAAATTCTCTTCTGAGCGCTTATCTCTTTTAGACAAAATGGCTTTGTGGAATTTATAGAAAATGCAGCGAAGAATTTTTAAAGAAATCAAGAAGAGTTTTGAGACAAGAATAATTCTACATCTTTTAATAAATTTTGTATACTTAATTCTAATGAAAGAAGGAAAGGGAATTCTAACGATAAGACAATCTAATAAAATAATTGTTGAAACGTTGCAGTACATTCATTTTAGATTAATAGGTCACGAAATTAGGTAAGTAGTGTATATTACTATGCTTGAATCTATGACCGGTACGAGATCCCGAGCCTGGCGCGTCAAAGTGTTAAAAATTATCCAAAATTGTCGCGATCTAAACGAGATTGAAGCTTAACGATTCTATTTTTTAACATTTCTGATTTATTAACATTAATAATGGAATACCAACTTCGTCCCAACAACTATAACATTTAACTATCTTTATTCTAAATTAAATTCATCAAGTGCCCAAACGAATGACGGACTCAAAGTATAACTCGAATGTATCTACGAACTACAAATAACGCAATCAATTTTTCTAGAAACACACGGTGGTTCAGGGATCGTTCAACATCTCTGCTGCGGTCGTTAAGCTAAGTTTTTCTTCAGAGACTGCGATCGTATGGAATATCGATTAAAATTGTGGGTTTCGCTTTCTTAGAAGACGATGAGGAGTAGTCGATTATCATAGCGCAAGGTCGATTGCGGCAAAGATATCAATTAAGTAGTTTATCGTGCGCGTTCAATGGAAACTGGAGCACCATGACTTTGATAATAACCCAGATTAAACTATCGAGCACACCCTTCCTGCTAACCGCATAAGTTTAACTCTTCTTCGAATTACGCAGTCCGCAAAGTAAATCTACCAATCGAAGATTTTCAAATTTCGCCGTCAATATCTTTCTTCTTGGCTTTCGTTAACTTAACGTACTTAAATTATACGTGGATCGAGTTAAGGAATTTATGCAAATCTACCGTTCGAAAGTTTCCAAATTTCAATGCCTCGTAACTTTATACCGATACCAATATTATACCACGCTATTGACAGTCGATACCGATCATCGCTCATTGGTACACCTAATATTATAAGACGCACTTTACTTCGATTATCTTTGTACATTTCCATATTCCATGCGTTACGTGCAGTTTTGCATAACTGCATAAAGACCCTCGATCTACCAATCGCACCGAATCACACCTGCCCGTTCAACCACGCCAAGTAAACGGTGAACCGATCAAAGATCGTTGTAACTTTGACGAGGGCTAACTCGATCTGTTAGGCGAACAAATTTAATTTCCAACCGCGACACGAGAGCGCGAAGCCGCTTGCAAACAGTTGCATGGAAATTGCGGATGGAAAACGAGATGAACCGGGAGGCAGGAAAATGAAGACCGGTGTAAAAAACGAAAGAAAAAAGAAAAAGGAAAAAAAAAGGGTCGTACGAGTTTACAGTTGCCATTCCAGACGGGGAGACGACGCCGCCGATAAAGGAAGTCCGAGGACCATTAACGGAGCATGATTAAACGGAACATGTAATGGTGTAATACGCACTACATTAACTCGTGGCGGTATCCCGCAAGAGGTGGTTCAGTTGGATTCCACTGCGGTCGGTCAACGTGGTTTCAAGCGCCTCAATGAACCGGCAGTGAATTAAAACGTTCATTCGCCGTATGTATGTACGATTGACCATGGAATTCGTCACCTCGTGAACGATCGCCCCCTCGATGAGATGCCATTCACGGACGACTCGGTTCGAGCGTACGCGCGCGCGCTTGATACCTTTGAACTTGCACGTCCTTATCGTTAAGGCGCGTTTACACCAAAGGAACGAGAACAGCCGCGGCAAGGGGACCAATAAACCCTGCAATTATCGAACGTAGTTATAGCAGAGCTAATTATACGCGTGTTGTTCTAATTTAGAGAAATTTCCCTATTTGGGGGACTATTTTTTAGCAAGGTAAGGAAAGAACGAGCGTATATCGTATAGAGTAACGAAGCGAGTTATTCGAACGACGTGAAAAGTTGACGGATATTCGAAGGATAATTGAAAGGCTTGAAGTGGAAAAGCTTGGAGATTTAAATCCTTGAAAATTCGAAGACGATTTGGAAATTCGAAGGCATGGGAATTGAAAACCTTCGAAATTCTAATACTTGGGAAACCCAAATACTTGGAAATTCAAAGGGTTGGGAATTCAAAAGCTTGACGACCTAAACACTTAAGAATTCAAAAGCTTGACGACCTAAACACATTAGAATCCATAAGCTTGAAAATAATAAACGCTTGAGAATCCAAAAGCTTGGAAACCTGTACACTTAGGGATCTAAAAGCATGAGTCTAAACGCTTGGGAATCTAAACGCGTGGAAATCGAACAGCTTAGCAACTCGAATACACTAGAATCCAAAACCTTAAAAATTCAAAGCCTCGAAAATTACCAACACAAAACCTCGACTCGCGCTTGTTTGTTATCCGAAAAGAATGAACTACTTATGTACATCGCGAAGACTTTAGTACCGTTCTCCAAGTCCACGGAAACGAATCTAATAGACCGATAAATGAATCCATCGTACAGATTCTTAAGATGCGTTTACACCAAGACCAGCAAGTTCCTTAATTGATGCCCGTTTAGCGTAGACACGCGTGGAAGCAAACTATTCCCCGAGAAAACACGAGAGATCCGAGGTAAGCAACAAGTTCGAAGGAAGTTAGAATTGGAAAGGGTTGAGCAAGAAGGCACGCGTCTGGGCGTTGCGGACAGTAGCTACGTCACTGATCGAGCGTGCACGGGAGCAAAGGAAGATCGTGTGCCGGTAGTAGCTCGGCGCTCTGAATTGAGCAATTTTCTCCTGGCGATATCCGTCACAATATGCTTGATAGGTGAATAGGATCCCGGTCCCGCAGCGCTCACAAATCAATCTTAACGCCGTGAATGTTGCACCGCTTTGTTGTCAATCGCGAAACGCTCAGAATGTCGCGTTCATTGCGGTCGGACACAGTGGTTGTGCGCGCTCGCTGGCTGGCTAGTTCATTTCGCTTCCACGCACACGTGCGGTCCGAACAATAAACGATTGCCTTTCTAAGGTCGCACGGTGCACTGTTAACCGGCACTTTTCTGTCCGCGCCACGGATCTACATAAAACATAATAAGGGTGTAACGCGAGCGTTAGATCGAAGTTATTATTGGAGCACGCTTCGGCGCGCTGCTGCTGCGTTTCAGACAGATCCTGAACACGGGAGTGACATTTGAAAGCTCACCTATGGCGATCATTAGGTGGACCACGGTCTAAGGGTGCGTTTGCACCAGCGAATCGAATGATAAGTCTGTTACCGTTTCGGTAAAATTTGGATTTTCTTTAGGCAGATTTTAGTACAGGGGAACTAATCGAAAGCTAATTCTTTTATCAATTCGGCAAACTTAGGGCTTTTGTTTCGCTTATCGATTACGATTCAAATTTGGAGGCTTGCATACTTTTGACGATCGTTAGGTGGACTCCAATATAATAAGGGTGTTAATCGAAAGCTAATTATTTTATTATTGCGATAAAATTTGGGATCTCTTTCACGTATGAATTATTTGAAAGTTCACCTAAAGCGATCGCTAGGTGAACCCTGATCTAAGGGTGTGTTTATATCAGGAAATTAGAAGCTAATTCGTTTACTATCTCGGCAAAATTGAAGCTTCTTTCGTTGCCTATTGATTGCGGATTGGTGGTGAAAATTTAAAAGCTAACTCACAGACTACTATTAGGTTGTTGCGTATGAAATGTGGCCGGCTTTATGTGGTTTATTTTCTATTCTAAATGACACTGGTTTTATACGAATATAAAGCATGGAACTTTCTGAAATCATCGATTGTTACGTAATAAAACAGTTGATAGCAAAACGAAACGAAGAACTTGTAGAAATCAAATTGGAATGCCCTTTCGATACCCACGAGCTTAAATTATATCATAATTCCCCTTTTGAAAGAGAGGTAGTTTATCAATGACCGATTTAACATTTAGTTCGACAAATTCTATGCCGAAGATACGAATCTCCAAAATGAATCTCGTCTATAGTCTAAAGCAAATGATTGACAGATGTGTTTGCGATGTTTATAAAAACGTGCAACTTACTACATACAAATTAGAACAACATCTGTTAATTAATCAACGTATAGAAAACATTAAGCTACGTAAAATCAGTCGTTTGATACGCAACAACCTGATACGTTGGTATCTCCGTAACGTTGCAAACGTATACGCGTATGATCCGAGAAGAAAATCGAGTCGAATATAGTTTCTCTAACTCTACGTTCACGTTTGGTTCGGTGTAAACGCAGCCTAAGCGTGCACCTACCGAACCTGGCAACCGAGCGCGCTTTTATCCTACGGTTGTGTATTTTTTTTTTCTTTTTTTTTCTTTACCGGTACCAGTGTTACGTATGTTTATTGCGGCATTAACCAGGCGATTCATAAAACCGATCATCTAGACTGGTAGGAACCGAGGACGAAAGGGTAAAGTGGCGCGAGCGTGGAATTTACGCGAAGGAAATGCCTTGTAATAAAACGCGATGTCACGTGACGGCGCGGCGCGGTGTGTAAGTCTCTTGGCGAGTGCTCCAGGAAATTCGCGCTGCTCGCTGAGAGAAGAATAGAGTGAATAACTGACGAAGGAACTGCAGTCAGTATTCAACGTCAGTCGAGTTTTATAGCAACTCTCGTTTTATAGCAATGTGTACACCTATACCTTCGTACAGTAATTCACAAATACAATACAGGCCGATACAAAAATCACGCGGCCTTAAATTTAGCGTTGAAATAATTTTGGAAAGCAACGAGACGCGAGACGCTCGAAAGTCCGATTCGTAAAACGTTAATCGTTGGATCGCGGTCTTTTTATGCTACTTTTTAAAACTACAGAAACGGAACTTAAACGGAGGGTTGCTCTGCCGGCAAAATATTAGATAGAATAATTGATTCGTTCGCGTTTCGTTGAAAGAACGTCTAATTAACTAGTCGAGTACTTAAATTGAGTTACACGAAGCCAAAGAGAAGAGGAGGATTATTCACCGTGGTCACACACCAATTTTATTCTAGTAAATCTAATTCTCAGTCCTGCTTGGATGGCGACGATGTTACTTCGTCGAATCTCACGGTTAAACTGCGTATCGATTGTGTATTTACCGAGTCTTTCACCTTTACGCTCTGTGTTATTGTATGCGAGAGTTCGCCAAAATTTACGATTAAGATACGAAAATGATTACAGACCTACCAAACAGCGTTTTCAACGTGATTACGCATCGCAAAGAGTTAATTATTTTGAGCAGCGTGCAAAAATAAAGTTCTTTTCGGTTCCTTACTATATATTAACACTAACCGTACCACGCCTGATTAAATGACACATTTTTTACATATTTGATTAAAGATTTTATATTCATTTAACTTTACGACAATTCTTATATTGTCGAATTAATCAGTTTCTCACATTTGGTTTTCTTTTTGTTCTTTTTTCACTCGGAAAGATTTATCGAATAGGTACATATATGCAAAATGCCGGTACGATTAGTGTTAGATGGGAACATTTTGTGCACCGTGCAATTTATTGAACCTTTAACTTTAACCCTTTAACTAAGTCGCCGAAATCAGCTAGCTTCGAAGGGTGCGGAGCGATATTGAATTTTTAAATAATACTCGTTTTCTTGCTGTAATTCGGAGACTAATTATTTCCCCAAAAATTCATAACCAATGTTAACCCTTTGCATTAGAGAGGCGACGTTAAGTCGCCAAAATAAACCAGCTTTAAAAGCTTTCAAGCGCAAAGAATTAAAGAATGTACAATTATCGTGTTATTACCTTCTTTTACGCTATCTTTTCAAAATGTCCCCAATGCCATTTTTTTTCTACCCTCGTAACATTTTTCCTAACAAAGCCAAGAACGCAAATGGAAACTTTTGGTACACCTAAATACATGAGTCTTAAGCTGTTCTAAGTGGCTCGGAATAGGAAAGCAATGCTGCAATCACTCGATCAACGCTAAATAATGAATGCGTAGAATCACGAAGCAATAAAGAGTGACTCTGAAGATGGCAGAGTGCGGTTGCAGCGGATGTAATTGAGAAAACAGACGGTTCCCATGGAGAGAGGAAGCCTGGGCAAAAGGAGCAGCGAGGCGATTAGAATTACAGGCTTAATCCTGAACGATCTGCAAGCCTGTCGCCGAATACGGTAGGAGGTGAATAAGACGGGTATACACATTCGTCACTCAGCAAGCGTCCCGTGGTATAACTCGTAGGCCCGACCCTCTCGGTCCCTCCCAAGTCTCCGGTCTCCCTTCCCGGCTTCGAATCGAGCACGGAAGCCCAAATAAGGGGAAATGTACAGCGAATTAAGCTTCCCCTCCTCTCTGTTTCGCCTCGGTAGAGGCGCCGGCTTCAGCCTCGGTCACGGGGCGCCCCACAACTGGCAGAAATTGATCTTCCAGATAGGCGGAAATTAGGCACAGCCATTCACCGGCTCTCAATTATATTCGCATTACAATGAATGCTGTTAGAAAATAGAAGACATACGTACGTGAAGGAAAAATGCGGATTTGCTATGACTAGCAGATGTTGCCGTTTAAATAGTAATTCCAGTTCAAGTTAAGTTATATATTAACTTTTTACTATCGAAATTTTGTATACGTTTTTGGAGACAAAAATTGTAACCTATTACATTAACTGAATGAAAACCTTTAATGAAAAGGAGAAATTATCTCTGTTAGCAAGACCCGATTGGTTTCCTATTTCATTGAAAATACTGCCTCATTTTGGGAAACGAAACTTTTCAGTATAAAATTGAAGCTTGGAATTACCTATATTAATCGCGATTTTGTTGTGTCTCTTTCTAAATTAAGGATTCTTTTGAAAAGAAGAAACTGCTATTGTATCGAAACCGCCTAAAAATCGTAGCAGAGTTAATAATTGATAGATTGCGGATCTTTACGTACATTCATGATATTCTAAACACAATTGAAGGAATGAAGTGTAAGCAAAAATTTGTTTCACCATCTATGCATTTTAAAACGCGATCTACTTTCCGCAGTCTAACAATTACGACGTAATTACTTGATACGAGTACATTGATACTGCTATAGGATTAAATACTAGAATATCAAACGAATAAACTGAAATTGTTGAAGCACAGCAACATAAATATGTGACTTGTAAGTTATGTAGTATTATATAGCATTAATAAAATTCGTTCAATAAACAATTTAGTAAAATCTTAAATCCAAGAATTTAGTAAAATCACATTTTATATACATACCATTATAAAATTGACGTACAGAATCGTTTAAATATTTATGTTGCGTGATAGTACGTAAAACTAAGGGTGAAAAATATCGATATTACGAATATCGATATTGTTACTCGATATCGATACTTGAGCTACCGATACATGTCGATACTTTGTATCGATACTTTCGAGATACACTGCTCATGCGTATTAAATATCCAAACAGATACGATATCAATATCTTTTGTAATAATTGTATTTTAAGCTACGTTATCATTGAAGCAACAATGAGAAACAATTTGTTGCCTCTAGTTGCCAAACGTTCCAAAATGTTTCCAACTAACGGCAATTTACAAGAACATGTCGGCCATATTGAAACAAAGTATTGTCAACAAAAACAAAGCAACAGTTTTCGAAGAAGCATAAAACTTCGATAAACTGTTACTCATCGTTGCTTCAATGATCACGCAGCATTATTCTGTACATTTGCACATATTCCGTGTGCATCGTGTATCCCGTTTATGCATTGAATTTGTCTATAAACGCGTAAACATTAAACGCATCGGCAGTGTGCTCGCCGTAATAAACGTATCGAGTGGCAGTTTTTAAGAATACCATATGATTTACATACCGAGTGACTCAGAATGAAATTGGCCGGTAAATAAGGATCGATGAATCGGCGGAGGATCGAAGAAAAACCGATGGCGCGAGATCGAGGGAAAAAAGGGGCGCCCACGCGGAGAGTGATCGGTCGAAGATCTCGGCGATCTCTCGAAACAGCCTGGTGTCTCGAATGCTCTTCGATGGGAGGAGCTCGCTCGGTCGCGGATTTTAATGGCGGATTTTTGCGACTCGCCAATCGCACACAAACACGAGACACCGTCCTCCGTTTCCCGCTCCGTGATTCAACGATTCGACGATTTCACCGCGAAGAGAGGAGAGATATACATCGTGGCGAGTTACGTGATTTGATTTGAGGAGAGCTCCTCTAAGCGAGCGCGCGTGGGACACGCGCTCTGCCTTGTCGCGTGCCTCGCCACGTTCGCGGCGGTTCTCAACTCGCGTCTCGATTACTCGATCCTTCGATTAATCGCGAGACCTGCGCGGGAAACCTGCGCGCCAAACTAACCGCCATTAGTCTGCGATAGTTTGTGCGAAGTTTCGGCGGGAGCTCGTTGTTCTTACCTTCTATTGTTGTACATGTAACAGGTATATTGTTAGTCGTTGATATTTAGGCGAATCTTTAACGCTAGATTTGCGAGCTTCGATTAGGTATACGATTCAATGGGTTTCCTGAGAAATAGACGTATTATATTCAGACGCACGAAATGGATGAGTCGGGGAAAGGGTGGAATATCATTGCATCATTAAGAGGCAAAGTAAAGTGGTAAATATTATATTCGGGATTTCTGTAACTTTAAACGTCAAATTTGATGTCTGTCAAATTGACGGATTCCGTAAAGCTAGCGTTAACGAACGCGGGAAAATATTAGGATTGAAAACTAGACCTAAAACTGCACAAGTCTAACCTCCAACATTAGCCTAAAGCCACATGAACGTTTTTTTTTTCTTTTTCTTATTGGATCGAAGATACGACATTACTTATGGGATCAACAATGAAATTGCCACTTTAATTAACAAATGAAAGGCAGAGTTGTTTTATCTCGACACTTTGTTTCTTTACTAATTGTATAAACGGCGATTAGGCTAGATGTTTGGTCAGTGAACGCGTTAAATTAATCGTAAATAAGAATCGAGTTAACAATGGATGAATCAATCAATAGCTTGATAATTAACCCTTTAGTCACGGACGACGTATATATACGTCCTCAAGAATTGCGTCTTTATTTATTAAGAGTATCCATATTGTTTCTCTGCTTTTACTCGTACAATAATATTAATCCAAAATCGCTGGCATAACGCATCCAAATGTTTGTATCGATAAAAATTGTTCCAATCATTTATGCTTCTAACTTTCGCTTCCAAGAAAGGGTTAATATGTGTGTTTCATTTTGTAGGTTACCGACTTGAAGCTCGTTGAAGAAGCAGAGTGTCAACGGGAAGAGAAACGGGAGATTTTCTATGGAGTTTGATACGTAATACGAGAGTTCTCCGACCATTTCGACACTCGAATGATATCATCGCCGGCGGGAGCGGATTCAGTCATTTGTGGCAACTCTCGTTCATCTCGCGGCACGGTAAGTACTCCGTACAACTTGCAAATCATCTAGCGTTATGACATTTGAAAATAATCGAGTATTACCTCGTAACGCGAAGCGTATTTCTCTACGTCGCCTCGAATATAAAGTTAATCTTGAACGAATGATTTCACGATGATGTAATCGCTGCCTTTTCATTGAAAAATCTCAAGCGACTGTGTAATAGCGGCGTAATCGATGTTGAATTAGAAAATTATGAATGGCAACGTGTATACTTCTGACCATATGTCATCGGATGTTTGTTACTTTTCAACGGAACGCTCGTTCGATCGAATTGTTAGTAGCATCTTAAAAAATAATAAGATTTAATGCAATTTCTGACTTAAATAACTATTAATCGATATAGTAACTCAATTTCTACAAGTTAATTGGTATAAATTAGATCGCGAATCTTTATGCAAATTCGCATCTTCGCGATTTCTATTACAAATTACGAATGGATCGCTTTAACCACTTTGATAAATTCCATCGTTGAAGTAGCCTTTTTTTTAACGACGTTACGAATAAAAGCGTAGAATTATTTTCCTCTTCATCCCTGATTACGTTACCATTAGTAACTATCCGAAGCGGTCGAATGCTTTTGCGACCAACTATACACGCGGAACCGGATATCTAAATGTTTACCGGCACGCTATTCCCATATTAATAAAAACTGTGCTGAGTTACGGTTAACAAGACGCTTTTAGTTAGGGTAGCATTGCGAAAGGGTTGACTTTGAATCAATTAGGAGCAAGTTTACCAAGCTATTATAATAAAAGTTGGTCCGCGACACAAGAGAATTGTCCTATCGAGGTTATAAAGTAGCCGCGGCTACTACGTGCGGCGTGTAGAAACTAATAGCGTAGGAATGGAGATAGCGTAGGTACTCGGATGCCTACCGTCGGAGAACAAGGAGAAAGGTACGCGGATAAATTGCCTATGCCGTTTACAGCCGAGTCGGGCTTCAGAACAGCCTAATTACCGCGTTTACGCACTGCGTAACCTGCACCGAGTATCGCTCGATCGCTCCGACAAATTGGACACGCGTGATGTTTTCATTTTCGTGGAACGAAACAGGAACTGGTGGCAACGTTTCTCCGCTCGATTAGTTCGAATTTCACGGAAAATTTCGGGACAACGTAATTAATATTAATAGACTCGATTAGAGTATTAGGGAATAAGAAAGGTTCGGAGTAATGCTAGGAGACTCGAATCGAAATCAATACGATTGAAATATTAGACGATGGAAAGTTTTATAGAGAAATTTGGAGACTCGAATTGAAATTAATACGATTAGAATATTAGCAAACGGAAAGATTTGGAAAAGACTTGGGAGACTCAAATGGAGATCAATACGATTAGAATGTTAGATAATAGAAAGATTTGGAATGAAACATGGGAGACTCGAATTGAAATTAATGTAATTGAAATGATACAGAATGGAAAGATTCGGAAAAGATTTGAAAGACTTTAGAAAAGAACATTTAAGTTAGCAGATTGCTTCTATTATAATCGTAAAAATACCTATAAAGATATAAGCATAGTCACCTGATAATTTCAATACAAAGATGATCGTTTGGAATTTTTTAAAATTCGCCTTTATGGTCGAAAAATCTACAAAAATTCTCAAATGTATACCTCATTGAATACAGTATCTCCAATTTTTTTCGCAACTTTTTGAACGATAGATCAAAGAAAATGGAGTCTAATCTCTACAGCTACCCCTGTAACAAACACCTGACGTTAAAACTAACCAGACAAGGTTTTATTTGGGAGATCTATCTATTGGTAGTACTTTTGCAATGCACATTCCTTTCGATATAAAATTCAACTCGAGTTTATCAGATGACGTAATAGTTTCGTATGAGAATAATAGTCTGATCGAACGAACTGTGGATTTTCACGCGTTTATGGGAAATTTTAATTTGGCAAAAAGTATTTTTACGTGTCGTAACAAATTTAGGGTGAAAGAGATCTTCGCCGAAGTCTCATTCCTTTATTTATGTTTGCAAAAGTACGAATTTGCATTAAAAGAAAAAAAAAACCCGTAGCCTTCTTATTAATAAAAGTCTCGGTGCGAAGACGTACCATTGCGAGTATTCTGAAAATGTAAATGCAACAATTGAGACACGGGCTAACAATTGAGTCCAATTTGTACGAGTGGTCCGCTGACGATGTTGACCACGTAGACGCGGTGGACGCGCACGGAATTTTCGCAAGATCTTGAATTAATATAGGTTAGTGATGCGTAATTAGAGATAGTCGACTGATCGTTCGCAGCCGCGGCGAGACGTAATGTCATAAATTATATTCAATAGCCTAACTGGTGCGTTAACTGGCCGCGTAACGTTTCGGTTTACTTATCAGGAAGCGATTAACCACGCCGTGCTCGGGTTATAAATATTCACGGTTACGAAAGCGTGCGTGTAAAAACAGCACCGAAAGGAAAATCCGCAGTTACACCCGACAGATTTGCCGTACACCATTTTCCTCGCGATCCTATTCCCGCTTTGATCGCCAACAGTTTTATCTTTAACCGTGTCTCATACCGTAACAAATACAAATAGACGCTGCCGACGCGAAATCGAAACTTATCCCGGATATTTATTTATTTATTAAGCGACAAGGCGCATTTCGAGAAAAAGAAAAACGACAACTCGCACGCATACGAAAGAAGTAAAAAAAAGAAAGTGGTATAAAGTTTAAGACCGCTATACACTAGTTAGATAGTAAGTATCTGGGTAATTGAGACTTGAGAATATTAACGTTACTGGCAAACAGATTTGTATGGTCGCGGTAGTTATTAACGAGCAGGAAAATTTTATCGACGGGGTTAATATTATTTAAATCGAACGAATCGAGCGGAGGTCTAAATAATAGACGGGATTATATGATATTCAATAGTGATTAAACTATCGTGGATTTGTTTAGAAGATAACTCGAACCACAAAGAATTAAAATAAATTCAATACGAGTATTTAAACAACGCTTCATACTCGCACACGTCAAAAAAAGTTTGGAATATTATTTTTATTAGCCAAAATATTAGCCGTACTTGTTTAACCCTTTTACAGAGTAATAAACTTCCGTATTTTAATTACCGATTACAAATTATTCAATTAATACAAGTTATTCGCAGATAATACATCTCAAGAGTTATGTTATGTGTTACAATTTAAGATTTCATATTCGTAATGCTACATATATTCCAAACCCTCATGAGACGTAATAATATTTCAAACTTTTCGCGAGTTGTTTAGAATCCCTCGATTGTATCGTAAAAATCTTTACCTCGAGTATATCCTAAATAAATTTAGATTTGCCAAAGAAAACTTCCTCGCCAAAGGGATATTAAACTGTTGATTGGAATTCAAGAAGGAAATATTCCCTTTTAAGTTTCTCACGGAAATTTTTCCATTGAGGCCGCGTAAATGTCAACTGAATGAAATAGCATAACGCCAGGGCTCGGAATCCGGACGACGACGGAGTTTCCAAGCACTCGACGCGCCGGATTCAACTCCGAGAACGAATTCAAAGTGATTTCGAAACGTTTCGTCGTAAACGTCGCGTCGCCTCGTCCGCGCTACTACCGTTCGACACTCCCAGTTTCTAATCTCGCCTAATCTTTAGACATCTACCTGCATGCACGCGCCTTCGATCGATCCGACTGAGACGAATCGATTCGACGTGTGCGCCATTAGCTCTGTTCTTCAACGCGACAGGGAGAATGTACCGAGGATGGGTTACGCATTGCGCATAACTTTCCGCGTCAATTAAACGTTTTGCGCGGTCTCAAATGATTAACGAAGCGGCTTTATCCTGTTGCCTTTCGATCTTCTCGGCTATTCGGTGCAATAAATTCATTCCTATTTATCCTTCGGCCCTCCGAAAATTCAAGATTCAGTGCGCAAGAAATTCAACAATATTTATTTCCTTCTCGAACACCTGGCGAATTTTGTCTTGGAAAATGTTACGCGATTTTGGGTGATTCAATTCGGTGTAAAGGCATCGAATTGTGCAATCGATACGTTAATTTGTTTGACTGATATTAAAGCTAAGAGACAAAGGACAGTTTGATAAAAACGACAACGTGGTCTTTAGTGTAGCCGATAAATGGAACCGCAAAAGAAGAATAAATATTGTATTTGGATGGATTAATATTAAAAAATTGCACCGAGAAAAGAATGAAGAAGGGACACGATACTAATGCATGGATTATTTATGAAAAAATAAATAATATAATAATAATATTATATTATATTATTCTATGTAATATAGTAATATTTATTTGTCATCACTAATATTGATGCAAATTGATCGTTCCACAAACTAATTTGCCACGCTTAATAACACTGAATCGAACAAACAATTTAGGCATCTCTTACGAGATAATTCTACGGCTACTTGAACATCGAAATAACCGTAACAATGTCTAACGTATCTCACCTTTTCCGAGACAAGCCCAGGATACGTTCGCCGGACAGAAATGTTGAGTGAGAAATTACGGACGAGAAAAAGGCCTAATGGTATAGTGTTTGAATACAGTAGCCTCTGTTAACAGTTGGCCGAGGTGTTGCCCCACGTTTCCGGGGGAAAGTAGCGAACCGATTGCTTCTTTTGTTGTCTCTACGAATCGGCCGATCGAACTTCGATATATCGTGGCAGAAATTTGCGTAAACTGTGCGGCCCGTGGGTGTTATCGGGTTGCCGCTAAAACACCGGTTTACTCTTATTGTCATCCTACCGCGAAATTATACCCCCACGTGCGCGATTCGTCTCACCGGCACGGCGGTGGTCGTTTTACCATTAATTATTATTCGTTGCGATACATCCGGTCGTTAAAGCAGAAAATAACAGATGGACGCGTGCTGCACTGGCTAATGACCACGAAACTCTTGTTGCGTTAAATTGAAACTAAACTGCTCGCGAATCTCGGATTATGGTTTCGCGAGTTTCATGGCTGTGAATAAGGACAAAGTTGTAGAGCGTTGTCCAAGTACTTCGAATATTCATGCTACCGAAGTGAAGTACTCGATCGCCTAATCGTAAGCAGCTTTAATATTCGAATAGGATTAGAAAAAGTTTTGCTCCAGTCTTGGAATAATTCGATTGCGTTCAGGCTACGTTATTTGGAACATATAGACTGCAGATTTTTATGCATTTATGGGAACGTTCGTTGCGCAAATAGGAACATAATCTGCGCAATATAAAATGGTTCGTAACACAAATTAAAGTGCTCAAGGGATGAAGCAAATCTTAGCTTGTATTCTATTCCTTCAATCGTATTTATAAAATTACGAATTCGTCTAACTCGTACACGTGGTAATTAACCGAACTTCAGATGTTTATATAAAATCCATATATTTTTAAGCAACAGCAAAGAAACGAACGATAAATAGACATTTGTTTCACCCCCTCGACTATTATAATTTGTACTTAACGTTGAATTATTCCGTACCACTAACTCTCGTTTCGTCCCTTGCTGCGTATCTAATTTTCCCATAAACGCCTAAAAATTTCCAGCGTTATTAAAATGTACGTAGCCGTAGAAAACGTAATAAAGTACCACTTGCGCATCGATACGCTACAATAGCAATCGAAGGCCATGATTACTCGACCATTCGAGCACTTGGTTTTGCTATAAAC
Source organism: Eucera pruinosa (assembly GCA_028830335.1). NCBI lineage: Eukaryota > Metazoa > Arthropoda > Insecta > Hymenoptera > Apidae > Eucera > Eucera pruinosa. Next base: position 17,276,941 of record JAMYCR010000006.1, read on the forward strand.
GATTCGAAGACAAGCTTTAGCTGAGTTTGTATTTTCAAGCTACTTGGACACCTCTGCGAAGCTGCCGACAGGAATACGCCACGAGGGTTGATTTTTCCTCGCGTTAAAGCCTAACGATACGGAGGAGAGAGACTAGTCTCCAGTCGAGCGGAAGATTTATCGTGCATTTTGCGTGTGCAACGGGGCCCGGGATATTTTTAGGTGTAAACCCGGAACGCATAACGTTATTACAATCGGCTATCGGTGTGCAGGCGCACGTAGGGTACTCTATTCCGCATTATCCGGAGCCATTGTTCTTGAGCGGCAATCGGGCATCGTGGGATCAGCGAATCATCCGCTCGCCGATGATTTCTATCCACGGAAGTACACGATCGACGTTGTACGCGTATTTTTGCCACCAAGACCACTCTATTCGTGCGGAGTTCCACGATTACGTGGCAAACGATATCGCTCGCCTTCCAAATCGAGATAAAAAAGCCTAAACGCTTGACCCCTTGACTACTATCGTACTTCTGTGAAATCGTTTCTAAAAGTCATAGGTAAACGGATGTATATACGATGATTTGTTTATTTATTAACGGGTAATAAATTACCCTTTGTAGAATGGGGAGGGGAAAAAGGTTGGAGAAATATAATGTGTACGTAGTACAGAGATAACGAAGTCAGTTTTATAGGCGTGGAATAGTCTTCTTAAATGAGGCTAGCGTACGTACCATCAATGTAATCGATTTCGCGATAATAAGTGCTCGCAGATGAACATAATCTATTGATATAATTACTCTCGCCTAACGAGGTACGATAAGAATTGATATAGAATAAAGTTCTCGGTCTAAGCTGATAGTTAGACTGTGAATGTATTTTTACCAACGCGAATAAAGAAATGGACGATAAATACCGATTCATATCAGCTTTCAAATATATTAGGTAACCGAAAAAATTCGTACCATTTGTGTGCTTTGTCATTTGTCAAACTATAAATGGATACGCTTCGTCAATGATTAAAAAAACAGTAGAAAAATTGTGCAAAGCTAAGAATAGAAGCTGAATGCGAATACGGTATTCTTCGATCAGCAATTGCCTATTATTTTCTTCTATTAATTAAAGCAACGCGAACTTTCCTGGTTATTTCGTATTATAAAGTGCCCATTTATTTTTAATATTTTTTATACCGTTGCATGTCGCGCGTATTCTATATCTTTATGCACATCTAAATTTCCGATAAATGTGTAAAAATCCACGGTCTAGCGACAACGCATTAAGCATTGCGTTAGCCTGTAGTAATTAAGTAAATGTTGATGCCTATGGTAGTTAAGGGTTAAGATTAGCCTAAGGGTTGCACCTAACTTCATTAAGATTTGGTAACGATTCGAGTATCGGCGATTCAATTAAATATTAAGAAGGTCTCCTGATACAACGCGTTTCGCTTCATTTGATTTCGCTCGATCGCAGCAAAGGATTATCCGCGTTAAGTATTCCCTTAACTCTGCCTCGGATTATGGGGGCCACGGAGCACTCGTATAAATTCGTACTTAGCATTCTTTAATGGGCGTTGATATACCATTCGAGAATCTATACAATCCTGTATTATCTCATCAAATTTTTACCGCTGTAAATCAGTTCGCTCGCACGTATTAAATTCGCGATCGAATTAAAAGGAAACTCGAACCATGAAACCAAAGATGAAAGTCTTAATCTTGGAATCTCTAAGTTATAGCTTGCTTTTCAACCCAACGGATATTTTCGTATCGATAAGGAGCGACTATTAACTTGACTCCAAATGGCAAGTCTAGAAGAAGACAAAATATGAAAAATTGAAGAGGAAAAAGAAGTTCCACTCGACTCCGAATTGCAGATTAAGGAGAAGCGAAACAAGAGGTTAAAGAAGAGAAGAGAAGAGCAAGCAAGAATCTGAAGGCTTGGTGATAAGATTTAGAAAGAAGGCCTATATTCTCCAAAGATTCCACTGGAATCTCCAAGCTATAGCATTGCAACTTTCAACCGAGCAGTTTTTTCCGCATCGATAACGATCAACTGTTAACTTAACTCTGTATTACAAGTTAAAAAGAGGACGAAGTATCGAAGAACGAAGACCAACTCGACGTTCGAATTGCAAGTCTATACAAGAAGAAAGAACATCAAACATTGAATAGCACCAAAAAATCTACTTAATTCCGAATCGCAAGACTAGAAGAATACCAACTCACCTTCGAATTGAACACGAACAACATGGACAAGATATCGATAATTAAAGAGGACTAAAAACACCAACTTTGGCTGCGTATTGCAACTGTCCATAAGAAAAGTTTAAATACGAAAGACTACGGGAAACCAAGAAGCCCAACTCGGCTCCGAATTGCCATTCTAGAAGAAAAAGCGAGGCATGAAAAATTGAAAGGAATGAAGAAGACCAACTGTTCCAAGTGAAGCAGCTAAAACGAGAGGTAGAAGAGAAGAAGGCAAGCAAGAAGCTAAAGGCTTAGAGACAAGCTTTAGAACGCGAAGGCCCATATTCAAAACTCCGGGTCGAAGCTGTACTTCTCCTCTCTCTCGCGTGTCCGACGTTGCCGTGTGCTGGAGTCGCGCTTAACCGAAAACCAGGTGTCTTCCGTAGCCGGCGCGCGTACTGTAACTCGTTCTCCACCCACCGTGGAACGGGGCGAGGTAACCAACGGTCCTGGAACCTGTTCCGAACCGTTTGAGAGTCTCTGCCCTACCTTGTCCCGTCGTCCATCCACCTTCGGTCCCCTCTCACCTCAACATCTCCTTTCCCCCTTGCCACCGCCCCCGCCACCGCCCCTTTTCACCTTACTTTTCTCTCTTTTCCACCTGGCCTCTCTCCGCGTTTACTTCGTTCCTCTGCCGCCGTGGATTCACGTTCGCCAGCCGGCGTAATATCACGCACATCATCGTCACGGAGATGTGTACGCGTGCTCGGCTGCAATCGAGGGAAGAGGACCACGAGAGTGTACGCGCCAGCATCCGCTGGAAGGAGCGAGAGCGGAGGAGGGAAAGCGTTGGAACAATCGAGGGAAAAAGAGAAGATCTTCTTCGAGGGGGGAGAGGAGAGAGAGAGAGAGAGAAGAGGAAAGAGGATGGATGGAGTTTGAAAGGAAGGAGGAGGGGGGAGAAGGCGCTGGCAATCAGGGCGAATGGGGTACGGCACACGCCACACGCCATCATAATGGAATAATGAGGCAAAGACGATAGCAATCGCGCAGAGGCTCCTTTTCCGCGCGACACGTCCGTGTCTTGGCGCGTTCATGCTCGCGCACGAGCTCTCTGGAACGTCGTGGACGAATTGAGCGAATCAGAGCCACATCCGATGAGGTCACTTCGACTCCGTTGCCGGGCCGCTGCTTTAGACCTCTCCTGCCTTAGCCTTACGTTTCTTTCTTTATTCGTTAGATCTCTCTGGTATCTCCTTTTTCACGTACGTACATGCATACTTCTATCCCTGGCTGTATCTTAATTCCTGCGCCAGCTGCGCCGCGTCAGATATCCACGATCGCCGCACGGTCGAAATTCGAGGGGAAAACAAGAAGATCGAGGAATCCGATAGGGGATCGAGCGTTCACGTGTGTTGGAACGTTGCCCGGTCGGATGAAGAGATTTCTAATGACGGTGATAACGAGCGGGGCGAGCGATAACGAGCCGAACGATCGCTACGAGCCTCCAGGAGACCGGTCGACTGTTCAACGGGGAGGTGGAAACTCGAAGGAAGACGACGCGACGCGACGCGAGGAGAGGTAACGTCAGAAGAAGTAAAGAAGCCGTGGCACGTGACCCCGGAGACCGGCAGAGTCAACTCGCTCAAGTAGCCAGGCCCTGCCCTTTGACCCATCCGACAATTTCGAATTATGTCTCTCCGAGAGAGCGGATATACTCCCGTCAGGGCCGTCTTCACCGAGAGGTGCCTATACTTTTCTTGCTCTCGATCCGTCCACTTCCACAACAATGTTTCAGGCGCCTCCATTTTGAACGAAACCGCGTTGCGCGTTTACCGTGTAAAACGAGGAGAAATAGTGGGCGAGTTTCGAATGAAAGACGATTGCAATTTTGTAATATAAACCTAGTATCTTTCGTTTACTCGTGGTTGAAATTTATAAGGAAGAAGTGTTTGAATCTGAGAGCACCGTAGAGGACAACTTGGAAGATCCCCCAAATAGCGGATGGTTCCTCATTCGTGTTATAGGATTAGTGGACTTGATATATGAATCTCAAACAGAAGAGGATTTTTAGTCTCATTACAATTAAGGATCGAATGTCTCCTTCCTATTATCGAATCATGTTTCCTAAATGTAGTTACTATTGGAGCAAGTGCTTACATTTTACTGCACCACGAAGAAGAACTTAAAACAATGCATTCATAGCGGAAGGTAACTCAAACCTAACTCGAACCTAATCCGAAACTAATCCAAATCTTATATTTGAAACCCAAAGAGGATATTTTAATCTTCTTCCAATTAAGAGGCAAGTGTCTCCTGCATACCATTGAACCATGCTTCCCAAGTACAATTATAATCGAAGCAAATGATTCAGTTTCCCATAAGAAATTGCGTTCATATGAACCTAATACTTGAAACCCAACTAGAACACGATTATGAAATATCTTTGCAACGAAGAACAAAGTATCTTCCCATTATCCTCCACTAATTCCACTTTACGTAAACTGCATCTTACAGTAGTATCTAAAGGATAATGAATCCGATCGAAATCTAGAATCCAGACTCCATTCTTCTATAAATATTCACAGAAACCCAAACCTCGCCAAAAATCTTCACTCACCGATTCCTCCGTTCCGAATCTCTGAAAGATTACAATCGAAGCACGCTCGCCCAAGTGCCGAAATCTGGCAGATAGCCGTGTTGAAGAGAAGCTGAAATGCAGAGCCCGATGGCTCGTGCCGACGGAGAATCGCTGGAGAGCGCGATATGCGCAGTTGTTCTTCCCTGAGGAAGACAAATGATGCACTCGGACGCGAGACAGTTAGCGTATCCGCGGGGAGGCTTCATCGTCGTCCACGAAGCAGAAGAAGAAGAAGAAGAAGAAGAAGAAGAGGACGAAAAGGCTTCGTCGTTTCTCTTTCTCTTTCCCTTGTCCAGAAGATGAGCGCGCGCCTTCGGGCAGGCGGACTGGCTCGCTTGATCCCGTGCCATTACGATATTAATGTAATGCCGCTAAAAAGGTGTGTTTGCTCGGTTAGGAGGAGAGGGAGAGGCGAGCCGAGGCGAGGATCGAGCCCACGTAGGATAGTCTGGCCAGATATGGCGTGTGCCTGTGCCGCGGCCACCACCACGGTTATCGTCGTCGCCACCATCGCCGTCATCGTCCTCTTTGCTCTCCGCGGCTCTACCCGCCGCGCCGTCGATCTCCCCTTCGCGATTTAAGCGGAATTAGACCGGCAAAAACCTCGCAGCCTCCAAACGGCATTTTTTGTCCACGTTGCTTAATTTGGTTCCTGTCCCTCGCTTATACCGTTTGTCCGGTGCGCCCGTGCGATTTGCTTCTTGATCGCCGTGTCATCTTTTTAGTATCACTGTGAGTGATCCATTGTTTTCTGCCGGCGGCGTTACAGTTGGGAGAATCAATCGAGTTTCACTCGGATAACTGGTTCAATTTTAATCGAATCTACGTATAAGAGACCCGAGCCGAATTTTACTCGCACAACCGACTTTATTTTACGCCCGATTTTACTTGGATCGCTTACTTAATTTATTTAACCGAATTTGAGGATAATTGATTCGAGACTAGTACTCGAAAAAACATTGAATACCTCGAAAATATCGCGTAGCTTGAGACATGTTAAGTAGCTTGAAAAACACCGAGTAGCTCGAATTCTGACAATGAGTCGTTTAAAGTAATACGAGCTATTCGAACTATTTTGTAAGTACCGAACTCGGATCGGAACGCGAGCCTCGACTGGGTTCGAATATCGAGCTGCTTGATATTCGAGCATGGTTCGCAGCTCTAGTTGCTACGAACCTCGCGAAACAACGCCGAAATAACGCCGTGAGTCTTTTGTTCGTTTGAAAATTGTACGAGCGCCCGAGGGAACGGTTAATGGAGAACTCGACTGGAGAAAGAAGGGGAAAGGTTCTCCTCGAGTAATCGAAGACCGAGAAATTATAGTGTCAGGTATCCCGTGTTGCTCGCCACTCGTGGAAATCATTATCGTTAAATTTATGATTCTTTAAACGGTCGATCAGGTGAGACGTGCTTTACGCTCACCCCAAAGGGTTCTCCGTTTTCTGCGCTTTCGTCCAATCTAATTCCCCAAAAAGTTCTGCATTTTGCATGCTTGCTTGCGTTTACTGCAACTCTTCGGCAAATTCTCCAAACTGTTCTCCACCTTGCATGTTTTCGCCCACTCCAATCCCCCAAAAGATTCTCCAAACTGTTTTAAACTTGCATGTTTTCGTCTACCGCGATCCTCCGAAAGGGTTCTCCACGTTGCGTACTTGCGTTCATTGCAATTCTCCAACAGATTTCTCTAAAGCTCCTTCAATTCGTGTACTTAAATGTTCATCATTATTACATGCTTGCGTTCATTACGATTCCCCGAAATGTTCTCCATCATTGAGTGCTTATGTCCACTGCGATTCTTCGAAAGGTTTCCCAAAAGGTTCTCCATTTTTCGTACTTGCATCCATTGCAGTTCTCCAAAATATATCCCGATAAATTTTCCATGTTGCTTGCTTGCGCCCGCTGCAATTCCCCAAAAGATTCTCTGCACTTCTCTTCCGTCTCGTTCGTCTTTCACTCGAATCTTCGCGGCTTCTTCTTTCTATCTTTCTCGCGTTCGATCACCGTGGACGTCGTAGCTCAATTCTGAACGCATAGGAGAGCGAGACGAGGCTATGCCGACGCTAAAAGCTTCGAGGGGAAGTTGCAACCCTTTTTAGCTAGAGGGTATGCACGTCGGAATAGTCGTTTTGACGTAATTGCAAAAACTGGACTGACCTGTTTCGATACCTCTATGCTCGCTGGAGGACATCTTCGGCCGGTCTTATCTTTCGAGCATCGCATGCAATTCTGCTGCGCGTAATGATAAAATTGTCGCGCCGCGTGGAACTCTCGCTGGTGCAACGGAGAGAACCGCCGGAGATTAAGATCGAATGCTATCGAATGTTGTGTTCCAGCTAGCGCGAAGGACGTCGTTAAGTTTTACAGTTGCAGCTACTTTGCTCGTAAACGCAGCGTCGTAACTTACCTTCCTCCCCTTTCGACTCCGATGTTTTCAATTTTAATACGATCAATTAAAGAATAGAATCTTCATTTTTACGAGAAACCATCGGAACGTTCCGTTCCATCGTTCCGTCGCAATCTTAATTCGCATCGAATCAGTTTATCGTTTCACGTTAGCAGTAGATTCTTCGCGCGATTCAGCCAATAATTAATCCATTTATTCCTCGGCGCGAAGTTTTGCGGGGAATCTTCTCGCGGAGAAAGAAGCGAGATTAGCGTGAAGTTCCGAAGTCTTCGATCGAGTCGTGCAAGCAGTCTATTAGCGGCTGGCAGACGTACAAACTCGTCCAAGAAGTATCCCAGCTCTTTCGAAGATCGGATCAAAGGAGTATTAAATCTTCTACGAATTATGGCCATCGCAATGGTCCGGCGCATCTTTAAACCAATTGCAGATGTGCTCCGGTGGACGTTGAGGTAATATTGTAACAGTAGAACTATTTTTTTAATAAAGGCGATGCTGTTTCGTTAATTTAAGATCGAGCAAACTGGTCCAATAAGTGTCTAGGCACCCGGCAAACTCGGATCAATGGTGTCTTAAATCTTCTCAGAATTATGGGCCGGATGCATCTTCAAAGTAACTACAAATATGCTTGAATTGATGTTGATTATGATGCAGGATTATAATAGTAGAAGTATTCTTTCTTTTTATTAAACTTGACGTTATTTCACTGGTTTAAGATCGTACAAACTGGTTCAATTAATGCCCGGATACTTGGGAAATTCAGATCAATGAAGTATTAAATCTTCTTCGAATTATGGATGCTGCGGCTGTCCAATCCATGCTTAAACTAATTGCAAATATACATGCGATAAACGTTGACACAATACTACCAATAGTATAATTATTTTCTTTATTAAATTTGGTTTGGTTTAAGATGAACTCTTTAAATCATTCTAGTCGCTTCTTTTTCTTTTGACGTTTCAATGTGTACCTTTTCGTACCTTTCAACGTCTACCTTTAACTTTCATTATTAATGTCGTATTAAATCTTCTTCGAATTATGGACCAAATGCATCTTCAAAGTACTTGCAAATATTCTTCAATGGACGTTGGCGCAGTATTATAATAGTATAATTATTTCTTTAACGAAGCCGATGTCGTTTCGCTCTTTAAATCATTCCAGTCTCTTCGTTTCGTCTTGAATGTTCCAATATGCTTAAGTTCCGTTAATCAGTATTACTCGTTAATAAACGCTGCTGGCGTTGTCGAATAATAAACCAGCGGCGTGTCGATAAATACATTTTACAGCCGGTGTACACACTAAATGTCGCGATATTTTTGCACGTGGGTGTAAAATCGTGCCTGCAGCTTCCGAGTGTGTCGCTTTCCATACAAGTACCCCTTTTTGCGGTTTCTCCTCCCTTCGTTTGGCCCGAAGACAGAGAGCATCGCGCTGCCTTCCTTTCAAACCGTAATACGCGTGACGCGCTTCTGGCACGCGTCGAAACCTACACTTAACGAACCACTTGTGCCCCTAATATTACGTGCTCGCCAACCGGATATTTATCCCTGCGTATAACGTAAATATAATGCTCGCACGGCTCGTGCCGAAAATTCAATGGACGACATGCACGAGTTTTTGCATCCTTTCACGATAAAATTATACTTGTGTCCCTTTAAAGAAACTTAATACTACAATACAGAGCTTACAGGATTTTAGGTATTACGTCCTGTGAAAATGTAAGGTTACTAATACTCATGCCCCTTCGTAAATTTCCGAGTATCGATGTTCGCAAATACGGAAGCTTTCCACGCGTGCAAGCTTCTAGAACGTGTAAGCTTCCTAATGATCAGCGCGCGATATTCCTAATCATGCGAGGTTCCTAAATCTACGCTACACCAGGTATTATATTTCAACGGTGCAAGATTACTAAGCGTGTAACATTTTCAAGGGTACAACATTCTTAAATGTACAATATTCCTAAGCATGCAAGATTCCTAAACGTTTATTCTTCCTAATCGCGCAATACTTCCAAAACTGCTAGCCAGTAGTATATCCCTAAACGTGCAAGAGTCTCAAAAGTGCGATACTCTGAAACGGGCAAGCTTCCTAAATAGGGCAACGTTCTCGAACCATCGAGAGTCCTAAACGTGCAACATTCCCAAAAGCGTAAGTTTTTGAAACCTAAAAATTGCAGGCCTTTCTTTCATTTATCCAGACAAATCGAAGATGAGGAGGCGCGTATCAGGACCGAAGAAGGAAGACTCCTTTCCCCGGATCGGAAAGACGAAAGGGGAAGGAGGAGGATCGAAGGGAGGCAAGAAGGTGGCCGACGCGGGGGCAGCGTGTTTACGGTAAAAGTCATCCAACCCAGGAGAGTATCGACCTCAACCTTCTGGCGTTCTCCACGCACGGCCGGGCCGCTCTCCCTGGGCGCTCCAATTTCAAGGTCGCGTGGCAGGCCGGACCGAAAATTTCCTCGAGATTCCCGGACTTCCGGCGGTGTCTTCGAAATCGGTGTCTCGTCGCTCCGCGACGCACACCATGGCCGGGTACGCGCTTCGCGACGCGCGATCCAGCAACGAAAGGAGATAACTCGAAGAAGCGGAGTTACCGGGACGAAGCCGAAGAGAAACACGCGAAAAGAGAAGAACTAGAAGAAGAAGAAGAGAGGAGGTGGAACGAGAAAGAACGAAAGAAAGAGAGACGCGCTCTCTCTGTGGCGTGGGGGTGCGCCCACGCCGGTGACGTCACCCGGCGAACGTTGGCAGTGTTACCGGCGATCAACGCGTTGGTGTTCAAGCGTCCGCGAGCAAGAGGGCAGATCAGCGGGGAAAAGGAGAGGGATCGGGCGCGCGTCGAGGAAGGGAATCATCGCTCGAGAGGAGCAAGAGGATCCCTGAGAGGAACAAAGAGAAGAGGACGCGTAGACTTGGGGTAAAAGAAGGAAAGGCGAAGCACGCGAGGAGAGACGAAGCTGTAGCGGGAGGATCGCGAGCGGAGGAAGAGAGACGATGCCCGGCGCGGTGTGACGATGGAGAGGGGGCGCGGCGGGAGCAAGGGCGGGGGAAAGGAATGAATGGAAATCGCGGAGAGACACGCGGGAGAGACGGATGATTCGAAAAGAGCGGTAGAGACGGAGACCGGTGTCGGTGTGCGCGGTGCGCGCGTGTGCTAGAAAGAGAAGAAGTCTCGGACGAGGAGAGGAGAGGTCGACGGGCGAGGATCAGGGCGTCTCGAGGAAGATGCGAAGGAGGGGAGGCTGGCGTATAGGTGAGCAGCGTGAACAGTATCGGGAGTATGCACGGGGTGATGTCGGCGACACGTGACGCCAGCGAATCTCGTCTCGCCGGTCGCGAGGATCGCCGCCGCCGTCACCGCCACCGCCACCGTCACCGCCACCCGCAGCAACACCACCAGGAGCACCAGCAGCCGCGGCAGCAGCCTCCTCGCGCGCTCTCTCCGCGCGCGCGAGCGCTCTCTCGAGGCGACCGACCACTTCCCGCGCGAGCCGCTCTTTATTAGTCTACCGCGGACCATCGCGAACCCCTTTGGCTCTGGCTCACCGGCTCCAGCATCCGCGACGAGCCGTTTCCCCGTTTCCGAGCGGCTTCGCCTTTTTCGACCCGCCTCGAACGTCCACGGATCGGGGAAAAGAAGAGGAAGTCCGTTGCGGTGAAGCAGAGAGACCGGAAAACGCCCTGGGAGCAACGGAGACGAGAGAGTGGCGGCAGGCCGGTCGTACGAGAGGAAGGGAGAACTCGGTGTGGAAGAAGAGGAGGAGAGGAGGACGAACAGAGCGAGAAAGAGCAGGATCTTCCAGTGATACGATACCGGGCAGCACGCGCGCCGGTACGTCGGTTTATCGGCCGCCAACTACCAGCGAACGAACCATCCACTTCCGACCGAAGCGCGCGATTTCGAACGCACCACCGCGCAACGCGTCCAGAGTTTCCGTTGGATTTGCACCCGGAGAGTTACGCAACGATCGACTCGGACATTGGATCGACTTTGAGCTTGGAAGGTTCGCGTTCGAATCCTGGGACGCGCAAACTTTTCGGCGACCAGCTACACAATCGCGGAAAGATTTCTCCGATACTTTCTTCTTCCTCTGGCTGCGGCTTCTCCGGGAGAAATTTGATCCACCGGTGCCGCGCTTTCTACCTGTCGTCCGAAGCCAGCCAAAAAAAAAGCAAACATCGTGCGACGATTTGGAACGCGTCGCCCGTGAATACGCCTAACCGAAGTGTGCACGCGCCAAAATCTTCGAGCAACGCTCGTCCCGCAAGCGTGTCCGACGTTTCCGCGCGAGTGTCGTATTCGCAACCGCGAGGAACTGATCGATCGCGACACGGTGTTTGTCGTTTCCCAGCAGCATCGTCCACATTTGTTTCTCCGTCGCGAGCACAACCGAGATCGGCCGGACGCGACAGTGACGCTCGCGTGGCCGGTGACGTCGTGACATGTGCGATAGCCTGGCCTGCTCTTCGTTATCGTGGCCGCGCTCCTCGTCGCAAGCATCCTCCTCCCCGTGGTGGTCATCGTTGACGCGGAGAAGAGAAGAGCACCGGGAGTCACCGGTGGTCGGCGAGCGCCAAGAACGCAGCAAGAGGAGCAAGAGCACGTGGACGACTGGCACCGCGACGAGGGCCGGCGGCGCGACAGGTTGAAAAGATGCTGGCACTGGCGATGCGCCGCGAACACACGACCGGGCGCAGCAATTACGAGCCCGCGAATCCCCTCGCGGGTTTCGACCACTTGCAGCACAACAGCGGCAACCCGTTCGCGGTGGTGCCCTCGTCGTCGGAGGGCCGGCTACGGGAAACCGGCCCGGAGCCCGACGGCGAGCTACAAGAATTCGTAGACATCGCTCAGGTGCAGCAGCTCCTGCAGCAGCAGCAGCAGCAACAGCAACAACAGCAGCAACAGCAGCAGCAGCAGCAGCAGCAACAACAGCAACATCACCACCATCATCATCAGCAACAGGTGGCAGCCGCCGCGGCTGCGTCCTGCATCTGGGGAGCCGTTTATCCACCGCCGCCTCCTGCGCTTGGATACCATCATCACCACCATCATCATCACCATCCTCCGCCGCCACCTTCAGGTAACCTTATCGACTATACCTCGTGTGCTTCGCGGAACGTGGACAACGAATCTTGTGCGGTTGCTGGCTCGCGTGGACGGTTCCCGGAGGTGTTGGCAGTTGATACAACCCGGGATTAGGTCTTTGGTGATTTGTCGCGGCTGTCCGGCTGCAGCCTCTGGTCCGCGATACGACGCTGCTTATCGCAACGGTGTTTCGGAGAATTTGTTTATAGGGCGACGTGCGCGCGGTGAGAGGATGGATACGGATACGAATACGAATACGGATACGAATACGAATACGAATACGCATACGCATACGCAACGTAGAGTTTTTCCGTTCGGGGGAGATTTTTTTCCACGTGGCACTTCTACGTTGGTGCATTGGATAGAACGGCTACCGGTATTGGCGCCGATCTAAACACTCGGTGATAATCGATCTTTACGAGCGGCACGTCGAAACCTGTATTTCAAGACCGGCTATTAAGTTTCTTGTCACCACTCGAATGTGGCTCCGGGGGCCTCGGGGATATCGCGCCGGTGTCAACGGCGACGTTGTTGGCCGCGAAACGTCGAATCGCGCGCCCGCTTCGCATCCTGTCGCGATTAACTTTGTCTTTTCTCTCGAACGCCAGGCTCCATGCATCGGACGTTGAATTATGCTTCGAATTCTCTCCGAGGAAATCTTTGACAGATTTCTTGTGCTCCGCGATTCGATAACACGCGCGAAATTCTCGGCGTCTTATCGTGGACCAGTCGATAAAGAATAGTTGGTGAAACTTAGAACAAATGCGCCACCTGGGTATCCGACGTAAACCCTTTCGATGAGTATGACTCACGGTGGAACTTATGATCTAAATATGACAAATATAGCCTGTATTTTTGAGGAAATTATACTTTGGTATCGGAGAGTTTTCCTGTGTTCTCCAATTTAATAGCAGTTAAATTCTTATCGTCTTATCGTGGACCAGTTGATAAAGAATAGTTGGTGAAACTATCAAACGTTGAAGTCTGGCCTTACAGAGATGAGGGAGCTCATGGTTGGAGTTTACGTGGCCTAAAAATGTAACGAATACGAGCTGAATTCGTAGTAAATTATACTTTTCACTCTAACAGTGCTATCAAACTATAAGATCAAAGGCAATCAAGTATAAATTACGCGCAATATTTCAATGTTTTACGTCCGATACGGTAGTAAAGTAATAAATATCTAATTCAAATTTTCCCATAATTGACAAATAAGACAGAAGGTTAATCGTCGGTACATTTTTCTATCGATATTTTTTTAAAAGCCTGTCTATTAATCCTGTCGGCCTGCTCGAGTAGCGACCATTTTGAACTATCGCAAAGGTTTCCTATTCGCACACGTTTCGAAAGTTCGTGTACGAAATTTGTTCCTACTGCTTCCTTGCAAAACTGCCATAAACATTGTACAATATTATTATTAGACAACGAACACGAAAAGAATTAAAGAAATAGAACGGGTAAAAAGTTGTTCCACCCTATGTCGTAACTTTTACTATGCCTACTTTGTATATTTTATACACTTGTGCGCGTTCACTTTTCACGTGGATACATAGCGAAGCAAGAGTTAATCTCCTTTCTTTCATTCCTGTTCTACCATTTCTTATTTTCATAGAATAATCGCCGTTACCCTTTAAGTGTAGAGCTCTACGAAGCAGCACTAGTTTCAAAGCGGTACCTTTGCATAAAGCGCTGATACTTATATTTATACCTCACCCAAACTTGTGTTTAATTCAAGTCCTGATAACAAATTTATTCCTGTTGCCTTTGTAAAATAGAAACCTTTGCTAACTATATAAGTGTCTATAGCACTGAAAGGGTTAACAGTACAAATTCCGTCTCGAAGAAATGAAATATAGTAGCCGATTAAAAAATTCAAATAAATACGCATACTTTTTACAGCCGTAGAATTATCTCGTCCTCCCAGATTAATGAACGTCCCGCAGCAAAGAATTCACTTTTCAAAGTTTCACCGACTATTCCAAGATTCTCTTCCAATGACACGAATCGCGCCATCGAACCGTCCGCGTCCACGCGACTGATATTCGCACCGGAGATTCCAGCACGAATCGATGATAGCTTCGCTGCCATTTCCCTCTGAATTTCGATACGTTCTATAATCGGCCGCATGTTTCGCCTCGCTTGTCAACGCAAAACGCTTGTGCTTTATCCTGGCCGGTGACGGGTGCCATCGATTCGACGGACACGTTCGATCAAGAAAGAACATCTTATCGAAGCGTGGCGGCGAGCGAACGCGAGCGATCGACGCGATCTTTGCCGTCGGATCGCGAAGATCGCTGGCCGCGCCTCGCCGCGCTGCTCGGATCCATCGGGGAAGCTTTGGATAAAAATCATCGGTCGTTTTAATATCAATAGCACGGCGATCATCGAGCCGGTTGATCGTTATTTTACCGCGCAATTGGAATACGACGGTTGTTCGAATTGTTGCCGGGGTGAACGTTGCAGATAACATTAACGATAACGTTAACCGGTGATTAATTACGCGATTAGCAGTCGCCGCGCTCCATTGTTTGCAAAGTGTGAATATGCGTGTCCTAATTTTACGTTCATCGGCCGCCGCCGCCGCTACGTACGCGTACCGTGGAAAATAGTTTAATGCTCTTACTCGTTTCTATCTTTTCATCGTTCCGCGGCATATAGAATCTATAATCCGTACGCGATAGATTATCGTTCGGCGAAAGGATAGCATATCGATACGGCGGCGATCGAAATCGCTGATTAAAACAAATGTTAGAAGTCTGAATGGAGACAATTGTAAACCATTGTCGCTACTCGAAGGCTTTTAAATACTCCGCGATTAAAGTGGGTGATTACGCAGTTCGAGCAAAAGATGGAAAAGTTGGAAAATCGAGTGCTGTGTAAATAGATGCAAGATTCACTTCGTACGCAAGAAGTACAGATAGAGCGAATATTCTATCGGGTTGTGACGCATACAATGGCTGCCAAAAGTTTCTGGCCGAAGTATAGTACCTAAGTACAGCTTTCGGATGATTAAAAATGAAAACGATGGAAACCATATTAATGGAATATATTTGTTGCAACCCTACGTTCAAACATTTGGCTAACAAAGTGGCGCTGCAACGGTTGCCATCAATTTTACAAGTCGTAGAAACGACGAACGTTTGTCTTCTAAGGTTAATACGCTTTGACGCAATTAACCGTTGGACCGAATTGAAAGAACAGGGCTCGCTGACTAATCTCAAACATCACGGAAATAACACCGTAACAGTGGCTTCCGAATGGATTTTAGATGCTACAATGGCGGCAATAGATTCCACGCGTGTCCTTCTGTCTTTCTTTCCCCCGTGCTTCACTTTTGTTCAGTCAAACTATACGCGTGCACGCATTAGGGGTCGATGCGAAAGATACGAGAAAAGAGGTCAGGCTACGCGCGGTCTTCGATCTTGCAACGCGCCGTAATGTCATTAAGGATCCCGACCGTGACGATTAATGAAAGAGGCTCGATCGTCAGTGGCGTAAAAAGCCGGAGAAACGAGTTCAGCCGTGAACGATACAATTCGAAGACAATGGCGGCTCGCTCGCTCGTTGGGGGTGCAATGCGATTGCAAATCGTAATTTAACCCCTTGGCCTACGCGAACGAGTCGCAATCGTTGCACGATTTATAGCGCAGACTCGAAAAAAAATAAATAATTACCGAGGGTAAAATTTAATTTGAACTTTGATCTTAGCTTCGTTTTACAAGCTTCTGGTTTATAAAATAAAACGTGCCTTGAATATTCCTGCGATTTCTACGTCGCACGATGTAAAGGCAATGATAAATTTAACGCTAGCATGCGTAGGTAATGAAATAATTGTAGGGCAAAGGGGTTAAAAAACTGACGCGCGATAAATAATCGTATAATTCGTCACACTTTCCTCCGCTACTATTTCAATTCTTTTATTAGATCGTCCTATAAGTAATGTCGTTTACTAGATTTATTTAAGCGAACACATATTCTAAATCGAATAAAGAAGAAGTCGAAAAGTGTTCTGATACATTGGACAAATCATAGAAAGTTCGATAAATGGACGATTAAAAGCAAATGTAAGTATCGATAGTTTGCACCTATGAACTTGCGATTAAATCGTGAACACAGCAATGAATATTTGCAAATACATATCAACGCTACATGTTCGTTTCACTCCAATTATTTCTTAAGCCTTTCGCTTTAGATTTTCTTTAATAATTCGAACGATGCGTTTCGGAAGCGATTCGGTACAGCGGAGGATAGTTCACGTCCTTTTAGTGGGCACGGTAAAGCGAAGGGTCGACGCCGTTGGCCTGAATTCGTACGAAAAGAAAGATTAGAAGCCCGAACGATCCCCCTCGGAGAGGAAACGATTAGAGGAACGGTGGATCGTTGTTGTCGGGCCACGCCTAACCCATCCTTTGTACATAAATGGAATTATTCGGCCCTACACGAAGCTTTTGATACGACACAAGTGAGAATCTTTATTCGGGATTAAACTCTGGCCTCGGTGTCCCTTAAATTCTTCCAAAATATTATATAAATAAGCTTCAGACTCTATCTCAACCCTTTTGTCCCTGTAGATATGCTTCTCGGATCCGGTAAATAGCATACGTATCTTCGCGAACAAATAACACCCTACGCTTGACATTTTTCGTCTTCCACTTAACCACCTTTAACATTAAGAACTACCAGGGCAGTCAAAACGATTGGTTACTTATCGTGAAAATTATATAAATTTGCTTTTCTGTACAAAATGCAAATGGAGATTTGTCGTACTTTAATCACGCGAGCTTTGTAAACGTCTACCATTTTTATTTCTTTGGTATGAATAAGTATACTTTAGTCGTCGGTGGTTCTAGTGCTAAGAATCAAGATCCTCGATCAGTTTAATCAATTCTTCACTGATTTGCATTGTCACTTGTTAGATAATCTCTTTCCTACCTCTGAGCCTCACTTCGGGTGAATATGTATTCTAATAGGTGTATCCCGTAAATTAACTAAACTAAACTAAATATAAACCGCCATTATGTTTAGCGATAAAGGTGATACTTTAGTTATACAGGTGGTTTATATTTAGTTGGTTAGCTTCAGCTGTAAGCCACCTTTTGATTCGGCAATTCTTCGTATTGCTCATCTCTTGGCGTTCGAAAAACTTCGCCGCGATAGTCCATTGGCTTTGGAGGTGCTAACAGGTGGTTCATTCGAAAAGTTTCGCGTTCCTCGAACTTCACAGCCTCGCTTAACCCCTTAATTATGCAATCAGCGTATTGAGAAAGGCAGACGTTCGAGACCCCTTCTGTCAAAACCAAAGAGCCATATTTTCGGTTCGTTAAACTATCTCCATCGTACGTCTCGAATCTTCCTGCCGTTTACTCGCACATCACTGATTGCATTCATTCGTTAAGAGAATAATCAGAAATTGCAAAAATTAACCTTTCCAATGACGCGATCGTACGATCCGAAAAGCATTCGGCTGTGTTACGTAATACGAGAATACTTCGGTCGTTTATCGTTCATTTGTGTTATTGTAATATTTGTTCGAAGCTAACGTTTCAGAATTTTATTGAAATGGACGGCACTGGATTTCGCGTCAATTTTTTCCATTATCATGTTAAAAAAGAAATGTTAAGTTCTCAACGCGGTTGGATATTTTTGTAACCACGTACGTATGCTTTTATTCGTCGCCGTTTACTCGGTCGCTTTTAAGCAATTTTTGTTCAAGCAAACTTACAGTCAGTCGCGAAATATTCGCATATTTTACGAATATATTTTGGGACCAATAAGAATGACGTGAAAATTCGTGAAGTAGAAAATTATAAGTGACAAAGATTTTTAGATGACGTTTCATAAAAGGAGCATCATTGATTACATAATGTGCCAATTATAACGAAAGTGGCCTAAATCGTACGCATATTTTGTTTCGAGATATTTCTCAATCTTCGTGTTTAACGGTATTAACAAATATTTTTCTACGGTGGTGCAAAAGTTTTCATAAATTACGGTCTCTCAATGTGAAATTTATGGACCAATTACAATAAAAAAATGCAGTATTTTCTAATAAACTTCAATTCGTCTTATTTCAATCCCTAGGATCACGAGATTGAGGATCATTGTGTATGAATTCCGTATAATATTTTAGTGCTTTGCATTCGATATAATGTTATAATTAAAGAAATGGTCAAAAATTTCGGTCGAATACGCTTTGAAAAATTCGTAGGCCAAGGGGTTAAAGATAGAAATAAGCCCACCCGCTTCTTCATGGGTAGCGTATCGAGCTCTGTTTCTCATGGCGAATCGCCGGAGTTTTGGAATGCCTAGTAGTATGTAATTCCATTCACAATTTCCCAGCGAGTTCGCAGGTAGCCAATGAGATACGCGGAGCATTTTTTCACCGCGCCGCGAAGGGGCGAGAGGGGAGCGGGGCAGCTTTCATAGATCATTGTTTAAAGTGTCGTGGCTTTGTATGGTAACGCGAAGTAAATCGTACGTACACTCCTGACATTTCGTTATTATTGTACGACCCGTAAGACAGGAAATCGTACATCATGCACGAACCTACGGTGGGCGGGTAAAAGGGAACGAGTCACCTTCTTCTCTCGGCCGTTCGGCTCATTGGCGTTCCGCGAGATGTTAAGTGTTTATACGCCCTCCGTCTTTCCCTCTTTCCTTCCTCTGTAAACTGTAAATTCCCCCCGCAAGGCAACGCTTTTTCCTAGCCACGGGATTTCTGCGCGGAACTCTCCGATTTTTTTGCTTCAGAACATGGATCGCGGGCCGTGAAGTAAAATAAGAAAATATTCGCGGGCCAATTTAATTTATTAAAAAAACACGATAAACACGCGGAAGGATGATTATTTTAGAGCGTGATCCTTTCTGTGGATATGTAGAGTATTTAAATTCTATCATAGTTATATATTTTTCGCGTCCGAAAAGGTGAACCGTACTTAAATGAATTTTTGTCGATAAATGAAACTTGAAATTTCTATACCATTATTTAAGAAACTTCAACGGGCCGGATTTTTATGCAAATTCATACTTTTATACATAAGTTTGACTAAATAGGATCTAAATTGATAGTCGTTTCACGCTCCAAATATCACAACTTCTATTATACCTTGTATTTTAAAGTACTGTCAAACGATAGATGCAACTTTGTATAAGATTTGAGGAAAATACGGTTCGTAGGTTTCTCGGAAAAAATTCCCAAAGTTCGCTTATCGTTAGACGCGCCATAGAGAGGCTCCTTAGAGGGTTAAAGTGTGCGTTCTTTGTTTCGCTCCTTTTGATTAATCGAAATGATCGTCCGAGTGCCTCGAAACGATAGCATCTGGCCTCCCACAGTCCATTTCCCTCATCTAGTCGTCAGTGCACGCGAAATCGCGAGCAGTCTGTCAAGCTGCATTCCACTTTCCGTCTGTGACCCATATTCACGAACGACAGTGAACTCTCCTCGAGTAGAATCTAGATTTTCGTTCGTTTTGCCCAATGGAAACAGATCCGGTGCTACTGATCTTCGATCAACCATCGACGAGTTTAACAACAGTCGGATAGCATCCTATTTTCTTTATTTATTTTTATAGATACAAGTATTAATAACCCTTTGAGTGTTACAACATTTTTGGTGATCTGAATTCAGCGCGATTCTGAATTTATTTCGCGGAAACAGTGCACATATGTTTCCCAATATTAATATCGTTATTTTTTATTAATCGTTAGTAGACCGCGGATTTGTATGCAAATTAGTATTTTTGCGAACGCAATTAAAGAAACGGATATAAATAGAAAATTCGCTTCGCGATCTAAATATTGTAACGCGTGTTTCGCTGCAGATACTTTGTATATTTTTACACACTTCATGTATTTTGCAATTTAATACTCTGTAACTTATCTTCGCTAGGATATTCAACCGTTTCACTTGACTTTTAGAAACGTTTGTACAGCACAAAAGGGAAAACATTTCTGTTTCAATAATATGGATATTCGACTGACGTTTAACTATCGATATGATCCATTATTGTTTACAAGGAACTCGTATGCACTGTCGGTAAAATTTGATATCTAATTATCAAGATTTTACAATGCTCCATATTACCTGCTTCTCCATCTTACCCACGTTTATGCTACTTAAATTTCCCATAATTGCATACGAATCAGCAATCTAATCGTTACGATATTTCTAGATTTATAGTTAGCCAACACCTTGCACTGATTATTTAGTATTTTTTAGAAGTGCCGAATTTTCAATCCCTTTGCGTTACAGTCGAAATTAACCGTAAATCTCGTAGGTCGTAGGACTCAAAGGATTAATAAAATCTATCCCAGGTATAGGTAACCCTTTTATTAATTTTTACGCAAAAGCGGACCAATCCACCGTTATTAGATAGCGTTCACGCATTCGAGTAAGTTCGTCGATCTTGGCCCGAGTCTCGTCGCGGCTGCCAAATTTCCCGGGACCCTAGTTCGCGCCGTTTTACGTAACACCGTGCGATTTCCATGCTCGCCACCTACGTTCCCATAATACCGCGACCCGTCACGAATATCAACATTCAACGTTGATTCGATACCCACCGTTTTACGTAATCGACGATCCGCTCGCGATCCCCGCAATTCGATTCGAGGGAAACGCTCGAGCCCAACCCGGCTCGCCGATTTTGCGAAACTTTGCTCCTCGCTCTCGTCGTACCGTTTGCAAATCTCTCGCCGTTACGCAATCCACAGAGAAGCTCGCCTCTAGAACACTCGAGGAGTTCTCAATGGATTTACACGAGCATCGATAAGAGATATAATTTCTTCGGGTCTCCTGAATTATTATTATTATCATTATTACTTGCACTGCAGCTCGTAATTATTCGAACGACTTCAAAATTCCGAGCACGTCGATATAATAATTTACGGTTTAAGGTATGCTGCGCGATTGCAACGAAGAACAGAGTGAACGAAGAAAAATAGTGTCGCTTGTTCTTATAGACGATTATGTTGTACATCTTCAATCACGTGGTAATGAATTTATTATATTGAACATATGAACAAAATGTTCATAAATAAAGGAGCGGTTGAACGATCGTATGCTCGAAACTGGAACGATCTTTACGTTAACGGTGTTCTAAAGTAATTGAATAAAGTTACGCGGGAATCTTAAAGCGGCAGTACGCGGTACATTTACCCTGCCAAGAACGTAGGTAATTCACGGTGAAGTATCCTAATCCAGTATTAAATCCGCAAACGCGTCGACCTCTCGAAATTATTCGACACTTAAAAGGCCATATTGGCATTTAAAAGATAACGTTTGAAATCCTCCGACACGACGGCGGCCCGCAAAAACCCATCGTCCAAGTGACGCAAGCAAAGTTGACCGATTAGAAAGGAGTTTTAACAGCGGTTTGATAAGAGAAATTATCGCGCGCAACGACGTCATCGATGACGACAACGATTAAAACCCGCTGGGAAAACTCCGGCTATCGAATCTTACGCTTCTTATCCGAAGCTTACGCGTGTGCACGCGCGATTGCGCTCCTATATCCTTTTTTTTTTTTTATTATTGTTACTAGATTCATTTCAAGTGTAACGCTTATATTCGCCAGCGTGAATCATCGCGTCGAGGCTTCAGGCCAAAACTCTTCCTCATATTCGCTCTGTTTAAGTTGGAAATAGTTTTCCTTCTCGCGCGATGCAACGTAATTTCGTTTTCGGCGTTTCGCAGCGTGCCAATGTTGCCGCGTGGAGAATTTCGCGGAGTCCTCTTATAGTAGCGTGATGCATAGGGATTATGATTTCGCAAGCGGTACAATTTCGGTGCCGCGAATTCGCGTTTTCGTGGCCCGCAACTACTAGGATAGATGTACCGATTACTGCCACTTTAAGATTCGCGCGTAACTTTGTTTAACTGTTTTTAGAAATTGTTCCACGTTTGGATCGTAATATTATTCAACGTCTGTTTCGTTTATGGACATTCTTTCGTACGTTGAATACAACGAATTGGTTACTAATTTATTGAAAATATACGATAAAGTCGCTGGAAAAGTTCTTATTCAAATTTAAACACGTTTTATATATGTTAGCACGTCAGTTCGCGTAACGCATATAAGAATTATTATTATATTATGATACGTTCCGTACTTTATAATTATATTGGCCACGTTTTGATGTTCAACGGCGCATTTAATATTTACATTTAAATATTAAGTGTAAACGAATACGCAATGTCTATGCGTTGTTACGTAAACCAGAGTCCAAATTTGGTATCAAAATTTGTTTATTTACGATCCTTCGTACGTTACTTTGCTATTATATATTCAATTATGTTGGAATGCAACGATGATGCGAGATGTGCCAAGCATCGACGGCCTATCGTTCTCATCTTTCAGGCATCTCATTCTTGTGAAGGGGTTGTCCGTGGTGCGAACAAGGGTTTTGGCTTTTTTCGCCCTTGTGTTCAGTTAATAGTCGAGAGTCGAAAGACACACTTGTCATTGTCGTTGCGTGCAAGGCAGAAAGTTCAAGTTTCTTATAGTTTTTTTACTTATTCTTATATCATTATAGACCGTACACGCGATTCCCTAGTTATTTAATACGTTAATGTATTATATAATAAACTGATTTTACAACAAATTATATATATATATCACTGGTGAAAAGCCACTTTTTAAACGAAAGGAAGAACAGAAACAACGAGCGCGCGTAAATAAAAAGAAATACAAATGATCAAGGCAAGGTCCTATCGAATAAAATTGTTAAAGTGTCGGTGTTACAGGGACACTGACAGTAATTGGGACGTCCACTCTAGAATTATTATTTCGAAAGCGGTACAATTTTGGTGCGCGAATTCACGTTTGCGTGGCGCGCAACCGGTGTGCTTATAAACACGTCTATTCGTCATACTTGGCCAGCGAACAAACGATGAGCCAGTCGCTTCGCCGCTGCCAAAATCACTCTTTTCGTCATCGATGATGCGTACGTCACGAAGTTGGATCGTAACGTTTGGAAACATCGTCGTCGAACGGTCTGAATCATTTCACCGGAATAAACCGTCTGTGTTTCCGCAATCGGTGATTGCGGTTTTCGATGTTCATCGTTGGATTCCTTGTAAATAATATCGGATGCCGTTCGC
This sequence comes from Eucera pruinosa, assembly GCA_028830335.1. NCBI lineage: Eukaryota > Metazoa > Arthropoda > Insecta > Hymenoptera > Apidae > Eucera > Eucera pruinosa. The sequence continues at coordinate 17,300,334 of JAMYCR010000006.1, forward strand.
GTAAAATAGCAGGCTAATATCGCGGTGTCGCGAATTTGAGAATTTCGTGAATCTGACCCGTGATATTTCAACGTTGCAACTTTCTCGCTGAAAATGCTAATTTCGCGACTCCGCAGAGCGGTTCGAAAAGGATTCGCGTAAATTCGTTTTGCATAAACGGACGGAGTCTCGAAAAAAATGCTTCGAGAGAATTAATTAATAGCTCCGGGAATTATTAGGTAGTTTCTCTTGTTTATAGCGAACAGGGAAACGGTAAAATTTGTAGTTGCCTGATTTTGGTTGTTCAACCGTTTGCGTTACGATTATTGGAGAAACTATAGGCGGCTACGTTTAAGGGAGAGTTTGACACTGGAATAATTCTAGGAACTATTAATTATTCATTCCTAACAGGGAAGCCATAAAGTCTGCAATTGTCTAATTTTGTTTTTTTCAACCCTTTGCTTTACGATTTCTTCTAGAAGCTATAAACCACTGCGCTTCAAAACAATTCGTAGGAGTTATTAATTATGATAAAAATATTCGCGTAGCTTTTCTGTTTCACACCTAAATACGGAAGCTGTGAAATGTGTAACGGTCTGATCTTGTTTATTCAAAACAGCAACGCGTTTATTTAACTCGTTGCATTACGATTCTTTTTTCAGAAACTATTTTCTTGTATGTTTTTGGTGTATCCATACTTCGTGCACGTGATTATGGTTGCATTCCAGTAATCGTAAATGATTCATCGTAGCGCGATTCTCGAAACCTAATTCACCCCTAATTGAACTTTATCTCAATGCTACTTTAACCCTTTCGCCGCGACGAAGTTTATTGTACCGAATTTTTTAACTATTAAAACTATTTAACTATTTAACTATTTTAACTATTTAACTATTAATCTACTTTGCGAATTATTCATGTTTTTATCTGTTAATGTTTAATAAGTTCTAAACTGGCTACCAGCCTAGAAATATCAAACGATATTGCTATGTTCCGCCATATTTCTTAACTAATTGAAAACTTCGATGGCTGACTATAGTCACTTTTAGTGTACAAAATATTCTTAACCCCTTCAATGCTGATTAAAATAACGATATGCTAAAATGCTTATCCAAAAACTTCATAAATTTCACGCGTTTTCGTTGCAAATAAGGAAAGAAATTCGTCTTTTAAGATCTAAATACATCTCATTGCTCGTGCAATGATTTTCAATCGATAGTTTATATTTTCACTCGTGCTACGCGACGCACAGATTTAACAGCGACGGGGTTAAAGGACTATAGTCACCCATCGAAGTTTCGCATTAGTCAAGACATATGGCGGGACATAGCAATATCGTTCGACATTTCTAGGCTGGCAGCTAGTTTAGAACTTATTAAACATTAACAGATAAAAACACGAATAATTCCCAATTAACTTACAACAATTGAATATCATCGTGCGGGGAATACGGGTGAAAAGAAGCAACGTTAATAATCTCAATTGGAAGGACGAAATACGATTCTCCGCGCATAAACTCCGGGAGTAGCTTGGTCGCAGCGAACGCGATTCGTCACTCTCGTCTACCGTCGAAGTCGTCGCTCGTTACTCGTTACCGGATGTCTTAATAAACAATGCTAACGATTTCCCCGCTGGATTACACGCCGTGGCCCGCTCACCACGAATGTTACTTGAATTTACGCGTGTGTCAATTCGCGGAGGCAACAATCTTCACGTTCTTTCGCGCGACTTCTTTGCCATTCCGCTGTTGCGTGCCAAAGTACGAACATTTCCATATAACATACGTAGTACATATGTGCAATGGCCATAAAAAGTGTTCGTAGCTTTCGAAGAATCCGGAATACAGGATATAGAATTTCAGGAATGCAGATATTTATTCATGATCCAAACTATCTCTTCTCTCGTCTTTAATTCTTTCGAGTCTATTATTATTCTGATATTTTGACAACCGCCAAGCGAAATCGATTACTTTTCGACTGTTTACGAATATCGGTAGATCTATGCGAGCTCAACCCTACAATTATTTTATTACCTACGTATGCTAGATTTAGTTGATCATGTCGAGTAGAAATCATATGGAATATTGTAAGCAAGTTTTCGCATTATTCCTCTAGTATGTTCACGAAATTTACTACTACCCAACTAATATCAATTTACATATATACTTCCCCATTATTCTTATGTTTTTATGCTTTTATACTTTTGTTCTTGTTTGCGTTTTTCTCGATCAACGCTGTACTTGGAGATACGCCTTTATATTGTTGTACCGACGGACGTCAGCTCGTTGACTAAACTAAGCTAAACTAAACTAAGCTAAGCTAAGCTAAGCTAAACTAAACTAAGCTAAGGTTTTGTCTTAGAGTTCCCAATCTTATAAGACAAAGCTAAGATGGAAGTTCGAATTAAATTTGACCGTCAATAGTATGTATTCGTTTTCGTTAAATCCGCGCCATATAAATCGTAGAGGGAGTGCTAGGCCGCGTTCTAATTTTCATATCGTATAGCGACAAATTCGACCCACCGATCAGCACGCTAAAAAAGAAACACAAGATATTCTATGATCCTGTCCAAATTGGCAACGCATGCTATGCAACAGTGTCACATATGTTCATCAGATCGTTTCAAGCGAAAGGACCCGATATCTGCTCTTTTATTTCAACCAATCTGTTAAACAAATGCGACGTTATCGCGTAAAACGCGTCGTCAATCCGAACACCATAGAATATCCCGTATTCGTTTTTTTTTTATCGCGTCGATCGACGCTCGAATTTGTAGCTGTGCGACATTAATTAGAACGCAAGCTTAAGCGTCGGGACGCGCGGCTTTGCGACGGCGAACCGCTAAAGTCTAGGCGTTTTTTTTTTTACGCGTGCAACGTAGTAATAACGGCCCATGGGTGTTGGAGCAGAGCCGCGTTATTCCCAGTTCCATCGCAGGTAAACCAATTTCCACGAACGTCAACTCCCGACAGGCGTTTACTCATTTTTACTTGGACGCCGCACGAAACGAACTGGGCTCGCCGGTAATTAGATCGCTCGCCGGCGTTCGGTGCCGATTCCCCCACCGCTTGCCACGATTATTTCGTCTGCGAAGAACGACCTCGGCTTACGCTTCGTGTTGTGTGTTGTTGATCGAGGTTTCCGAGACCGAGTTTAATAGGATTTAGACTCTCCTAGATAGAATTTTGTTCAGCGATCGTCAGATGGATCTTCGCTTAAGATTTTAACGGTTTATTATTTAAGATTTATTATTTATTTAAAATGAAGAATTAAAGTTTGGATTATTTTTGATCATCGGATGATTGGATTCAATTAAGAATTGAATTTGAATGCTGCTTTTATTTAGTTATAAACTTCTTTTTATATTTTCTGGGCAAATATCGTTTTACTTTACGTGTGATTCTACTCTGCATGATTCTTATAAAAGATTCCATGGCTTGTCGTTGCACGTTGTTCTTCTACAGTCCTTTTTATTGCACAACTCAATTACAGCGTAGCAGGTTGATATAATTAAATCGCAACCACTCGGTATTAAAATCACCAGAGCACAAATTTCCTTTCTCTTCTTCCTTCTTTCTCTCCTATTCGTTCGTCTCTCGTCCCTCAATTAAAACCCCGTAACATTCATCGATAGTACTAACAGAATAATCGACAGGTAGCCATTGACGTCCATAAATCAGGTCTCTTTAGGATGAACAAATTAAAAGAAACAAATTCCACGTAACGTTGAGTTAACATTCAGCTTCGTATGTATGTAATTCGCACATCTTCGTTTCCGTTATTGATAGTTCATATTTCCATGGTGAATACTCCTTGATCTCTACGGAGGGCACATTGAAGTATATGGTGGAGAGTTGTGACGAGTTAAATGCATGGGAAGTTACCATACGTAGAAGAGGTGCTGGAGGGAAGAGTTTACGAGAGGGTAGAAAATTGGTTAAGAAATGTTGATAGGAAAATAAGAGCTACAGAAAAGAAAGTAGGTCACGAAATATTTGTAACTGTTATACGGTATGCGAGCGATAATGGTATGAGTGTATGCGTGCGTGAGAGGTAGCAGTAGGTGATAAATCTAGACGTAAACCAAATCCATCTCCCGGCATATAATGCTGAGATTAATAAATATATATACACACACTCCTTGCTCTCTATGATTCCGTTCGGTATAATTCCGCAAAAAGGAGAATTCCACAACATCCTGTTGCACAGTGCAACTCATTGTCAGCGTAACGAAGAGAAGCAACTCGGTACGAAAATGGCCAGAGGACAAAATTCCTTTTTGTTCTTGGCTTTTTCTCCGTCGAACGCGCGTTGGTCCGTTGTTGCCCGCATCGAGCGCACTTAACTTTCGATAATAACGGTAGTAGTAGGATGATCGACAGGGAGCCGTTGGATTACATAAATCAGCCTGTGTACATTGCCGCGAGTCGCGTGTTTGCGCTTACTTCATCGCGTCGCTCGTGCATATTTCTTCGCTCGCCACGCGAAAATCTTCGCTCGTTCACCGGCTTGTCGTCGGTCAATGACACGGCGGACTGCTCGCGGAGACGTTGTGTATCGGACACACGTTCGCCAATCCGTGAAAACGTTTCGCACCGGGATAAAGGTGATCTCCGGAAATGGTCGATCGGAGGGTGCCACGCCGGGCTACCTCACCGATCGATACCACTTCGGGATCAATCGTCGATCCCCGTGATTTTATACCGGACGCATTGTTATGCAAAGCAGGGGACGATCTCTGGCAATGATTCCGAAGGTTGATCCCTCCTCGAATCCTCCGCGAATGCATTCTTCGCGAAGGAAAGAAATAATTCTGCTCCTCCTTTCTGCTCTTCGGATATTGTCTTTCTGTCCCACCTTTTAGCCAACGTTCAAGAAGGATTTCCTCTTGATGCGCTTACGCGTACATTCGTGCACTATTGCATTTGTTTTTTTTTATGTTTAAAGAGGCTAGGTGAAATATTGGGTTTTATGGATTTAAGCGGAGGGAAGATTATTTGCGGGTTTTTGTTCCGTTTAGATTAACGACGTTTTGGTTAACGAACGAAATGAATTTTAATACTTTAAATAGGGGGAGAATTATTGTTGATTTTGTTGCGTTCAAATTTATGCATCTTTGCTAACAAGCAAAATGTATCGGAATGATATACCTAAATGAAATAAGACTGATTCGAACCATTCTACCGAAAAATAAATTCAGACGGAGTAATTGGAATTAATGTATAATTCGAATAATATCTGGCTCCCACATTTAAAGGGTTAAGTGGAATAGTTGAAAGGCACAGAGTATTTTGCTCCAAATTTTCCTAACCGAAACGACGATTAATAACACCGAATTAATTTGTACGCCTAACAGATCGCATACATTTTGCTACTTCCAATGTTTCATAATAAATTGACAACATATTTCGCATCCAAAATTGGCAATTGATACTTCTTATAAAAGCAGGGGATTATTTCATAAATGTTTGCGTCTCTTCGCATGAATATTAAATAACGACAAAGAAAGATACGTAACTAAACTTTAATTATTGATTTGTCATACATAACAACCATCTCGTGAATTATATCCAGTCTTTGAATCAACTCGCGTAGACTAATTTTGTTCGCGAACAATTTGGAGCAATAGTACGAAATAGCAGCGGGCTAATTGCCAATAGCATTTCTAATACACATTAATGCAATACACATTCTGACGATTGTCGATGAGTAGAAGTCTCCAAATAAACCTCTAAACCATTGCCATATTTCAATGTTCAACGCGATCTTCCTAAAATAACTTCTGCTTTGTAGAAATCGAGTGCGCAAAAATTTGTGAAACAATCCTACTCTTTTTGGCATAGTCGAAGTCCAAAAGCCGCATTTAATTCTGTACAAATAGAACGCAATGTTTGCCAAATACCAGTGATCTCAAAAAATGTTATCTTGCGAAATTAACCCTTCTTTAATCCTTTCGGCACAGCAGTGCTGACCACGCATAGCTGTAAGATAAATGAACTATATTTTACTGCAGCATGTAAACGAGTATTTCTATATATTTTGCAAACAATAAACAAATAATCTTGTCTTAATTTTGGGTCAGAAATATATAAAAGGTGCATAAAGGGTTATCCAAAAGTACCTTTAGGATGTTGAACGAGAATATCTGTCAAACGCCGTGTTTGTTAGTAAAATAGAGGCGAAAAAAAGAAAAATTGAAAACAAGAACGAACGAAGATAATAGAAATAGAAAACAGATTAGAAAAGGGTAGAGCAGAAAGGGAAAGAAAAAAAGTGAAGGTAGGTGTTCCTGTAGTCTATTTTGGATAACTCTATACAAAATTTCACCTCGAGAGATCGCGTAGATTTTGAAAAACTATGGTAGCCATAGGAAAACGCACGATGCTGACTATAGTCTCATATCAACGAAGCATTTTCTGGATGTCGACTGCAGTTTGCATTAGAACCGAAAAGTTTAAAGTTAAGTGAAAAAACGTAGAAGTTTGCGCAAAGGTGCGCGAAACAGCGAAAAACACGTGGATTTGTCGTAAAAGAACGGTTGAAGTGGCACCGATCCGGATCGATGGGGTGCATCCGGACACAGAGTGTCTATTTCTGTACGAGTATCGATTCATCCCTTTCTCCCTTCGCCCCGACGTGGGCACGTCTCGTCCGTGCACTTGGACGTCAACCACGACGATGTGTGTAACGCGTTGCTCTCTTATCGGTCGATACTGACGTAGAACCAGCTCGCGCCTCTATAAACCATTCATAGACGATAACGTCGGACCTACATTGTGCAGGCTTATTTTTGCTCTTTGCGTTACTCGCCTTACTCTCCTCTCCTCTTTGCCATCCCCTCCTCCATGTCTACCATTAACCCTGTGCGCTTTAGGGCTTTCTTTTCTTTTTTTTTCTTTTTTTTTCACTGGCTACAAATAGTTGCGGTGACCATTAGCGGCTTTAACACTGCGTCAGATGCAAACTATATTTAAATAATGTTTAAGCTTGGATAATGAAAGCCGAGATAAAAGGGAAATTACGTTTGACGAAGTATCGATTGCGCAATCGTATGGTAGTGAATTACTTTGGCAAGGAATAAACGCGTCGATTTTTACCGGGTTGGCGAATTTTTAAGAGGTCTAATTCCCTGTCTTTGAATTTTCAAGCTTCTGGATTTCTGGGCTTTCCAAGTTCAGTGCTTCCAAATGTTGAAAGATTGCAATTTATAGTCTCCGAATTTCCAAGCTTTTAGATTTTCTAGCATTAAAATTTCGACGCTTTTGGATTTCCAAGCCTGCTAAAAGTTCAATGCTTCCAAATTTTAAAAGACTTCAATTCTTAGTCTTCGAATTCCCAAGAGTTTAGATTTCTAATCCTTTGAATTCATAGCCTTGGAAGTTTCAAGCTTTAGAATTCGTAACTTTTGCATTCGTAGCCTCTGAATTTCCAAGCGTTTCCACTTCCAAGCTTTTTAATTTCCACGCCTTCAAATCCTAGTCTTCGAATTTCTAAGCCTTTTTTTGATTTCGTTGCCTTTGAATTTCCACGTTGTTGAATTCACAGCCGTCCAATCCCCAAGCTTTCAAATTTATAGCCTCTGATTTCTAAGCTCTTGAATTCCTTGTCTTCGAACTTCTAAGCCTTTTTTTGATTTCGCAGCCCTTGAATTTCCACGCTTTTGAAGTTCACAGCCGTCCAATCCCCAAGCTTTCAAAATAGCCTCTGAATTTCTAAGCCTTCGAATTCGTAGTCTTCGAATTCCCAAGCTTTCAAATTTATAGCCTTCGAATTTCTAAGCTCTTGAATTCCTATAGTCTTCGAACTTCTAAGCCTTTTTTGATTTCGTAGCCTTTGAATTTCCACGGTTTTGAAGTTCACAGCCGTCCAATCCCCAAGCTTTCAAATTTATAGCCTCTGAATTTCTAAGACTTCGAATTCGTAGTCTTCGAATTCCCAAGCTTTCAAATTTATAGCTGCTGAATTTCTAAGCCTTCGAATTCGTATTCTTCGAATTCCTAAGCTTTCAAATTTATAGCCTCTGAATTTCTAAGCCTTCGAATTCGTAGTGTTCGAATTTCTAAGCTTCTGAATCCATAGCCCTTGCATTTGCAACCCCTTCAAAGTTTCGCTAGAAATGACAGTAGTATCAGTCCACGTTTAACGCGTGTAGCGAGCAACGCGTGCTCGCGTGGTTAGGAATCAATAGGAATCGGTTGAAAATAGTTCCAAGATTGACGTCCACAGTTGAATGTCACCATCGTGCTGGCGAACCACCGCTCGAAACAACGAGACTTCCCAAGATTCCAAGTCACTCTGCTGGTCCGCAACCCAGCGTGACGTAAAGTTAGATTTTATTAGCGCTTTCGAAAGCCATCAACGGGCAACGTTTCCGTGGTTCGTTTGCAGGTAGATTGAAAAAAGAACAAAGCAACTCGTTAGGACGAAGATCAGAAATAATCTGGAATATGCCACGTGGAGGTTTGAATCGTTACTTGAATTCCTCCACTCATTCGAGTCTTTCTGTATTCCTCGACACCTCTTGCTACGAAAATACGACGCCTCGTTAACATTTCTAGCTTTTCAATTGCATCCTTTCAAATTCCCGACTCTTTGCATTTCCACGTGTTTGGATCTCCATGCCTGCAAATTTCCACGTGTTTGGATTTCCAAGTCGTCAAATTTCCAAGCGTTTAGATCGCTAAGCCTTTGAATTCCCAAATCGTTCAATTTCGTAGCCCTCGTATTTCCAACCGTTTAGGTGATCAAATCTTCTGATCGTCAATCATTCAAATGTAGAAGCCTTCAAATTTCCAAGCTGTCCAATTTTCAACCCTTTAAATTTTCACGCGTTTGGATTTCTAAGCCCCCGAATTTTCAATCTTTTCGGATTTCCAAGTCTTCTAATTTCCATGCCTTCGAATTCCGTGTCTTCCAATTCGTAAGACTCCAATTTTCCAAGCTTCCGAATTCCAAGCCGCCAAACTCTCAAGCCCTTGAATTTCCATGCATCTGCATTTTCAAGCCTTTCAATTTTTAATCTTTCGAATTTCCATATCTCCCAACTTCCAAGCCCGCAAATTTTCAATCCCTCAAATTTCCAAGCGCTCGAACTCGCAAAGTCTTCTTTCCAATTTCTAAGCCCCACGATTCCTGAAATCTTCCGATTTCCAAGCCCGCGAATTTTCGCACGGCAATTGCCAAATCTAGATTAGCCCAATTGGAGTGCTAGACTGCAGCGTCGAATGTTTTACGATGTGTTCGTTGAAGGTAAACGACGCCTGTTTGCCTGTTCTATTTCATTGGCGTTTGTTGGGAAGAGACGAACCCACTCACGTGGCGTTGCGACGGGAAACATGCAAAGGGAAAGAGCGAGCGAGATCGATAGGACACGGGTTCAGAAATAGTCTCGGGACGATTGTGTGTGCGGTTGGATCGTCAGTCGAATTCCACCGACGGTACGTGCCTCGTCGATTGATCCTAACGTCTTCGAAAACGCGAGCCCCAGCGGCTATTTAAATGCGCCTCCAATGATTCTCGTGCCGTGTTTCGGTAAACTCCATCTTCCTCCTCCATGGGAGTTCCCCGAGCTCGAACAAATGGGGTGAACTTTAGGCACTTTTGCCGTCAGCTTCCATCGTCACCCATCTTCCAATACCATTGATTCTCAGGTAATATTTCGTAACTTCGTCTTCCACCCGATAGCGTTCAGTTTTCTTATCATTTAATTGCGTAAAATTTCGGCGATCTTCGGTAAAAGTTAACTCTTACACTTGGGCGTCTTAAAATTGGGAAACGCATCCAATGGGACGAATAGTGGATGGATAGCTTTTGTCGCTATAGAAATTACTATGGGATAATTGGGGTAATACGATGCTACAATTTGGGGGATCTTCGTACACCGAAATTGCATTATCGATAATTGTGAGATAGAAGTAGGAATTTTGACTATACCAGGCGATATTAATGTTTGGATATAGGTTGTTTACTATATTGCATACAATTGTAGTAGTATAATGCAACAGTTGGGGAAAATTATGGAAAGATGGGACAATAATGGTAACTTTTACGGTGATAAACAAATATTAATATTTGTATACGGAGTGTTTACTACATTGTGTTATAGTTATTATAATTGTTCCATTACCATGGTATAATTGCAGCAATGTAATGGAACAATTGAGGGATCGTCGTATATGGAAATTGCATTGTACCAATTGTGGAACAGAAATAGAAATTTGTATACCAATAGGCAAATATTGATATTTGGGTACGGGTTGTTTACTATATTGTATACATTACTATGGAATAATTGCAGGAACATAAAACGCGACAATTAGGGGAAATTTAATTGTGTCAATTGGGAGACAAACAGAAATTTTTACGGTAACAGACAAATACTAATATTTGGATACAGATTGTTTACTATATCATATATATTAGTATACGAAATAATTGCAGTAATATAATGCAACAATTGGGGGAAGTTATAGAAATTGCCGTACGCTAATTGTGAAACGATAATAGAACCAATTACACTAGTAACTAAATATTAATATTTTTACGCAGGGTTTTTTGCTTTGTTGGCATTTTGCATTATAGTTATTACAGTGCCTTTACTGTCGTAGTAAACACGTTATACCTTGTACAATTAATTACAATTATGTTGTTAAACAAATATATGCAAAACACGCATTTGCATGAACGTCCGCAGTCTACCATTAACAAAATGTAATTGTCTATATATAATTACGCTATATACATTCTACTAATAGCAGTACAATAATAATATACATAATTGAAACAAATATTAAATGTACCAATAAATAGTTCACTGTTCTTTTATTTATCGAGTGTAGGTTCGAATTATTATTCCACCCCTCTCCTATTTATTAGAGGCAACTTGTAGTTCCACTGGGAACACAAGCTGATCGATTTTGGCCTTAAAAATTAATCGACATTATGGTAGCGAAGATGTAAAATCAGGAAAAGTGGTTTACTTATTCGTACGCCTAACGCAATAATTCTCTTAAGACTTTTGCGCCCCCGATTAAACTTTGATAATATAGACATATAATTTCCAAGTCGCGTGACGCCATAAAGGGTTAAACAAGAACAAAGTCAATCGATAATCGACTTAACCCCTTGCCTTACGATTTTTTCTGTACCTACGCACGTTAAAAGACTTACGCCAGAAGCAAAAAATGTTATTCAGCAAGACACAAGGATTTTTAAAAATTCGAGAGAAGTTAAAGAAGTTAGATCAAACTTTGTTATTAATATCGCGTACAATTGTTTTATACGAATCACAGTTTACGTCACGAGTGTGACTTACGGTTATAAGACGAGGGGTTAAAGGTTGGATCAAAACAAGGCAGTTTGATATTTCAGCGTCTCCGATCGATACATTCGTTTAAAAAAAAGTTAAAAAGAAAAAGAAACTTGCCACGTATTCGATACGGTGCCCACGCGTTCCCGTCGTCATTAATTACCTTTCTATATTTTTTTTTCTTTTTTTCGTTCGTCTCTACTATTAATAAACATAATTGCGACAAAGCTAGGAACATAGAGAGTGGCGCGCAAAGTTGAAGCAAAGGAGTATATCCGCGTATTAATAAACTTGTGATAACGTCAAAGTGTCGGGTTAAAAAAAGAGCGGGAAAAAGTGGACTCACTAAAAATACAGTCGCTCTAGGATACCCTGGATGAAAATACTTTATGTAATATACCGTTTAAAAATACCTAACCCGATCAAAATAGTGAGGTTCGCGTCAAATGGAAATCGGAGGGCGAATCGAAGAAACAGAAAGGGTGCAATGTCGGATACAGTAGAGTCTCCATTCGTTTTTTAGCTCGTGGATTTTTATATTAATTCGTTTCGTTTTAACGCTAGATTAGTTGCAGACATTGGCAGTGTAATTTTACAGGTTCCCTAAAATATAAGTGTATTGCACGTAAACACAAGTAGCTAAAAAGTCGAACAATTTTGATACGTATTCGTATTCGTGCATCAATGAAAACCAGCATAAATGACTAAAATATAATACATGCGATTTGCGTAACTTTAAGGATAAAATTCAATGTATACCTCATTTTACCTTTATTTCGCATATTTTCGCGTTTCGCACATTTTACTTTAGATTCACAATAAGTAGGCGCCAAAATCCAAAGTATCGACGCTACCAGTACTTTATTTTATTCGGATTACATTCTAATTTCGTTCGACTTTCTATCGCTTCGTAGTAGCTCCATGTGATTACAATAATCTCTCGATGTAGCGTATCAAATCTGGACGTGGTTTAAAAATCGACACATCGGGAAGGTAAGCGCGGTGCAAATACATTTTTCCGTAGATACCGTGAATATCGAATTCCCGATTTCGTTCCACTTTTCCCCGCGTCGTTCGTCACTTTAATTAATCAATTATCGCGGGCACGATTTTCTAGCGGAACACAACTCAATTACGAAGAGAACGATTCACGGTGCGGTTATGGTAGGCCGTGGCATCGGGAGGGGTAAGAAAAAAAAAAAGAGAAAAAAAGAGCGAAACCACGATAACGAGCGCGTCGATTCTCCGTAGTTGGTCGGAGGCACGCGCGTGTCCCTCACGTCCCGAGTGCCGGAGTCCCGAGCAGCTCATTGTAACGAGATTACGCATTAAAAGGTCGAGAAACGAGGAAGTATGATGTAAATTACGGCTCTGGAAACGCGCGGTTCTCCGGCTCGATAGTAAATTCGCCTCTACGCCTCCGCGACAGTAAATTTACAGGCTCCTTAGAAACATCAACTGTCGCCGTTTTAAGAAACGCGACCCGTACACGCTAATATCGCCCGTAAATACGTATTAAACCTATCCGTTGAAATCTCCATAGTTATTAACGATCCTTGCCTTATTGGACAATTATGTTAATTGCACAGATTTTCTCGTTCTTACCGAGGACGACCGCGCCTCGTTTCCGCCAGCTTTCCGCTAATTTTCCAACTTAGGACGCGGAAGACGTTACGAGAGACAAGGGATATACGAAGCAGCAAATAGAAAATAGCGGGGGACGTTAATTCTGAGCTTTAGAAGGTGAAGCTTTTTTGGAAGTCTTGTTTGCAAGTCTTTGGGCTTTTAAGTGTTCGAGCTTGCAAACCTTTGATTTCTAAGCATTCGAATTTCAAGCCTTCGGGCTTCCAGGCTTTCGCGAGTTTTCAAGGCTTCGTGTTTCCAAGCCTTCGAGATTCCAAGTGTTGATTTCCCAAGCGTTCGAATTCCAAGCCTTCGAGTTTCCACGCCTTCAGATTTCCAAGCCTTTAAGTTCCCAAGCCTTCAGACCTCCAAGCCTTCGAGTTTTTCAAACCTTCAGATCTCTAAGCTTTCTAATTTCCCGCCATTTTCAAATTTTAGAGCACGTCTACAGGTTTCCTCCTCTTCGAATTTCCAAGCTTTCCAAGCTTTTAAATTCCCAAATCTTCTAGTATTCAACCCTTTTACAATTTTAAGGCGAGTCTTCAAGCTTTCACTTCTCCGATTTTTCAAGCTTTCCTAGTCTTCAAATTCCCAAGTCAGGGAATCTCAATTACTTAAAATTTCAAGTCAAGCCTTCCGAGCCCAAACTTCCATCAAATTTCCAATCGTTGGGATCTTCGAGCCTTGGAATTTCCGCGACAGGGATAAATAAGTCACCAGGCTAAGTAGATATGTGCGATGTCAACTGAGAACAGGTTTAGCTCGTGTTGCAACTCGTACCGCACACTTGTAAAACTAAACTGAACTGCCGCGCCGAAAATGCGTTCTTCAACTAAATACTTCTGAATGATCGATAACGAGGTTAACACGATTACAATGAAAATCAGGTTCTTCTAAGTCCGTTGCTGTTAGTTTCTGCACGCACGTGTGTGTGTGTGTGTGTGTGTGTCGGAATTAACTGTGGAGATGAGTCACGATAACTGGCGCAAGGCTTTCGCACGTTTTTGCGCGGCACGATGCCGCGGTGATCGTCGATTAACGATCGTTTCCGGTGAAGCCGTGCATTTGCTCAGGATTCTACGGCATTGGTCGCGCACCCGCTTCCGGAACACGTTGCACGCGTCCTTATTCCGACGTTATTGCATCGATCGTCTTGATTGTTCTTTTCCTTCGTCGATCATTCCTTTCGTCCACCATAGGCCGACGCTCGTCCATTTATTCCTTTAACTCCGAAATCGTTCGCACTTTGTGCGCGTTTCTGTTTGGTAACAATACCGATGACCTCATCGTTGATAGATGAGCTAATCGTCGCCGTAACAGGCAACAATTCGAGAAAGAAAATACCGATCGATTCCTCGGCTCCGGAAAATGTTAACAACTCGTACGAGCAATACAATTTTTTTACTCATTCGGTAGTTTTACGTCACTTTTCGTTCAACTCTCGAACAAATAGATTTAACCCTTTGCTCTACGATAAAGAGCTACACTCGTGGTAAAACGTATGCTCTGGGCGTGATGAAAATACGCTGCAATTTTTAATCAGTTAAAGTTTTAATTCTATCTGCAATTTCAATTTGTAAGGCTGATCATTGGAAGCGTAAATTGCGTACGATATTTTAGTATTTCCATTCGTTGCACTGTTAAAGTAATAAATAGCTAACGTTCCCGTGAATAGTCGTTGAAAAATTCATACGGCAAAGGGCTAAGCACAAAAGCACAGGCTACTTGTCTGATTAATTTCGTGACTTATTAACCCTGCTGTTTTCCTCTGGTATATGGTAGATATCCCACTTACTGTCAGCGTTTCTGTAACCGACACTTTAAGTATTTTATTTAATAGCATGCTCGAAACTGGAACGATTTTTAGGTTAACGACGTTCTAAAATTGTTAAATAACGTAACGCGCGAACGTTAAAGTGACAGCACGTGGTACATCTACCCTACATAACCCAATACGAAGATTATGTTTTATTTGGTATTATATTTCCAAATATTCCTTCCTGATATTCAATGCATTTAAAATCATCCTATAGTCCGTACGAACAATGTTCGTAAAGCGTCGTATGCTGTATCTACGAAGTGAATCCTGAACCATGCTAATTTCGCAAGATAAACCGTCGGCGATTCGAAAAGTTGATTCGCAGCGTCGCCATACGTTAACTCTCGTGACGTGAGAACGAAAACGTGTGATCGATGACCAGTATATGGCATTCACCACCGTATTAGCATTCAATTTTTAACTCGCGCCAATGACGTAACACTGGTTGCGCGTAAGAAAGAGCGAGGCACTTTGGACGATCAAACAAAACGCAGGCGATTGAAGGGCTCTCGTAAAATCGTTGCCTGCGGCCGGTTGCCTCCGTTATCCATCAGCGTCCGCTTCTTCGCTCGGGATCAAGATTTTCGTCTTAATCGTCGGCCCATTAAGGAAACTACGTAGGCCGCACGCGACCAGAGTAACACAGAGGAGAAACCTCCTGGAGCACTCGTTACCGGGAACCTGGACGCGTCAGCATTGTGTATCCAGGAATTGCTTCTTCTTTTTCTCTTTTTCCTCGTGCTGCGTCGAGAGAGCATGCGGTCGCATCTATTTACAGGAAATAGGTCAACGTCGTCCACGCGAGAGATAGAAACGCGGTTTAAACTAGCATCCTGTGTGTGTTTTTTTTTTTTTTACTTTTCC
Source organism: Eucera pruinosa (assembly GCA_028830335.1). Taxonomy (NCBI): domain Eukaryota; kingdom Metazoa; phylum Arthropoda; class Insecta; order Hymenoptera; family Apidae; genus Eucera; species Eucera pruinosa. The sequence goes on from JAMYCR010000006.1 coordinate 17,315,926, forward strand.
CGAGACTTTCGACCAAAATGCGCTCCGGTAGCGAATTCGTCAATTGTTAAATAATATTTTCGGTGAATTTCGTAATCGTTGATTCTTTCGGTGTTGCTCGTTGTACGCTTGTATTGCTAGTTTGAGTTGCGAGCAGCAAACGGTTAACTATAAATGGTGTAAATAGTCATTTCAAACGATGCATTGCGTGGTTTATCGTGTATAATACAGCGATAGGGTGGATCAAGCTACTGTTAGGTATAGTAAGCCATCGAAAATGTAAATATGTTAAGAAACGGAGTCTACTTGTAATCCATTGGGAAACCACCAAATATCCATCTATCTATCTAGTAATTATAAATGTATCGCAAGAATTTCTTCGACGCGATGCGATTCAACGTTTTCACTATTTCTCTCCGCGTGTGTTCAGTAACTCCGCGAATAACTTCTAAAATAGTTAAGTGAAGTTGCTTAAAGCGACAAGCTTAAAATGTACACCTATGGGGACATCCACCTTATTAGGTTAAACGACGAAATGTTGCCTAATGCAAACGTCGCAGCGTTTTACCATTCACGAAGCATAGAATAGACTATCCTATTCTTGTATGAAATGATCAGGGAGCTACCTAACGAAAACAGCAGCATTTTTAAAAGTATAGGAATTGCAAATAAATACTGTGCGAATTAATTGCTTCCTATATAATCGATCTGTAACGGCTAGATTTATAACAACGCGTATAGAAGTATATCTTTAATCTTCTATAACCGGAAATTCCTTTACTTCTACGATACGAAGAAACGTGTAATTGTATTTAACCCTTTGCGGACGAGCGTCTGCAAATAATCGCCACTTTTCTGGTTTCGTGGACGTACGCGTTCACTGTTAAAGCAGAAAGTTGAAATTAATATCGTTGATAAACGCTTCAAAGTTTTGAAAATTTGTTGACCTGGAATTCGAAAGCTTAGAAATTTAAAGGCTTGGAATTCAAAGTCAACATACTCTTTCGAGTTTTACTATTCGTAAGTCCGCAAAGGGTTAATACACGGATGGAGGGTTAACTTTATCAACTTCGATGATGGTATTAAACGTGATCTTTAAATCGCAACGGGCGTAAAGAACTTTCCGCTAAACGCCGAAATTTCCGATTGAAATTTACGATGTTTCCTATAAATGGACAGCCTATCCTGTGCTCGGCGAACGATTTTACTCAGGACAACGATTGATGCGCCCCTGAAATCGCAAATGCACGCGCGTACAGGTACGGCGCGTTGTATCGCATCGCGGCACGGCGAGTTACAAACGAAAACACGCTCGTCCCTAATTGCGTTCGGATGTGGGTTACAGACACAGGCAACGGCTTCTTGTTCTCCGTGATGCGCGATTACGCCCGCTGGACAGGCATTGAGTAATCAATACGAGCGTCTCGAATCGACCGCGAGAGGAAAGGTTCCTCGAGGTCTCGTTAACGCGCCAGGATTAAACCTTCTCCGCCTCTCTTTCTCTCTAATTCACCGGAGATCCTTTATTGGAACGGTCGTGACCCCGTAGCGCGATCGTTCTAAATGGAGAACCGACTCCGTGCGATCGGGGATAATCGATTTTCTCCAGGCGTTGCCCTTGACGGGAACGTTTTTCCATCGATGATCGCGCGCTCCCAGATCTTTCTCTTACGTCGTTTGCGTTAGCATTACCATTGACGATGCTTAGATTATCCATTATTATACGGAATCGTTCAGGGTGGCCCATTTAACATCTTAGTATCGCCAGCGACATTTTAACATGGCAACAAACTAGAATAAAACAACAGAGTTTTTTGAAACGATGGGAATTATAAATGAATACTGTACGTATTAATTATTTTCTGGTATACACGCGATCTATAACAGGCAAGTCTATAATAACGCGTACAGAAGTATATCTTCGTATGTATCGGACTACTATCATTTAATCTTCTATAACCCGCAATAAGATAGCGATGAGATACTCGAGGCGAGCACAATAATAGTTTACATCTCGACTGTGAGTGACGTTAATTCGTTACCGTTGATTCCACTGGCTTTTCGAGCAAAGGGAAGACTTTTATTTGGCACACTATTTAACAATATTCGCGCGCACGGTTCGACTGTTTACGGAGAAGAGAGTGATCAACGCGAAGACAACACAACGGAGAAGAAAGTAATTCAGGACCGTAAAATATGTCGCGATTAGATACAAATAGGTATGTACTGTTCGTCCGCGACAAGAAGACACGCGAGTATTTACATTCCCGTTCTTACGTACAATCTACTAGCCTCCCAACACTCGCGTGCCGTGTTCACTGTTAACCGAAGACGTTAAAAGATCGACGGTGGTTTAATAACGAAGACGGCGTGCGGCGATAGAGAAGACGGTAGACCACATTTACAGCGAGGATGTAAGGACTCCTCTGCCTTATTTTCATGGACGGACAGTACGTTTGTCCACTTTTTACGAATTCAGCCCACAGCCACGGTAGCGAATGGGTTAACTCAACTCTTTGCACTGAAACCATTCGAAATTTGAGTTGGCAAAGTCTCTGTAGCGCGAAGGGTTGCATATATAAAGCGTTGGGAACCACTGTAATCAGGCTAGAATGGCGCGGCGGTATCGCTTGGGCACATCGGCGCGAAAGATCGAAGGGGATGCCAAAAATTGTCTACATCGGTTGACTGACTCATCGTGGCCGTGTACGAGAGTCTTCGACGCGCGGTTCGCTAGTCATCCCGGGTATTTGGGGATGCTGGGTGGCTCAGGTGGTTGCGTGGCGGCCCGAAATAGAGCCGCTCGCCCGCGCAAAATCGCGTCGAGTCGCGCCGCGAATAGTGCGCGCCCACCGCCTTCCCGAGAGCCGCTGGTAATTTTAGAACGTTTTGTTTTCGTGCCAGAATGCCGTGGCAGCCGGCACGCTGCGCGCACACGCGACCGCGTGCTGTTTCTTCTTCTTCTTCTTCTTCAGCTCTGAATCCTCGAACGATCGCGCGCGCGATTTCGCTTCATCCGGTTCGCGCGCTAAATACGGAAATTCGAAAGCGCCACTCTTGTATCAAACGGAAGAGGATGTCTAAACGAAGTTTAAGGAACGACGAATATCTTTGTGGCTTAATTTCTCGCGAAGTAGAAGGTTCGCGGGTTTGATGGAGCGTGCTAAGAAAGTGATTCGGAAAAGAATGGTCTTGCAATAGACGCGGTTTCGGTTATTAACACTAGATTTACGGAACTCGTCACGTTGACGCCGTTCAAATTTCATACTTATAGGTGTAGGGACCATAAATATTATTTTTCAGTAATTTATATTAATTTTAATTAATGCAGAGGCAAGAATATGTATTCTAATTGACCCTCTCCCTCTTCAACCTTCTAATTCCGACTATTTATACGCTGTATAACTATTTTTTCGGAAGCCTGTCAAATTATGCAGTAAGTGTCCTTAAACCTAATGTTAAGGAAACGTATTTATTGGCAAGATATCGCGATTTGTCACGTGGATTGTTTATATTACCGCTGGGAAAGGGTTAAGGTAATCAACCCCTTGCCGTATAATGACGAGTTACGCTATGCTTGTCCTGTACTATATATGTATCTCTACTTGTCGTGGTGCAAACTATGGTCTAATTGCAATAAAAACATAGACTGTACTTTTTATGAATTTTTAATTTTAATTCTAATCAAGGCTTCAATTTGTAAGATTGAGGACTGTTATATTTACGGTATAACATTTCAGTGTCTTATATTCGACGCAACGTTGAAGTAGAAAATAACGAACGTCCCAATAAATAGTCTTTGAGGAATTTGTACGGCAAGGGGATAATATTTACTAGATGCGACCGGAAATTGTTTACTCGAAGTACTCGAAGTAGAGTTTACAATAAAACCTTCGAAGGAGGTTCATTTTGTGGCTCCCGGTAGATTTTGCATAGTACAGCGTTCATTAATATTCTAACATAGTGTTGCGAAACAATATTTGACGGTTCACTTTAATAGCAGTGCAACATTTTGCTCTTTAACGCTTCAATTGAATTTATTCACGTGTAACCACTTTGCACGTATAAACTATGCGTACGTTTTTGATCGTATAAATGCTCCACAATAATGATCACGCCGCAATCAAAGGATTAATGGGTTAATCGTAAGACGCGATAAAATGCGTAACGAATTTACTCCCAATCGTTATTGAAAGGCGTTTACAGTGATATCTTTTCTCAACGACTTATCATTTCAAGAATCATCAGTCGCAAATTTTTCCCTCCAAACTTTGTCGGTATATTTTGTAGCTACAAATAAACGGAAAATATCATATATAGCTCTAAATTGAGTTATGTTATTATTATACTATAAGTTAAGTAAAGCTTCGTTAACAATTAATTCACGATTAACAAATTAATGTCTATTTTCGACAGTATCGAGAGTCGTTCATATTTGTATGGAAATAGCATTGATACGCTTTGAAAATATCGAACTAGATCGATATTGTAGAATAAAATGAACCCTATGCAATTGATTAAACCTTTAATTGCGACGCGATATTGGAGTGATCGTCTTTGCTACGACGAATTGGTATAATTACAAATGCTCGCGCGCTTTGCATCTGCAAAATAGTTCGAGTGAAATCTAAAACAATAAAACGTTACACTGGTGTTAAAATAAATCGTCCAATATTGCTGTACAATGATAAATTGGTAAACTAATTATACGCGTTGTGTCGTACAAAATCTACTGGTCTCGTGTACGCGTCTTTCGCCGTGAAAGAAGTGAATTCTTTCTCGAATTTTCTACGCGCGTATTCCGTTTCCCGCCGGCAAACTTGTATACTGCAGGCGAATATCTGCGTCGCGGGTAGCAGCTTTCTTGGCCCGAATTTCAGCAGCGTTAGATAAGCGACTTGGCTTTCGGCGCGGTCGGAAATCGAGAAGGAAACGCGTATTCGATCAGTCCGCGTGCAGCTAACGTAACAGTTAACCGTTCTCGAGCCGCACCAGCGACTTTTGATAAAGTTATATATGGCACTGACTCATTATAATATCGCGCAACCTGTCTCCGATTTATATATTCGCAACCATCGATTCCAGACCTGCGAACTTTTCAGCAAAAGTATCGCGCGCGGATCGAAATCATGAATCAGGTTCCGCTGCGATAAAATCGCCGACCGATATCTATAGCTTATCGGGAAACAGTTTTCCTTCGCAAAATTCTTTCGAAGAAAACCAAAGCAACCCTTTCTCTATTCCACTGGAAGAACGACTAAGTTTCGCGAAACTTCTATCGTAGCTTTTATCTGGAAGAGTCATCGACAGTTTGACAGCGAGAGCGAACGTCGCCCGATAAATGCTCTTCCGTCGCATCGTCGAATCGCTTCCGCTTACGCGTCGCAATTTCCACGCGCGTTCCGCTGCGGATCGTAAAACCGAGCGCAGGAATCGAAGAGGGGGGGAAAAAACTGTGCACCGTGCACTGTGCACGCGCGTATGTACAATACGTTGGGAAAGAAATTGAAACGGGGGAGAAGAAATGGAAAGAAGGAGGGAATGAAGTCGAGACAGCGCAGTGATAGCCAAATCGAGAAACACGGACACGCGAGCTCGTTTTACACCGATCTCTCTTGCCTCCTACGGCGCGTGTCTTTTAGTACCTGGCCATTGACAGTGGTAAATCCTGACCACCTTTTTTAGTCACCGCGTTTTATTCGAATCTTTGAATCGCTTCGATGCGCTCGCTAAGGAATCCCACAGGGTTGCCGCGAAATATTCCCGGCGAATCGAGAAATCATCGATGTTAGGCGATCGATCGTATCGAAACTAAAAATTGTATTGCAAGTTCGATGCCGAATCTTTACGATAAACGAAACATTGCTTGTAGGTGTATTCTCGTTTAAAATTTGCCAAGTATAGACCGTGGATATACGGTCAGCTGTTTCGTGCGCAAAATGAAGAAACCGATAGGCAAAGGAATATTTTTGTACAGGTTACCCGACGAATATTGGGACAAATTAAAGTCCCGTACATAATCGTAACGTAATGCACTGTCCAGTTTACGATTGGTATTAAATGAATTTTATTGAAGCCCGTCTATGCTAAGTGAATTATACTAAAGTAAAGCTCCTCAAATGTTATTATTGACTGCTATCCTATATCATATCCTCATGAATATTGGGATGAATAAAAGAAATGTTAACGCGTTCACTGTCCCATGCATAATTGGTACTCAATAAATTTTAATAAAGCACATTCATGCTAAACGAATTTTACTAAAATAAAGCTATTTAAAAGCTATTATTGATTGCTATCCGTTAGCTGAAGAAATTACAATATAATTGTATTTCTATGCGAAACGAAAAGCAGGTTGCTAAGCAAATGATAAGCACTTCGGTGCTTCGTTAAGCGTATCGTGGCCGTACTAAAATGCCTGGACAATGACCGTGTTAAAATCAAACCCTGAAATAAGAAAAATATTAACCCTTTGCGGACGATTGTCTGCAAATAGCCGCTCGATCGTTTTTTTGGTTTTCCACGCGCATGTCCTCAATCTACATTAATATCGTCGGTGAACGTTTCAAAGGTTTGGATATTTAATAGCCCGAAGTTCGAAAGCTTGGAAACTTGCAAACTTCGAATTGAAGTCCAAAATGCTTCCTTAAGTGTCACTATTCCTCGTTTTGCGACAGAGTTACGTTTCAATGTATTAACCCTTTGCGGACGAGTGTCGGCAAATAGCCGCCGAAACCATTTCGATTTTCTGGATAAATGTCGATTTTCAAAGCAAGAAATTTGAATTAGTATAAGCACTTTCGATAATAATTGAGCGAAAATTCGTTAAGTGTTATTAAATTCTATCCGTAGTGAACTCATAATCGAGTGGAAATTTGTTAAGTGTTATTTTTTTCTCGTCCGCAAAGGGTTAAATCCCCTCCACTTTAAACGCTATCAAAAAGGAACATCGTGTATCGACGTTTTCCCATCTTTTCGCTGTCGCCGCGTCGTTTTGCGGGAACCTTTTTTTTAACTTTACATCGCTCGTGGGTTAGAGGGAGCGTTATTGGCGCAGAAGAAGATGTAACCGCTTTGGGGAAGAATCGCGTGCTCGGGGGGGTCGAAATGCGTAGGAAGAAAAGGCAGAGGGGGAAGGGTAGGCGAAAGGGAGATAGAACGATGGACAAAACGGAGGCGGGCAAAAGAGGAAAAGAAAAGGAGAGACGGAGAATGGTCGCGTGGCCGTGCGTGGCCCCAAATAGGGCATCAGGTGGTTGCACGACGCCCGCGAGAAAAAGATCGTTTGCGCGTGCGCAGACGCGCGTGTGCCTCTCGTAACCGGGCGCGCGCACGCATGTACGCGCGTATAGCGGAGAACGCGGCACGCGCGCGCTCTTACAGGTGGTGGCGACCGGCGCTGTGCACAGGAAATTGCTCCTTTGCCGTGGCAAACCCGGCCCCGGAACTTTGCGGCCCGCCGCCGCCGCCGCCACCGCCGCCGTTCACCCGGATTATTTGCCCCAGCAATCGAACACCGCTTTCAAACAGATTCGACACGTGCGCGCCCCGTGCATAAGAGAATAATCTCTCCCTCTCTCTTTCTCTCTCTCTCTCTCTCACACCTGTTGCGCACCTCGCGCTTCCTCCTCTCTCTCCTCCTGTTCTAATACATTTCTAACGTCTTCCACTGTCTCCTCTGGTCGGAAGATTCATCCACGTGGGAGGATAAGTGAGATATCGGGTAATATTCGTGAAGCGTGGCCGGGAATTCAATCCAAACGTGGCGATAGGATGCGGAAAATTAAAAATAAGTAGTTTGGCCCAGCCATATGTCAGACAGACGCTCGGAAAGTGATTTTGGGGAATTTTTAGGTGGCATTCCGGGGAAAGTTTAGGATAGATGTTTGGGAGAAGTTAACCGTTTAATTGCAGGTATAATTGCAGATATGATCACGGGCATTGAGAAGTAAAACGTCCCAAACGGACGCGACAAAACTAACGTACGGCGACAAATGAATCAGATTTGAGATATGGATTTCTACGAATTTTTAGATATAAATACACCCGCTCGCATGCAAATGCAAATAGTTATTTCGTAGGAAATAGAGTACGGTATATGTACGAAATTGTAATTATTCGTATAGGGAAAATAAACTCGACTAGAATCTTAGAATCGCTTATCGACGATTCCTGTAGATAAAGGGTTAACGAGTAGATCCTAAAGTAGATTTTCAACTCCTTAACACTTTACCGACCGTCCACTAGTTAACTCGCGTTTACATTTTCATTAGTTTATGCAGGTTTCAAACTCGAATACAATATACGTAGATCTTTGTAAGAGTGTTCTACATTGTATCTTTACTTATCACATTTTAGAAAATGTAATAACAAAAATTCCAATAACAGACAAAGTATATTAAAGTTTATTCAGGTGTTTTGCCGGTCAGTAAAGTGTTACCGCTCGAATTATTCCACAGTTTGTCGGTCAAAAATGAATGGCCAAATTTCAATACAAAAATTCATCCTATCTTCGCGTGTATCGCGTTTTCTCCATTCTGAATGTGTACCGAGTACGTTCGACAAAATAGAAAACGGGAGAGGGTGACAAAATGGAATGGAAACACGGGTTATTGATAACAAAATAGTGCAAAGAAACAAAGATTGGAAAAACGACGAGTCCGAGACGCACCAAGGGCTTAAATCAATTCGGATTCGAGAATAATGTTTGAGGAGGAAGGGCGGAGGGAACAAGCGGTTCAATCGATAGATGTTTCGCGGGAAGGGACACACCGGTGGTAGCCGCAAGTTCTCGAACGTTAAACCGACGGTTGTCAGTGAGAAAGGCGTCGGTACGCCGGCGCCGTCCGCGTCAGCAGCCACGAGCTTACGCAGGCCGAAAGGACGAGGGGTGGCGGACGTGGTCCCGCATTCGTCGGATTACCTACTAGAGATCAGAATACTTGACGACAAACAACCGCGTAAGAAACTTTTCCTTCCGCGCCTCATCCACGTCTCAATCTTCCGGTATTACGAAGAATCCTACGGGTACAGCTTGCCTTTTTCTCGCGAGTAACGAAGTTGCGATACATTCTTAAAGCGAGACTATTCTTCTACTACTATTTTGAAATGAACCCTTTTGCGGAGAGAACAGAACGTTTAACCTTTGAATGGAATAGCTTTGATGTTTTAATCCTTTGCATTGCATTGGCTCTGCATATGGCGACACATTTTAATTTGTTCAGAAAATTTTTCGTTCGTTTAATATTCGCGTTAGAAAAATGGCTAGAGAACTTTCTCTAATTGTTGGCAGAAGTGTTCGTTGACACTTTGCATTCCCAATTCTTTCTCAATTTTATTTGAAACGTTTTACTCGAAGCGAGTTCAATAGATAGTTGATCGATGGGAACTAACTTGAACGATCTCTTCCTTAGCAATTATATTGAAACAAGCATTGGAACCCTGTTGAACTTTGCCTTTTTTATATTACAAAGTATGATACGTATCGAAACTGGCAATTTAAGAATGTCGATTGAGAATCGATATAGGAATGCAAAGGGTTAATGACTATCGATACGCAACGTGAAATCCAGAAATAGAATTTCTATCTACGATCATCCGTGAGCAAAGTGTTAATACAGAGCTTTACGAATCGAAAGACTTTTAAAACTTTGCCAATACTACATTTTTTAATGGCTACTCAATCAATCGTAGTCTTAGATGGTTTTCACGTTATCCGGTTTTCGTTGCACGCTTGAAACTAAATGTGTTGCGATCGTATATTCATCCTTGTTCTTCTGACTAAACATAACGAAAACAGGTATACGCGACACTTCGTCTATCCCCAACAAAATTAAAATAGAAATGAAAACCGAGCAATGCGAAACATCTCTCGCTATCTTCCCAAACTCGTTGTACCTCGATTCTCCCCCACCTTCACCAGATTCCTTCCCCCAAAATCTCGAAGCGGGCATTCAAACGTTCGTCGCGAGGGAGAACAGCCGCGCTCGCGGCGCGTCTACGTCACGCGCGTCGACGTCACTGGAGAACCAAGTACCGCGTTGGAAAGGGAACGATAGAGGCAGCGGGTGACAGAGAGGTGAGATAGGGGAAGGTAGGAGCGCGCGAAGGGTGCAGTGGTGGGAGCAAAGATGCCTGCGAGCAGTGGCTCGCAATGACGACGAGCAGAGCTCGTGGCGGGGATAACGGCGCGTGTGTACGTACACATATACACGCGTGGCTATATAGTTGGCACTGACACATGCGCGCGTTGATAGGGGACCGCAGAGCGGGGATTGGCTGGCAGTCGACTCGCCGCTTCCAAATATGGGACAGTCTTCGCGGTCCATTCATAAAACTACGGGGCGCGCCGCCGCTCGGCTCAGTTCGTGCGCGACCCCCACGCATCGCGCGTCCTCCGACAATCCCAGTGCGCGATCTGCTGCCTCCGACACGCACACCTAACCGCGGAAAGGTACATACCTATCTCTACCCGAGGCGCACACGATAAAGCCGCGGTACGAACGAGATAGAAAGAGAGGCAGAGAGAGAGAGAGAGTGGGAGAAAAAGAAAGAGAGGAGAAGAGAGTGAGAGAGGCGGTGAAGAAAGAAAGGGACGGAGGAGACACGGAGCGACAAATAGGCGCGCGGTCGCGCGCGCCTGCACCTACGCGGCGACACTCGCGCGCGAGATCATCGTCGCGTACAGGATTCCAAAGTGAAAGAAGCAGCATCTCTCGAGACTGAAACGCATAAACTCGGACAGGTCTTGGTGTTTGTCCGTAACTCGGAGCGCCGCCAGAATAGACGCGAATCCGGTGTGACCAACCACTGTATAGAAGAGATCTCGCTTCATCCCTTCGCGGCGGCTCGAGCCGCGGATCCGCATAATCGCGCGTCGTCGATCATCCGTGGCGCGCGGGCGCGCTCAAGGGAAACGAACCGGCCGGCAAGCGTTCCGGATCGGGACGAAGATCGATCGCGATCCGGTGAGATTGGATTTTCTCGAAGTCCGCGCGGCGCGCGTATAGAGTTGTTTAGGTGGTGGTGGTAGTGGTTTTGTTGTTGGTGGTGGTTGTGCGCGCGCGGTGGTGTATATCCAGCCGCAGATCGCAGGCGCGCGCTCGCTCGCTTGCAAAAGAGAGAGGGATCTGAAAAGGGAGACGAGAGAGTGAGAGAGAGAGCGAGAGAGATCGAGAGAGAGGGAAAGAAAAGGAAGGACAGAGAGGCGAGCGAACGAGACACGGTTTTTGCGGCCCGGCGTCCGCTCCCTCGTGCGCGTATACCTTGCCGAGAAAGAGACTCGGCGCGTGCCGCGCGACGGATAAAAAAGGGGGAGCGCGTGCTACGTCCGCTTGACTACTAACCCAGTGACTGGAGCTGTACAGAGGGAAGGAGGGACAGCGACGAACGATCTTAAAACACGGACTTGACGTTTCGATACTCGTGCCTCGTGTGCTCGTGCTCGTGCTCGTGCTCGTGCTCGTGCTCTTGGCGCAAACGAAGAGTTCTCGGTGCCGTGAACCACGCGACCCAAACCGGCGACGTCGCGCCGGCCGCTGTCGGCATCGGCACACACGCACGGCAAAAGAGGGAAACGAATTAAGACCAAGACTGAAAAGACGGCGAAAGGCTAACTCGCGTTAGAGCTTTATATACCCGGTGGGAGAGAGAAAGAGGCTTAACTGTGTCGGGCAGACCGAGGAAGGACAACATTTTAACCATAATTATAGCATTGAACGATACAACCGCAGGCGAGGACACGCAGTGCGGTACAGAGGAGGTTGCCGCGGCTAGCCAGGCAGGCGACCAGCTCCAGAGGATGACTATGGACGGCATGGAAGTGGTGGGCTCGCAGCCCCACGCCGCCACCAGCCCATTTTTGCTATCGCCGCCACCATTGGGACACCACCATCACCATCATCCCCATGCGACCTTCAACCTACAGACAGTGCAGCTCAGCTTCGACGCCTGTCTACCTTACAACACCGCCACTTCTTCCAATTCGATCGTTTGCGGTATCGGTGACACGTCTAACTCTGCTGCTACCACTTGCACTTCGTCTACGGGATGCAACAAGACCATACCCACCCTGTCGTTGGCCATTTGCGCGCCCCTGCAAGCTCAGCATCAGAACAATACCGATACTTCGGATCACCATGTCCGACAGCATCATCATCACCATCACCAACGGCTCGACGACCATCAGCATCATCGACACGTCGATGCTTCTTCCCCGTCGAGCGACTCCACCGACGGCAAGCGACGTTTGCAGGCCGTCAACGAGGAGAAGGACTACGCGAGGGAGTGCAGGGACGATCTTCAGGAGCCTATCGAGAAGGATAAACCAGGTGACCTAAACACGCCGGTTACCACCAGCAGCGATTTACCGTCCTTCTTCGGCCCCTCCGCGCCCGTCGAGCCACCTCCTATTTCAGGTACCTACAATCAACAGTCCTTTAAAACAATTGCTCTTCGATCAGGCGACGATAAAGCACTCTTCTTCGTGTCCTCTGCGTAATCGTTTGTATCTTTTTTATCGAACTCGATAGTCGTCGAGAGTGGTCCAAGTTTTCTTTCTATTTTTTCGTTTTCATCCTTTGCGTACACGTATACATCTCGACGAAGTTAGAGCGAAAAACGCGTGTCCCACGGATCCTACTAAAATAATAGCATTCGGATCTTGTCCAACGCCGGGAGAGACACGTGAAAATAAACGCGCGCACAGGAGAGAAGTAGTCGCGGCTGCGATTCGAACTCCAGCGACCTTGCACTTGCTGCGTTTCACGAACGTGTTCCAACTTTCGCTTTCTCTGCATATCTGCCAACTCCTGCTGCTGCTGCTACCCTCGTGGCTGCATCGTGCACCCCTTCGAAAATCCGGCTTTCCCTTCGAGCGACTACGAAAGTGATCGGCGAGTAGTCGTGCGTGCGGTGGCCGCTGTGGCCAAATGCATGAGGTACCCCGCGCGCTCTGTGACGTATGTCGGGTTGGCTCTCCGCGAAAACGGCTAATATCGAACCTGCCCGCCTGTCGCGGATCAATACTCAGCGACCCCGACATTCAGAAACCCTCCCCCGCGCTTCCCTGCATCACCAGTCGCCTCCGCCTCCACCTCCGCCTCCACCTCTGCCTCCCACCACCCTATTGCCAGTTCATTCATGCTTCCAAGAGCCCCCACCTCGTTCATCCGGACCGCGACAACCACCCTCCGTTACGCCGGTAGTCGTCTCTTCCGCGACTTTCTCGCGAACTCAACCCAGCAGACGTTCCTCTCTTTATCGTTCGTACACGTATATACTTCATCATCCACCTCCCCTCTTTCCTTCCGCCGTCATGGGAACTCGTTGATCATTCGAAACCGATAGTCTTTTTAAACGACGTCCTTCGTCCGCTCGCGCGATCATTGTTCGCTCGTAGAAGTCGAACCGATACGCGACCAACACGCGCAGATGGTTCGCTGTTGCGCGTTGTATCTCGTATCGCGTAGTAGAATCGTTTCGTAGAATAGCAACGCCGGATGGCTACGCGATTCTCTCACTTCTGGGAGTCTGCCGACTTGTTTTTCGGTAGGAAGTAACGACGATTGCGTACGATTGGAAGGAAGTAACGAGACGCGGGCAGGATGCAGACGATAGATAGAGGCACAGCCCAGCGCTCTCGCCTCTCAGATAAAGTCTGATCAGCCCGTATCGCGCGGTCCTTCCTGTTGATTAGCTTAGGTCGCGAGATGCTCGCGTGCACACTGCCATCGCGTCGGCTGGCTCTCTTTCTCTGTTCCGCGCAGCTTCTGTTCGCATGTGAACGCGAGCGTTCCGCGATTCGCTTCCTATCTCTCCCTTTAGCCAGATTTCCAAGACTGATCGAGAACTCGATGGATGATTTGTAGGCAGCCTGGCGGGCGAGGACCTGTCATTGGAAGAAGCGACAGCGGAGGACGACGAGGCGGCTTCTACCGGCAGGGATCACCGGCACCACCATCACCAAGAATCTCAGGATCAAGGAACACCCGGAGCTCCGCCATCCACTAGTCCACCGCGTCATCATCAAACCCAAGAAGACGCGGACCGCTGCAACGTGTTGCAAGGCGGAGTAATCCTCTACTCTTCCCCTCATTCCACGTCCTCGGTGTCTTCGGCGCCAGCATCGAGCGTGAACATCTGCAACGTGCCAACGCTCACGTACCGCGGAGTCTTCACCACCACCTGCACGCAATCTTCGCCGCTCAACCCCCTTCAAAACCAGCAGCAACCACCGCAGCAGCAACAACAGCAGCAACAGCCGGCCAGTCAAGAGCTGTGGGGTCCGTTAGCCTCTCCAACCTTGACATTGACAGGTCAACCCTTCCTCCACCCTACCCTACACTCAGCCCCGTACGGCGGCGAGACCGTCGAACTGCTGCCGGTCGAATCCAAGCCACCCCCGCCACCAGGTTACCATGACACGCCGACTACCACCCCGGCAACGTGGCTCACCACGCACGAGGACGCTTACGATCCCAATCTCCTGTCCCACCATCATCCCCATCACCACCACCAAGAGACCACGCTCAAGCAAGAACCCGCAGCGACCACCGGATACGGACCAGCGGTTCAACAGCAGCCCCAGCAACAGCAACCTCAACCCAGTCAACAGCAACAGCAACAACCTCCACCGTCCGCTGGTACAACGGGCGTACAGTTGGCGGAATACAACCCCAGCACGTCCAAGGGCCACGAGATCCTCTCGCAAGTTTACCAGCAGAGCGCTCTACCGCTCAGGCTGGTCCCGGTGAAGCCTCGCAAGTATCCAAATCGACCGAGCAAAACTCCGGTCCACGAACGGCCGTACGCTTGCCCCGTAGACGGCTGCGACCGCAGGTTCTCTCGCAGCGACGAGCTCACCCGGCACATTCGCATCCACACTGGACAGAAACCGTTCCAATGCCGCATCTGTATGCGATCATTCTCCAGGAGCGATCATTTAACGACTCACGTGAGAACGCACACAGGTGAGAAACCATTCTGCTGTGATCAGTGCGGTAGGAAATTCGCTAGAAGCGACGAGAAGAAACGGCACGCTAAGGTACACCTCAAACAGAGGCTGAAGCGCGAAGCTACGCACGCTTCCGCTAGGAATCATCCTCAAAGCCATGCATCTCCACCCTGCAATCAGTAAACGGTTGGTCAGCCGTGACACGGATCAAGAGGACGGGTTTGATTGGGATGGTGTGAAACGCGTCGATTTTCGATGCGCATTCCTTCAATCGTGCACCGAAGACGCAGCTTTCGCAGTTCGAGGGCAGGCGACGAGGAAACGACGGAGACCTTTAGGCGGAAGAGACTGCCGTCACCGACTGATCCGTCATCGATCGTCGTCCGCTCGCCATGCGATCCACGAGTGGGAGAATCCCTCGCCCACCGAATCCACGGCATTTCTCGACGGTATAACGACGCGTGATACCGAGCTTCTCGGATTTATAGTACGTAAGGAATTCTAATCGCGCAGGATTTTTCGGCCGCGTAAAAATCCTTGTAAATAATCGTGGATAACTTTTTAATTCGGGGTAATCGAATTTCAAACACGGTCAAATGATTATTATTGATATTCGCTGTGTCCGGTGTTGTGTGACGTCGGTCCGCCACGATATCTCCACCGGGGGTTGAAACGGTTCCCAAAATAGCTGTATCGGTTCTGGTTGAAACAGTTATGAGATAATAAAAGAATGTCGTAATTGTTATGAATACAGTGGAAAATCCAGCTTCTATATTCGAACGAAAACTCGAAACTCCAACAAACAGATTTATCTCACTTATTTTTATATTTATTTACGTATGTTTTTAATGATTCTCGTTTAGAATGTTTTTAAGGGGAGATGATAAAATTAAAAATCCTAAAGGAAAAGTTATATTTTCTACGACTGAAAAGAAAATAGAAATCATCGATAAACTTCGAGGGTCTAGAATGAATTAATATCATTTGCATTTCTTCGAATAAGAGAACTTAATACCAGATTCGATTCATTTCTGACTCGTTTCGGTTTTTACAAAAGAAAATAACTATAAATACGCAGAGTATAGAAGTTGTATACGAAGAGAATAGAGGTTGTACTTTTCTTAAGACGATGATACGTTAAAAAGAGAGAAACATAGACCAATAGGAGTTTGACATTTATCGAAAACTAATAATTCATTTTAAATCCTACTTTTGAGGTACTTTGAAGTATCACATAGATCCTAATTAATGAGTTCCAACAAAATTAAATTTCTCATCGTTTGACATTAAATCTTATGCGACTCTGAAAACCTAGGTACATACGAATACTTTTTGTAGCCACTGTAATTGTTTGCAGAACCAAAACCGATACACGATAACTAGACTGTGGATCTTTATGCAAATCTATATTTCCAGAAGCATGATTAACGGAACGAAACTTCAGTAGTAATTTCTTTCACCCTCTAAACATTATAAAGCCTGCTTTGCTCGAGACGTTTCGCATAGTTTTGCCCATTACGCGTGCAATGTTCCTTTTTAAGAATTCAACGCTTCGATAGATAAATGCATAAAAGTCCGCAGACAAATAACAACTCCGTTATCAACCCTTGACCTGAACTCGTTTACGCTCGCTAGCGAAAAAAAAAAAGAAATTGAAACCAACCGTCGCATCTTCCGCCGCGCTATTCTCCGCCACGTTTCTCGTTTTCGCGTCCCTTTTGCCCGCGGTGAAGGCGAAGCATCGCGCGAGGTCGCCTAGTTGCATTTAGCTGGAAGGAATGAGAGCCGAAGCGAAAATTCTAGCTTCGCCGACGAGGTACTGTTAGGTTGTTTCCTCGACGACGCCGTTCAGTATCAGTCCTCCTCGGGACGCGAGATGTTTTTAGCGGTAAACTCCGGGGCAGAAGAGAGGAGAAGGAGAAAAGAAAGGTGGAGCGAGAAAGTGGAGGAATATTCGTTGGACGCGAGCGACACACGTTGGTGATCGTTATTTACGGCAGCCGCGTTTTATGCCCTTGTTTGCGATCGGGAACGAGCGGCAGATGCGAAAATCGGCGTTAACCGACACGCGTAGATACGCGCGCGAAAATATTCCGCTGTCACGAAATATACGGCTGCAACACACGGCACACACGCGGTTCTACGACGAGAGAGAGCCAACGTAGTAGAATCGATACCGCCCGCAGCTTCCGGGAATCAGGAAGGAATTCAACGAACAGAGCGGAGAAAGAGAGGCGACACGCGAGCCCGTGAAAGAGAGACAGGGAAATTTCTCGATCGCATGCAAACGAGCGCGTGAAAAAAGTGCCATTCGAACGATCAAGGATCGCGTATCAACTGTTCGCCGGAGCTGCTCTCTCATGATCCAAACCGGCCGATGTTTTGCCGTCTTTTTAACCGAGCGATCGTCTTTCCTCGGCGAAAATTGTTCTACATGCACAGTGCACGCACACAACTGCGAGATCGTATTCCACGAGAAAAGTTGACCGACATCCGCCACGGGTATTTTCTATGTAAGTATTTTTATAAATTACGGCGACGCTCGACGTTAATACGTTCGCGCTAGCGCGCATCGTAACGACGCGATCTACGGATGGTGGATTTTTATGCTAATTCGTGTTACTATGGGGAACGTTCGCGGGTATGAATGGCGAAATTAAGGAGCGCGTGTTTCGTGAAAAATGGATTTTATTAGGGACGCGATATATTGGAAATCCTGCGAAACTCGTAAAGTTTCGAGTTCTATAGACTAGAAAAGCTTCGCGCTAGTTCTATAATTCGAAACTGTCGACACTCGGGTGAATAATAATTTGTTTAAATGATGGGAGCAATGTCAGGATATGAATTTCTTTCGCTAATAATCGAATTGAGTTTGCGTTTACACTTTAGACTCGTTTCAATCGATGCAATTTCAGCGAGCAAATATATATGAACATGTAGGTATAATTATCTCGCGAGATTTTGTTACCGATATATTTATTTAAGTTATACTTTATATATATGTAAGATTCGATCATATTCAACGAATAATTTGATTTTCTAAAAATGGGTACGCTTTAAATACAAAAGAAAAGAAATAAGCTTTCAAGGGTTTCGAAAGATTCGAGTTTCGATTGTTTCGAGATTTCGCAGAGTTTCGTAAATCAATTTGATTACCTAAGAAATATTTTTGGAAATGTTCAGGTCGCCATTAAAATCCACAACGCCTCGTATTCTTATTAACAAAATTATAGAAATGAAATTTAAGTGGAGGGGTTGTTGCACCCTCCAAATAATAAAGTAATATGTATGTTATTTTTTGAATACTCAAATTCCCCCATGAACGCATAAAAATCCGCAGTCCAGTGATCTATGAGACACCATCAAAATATTACCGCAGGGTCTGAAAGTCTAAATCAAAATGTACGCAAGAAATATACGCGCTGACAAAAAGCTTTTTTTTTTTAAAATTGCGGTGCGAACGTGTTAATGGGTAAGTCCAGATTGATGGTTTTAAAAAAAAACAAATAATTGGGTGTTTAATGAGAGAGGTGCACCTTTATTCGTGACTATCGGAATAATTGCTGATTGGGATGCTTGATCCAGATTAAATATGTTCGGTTAGACTTGTAATATCGTTATTGGGTACCGCAGAAAGTTCTTGCCGATTTATATTACATAGTTGGAGTATCTTAACGTTTCTTAAAACACAATTCAATTGACGCACTTGATGCAAAGGCATCGGTAATCGAAAGCAAGTAACTGGTTTCTAAATTGTGTTGCATTTCAAATAGCTAGATATAAGAAACAAATTGCTCCAATATTAAGTAATATAAGTACGAAATAATGACCATAAAGGAATTAGCGAAAAATACACGTTCGATACAACGTAAGAAGTGGTTCCAAACTTTTCTTATAAATCGATATATTTATTTCGGAGTACCGCAAGAAATTTTGCTTCAACTTTAATTCCCATTTACTTTTGACGAAACTAAGGCTGAACTTTTTACGGTACCTTTTATCGCAAGCGTTCCGATACTTTCGAACAGGGGTGTATGCGGCGTGCCGTGCGCATTGCAAGGACCGCGACACGGACAAGCGAATGATCGATATACACAATACTTTGCGTCCTCGAACCTCGTGTCTTTCAATCATACAATCGAATAATCGCTTCTTCTTCTTATCCCCTCCTCTACCTCCAAACCTCATCCATTCGTTACACACCTCTCGTGTTCCGAACACGCTAAATCTCGGATTTTTCCTATCCATCCTTCCCTCTTCTCCTTTCGTTTCAATTCCTCCGCAGGAAGAATTTCATCCCCTTAGTTAGCTTCTATATAAAGTTATCGTTTATCCTTGTTAATCCTTTCACCGCCAGCAAACCCCATGAGTAAATTGTAATTAGTCGCGATTATCGTTGTTGAACGGGAGTATTCCTTTGTAAATATGTACATATATAACGTGTTATACATATGTACACATAGGTTACGTCTAATCGAGTGGTGTTGAGACAAAGAGAATGAGAGATAGAGAGAGAGAGAGAAAGAAAAAAAGAAAGAAAGAAAGAAAGAGAACCCCGTAAAATCTTTCACTTTCCTCCTTTTAATCTTGCCGCCCTACTTTTCCTTCCTCTCCTCTCCCGTTCTCCACCTCTCTATCGCGATCGCGTTTACGTGTATAAAAAATATGAGTTTAGCGATGATTAATATTATGTATATGTTGCTCTATTTATTAACAGAAAAAAAAATCTCTATATATATATATATACATATATATATATATATGAACAGAGGAGATATATATATATATATATATTGTTAAAATTAAAGGATTATTTTTATTATGATTATTATATTATAATTATATTAATAACAATTATAATTAATGATGTACGCGCGCGCGTGCGCGCGCGATTACGCGTGTGTGCTATAGCTTATGGAAGAAGAACTCTCAAGCGTTCTTACGCGCTCTGTACCTACTGCAAAGTGTTGCACCGACGAGTGTACGATATTAAAGCCAGGTATCCAACAAGCGCGTCTTTATAAAGGTGCGTTTACACCAAGCGAATGCAGCTTGATATTTTGAGAGTTTGGGGATTCGGGAATTCGAAGCGTTTAAAGTTTGGGGCTTTTAGGAATTCGAAGCTTTGAGTATTATTCGGTGCTTTGAGAGTTTAGTACTTTGGGAAGTCGAAGTTCGGGAAATTTGGGGCTTTGGGAATTCAATACTTAGGGAATTCGGAGTATTGAGAATTTGAGGCTTTGAAAATTCGGGATTTTGGGAATTGGAAGCTTTGAATATTCGATGCATTAAAAGTTTGATACATTGAGAATTTGGGGCTTTGAAAATTCGAGGCTTTGAGAATTGAACGCTTTTGGAATTCGATGTTTAGCGAATTCAGAGCATTGAGAATTCGATGCTTTGTCAATTCGGGGCTTTAAAGGTTCACAGCTTTGAGAATTCGAAGCATTGGGAACTTGAAAGTTTAGCGAGTTCGAAGCTTCGAATGTTCAATGCTTTGAAATTTTGTAACTTAGAGATTACCAAGCTTTGAAAATTTGTAGTTCTGACAATTCAACGCTTCGAAATTCCAAAGCTTTGACAATATCGCGCAGCTTACTTGAACCCCAAAATATCAAACGAGCTATTTAACGAATCAACCCTCTCAACGTTACATTTTTTTTCAAAAGAATTCTTACACGTTTAGCAAATAATTTCTATCGCGAACATTTTACGCTCCACGAACCTTCGCTCACCGTGAAGATATACGGATACTTTTTTGTCGCAAACGAGTTTAGAAACAGCTTCCTCGATATCTATTTACATTAATCAATGTTCTCGCTCTCGATGTTCCTATTCGTCTGGTATAAACGCGCCCCTAAACGAATGTTCGAATTTCGCCAGGCTGATGGATACCCGGCTTTATCCACTATTGTTCTAGATACACAGGTCGGAAAATAACGTAGGCAAAGGAGCGTGTATACGCGCGCACGCGCCCGTTCCCGTCGAATAAAAAGCAGTGAGAAAGAAAGAGAGAGAAAGAGAGAGAGAGAGATTAAACGTATGACGTGTGAGTGTGTTACGTGTATGCGTGTGTGCGGGAGAAAAAATACAGAATTAATGAAAGAAAGAGAAGAAACGGTGAAGATGAAGAGAAAAGAGGAATATAGAGAGGACACTTTTTTTACGAACGATAATTACACTATAGTTGGGTAAATTATGTGTAAAACTATTATACAATACGGTGCTCCGAGTGCTGCAATTGCACGGAAATGAATCTCTCGACTACCTGTATATTTGTGTTGTAATCATCGTTGCCGTTTAATCTGGCCGGTTCCCTACGACGATTATTAACAAAAATACAAAGTTAACATTCAACAGCAACGCCTTTACTCTTCTCATTTCCCTGTTACCATTCCCACCCCTAATTTTAATTCCGTTAGATTCTCAAATGTAAGATGGCCCGTTTTACTTAACTTAATACATTGACTGATACGTAAAAATTTAGGAAAAATCTCGAGTGGCCATAATTGGTATAAACTATTAAAAGCAATTGAAGTTACGAAATTATACGCGTCTAATAGGGTTTCTATAATATAACATACATTAGGTTCTTAATTTATCGTTATATAACACTGTTTGAAGATTTATTCCAACAGCGATGTAAGATTCTACTATTTTACATTCCAATTTAATTTATTTGCAAGCAACTATTTTTAGCATATTTCTTATTATACCAGTGATCCATACCAACATTCATGCGAATATCGCGCCACAGTCAAAGGGTTAACCCCTTTTCCCTACAATTATTTTATTAGCTATCTAGGCTAGCGTTAGTTGATCGGTACCTTAACCCTTTGGCTTACGATAAAGAGTCACACTCGTTCGACTATTTACGGCGCGGATTGAATAAAAACGAATAATATTGCGGGTACAATTTAATTTGCACTTTCATCTTAGCTTTGTCTTACAAGATTGAGTGCCGTAAAATAAAACGTGCCTGCAATATTCATATGATTTGTAGCTGATGTAATACGAAAGCAATGATCAACTAAAGCTAGCTATACGTGGGTAATAAAATAATTGTAGGGCGAGGGGTTAATATCGTGTCACGTACAAATCATTCGAATATTATAGGAAATTTTCATTCGATAGCCTCGTATTATAATACAAAGCTAAAATTAGTGTTCAAATTAAATGTCATTCTTGATAGTAGGCATTTTTGTTGAATCTGTGGCATAACTCGTGGAACGAGTGTGACTCGTTATTGTAGAGCAAGGGATTAACGAAATTAATTGATACTCTAGGTTTAAATATAACTGTACCGTTTTAAATGTTACCCATTCCCCGTCTTCAACACATTAAAGCTAAAAAGGTTGCTTCGATTTTCGATCCCCCAGCGTTTCGATCTTATTTGAAATAATCGCGGTTCAAGATCTGTGAAAGGCACAAGCCATAAATCGTGGCAAATGCATATTTATAATATGTTCGCGGGCATAATAGTGTGCAATAGTGTCGTTTGTCACGTTGAACGATTTCTCGCGGTGTCATTTACTCCGGGCCATTATTTTTCCCTTTTACGCGCGTTCACCGTCAGGCACATTCATCGACCGCAGACATCTTTATCGATCATCGACAATTACCGAATAGGGCATTGACGATCAAGGATGTCGATACAGGCGGACCGCATCCTACGCGACCGAACTATTGTTCCTCCGGAGGTGTGCGTTTAAAAGGCAGCCACCGCAAGATTAATAAGGACCGGTCCATTGCACGAGACTTCGCCAGACTCTCCACATCCAACGCCGCGCTCCGCTCTTGCCATGCGTTTTCTATGCAACCTTTCACCGTAAACACGCGCTTGGCGCCTAAACGCGAGCCAATCTCGCCTCTTTCCGACCACTTTTTCCCTCCAACCGATACAAATCGCCAACAACCGTCAATTAGCGGCGATCGCGCGTGCTCATTTTTTTCTATAAAACTTCCACTCTCCGTATCTCTCTCCCTCCCATTGTGTTCTTCTATTTCCATATGGATAAGTTGCTCGGTTATTAAGGGCATTGTTCCACGCGTCGCCATTTTGGAGAACCACGGATGCAGAGGCGAGCCAAGCGAATGCGCAACGCGCGTAATTAACCCTTTCGCAGTTTAACCCCTCGGAGACTAGATCTATGCGAAGCGTTGGGAAATTCTCATGTCCTGCTTCGCGTTCTCTAACCGTATGGTAATTTTAGTGACACCTACTCACGTTGTAAGTTGGGAAATAAAAAACGAACATCCTCGTAAATTCCGAGTCATCCGTGAAAAATTGTAACACAAAGTATAGACTTTGGTATCGTTCGTTAAGTACGGACCTACTTTATGGATGCTCACGCGACCGAAGAGCCACGAGAATGTTCATACACTATGTTGTCTTTCGTAATTTTAATTTTCAACCTCGCTCTATTGCGAATTTGCAATCCAAGACTAATGTCAGTCTACCTCTAAGACGCAGATTCGCGTTTGTAAAAATATGCAGATAAATTTGTCCAAAGATCCGCATACTCTACTTGCTATCACGCTGCGGAATCATTCAAACTTCAAACTCGCGGCACGTTGAATCGCAAAAATGCACAACAGAACGTGTCCCAAAGCTAAAACGCACGCTTCTCGCGAGGCAACAAATTTCCAAGAATAGAAAAGAAACTCCGCGGCGGTGTTTCAAGGTACACGCGCGCTAAACCGCGCGGAGTAAAAAATTTGTCTCGTCCGCGTCCGAGGAGCTACTCTTCCAAAAAAGGTCATCCATATGATTCAGTGGAGGCGCGGAGAGGCAGCGAGTGGCGCGCGCGCCGCTTTTCTGCTACTGGTTACGAGCGAACGATCGTTTCCGTAATCGACTAATTAACGGAAGACGACGCGACGATGTCTCTCCTCTCCGTGTGTGGATAGGTGTGCGCCTATATGCTCTCGCCAAGAGGCAGCAGCCAGCGTCTCGACGCTGCGAAGCGGAGAGGGTCCACGTCATCGATTCTTCGCGCTCGGACGAACAGTTTTGGCCGGCTCCGCTGGCCTCTCGCGTGTGGAGAACGTGCAATGGCCACACATAGGTGTACATGTACACCTATATAGGAGAGACAGTGCAAGAAGTGGGCAGGAGTGAGGCTGTGAGAGCACGTCTATAAATAGGACCAAGATCGAGATGAGGCCTCCTCTGCACTTCGTGATACCTTCTGTCCCTCTCTCGCTTCTCCATCTTCCTCTCCCGCTTCTACTCTTCCTCTTATTCTTCTTCTTCTCAAGCATTCTCTGCATCCTTGTCTCTCGCAATCCCTTCTATCGTTCTCCGTCTCATTTTCGCTCCTTTGTTTTGCTCTCTTTATCGATGTTTCCCTCTTCGTCTAGGCGAAGGTTCCCACTTTCTCTTTCGCTCTCTCTCTCCGATTCGCTCTTGCCCTGGATCAACAGATCTCTCCTTCTTTCTCTACCGTTTCTATCCGTCTCGCTTCGATATTAATCCTTTCGCTCTTTCTTCTTCTTCTTCTTCTTCTTCTTCTTCTGCTGGGCACAGACATCCCTCCCACTAACGACTGACAAGCACGACGACGCGCTCCTCGCACGACACATAAGGATCGCGTATACGGCGCGCGTGCAGCCGAGCAAAAAAATGTCGTAAAATATAGTTCCTCCGTGGATATGCAAGCTCCGGGCCGGGCCCTCGAAGAAGAAAAATGCGTGTTGGGTCGCGCGCGCGCGACTCCACCGTACAACACATCCAACGATGGGATGAGTCAGGTAACCGTCCCCTCGATCCTACGATCCACCAAAGGATCCCGTAGGTGTCCCTTGCTGAAATTTGATTCCCCGCCGCGACGCTTCCACTTCCGATCATGCACACCGCGCTTCATCCCCTTTGCCACGTTCGAATCGCACGGTACCTTACGACATCCGAACGTCTACCGATTAACCCCTTAACGCAAGAGGACCTTGAGTGTTACAGGCTCACTTGAACCGTGCTTCTTTGTACAACTATTGGTACACTACACACTATATACGTTATACGGTATTGTTACTAACCGCATAAATTACCGCAGTCTAGTGATCCAATTATTGCGAACACCTAGAGATGGGTACATTTAACCCTTAACTATTATTGTCGATCACCAAGACCGCTAATAATTACAAGAGCTATTGTTATGTTTCTAGTAACACGTAACAAGATTTTACAATTCTTCTTATGATTTATTCGCATTAAAGAAGGTATCATTTTAATATGTATTTACGTTCATCTATTCGTGCTCGAATTTAGAAAGTACACCCGAAAGAAAGAAAAGGAAAATCGTGGTCAAAACTTTGAGCAGCATTATCTCGAAAGCGAAAACATGTAAGTTATTATCGTTTTGCCTTGCAACCATAGAATCGAGATTAACCGCGATACTCGTTACCGGATTCATCGTGTTTACGTAGAGCTGCCCAATTATTTCCCCGCGCGATATCGAACAGCGAAAAGAATTAGATAGGCAAAGACACAGGAAACGTTTTCCCCGCTAGCGCCCAGCAGCAATAAGACCGGCAAAGTTACCGAGAAAGCTACCGCATTTATCTCTTCCCTCTTTTTCTTTCTAATTTCCAGGTTGCCACTGTGCGTCCAGATTCCCTTCCACGGAGTGGCGCATCGACGCGACGACGCTACGCGGCAAAACGAGCATTCCGCTTTCATTCGCACCGCGCAACGATACCCGGTGTGTGTCGCATCGATCTTATAAACCAGCATCAAGCGGAGAGCAGCCGAATGAGCGGAGCCGGCCAGCCAGCCACACCCCGACGCGATTAAACCTGTTGCTGCTTCGCTCGTGGCTCCGCTCCATAGACACGTACACGTAGGTGTCTGCCTGTATACAAGGGGATCACTCTCAAACTTTTCAAACTCGGCCACAAATGCTCGCGAACGCGACCCTGTCTCATAAGAATTCAAACGGATTCCGCGCTGTCGCCTCTCAATTGGAGGTTGAATTGCCCAGGACACCTAAAAGGAGGAATATTTGGTTAGATTATTGGTAAATCTGGACAAAGATTGGTGAACAAGCTTGAAGTCAGCGGGAGATTTAACCCTTTCGATTGAAGAGTCGTCTGAGATACGTTGTTTCTTCTTAGGGGAGTACATAATGATTTTTCTATAGGTTCTCCCACTTTTTAAAGTACACTAGGTACAAGAATTAAGGGATGACTAATTTTGGGCAGAAAAATTGTCGATCTTTGGAGTGCTGTAAGTTTGTGAAAAGAGTAAGGTACAAAGGTGTACCTTTGCTCATTTTAAAGGGCAAAGCCTTTACTTTTTAGATTCTGGATGGATTTTTTTCGGAGACACTTTTATATTCGGATGCGGGGCGAGAAAATGAAGATGGTTCTCTTCCTCCAAAAGTTACAGCAGTTCAAAAATCGACAATATTTCGATTCAAAATTCGCAGGTATTGACATTTGAGAAACATTCAAAGGCAATACGTATGTAGTTATTATTTTATCGTACAATGTTGCACGTTATAATTGTTTTTAGCGACACTTTACTATCTATCAGGTAGCATTACGATCTCTCGTTCCAGAAAATTGACACACCTATTAGCAATTAACATCGCCAAGTAATTCTTCTACATTTCTAATGCGTCTATAATGTAAATATGAATGAATAAAGAAATATGTATCTATAATATAAACGTGAATGGATAAAGAAATAAGCATCTATAATATGAATGTGAATGGGTAAAGAAAAATTGTATATGTATCGTGTGCACGTAAGAAATTGTACACGGTACATGTATCGTGCGTCTTAAGAAGATATAAAAAGCTTCCTATTCTTTTCTGTTCGTCTTCGCCACCCCGCGATCCCCGTCGCTTACCTTTGACTTACGCTTTTTGCGACTCTTACGTTATCCGGTGAAATCGATGCAAGAGCAGCATATAACGAGCCGGCGAGGTCTCGAATTTCGCGTCTCCGGTAACGCTGTGACGCAATTCGGTAAGCCGTGCGCGGGGGTGAAGGCGGGTGCTAGCTGATGGGCCGCGGCGACAGAAATTAGGGGGTAGATTTCTTGTAACAGGATCTATATCATCGAGACGTTCGGTGAAGCATGTTTACATTTATAAACCAACGTCCACTACGATTGGCTAAAATAAAACACCATCATCCCTTTGCGACGAAAAAGATCGCATTTTCGTTTTTTTTATCCGTATTAGGTTTCATATACAGTGGCGACGATATTCGGTGTCTTCGCATTGAAGCACTATCTACGTATTTAATTGAGTTCGACTATAGAAAAATTTGTCGTATTTAACAATTGCGCTCGTATAAATTTGCTTTATTGTAATTCTAAAAATCGCGAAACTCTTTATTACTCACATATGTGTTTAAGCCAGAACTTTATTTACTTTTACGACAAAACGAATTACACTTAAGTTAGAATGTTCATCTCGTTCCGAGGACCAGGAGTTAATAATAATTGTAACATAAATTAGTTCCATTTTTCCAGAACACTTCTTAAGTTACAAAAATTGTACAAGAGAGGAACTGTTCATACGTGCTTAAGCGATACATAACGATACATGCTTAATCAATACATATCTTTACAAGAACGTTCTAGATCGTATTCTCAGTCACCATATCTCAAGAGAATGATACCTAAACGAAACAAAAGTGCCACTAACAAACAGATTACATCAAGGTTCATCGAGTTGTATCAACGTCGCATTCGATAAACTTGAACTTTCCCCGTCAGCAAAGTATTAACCACCAGTGGAAACAACCGCGATAGAGGTTGACGGAAAGCATCGACGCATTGAGAGGAGAAGAACCGGAAAGAATCCTTGGATGGGGTCGCGCGCGTACGGCCAGCATCCGGAGAAGTCCTCGCTGGGGGTTAGGGTCACGTCAACGTAAAAGCAAGGTAGAGGAGACCGTGGAAGCGTCGTCGTATGCGGTGCCGCTGGTGGGATGAGGGCGGAAAGGTGGAGTGAGAGAAAGGGGGGTTCATTGAGGAACGGCACGTGCAGAGGATAGAACGCGACCGCGAGAAGCTCGATGGAACGGTCACGGCAGGGGGTAAGAGTTCGGAATCCGGGGCTAGAGGGGCAACACAACAGGGTTGCCAGGCGACCATCAGCCGTCGGGTTGCCCCTGGCGACTGATTGCGTCACTGCAGCGCCGTATGACGTCACGCGACGCCACTGCCCTTGACCGCTCGAGTCCGGGGAGAGCGTCCTGACGACCCTCTCTGCGATCCTCTCACCCTCCAACCTCATCCCTCCGACGACTTACGCCTCTGACGCCGTCGTAATCCGGAGGGGTAAAGTTATCCGTGAAAGCGAGCTACCTCTGCACCGGCTCCGCGTACAAGTAGTAGATATACACACCGGTGCGGTGGAGAGGCAGCAAGTTTACAGCGCGCGTGTTTTCCACCACTCGCAGAGGGTTGCAAAGGCGCTACAAAAATAGTCCGTTCCGTACGTTCGTCGTAGATATTTTAGGAATTACGTTGATCGCTGGTCGTTATTTTTGCCGACCCGTTTTTGCCGTATCGCGACGCTGCTTTCCGCTCTCACTCTCTCTTTCTCTCTCTCTCTCTCTTTATACGTATGTATGTATGTACTATGTACGCTGTTGCAACGTTTCATTTCCCTGTTTATGATAGAGGGACAAGGATTCGATGATAGTTGGGGATGATGAGGATTAATCGGGTACTGGTTGAGCGGAGCTGTAATGCAATTGATGGAGACAAATTATACGTATTTCGTTTGGGTTGTTTAACCCTCTATAAGTGGATTAAGCTAGGGGATTTATAAGTAACGCGTATACTCGTGTTGATACATTTTAAGTTAGGTTTTAGACTGTTTGCTTGGTACTCCGGTAACTCAATACTTCATTTCGTTGCTGTATCGCTGTATCATCTGTTATTTGTTACACATCAAACAGTCTGTTCATACTAATTGTATTAGTTCTTATGATTCGATGATAGGGGATGATGAGGGATAATATTTGGTTTAGTTTAACTCTCTATTAGTAAATTAAACTAAGTATAATCTATATAAGTGGACTGTAAATCTTTGTGCATTTATAGAGAATTTAGATATGCAAAAAGGCACCCAATGCATGTAACATGTAAAAAGACGTCAAATATCGAAAATAAAGCACTAGTTGCAATACTTAAAGGGCGCGATTAAACTCTATTTTGGTCTCATTCCTTTAATTGTGCTTGCGAAAGTATGAATTTGCATAAACATTCGCAGTCTATCAATTAATAATTATTGGCGTTATCCGCTTTCTTGGATAATCGTTCAAATGATTGTCGAATGATAGACTGCGGGTCTTTATACAAATACATTTCCATACAAATAGAAATGAAGAAGTAGAACCTCAATGCAGATCGGTTTCACCCCTCAAACGGATTTAATTTGAAGTGTCTACGATCCTAGAATAACGATACCAATTAATTGTTAGAAAAAGTGTGTCCTAGAATCATGCAGAAATCGTTTCGAATTAATTTTGAAAAATCTACTTGGGTTTATAGTATCGCTTTGAAAAACGATATTTCGTTTTTGCGTATCGCGCGGGTTTTCCAATATTTCGCTTGCTCAAATTCCCCCAATAAATGCATACAAATTCGCAGTCCGGCCATTATATATCGCAACGAATGAGCGACATTATCCCCTCGTGTTTCCGAATAAGCGTAGCGTCGAACAACGATCGAGACGCGTCGCATTTCTTTCGCGCGAGATGCACTTGTGACGTAGATGGTAGAAAGTCTCGGATAGTAATCGGCTTTTTTCGCTTTTCATTGAGCGGTGGGCATGAAACAGCAAGTTACGCGCGTGCATACGTTTCCCGCCCACGAATCGCGATCCCGTTGCAATAGGTGGGCCGTAAAATATTTTAATGAAATGTAAAGCATTCGAGTATTATCCCCGTAACGTTTCGCTCGGTGTTGCGCATTTTTTTGCAAACTATTTATCGCGGCCGAGGCGGTGAAACGAGCAATAAGGTGGGTCAAGCACGGGAAGATTGAGTCGGCCACTGACAGCTTTGACTATTCACGGACCGTGCCTCGAATACTTTGATTTTATCGGGCATAAATAAGAGCTAAGGCTAATCGCGATAAATTCTCGATCGAAAAGTCTCAAGCGGTACTGTTAACCCGGAGTTTTACTCTGAAATGGAACTCGGCGCGAAGGCGCGCGCGTATGGCAGGTGTTATTTCATTCATACGGAAAATTGAAAGAATCCCATTGACGTTCATTACTCGAAGCTTAGACATTCGAAAAGAGGAAAGAACTGTACAATTGTAGGTATTATTGGATTGTAGCTCCTTGTGCATATTCATGATTTGATATAATAAAGTTAAAGAAATGGAATCTAAATAGGGAGTTGGTTTACCTACCAAATTTAATTAAATTTCTTCGCGGATAGAAATTCGTTGATACGTTTAACAAATATAATAGTAGGAGGAATATATATAGTTAAGGATGTACACAACTTAAAATGAAATAAGGAAATACGTTTAAATACATCTTATTTATAGTAATGCACGCCACGAGTAAACGAGCTGCTTTGTGCAATTCATACTTGCAATATTTTAAAAAAGAATGAGTTAAGCAATACAGCCAGATATTTTTAGCATATATTCATAACTAAGCTATGGTTTGTTGTGTATTTATAAGAAATTGCAATATGCAAAAGAATCGAGAAACATGCATAATATTAATACTTGATTCGAAAGGAGAAATTCTTGAATTTTGTTAACAAAATTATGAATTTGCATTAGAATCTACAATCTATTCATAACGCGTCGAGTTATTCCTACCTTTTTTTTTTTTTTATTCTTTTCGATACCATAAGCTATATTAATTCGCGCGATAAATAAGCCAGCTACTTTGCGCAATTTATACCCGCGATATTCTAAAAAAGAACGAATTAAAAAATACACACGCAAGTGTTTTGAACACCCCCCCCCCCCCCCCCCCCCCCCCGTGTTTTGCATATATTCATAACGCGTCAGGTTAATTCTACGTGTGTGGGCGTGCACGTATCTGTACCGAACCTATCCAGCTGACGTCTGTGTTCATTCACTTTGCTCATCCATTCATAAAATGCAGTGGGAAACGCGCATGCGCGCCTTTTCGCTTACCTTTATCTCTGCGAATTTACGCGTTCTCGATAGCCGAATTGATTCGTTCGATTGTTCCAGAAACTATGGATTCCTTCCTCTGGTTTCGTCAATGAATTTCAGGGAAATATACATAATTATATGGAAAAATGTACTATATATAACTCTTTTGCGATTAGTACTAGCAAATAGTTCTTTCGTTCGCCAACAGATAGCAGAAGCTCTCGCAATATTCTTGCTTCGACGAATATTTTTTATTCTTCCGTTTTGCGATTAAAGAAAGACCCGTTTGCGCCTGGTTCTAACACCTTTTAATCTCTGTAATTAATTACGCTTTATGTATGATATATATTCTTTATAATCCGACGAGATTAACAAGAGATTTGCGCTGAATTATCAACTGTTGAGTAGAAAGATTTTGCGGAAATCAACGGATAGTAAATCGCTAAGTGCATAAATTTAACAACAGAAATAAATAATAAATAAACAAATAAGTAATAAATAATAATCGCAAGTTTAGCAATCTAAACCTTACAAACCCAATTATATTGAATATTATACTTGAAACTTTCCCTGAATAATTTTCGTTTATTGCCCTTATATGTTGCATATTGGAAATTGTCGACCACTGCGGTATTGCAATAATTCAGGAACAAGGAATATTGTTAACGAACGTTTGTTTTAATTCTCCATTGAATTTTGAAACGGAGCTCGAATGGAATACTCGTCAAATGTCAAATCCGTATGTGCATCTATGCAAGTTGCATGCACTATGCACCGTGCACTGTGCACCGTGCACGATCACATTGTCGAGTGACGCATGAAACGGCTTGCTGAGTGCACGATTGTTATGTTAGCCAGGTTAAGTTTATTATGATGATCGTAATAGTGATGTCATTAATAGCAACGTGAATGCACCATGCGAATACAGGCAATAAAATTGCTCGCCTCTTTCTTCATTCTCGTTCTCTTCGACATCGGAATATCCAGTGGCATCGGCGGAGGTTAGTGCAAACTGCAAGTGCAATTGCAATTGTAATTGCAATTAGAGATAAGCTTACTTATTTTACCAGACTGCGAATTTTTATGCAGTTGCGACAAACTTAAATATCGATAAGGTCGCAAAGCGTTATAATTTTGTAAGTTTGCAAGCGTTAAAGTTAGCGTACATATGCATAAAATACTCAAAGTAAGGTGCAAATTATTTTATATTTCGGAGATGAAATAACCCCTCATTCGAACTCCGCTTCTCTTTAATTTCGTTACCTTAATTGTTAATTTGCATAAAGATACGTAATCTACTTATCACAGTTCGACTGTATTTTGTAGGACCAAAAATTATTCAGATTTGTTTTCAAATAGCCCAGTAGAATTTTACGCGTCGATTTTCGAAAATGTTAACTCTCCTTGTTTTTCTTTTTATAATCTACTTCTTTTCGTTCACTCGCTCAATTGTTACGTTTAATGTTTAGAGCTCTTTCTTGTATTTATTTTCTTTATATGTATAAGTATAATTTTTATCTTTGCAACATTGTTATTGCTCATCTACCGATCGCTATTATAAATTCTTTCTTTCTCCGTTGTAACAAAGGGTTCTTTTATTACCCGTGAATATACATATATAATAATAATAGTAATAATAATGATAATTACGTATCGTTTATTTTTCAGGGCATTCGTTGACTTTTAAATCGATCGGTTCGTACATCGATACGAGCGCGGGTTCGGATGTGTTTTTCGAAATTATTTATCCGCCCGAATTGGAGTACACGTACAAATTAAGACCGGCGAGAGATTTTGGAGCACCTTTCGTAAGTTTTTTTTAGAATTCTACGAAAGTCCATAGAAATATTCAGGGGTTGAAACATTTCCAAAAATAATTATTTCAAAGTGCTATACGAGATGTATATCAGTTCTGAGCGAAATAATTATGAGTAGAGGAAAAATTGAAAATGAATCGCGAATTACGAATCACAAAAGGACCACTAGTTTACCACACGCAAAATAATGAACTATATTGAATATTTGTATTAGGGGAAATAATTAAATATCACTTTAAGATTATATTCTTAAGTACTTATTTTCAATGTATTTTTTTTACTTTACCAAATGTATCTTGCCCTATTTAGGGTAGCTAAGAAGATGTAAGCCAATGGGCAAAATATCTATACTTTGTCATATAGATTACCTCATCTGTTTTTTTTTTTAAGATTTGCTTATAGTTATTGTATAACAGATGACAAACAAACTTTGGTTAATAAAAAAAAAACATAGGATAGAATTTGCGAGAGGAGCGTTGCAGATGTTTCAACTATTATAAAAAAAACAATTGGGACCTAAAAAAAAGTTGCGAAACATTGATCTACTTTTTTCGAGAACCAAAATCGATATTACGACTTACTTACTGATATACTACTATGTCTTCAACCCCTGCAAATATTCCGACCGCGGCAACAATTAATTCAATTCGCCGATCGCAAAATTTTCAGAATGCCAGCTTTTTGGAAGAAAGAATTCCTCTGGTTCCAACCGACCCACCGCACGGTTGTCAGGTAGCAAAGAATGCCAAAGAATTGAAAGGTAGAATCGCGCTGGTGGAAAGAGGCGATTGTAGTTTCTTTGCTAAAAGCATCATGGCGGAAGAAGCCGAGGCAAAGGCTGTAATTATAGCGGACTACCATTCGTCCTCTATCGAAGAATCCGTAACCAGCTCTTCATGGGCAGATTATTATTACGTGGAAATGATACGCGACGATACGATCCCGGCGTCCAAAACGGTAAACATTCCCGCCGGTTTTTTGCTCGGCAAAAACGGCAGGATGATCCGGCAAACTTTGAAACGTTTGAATCAACCATTTGCCTTAATCAATATCCCGGTGAATTTGACTTACACTTCTTTGGATAAGCTGCATCAGCCTCCGTGGCTCTTCTGGTGATCATTGACTCTTTAATCGGCTTTCACGCGCGATAAGGCATGAATGTTGATTTACGAATATTTACAATTTTAAAGCAGTGACGAGGAAACTTTGTCCTTTTGCGGGCCAAAATTCGAAGCATAATATTCCGTATGGATCGTAATGAATTAATATACGTTTAATAACGTGCAATGAAAGTAATATTACCTGTAGGAGTAGTTAGAATTAAAACAGTTACTCGGAAAAATTCATTGCAAAGGCTAATGGAAATTTGTAGGCTAAAAAAACGATCAAGCTACTACAGATAAATAAATGAAGACCATCTAAGTTATGCTACTTACATCATTCAATAAAATTGCAGTATTTTTTAATGTTTTTCGGATATCGTTACGAATATTTCGAACAACCTACCACTTCAATATAGTAATCAGAAAATTTCAATCGTAGCAGCTCGTCACTGCTCTAAACGATATGGGATTAGTTGTATTATATAATCAATTTATTGCTTAGTATTACACTTGTAAAAAATACAGAATGTAATATTTTGGAATTCTTTTTCTTTTTTTCGTGTTAGCGATTATTTTGAAATTGGTCGAGTTTCTCTTTCCAACCATTCGAGCGCTTGAGCACTTTCCGCCCCCTGCAATCGCGGTTTTAACGTATTCAAGCATCTTGCATGATAGTTATTTAAATATTGAATCTGCGAAGAGAAAGAGGTAACGATTACTTGACGGCAATCAAACGACGAAAAAGAAATGGAATACCTCAGTATCCGTTAGCAAGGAAACATCGAGTAGCTTAGTCTGTATAGGCACCAGTGTAACAGTTTCGAAAGTAAGAAAGTCACGACCCTTGTGATTGTACGGTGTATTCGCCATCACTATCAATTCGATATTTTCCAGTCTAACGCCAAACTTATCGTCCTCGTAGTATCCTGGCTCTAATCAAATTTTACTGGTTAGATACGTATACAGAGTACCGTTCATAATTATTCGAACGACAGAAATTTTATTATAAAAGCGAATACATAAATCTTCTATGTTACTTTTAACACGGATTATTTTTTTATTGAAATTGTTAACATTGTTTTTCTGATGGTTAATTGATTATGAGTTTACGTATGTCAAGTTTGAATTGTTAGGGATTTTCAAGTTTTTGAAGCTTTTGGTTTTTCAAGCCTTCGAATTTAGAAGGTTTTAGATTTTTATAGCTTCGAATTTCCCAAGTTTTGGGATTTCCAAGAGCTTGAACTCCTAAGCTTTCGAATTTTCTAGCGTTCGAATTTCCAAGCTTTCGAATAATTATGAGTGCTACTCTCTCTCTAAATATATATATTTAAGAATTAAACGAGATCTCGAAAACGTCTGTTTCGTCTAATTCGTACCATTCGAAAGAAACATGCCAGGTTGTAAACCTGGATCGTCAGGATAAGGTTTCCAAGAAATACCGATAGGTCCTTCGTGGACGTTTAGATACGAGCCTACTCCGTGTCCCGTACCGTGAAGATAATTAAGACTGTAATTGTACATTGAAATATAAATAAATAGTATTTTCCATTTTATACAAAAATAAATAGATACACGTACCCGACGCTCCATAAGTTTTCCCTCGCAAGCGTGTCGAGATAATTTCCCTGGATCATTAGCGGGAAAATCGTCGTTGAAAGGCGGCACTGGCCTTTGAATACTCTTGTGAAACATTCGCGCTCGAAACTCGTTGGATTACCGAAATGCAAAGTTCTTGTAACATCTGTGGTACCGTCTTGGTATTGCGCGCCGGAATCGCAAAGATAAATTTCTTTATCCGTAATTGGCACGTCTGTCTTTGGCGTTGGTAGATAATGAATTATTGCTCCGTGTGGTCCAACCGACGATATCGTGGGAAAGCTGAGCCCCACGAAATGTTCTTGCTCCCTTTTCCAATAATACAGTGCATCACAAAAGTATTCGGCCATATTTGATGTTCATTAAACTTTATATACAATAATTATACATTCGTGAGCAAAATTAAAGGATCAAACGATGTTGATGGAAACGTTGTCAATCTTTGAACTATCTTCAGTTTTTCGCTCTACTTTTCGAAGTAAGAAAATTTTCGAAAGACATCTGTTCACCTATATGGAAGTAGAAACTTCAGGCTTTAAAATGAGCCCAAATTGATCGTCGTACGATGCCTTTTTATAAAGTTACAGCAGTTCAAAGATTAACAATTTTTCCATCGGAATTTTGTATTCAGGAGTGTATTAAAATTATCGTCCGAATCCGCTTAAATATCTCTAATTTTTAACATTAATTCAGAGTTCGATTTTTAATCGCTAGTCGCAACGAACGACTAAAGTAACAATTTAATTATTAACAATTATTAATAATTGTTAACTGCAATTAACGACTAAAATAGAGATTTAATCGTTGAAAGTCGATTAAATTCCTGTCCAACTCTAATTACAACTCGATATTTCCTCTAGTTGAGTTACTTTTATCGTATTTTCGCGCGATACGCAAAAATTCCCTTACTGCCTAAATTTCTCCAGCTGAGTCGCTCCGGAAATCTCCGTGATCGTTTCCTTCTTATTCTTAATCTGATCTTCCAACCAAGCGAAATATTTAACCAATGCAACGGAATCTCTCACGTGCGCCGCTTTCATTCCCCCAATTTCTACATTATTCTTCACCGCTTTCATAACGCTTATCGGCGTAATTTTGCTGTGCTTCTTCGTCTCTCCACAGTCCGCGTGCAACGAGTAACTGGAACCATTGCTGATCCATATTTTATCATCATTCTCGCACGAATTCGCAATTTGCTTCAAAAAATCGTGTATATCCTTGTAAGGATGATAGACTGCATTAACTTCTTCTTCGATCAACTGCTGCTGAGCTTTCTCTGTGAGCCTATTTTTATCCACGAACAAGTGCAAATCATCCATTGTTAAGATAACATAAGCAAAGAAAACAGGATTATAAGGTATATCTGATCCCCTCAAATTCAATATGTAAGCTACTTCATCCAGAGCTGTGACCACAAGTGCTTTAGCTTTATTCTCACTCATTTCTTTTCTGCATTGCTTCACCTTCTTCCCTGCAGTGCATCCAGAAAATTGCAATGATTGGGGCAAAACTTTATTGGCTGTTGGAGCCGGCTGCTTGTCTCCCCAAACTTTGTCAATTAGGTTTTCTTCTAGAGGCAGCAAACAGTGACCTGCAGCAGTGAGACTGGTATGCAGAACAGCCCATTCTGTGTAGCTCATCAAGTTGGAATCTGCTCCAACAGTGGATTTGGGAGGCAAGTTGGAAATCAACCATGCAGCTCTGGCTGGAGTATCCAATAATCCTTCTCTCATCAAAGTCCAATCTTCTGGTGGATCCAGTTCTGCCAAAGCTTGCATGTAATATCTACCATCTGTCCATAATAGTGCTTTGCTTGGAGTTATGATTGCAGTACCAAAGGAACCGGTGAAACCACTTATGAAACGAATTCTTTTATCGTTTTCTCTTAGATATTCTGATTGATGAGCATCATCATAGCTTACTATCAAAGCTTGGATTCCTTTGGCTTTGAGACCTCCAATTGGAACTGCTGCCATTAACTCTCTTAGCTTGGCTAATTTTGTTGCTCCATTTCTCAGTGCCATATTTGTTCCAATAATATTTTTAGCAGTTCAGGAAATAATATAATTTTCAGTAGACTTGTTTATTGCAGTGTAACTGTTTAGGTTTGTAATCTTGAATACAGTTTGTAATAATTTTTTTAGTTTGTATGGTAAAGTATAATTTCTTAGTTTCCTTTACTTTCTGTAGTTTTGTGGAGTAAAGTATAATTAATTAGTTTTCTCTGACAAAGTACAATTTTTAAGTTTCGTTTAGTAGACCATAATTGTTTACTTTTGCTTCTATTAATTCCTTTCAACAATGTATAATATTTTATAATTTATTTGTTCAGCAAAGTATAATTGTTTCCTTCAGTTTTTCTTTAACTGTTTTTGTTTTATTTAGTAATGGAGTATAATTTTTTAGTTTCGTTTAGTAGAATATAAGTAAAGAAGTATTTTAAGAACTTAAATTGAATGAACTTGGGAATACGCGTGTTGCACGCGGCGAATGTCAATCACTCTTCTGTTCCATATATATATTTGGAATTATAGCATATTGTCGGTGTTATCGCAACGAGATTGTCTTATCGTAGATACTTGGGCGAAACTATCGAGCAATTGGATCTTTTATTGCTCGTGAACAAATAGCAAACATAAATTGAAAATATTTTACATGTCGAGGCTTCGAGTTTGAAAGTATGACGTCTTGAGTCTCGATGGTCTCGACCGCTGATATTACGCGAGGTTAGATACAACGTGTTATTCTCACAGTATTCAAACACAATAAAAAATAAACGTATTAGCCGTATCACGTGCGCATTTATCAATTATCGTGAAAATATCGCAGCTCCTTCATTATTCCTCTTCTTTAAAATAACACAGCGTTATTGTTGTTGTGCCGGAATTTTTTACGCTTCCATTAATCCAACAATAATTTATTCAATATTTTGTACTGTCGCGCAAAACATAGTTAAATTTAATTATGTAACTACGAATTTTTATGCAAATTCATACTTAATATTTTAACAAATAATAAACTGACTTTAATAAATAAAAATACGAGGTTTCACAGTTCACATTACGTGTTTGCACATTGTAGCAAATTACTTTGAATATTTGGTATAATTTTGCTAGTTGTACGTATTGCGCTTCCTTCTGCCGATTTAAGTTTCTCATAAATGCATAAAAATCCGTAGTGTACTGATTATCGATACGCAAGATAACGGAGATTAAAGAGATGAAATAATTCGGTAAGATTGCGACGCATTTTACGAATTAGTGTTGTTTGCAGCTCGAAAATGTGCGAGGATTATTTATGACCACTTATTTACTGCAAAAACGTCGTCAGGGCAAAATACTCAATTTAAGGAATAAAAAAAAAACTACAATTTAAGTGTACAATAAATTGCAATGTAAGTATGATTTGCATATGTAAACATGCCTATGTTGCTGTTACAATTTACTCTAATAATTGCTACACAATTTTACTGTACAACAATTACTATATAGTTCAAGGGTGTATAGCTATTACTATGCAATTTTACTCTTTTTAGCATGTTGAGCCTAACAAGATATTGTGGCTCAACAATAGCAAGGAGCAACATGACAAGGCTTTTGCCAATTAGACAAAATTTGTATGTCTATGCTCCAAGATCCATAATTACAAATGCATCTCTTACATTAGTGAAAAGAAATTCCACTTATTTGCACAAGGTATTGCTTATGTTAACTCTGCAATGCAATTACTGATACTGTAATCTAAAATTGAGGAGCTTTTTGGAAAAAGGATCCACAAGATAAAATGGTGAATTATTATTAATATTACTATTATTATTAATTGTTGTTCTAAGTGAGGAAAATTTCCTCTGATACATAAAAATACAAAATAAATTGATATAAAGGATACAGACTAAAATAAAATTAAAAATAGGGATGCAATAGAACAAGACAATAGGACAGATTAGATGAAATAATAATTAATATATGCATAAATTAAGTAAGAATATGCTAGTATAATATAATGTTAATATAATATTAATTTAAATTATAATATAAATAATTGTAATATTAATAATAAAGGACAATTATCAAAGACTGCAGAGAGAGTAGAATTTCTAAAGATAGATGAAATGAAATGGTTTAAGCAACTATTGCTGCCATAATGTATGCAATGAGTTCTGATTGAAAAGGCAGAATGGTTTCTCAGAAAAAAAAGAAGAAGAAGGGAATTTTGAGTAAATGTTAGTTATGGGAGTATACTGTTTAATTGGATACAATTTATCGATAAAAAGCCCATGAATTTATGGGTTTACTTTTCCGAAAAGTTCCTCAGTTGCAAAACAACGTGACTAACACCGAAATTTTATTGAACATTCCAATAGGATTTACTCAAAAAGGGTAGCATTATAGCTTTAGGATTCGCGTCGAAGTCGGGTCAGAAGTCGGATAAAACCGTGGGCAAATGGCTGTTAACATGCAGCGGCATGGTTTTCGTAGCTGTTATTCTAGGTATAGTTCTTTACGTTTTTTTTTATTACACCGCGCGTACAATTATACAAACCGTGGTAGACAAAACTTACGGGAAGTAATTATTAACGATAGTCGAAAAGGATCCGTTTCCAGAGCCGTAGTATTATTTATTCGAGCTGTTATAAAACTTAAATATATAAATAAATAAAGTATGTTAAAAGGAAATACCACAATTATTCTCGTGCATCCTTCCCTATTTACTCAGGAGGTATAACGAGACTTACAGAGTCAGGTTTATCCATGGTCACATGGAAATTGCTTGGCGAGAAAATGCCTACTAACGAGACTCAATGGCTCGCCGAGTTCGAACGTTACAAACAATTTCCCGAGTACAAAATGTAAGATTTTATGGTACCAAATAAATTCTACAGTCAATCGCAAAACTCTACGTGCACCCTTCAAATTTTAATTGTTTACGAGTACACGTTCGCTTGGACGAAATTATAAGACAATTTTGTAAATATTTAAACTTTCTAGATGTATGTATATAGAAGACTTTTGCGACTGACTGTATACTCCCCTTAACCACTTGCGCTGGCAATATTAATAATATTATTTACATTATTTATAATATTATTTAGCGAGTACCTGTAATAAACTCGTCCACAACAATTTGCAGCGATTTAATTTCTATACAATTTTCAGAACAATTTTTACCATCAATGCATAAAACGTCGTATTCGTGACAGTTGTTCTTACGTTCTGCATATTTTTCGGCTTCCCAAATCTCACAGTTTTCAGTAGATCTGATCGACGTGTACAGCACGTTATTCCAGCGCAAGTGAGTTAATTCATTCGATTACATTTCTAACGTGAATTTGTGTTACAGAAACAATCAGAATATGACGTTGGCGGAGTTTAAGCGGATTTGGTGGATGGAATATTTGCACAGAATGTGGGGAAGACTGATAGGTGCCGTATTCATAGTTCCAGCCACTTATTTCTGGGCAAAAGGTATGCTAAAACCCGGTATGAAGTCACGGGTGGCCGTTTTGGGCTCGCTAATTGGCTTGCAAGGACTGATGGGTTGGTACATGGTTAAATCGGGTTTGGAGGATCGTTTCGTCGAACCGTCGGACGTTCCTCGAGTCTCGCAGTACCGCTTAGCCGCCCATTTAGGATTAGCATTCGTCATATACACAGGATTCTTGTACAACGCTTTAGACTACTTGATCCCCGCGCAACA
The DNA here is from genome assembly GCA_028830335.1 of Eucera pruinosa. Lineage (NCBI taxonomy): Eukaryota > Metazoa > Arthropoda > Insecta > Hymenoptera > Apidae > Eucera > Eucera pruinosa. The sequence continues at coordinate 17,357,183 of JAMYCR010000006.1, forward strand.
ATCCACCCTTAGTAATTTAAGCGTTAACGTTAGCGATCTGAAGTCGAGGCTGAAAAGATTTCGAATGGTAGTCCACTCGACCAAAGGCTTGGTCTTTTTTACCGCCGTTTCCGGAGCATTCGTAGCGGGAATGGATGCCGGACTTATTTACAACACATTCCCCAAAATGGCAAACAAATGGATGCCCGACGACATATTCACCGTGTCGCCTAAATGGAGAAACTTTACCGAGAATCCAACCACTGTACAGTTCGATCATAGAATTTTGGTACGTTTTTAAGATTAGTGGATTGGTTTTGATTAACACGTTCAGTGCCAGTCCGAATTTCGGCGACTTGTCGTTGCGAGCATGTGGTAGTTTTGCTTCCCATGTACACGCGTTAACTTAATAAATATAAACGTGTGTTAGATGCTCTTTCTTCACGGCCTGTCGTTTCATTAGATGAAGTTTCAGTGTACGTCTCACGCGGCACTGAACGTGTTCAATTCGACGATGGGGTGTTTTAAAAACTATAACGTTGTTTTGCAGGGAATCGCAAGTTTGTCGCTAATAACTTATATCGGAATCGCATCTCGCAGATATAAGTTACCAGGTAATGCAAAGAAAGCCATAGCTGCGGTACTCTGCGCCGGCTATCTGCAAGTACTATTAGGAATTTCAACGTTGCTGTATCACGTGCCTGTGCCTCTGGCCGCGTCTCATCAATCTGGCAGCCTTCTCGTTTTGAGTACAATGATTTGGTTGTGCCACGAATTGAAATACTTAAAATACGCATTGAAATAAAGTGGTGATATTACAGAATTTGTACGGCGGCTACAGAAATTATTTGCACCTTGCTGTTGTATTTGTTTTAATATCTAGGTACCATTTATAATTAGTAGACTGCGGATTTTTATGCGTTTATGGGAAACTGAAAGCGTTCAAAAATGCACGTAACAAAAATGTAGGAGATATTTAAAATACGATAGAAATTATAGAATATTTATTTGCGGATCTCGAGCCTCTAGTTTTGTTTATAATAATCTGAATTCGCATAAAGATCCGCAGATTAGTAACTATGAAAGTGGTGCAAGTCAAAGAACTAAAAAATTTGAGCTTCTCGCTCATTTTATGTTATATCGATTTATATTACATCTGTATACTGTTTTCTTTTTCTTTTGACTTACAACACGACTAAATGAAGAAAATTAACAATTCGGCACGGCACCGAACGAGTTTTAAAAGAAGGAAGCTGCGAAAGAGAAGAATTTTCACAACATTATGCTTTATTTGACAATGCATTAAGTTATAATAATGAATTATTCGTAGAAATTAATTTACACGTGTTCATTTCGAAAGTAACATATTTTACCTACTACAATCAAACTTTTTAAGTAATTTCGTATTCGTTTTTTGGACGTGTGTGTGTTTGTGTGTGTATGTGTGTGTCTTCAATTTCACATTTAAAAAGAACAAATAAATACCTATATATCTTAAAGATAATATTAAACAAGTATTCGTAACATTTTTTTTTTTGTTGGGATTACACTTTACTTTTACGGACCTGACTGGATTATAATTTCTTTTTTTTTTTTTTTAACTACAGAAATCGAACGAAAGAAAATGTTAAAGAAAAGAAAAAAAAAAAAAGAAAAATGACTACTAACATCACCTGTCCTTTTTCTTATGCCTAGCATATTTTTATCAAATATTTAATGATGTTAGTACTGGCACCTAATTTCTCAAAAAACCAGCTTTGGTAAGTAATATTATATTTCGTTCAATTAGTTTTAAAAAATGTGTAAACCCTGCTTAATCAATAATTGCTATCTAATTATAATATCTTTCTTTCTTTTTTTTCGTGTCTCTCGACGTTCCAAAAATTTGTTTTCCTTTGTTTGTCTAACGTCTGATCAGCAAAACACAGAGAATTCAACTTTTAGTTTTTTTTTTGTTTTGTTTTATTTTTACTGGCAGTTGTTCTACCTCAACTCCAATCAGTCGTTCTTTGATTATTTTTTTGTTATCTTTTCTCTCTTGTTTAAAACGCCTTATATGCATTGGTCCAACATAGCAATATTAATATTAAGCAGTAGCAATATTTAATAGGCGTTCTTTCTGAATTGCACTTTCGTTATTGTAACGCTTTTCTCATTTTTTTCAGTTTATTTACATACTCGTCATGTTTTTTTTTTTGTGTTTTTTTTGTTCATTATTATTATTTATTATTATTAGTATTATTTATTTATTTATTTATTTTTTTCTCCTATATGGCGATTGCGCCGCATCACATTTTTGTTCAACATTACACGGACAATGAGTATTAAAGGAAAATTGTATGTTTTTTTTTATCACTCACACAAATACAAATTATATATATATATGTATAATATATATGTATCACTTAAAAAAGAAAAAGAAACGCAACATTTATATTAAAATCTTTGTATGAACATGCGTGAAGAATATTTACGGTGAGTCGGAAGATTATTGGTACAGGCGAAGATTTAAGAGAAATGCGAAAAGCGAGAAGATGATAAATAATAATAAGTTCCCGTATTTCTTGTTTGCAAATTAGTTTAGTAGGTTTCGAGCTAATTAAACTATTAAAAGCTAGATTTACGGAACTCGTCAATTTAACAAATGCAATGATAATATATATCGTAATTCATTTCACCCCTCTGCAACTTTTTAACTTCGTCTTTTTTCCCCTAATTTATTTCCTTCGTTCTGATTTTGTTACTTTTATTCGGATTAATATTAAATTGATTCAATTATATAAATTATATATCAAAGGGTCTTTCTCGTTAAATAAATAAATCATATTATTATTATTATAATCTGCAATATTTGAATATTCTTCCATCGATCTATTTTTGCAGGTCGACTTTAGAAAATTGAATTGAATGTTAATCGCATCAATTCTACAGTTTCTTTAAGTAAAAAGTCCAGAAGCTTACATTTATTATCTTTTCGCTTTTCGTATCGCTGATGATACGAAATGTTTCACGCGTGTGCGAATGATTTTCCGACTCACCGTAACAACATAATTTAACCGACAAACTATACACAAAATAATCTTCCTGTATATATCGCATATGTTCGAATATCGATCGAAAAAACGCAACTTAAAATGCAGTCTCTTTTCAATACAAATTGCAAGTGTAACTGAAAAATCCTACATTGCAAAAACTAATATCAGTCTGATAGAATTTGTCATTCCATTTGAGAATCTTATGCATTACTTTCTTGGTAACGAATGTCTTTCCATAAATGCGATATTTTTATATATCATCGTATTCTGCGTTATTCGTGAATTAAAGTCTAATCGCATCCGAGCGTCGAAAATGTAGATCGAAACGTGTTTAATCGAAAAGTTCAACGAAGAGTTGTTGAATCAAACCAAAGTGGTATCGCTTGCAGTGCGTATTGCTAATGTATTAGGTTGCTCGCAAAGTTCGTAGCGATATCTTTGAAATATTCGAAAGCAATGTGATTTTATTATACTATATAATATATATACATTACCGGCCAAAAGTTTCGAAACGAGAATTATATTCGTAAAAAGCGGAGTGTAAAAAATATGCGTTATATTGGAAAAATCTTCGTGCAAAGATTTGCGAAGTCCAAGAAAATCGCTATTAATATTTACAACGTTGCCTTTTAATTGATACAAAAATTCGAGAGCAAACTAACTGAGAGTTCAAATTAGAAAGTGATTCCAAATTTTGTTTTGTTTGCAATAGTTAAACGAAAGTCTAATGTATTTGTTCAACGATGATTATTCGTAAAATTAATTTAAATTGCACGATTTTGCATAGGAGAACTTAAAGCAAAATGTTTTGCCCAAAATTCACCACCTCGTAAAAGCAGCCACTTATAAGCTCAAAATTCGCCACTGATCGTAATTCTAGCTACCAAAGTCGCGCGAAAGCTACAATAAATGATCATGAAAATACCTGTTGAACAGGAAGTATGGAATAGTATATCTTTAGTCGCGATTGAACAATTTTCACCGACATTTAAACGTCTTATCTTATCTTTCATTTAATCGCGTTTAAGTGATCCGCTTAATAATTGAACTTCATAATTTGATAAAATGTTTCGATATTATGTAATCCCCTTCGAGTTCCACCAAATGCACGACGGAACTTACAATAATAGATATACAGTGGAATCCGGTTATTATAATCACTTTGGGACTTGCAATTTTTCACGAATAACTGACTGATAATATATTACACGGAAGATAAGAAATGTTCATTGCTAAACTCAATTTCCATCGCGCTAGTCATCTTTCTTATATTGATCTCAATGATCGATCGCTCGAATAATATGTTTCGGAAAGATAAAAAGATCGCTTCCCGACCAAAATCTATGTACAGTATAGCAATCTTTAATTAACTACGCTCAAATATATTAAATTTCCAATTGTTAAACGGTACTTTAATGCGATCGTCACAAATCTATTACTTTGCAATTGAAATACGGAATCAAGCAGAAAATCATCACGTTAAAAACTCGAAGCGCGTGCAAATACCTTTTGCCTGCCACTGTATGTATAATATATTTACGTATATTATTCTGTAATAATTCTTGTCATGCACTCATGCAAAAAATAAAACACATGTGCTTCGTCGGTTAAAAATAAGTTTTGGGGAAAAAAAGATCCGTTTAATACCAATTTCTTAAGAATTCTTATCATTTGTCCCAATCCAAATTATCACGAATGATACCAATAACATTTGAAATTGATTACAATAGGCTAAATTTATAGTGTTTTGGAGCCGACTGATTATCATAAAAACAGTCGATCGATAACAGTGACGGATAATGAAACGATTAGAATAATCGGACTCCATTGTACCCGAAAGAAAAAGGGGGGGGAAAAAAAAAAAGAAAAAACGCTACGTATTTCCCGAGCAACCCGATACATCTTCATAGATTATTGTACAAGAAGATTTGTTTCTTTGCATGAAGAAGTGCTATATATAGTCCTTGAACACAGTTGCGCTTAACACGTAAAAAGAACGGTAGTACACGTGGAATTCTTAAATTTATAGACTGAAAAGAAAATAGAAAAAAAAGTGCTCTCTTTATTTGCACCGCCTCTCTTTTATAACGTATCAAAGAAATGCAATCATAGTAAGAGTTAAACACATCGAATTTTCATTTCGTTCCTTTTGCCTCGTTTCTCGTTTTATACGAAACAGGATTTTATACACGTTTATCTCTACATATATGTGTGTGTGTTTTTTTTTACACATATCATGTACCTTCCAGTCGATTTCTTTTCTTGCTTCTATTTCGTTATATAACTCGTATGCGGTTACCCAATTTGTTTATAAATAAGTTACTTACAAAGATTAAATACTTTTTTTTTTGCTTTGACACTTAAAAATTGAGAAATAGTGTGGAACCGACATATGTATCTGTATACATATACATATTTGTTTTTTTTTCCATATATATATTACGTATTATACATACACGCACACGCAATACTATATATATATATAATTTTATATATATATATATATTATAATTTTTTTTTCTTGTATGATCAATGCATATGAAAAACAAACTTTTATCACTGTGTTTTGTGTGTGTGTTAGTACAGTCGATAAATTCACACGCATAATATGTCGTTTTTCGTATAATTATTATTATTATTATACCACCATAGATCATATTTTTTTTATTTTTGTTCTTTCTTTCTTTCGGTGCAACATGTGGAGCAGAAGTAACGATAATATTATTGAGTGCTATTAAAAAGTTGAACTAGCAGTTAATGATTTTTACCGTGTAGTAGATTGCATTATTTTTTTGTTTTATTATTTTTTTTTATTCTTTCACCGTAAAGCACAAGTAACACAGATGCGAGAGTGTGATTGTGCCGATAAAATTGTATAAAAATTATTACGTTCTGCGCCACATGTGACTAATTTAAATCGTTAGTCTTACATCTTTTCTTTTCATTTTTTTTTTTTTGTTCTGCTTCCTCTGTGCATTATTCAGCTGTGTAGACCTCTTATATATCGTATTATAATAATATCTTATTAGTACTTATAGGAAGGAATCGTAGATTTTAGGCCACTAGTAGGCCAAACGTGTGTTGTGTGTACTTTTTATCAAATAATCCTTATAAACATTCGCGATTATAAACATTTACACACAAAAATGTGTTGAACCGATTTATCGAGAAAAATAATTCATCCAATTTTTCCGTATCTCGTATCGTATTATATTATATTATATATTATGCAAAATACAAAAATTGTTTCGTAATCGAGTAAATTGGAAAAAGCTTGACGGAAAAAAAAAATGGAATCTATAAGAAATAGAAAAATGCAGCGTGGCAACAAGCAGCACAATACATCTTGTTCCTTTTCTTCACTATTGTCCCTTTGTTATATTTTTAATATTCGATATTTTTTTAATGTAATTCTCCTATCCGTTATTAATAGTTATTATAATCTTTTTTTCCGTTTTTTTCTTTTTAAGTGTACGCATTTAATTCTTATATCATATAATTATGCAACATGGTTTAATAAAGCAGCATAGAATAATTTTCCTACGTGTATACTTAGTTTTCACGAGTGTTACAGCACCAGCACCTTCGTTGGTAGTAACAATGTAAGTATAACAATATTCCTGCCACGAGGTAAATATTATCTCGATACCAATTCTTATTCTTTTCTTCCTTTATTATTATTGTATGCGTGCTCAACTTCAAACCGATTTTAATCAAGAATCGAATTCGAAAGATTTTTTCGTCTCGTTTTTGTTTGTTTTCGAAGTCTTTTGCCTGCAGTTTCAGCACTGTATTTTTCCTTTTTTTTGGTCTAATATTATGTATATATTTAAATTATATAGAAACTAAATAATCACAACCCACAATTGAAACGCAATATTATTATTTAATTCTTATAACATGTATGCATATTGCGAGAGTTTACGTTGTTGTTGTTGTTTGTAAGTGCATTTTATTTTGTAAAAAAATCACTTCAAGAATTGCTGCTCTGCTCTTATGTAACAAACGACGTGGATATAAAATTAGAAATAGAAAAGAAAGAGAAAAAGAAAGAAAGAGAGGAAAGGAAAGAGAGAAAGAGAGAGAGAGAGAGAGAGAGAGAAAAAAATTATGTTTTCTTACTTCGAATGTACGTAAGAACGTGCTTTATCAGAGAGAAAGATGGTTTCGCCGCGGCTCGCGTGTTAACGTTAGTTCAACTCGTTTTCACTGGACTATCATCCAATTTCTCTGGATTCACGATTACTTGTATCACGTAGCCTGGTTGAATCTTTGCTTCTTCTATGTGCATCTTATCACCTAATAACTTTCCACCGAAAAACCACCTTTGCCGAGATGGTTCTAAACCTTCCTGACTCTATTCACGTGAACATTACAAAAGGAAAACAAACAATTTGATTATGAGTTTTGCTTAGAGCCAAAAATATTTGAGTTGTCCCGAAAGTTCGTGCCCAATTTTCTATCGAAAAGATATATTCGAATAGGCATTGTAAGAGTGCTACTGAATGAAATTAAATATGTTACCCTATCCCTATTATTAGAGAAGTTACAGGCGAAAACGTAAAATTACAGTTTAAGCTCCATTTTCTTCGTTCTCGCGGATGAAAAGTTGTTAGAAAAATCGAAGATGCTTTCGTCCAGTTTTATATACATCTTGAAATTTTCTCAAATTTTTTAACCACAGAACGGTGAATTTTAAAAAATTTACAAAAGTCACGTGTTTATGAAAGTTTTTACGCGACTGTGTTTATATTTTTATAATTAGACTTTACAGTTACAATTGAAACATTTTGTTAGCCCAAAGGCCTTTCTTCGACTGAACTCGGACAGCTTAATTAAGGTACATTCAGATCTATGCGATAGATATTTAAAAAAAACATCGCGAAATAAGACGTAAGTATATCGCGGCAAGAATTTTCCGGACAACCCAATAAAACGTGTTCCTATTGCTACGAATATTTCTGAGAATATATTGAGATAAAATCTGAATGAAACTTTTGCACACACCTAATTAATACTAACAATAGCAACTTCGTACAAACCTGTAACTTCTTTTTAGCAGTTGCAATGGTGTCTTTACTGTAGACGGGCAATTTAACTTCTCCTAATGTAGTTGATAATCTGAGCTTCAGTGTCTGTTCAACTCCACTATCGATAGGTTCTATAAATAAATAAAATAATACGAGTTAATCTCCATTCTTAAATGAATGCAGGCTCTCTCTAATGCCTCCAGAATGTTCGTGCAATTTAATTACTAGACCGCCGATTTTTATGCAATCGAAATCGTTAGCAACGAAGTTGAAGAAATGGAACTTAAATGAAAATTGTTCCACCCTTAAAATACTGTAATTCCGTAATTAGTGTATACAATAATTTTGTACACCACTTTGAGTATTTTGTACATTTTTTCATTGATATGCATATTATACTTTTTTTGGGCATTTTTCGCATTTATATGCGTTTTATACTCTTTTGTGCATTTTTGCACTTGTATACATTTTTCATTTATACGCATTTTATACTTTTCTGCGCACTTTTGCATTTATATACGTTTTGTACGTTTTTATGCATCTTTACATTTACACGTGTTTTATACTTCTTTGTGCATTTTTCATTTATGCGCATTTTATACTTCTTTGTGCATTTCTGCATCGATACGCAACTTGTGCTTTTTTTGTAAATTTAAATGTTCCGTAATTGCATAAAAATCCATCGTCTATGAGTTATATTACCTGAACAGTCGGCAGGGGAATCTCTTCCACTGTCTTCTTTTACAATATTAATTGGATATGATAGGCAATAAATAGGGACTTGATATCTGGTTCCCAATTCGTCGTAGCATTCCGTTAAAAAGCCGTTCGGCACGGAAATATTAGCTCCATCTAATATAGCCTGTGCCAGCTGATAATCCTGGGCTTCCGCGGCTGTTGCTCCAGCTCTTAACGCGTCCCATATCTCTTTCCGTCCATCGAACGCGGGCGCGGTATCCCAAAATTCATCCCTTTTACTTCTTAGCTGACCCTCTGTCAAAGGTACATCTGACTTCCACCTAATTACCTCATGGCATAGCGGATGATTTTTCCTCGAATTTCCTGCATTTGTGTAAACCAAACGTTTCAGTAAAGGAATGCTTGGAAATTAAAATTTTGCACTAAAACTCAGTCAGAATTAGGACAGTTGCATTGGAATGAAAAATTAGTTTCAATAGCACAATGCAGTGAGTTGCAAGATGGTATACTTTAGAGCCCAAAACTACTAACTTTAACTTGAAACATAGATAAGTATAATGAAGAATAAGCAACACAGAGAGTTGGAGGAAAATGAAAACAATGAGGAAAGGGAATTAAAACTTAGGATTGTAACAAAGATCGAAAGCAAGATATACAAAGAGAGACCAGAGACGTGTGCAGCAATAATAATAAGTTAAAATTACATGTAAATATGCAGTCACTCACAAAAGTCTTTGTAAACCTTTTTTTTTTTTGAAGATTTTTTATTTGAAAATTTTGTAGGCACTAATTTTGTTTATTAGTTAAAATTAGATATAGTTTAAAAGAATGGCTATCTTCTTTGATTTGTTTACTAGAAAATATGGAAAAATTAAGAACCCAATCTCACAATATCCTCAATTAAATACTCAACATTTTAATAGGTATACTGGGTCTTTTTTCAGTGATCAGATATCAATATGCATGGGAAATTTATGAAATAATTATATTCTTAAATTGTACACTGTAAGAATGATCTATGGATCAAATCATTTATGAAATGACTATATTCTTAAATTGTATATAGTAAGAATGATCTATAGATCAAATCATATGTGAAATAACTGTATTCTTAAATTGTATGTAGTGAAAATGATCTATAGATCAAATCATTTGTAAAATAACTATATTCTTAAACCACACATAATAAGAATGATCTATAGATCAAATCATTGAGTTGTAACACATATTCATCCCAATAATTCTACAAAAGAAAGATCCTTCATTGGCCAGAGAAAGATTGAAGAAGTTTATAGATCAAACTGATATATGGTTAATCATTCACAAATCTACGTCAAAAAATAATTAAATTTTAGTTTTAAGTACTAGGTACATGTATGCCAATTTTTTAGCATAGATCTTATTGACATAACTCATGTAATTAACCTCTGTACTTTTATTATGCATAGCAACAATATGCATACTGCTAACAACAATGTAAGATATTTAAAAAAAAAGGTAGTAAAGAAATGATTGCAGAAGCAACAGATAAACAGTACAAATATATGTGACAACCCAATTCAATTAATTACCAATTTTAACTTTAATAATCTACATAAAAGTTGCAGCTTAAACTAACATAAAAAAAAGACAATCATAAACTAAATATAATTTGTTCAAAGTGAAATTTAACACTACAACTCCCAGCCCAATCGAAATGATATTATAAGTGTAAAAGTATGAAAATTATATAAACCTCCAGCAACGAATTTTTGACAATATCCCACGGTTTTCCACGCAAAAGATAAATAAAGATCTACTTCATTTGCAACATAAATTCTTTCAACTACCCATCATTTTCATTTCTTTCATACAAATACGTATAATTTAATCGCCGACCAATCCATCAATCGGAAACTTTTCCAAACTGACAAGCGCTATAAAAATTCGATCCCGTGAATGCAACACGGAAAATGCAAATGGCAAAACGCAACGCGGATATTCGCCAACGGAATCAAGGAACAGCCGCGCAACATTGTGATACGCGGGAATGATAATCGCCGCCTGTTCACGCAAATGAATAACATGCAAATATCTCCGCCCCATAATACGCAATAAACGCTTAGGTGCGAAGGTAAGGGAAAAAGCTGGGCTCCGTCTTCAAGGTTAGCTGGCTGTTGTTGACTGCAATTTCTACGCGCACAATCGCACAAGCGGATTTTTACCTGAATTTACACGGGTGGAATTTCCTGTAGTATCGTCGACGGAGGCGTTTCTTGCCCTCGTTATGCCTATGCAGCCTCCCATCCTAGGTGGCTGGTGTAACCAAACATTTCACTGAAATTTAACAACACCTCGCATGCCATTTTCCTCCATCTTATCCACTAAATTACGAATCGGTACCATTAGAGGCGCTATAATCGAATTCTTCGGTAACCTAACCTCGAATATGCTCGACGGCGACCGTAAATGGCTTTTAAAAACTAAATAAAACAAGTCTCGCTTGAGCAATTTTTACGGACGATCGAATATAACGCGTTGACACGTGTCGGCGCGACGCAGCAAAGTTGCCGTCGGACCGCAACTTCGCATTCGATCACGCGAATTCGATCATTGCTGGCACTCACACCGCGCAAAAAAAAATCATTCACGGCTAATCTTCGCGTATCGCGGAAAGAGTTTATATTTTCCGATTAAACACACGCCGAGGTTAAGTAACACGGTGAACGACAAGGCATGATTCGCGATGGCTTCCTGTACGGACACCGTTTATAAAGAAAGGTTTCTCACTGCGTTCAAAGAGAACGAAACGCTGAATGCAACGTGCCAAGAGATAGCCTTAGGTGTGTATTAATTACCATAATTGTTCTTGCTCTATACGTGTTGATGATCGGCCTTGATGTTTACAGCAAAAACTCGCCACACACTTGTAGAAATTTGTTTATAGGATTTACTAAAATGTTGCCTTTGTAGACTGAGGATTTCTGGGCGAATTTGTTGCTTTGTGATGGGAATTGAGAAATTGGAAGCTGAATAGGGATGATTGTTTCATCCTCTTGTAAATGTTACATTTGGATATTTTGTAGAATTTTGTATGGTATACAAATTCTATTAGGTGTATTGCAAAGTTGTAGTTTGGGTTTTTGACAACTTTGTTGCCTGCAAACTAATTTTATTGTATGGCAATAGAATCCAAAATTGGACAGAAAAGGGGCAGAGAAAATCATACAAAATGTACATCCACATTATGTATTATCTGTACATCTATTATACTTTTCTTCTAGTCCTCTTTTCGTATACTTCTTTTAAATAAAATCATTAAATGTACATCTATTATCTATTATGTATGTATTATACGTATTATACGTATTATGTGCAACTATTATGTTATGCAATGACAGTATTTCTCAAAGTATTTTAATTTTGCAGAAGCCTTGTATTTTTTAATCAACAAGTTCTTCTTTTCTTGATAATCCTATATTTTCAGAATTTGCACCTATTGCTGGGATTCAGCCTTTAACTTAATAAAAGTTTCTTTTCTTGTTTAGAAATACAGCATGGTCTTGCAAAGCTTTACACAATCGTGGAGGAACTGGGACCTTTTGTAACAGAGAAAGATGTTAGAACAAGGGAAAAGGGCATCTATGCCCTTTCCACTATTTTATCCCATTTACCCAAAGATTTTTTAAACGAAACCGAATTGCGTTTTATAACGACGTTTTATTGCGATCGATTGAAGGATCATCATAGCATTGTTCCAACAGTATTAAAAGGAATTTTGGCAATTGTAGGTTTTGCAATATATTTCATATACACTAATGAGCGAAATTAAAGGATCAAAAAATTCTGATGGAAAAATTGTCAACTTCAAACTGCTGTAACTTTGCAAACAAAAACAGACCACTTTCAGTTTTTCACTCTACTCTTCGAAGTAAAAAAATTTTCGAAAAACATTTGCTCACCTGTGTGAAAGTAGAGACTTGAAACTTTGAAATGAGCCCAAGTTAATCGCCATACGATTTTTCTTTATGAAGTTACCGCAATTTAAAGATCGACAATTTTCCGATCAACATTGTTCGATCCCTTAACTTTACTCACGAGTGTAGGTGTAAATATAATAAATTATCTAATACGTTAAAACGAAATTGTTTCAGGCCCAAATGAATCATTTGCCCAAGGATTCGCCCGAGCGTTTATTTAGGGTCCTTTTCGAAAACGTTCAATGCCAATCTCAATTATTAGCCGATCGCCATAACATATATCTGATATTTACAACATTGTTGGAGGACAGAATAGAAGATTTAAAAGCCATGGGTCCAGATTTCGTTTACGGAGTGATCAGCGCCATAGATGGAGAAAGCGATCCTAGAAACCTTATGCTACTATTTAGCATACTTCCGCATTTTATGAGAGAATTCTCGTTAGGACACTTAACCGAAGAAATGTTCGAAGTTATTTCGTGTTACTTTCCAGTTGACTTCAATCCTGTAATTAGATTCAACCAATTAATATTTTAAGCCTTTTGCGACGGCGGAGTTAGCCGTCAATACGCTCTACACCATATTGTATTTTTTCTTTCTTTTTCAGTCCGGAACAGAAGGAGTACGAATAACGCGCGATGATTTGGCGGAGAAATTAGCGCCTTGTCTTTGCGCTGTACCGCAATTCGCTGAATTTTGTATACCGCTTATAATCGATAAATTATTCTCCAGCGTAAGGGTCGCCAAATTGGACTCTTTGAGTTTGCTATGCAAAAGCGTGCAAACATTCGGCGTCAATGGGCTTAAAACACATTTGACCGAATTATGGTCCGCCTTGAGAAAAGAAATCATGCCAGGAGCAGATTTGGAACTAAAAAATGCAAGTCTAAAGGCTGTCGCGTCGATAATAGAAGTTTTATCGAACGACGCGGAGCTTTGCGAAAGTTTCATCGATAGCATAATCACGGATGCAAAGTCGTCTTTGTACGACGTGCAACTTAGTTTATTTAGACCTTCCGTGAAATTATTGGAATCCGTGGCGATGGTTAATAAAGAATCCTGTATACAAGTATTAAAAATAGTTGTACCATTGTGTCTTGGCCAGTATTCCACCAAGACTTCAATTACCGACAAAGTAATTTTGATGGAGACGTTGAACAACTTTATCAAAGTCGCGTCTGGTCATAGGTTTAATATAAAAGGTAAAAGGAAGCTGAAACTTTCGGACGCGTACGGAAAAATGTTTCAAGTTTAGCTGATATGAAGTTCGTTGTTTCAGATGTTCCAGAATTAGCGTGGACAGATATACCTCAACTATGTTTGAACGAATTATCAACGCAAAATAGGGAATTACAGTCGAAAATATTAGTCGGATTAACGATACAGAAGACTTACTTAAACGAAGTGCATCGCGCGCTGTTATATGATAAAATTTGTAACTTGAATGAAACGAGTTGCAACGAAATACGGACTGTTTGTCACTCGTCTCTTTTGAGCTTTGCTACATTGTATCCACGTGAAATATCGAATTTGATTGAGAAAAGGTTTCAGTTAGATACTGGTAAATATCTGATAAATTAATGGTTCCTAAATTATGGGTCGCAAAATGATTTTTGGCGTTAAAAAAATTTGAAGATAACGGCATATTTTTCACTTTTCTGTACAATGGAAATATGGTAATATAATATATATTATATGGATATTATCAGATTATATTATTAGACATAATATATTACAAGAAATAATATTTATGTAAATATACTAAATACTAATATTATAATATATTATTAGACAAAAATATTATATATTATTAGACATAAATGTCTATTTTATCGTGATTTATCGTTATTCGTATCGTATATCATTATTAAGTGAATCGTGAAAAAATTAGCGCTTTCAAAAATCGTTTGCAGACCGAAAAAGTTTAGAAACCATTGGGATACACGTATGCATATTCGCAAAATATAAGTGACTCGAAATATGTTTCAGATGGCGAGATCACAGAAACGCAAATTCGTAAACTAGAAGTGCTAGCAGCTGTTGCTAAAACGCATAAATTAGGTATTGAAGTTCTTCCACAAATTGTATCACAGACAAACGCGATCGATTGTGAAATAAGCTTTACAGCTTTAACGTGTCTTCACAGGCTGGTCACTACGAAAAATATTGACTACGATGTTCAACATTATCTGTACAGCGAGTGTAACGTTATCGAGAAATTATCTGCCCTTAGCATTAGTCCTACGGATGAAAGATTAGATCTAATTCTAAACGTTTGCCGATTAATCGTACGAAATCTAACGTTCCAACAGCAACAACACGTTGTCGATCGATACGCTTCCATTTTAAGCGAACAAATTTCCGAAACCGTTGCCGTTTTAATCATGAACATTCTCATTCCCTTGCGACAAAATATTCGGTTAACAATAAATTCCGATCTGTTGCAAAATCTTTATCGTTTAGCGCTTAACAACAAGCATTCGAACATTAGGCTAATCACGTGTAAATTTATCGCTGTATTATTAAACAAACTTAACGATAACGATGTACATTTCCAACATACATTATCGTACTTCAACGAGAAAATAAATAACAATTTGAACTCTACTATCGATATCGAAATTAAGCAAGCAACAGCTTCTTTGCAAGTGTGGCTAACGAAAGCCATAATCACCAAAGGCTCCTGCGACGTTCAAACATTTTTAAACGAAGTACGTTGCACGTTGAAATGTCCGCAATTTTGTTTAACAATTAATGCCCCACATTTAACACTTCTTAATGCTACGTTCGCAGCTTACAAACGTTTTGAAACACGAGCAAGTAGGTCAACAGATAGCTCGGCAGTACAAAGTTTTGTCCGACAGACACGAGGACACTTTGGTGGGGGAGAATTTTTGCAATGTCAAGCTTTTCTATAAACAAAGGGTGTTCGAACATTTGATTAAAAAAAATGCCGAATTCGAAGACGCCTCGAGGCTGAATTATTTGACGGCGTTGGTACAGCTGTTGGAAGAAGTACCTGTGGAGCTATTATTTATGCATTTAACCCAGGTATTAATTATTTATTAACCGTTTTCACTCGAGAGTTATCAAAACCAACTGATCATTGTATCAATTTATATATATACCAAAAGATTTTTTGACCCATATATAATAATAAGTATAATAAAACGGGACGAATATTTGTTACAACTTAATATATATTTTAAATTATATCTGTAATTAATTTCTGTTCCAGTTGGTTCCGCTTTTGATAGAATCTTTGTCTCTGAACAACGAGCAGCTAATTTTTTCGACGTTGATTACATTGAATCTCTTATTGGAGACTAAACACAATATTTTCGCTGAAAAAATACAGTGTTTCATTCCAAGGCTTTTAAATCTATCCACGTTCAGAGCAATGGTAATATTTTACGAATTTTATTAACACTAAAAATAACAAAATCGTCAAAATTCATGGCTTCAATTATCGGCAGTTCTGCTATTAATATTTTTAATGTACGTTGAATAATTTAAATTTTGCATATGCTTTGAATATTACAGAGAGTCAGGATCGCAGCTTTAGATTGTCTAACAAACTACAGCAGTTATCCAACGAATGTGATTAGCGCGTACAAACAAGATGCAATAGAAAAGTTAGCGAAACCAATTGACGATCGGAAACGTTTGGTGCGGAAAGCCGCGGTAAAAGCGAGAACGCGATGGTTTTTAATCGGCGCGCCAGGAGGAATCAAAGAACAATGATCTGTGTTTAGTAAACTAAATCGCAATAAAATGTTTTGTAACATACAAACAGAGATACATTTATTTTTTATTTAATATATATAAAAATCTAGCCGATAATTGTTACGATAGATATTGTTCTGTAAATTTTTGCAAATTATACATATACATATATACATATATATATATATGTAAGTCTAATTTTATACATGGTCGAAAAAAGGAAAGACAAATGATTTCTCTCACTGTGTACTACTTTTTCTTCTTGTAAGAGTAAAAAGAAACTGATTCATCGTATTGGGCGTTTCTGTCGTATATTGTACATAATGTACATAATTTAATAAAGAGAATTGATTTCTGTAATGGGATTGAAACCTGAAAGTTACTCTTTAATGCATTTAGTACTCCAGAAGCATGGGTGATGGTAAGACTTCGAAACTTTCACTCATTTTTCACACCTTTTCACAGTTTCCATCTTACAAAATTCAAAAGCTCTGTGCGAGCAATGTGAAGAAAAAACAGTTGTGCTGTACTTCTTTTTTTTTTTTGCTGTAGGTGTAGCAAAGAATGGTGCTTACAAATACGAAGATGGTACAAAATATATCGGTGACTGGAATTCAAAGGGTTTGAAACACGGTGCTGGCTCCTTGCTTCTTCCCGATGGCACGCGTTACGACGGTGGATTCTCCAATGGATTGTGCTCTGGATTGGGAGTTATAGTGTTTCCGGACGGGGCAAAGTAAATATTCTAAAATTCCAATCTTCGTTGCTGTGTAATTACCAGCTTTCTGATGTGTTTTATACGACAGATACGAGGGTGAATTTATGCAAGGATGGTTTCACGGCCATGGTGTGTTTTGGAGATCCGATGGCATGAAATTCGAAGGAGAATTTCGCGGTGGCCGTGTATGGGGATTAGGTATCTTAATTACTATATTCCTATACTATGTTATATATTACTATATTGTGCAATATATTATTATTATATTACTATACTATTTAATATAGTACTACTATATTACTATGCAATATATTATATATGCACTGTATAAAATATTGCTACTGTATTATACAATATACTTCTAGTATATTGCTATACTATATAATATATTATTACTGCATTACTGTATTGTACAATATATTACTACTGTATTTCTCTATTATACAGTATATTACTGTACCATATTAGATAATTTTCTGCACCTAATTTATTCCCATTTTCAATGTTCTCTAGGTTTAGTCACTTATGCAGATGGGTCACATGGTTTCCCTAGAAATGAAGGTTTCTTTCAAGATTGCAAGCTGGTACGTCGTAGACATTGTCCAGACATAGTGCAGAAGGCACAGAAGATCTCAATGATGGCTCGTGCCCAGTGCAATTAAATATTAGATGCAAATAACAATGAGTCATACTTGATCTTAATAAAACTATCTAACATGTTATGTACCATCATTTATTTATCAATTCTACATATAATATCAGCTGAATAATAGTAAAATTGTATTTAAAATTTAAATAGCTTTTATTTATTAACTAAACTATGAATCTTCATGCAAATTCATACTTTCACTCGTAAAATTGAAGAAATGCAACTTACACCTCAAAGTACAACAATTTATACTTTACATATTGCATTAATTTTGTGCCTTTTTGATTAATTAAATTTCCCATAAATGTATAAAAATCCGCAGTCTACTAATGACATACAAAATTCATGGAATAAATAATAATCCTAAATTATGGTAATATATTAGAAATGCGCCTTATTTTTACAAATTATTTATCATTCCATGTCGAAAAACATTTCCTCGTTTCGTGGTAGGAAATCTAATTATTACAAAAATTTATCTTAAATATAAACATAAGTTAAATTCATCCCTTTGGTATCAACTTTTTAAAAAAATTCGAGAACTCGAGTTAATCACGTAAGTACATACTTTGGCCTGTACAAACAGAGCCAATTAATCTAACTATTATTCCAATTGTGTATAAATATTTCGTGATTAAAATTTGTCGAGTCTACAGACCCGCAGGACATGAAAATTCGAATCGGGCAGCGCGGCATTATTTAATTACATAAAATAAAAATAGCCATGAGATTGTTTACATCTCGAACGAGTAGAACGCACGTGATCAGACGATTGCAAAATAGTAGCGTGTGCACGCGTATATACAGTTAGCCACAAAACTAATCGGCCACGTTAGGCATACACGCATTAGGCACGTTAAACAATAATAACAAAGTTTAGGGAAGTTCAATAACAATAAAATGCGAAATCTATTATTGTCACCAACGAAAAGTGAATTTAACAAAATTACGAGACATTAACTTTAAAAATGTAAGGTAAGTGACACGAATAATAAATGGATGTGGTTTCCTTAATTTCCTAAGGCGGCCGGCTAATTTTGTGGCTAACTGTACAACGTTACCCAGAACGAGAACATATAGCTTATCTTCTTCTCGCAAGTTTGCAAGTTGCAACATATAAATTTCTGGATCGGTTATGGACACGGTAACGAGCCCAACTTCTCCGATTGCAAAGTTTATAATCCGCGACGGTAGAATAGAAAATGGTAGAATCTCGCTTGGCACTTCACTCGCGAGTCTTTTCGTTGAATACGGATCGCGTGACGTCAAGGATTCGATGTTACACGTGGGTACGAGTAAAAAATTAACATAAACTAGCGTTTTTATGTGGTTCCGCCGAGTGCCATTTTACGTAGTTTGACAATTTGAAAGGCAAATAAGGGTTAAAGGAAGGAGTATATCGAATGTGAGCGGATCTTTATAATATGGGCATGCTTTCGACATAGTGCTAAACAGCTGTTATCACTCGATATTGCTAAAGCTAGATAAACGCGGTGTGTGATCGTGATTATCACGCAATTCTAACAAATTCTTTCTTCTAACTACGGCAAACATTGGGTACCACTCGATTCTAAAGTACAGAGAGTAAACTATGAATCGATATATTTGTGGGTCCGTCGATAAAACGCCGAATTACTATCGCGAAAGATAGGTATAATTGAGTCGCGTTATTCCGTGACTTTAGAAAATCGCCGAGTGGATTAAGAACTTTACGTGGGTTCAATTTAATCGCTGATCGAAATGACGACACTAGGTGAGTGCACAATTATTATTGTCATCGACTAAGTAGAGGATATACTTACTCATTTATAAGAAACGTCGTAAATAAATCGCGTGTCTGGTCGAAGTTATAAAAAAGATACACGAAAATTTACCAAATTAAATAATTGAAGTATCGGTCTACTCGTTATTATAATTCGGAAAACAGTGATACTACTTTGACTAGTTACGTATACTTTTTGAATTACCAAAGATGCTTACACATTGACTAACTATACGGGATAGACTACTCATTTATAGGAAACAAAATAATTTGCGTGCCTGGTTAGACTAGGACCAAATTTATATAAAAAAATTGTACAATAGTTTACCGAATCCAATGCGTGAAGTAGTATAAAATAAAGGGGGGCTATACTCATTATTAACATTCGGAAAAAAGTGAAACCTACTTCTGATTAGTTACATACATTTTTTTAACTACCAAAGCGAGTGTCGTATACGTTCACCCAAGCAAAATTGTACTCGTTTGATTTCACATAGATATTTGTTTAATTTACGAAAGTATCGGCTAACGATAAACAGTTTTATTTCACATGCTATGCTCTTTAGTATGAATATAAATTTAAGCCCTAATTCCAGAAATTTTCAAAGTGTCTTATAATTTTGACCATAAATATACCTATATATACATTATAATAGATTTGAATTTTAGAGATCTTGTATGTCGAAAACAATTACGTATCACAATATTTAGTTACAATTCCGTTGTTGTCTTAATCTGCTTTAAATTATTATAATAATTGTCGCATGTAACAACATTAAAATGGTAAGGGAGCTAGGTAGCCCCCCTAATGATTCTACATAACAACGAGTAGTCTATCCTATGCTTCGTCGACGTTGCTACATATATTTATTACGTTTCTTTCGCTTTTATACTTCGCCGCCGAAATACCGTACGGAATACAGTTATTACACACACGGGTTTTCTATCGCTTCTCGTTCCTATCGTTGGCTAACGTGGAAGACAACGACGGTGGTTCGCGCACACGCACGCAACTTTGCGTCCCGTGTGTCTCTCGTGTTTTGATTAGCCAACAGTCAAATATCTAATCGCTATCAGCTATCAGCTCTCAGCTCTCCTCTACCTCCTTGTTTTTTCTCTCGTCTTGATCTTGACATTTAGTTAAGATCCGCGTCGTCGCGACTTTGGATCATTGCGATAAAGCTTTTCATGCGCTTCTTGTGCTACACGCGTGCCGTCACTCCAACATTTCGCCGTTCGAGACTTCGTCAAGAGAGCATCGATGGCGTTACTTCGCAAGTAAACGATTGTTACTCGATTAATTAATTTTAACTGCAAGTACATCGATATCTCGGGAGGCGATTCTCGTCGCTGTAATTTTGCTGATTCGACGTATTTTTCGTCGAGCGACGGAACTTACGCGCAGGCATGAATTTTTCGTTGCGATTCGAGGTCGTATAAAAAGGAGGAATTTAATTTTGATTAATTGGAGAATGGAGGCTCGAATTGAAATTGGTCGCGATAGTTACGCGATCTTTGTTAATGTAAACTCCATTGACATTGTCTCCAAGAGTAATATATTCGTGTTTTTAAGTCGCGGTATGCATAATTAAAGAGTAACCTTTGCTACTCGGGTACGAAGAGTGGAAGGAACACACACGCATATACATGGACACACATGATTATGCGAGTGGCTTCGAAAAATTTTCTCTAAACTTGACGAGTTCGACGATTTAGAATGATAGATGTATCGTACGGTGTGAGTCAGAAAATTATTGGCACGGCCAAACGTTTAACCCTTTCGCCAACGAAGGGCGTATATATATGCTCTCGAAAATTGAATAATCATTTATTGTTAACAGCGTACGTATTGTCTTTTTACGGTACATTATTATATCCGTTTGCAGTTGTGCGATAAAAATTAGGATCATATTGATAATACAAAGCATCTAAACATTTGTATTCATCCCATCTTTGTATTAATAAAACTGTTCTTTTTGTATGGTCTCAATTTTAAGTTCCAAGAAGCTGTAACTACAAAGCATCTAAATATTTATATTTATGCTTCCTTTGTATTAACAAAATTGTTCTTTATTTATAACTTCAATTTTAAGTTCTAAGAAGCTATAGCTACAAAGCATCTAAATAATTCTATTTATCCAATCTTTGTATTAATAAAACTTTATCTAGGGTTTCAATTTTGAGTTCCAAAAAGCTGTAGCTACAAAGCATCTAAATATTTATATTTATCTTACCTTTGCATTAATAAAAATGTTTCTTATCTATGGTTTATTTAATTTTTAGTTTCAAGAAGTAGTGAAAGTGTTAACAGTTAACAGAAGTATGAAAAATGAGCCAATTATATAAGCCAAAGTGATTAACTCGACTTTCTGCATTTTTTTTAAAATTTCACTGACACTGATAACGTTTTACGTATGCTAATAATTTTGTGACTCACTGTAGACTATAAAGAACTTAGTTCATAGTTAATTAAGAACTATATTTTTCATCCTTTTCAGTCAAGGAATTAAGTATTGCATTAGAGAGGATTATAAATGACTCGGAAACCAGCAATGACCTCTCAGAGTTATAAAAATCATATCACAGTAAAAGCTATGGCATCCAATGGTTACACTGATAGTGAGGCTCCTGTTAAGGAGTCCAAAAACCATTCATCACCTTGTGAGTTATTAAACTGTATGTGTGCTTAGAGTAGCCACTTTTATTTTTTTATTATTATTATTATTAATACCAGTTTTATATGTATAAGAGAATCATGTTGGTAAATATTGCAACTAGATTGCAGAGCTTTTTGCATTTATTATATTTTTATATTTATTACCTACTTAATTATACGTTTATACTTACTTAAATATATTTATTACAAATTTAACTATGATGCAGAATGTACACAGTATGCAAAATTATATAAAATATCAAAAGCCAAGCGTACATTATTATTAGACTGTGGAGTTTTATTCATCTATGCGAGATTTAGCTATGATAAATAATACAGAATGTACACAGCATGCAAAATTGTATAAAATTATTAGACTGTGATTGTTTATGCATTTATGGGAAATTTAAATGTGCCAAGAACCATAGAGTATGCATGATATAAAAAATTAGATTAGATCAAAAGATCAAGATTCCTTTTAATCAGGAGTTCATGGTTTGCATTAAAAGTAATGTTAGGTATTATGGAATAAAAGAAACTATGATTACAACAGAACAAGTACTTAACTAAGGGAAAAAGTGTATTATTCAATGGTACATTTAATATCTGTATAGAGAGAGGTGAATCTGCATAAATATCCACAGTCTAATTATTATATTTAGAGGATGAAACTAATTTGTAATTTAGCTTTATTTCATTTAGCCTTATTCCTATTTAGAGGGTGGAACAGATCTCTATTAAAGTCCCACTTTTTTAGCCCTTTAATAGTGTAATATTTGGATTCACTGTTAAAGGGTGTTAATTATGTTTGTAAAAGCTCGAATTTGCATAAAACTCCACAATGTAGATAACAGATATAATTGGAAGTGATTCTTTTATATATATATATATATATATATATATATATATATATATGCGATTTATGATTCTGTTATTTTATATTTCCATGCTTCCTATTGTAATAGTAAAGTGATGTAAGCTTGCAATCGTAATCATAGCAGCTTGTATTCTTTTCTTGTGTGGTACAAACATAGAGTGTTTTCCGTGTAACATAGCGAGAGTTCGTTCGTTGTTTTGTGCTGGCTGCATTTCGTTTGATTATTCGTCGTTTAAATATCCCCAATGTTTGCGTTTCGTTGGATCCACGCTGTTTTCGAGTAACGATATTTTTCAATCCATTAGCAATGCCATGGTTTGGTATGGATATAGGAGGTACCTTATCCAAATTAGTATATTTCGAGCCAAAAGATATTACGAGGGATGAAGCGGACGCAGAGGTGGAGACCTTGAAAAATATTCGGCGATATTTAACTAAAAATTCCGCTTATGGGAAAACTGGTCACAGAGACACACATTTACAAGTACGTTTTTTTTTTTGGATCCCTAATCATATTTTTCTACTAGTTTAGTGCTAATCTAAAATGAGATAAATATTACTAAAATAGATGTACTATTTTATAGCATTAATTTTAATGATAATTTATATGTGCCAGCGATTATGAAAGCGGCGTAAGTGAAGGGGGAAAAAGAGAGAGAAAATTTTCCATTTTTTTGTGATATATATTAATGTAACGGAAAGTATATCAAAAAGCTCGATTTCTTAATTCTTTTTGACTTACACCATTTTCATAATTACCAGCACATGTACTTATCTTTAATCTTTTAATATTATTGTATATGCATTATGGTGTCTCTATATCGTAGATGGATAATGCTTGCATCAGAGGCAGGCGCGGTACGTTACATTTTATGAGGTTTCCCACAAGCGAGATGGGAAACTTTTTAGCATTAGCCAGGTCTAAAGGTATGGCAAATCTTGTAACGACCGTTTGCGCCACTGGTGGTGGAGCATACAAGTTTGAAAAAAATTTCAAACAAGTAAGAAACCCATTTCCTTACATATGTAATAAGTGGTGGACTGCGGATTTTTATGCATTTATGGGAAACTTGCATTGCCAAAAAGGGGCCAATTTGGTATGAAATGTTCGAAGCAAGGTACAAGGTGCATGCAAATATTTTGACTGCTTAAGTGCTTTTAAGAAGAAATGCCTACTATCAGTAGAATTTCCAAGAGTTATTGAAACTGATAGCGACTATTTGATTGATTAAATAAATGATTCTTAGCAACAGTGACGTGATCTATCTACTTATCATGGAGTTCATCTAAATG
Organism: Eucera pruinosa; assembly: GCA_028830335.1. Lineage (NCBI taxonomy): Eukaryota > Metazoa > Arthropoda > Insecta > Hymenoptera > Apidae > Eucera > Eucera pruinosa. Next base: position 17,381,566 of record JAMYCR010000006.1, read on the forward strand.
TTACATGCATCTAATAAATGTTACAATATAATAAAGGATGAAACACAGATCTTTTGAACTTATAGGAAATTTAAATTGACAGTTGGTTTGTCGAAGTTTGGGCTTGTAAAAATATGAATTTGCATAAAAATCCGCAGCTTACATGTAACGTATTCTAACGTTGTGCAAATGTAAATAAAATGTATATATGTTTTGTAGGAAGTAAATATGAATTTAGCGAAATTTGACGAACTAGATAGTTTAATACGTGGTATGCTTTATATAGAAACTACAAATCCACGTGAATGTTACTATTGGTCTAATCCTACGGACGATAGTAAATGTCAGAAGGTTCCTTACGACTTCTCTGAACCCTATCCATTTTTGGTATGCTTCATTTTCTACAATACTATTAACCGTATGCAAAAATTTTAGCCGTTGTTTCGTATTTTCTTTTATCTATGTATAGTCGTCAGCAAAGTTCAAGGCTCAAAAAATTGTCGATATTTGAATTGCTATAACTTTGTAAACAAGCATCGTACGACGTTCAACTTCAGCTCATTTTAAAGTCTGAAATCTCTATTTTCGTATAGGTGAATAGAAGTTTTTGCTAACAGTTTTTTTACATCGAAGAGTGGACAGAAAAACTGATGGTAGTTTTTTTTTTACTAAAAAAAACGTAAGAAAAGTCTCGCCTTCACAATGAGCCCATAAAAGTTGACGCGCGATTTTTTGTTGCCAAGTTAACACATTTTTAATAAAAAAAAAAGTGAGCTGACAGCATTCGCGTGATCCCTAGTTCTAGTCAAGGCTAAACGTTTTACATGCGCTTACTAACTATTGTTGCGTGTATTTGTGATTCATACATAGCGCGTTTTATAAATATTCTTTGCAGCTTGTAAATATAGGGTCTGGAGTAAGCATATTAGCGGTATACGGACCAGATAACTATAAAAGAATATCTGGTACCAGGTGGGTTCTTTTTCTGTCAATTTACGTATGTTAAATTGTTCGAAAAGTTCCTAGCGACATTTTAGCAATATTCAAAAGCATTATGGTTGATTATTAAGTAGTAATTAATTACTGACTACTTAACACTTTTACTCTCGTAAAAAATAAGCTTCTAACGCCACGATGCGCAAAAGAATTTAATGTCGATACTATTACAATTGCTACGAACTTTTCGAATTTAACCCGGTACAATATTGAATTACAAATATATAATAACATATTTATTTTGCATTTAGTCTAGGCGGTGGTACATTTTTAGGATTGTGCTGTTTGTTAACGGGTTGCAATACTTTCGAAGAGGCAATAGAATTAGCAACTGGCGGTGATAATACCAGAGTTGACAAATTAGTTAAGGATATTTATGGCGGTGATTATGGGCCGTTTGGTCTTCCTGGAGATCTCGTTGCAAGCAGGTATTATCATCTCTAATTTATTAAACAAACGATTAACCGCTTAACGATGGACACTTATCGGCAAATACTCAACGTGGAATTCAATATCGTGGTGCTGATTTCTAATTCCGTTCTCTCGTAGCATAAAATTCAGCCACTGAAATATTTCACATATCGTTTCACTTTTACTTTACGAGCAAATAAATCCACGATTAATCTATGTTAATCTATGTTTAACGAAACAACGACAATTTGCTCTTTTAATGTTACAAGTGAAGCGATGTCCAAATTATTTCGGTAACCGAATTATGCATCGATAAAACTCGGGAATTAAGTAGACACAGTAACTTATGTTATCGTGTGTAAATTTTGTATGGTCATTATGGGATACCGAAAGCCAGTGCCAAGGGGTTAAATAAACGTTATCCTAATTTTAGGTTCTTAGACTTATTTAATGCGCATTACTTTAACTATATGTACAGTTTTGGACAGATGAACTCTAAAGATCGGCGAAACGCGGTTAGCAAAGAGGATCTTGCGCGCGCCACACTTGTTACTATTACAAATAATATTGGCTCTATCGCGCGCATGTGTGCCGTGAACGAAAAAATCGAGAGGGTAAGGAAAATACATAATTAATGTGTTAACACTTTATCTACTGCTCGCGAATTAAATGCACAAGCATCGCAATTGTTTGGTTCGAACATTGAAATCTAGTACCGCTTGGAACATCATTCGAGTAACACTAATTATTCGCGTTATTTGCACTTATTTCGGACAATAATAATATAAGATTCTTTGGAAACAAAGCCAAATATAAGAAATAACAATACAGTTAATTTACAGGCTTTCAATAGATAAAGTGTTAAGTATATGTAAAAGTTATAGTCATCATTTTTAATTTTCTTCTACATCGCTCGAAACGATTATGACATCACATATTGCGGCCATTATTTCTGGTATTAACACTAAATACTACTATAAATACTACACTATAAATACTACTACTTCCTATACTGCTTATTTTCACTAAAGAAATAAAAATGATAGTACGTTGCAAGTGAACTGAATCTTTACTTATCCATGGAATATTATATTTACTGTTGGAATATCTTAAAACATGCACTGCTGTAACGTTATATAATTCTCATGGTAAAGTATCGGCAAATTATTTCGACTGACTCAGTTAAACTCAACCTGTTTCATAATATAGTACGAATAGAACGTCAATGTATCAAGGCTGTACCACTTTTTTCTATGTTTTCGTTTGAAACTGGTTTGAGTAACAGAGAGTCGTTTAAAGCTGTGATCCTGTAATTATTTTGAGCGTTACTTTTTACATAGTAACTCGTGAAATCGATCAATAATGCAATAGTGACGTTGCTATAAGATATATATTAAGTCATCGAGTCGTGACTAAAACTTTTGCGTACACCTAATACTTATCGTACGTATATAATTTGTTACAAATAATAATTGGTCCTTTTAGGTAGTATTCGTGGGAAATTTTCTTAGGGTAAACCCTATATCGATGAAGCTTTTGGCCTACGCTATGGATTACTGGTCCAGAGGAACTATGAAAGCTTTGTTCTTAGAGCACGAGGTGAAACATATAAAATACCTATCGAACCCTTCTTTGGATTTCCAATATTATTTCCGTTGTACAGCTTTCTTCTTAATTTTACCACAAAACTAATAAGCAGTGCATACTAATCGCATTGAAGCAGAACAAAATTTCCCGAGGTTGTTCGAGTAATTGTAATATAATCCCTTAATTGTAATTTAATACCGTGCTTAAGTTGAATTTGCGTGGGTCTTAGCGATTTCATAATCCGAAGAAGGGTTAAAAAACACGTTCACAAAATTGAAGGCAATGCATTTCTCTTTTTCAATTGTAGGGTTACTTTGGTGCAGTAGGATGTCTGCTCCAATTTAAAGGGGAAACAAACTAAAAGAGAAAAAAAAGTTATAGGAAGATGAATATAATATATATTATATAGCGTATATAATATATATCTATATAGCATTCCATTTGATACTCTAAACTCAAATGAATCTTTTTCAAGAGGATGGTTATATAAATATTTAACGTAATTATTTATTTTTGTTATTATGTAATATTAATTTCTCAGGAATTATTGTATATGTTGTATACACATGCAGTTACACACTGTTACACCAAATTTTTTTTAACTAACGGCGAAAATCTTCTGAGGGCAGGATTATGTAATTACCTTCAACGTAATGTGACCGTATTTATTACAGTTTCGAGCACACAAGTATATATATAGTAGGCGATTATTTTGAAACGTGTTACGTTATTATTATTACTATTATTACTATTATTATTATTATTATTATTATTATTATTATTGTTATTATATAAAAACCTAATGTGGGCACAAACCTTGCACGAGTTTGTACAGAAAATTACTATGGACCAAAACTCTAAACGCATACAACTTACCCAGATATTCATTTATATGAGTAAAATGAGCCTACCTTATATTTCACTTTCTAAAACGTTTGTATAGATGTACACGCTGCGAATTTTACACACACACACACACCACGATTATTACAATTATGTTGCAGAGATCAGTAAACTATGGCTATTCGTTTCAGCATTGCTCGTGACTTGAAAGTAATTTTTGCAAAAAAAGTATAACTGATTTCATTCGTCTAATTAGTAAACGCAAGTATTACAAATAGCCATTCGCCCGTAAAGCCTAAAAATATCCCGATATAATTAACCCTTCGTAAAATAAGTTTGCCGATCTCTGCTTATAATAATATGTACACAATTTTCCAATCGTTAGCAATTTATTGTTAAAAGAAATGCAAAAAAAGAAGAAGAAAAGAAAAACGGGAAAGAGTTCGCATTAGCACGTACTTAATACCTGTTGCTGCTATCGATAGATTTTTATTTCTATCGCCTTGAGGCACGAAATTTAATAATAATCGGTCACGATAACAAATTATTGAAACCGATAGAGAAATAAAATATGTATATTGGTCAGTGGCCACATTCATAGGTTACTCGTATGCATTTTTTTTCTTTTTTTAGCTACTTGAAAACTATATGGGATAACGTAATAGGTATTTATCCGCGCTGAATTTTAACGTGTTGTACATATGGTGCTTGAAAAATGTAGACACGTAATATATGCATACATATATATATATATATATGTATACATATACTACATATTGTTAGACTCGATTTCTTTTTTTTTTATAGTAAATAATACATAACGCGACGAACAATAGAACAAGAGATATCACGCGACATTTGTTCTATAAAAATTAGCATTATATTATATATATGTAAAAAATATATATACATATATATATATATATATATGTACGAAGGGAATAATGCGATTTTTCGTAAACATATTTTACGATATGTCTATAAATCATTATGGCAAATATTTGTATGACTTTACAGAGAATAAAAAACGGCAAATTTGTTTGTAAGTTTATTCTTATGGAACAAGAAAGAAAAAGAAAAACAAACGGTGTAAATGTATAATCTTTTTTATATTTAATATTCATTGGGCTGCTCGTGGTATTAGAGGCTTTAATCTATTACTGCAGAAATAATGATGTTTCGATCGTATTATGAAATAGAGTTGCATGCATTTAATGTGAATTTTTATTACATTTTATGTATGAATATATATGTATATACATATATGTACATGGTTTATAATAAAATAATACCGTTATCGAGGAATAACACTGCCGATCGATGATTTTATTCGCTGCCCAAATCTTTAAATATTCACCCTTTGCTTTCCGAATTTATCTACTTTAACCCTTTGACTGCGAATATATGTGTAAATTAAATAAATAAAATATTTTTGTTCTCATTTTATTTCACGTTGCACCGCGTATGTTTTTTTAAGTATTTTGGTAGGCTTAGGCAAATTTTCGGTTTTAATTCGAGGACTTCGTCAACCCTAAATCGATTTCACCTATTATGCGAAGGAATGCGAAACTTGAAAGAAAACTGACAGAATATCATTAATAAATTTGTAATGCTGACACTATATAAATAAAAAGAAATTGATAACGAAGACTGAAACTTTTGCTTGCGCCCAAAACACCTGTTCCTGTGATACTGTAAATTCTACTCGAGTTACTTAGCAACCCATTTTATCACAACACTGTGAAACTTCACGTTGAAATAACGTAGCGGTCTTTAATGAAATAAACATAACGATATCTCGAAGTAATAATTGATAGCAGTGTTCTTTGTAATTTATTTTCATCGTTTTCTAATTATCCGAATCGGAACAACATCAATTTTTGCAATACCTTATCAGCCTGATTTCAACCTCGCAAAAATGGTAAGCATATACTAATTTTAATATAATTTTTAATACAAAATTTAAGTAATCTGAACTGACTTTCTAGACTGCAATTTTTTATGCAGATTCGCGTACAAATATTATAAATAAAAGTGAACAAATAAAACCTACGATAGGTGGTCGTTTTACTCTTTATATATTACATAATAAGTTCGACTCTACTTTGTGTATTTTATATATTATATGTATTGTGCATTTATTTGCAAGCTTAAATGTTTTATCGATGCATAAAAATTCGCGGTCTAATTTTACTTAACTCTTGTGTGGTCAACCAAAATATCCATCATTGTTTCAAGCTTCGATATTAAACATTTATAGCATGGGCTTTTATTTTACAAATGTAAATCGTCGACAAAATATCCATACAATGGGAATCTACAACAATACGTTGACATTTTTTCGCAAGAACATAACGAATTGTTAAAAGAGATTATAAAAATTAGTACCTATGAGTACCCGGTTGCTCACACGAGATTTAATGAAACGGAGAACAAACGTAATCTCCTAATAATATATTTATTTCATTCGTTTGACGATTTTGATTGACAATAATTGTTTTATTATTTTGAGTATTGCCTACAAAAATGTTGATTTCAATTTACATTCGGAGTTTGTTTCATCATATTTACGGAAATGTTTAACTACTTCCGGTACCAAACATTGCTTTCGACTGCGAATGCAATTAAAAAATATTACTCACGCGGACGAATAATTTAGGGACCGAAAAAGGCAAAAGTACCCAACACGGTCGACGGAGTAGACACAACAAAAATGAACAGAGAGCAATTAGAGATTTACTCTCACAAAATACTCGAAGAAATGGAGCGCGAGAGGGAAGAAAGGAATTTCTTCCAACTGGAAAGAGACAAGATCAGAACCTATTGGGAAATCACGAGACATCAGTTAGATGAAGCTCAAGCCACTGTCAGGTATTTCTGCACATTTGAATATGGAAATAATATTTTACTAACAATCGATTAACTTTTACTATTAAGGATATTCCACTACCCGAACTTCGAAATCCTTAACTTTTTCTCGAGACTCGCAACTTTGTTCGAGATTCTATATTTAAGGCGAGAGAGGATTATTTTAAGTCTTGAATTTTCATATTAGTCGTGCAGTCAAATGTAGGAATGCATAAGGGGAAAAAAAGCAATGCGTGAAAAATGATCTTATTCCAAGTTAACACTAGATTTACGGATATTGATATCATAATTTCACGGGTTTCCTGAAAAAAACAAGTATATTATGTACAAAATATTCGAAGTTGAAGAGTCGGAAAGAGAACGGAATGAATTACGACATTTATTGCTATCATTGCATCAATCGAAAACAAAGCCAACTGCTAAAAGTGGTGATTATGATTTCTGGAACTTTGATTGTCAAATTTGAAAGTCGTCAACGTGATAAGAGTTTCGCAAATCTAGCGTTAAAGCGTAGAAACTTTTTTTTCTCTTCCAAATACGGTTTCGGGTCTCGAACAAAGTTGCGGATACCTGTACACCCCTAATCGCTACCTTTCTCGACGAAGAAACAAGGAACGCGAGAAGGAGGAGCTTTCGGAAAAACACGAAGCGGAGCTCAAACTGTACAAGCAGAAAGTGAAACATTTAATGTACGAGCATCAAACTGATTTATCGGAGACCAAAGCCGAGCACATGGTTGCTCTTAAAATGGCACAGGATGATCATAGTCTTCAAGAGAACGAATTAATCAAAGACAAGAGAGAATTAAAGAGGCTACAAAAGGAGCAGGATTTGGCGCACGTAAACGAGATCAAAGCATTGAAATTGGTACGAGGAAAAATGAAAAAATGTACTATTTGCGAATTCGAATTATTTATGTAAATGAGAAGTTATTTACTATTACGTATTTCGACTATTCATGTAGATGAGAAATTTTCTATTGCGAATTTGGGCTACTTATGTAAATGAGAAGTTTTCTATTATGAATTTGGACTATCCATGTAAATGAGAAATTTGTTACTTAGCAACACGCGGAGGAAATAGATAGGTTGATAAAGCAATTCGAAACGGAAGCTGCGGAATTGGAGCAAAAGTACGAACAGAAGTTAACCAGCCAATACGAGTCTCTTACTTTGAAGCATCGTATGGAAATTACCGAAGTAGAAGAACGGAAAAATTCCCAAATAGCTAATTTGATAAAGAACCACGAGACTGCGTTCGCGGAAATGAAGACTTATTACAATGACATTACTCTAAATAATCTTTCCCTGATAAAGAGTATGAAGGTACAATTAACGTAGTCTTAATTGCTACGGTAGTCATGAAGATGGTGAGAAAGTTACGAAACTGGACAATTTTAGCTTCTCGCTTACGTTGCGTTACGTTGATTTACATCGTAAAAATATGCAAGCATTTCTTCCTTCGTTTCTTTTAACTTGCACACCATTTTTACAATCACCGACGCGATTATTGACGTCGATTATTAGGAATGCTGTCGGACTTTTTAGGAACAAATGGATGAGATGAGAAACAACGAAGAGCGGATGAAGAGACAAGTAAGAGAATTGACGAGCGATAATAAAAAGCACGTGACCGATATTAAATCGTACGAGGAATCGCAAGCGAATTTCATTCGCCAGCTCGAAAATTACGAGAAAGACAAACAAAGTTTGATCGTCCGTATTTTTTACCATCTTTCCCCGAATGCCGATTATTCCTATGCTTAAAATTTGAATGATTCTAGAATACCAAAAAAAGGCTGGCGATAACTAGCAAAGATATGGAGAACTTGAAATGGGAAAACGAAGTGCTGGAATTGCGTTTCGAAAAGGTACGCATACGCATCTTTCCGTGGAAAACTTACAAACTGTAATAGCTACGAAAAATATTTGCATGTCTTCTCTGTAGGTGCAAATACTTCTCGTAATCGCTGTATATTTTGCCTTTTAGTGAAAATTCCGAATTCTCTTTTTTTTTTAGTGCCAGTCCGAAAGAAACGAATTGCATTCGAGATTCGTCTCGGCGATACTCGAATTGCAGCAAAAGACAGGTTTGAAGAACGTGCTTCTGGAGAAGAAGCTGGAAAAGTTATCAGATTTGTTGGAACAACGCGAAGCGCAAATTAGCGAAGTGCTCGCGGCCGCGCAATTAGATCCAATGGCTGTTATCACTGCCAATAAGAAATTAGAGGTTTGTCTATATTCGTTACCTAGCTCTGAAATTAAAGTAATACAATGTTAAACTTTCTTTAAAATTAATTTACAATTATTTCTTTCCCTGCAGAATATGCTGAATAGAAAGAATAGCGCGATACAAGATCTTCAATACGAATTGGCGAAGGTTTGCAAAGCGCACGACGATCTACTTCGCACGTACGAAGCTAAATTACAAGAATACGGCATTCCGAAAAGCGAGCTCGGTTTTCAACCGTTGCGAGTAAAATCTATAACTACGAAATTAGGTTTGGGACCTGCTGGTCTCGTTACTTCGAATCCTTAGCTTGTAAGAGTTTAATTCCGCTATGCTCTCCGAAATTCTATTCAATTCAATCGCATCCTTGTCTCTCTTTGGGCAAGTTTTATCATTCTCAGCCTAAATACCGATTGGTTTCGTCATCCAATTATTACAAAGTGCGCTTTACTGTTTATATTGCGTAGATTTTTGCACATTAGGTGAATTCTGTGTCTGCTTGCGCATTTCAATGTGTCATAAGTGCATAATGATGCTTTCAGGTGCAAAAAACAGTCCGAAAGTTTTTTTTTTTAATACCATGAAGTTTCAAATAATGCAGCCGACTGGTTTCTGCGCCGAGTTCTTTGATTCTTTTACAGTTCTTTCAAAATTAACAAATATTTAAAAAAAAAACAAGAAAACTTTTGCTCATTACTATTGCACATAAAATGAAATTAAAATCAAAAGAATAAAGAACTCGATCGGATTGAAGATAATTCGAAGAGCGCAGCAGGATTAACAATACTCTCCCATTTTTAATTCACCTTTGCTAACAATTAGCGAAACTAAGAACTAATAAAACGCATGCATTAACGCATAAAAGAAGAAATTCGAATAATCTCCGACGCAGAATCCAATGACTATAAAAAGTATTTGCATACACCTGAATTTTTCGATCAACCTTCCTTTAATCAGATTAAATAATATATTTAGCTCTAATTAATTAGCATTTGAATGCCGAAATAAACGCGATAGAATGCAAATACTATTTGCAGCCGATTCATTTCTATTCTAAGAAACGCAGGTAAATTTCAGGGAGCGCATCTGTTTTATTTTTTTACAAATTACATAAAATTATCACAGAATGTACAAAGTACATCGTATTGGTGCCTGATAGTTGTAATATATACGATACTCGCATGATTTTACTTTTAACCATCTAATTCGATCTCTTTTATCATTTGTTTAATCTACCTCCACACACACACACACGCACGCACGCACACATCTTTATAATTATTTAACAACTAACAGGCACGATTATATTGAAGATGATTTTTATATATATATATATATATATAGACTTCATATATATATATATATATATATATAGATATTAACATATATATATATATAGACATAGACACATTTACTAGTCTAATTTATAAAATATTATAAATCGAATATATCAGGTCACGTGGTTAATAAACTTCAAACACTTATTTATTTATATATATATATATATATCGGGCTTATGTAAAATACCTTTCCCTCGACAATCTATAGATTTTTTCAGTTTCGGAAACGTTTATAGTTGTTAACACGTTGAGTGCCGAGCTCATTTTGATAATCTTTCCGTTTACGCCATGTAAAGTAATATTTTTTTCCGGGCGGCCAAATCTTAAAGTTGATTTTATTAACTATTTGATTGCTATGGACGCATATATGCGTTTGAGGATTATATTATACGCAAAATACAGATCGAAGTTCGTAGTGTTTGAGATGGACACGAAAAATAGTATTCTAATAGATTTATAGTAGGTAGCATATTAAGTAGTAATTTAATTAATAAAAATAAATAGGAATTTAAACGCACGTTGTATAATAAGTCGATAGCTGGTTAGAAACGTGCAGTGAAAAAGTATACCGTCCACAGCAAGTGTTTAAACTTGGAGTTTTCCGTAGTCAAAGGGTTAAATCAATAAAATAGAATTCAAAGAAAAATATGAAATACAATTCTTAAAGCATTGCAATTATAAAGGTGCTTGTATCGTAACAAATACCGTTCTATGGTCACCTGTATATTCGTCATTTTATTGGCTAAATTTTTTTTTTAGGAGACCTTTCTTTATCCGAAGTCTAGATACTCCCAAAAATTATTTTTGACGGCCCATGTTTATGTATAAATTTTCACACCATTGTTTTAAATCCTTCCTACTTATATTAATTAAAGATAAAAAAAGAGACAAGGAATATTTTACATTTCACGCTAATTTATCGTCACTCATGATTGCGTCGGTCATCGGTGACTGACGCGGCCTGAATGGAAAATTTGTCGGTCACCGACGACTGACCAGACACTCAACGTGTTAACGCGAAAAAATAACTAATTATTCTTTTTTTTCTTTTACACATTTGGAAACATTATATATATGTATATATATAATATTTTGTATAGATATAATATCCTATCATGTATGTATATATGTGCACACACGCGCGTACCAGCGATTATTGTTTTTCTTTGTACACACATACATAATTATACATATATATATATATATATTTTTTTTTTTATATACGTGTATGTATATCAAGAATTTGGCACAATAAGAAATAGAATCACAGTTGAAATCATTGTACATCATAAGAGTTACAGTTTTTGTGTTAATACTTCCGTTTTTTTCTTTTTCTTCCCTCTATGCTGTATATATCTGCAAGTTCGATTGTAATTTCGTCTTTATTTTGTTACTCGCGTGATGCAAATTTAGCTAGCTTTCGTTTCCTCGATTGTTCACACACGTATTGTATCATGAATTAACTATAGTCAGGAGGTCATAATGCAGCATCATTTTGACATGAGAAAATCTTTGTCGTTTGACTCTGACCATTTCGTTTAACCCTTGCGCACTTGTTGAGATCAATACTAAAATATATGCTACGTTTACAGTACTAAAAATATACAATACTAAAAATAATATATGGACCGTTTATTTTGAATGCGGTGCAAGTCCACTTTTGGAATAAACTGAGAAAATCGAAAATTTATACATATATCTTATAATGCGAACTATTCATTCGTCAACAATTTATATTTATATGTTAAAATTTTCTTCTGCTCTTATCAATTGAAAAACGATGTTGGCCTAATTCATTATCCGAAAGAACGATCCGATTAATGAACTTACACCAATTTAAGCTTACAAATATGTCCACGAGCTACGTAAACCGTATCAGAATTTTTCAATAGCAACAAACACGTAAACCCTTTCGATATCTTAAAACGGAGATAAACAGACTTGCATCGCTTTAAAACTAAACGGTCCATATATAAAATAATACACATGTTTCATCATTACTTAACAGCAGAGTTGGGCATCAATCGTTTAAAATTTTTGATCTGATTGATTGGTTAATGCTTTCGATTAAAAAAAATGAATCGTCGAAATATTGATGAATCAATCATTAGCTGCTGATTTTTAGATGGAATTTAAAATTCCATCTCAAATTATTTTTATCGTTTGCGTGCGTTTGAAAAATACATGAGATTATTGCCAATATTGTTGATAATATATGTCGTTACATTTGCAACGTATTCTTCGAACAATCATAAAAGATTCGCGAATTTTATTGTACTTGCGTCGCGTATATTTTTGAAAGGAATTATTTAACATCCATGTTTCATTTCGAATCAGTATCGACGCGAAATAATAGTGCACAAGGGTTAATGTTTTCTTGCAGATTTTTCTTCCTCTTCCTCTATTATTTCGTATTCTTTTTAGATTAGGCTCATTCAGTTCATTGGTTCATCGCGTGAAAAGAATATTATTGAATCTATTTAATTTCCACCGGGCCGCATGAATAAAGATCGTAGACGGTAAAAAAAATAAGCATCTGTTTTTCATTTAATTTTAGACATTAGTGGTCCATTGTTCCGTTGTGTATCCCTCTTCTAAATTATCAATTAGGTTTCCTATATATTTCTTTATACTACCACCGAAGGTGCACAGGGTTTCTAACATTTTCATCTAATAGTGCCGTAATTATGTGAAAAACTATGCATACCGTTTTTCCTCTCTAAGCAATTTACCAGAGCGTTATACTTGTATCATTTTTCTTCTCTCTTTCTCTTTTTCTCGATAAAAATTCTTGTAAAATATAACGCCATATACCACTTTCATTTAGATTTTTAGAAATCGTCGAAAAGATATCGCGCGCGCAATAAACTGATTTCCGAGATAAACTGTTAGTGTCTATGAAAAATAACTACTTCCCTTTAACGAGTCAACTAAACATTTTGAACGCGATATTTTTAACCCTCTATAACAATGTATAGCTTACGAATTAAAAAGTTTGAGAATTTCAAAGGTTTCAAGACCTCGTCGATAAATTTTATCTTATTTATCTCATATTACTATATACCATCGCATTTTATTTCTTTATTATTGCACGAATGCTTAACAACCGTAAAATAATGATTAATTCCTAGCTTCCAGATTGAAATAACTGATTTTGTTCGCTGTAGAAGTAAACAAAAATTTGGATTATAGAGGGTTAAAATAAAACGTTTCCCGTTCTTCCACGCAAAAATTCTAATGGCAATCATAAAAAAAGAACATTTTTAGTACTCGGGATAAGGAAAATTTTGAACACTTTTAATTTAGAAAACTAAAGAAAGGAGAAAAGACTGTATCCGCGTTACGAAACGCAACGAAACGATCGTGTCATTTAACCGCGTGTATAAAAAGTATCTTCGATAAAGTATCACTTTGTACATGCATTATTTTGAATCTGAGATCTTTTTGATTTTTGTTCAACTCATTATCCTCCAGTTTGGCAAAGCATCGGCAATCAAGGTAGAAAAGTACGTGGTTACATTGTAGACTACGGTCTCACCAGCGGCCAAAATCGCACCGAACGAACCGTACGTACCATAATCTATAATACTGTGATTACATGCTGATAAAACCGCGAGGTCTTTGCCTGGACCTCTCGCATCCATATCGGACACGAATTTGATTCTATGTCGCTTGCTATGCAAATTATGCTTGCACCAAGCAATGTTATCGCTAGTTACTACGAATACTACGTTGTTATACTTGCCAGCAAAGTAATCCATTGCCGCGAAATAATAGCTCACCGGTGCGGGCCTTATCTTTAATTTCTGCCACAAATAATCCACGTAGTCGGTTCTTCGCACGTGCACGCTTACGAATGTCGCATCCGACAGATCGTATTCCTCGGCTACATCTTTCAATACCTTCTCCGCGTAAGCTCTTAGATTTGGCTTAAATGTAAATTCTCTTCGTACATCATCCAACCAACCCAGAATTAAGGACCAGTAAGCTGCGTGTCTGTTAAGAAAAATGGCACCATGTAATCGATGCCACGAATTGCAGACCGTTATACGAGTTACAGATATATATATATATATATAGTGACTCAAGGTAAAACTTGGCTGTTAATACAGAAGCTTGAAAATTCGAACGCTTAGAATTACAAAAGCTTGGGAATTCGAACGCTTAGGAATCCAAGCGCTTGAAAAACCAAAAGCTTAGGAATCCAAGCAGTTGGAAATTCAGGCGCTTACAAATTCAAAAGCTTGGAAGTTTAGACGCTTGGAAATACAAAAGCTTGGAAATTCGAACGCTTGGAAATTCGAACGCTTAGAAATACAAATGCTTAGGAATTCAAACGCTTGAAAAACCAAAAGCTTAGGAATCCAAGCAGTTGGAAATTCAGGCGCTTACAAATTCAAAAGTTTGGAAGTTTAGACGCTTGGAAATACAAAAGCTTGGAAATTCGAACGCTTAGAAATACAAATGCTTAGGAATCCAAACGCTTGAAAAACCAAAAGCTTAGGAATCCAAGCAGTTGGAAATTCAGGCGCTTACAAATCCAAACGCTTGGAAATTCAAAAGCTTGCAAGTTTACACGCTTGGGAATACAAAAGCTTGGAAATTCGAACGCTTAGAAATACAACAACAATTTTTCGCCTAGAACAATTTGCCGAGCAATCCTTGGCGAATACGCCGATACAATAGATGTTGACTATTCGTGCTAGGTCGATTTACAGGTGTCTTTGAAGTAACGCCTACATTCCCTGATAAATGAAATATCTACCTACGTCTATCTGACTAAACCTATAATTCGTGGGGATTCTATTCGTTTAATAACATTTCGATTAAACATGAAACGAACCAAACTATTTAATTGATTTCGCGAGTTCATGTTACGTGGCATGATGTACCTTGGTATGATGATATTCTGTTCGGTGCTGTTCCATTGTCCAAGAGAATTAACCACCTGACTAACATCCAAGCTACATTTGCCAATGTAGCTAAGCGGCGGAATGTTGAGATTCTCAAAGTATTCTTCCAGAGTTTTCAGTATGCAACGTGGCATAAACGGTTCTAAGCCTGTCTTTCTTGCGGTGGCCCACACCGAAACGTATTCCCAGATTTGATTTCCAAGCCTTCCGCCTTGCACGGCGGATACTATTCCGTATGTGGGGCAGGGATTCCTCCATTCCGGTGGTATTCTGATATTCTTTAACGTGGTACGGCAGAGTGCTTGCTCGTAGGTGGATATCTTTATGTGACGGGCTGGTGGGTTGGATGTGTACATAGGAAACAGGAAGACATGGATGCAGAAGACCACTATCAGAGCAAGAACTATTGCGCTTGCAAGTACATGCTGCTGAGCGTGACTCATTATCCCTTTATTTACTTTTTTTATACTCCTGTAGTCACTACGTACGGATCAACTCTTTTTTTTTTTTCTCTATCTTCTACTGCTTTCTGCTTATATACTTTTTTCTACTCTTCAACTTCCACTAGTCCGGCATTTCGTATCTACAGGTGTGCCATGTCCTTTGCTTTTCGTCGTACATCTTTGCAACGATAATATTACTTTTACTCAACAGCACATGCTTCCTCGTTAATAGATGATAACAACAGAATAATGTGGTTCGTGTAATTAATGATGATATAATACAACAACCGATGCAACCGAAATTTATCCACAAAGTATGGTACATTTTTCTTTCCTGGTCTTTTTTTTCTTTTTTTTTTTTTTCTTTGTTTCTACATCGAAAGTGAGAAAATTGTGTTAACCTTCATGGGACAGTTATGATATTTTTCCCATAACTTGGAGAATAAATTTTTGTACAATTTTTCCCTTCTGTTATCTATGATTTGCATATTTTTGGTGCAAGATACAAAGAAGTTTAGATGTTAATTATCTTCTTGCATACGATACAGTTGTTTCTATTGATTGAAGTAATATTGTACATCCTAGCCATTAAATAACAGTATAAAACAAAATGTGATTGATAGACTGCAGATTTCTATGCACTTATGGCAAATTTATTAAAGAATGTACAAAATATTTAAAGTAGAACATGCATAGAAATATTCAAAAGGTGAAATAATTCTCTATTGGACTAACTTTGTAATCGTGTTTGTAAAAATATGAATTTGCAGAAAAATCAGCAGTGTAACAATTACTATTATTCTATCTGAACTACTCGTAAATGCAAAGAAGTAGAGATAGGAAATCGGAAAAGATATACTAACAACAGTTAAGAAACAAAATAATCATTTGCCAATTTTTGTTATATTCTATATCTTTTAAGGTACATGGATTAGAATTAAAATTGGGATAATTTATTGTTTATTGATGCATGTATTAAGTGTACAAATTCATTCTGAGCCTTCAGGATTTCTTAAGATTTAATACTAGTGACAAAAGGTCAAGTACAGTTTTAGTATCTTTACATTTACTTGACTTTGAATTGATAAAGATGCTAAGAATTTAATAATAAAGGCGCTGAATTAATTTGTACACCTAATAATATTATTTTTTCATGCTACATTTAATTCTAAGCTCAGAAGATAAAGGATATATAGAAATTCGCAAACTATTACTTTGTCCCTTAACTTTTGTTAATAAGTGTATGTACAAAGTATTCAAAAAACTTTGCATTGAATACAGAATTAGATACAAAATTGTTGGCACAAGCAAAAAAGCTCCCGAGCTAAGGAAAATAGAGAAACAATAATAAAAACTTCCAGTATCGTTGTCTTGGAAAATGAATGTCTACTAATAAACAGCTATTAACTAATACTGATATGAAACAATACAATGTTACAGATGTTATTAATATTTTCTTATTTTTCATATCTCTATTACTTTTTTACTTGTGCTAATAATTTTCTGACTCCCCGTATATACGTGACTGATTAATTTCTTTTGTACAATATTTAGTAAAAGTTTGAAGAAAAATAGGGCAAGGGTATTGTTGTATACTTTTTAAGAATTTTTAAAACTTCTAACCCAGTCCTATGAAGGTTAAACATAATTTCTCGTCTGGTTGTAAAGTGATGGGCTCAACGCTAATCGAGTAGTATAAGTCGATGTTTGTCAGACAGTGAAAAGGACATGGCCTATAGCATAATTCGTTTAAAAGCTGCTAATTTAGCGAGGATTTATTATACAAAGCACGCGGTGTACTGTATAAATCGACATTGTTTTTATTTGGTATTTCATTGATTTCGTGTCTAATGAAATTATATTACATGTTATATATGACGCTATAAGGTGGTAACAGGTGGTGAGCTTTAGATATTACATGAACTTTGATATATATATACAAGAGTAATGGTATTTACTATTCGTATAGCTACGTACAGAGAGAGAGAAAGAGGGTGGTGTGTGTGTGTGTGTGTGAAAAATATACAGAGAGAACGCAAAACTCGTAAAAGCAAACCAAAGTACTTACACTGTGTGAGAAGTGTCAAAAATAATCGTTTAAAATTATTGCGATAGAAAAACGAGATAAGTCGTTCGTTTCGTTAAAGACACGATCGGAATTGCGTTCGGTACTCGAGTCGAGTTACTTTCGAGTGGTAATTATTAAACGACGATATTACGATATCTGCTCACCTGTCCCAAATAATAATTGGCATTGCATGCGATAGCCACTATTATCCATCGGGCTTATGTTCACGGCTCTGCCGTTTCTACCTCTCATGTTTTCCCGGCGAAATCGATGTGTATCTCGTGCATTGACGCTTGTTGCGTATCTCTACACGAGATGCCTGAAACGTTTCCCAACCACCGAACGCTTCTTCACTTCCACGCGAACACGATCACGGTAGATTCATTTTCGACGGTACGACGTTACACTCGATGGCTTTGACTCGCGACGAAACTGTACCAGTGAGCTACCGAGAAGACAGCGATGCTTCGTTCGCACAGAACTTGCATCCCTTCGAACGGGGGATATTGTCCCGACGGATGACGTCATGGGCAACCGTCACCCTGGACAGTGTGATGTATAGATTTTTAATTTCACCCGTTTGTCGATCGCAGTTGGCTGACTAGATACGGTAGAATACTACTGTTCCAGCTACGGAAAAGCGACCTCTGCCATGCTACGCGAGAGATATTCTAAGGGTTGAAGGGAAAATTCGCGCGATCTTCGCGAGATAGCTCTGTATTAATTTGTTGCGTAACTATTTATCCACCCTTCATTTCCGGGTTTCGATGCAAAGTTTCCAACTCCAAATTCAACCTTTGCGAATCGAGTTACACTTTAAAAGAAATACCCAAAATGTACATTGAAGAAAGGAAAAGAAAACTCGAGCAGCTAGTTGCTGATATCTACTATTTGCAAAGGATTGAAAATTATTCTTTTGATTTTATACCCCTCGAAACGCTAGAAATGAATACAAACTATAATATATCGTTGGCTAAATGTGTCAATTTCTATGGAAACAAATTTTCTATTCAACTCAATAAAAGTACCGACTTCGAAAAATTATCCTAACTTATTCTACATCTTATCTATATTTCGCAATTAACCCTTTCAGTGATATTCAGTTTATACTTCCGACAAAAGTAAAAATGATCAGTGCTTGAGATGGACGTATATATTTAACAAGTTCCATAAGTATATACTTAATTTAACGATAAACAAGATTTTATTTATTTCCTATAGCGAACCGCCGTAGATTGAATCTAACACAGAATCTTCGGATCTGAAGAGCTTCGCACTCAAATGGTTAATACGGGGTAACATAAGTCGACACAATCTTTCGGTATAATTGATTTAATGCATTCTTTATTGCGTACGATTCCTTACTTTTCTACATAGTTCAACTATAGCCTCAACACTACATAAACGCAAGAATTGGAATCCCTATGCGCAGCCATCTGCTCGTCATTGCTAGCGATATAATTAATAATTGTATTATATTATTATATGATACGAGTAGTAATTATATGCTAAGTAATAACGATTGCCCGGGTCCCACCAATCGGGGAGGTTGCTGCGAAAGGAGGACCCACCCTAGCCACGATCCCATCCACCCTCCTTTTTAAACAAATATTTAACAAACATATTATACTTTTGTTGCACCTTTGCAAAACGATCGATATTTGATCGTTGTGCAAAGCGAGCAGCAAAAGGAACGTTTCGAAAATCGCGACAGACTTAAGCTGTAAGAAAACTTATAGCTAAACTAACTCGAATTTGAGCCAAAGTTGAGTTAGTTGATATAATTAAAGATCTTTAATTATACGCAACGCGAAACTTAGACTAACTTAAAAGTAATTTATCTAATTAGTAGACTACGAAATTTTTATGCATTTACGGGAAACTTTAACTATGCAAAGAAATCGCAGAATGCGCGGAGTAAGCAAAATTGTACTAAATACTTGAAATAAAGTGCGCATTGTAATATGTAGAGAGCGAAAGAAATTTCTATCAGGCACTCATTTCTTTGACTCTTTGCTTTATAGCGAATTGCACTCGTGGTACACATTATGGTCTAATTACCGTAAAAACACTCTACACTTTATAATACATTTTAATTTTAATTCTGACTATAATTTCAGATTGTAAGATTGAAGATTAGCAAGAACGAATTACGTGTGATACTTTAGTAATTTGCATTCGACACAGTGTTAAAGTAGAGAATAGCGAATAACCCAATGAATAACATGCGGAAATTTGTACGACAAAAAATTAATTGTATCTCGAGAAATATGTATTCGCATAAAAATTTGCAGTCTACTAATCATGTACAAATCTATATTAAACTAATAAGAGGAAGGAAAGGGGATAAGGTGTCAACTATTCGTCTTAGTTATTTGCGCGAATCTGAAACAAACTTACTTGCCACATTAATACGCTGAAAAGAAAGCACGGTCAGACATAAGGAAATCCTATTGAAAATTCTACACAAGAATGCAAGTGATTCTATTGGCAAATGGAACCGAATTAAAAAGCAAAAATTTTGCCTCGATACCAAAATAAAAAGGAATAAGATAGAATCGTATGATTTATGCCTACTGCTAAACGCGATCGCGTATTAAAATTATTTAGAGTATTGCAGGAAACTCAAAATTGAAATGCAGTTATATTTTACTGTAATTTACTCTACTTTATTTTTGCAAATAAAAAACGAGCACGCGGAAAGTAAGAATATAACTTTCGCTATTAACACAAAGAGCCGAATTGCAAGCAAAAAAGCAACATTTTTCTTATTAAAAATCGACGCGGTAACCGTGAATGAACTTTGATTTACGCGAGGTAATTCCGAAAATTTATGCAAATTATCTCTACTATGAACCAAGGAAAAAATACGATCGCGAACTTTACAAAAACTAATTTCGATAACGAACAATCGTAGCACAACTGTGGACTCTAAATTTATTCAATGGATTTTTATGGAAATTTCAAAAAAACTAACACTCTACTCAGCTTACATTATTCTAAATTACTGAACAAAATATTTAACCATAATTTTTCTCTATGAACTATTACACGAATTCTGTACTCAACTGTATTTTTAGAAATCTAGACTACTCTAAATAATTGCCTATTAAATGGAAGATATTCTTAAATAGCAAAAAATATGTTTCTCAACATTATGTTTCTATAACAAATGCTCGATAAGCAACGCAACAATAAAAAAAAAAGACAACATGAAATTGCAATATACCAGCAGCTCCAAAGGGCGCTAAAAATACACATGAAATTGAAGCAGCCCGAAACGAGCGCTAAATGAAAATGGATCAAATGGCTAAAAAGGCCACCAAACAATCGTAATCATCCACTCGTCATAAACCCGATCAAAAACCCGTGAGTGGAACTTTGCTTCTTTTTCGCAACGCTACGTTACTAAATTTATTTATTAAATAGAAAATTATGCAAATCAATCGCGAAAGGTGCTTAATTATACTACAAATACTACTTTAACAAACTCCGGAAAACGTCCATACTAGGACACTTTATTTATTGACGCAACTCTAACAAATACTAAGCAATGCACCTATCATTTTTCAATGCGCAACACTAATTACGGAGGTGCAGCTTCCATAGCTGCTGCTGAAGAATCAGGAACACAGGAACACAGGAACTGACTTCCACAGTCTCAGTGGAAGATCATTGGGCGTTTTGTTATAATCGCAACGCTACTTCAACAAACGCGATCATTTATTAACGCAACGCTAACTACTAAACCTAACTTGATAATTTAATGGAAACTACTATATTTATATAGTGAAAGCTATTTTAAATAATCGCAATATATAAAAAACGTAACTCTATAAAGCTGTCTGAAAATTCATATATTTATAATTGAAAATATGTACTACTATAAATTAAGAAATCGCGGCTCTTATACACGCAACGCTAACAAAGTTAGTAAACAAATATACTATAGTAGTGATCTCAATAAAGCTATAGCAATTGAACTGAAGAATATTAATAGCAATCGCGATACTTCATAATTCGCAACGCTACATCAAACTCGACAATTGTTTCTTCGCAACGCTAATACAACCCGTGGAATTCACATTCATTCGCAACTCTAAAATAAAGCACCCACGCGACTTCCCTTCCCCGCAACGCTAATTCAACCCGTAATTAATTTCTCGCAACGCTAATTGAAAAATCGCGATTTGCCCAATGAAGACTTGACATTTCTACGCATGCAAGACTCTACAACGAGTACAGTGACAACAAAGTAACAAATAATAATGACCGTCCATTCTTTCTTAAATAAAAAAAAAATGGATAGCCATTCGTTGCTGCCCTCTTCGTGACAATTTGTCGGGCCTCTTCTTTTCTTCGGGCGCCATGCCCGCAGGAACTTGGATTTAAGCTCGAGGTTCTCCAATTGCAACCCAGGCAGAGATTCACAAAAATGGAATGAAAATGCATATCGAAGAAGTTAAATAACACGCAGACGACCAACGACTCTAAGAATTCAAAGAAACTAATCTAAGAATTCTGAGCATCCTTGATCGTGCAAACGTGTCGAACCTCGAGCTGAGTATATATGTACGTTCGTTTCGTGCAATCGCGACCGCGTCCGCGTGACGATTTCATATCGCCGGATTCGAAAGATCGACATTGGCAGAGACTAAAAATGACCGGCATTCCCCGAGTCAGATTAGCTTCGCCGTCGATGTTCAAATCAGATTTCCTGAAACAGATTGACACGCGCACCCCCCATTAAACATCAAACTCGCGCCTACCCCGAGACCATGTGTCAACCTGCCCGGCCCTACCTACTTATGATTAACAGATTCCAGAAAGTATACTACCTACCTACCTAACGCTATATTTAAAAAATGGCAAAAAGGCACACAAACACAGGCATACACCCCACCCCCCACCCAGCGGATCACACACATACCACCCGGGTGCGAAAGCCTAAACTAGGGAGTAACGTCCCGGGACGCCTCCGACACCCGAGTTTAACACACAACTCATACACACTCTAAAGTAATAAAAAAATCCTGAAATCGTCTGACGTGGGTAGCGACCATTGCGTATTATATTATGCAATTTCAAATGCATCTAACTCGATATATTCGAATATATTTCTGGCATTTCGCAAGTAAATGTAATTCAACAGAAAAATTGTAAAATATATTTCCGGCACTTATCAAACGTGTAATTCAATAGGAACATTCTAAACGATGCTTGAGACATTTGTCAAGCACGTCAACAGAAAATTGTCAACTGAATTTGTAATAAATGGTTTGCTACCATTCGTGCAACGTGTACGTAATAATATATTTGGTACCATTTAGTTTATGATTAACAATCGATTTTGGTACCACTGTATTAGAGAATAAATTGAGCGAAAAGTTACTTAATATTGGAAAAAAACGACGCAAATCCACAGCCTAACATACACACACACAATGTGGAAAATACGTCGCGCACGATACGCTACCCACGATCAGCCGCCACACAAATATTAAATATCAAATATCAAAAAATTAAAAAAAAAGCATCGTGCCACGTGCTTTTCACCCGCTCAAGTAGCACCTGAGCACGTGAGCGGGATCCCGGCAAAACGGCACGAACAGACGCTGAAAATCCTATCTAGAAAAAGTTCCTAGCATATGGAATCGACTAACGGGCTGTGACTCTACTTTCTGTTCAATTTCAATGCAAAAAGACTCTAGTAATTAATTTAACTCTCTCAATAATCTCTCAATAAATTTAATTGAGCAAATGTAATGTATTTATGAAATAAAGAAACAAGAAACCTTTAATGCAAAGTGAATTTAAATTGAGACTACGTGTATGAATAATAAGATGGAACAAATGACTCTAGTTTGAAATAGAGAATAATAATAGAACAAGTGACTCTAAGTTGAAATGAAGAATAATAAAATACAAGTGACTCTAAGTTGAAATTTTAATTACTGCAATACCTTGGGCGACTCCCTTATCAAAGCGTATAAACTCTAACAAACATTGCGTTAAAGTTTGCGACTTCGATTTGGAAATCTACCCATCGCGAAATGTCTTCTTGCGCATTTTATTTAGCATCATTTTTGTACGAGAAAAGGCAAATTTACTATCTATATCTTTAATTACATCGAAGCTACTATGAGAATTGAAAGATTGCATTTCTTAACACATTCAATAGTTTTGAATTGAATAATGAACTTCCATAAAATACTATTCATATGTATATATATGTTCATATACGTATAGTAATAATAATATACTTTGTCGATATGATTGTGCAACAAATATAGCTATTAAAGAAAAGGAAAAAAGTCGGATGGTGTCCGACTTTACCATAACAAATAACACATTCCACATTTATTAAATAAAATCATTCTGAAATATCGTATCATATATTTGCTCTTACAAATATTCCACTTTAATAATTATCTATGTGGAACTTTTATTAACTCTACTTTTAATTGCACAAATGTTTGCATTAATATTCCTACTAGTTGACTCTACTATCGACTTTCATTAATTTATTTCATTAATGTACTACAATATTTAAAATCGCGATGCACAAGAAGACCTAGCCTCATCTAATAAATGAAACACAGACACAATAAAAATGATACACGGGTATAATGTATACCCGTGGTCACTGTACTCGTTTATGCAAACGTCTACGTATACAACCAGTCGCCCGTGCCGATTCGGACCTTTCGTCCTCGGCATGGTTGAGCGACCGGAGGAACTCAAAATGCATGCCACTCACCGTTAGACGACTACGCTGTCATCTGCTGCAGCCAGGCGGATGAAAACCTGTTGTCATCGTCATCGAGCGAAGCGGTGAAGTCGTGGAGTCGTGAAGCCTTGAAGACAAAATCGTGAAACTGTGATGCCGTGAAGTCGTGAAGCTGTGATGCCATGTCCTGTGGCCCCAAGGACAAGAAGATCTGTGGAAGACCTGTAACAGAAAAAGGAGAAAAAGATGATTAGAATTTATTGTTAAAGTTGTTACTTATTAATTATTTAACACGGTTTAGACTAAGAAAATCGAAAGCCCAATAAATTCTGAATATTTAAATGACTCTACTTCTTGTTTCAACAAAAGCAATAACTAATTGGAATTGTACAAATTTGTAATAGCTTCTATATTTGTTAGTTACTGAAAATTAGGATGAAGTGCAAAAATACTTACGGTGCGAGCTTCAGGAGCCCAGCGAGGTCATCTGCCAACAGCCGAAGCGTGACTCTAATCCCGAATACGAATTATTAAAAAAAGGTAAAAATAAATGACTACTCGACTGTAAATTAAATTAGGCGAGCAAACACTGACTCTATTTTCGCGAGCAATAGCTACAATTAAATTTACTTAGAGCAGCTGTGCTCTTAAAAAATTAACTTCTACTATTTAAATCGAAGCAAGATGACTCTACAGCCGCATTGCGCGCGGCCACAAATTCTGAAAGAACAAATTAATTAGCAGGAAGAGGTGGGGTAGGTACAAAATAACACACCATGTATTTCTATTATTACTCCTTCTTTTTCTATCGAGCATTTGTTACGAAGGATATTTTAACTTTACGTAATATATATATTTAAAATGAAAGAACACGTATGTAGTGTATAAATATTTTTATATTATATTGTTACATATAATATAAAAATACTACAGGTGCAATGGAAGCTACGTGCAAAAATCAAAGGCTATGCTACGAATGGTCGTTATCGAAATTCTCAAGTACGTTCAACCTATCCAAACATAAACACGATCGCGAGACACAAATTCTCGGAACAGCCTGCGAAAATTAAAGTTCGAAATGTAAACACAGATGAGTGGTACGAGTCAACACGCGGCGAGCGCGCGGCGTTTTTTGCTCCCAAGTTCGGCTGCGTCGAAGTAACAACAAAAGTTTTTCAAGACAATCGGTCAAGCTAGGACGCGAGCACCGGCCGAAATACAGCAAAATATAAAGGCTATCCCAATTTTTCGTTAAATTTAATCCACCGTAATACGATCTAACGACTCTATTGCAAATTTTCGATCTATTGGGAATTCTACTTTGAAACTAGAAGAAACGAAGGACTCTATCTTTTTCAATCTATTATGGAATATACAAAAAAAAAATATGAACAAACTATAAATTGCGAAAAATGATTCGTCTATCAAAAATTATCTATCGAAAATCGACCCAAAATTTTGCAAACGAATATACATACACATGCCAGTGGCACAAGATGAATTTTACCATACTTGAAGAAAAATGTAGAAGGCCAGAAGTCATCATGGGGTCCTTTTGTGTCTACGTACCCCCTGTGTCTCGTCTGATCTCTCAACAATTCGTCAGATATCTGAAACAGACTAAAAATCGTAATTTAAAACGAGTGTATGAAAAGAGAAGCAATTACTTTAAACCGAGCCTCGAATTCCAAAAAGAAAGTTCTTAATAGGAAAGCAAAACAAGATAAAAAGCAAAAGGTGACTCAATTTGCAACTACGATGTTAAATGGACTATTAATGAACTTTAAGTTAAGTAAAAGAAAGTAACTGAAAGTAAGTAAACGAATAATCGGAAATATAATTTCGAAAACTATTAAATTAGTAACCGGAGAAAATGTGTATATCGAATAAGATGCGTGTTAATAGCAAAGGCTACCGATAGTACAAAAAAGACGCGAGAATGCCGGCGAAATAATTGCAGTAATATGGTATGTATGAAAATTACGTACACGTGTCAAACCGGGCACGCACCCTTGTTCGACGGCGTCTCAGAGAGGACTGGCGATCGGTTTCGCTCGGCCAACGAGTTCTAGGAGTGGGGAGACCTCGGCCGGTTTCGGTCGAAGTTCGTTGAAAATTCAAGTTAATCCAACAGAATTTTGAAAATATCGTAAAATTTATCAATATTACGCATTAAATTTACATCGAATTAATAAATATTTGTAATGATTTGTTACATTAATGACTAAAATTCAATAAATTAGTATTAGTTAGTTTAAAATACATCATATTTTCTACCTATTTATACAAAGAGTATGATTCTCTATTACTTTGTGAAATAATTTGCGAACAATTTCTGTGTGTTATACTTTATTTATATATTTTTGCCTGAACCTGCGTATTTTTATGTGTAGGTTGTCTTGTTTTAAAACAGTTAATTTGTACTAGACTGCAAATTTATTTTTAATGTATCAATTTAATACAAGTTGTATGCTAACACAACTCGTAAAACCAATGTTCGTAGTTTGTAGAATTGTTTTATACGAGAATTTCTTTACATAAACATCAAAAAAGTATAGAAATTTATTGTTCAGATACAATTTTATTTGAATAAGAGTAACAAACAAGAAATTAATTGTTAGTCGATTATTTATTATTCCCATCATTTGCTATCTCGATTATTTATCATTCGTTTGGAGAACTTTCATTCGTCATACTTTATTCGCGTTTATATCGTTTAAGCTTCTAAATCTTTATAGAATATGGAACGTAAATAGAGGTCAATTTATTAGTCGTGTGCAATGTTGAACAACTTTTGTTTTAAATAATGAATAATCTCGATTTACTTCTTATTCATGAATAACGAATAACTTCGATTTACCCATTACTCGTGAATAACGAATAGCTTCGATTTATTTATTATTCGCGAATAACGTGTAACTTATTTAGTTTTATTCATAAATGACGACTTAATCACTCTTATTCGCTACTTTTTGTTCGTTATTTAGAATGCAAGTTGAGTTATTCAGAAAATCAAGCGATTAAGAACCGAGACCTAAGCATTTTTCTAATCCCGTCGAGATCGGACATTTGACGTGTCACACGAAATTTCGTATTTTTCGCGAACCGAGGCACTTATACGAATGAAACTTTGGATTATTATTCACTGCACTCTGCGCTTTCGTTTTTCGGTGGTCTCGTTCACGTCGCGTGCATAGAACCCGAGAACTAAGCATTTTTCTAATCGTATCGAGATCAGACACTTGACGCGTAACACGAACTTCCCTATATTTCGCAAACCGATGCAAGTATATGAATGAAACCTTCGATTATTATCCACTGCACTCCGCGCTTTCGTTTTTTGCCGGTCTCGTTCACGTCGCGTGCTTAGAAACCGATATCTAAGCATTTTTCTAATCACATCGAGATCCGACACTTGACGCATCACACGAAATTTCGTATTTTTCGCGAACCGAGGCACTTATACGAATAAAACCTTCGATTATTATTCACTGCACTCCGCACTTTCGGTTTTTGGTGGTTTCGTTCGCGTCGCGTGCTTAGAATCCGATATCTAAGCATTTTTCTAATCGCATCGAGCTCGGAGACTTGACACGTCACACGAAATTCCGTATTTTTCTCGAACCGAGGCACTTATACGAATAAAACCTTGGATTATTATCCATTCCACTCCGCACTTTCGGTTTTTAGTGGTTTCGTTCGCGTCGCGTGCTTAGATTCCGATATCTAAGCATTTTCATAATCACATCGAGATCGGAGACTTGACGCGCCACCCGAAATTCCTTATATTTCGCCATCCGATGCACATATCCGATTAAAACCACGCGATTATGGTTCGCTAGACTCCGCGTTTTCATTTTAGGACAGACTCGACAGAAAGAAACGATTAGGAACCGATATCTAAGCATTTTTTTGTGGTATCGATAATGGCATCTTAACGCGACAGACGTCGACCGTTACTGAGTCGTTTCCCGCGTAAAAATTGCGAATGCGCAGTCTCGTGCAGTTTCGTGCGCGCGCAGTTTAGATTTACGTTTGACTAGGAGCACGATTGTATTGGGCGACGAGAAGATTATTGTCGTTCATTGAACGAAATATTTTAAAAATGCTATATTACTGTTTCATTTATTCTATACCTAATTCTACTATTAACTCCTTCTATACCTCATCGGTACTTCGAAATTGTTAGCGGAGAAAAATAGATATCCTAACAATTTTCCTGTACAATTGACTCGAGGCATTTTCTCGCGCTTGTACGTCTAAATTTTCTAATACGCGTATGATATTTCTATATGTTTTTAACATATTTTGTGAAATGATATATTTATTGTGTGTACATCTTACAACTTGGCAATACACAGTAACTATACCTATAAGCGCGTACGTGTTCCCGAAAGATTGTTAAGTGTTTGTAGAACCAAATTGTTTTTCATTTTACTGCCCTTTTACACGTTTCTTTTTGTTTCGGTCGTTTCGATTTACGAGTGATATACTGTCAGATTTCAGTTTTGCGATTGCGTTAATAAAAACATGGCAATACAGAATATTGTTAATATGGATGAATGTTTGTGTACGTGCATAAAATTGTGTTGTAGGAAATGTTGCAACACAGACGAGATACAGGATCAACTATCCCTTAACGAGTGCAACATGGATATCCAAATAATTCTATAGTTTGTCTATAATAATGTATCCTATATTTCTTTTGCGATTTCATGGTTAAATTTAGTTTCAATTCTAAGCGCTACTAATGTTAAAATAGTCGTCTTTGTTAAATCGGTAACGTCGAGAGTGACGGGAGAATGATAACATGGCACGTGAGCCCTCGAATCCTGGGACAAAAATATGCATTAGGTGATAGATCTATCCTGTACCTCGTCTGTGGTTGATTGTCGCATGACTTAGTTATAATTCCCATCGTTTCGAAGGTGTTGTTGCCTTATTCTAGTCTGAACTGGTAATATCTCACGTGACACTAAAACGGTAAGGGGGCCCCCTGATGATCGTATATGGGAATGGATAGTCTATTTTATACTTCGTCAATGGTTAGACGAATCTATCTAAAAAAGGAGTCCCGCAAAAGCTGACCGATATGTATCTTTCACGTGATGTAATAAATACTATTTGCAATTGTTGCGCGTACGTCTTATAATCAGATAATTGTGATTAAACGGTGTAGAAAGTTGGGATTCCTAAAACCCTACGGCATGTAAGGAACCACACAAATCGTTGTTGTGAAGCATAGAATTTTTATTAATTTAATTTAACATGTACATATATTATATTATACAACAAATACATTGTTTCCAATCACATTGACGTTTACTTTTTCCTAAAAAAAAAATGCGCTGCATCCTTGTAACGTTGGTCCGTGTTCGATGCATTTAATTAAGTCTCGGACAAAGAGGCTACGGCGTCCGTAATTTGACGAGAAAGATCGAAAATACTTTTCATCGCAGTGTCTATAGTCACCATTTGTTTGCTTGGAGTTTGAGTATTAGATTTTCTTTGTGATGGGTTAGGAGTAGATGCTGCATTGTTAACTAAAACAATACATTATACTTCTCTGCTTAGGTACTAACATAATTAGACTGCAGAATTTTATGTTAATTAGTATTCTTATGAATAAAGTTGAAAAAGTAGTACCTAAATTTTGGGTTGCTTAACATTAAGTATTATAATTTCTACTATATTAGGTGTATCAATGAATAATCCACTTTTGTTGTTAAATTCAAAATTTGTTTTTAACAAGATCAAGTACCTATTTTACTTAAATATAATCTATTTTGTTCGTTAATATTTATGTGTTATAAAATAAATTCACCAATTCATTTTTCCATCATGATAGTACATTTTGAATCTGAGTTGTGTATGTTGAATTTGTTAGATATATAGAAATGATAATAGTAAATAGTAAACTATACTATATATATTATACTATATTATTCTATAAAACTATAGATAGAAATAATATATTACTTGTTGGTTCACCTAATACTTTGGATAATTTGTATACTTTTGCATACTATATGCATCCTGCACTTTGTTGCAACTTAAATTTTTCAACAAATGCCTAAAAATCCACAGTCTAATAATAACTTTTTGCATATACCTTTGAAATAGTTCCTTTTTGAATCATTGGTAAATAATCTGGAATATCTTGGAGACACATTCGTGTTGTTAGGAGATTTCTTCTTATATATAAATGATTGCCTTTGAGGAGACTTCCAGTTGGATATGATACTTTCTATGCTATCATTAAATTGATATCTTGATATTGATCTTCTAGATGAATCAAAGGAATTATAGTTTCTGTATCTTTTGAACAAATGTTTATACTTCCCTAAAAATAATTTCACAGTTTTATTGTAATAATCAAATCTAAATTACACCTAATATCTTCTTCTTCAATGTGGTTCACTACAATTAATACTTTTGTAAAATTAATAATAATAATAATTTGCAAGATTATAGGCAAAAGCTTTTTATTTATGTTGTAAGAATAAATGTTACCTTGTTCTGGAGAGACAAACATTTTTCTTAACATTTTTTCATCATCTATACATTCAGCAGTAGAGAAATTAAGTTTAGGTGAAGTTAACAATGTTTCTATGCTTATGGAGTACAAGAAATCCATGTCTGATGTATTATTAATACTTTTTTCTTGTAAGCTATATTGTGCATCGCATAAATCATCACAAACTTGCACTAGAATTTTCTGAAATATTTCTTCTATAGACTTAACTGATTCACAGTGTTTAGATATTACTGGTTGCCAGATTGACAACTCTGGTAACTCATGTACTTCTAAACAGCATTTTACTTGTTTGATTGTTTGGTCAAGTATTGACAGTAGAGCTTGAAATACTAAGCATCCCTTTATATATAATCCACTATTAATATGCTTTAAATAAAATGCATTATTTATTATTTATACAATTCTCTGACATAAAATGTATTTTAGATTCTATATTTTTTACCTGCATATTGTTAGTCAAACTCAAAGGAAGATTTTCAATATTTATTTTTGGAAGATTGTGCCCATCGAAAGATTTAGAATTTGCACACAATTCTGTAATTAAATTATGCAATTTACTACTGAGATTTGTCACTGTTTCAAATTTTAAATTTTTCTGCCTTAGAAACTTAATATTGTGATCAATACTACTTTTCCATGCTGTAAATTTAAGATTAAAATTAGTTAGAATGTTTTATTATTATGTCAGCATATATAAGAATTAAATAATAACAAACAATTTATAATGTCTACATCATCAATGTCTGTTAATCGTTTTGCAATTGATGAATGAACTGGAAGCATTGGTATAAGCTTCTGGATATTCTTTGTTACTTCAAAAATTTCAATCTGTACCTTTGTTAAATGAGTATATTTACATCTAAAAAAATCATCAAAAAGATCAATAATTTTATATAAAATATACATATACATTTCTTTTGATATTTGTACAAGTATAATAAATAAATCTTACTGCATGTAATGTTCAAAGGATTCTAAAACTGCTTTAGTCTTTTCATAAAACTTAAAAATAGCCATGTCTCTTTTTTCATTTATAGCAGTAAAATATGTTTTAGTTACCACTTTGTTATTTGCAATACTGGGGACTTGCAATAAATCTATTTCACCTACACAATTGATTAATAAGAATGTAAAGATATGTTACATTTAATATTAAATTGTTTTGAACATGAATATGTTACAATTTCTTGTGATAAATGCTCTCAAGCCAATTTGTGATATCTTCCACATAAGAATTGAGATCCTTGTTCCTCCTGCTTTTATCAAATGAGAATTGAATATAGGTGGAAAGTCCACATCTGGATTTTCATGTGCCACAATTTTTAAGTATTCCATTATCTCCATGCGGTACCTTTTCTCATCCATTTTATTCAGAATTGGCCATATAACCATTCTTTGAAAATGCTTTGCATTGTGCACAGATAACAAGTAATGAGACATATGAATAAAACTTGAAGTATTTGGTTTATTAAACATTCCCTATGAATTTAAATATATTAAACCCACATCTAATATAATCATTATAAATATATTTTATTCTGATTGTGATACCTTTTTAAAACAGTTTCTACATTCATAAGATGCTGGCACAACTTGCATGAGTAAAAATGCATTCTTATAAAATGATTCATCAACCATGCTTTATTATATTTATATCCAATTAAGCTACTCTATGATAATTCTATGTAATATATACATGCGCAAATAACTATACTCTTCCCTTTGCAAATCTCATATACATGTAGTACAAATCCATCAAAAGGGCATTAGGAGAAAAGTTTATTTGTATACAAAATATGGGTCCCCATGTACATATACATAAAAATATATATGTCCAATACTATATTCCATACAATGGATGGAAAATATGTGTATGTAATAGGCGCAAATAAAAAATGTATTATGCTGTGGTAATAAGAAGCTCCATTTAGACCGGTACTCCTACATCCTGGAACAGATGGAATTACTTCATAGGAGGGATTTTTAAAAAATGAGCACTTCTGGGTGTAAGGCGGCGCCACTGGGTTGTACCATAGCAACTCATCTCAGTGTCGTCGTGAAAGCTTTCAACACTATGAGCCAGTGAAGTGTATCTGTCGGACAGTGGCGTGAAAATGGCGGTGTAAAATGGCAGGACGTAGATCGACGTTGACAAATGCCGATTCCCTGTCGGGATCTGGAAACACCGATCCTCTGAGGGAACTGTTCGAAGCATGTAAAACCGGGGACCTCGCGAGGGTGAAGGCGTTGGTTACACCGAAGACGGTCAATGCTCGAGACACTGCCGGACGCAAGTCCACCCCCCTGCATTTTGCAGCTGGTAAGCTGCAATAATTTTTATACCAACTTCCTTCGTTCTACCGCGTCAATGAAATCCGCTGGGCAACTTAGAATTTCCCTTATCCCATTGGCGTCAACTTCGAGCGCAGCGTTCCGTTGTCACGTCGCAAACGTGAAACGATCCGAGCAGCGAGTTTTCGGTGTTGTCATTTTACGATTCGAATAGGGAAGTTTCGAAATCGTTTATACTCGTGGTGAATCCGAAGTATATTTCGTAAGGCGGGAATTTTATATGCTCTTCTTTATGGCCGTGGTTTAAGTTTTTTTTAAGTAGATAAACAGATTAGTATTGGTACGGTGTTCCTCATGGGGTTTTGAAGTTTATTTAGGTAGTCATTTTCTATTTTTAATACCCACAGGTTACGGTAGGAGAGATGTAGTAGAATTTCTGCTTTCTGCTGGAGCATCCATTCAAGCTCGCGATGATGGAGGTTTACATCCCTTGCATAATGCTTGCTCTTTTGGACATTCTGATGTTGTAAGACTTCTCTTGGAGGCAGGAGCTAATCCTAATACCAGGGACAATTGGAATTACACTCCTTTGCACGAAGCTGCAATTAAAGTATGACTTTATTCCACTGGATTTATTCATTCTTTCCACATCTTCAAGAAATTCTACTGAATTTGGTATTCTGATTATTCCAATAGGGCAAAATAGACGTGTGTATTGCTTTGCTACAACATGGAGCAGATGCCAATATCAGGAATACAGAAGGAAAGACAGCATTAGAATTGGCAGATCCTGCAACTAAACCAGTATTAACAGGAGAATATAAAAAGGATGAGCTGTTGGAAGCAGCAAGATCAGGAAATGAAGAACGTCTGTTACAGCTTCTTAATCCTTTAAATGTAAATTGCCATGCTAGTGATGGCAGGAGATCTACTCCATTGCATTTAGCTGCCGGATATAACAGGTCCAGAGTGGTGCAAATTTTGTTGCAAAATGGTGCAGATGTGCATGCAAAAGATAAGGGGTAAATATCTTGATTTGCATCTGCATTTATGCTACATTAGATCATTGCACAATTTCTGTTCTATTACTGAATAGTATTTGCAACATTTCGTAAAAGTTGCTAAACTAATTCAAGCCCAATTTGCGTTAAATTCTTTGTTTACAATTTTACATATCTTTCAAATGTCTTCCCAAGAATTCTGATGCTTTAAATTTTATCAAAAAATACGACCTATTATGCGACATTACGCGACGTTCTAACAATCACTTGTTAGGAAACAGCGCGAAATAATTCGTTTGCAACAATGTTGTTGCAGAGGTCTGGTTCCACTTCACAACGCTTGTTCGTACGGCCATTTTGAAGTCACAGAAGCACTTCTTAAACACGGTGCGGCGGTTAACGCGAGCGATTTGTGGGCGTTTACCCCGCTACACGAAGCCGCTAGCAAATCCAGAGCTGAGGTGTGCTCGTTACTTTTAAGCGAGGGTGCCGATCCGACCCAATTAAACTGCCACAGTAAAAGCGCCATCGACGTAGCCCCGACGTTGGAATTACAAGAAAGATTGGCATGTATGTTTCCCGATTTGTTGGTACTCTCTTCTAGAAAAGCACACAGAACATGATTTTGTTAGATACACTTTAATTGTAGACGAATACAAGGGACACTGCCTCTTGGATGCCTGCAGGCAGGCAGATCTTACTAAGTTAAAAAAGTACCTGTCCCAAGAAGTTGTAAACTTTAAACACCCATACACTGGGGATACACCACTGCACTGTGCCGTTGCATCTCCTTATCCCAAGAGAAAACAAGTCATAGAATCATTGATTAGGAAAAATGCTGCCTTAAATGAGAAAAATAAAGACTTTCTTACACCTCTTCATGTTGCCACTGATCATTCTCATTATGATGCAATGGATGTGCTACTTAGACATAATGCAAAAGTCAATGCTTTAGATGGATTAGGGCAAACTGCACTACACAGGTACCGTGAATTGTCTCCAGAATATTTACAGTTTTTTTTTATTTTCTTTTTTTCTCTAGTTTTACACAAACCAAAAGTTTGTTTGATTCCCTTACTTAAGAGAAATATATTGTTGCATAAACAGGTGTGTTAGAGAAGACAATGTGCAAGCTTGCAGAATATTGTTATCATATAATGTTGATCCATCTATAGTATCACTTCAGGGCTATACTGCAGCACAAGTAGCTGCAGAAAATGTCCTTAAAATATTACAAGGTTCGAATCACTTTACTTCAGATACAAAGATTATTATTTCAACCGAAGAATGTTTCTGTTCTCATTTTTGTTTTATAGATCCACCGAGCGGGACCGACGACGCGGAAGCGCAGCTCTTGGAAGCGAGTAAATCTGGCGACTTGGCAGCGGTAGAAAGAATTTTACGAACAAATCCACTGGCTGTTAATTGTCGTGACTTGGATGGTCGGCACTCCACACCGCTGCATTTTGCAGCGGGATTTAATAGAGTGCCCGTAGTCGAATATTTATTGGCACATGGAGCAGATGTACACGCCAAAGATAAAGGGTTAGTTAGTTTGTTACACGGTTTACCATTTAGAATAATTTAACGCGTTGAACGCCAAACGAATTTTGCTTGGTTTGAACACCATATCAGGGCGCCAAGATTTTACTTATTTCAACAGGATACATTGTAATTATGCATGTATCACATTTATCATATTAACCCTTTAAACGCTTGCTGTGGACGGAATACTATTCTACGTACCGCATACTTTATTTTACGGATTAATTGTACAACGTGCAACTAAGTTACTAAGTAGGATTCGATAAAGATGGATACTATTGACAGTGAACTTTAATTTGAATTGTAATTTTAGCTTTGTATTATAATATTAGGAGTTATTAAATAAAAGTTGCCCATAATATTGAAATGATTTGTACGTAACATGATATGAAAGCAGTGAGTAGCTAACGTTAGCATACGTAAGAAATATAATAATCGTAGCGCAAGGGATTAATTGCATGATGGGCGGTAACTCCCGTGGCGTCACGATCATAAAATATGCCGGTCACTGAGGAACCCCCATGGCGTTCAACGTATTATATGCAGAAACTTAAAGGAAACCGAATTCATTTGATTTGTTTAGTGGACTTGTTCCCTTACACAATGCCTGCTCTTATGGTCACTACGAAGTAACGGAATTGTTAGTGAAACACGGTGCATCGGTGAACGTTGCGGATTTATGGAAGTTTACTCCGCTTCACGAAGCCGCTGCTAAAGGAAAATACGAAATAGTTCGTTTACTATTAAGACACGGTGCGGATGCGACCAAAAAGAATAGAGATGGAGCAACGCCTTTAGATTTAGTAAGAGACGGCGATCAAGACGTAGCCGATTTGCTACGGGGGAACAGTGCACTTCTGGATGCAGCAAAAAAAGGAAACTTGGCGAGAGTACAACGACTTGTTACACAAGACAATATTAATTGTAGGGATGCACAAGGTCGTAACAGTACTCCTTTACACTTAGCTGGTAAGTTGCGCTAGTTTTCGGGTTCCCTTATTACTAGACTTCGGATTTTAATGCATTTATTGGAAATGTACGTAGCAAAGTGCATTTTAAAATACTTAGGGGATGAAACAAATCTCTAGTTGCGTTCCATTTTTTTAGTTGCATTTATAACATTGTGAATTCGCATAAAAATCTGCAGTCTACTTATCACCATTTTCATATTGGTTTGCATTACTTAATCTACTGACATTTTAATACAGCGGGATACAATAACTTGGAAGTAGCGGAATTTTTGCTTGAACGTGGAGCGGATGTAAATGCTCAAGATAAAGGAGGATTGATACCTTTGCACAATGCTTCGAGTTACGGTCACTTAGATATCGCTGCGTTACTCATTAAATATAATACTGTAGTAAACGCTACTGACAAATGGGGCTTTACACCACTTCACGAGGCAGCACAGAAAGGAAGGACGCAACTGTGTGCCCTTTTACTCGCACACGGCGCGGACCCTTTCTCGAAAAATCAGGAAGGACAAACTCCTCTGGATCTTGCTAGCGCTGACGATGTAAGATGCTTATTGCAAGATGCTATGGCTTCACAGCAAGTAGTCCCATCGATACCATCTGGTAACGGTGGCGTCGGAGTTGCCATTAATTTAAGTAGCAGCGGTAATAACACTATTAATAGTAGGCCACCCAGTATCGTTGCGGGTAAATATATTTCAATTATAACGTGCATTGGGTCGTATGGAAAGTTCGTAGCATGTTTCGCTGATTTTTGTTAAATAATATCACTTTTAATTTGAACAAATACTGTTCGCGATTAGATCATTTAAATATAATAATTAGACTGCGGAGTATTATGCATTTATGGGAAACTGAAATACTCGTAAAATTAGAGAACAAACGTAATGTACAAGAATACGGAAAATATCCAAAGTAAAATCCGCAGTCTAGTAATAATTGAAGAACTGCTCCCAAAGTTTGTAAAAAGGGAAGGCAACGTTTTCGCATCAGACAGTGGGTAGACATTATATTTCAATCAAGAGCCATAAAGCATTGTTACGCACTGGCTAGGATTTCA
This sequence comes from Eucera pruinosa, assembly GCA_028830335.1. Taxonomy (NCBI): domain Eukaryota; kingdom Metazoa; phylum Arthropoda; class Insecta; order Hymenoptera; family Apidae; genus Eucera; species Eucera pruinosa. The sequence continues at coordinate 17,419,383 of JAMYCR010000006.1, forward strand.
TTCTATTATTTTCATTTATTGCACGGCCTGTAAAATTTTATTAATGAATAGAAGTTAATTACCAGATAATTAATTTCGAAAAGAGTTATAAATTTTATGAATGGGGGATTATGAAACTTCTTTGTAGTGCTAGAATTATTCAATAAATTACCTTTAAGTGTTCCTCAAATATCGCTACGAACTATCCGAACAACCTAATATTATATACATAAATATTTGTATACATACACGTGTGTTTATCATTGAAACTTGTTCAGTTCCAGTCACACCACCACCGCCACTCACTCAAGAAACCGTTATCATGCCTTCTGGAACAGCTATGACGTTGTGCGTGCCACTTGCAAGACCATCTTCTTGTCTAAGTCCGATGCCGCCATCCGAAACGTGTTCCGAAAGGGATTCCAAAGATTCAAAAGACAATTCGAACATTACAACCGTGGCTGGTTTTCTTCAGAGCCTCGGTTTAGATCATTTATTAGAACTGTTCGAACGCGAACAGATTACGTTAGATATATTAGCCGAGATGGGCCACGAGGATTTGAAGCAAGTCGGAGTGTCCGCGTACGGTTATAGGCATAAATTAATCAAAGGCATGGAGAAGCTTTTAAACACGACTGCTGGCACTCCGTGGCAGCCGACCATTACGCCGGGGACTTTGTTGGTAGATTTGTTAGCGGAAGACAAAGAATTTCTAGCTGTCGAAGAGGAAATGCAGAGCACCATTAGACAGCATAGAGATAACGGCCACTCCGGTGGTATATTTTCCCGATATAATATAGTTAGGGTACGTTTTAATATTACATATGTGTATGAACCCTTTGGCGAGTACAGAATTTTGTTTAGCAATGTAAACAAAATATATACATACACATTTGATTGCATGTATTGATACGGAAGATGAAAAAACAACAAAGATAATAACGGGACATTGTAAAAGCCGTTTCAACCAAACAGCACAAAAGTATAGCTCCAGTTACATAATAGTAAGCCGTAAATGTAAGAAATTACTCCTTTAGGCTCAATAATTTTTGTACTCCTCAAAGGGTTAAAGTGTGTACAAAACTTATTGTTATAACTATATTTTTGCATTGCAAAATTGGCGCGTTTGACACCACTGTTCTAAAATAATTATACCATCACGATTGTTATTATTAAGTCGTTTACGATTTTCCTACAATAGATACAAAAAGTGCAAAACCGGAAATTGTGGGAACGTTACGCGCATAGAAGACAGGAGGTTGCGGAGGAAGTTGGAGCAGCAGCGCCTTCCTCTCCGAGTACCGGATCTAGGACTACACCTGGATCAAGTTTGCCGCAGGCGAACGAGAGGATGTTGTTCCATGGTAGTCCCTTTATCAATGCTATCGTTCAGAAGGGTTTCGATGAACGACACGCGTACATCGGTGGTATGTTCGGAGCTGGAATTTATTTTGCCGAACATAGTAGCAAAAGTAATCAATACGTGTATGGAATATGCGGAGGCACTGGGTGCCCCGCTCATAAGGATCGAAGTTGTTATATATGTCACAGGTAGACACATAAAAGTTACTTTAATTCACTTAACACATTGACTGCCAACTACGAGTCTTGTAATATATGCAATGTAAAAGATTATGTTAGAAGTCTGTACAAATTCCGTATGATAATGTATTGTCATGAAAACTATCAAACTATTAAATATTGATAAAAATCTATAACATAAAGTGATCTAAAGGATTTGGCGTTTTTTACTAAATCGATCGAATTAACCGTGGCAGTCAATGTATTATAATTATTGTTAAACTGCGGACTTTTATGCAAACTCCTATTTTTATTAACAAAATTAAAGAAACAGAATCTGAATAGGGGAATTGTTTCACTCCCTAAATAAAATAATATTAATAGTATTTTACTCTAAATACTTTCTATATATTCTTGATTTGTTGCATATTTGAATTTCGCATAAATGCATAAAGAGCCGCAGCGTAGTTATTATCCTTTATACCATTTAATTTTCTATGTTTGGCATTTACAGACATTTATTACTGTGTCGTGTCACGTTGGGGAAGTCATTTTTGCAATTCTCCGCGATGAAAATGGCTCACGCGCCTCCAGGACATCACAGTGTAATGGGTAGACCGTCTCAAGGTGGTCTAGCTTTCCCCGAATATGTTGTCTACCGAGGCGAACAAGCATATCCGGAATATCTTATTACGTACCAAATCGCGAGACCTCAGCAGGAAAGTGGAGGAAACGAAAGCGTCGAGGAACGGTGATCAGAAGAGTCTAGCCCTGCGGCAAGGTTGCGAAGTCTTTGTTGCTGCCAGAGACCTCGAACGTGTAACACTTTGTCTTGAATCTGGTTGAAACAAATCACGATTTCGTTTTGGAATCAATTCTTCCATTTTTTATCTTCTTTAGAAGTAGAGACGGTCGTTCGAATGAATCTACGATACAGTGATAGATGAATTTTGTCGATATGCATATATATATATACACACACACGTATATATATATTTATCGAATTTATTCGTTCAACGTTGAAGAAAAAAAGAAAAACATAAAAGAAGACAATTGATAGGACATTTAATTTTTAGCATTTATTTTGTGATAATATACCGGTCTGATCGGACCACGCAATCGTATACATGCCTGATCATTGATGTATATTGACTGCAGTGTATATATATCAGTATGAATTAGAATATATCAGAGACCAGCATGATTTTCTATGTAAATCTACGTGTCGATGAACGTACGTTTATCTTTACATTCATACATACGAGGTAATGTTTTAATTATCGCATCTGAGTGTGTCGATTGATCACGACGTGATGTGAAATATCTAATTAAGAAAAAAAAGCTGAAAAAAGAAAAAGGATAAAAAAATTACATAAGTTTGAGAGGGAAAAAAGGCATAGTATTTCTACATCTGTGTCAATTTTGAAGTAAACGATTATGCTGGTTAAAAGCAATTACTTCAATTACATACGTTACAGGTAAAGTCCGTGGGCGAGTATTTAATTTGTAAATAACTAGAGGTACGTAGTAAGTCTTCGTACTGTAATCATGAGCACAATCAGCAGAATCGAGTCCATTTATCGTCGAAGAGGTTACGAAAGGATTGCGTAGTATCTTCCTAATATGCCAGGACGATTTAATTGAATCAAAGATGATTTTGTTCACGATAGATTAATTGATTAATACAACGAATGGTATTATATTTAGTATTCGTATCGTTCGCACAGAGTTCTTCATTTCATCGCATAAAATTCGATTTAAAACCTTCATTTCAAACGCTAGACTTTGGACTTTACCTTTAACATGTATATACGTACGCGAGTATTTTATATATTCGGTTGATATTTCGGACATAGAATAAATCCATTCATGTTGTCGACATTATCAACAGGGTTCCTATAAGCTCGTAGTAATTTCGAATACTGTACATAAATATACATTTTATTGTACGTACATTTTTTTTTTTTTTTATTTTCTTTTCGAAACAACAATCGATTTACATTCGTTTATCGTGTTTATCTACTACTCTTCGATGTACGAGTTACGGATTTTTTTTCTCAGGTGACGAAGGAAGCGCGTGTTACACTTTTCCATTCAATTTTTATCGCAAGCCTTTATACATATTTTCATCGGTTAAAGTACACAACGAAGTCACTCTTTTTCTAGTGGATCTAAATACAGTATGAATATTAAAATTACAAACGAAAGCGAGAAGAATATTTGAAATGTCAATGATACGAAGTAATTAAATCCATCATGATTTTGTGTATTTTATTCTATTATAAAAGGGAATATCAAAACGATGGATGCAACGTTCTATTTATTGGAATCGCTAAAGTGATCTCTTTAAATAATAGGAATAAATCTTGCTTCGATTAATTCGCGGCATTATTCGTACGCGTATACATTCAATATGAAAGCCACATCTCGTAATACTAAATGAGTAATGAGAAAGAACTAAAAAAATAAAATAATAATGCGAATTTATAATTGTGCGGGTGTGAAGTACAAGAAAACAAAATGTTTTCACCGTGTCCGGACACACTCTTAATAATTATTTAGGTGACGGTTTTATTTATGGGTGTATATATCGAATATGTGTTCGTTAAATAAGTGCTCAAAAAAACTGATGCAACAAATCAACATTTGTTAATTCTGCGCTCTTACATACATAAACACACACACAGACACGTTACATACACGAAAACACGAAGTAATATTGTAAACATACGAAAAATTCTGTCCTTGTATTTACTGTATTCGACAGTCGACGAGCGTATTCGATTACTATGCTTTGACTGTAAGAAGATAGACTGATTCTAAGAAAGAAAAAAAATCGTTTTACTGTTACGTCCGATTTTATATTTTCTTTTTTGTCGTTTCTTTGCCTTGCGACTGGTTTCACGATTAAATGAAATATATTTTCACGTTTCAATGAACGAGGGCGAAATTTAGCGATAATGCAAATAGACATTTCTATTACACGTGTATTGAAATACATGTGTAATTAAGTTACACGAATTTTGAATTCCTTAATAAATGTTACACGCGTATTTTAATACACTTTTGTGGCCGGGACTTCTAATTGCGAGCAAGAATTAGTGGTGGAACGTTAAAGTGATGCTTCTTCCTTGTGCAGTAATCTTTCGACAATTTGTGTAGCTTCCTACGGGTATATCAAGTTTTCATTTGTAATGTGTTGTCCCTTGTGACAATAGACTTAACGAAGCAGGCTAAGAGTATAATAGAAACTTTTACATTGAAGAAATACGGTAGCGTGTCGTATTACCAAGGGAGGAGGTCATTTATACCTGCGTTTATCCATATTTCAGACAATGACGTACAAGCGAACAGACTTTATTTCACTTCTCTGCTGTATACCCGTCGAATAATTCGTACGCATCCCTTAGTAAATTTGTGACTCATTAACACCGTTAATCGAGAAAGCGAGGTAGAACTATTTTTCCACATTTATTGATATACGTAATTTTTGGACCTCTCGTCTCTCTCTCTCTACTTCAAATATAAATTACTCTCCCTGTAGATTTTACAGGAATATTCGAACAAACAATCACGGTTTAATCTATGATTCATCGTTTTTGAATATGCAACCAACCCTATGCGGGTATTACACAAAAGATGCCTTAAGGAGATTCAAATATGGCGGCCAAATAGCCAACCGGTTCTACGTTATACAACAGAGAGATTTCATTTAAAATAAATAAAACGTCTCACGGCAATTCATCGATACGAATCATATTTTTATCTCGTATTTTTCTAAGCAATGTAATAAGCGCTACGTGTAATCTCGTGTAAACCTATTTCAGCGATGCAAATTTCCCGTGTCCTAACAAATTCAAACAAACGCGGTACGATATGCCGCCGCGTACTATTTGAATCTCGTACAGAAATTTCTGCAATACGAAGCAACAAAATCTACTTATCTATCGTTTCACAATATTCCATTCGAAAGTTCGTTTCGATAAGTTACTTTTAAATAGACGCATCAACGCACGCGTGACGAGTGTAAAGTAGAACAATACGATGGAACAGTATTTACCGATATTTCCGAATTCTATTTGTAAGGAATGTCCCAAAACGGGGTTTAATAAAAGTACAGATAAAAACCGGTATCGCCGGACAATCGGCATTGCTGTCCTGCTCTTTTTTTCGTTGCTATTAACTTCTAGCCTGCGAAGCAGCTCCGACACCAGCATAATGTAAGAATGCAAGCACGTGGACTAAGCGGCACTCTGATTCGTAGACGCGAGGGAATCACGTGAAACGCACGAGGTTGTGTCGGCGCATGCGCGATAGTAGAATACCGGCTCGTCGGCGACGTGCCGTCGGATGACACTCACGCCGGTGCGTTCAGACGCAGTCGAAACGAGCAGGAGGTCGGATCGCGTGATTCGCGACGGTAATCACCACAGCAGAGGTATCTCGATTATCCTCTTGCGTCCAACACATACACGTACACACAAACTCCACGGAAATAAATCCGTAAGTGTCGCATAACATGCAACAGAACAGAATGAACGAAGATTCGTGACATTTAAGAGATCGGCACGGGCGATGCACAGCGTCGTTTTCGCCACGTGAAAAACCGTCCATCCTTCGTTCCCGTTGTTTATACGCCGGTAATTCACAACTCGACTTATTCGTTTCGTTTCTACGCGGTCGATTTCTTTTCGTGTTCGCGTTTTCGAGGAAAATAAGATACCTACGGTAGACAAGAAACTCTACCGGCGTATTGCAATGTGTTCGTTTCATCTTAAGGAGATCCTATGAGAATTCGCTTATTGCTTTACAAATATACTCGAAACATTTTGAACTCTGGACTTGGAAAACGTAACAAGACCTTAAGGAAACTTAATAGAGAAGATCATTGTGCTCCTTTGGAAGACAAACGAAGACGTCGTGAGTGCGCAAAGCCCGGCATACAAATTCCTGCACGAAGAGAATCTAGTCCCTTCAGTTTCGTCCCACTTCTCGGTGGTACGGTTCTCAAGTTACAAAACTACGTGAGTACGCGTTACTTTTTATGCATTACCTTTATGCAACCTCTTCCGCGATCATACAGCATCAGAGTGACAATCGATAGTACCAAGTTACGTCGAGCTATTTTATTTATTGCAATTCAAAAAATGTACCATTCGCCGTGGCGCATCGTATAGTTCTATCTGCGCAACGTGCACAATTAATTGATTCGCGTCGCGGCGGTCGCTGCCACCCGCGAACGAAAACATTCGGCTGCGCATTCACGACAATTCCTTACGTAACATTAGTTTATACGTAGGGTTACACAATTGATTGCAGCACTATGCAGCTATAACTTTTAGATAAAGTTCATTTATAGTCTTGTCCTTCGATGCTGTGATGTGTAGTCGTCGCAGTATTATCGTCCGCGCGAAGCAGACTTCTCTTTGTTTACAAACAAACTGAGAGATAACGGTCGCGAAGAATGCGTGACGAATGTCACTTAGAAAAGAGCGTTTATCAGGAGACATTATTATCGCGTGCATGCATCGCGCGATCGTCGTTCTAAATTTACCCGTTAGCTGTGCGTTAGACAGGGAAACAATGCGTGAAATACGCGCACGCGTACACACGCTCGCCCGGCGAAACACGTGCGTACGATAATCGACCTGAAAAATGACGATATATGTGTATTATATATATTACGGGCAAAAGGAAAGCTCCAGAAAACTTGCGAGACTCTCTGTATCTGCGTTTCAGAGAAATGCTTTTATCGTGTAGACAAATAAAGAAAATCAAACGGGACCGATTAGCGGTTATGCTCGGGAAGAAGAAGCATGATTAGCAACATTTATTGTTTAATCTCCGTCGTTTTGAATGATGCGAGAGAAGGACAGATTGCCTAGCTCCTGACCTCGCGACAACGAATATATTAAAATAAATATTGCCCGCGATTTGTTCCACGCCGCATTTCTTTTTCCGTCTATTACCGATTAGTAAGTTATTTTTATACCCTGGGATGGCATATTGTTTTTTTTTTAACCCCCAGATTTCATACGATTTCCACGTACTTTGAACACATGTAGAGAAATCGATCAAAATTCACTGAAATACCTTCAAGTAGAATAATTAATCTAATTACCTTGTCCACCTCAAATTACTGGACAATATATGCGTTGCTTAAAAATGAAACAAGCTTAAAAAATAAACAAGTAAAAAGCGTTGTAGGAACTTGTTTTTTCTTGAATTGTTAAGAAATGTATTGTTTGTTCAGTAACTGGGTCACTTACTTAAATTCAAATGTTCAAAAAAAGTTATGGATAATTTTTATTTGCCGTTATTTTGCAGCATGAAATTCTTTAGAAATATTTTGCTAGAGTCACGAATAATCCCATGGTTAATATTTATTCATGGGTGGTGGCTTCGAAAATGTTTCGGAGCAATATGATGTCACACTTGACCAATGTATCACGTAGGTTTTGACGTATTGGGAATCTAAAACGGTGCTAATCGATTTAGCACGTACAATCGTAATATTTTTTTAGAACATCTCTTTCATAATAATGTACAACTGTTTGTACGTTCAATTTATACTTGATCAACGTTAGATTTACGGGCAATGATTGTATAATTTAACAGGTTGCTGGAAAAATGAATATTACAGAGTCAGGGGAGAAAGGATGTTAAATTAGGGTAACTATTCGTATTATTACGTCAATTCAGGACAACATAAATTGCTTAAAAATCATATTTATGGTTCTGGTAACTTTAAGCATGAAACCCAAAATCCTTTAAATTTACGGGTTTCATAAACTTAATCGAAACACATTGCTGACGATATGTTGCGAAACGAATCAAACCTTAGATTTCGTACAGTTTCGGGATGTATATAAGATATGTATTCAATTGTTCAAAGCCGAGTATTTTTATCAAAAACAGGTTGGCACAATTATGGATGATTTTAATCCTTTGAGTTAATCATAAAATAAATCCAGAAATGCATCGACTTCTTAAAATTACGTAGCACATAAAGAGTTAATTGTTGTTTGACGCCAATTCGCGTCTTCCGTCAACAATGTGTTAAGAATCTCGAACGAGATAGGTCGATACATAAATATTCTAAAATATAAAAAATCTTGGAATAGAGTTGAAAATGTATAAAGTAACATATTAGCAATGTCTCGCAGGGATCGCGTTTGTGACTTGTTAGCCGATTTCTTCTTGCAACCGGCTTGACTGCTCTTTTAAAATACATTTTGCTCGTTTTTACACACGCATACCCGCGTGCTTGGTGCCCCCGCACCAAGTACTCATGTTTTCCGGTCACTCGTCTCTGGTAGGACGCCTACCTGGCGACACTTGTGCGAACACAAGACGAATTGTTTGAACGTATCATTCCCACGCGCCTATCGCGACACCATGTATGTACTTACTTCCGGAGAAAGTGCAGGGAAAATGTTGCAATTCTCATCTACTACGGACGTATTGTGCAGACCCCCTACGGACATTTTCAGAAGCTTATAAATAGTGGCTATGATTGTTCCAATGTTACCATAAAACTCACTAAATACAGTTGAAGCTCGATAACTCGACTATAAAAGGAAAATTTAAAATCATCGACTAACTACAGGATAGAATACGCATTTATAAGAAACATTATAACGTGCATGCCTGGCCAGACTAGGACCAAATTTATATAAAAACATTGTACAAAAGTTTACCAAATCCAACGCGTGAAGTAGTATAAAATAAAGGTGGGGTCTACTCATTATTAACGTTCGAAAAAAAAAGTTAAACCTACTTCTGATTAGTTACATATATCTTTTTAATTACCAAAGATAATGTTTTATACGTTTCACCAAGCGAACGTGTATTCGTTTAATTTCACGTGGATATTTGTCGTAATATTTGTTTAATTTACAAAGGTATCGATTAACAATAAATAGTTTTATTTCACATGCCACACTTTTTAATATAAATATAAAATTAAGCCCTGATCTCAGAAATTGTCGAGGTGTCTTATTTTGATTTATAGAGGTTTTTGCAGTAAAGTGGAATGGAACGAATAAAATTTTCGAGTTAAAGAGGTTTGAGTTATCCAAGTTCGATTGTAATTACTTGCAAGATACGGCACAATAATTTAAAGCTTTTATTGCGATGATAGCGGAACTTTTGTATCGAACTTTTACGAGATACAGGAATCAGCTTCTTCTTCGAATCAATTTGGGTTTTCCAAAAGTACGAAGGATATGTGCGTTGGTCGATAAGCTTTGAAGGAAGTGCATACACCTCGGTGTGAACGCACGATAGAGTTTGTCGCTCCTTTTCATCTTACGTAACCCTTAGGCGTTTTAAAAGTTACACACTATTTAGTTTTAGGAGCCAGGTTAGTTGTTACGTCACGATTTAAAAGCCTCTCATTCTGTTCCCTGTTCTTTAACTCTTTTTCAAACTATAATGTATTTTTGGGTGAGCTACAGTGGCTACAAAAATAAATCGTTTATCATTTAACCTGTTAACCGAGTAATTGTTTAGTCAGAATCTTCTTTTCGCACAGAATTAGAAGTCAATAGAAAGGAGTTGATATCGGTTAGAAGAATTTTAATTGCAATGAATGTAAGTATAAAGTAACGTGTTTTCGATGCAAGTATAATGATGTTTTGGAATGTTAGAAATTCTAAAAGATAGATAATTTGTAAGTCGTGGTAATGAGTTGACACTGGTTGAAGGATTAATACTCGGATTGCTGGCGACTAACCACTTGTACCAAAGATATAAAAATAACAGACGATCGAAAAAAATATATGATGTAACTGAAACGTATCTTTATTCATATCGCGTAAAAAAACACGGAATGTTTCCAAAACTGTGCCGCTGCAAATTTATGTAATTTTTTTTTTGGCAAATTAATGACTCGTTATTTTGATGGCCTTGGTAGTTCTACAATTACTAGTTACAGTCACGTGAAAACACTGCTGGCAGAAAATTGAATGTAGTTGAATCTAATTACAGTGGCTAGAAAAAGTGTTTGTCCATATTGTGTTGATTTTTTATTAAAATCTGTATTTCAGTTGCAAATAAAATTTCTATTCAATGATAGGAAATTGAATGTATTTGGGCTTAATTAATTCATACTTAAGTTTGAAAATAAATACACCGACGTGCAAATACTTTTTGTAACCACTGTGAGCAGTACATAACTGCAAAAACATAGTGGCATGTGTATACTAATATTTTGCATAGTCATTGTAGATTAATATTATCTTTAGTAAAGCGCGTGAATTATTACAAGACTAATTGTTCTAGTCGTCAGAATTCATTGTTGCATTGGATTGCTGTTTGACACGAAGCTCGCATTAAATTATACATGAGGGTACGTACGTGTTACGTTACATGATTTATATGCAGTATTGTATATTGATCAACCTCTCAACAGTTTATTGTTCCACATATAAATCAGCGAGTGTCAAAAGGCTATCACCGTCCATGAGTCCCAATATTTCTCGGAGTAATTATACTCTAAACGCGCGCGACCTTATCGGCCCGCGGCGTAAATTTAGAATCGCGGAGCCTCGTGCCTCGTATTTCAATCGAGCCGACCTTCTTTATCTTATGCATCGTCTCGTCCTTATCAATCAGAAAAAAGGAGTACGTGATCGAATCGCGTTATATACTCCACTCGAAGTTTCGCAAATTTTACACGTAGTCGATATTTGCTTCATACATCATCGATAAGATCGAATTTTTGTTGCCACTTAAGAGCCACATACTTCAAAGCAAATCGAAGTGAAATCATTATCGAAACATTTTTAAATATCCATAACCAAACAAATTGTTATCGAATCGCAAGATGAGCGCCGGAGAAATGTCAAGAAAAATACATTACGCATTTGTAATGTTTTCTTTTACTTAGATAATACATTCGTATTGGAGCAGCTCGCATCGAGCTTACGCACTGGCATCGATACGCTTTGATCTCGGCACGCGGTTTCCCTTTTTAAGATCGCTACGGAAAATCATCTCGCGCGCATCTTCTTTATGGTTTCGGCGATTAAACTTTGTTCGGTAAGATTCCGCGCTCGAGGGTGTACAGTCGGCAAGGATATGTCGGTTATCGGGCTGCTTCGAACCAGAAACGCGATGCGATAACAGGCGGAGGACCGACCTCAGTGGCGCCTTCGATCGCTGAAAAATACAGATCTCTGGAGAACGTTTACGATCTTCGCCAATAGTCTTGTAACGGGCCAATGGTACCCAATGGTGGATCATCAGATAAGATTTTTAGAAATACTCCCTAAACACGTGTTCGCTTCGTGATCGAAAGAGCCAGTAGACCCTCACGTGATGAAGTGTGAAAGTTTTATGAGTCTCTTGATTATTCTAGCTCTGTGTTTGCCTAGCTTTTAGATTGAAACTCGTGGCACATTTTTGATTTTAGCACCGAACTTCGTTCTTTTTTCGGGAGGAGGGGGGTTTACTCGCTTAATGCGTTACGTGGTTTTTTTTTTTTAATTTATAATGTCAAGCGAAAGAGCGCCGTACGTTTATCTTGTAATTCCTTTTTATATTTCTGCAAATGATACACAGTAGCTATATAAATAGTATACAGGCACACCACTGCATTCATTTTGGCATTTGTGTACACATTACTTAATCGAGCTCAATTGTATTAAATTTCCAGTAATTTAATAGCATCTTTACGCATCTACAAAAATGCGTATAAGCGAAAACGTAGAACCCGACGTAGAAACAGCGCGTTTTAAAACATAGGGATATATGTAGCAATATTTTTTTTTAGTCACCTGTAATTCTATTTTACGATATAGATACAGTTATTTCTGGCGCACAATCTCCTAAACAAAAAAAGCTACCAAGGATGAATAGGATTAGCACATATTTGCCAAGGTTGTTCCTTAATGATAGTAGCTAGTGCTATAAAACGAAGATATTTAAATTTCACCAACCAGTTCCCTACCGCGTGTGTACGGTTCTTCGATCTTTTCCTCTCTGTCTCGTATGTCACGTATTTGCAAATGTAAACCGGTTGCGAGGAATCTTTTCTCCAATCGAATGTGTTTGTCTTTCGCAAAAGCAAGCAACTTCTATGTAAGCGGTGAACTTCTATTTTAAAGAATCACACCGCTCTCTGTCCTTTCTTTTTTCACGTAGAATTCTTTTGCATACAGAAGAGATATTGTGTGATGGTTATGAAAAATTCAGTTCGGACGATACGGAGTCCTCGATTTGCCAAACGCGCTCGGATATCGGTCGTATAAGGAGATAAATCGAAAATTCAACAACTCATTTCCAATAATATAATCGTTCCTAATAATCCATTTACCAGTGAACGTCGCTCGTCTCATTATCATAGGTCAGGCATGCTCAAAGGTTTCAGTAACAGTCATTCTCTGGAGTCATTAAGGTCTCGCCAGTATACATAACACTTGTTTCCCTCTCCCCTCTGTATTTCTCGTGTGTCTGAAGTTACGAGTATTTTTACGTATATTCAGGCCTGTATTATCGATCTATTATGTAACGAGATCGTTTTGTATAATTACCGTTGATATATTATTAAAAGAAAACAAGCAAATGCCGGCGGAGCAACAAGTTTCATCGACAGAAATAATTGATGTGCACGCATACTTGGTTGTGAGCCTCATATTATCGGAACTTAGCGTTAACGTAACGGGTGATGGCACTATTAACATATTTCCCAGGCTGACCGGTACGTTTTGCATGGAGATTAATTGGGTTGGTTAATTAACAGACAAGGGAAAAGTGCATCGAAATCGACCCGAATTAATGGCATCGATATTTTATCGCTGTGGCTCACAGTAGTGCGATAAGCAAGTGTCACGCTATGTTTTCCAACCAATATGCATTTTCGCTGCGATAACGCACGATTAAATATCTCGTTTCGGTGAATTAAAGCCTCGCGTTATTTCCGATTTGAATTTTTAAATTTTTTAATACGCGTTCTTCGTGATTTATACAATATAGCGCCAGATACGCGGATAAATCATTATTCCGTGATCTATTAATTAGGCAATTAAGTTTTAATTAATTATTGCGTGGAAGTTCATCGTTGGTTATCGTTTAATAATATTTCCGACTTGAGAATTTTGCGAAATTTCTGTGGACGGTGACGAGTCAAGGACTCGTCTATTTTCTGACTTTATCGGATTAGTCGTAGTCTAATTCCGCACGTGACTGTCAATAACCCACGACCTCTTCTTATCAGCTTGTGATTGATAGTAATTAACAACAATAGGAGTGAATTTCATTATAATTGAAACGATCGTATTGAAATATTTATTACTTTTTGCGGTAACGCTCGTTAGATAACGCCCGTTCAATATAAGTTCCCCGCAATCGCTCTCGACGTGTATTAAAAATAATATTTTATCAATGATAATGAGTGGTTGGAAAGCGATGCCGTACAGTGGTTCTTCGTTGCATCATCAATTTCGTAGTTAAAAAAACGTACACATCGTACGTACGTGTATATACATTTGTTAGTAAATAGTAATTTAATTTTAAATCGGAGTAGCGGGCGCGGGTTAGAAGAATACGCGTGCGCGGTAGATCGTGCGCGAAGCCAAGCGCGGACGATGCGTGAACCTTTCGAATTTCGTGCGACTAAATACGATACTAAATAAACACGACAGGGGCAAGAAAAAGTCAAACGTAGATCAGGTTACCTTTCGATCCACCAGACAGTTATTTTAAGCAATCGTCAGCCGGTGACTAGACGCGACAAGCTAACATCGCTTACTATACTCGCACACACGTATTGCACACGCGTGTGTGGGTCTAGAAGTTAGATCTCATCACGCAGGTTTAGAGCATTTGGGACTACGCGTGTTATTTACCGTGAGCTCACAGGTCGATAAACCGATCCCGAAAAGTCAATAGAACCCTCGTCATCCTTTCCTTTCCTAGAAAATGCATCCCACGAAGTTTACACGAGACTTTTACGATTTTCGAGCGCAAGGAACCGCTGGTACATTCGTGTACCGTAGAAGTCAAACAATTGGAACGTCTCCAAGGGCGTAACATGTGTATGTAGCATTTTGAAGATGCGCCATGCTAATTTTACATTGCGGTAGCATCCGAAATAGCGGCCACGACTGCGCAATTTTCCTTCTCGAGTCACGAAACGCGAACATGCTTTATCCATGATGAAACCGTCCGTCTTAACCTTCTAACAATCCGCTTCTGACCTTTTTAATGTTACTCGATTGGCCATGTCGAATTACTAATTACATATACGTACAATCACTCTACCGACACGAGCTGATAATATACGGGAGAGAGTTATCGGTAACTTTAAAAAAGGAGCAGACGTACTGTACGCGCGAGAAGTAGTGAAATTGAAAAAGACTGTCTGGTATGAGTTGAGAGAGACGGTCCGGCGTTGTTATCTCGGTCTCGTCGTGTCCCGTTCAATGTGATTCACGATAGCTTATTATAAAGTCATTCCAACGAAGAATTATGAAATATGACGATGAAACTGCATCGTCTCAAGCGTGACTGACGATTATCTAACCGGTACGTGCACATATGTATCTTTTGCTGGCTTTTGGCCTGCAAGAATGAGCGATTTTTTCATCAACTCTCTTTGTATACAAACTCCTTCTTTTTACATACTTTTGCTTTTTGTACGATGTTTCGGCAATGGTATAAGGATTACTTTGCGCAACCGTTACATCATTTTGCCAGTTTCTCACGCAATATTTTTTAGTACACACGATTTAGATTCAATACTACTCCGTTACTGGATTACGTATGGATTAATATCGTACGCTAATTCTGTGTTTGTAACGCTAAACGCTCATATATCTATAAACTCTTTTTCGGTCAGTAATCTTTATTTAAGCGCTATATCCCTACAACCAATATTTCCCCAAAATATCGTATCAATTTTGCACCAATTAAGTTATATCGTTGACTCGCGTAAAATGTGAATTTTCAACGCAATTTACTCAATCCGCTATTTCGTATGCATTAGTCGATCTCTAGAACATACGATCTATGTGTTTATGAGACAAAAATGCACGATAGTAAATTTCTTGTGCTCAAAAAATAAATCCAATCTGATCAAAGTCCATTATTCAGCAGTTGCATTGAAAACTTCAAGCGACAGTATCTCAAAAATGAAAACATATGACTTATGTAGTTTCGCCTTACAATCACAGAATTATGAAACAGCACGCTGCAAGTCTAATGTATTTCTCTTCTCACAGATCGTATTTTACGTAAAAGCAAAAATTCCCGTTTATTGTGCTCGTTAATTAGTCTTAAGAATTGTGGCGCCTCGATATATCGAGGATACGTTTATCAGTGTGAATGATTTCGCGTTGAAAAATTTATATCAACATATTCCGACGATATGCCTGCAAGATAACAAGTGGCCAATACTAAGTTGTAATTACTTTTGACAGAGGTGCGATAATACTTATTACAATTGAAGATTCTTGATTCGACGAGCCTTTCAGAGATCAACTTCATCAAAGCGAAATTTATAGATCTTTTCGAAGTTAATGGCTAATCATATATCTTTGATAATGAAATTGGACGAATTTACGAAGTTAGAGTTGGTTGGTTCGAGTACTGAGGGGCTTATCTATCAAGTTCTTGACACTAGAACTAAAATATATAGGTATATACTTGTGGATAAAATGATACGACACATAATTGAACATTTCTGGGATCAGGGCTTAATTTTATATTTATATTAAAGAGCGTAGCATGTGAAATAAAACTATTTATTGTTAACCGATAGCTTCATAAATTAAACAAATATTACAACAAATATCCGCGTGAAATCAAACGAATACACGTTCGCTTGGACGAACGTATAAGACACTGTCTTTGGTAATTGAAAAGATATATATATAACTAATCAGAAGTAGGTTTCACTTTTTTCCCGAGTGTTAATAACGAGTGGACCCCCCCTTTATTTTGTACTACTTCACGCATTGGATTTGGTAAATTTTTGTACGATGTTTTCATATAAATTTGGTCCTAGTCTGGTCAGGCATGCACGTTATGTTGTTTCCTATAAATGGGTAGTCTATCCTGTAGTTAGTCAATGCTAATACCTACTAGTGTCGTGTTGCAAAAAAAAGAAAAAAAAACGACAAGTACTCTCTGTCAACCTAGTGATGTTCAAATTACAGACATCAAGCTTCCCTATTCTCTCTTACAACTGCGCACATTTCCGCAAGTTTCTGTTTACCCGGGAAATTTCATAAACAAAGAATTTTGACGCGTCAAGAGCATAGATCACAACGCGATGTCTGGCTAAGCATGGAAAGTTTTCCATCTAATGTAAATCTATCCTCTAGCTTAAAGGTTGATCTCGATCGATTGTTCACGAGCACTTGTATATTTTTTTTATGCGCAATCACGAGCGGCTCATTCCGCTGGTCAAACTTTTTTTCGAATCAATCGGTTATCAATTGAACAATAATTATTGTGCAAGAAATTGCAGAAGTTCGACACTCAATGACAGCTGGAAAATTTCATTCCGGGACGACGGCGTGGATATATTGTTGTCCATGGGTTCAGAAGTTAACGAGACGATTCTTTATCGATATAAATCACGCGTGAAGATCGACGCAGCACGAACAGTGCAGCTCTCGCGGGCATGAGATCGACTGTCACCGTGGATTGTGCAGTAATTTCAGATAAACGTGTATTAATTTTTCCCCTCTTCGTTTCTTAAAATTTCTTTTTGCAGATTATACTTGCCTGACCCTGGTACTTCATTCGCATATTGATAATACAATACTTAACAGTATCCGACCTCGACCCCTTGTTATTTAATTGACCCCCATAACCAATATTATACATAACGTTACGCGTTTCTCCTTTCATATATATTTTATTCCCAATTATTAACAATATTTGTACTTTCATAAGATTAACGATATAATCGCCACACATATATTTAGGCACAGAAGTCTACGTGCACCACTAATTTGCAAGTATTCAAAATGTTACAAGAGTTTCGATCAGTTCAATAACATTAATTTATTCATTAATTCCAATTAGACATAATATCAAAAAATGTTCATATGATCTTTTTGCCAGCTTTTTGTAACAAAACGTATTTGAACTGAAAACTCGATTTCGTAACAATTTATGTACGCAAGTGCATGTACCGTAGTATACAAAACTGATCGTTGTAATTGGATTTATACTATGTTAACCCTTTGCACTCAGTTGGCTTCGCTATGGAGACACGCGTAAACTCGATCGAAAGTTAAAAGTTTAAGGTTCTTTAATTGGATTGTTGCAAATTCGATTTTCATTTCTTCGAAATCAAAACGAGTTTCTCCTTTTCGAAATACACAACTAGATTACGGATTTTTGTGCATTTATGGGGCATTAAAAGGGTGCAAAATGCACATATTGTGCTGAAATATGCAGTGGAACCAAAGTAAATTACAAATTACAATGTATAGAGGGTAAAATATTTAGAGATTTAGATTCAGAAATGAAATGTAGATCCTAATCAAAGAACAGTTAAAAAAATGTAGGTATGCGCGAATACTTTTTCTAGCCACCGTAATAAATATTTGAAATTTAGAATAAATATGAGAGACTTTCGAAACGGAGTCTACATGAAGAGGAGATGATGCTTCTTTAAACAGAGCATTACTATTAAAAATGAAATTTGTTTGTGAAAACGGAATGATAGGAGACTTTTCTTTAGGAACGCGATAACCCTATTGTTGTTGCCAATCAATATCAACAGAGGAAATCTACTAGAGGAATAGAAGTGGCAGATAGGCCGCGCATTAAGTTTTAAGTGAAACTCGAAACATCCGATTCGCGATACTGCTTTAGCAGTTCGTAGTGGTGCACGCGTGCTTGTTTGGTTCCGGTCTGGTACGCGTCGCGAGTCTGATTCGCGAACAAGTCTTGAGGGACGAGAGAAGAGACTATTGCCACATTTAAAACTCGTAATTCCACTCCTGGAGTAACATGACCACGCGTGTTCTTACCTTGCCGCGCAAAACCGTGCGACAATCGTGCGAGTGATAGTGAATCCACTGTGGCGATAGAATTCGAAAAATTCTCATTACGTATTATTATATCTTACGATACGAACAGTGAAGTTAATCCGTCGGCTGATCGATGATCGAAGATTGAGTCGTCAGGTGAAGATTTATTGGCGTGTTATAATTGACGCACGTAGTTCCGTGGAATTCAATTGACTGCTAACGCGTAAGTTTAATATACGAATTCGTGGAAGTCTAATTTCACAGCGATATTATTTGAAAATCACCAAACAGAAATACGTGACATTTTTGTAAATTTGGAGGGAACCAGTTTTAATATTAGAACTAACAAAGTGTTTAAAATCAGTCGTTCATAATTTCTCATAAGAATTACGTAAGTTTATACGAATGAACTTTTGCAAATTTACTGTGATTTTCTGTTAAAAGAATGAATAAGGATTTATTTTTATTATATTATATGTTTCTTCAGCTTCTCATCGCGTTCATTTCGTTGGTACAAATAATTGCATCTTAATTGTCGGCGATTCTAGTATTAAAGTTCAAAACGTTTTAAATCAGTCCCATATTTATACAATTGTTTTGGTATTTCTGTATTTTCATGTTGTTAAAAGTTGTACACGGTAACTTATTGCAATAGATACTCCAATAATTTCTTATCCGAGAACATAGAGTTATACCCAAAATACAGTGAAAATAAAACAGTTTACCTTCTCTGTCAAATAAGAGCAGAGAAAATCATTTAAGTAACGTTAATATCATAAGTAGACTGCAAATTTTTATGCATTTATACGAAATCTTAATGTGCCACAGGGAACAAAATCCACGTAATACGTAAAAATATACAAGATACACAAAGCAAAGTGCATTTTAAAGTGCTTAGGGGGTAAACAAGTCTCTACTCGTATTTCATTCCCTTAGTTGTGTTTAGAAAATTACGAATGTGCATAGAAATTCGCAGCCTAATCATAAAAATAAGGAATTGAAATGACATAGTAATATTAATAGTAATGAAAATAATGATACGAAATTTTAGTATTCTTATTTTATTATGACACTGTGAAATGGCAAAAGCAAATCATAAATTTAGTGCGACCAAAGTCCTTGTGGATCTTCCTTGTGGATCTATTATACTATTTATTCGTTTCACGTGGACTTGTTATTTCTCTGTATATCAAAAATTTCCCCCTTTCGTTTTGCATAATTAAGATACTCCCATTTTGATTACCAAATGACGTCAGAAACAGAAAATCGAAAGAAGTGGATTTATCGAATTCTTCCCCTCTGATATTCGTTTGATTGCATTAAGGAAAACCCCGACGATATTTGGGGACGTATTACTTTTATTGGGGAAAGCCTGATGATCATATTTGTCCACTAGTTGGTCAACACAATGAGTTAATATTCGAGAAAACCAGATAAGATTTCAATGGGGTAGATTAGGTGAACTTGGGTCCCGTTTTTCCCGCAGCTTTCCGCGCGCTGCTATATATCCTCAAATATTTGTCTAAGCCGAACAATTTCTGATTTCGTCGAATCATTGCTCAGAATGATTCACGTGATCCCGGCAGAGCTCGTTATATTGTTGACGAAATTTTTGGCAATGAACGGCGCACGTTCCTCACTATTAAAGGCTCGGCGTTTAGATCATTCATGCAACGCGAATTCCAGTTTCGCCAGAGTGCTCGGTAAAAGCTCTCTGCGGCGTGAAACTGGGGTCCCCGTTGTCCAATTTGCAACCGAAAGATTTTTCGATGACCGACAAGTGACTAGGATTATTCTGATCTTCAAGTAACGTTTCAGAGAATCATATTTAGTTAAATTTTTTTATTATTTCTCTTGCTATAAATAGGAGTTTAACCCTTTAGCTGCGGCACGATATTCTCGTGATCGACATTGCGAATTGGCATAATTAAAAATGATTACGTGTGCAAAATAGATACTTGTGAATAAATTAACCCGAAGTGTAAAATAACAAAATGTTACATTGTTATTCAAATAAATTTCCAAATATTGCTGTATAATTGTGAACCAAAAAGTTGGTATATTTTGTATTATTCGAAATCTACTGGCTGTATATATGTACGCCTTTTGCAGTGAAAGGGTTAAACGGAAAGATTATTATTGTTACGCTATTTTTATTTTATAGTTACAGAAGAATAAGATTAATATAGTAACGTGACTTTTAATTTTATGAATAATATTAGGTGTACCGATAAATAATCTCCTTTCTTCGTTAAACTCAGCGTTTATTTTTAACAAAATTAAATACCTACTCTATTATAAATTTAATATAATTGTTGTTATTTGCTTTCTATTTGAAAGTGAATTCCTACTTTTGATAAAATAAACTCGTTAAACACAGCGAATTACTTATCGATAGACCTAATAGAATAATGAGATTATTATGATACCGCAATTTTTAATTGTTAACAATGCAATTTGTTCCAGATCTAAATGTGTTCCATAGCGATGCCTGCTGAGCTACTTCTGGGGCATAGTCCTCCAGTGTACAGTCCTCTACTGTACAGTCCTTTACTACAGGCACCGACGATCACCAGCAGATCGGTGCCGCCCAGGATAAGGCCGTGCCTGTCATCTGGTTCCTTGGCTATAGACAGCTTACGGAACAGCAATGATGGTAGCAATAATAAGCAGAAAAAGAGGGTGGTATTCGCCGACGATCGTGGACGTCCTCTTACTCAAGTATGTATTTGCCCTTAATCCTTACCTTGTCTAATTGTGAAAGGAAATAAAGTGACTCGGCTCGTAACGTTGGCTTGCTTCTACTTTCTGTTCGTATTTGGACTTTCAAGTTGTATACTTTACCACCTCTCATATTTCTCGTATATCCTACAGTAATATTATTTTTACTTCTGCTTATTTACGCGACGAAGAAATTCAAGATCATTGGGATTAGTTGTATATCATTTTCTTAAATTCATTCTATTATATTTTTTTTTATTGATTATGTTGCCTAAGTAAAGTTAGTTGTATTGTATTTGGCAGAGAATTGCGCAATTTGCAGATATATCAGTTGGAACTGTGAAATACATTGTTTCTCTAATTTACGTGTACAATACGTAGAATATTGCTATTTTATAATATAAAATTCACGTGTTACTATTTTTCTGTTTCCAGGTTCGTGTGATGTCAGAACCTAGCAACGTGCCACCCTTATGGAGCACGGCTTATCTTTCCGAATTAACCGGAAGATTGCTCACCACAAAAAATGAGAATGGCGAATCCACAGAACTCGTGTCACCTTGGCAAGTAACGTTTCCTCAGCCGGCGAGCGATTATCTCACCTTCCGGCGGAAACTCGATCAAGAGAATGTCAGCTTGGAAAACGTGATAGTAAGAGAGTCGGAACAATGTCTGGTGGGCACTGTCAAGGTACGTAATCTGGCATACGACAAGGAAGTCGTGGTTAGAGCTAGCAATGATTCTTGGAAGACCCACGAGGACGTGCATTGCACCTACGTTGAACAACCAGGCGCACCGGCTCTAATTCTGTATGACACCTTCCGCTTTCGATTAACTTTGCCGTTGAAATCGAACGTGATAGAGTTCTGTGTGCGATATCGTGCCGACGGGAAAGAATATTGGGACAACAACGAGGGGAAGAACTTCGTCGTTCGCAAGAAATTAGAGGTAGATAAGTAAGAATTTTTTTATTTTCTTTAAATCCATTTTTACGATACCTTTCTTTTTTATCATGGATAATCCTCGATTTGTATATATTGATAACGAAAAGGGTAGGTTTTACGAGTAAAACTATATTCCGTACTACTTTTTATTGGAGTACACGATCGGAATCTTATCCGATATATTTTAAATTTTGGTTGTGTTAAATTGAGACTGTATCGTGTAAATGAAAGTTTTATCGCATTTCTTCAATCGTGTTAATCCCTTGACTTACAGTGACGAGTTACACTCGTGACACGAATTATAGATAGATCCATTAAAGATACGTTTTATTTGCAATAATACAGTGTTACTTTAATTCTAGCTTTAGTTTCACTTCAGAAGATTAGGGATCACCAAATACAAATTATGTAGAATAATTTTAATATTTCGAACAAATATGGTAATTTACGTAAGTACAGTAGCAAAAAATTGTAGGGCAAGGATTAAATCGAAACTGTGTACATCGAGGATTACTTATATTACGTATCATGATCGCTTGCATAATTCTCATTACACTTGCGTCATAACTTCCCCCGCACTAACTCATTACTATTGTACCTTATCGTTCGTAAAAATCCACAACGACCGAAGGCAACGTTCAAAGAGCACTTTTCTCGTTACAGCCACGGGCACCTCCCAAACGGTACGATATCTTGACAGCAGCTTGCGATGGTTTTGCGAACAACGGCATTCGAGACAGCATACCACGAATTACAGACGCGACCAGGGCGAACGTTCGCACGTGGAGCGAATTCGCGTCTTGGCAACACCTTGCAAACGACGCCCCGTATTGGTGAATCCTTTGGAGACCCTGGTCACAAACGATGTACGAAAGTCGTACGAATTCTTCCAGTCTACTTGGTTTAACGATCACGAGACGCAGATCACGCGGGATGAGGTGGCGTCGCACGCGACACACGAGGCAAAATCCGGATAGTCGTAGCGATGCACGTGTATCATCGACACGGGGGGCTCACGGTGCACGGGCTCCGGGAACAGGGGAACGGAGAAGAAATCATTGACGAAAGAAGGGAAGCGAATGGACTACGATTGAGTTCAAATTGTTGGAAGGACACGCTTGCGCGGAAGAGAGAAACGTAATCGGAGGTCGATAGCGTGGAACAGGCGAGAAAGGAGGCACTGGTCGCATTACATTTATGGTAAGTTGATCTTGTTCCACGTTGCACAGTTTTACTATACATGCATACGGATCCTGAATTCGCTCCAACGTTTTCTGCGTTACATTTTACTAGTTTCCCCACACGGGTTGCGAGAGCCTATTCTTTATAAATAAATCTTTCCCGGTTTGTGGGGAACGCGAGAAATACAGTCAGTTCCACGGATTTAAAAGTTACATACTTGGGTGAAACGTATATTCGTCCTGTTTCTCTATTGCTTCTAAAATCATTTACTTGTAAATTCAGAAATAAGTTTAATTAATTTGCTGTGTATGATTTTGATCGATGGATTTTTTTTCAATCTTTGAATGACACCTGAAGCGTGTTTCTGTCCCGTAAAATTCTTAGGATTTGAAAAACGACAGAAGAAAACGGGTTATAGAGATGTACAGGTCGTAGGTGATAGAAAAATTCATTAGCAATTTATTAGTATTGATTGACAGCGCGTATACCGATTCCGTGAGCATTTTTAAAGAGTCGTCCTTGTTGAGGGAAAGGAAAAGGAATGGCAATGTCGCTGGGCGCCGCAATCAGCATAATTTCGTGATTCGATTCCATGCGGATAACATGGCGGAGACACTTTCTAAAGTCCAAATCGCCTTGAAAATTTGCGTTGAATTAGCATGCTGCAGCGTGGATCTTTTCTCAGTCCGTGCGCTCACAAGCACATGCTTAAACTTTCTCTCTATAAATAACAATCTGGCGTGGTGCGACGATAACAGCCACGACCGGCGAGTCGCCTGACTCTAATCGCCTTAACTAAAGGTTGTTACCACGCGTGACAAGATACATTTAGTTCTTCATCTTCGTTTTTTTCCCGTTCCCTTTTGGTTCGTTAAGCCGGTGCCATATGCAGTCGCATCAGGGTTGTACGGAACGCTTGAGA
Source organism: Eucera pruinosa (assembly GCA_028830335.1). NCBI lineage: Eukaryota > Metazoa > Arthropoda > Insecta > Hymenoptera > Apidae > Eucera > Eucera pruinosa. Next base: position 17,443,646 of record JAMYCR010000006.1, read on the forward strand.
AATCGTATCGGGAGATTATAGATCCTAATTTTCAAAGCTTCAGTCTAAGAAGCGCATCGTAAAATTGAAGATTCGCATCTTTACTATTCTTAGAATCGTGTTTGGGTTTTTTTGGGGGATTAGTTCATTGATTCGCGATCCGATTTAGGCAAGTGTGAGAGCACCCTTATGTTACAAGTTCAACCGGCGGAGGACACTTGCCTCTCTCGGGTGCGAATGAACTTCTTCCAGGTCAGGCGAATACAATCGCTGATATTACTATCAAAAAGTTTGCCGTAGTTAACCCGTAGTAGCCAAAAAAGTTGACCATGTGCCTTTCCCCGCGGTAATTAGCCGGTCAAATGTTAAATCATTGGATACGTACATATTTACAATCGCCATGCGTAATCATAGAGTGAACGTAAAAAAACATACTCTTTCCCGTATCGGTAAATCATTTTCTAAATATGTATATGTAGATCCCGTATTAACGCCTAAAAATGATTACATAGCGCGTCGCGCTTCTTCCGCATTCGTGTATATCTTCTGAATATTTTATATCGTAGGGATAATTTAAGAATGCCTTGAGCACTTCGCAGATCGCGAACGATTTCATGGTCAAAAGAATAAGTGGTCGAATCTCCTTGGCCTACTGCCAGCTGCCTGACAAACGCGAACTCATTGTACATACATATTAGCATAAAGTAGCATGAACATTGAAAATACTTCCTTGATTCATACATAAAAGCTTCATATTGGGCCCATACGTAAACATGAACGAAATGGTAGCACGTTGAACGTGGTTTGAAACCTGCAAGAAGCTTGCGAAATCTGAACCCTGTCTGCGCGCATTAACCTACTTCGTACCGTAGTTAATCGGCCTATATCGTCGCGCTATTTCTTACGCGATCATTTGAAAGCTGCGACAGGTGACGTAGATCGCTAAATCAAAGAATTGATTCCGTTTAATGGGGAGATCCAAATAGCTCAATGACGCGCGTCCATAAAAAAAAAAATTCAGTTCAAGGTTCAGAGAAGAAGAAACTAAAATCTGTGAGATTCCTGCAATAATCTATCGCAATATTCTGATTAAACTCTAACGAAAATGAAGACTCTTTAAGCCTTTCGCAATTTAATATAACGACTCGGGTAAGCTGTTGAATGCGGCACTATAGATCTCGCATCTTAAGTTGAATTAAGACACATTTAAACATTAAAAAATATACTACACTTTGAATGCAAAGGTTGCATTTGCATTTTTTCAAACATCTAAATTTCCTATAAATGCACAAAAATCTGCCGTATATTTATTATACATTGCGTGCATATATTATTTACATTTTACGAAAGTATGTTGTTATTTATGTGATTCTCCAAAGTCGCGATGACTTCAAAAATCGGAAAAACCCGCGTACTTCGAGGGACAACTGTATTAGGATCTAGCGATTGTTAAGATTTCTTAACGATTAACGGTCGTTTGCGTTTTTTTGTACAAAGAGTAAGGGAAAATCGGCGAAATCGAATTTCTGAGCAGTTTTGCCTCTCATACAGTGTAAGGGGGTACTTATACACGCTCGTATGAACCGGTTGAGGCGTGGTTGAAAAGTGCCGGCATAGGATCATATATATCGCCTCACGTTGCGTTGTAGTCACGCCATACCACGCCTCGTAAGCTCTGTAAAAACTTTAAGACGTCTAGACGTGTGGGCTGACTGGATAATCTCGACTTCGTGCACCTCGGCCGAGTAGTACACGTTGCACCGCATTCATATTGTTCTCCAAAACTACGCGCTCTTTGCGCGCGTAGTTAGAAGATTATCAATGGATAACGTTATTAGGACGTATCGATCGCCCGACTAGATCATTTCTCTAAGATACAAATCGTGACTGCAGTACAATATTATTTAGCAGAGCACTTGAAACGTCGTTAGTAATTAAACATGTATCGTCATGAGTTCATTATTTATCAGTTGAAAATGACTTGTACGGATAAGACATAACGATAACATAACTCAATTACGCCATTGATAAATAATCCGACCTTTACCAGGGCAAAAGCGTAATTACAAATAATCGTGCGAATATGGGTAAACAAAACACATAAATCATAAACATTTATAAAGATTTCTAAAAACAAACTTCGTTATAAATGTTATAAATAATATGCATGTGTTTATACATATATACCCGGTGTATATGCAAGTGAAAAACATATTTATCGTTACTTATAACAGAAAAACGATGATGAGTTATTATCAGAGGAGTCAACAAAATTTATCCAATTTTTCGAGCGAAAAAGAAAAAGAATACTAACGATCATCAAGTATCGTAGGCCGCGCCGGTGGCGGTGACCTTCACGCTACTCTGCTTTGTTAAACAATTCATTATGAAGCGGGCAGCTACTACAGTTCGTGTTTCTTTCGTTTCAGATTGCAACGTGCAGAACAGAGTCGTACATAGAAACACACACATAATACACACTCGTACAGAATAACCGTGCAAGAGATATAGCCGTGGGTTTACCGAATGCAGCGAAGATTTAAGGACCAGGATATATGATGGGTGTTCGTTCCAAAGCTTCCCCAAGTTCTCTGCCAATTTGGAGATCGCCATGCGTCTTCTTCTCGATCGTCGCCTTCCTCCTCCTCCTCCTCCTCTTTCCTGGAACTTGGTTGCCACCAGCCGAGGATATCCGTCAAGATAAGTTTCCATCTTCGAATTGACCAAATCTCGCTGGTCTCGTCCGTTCCTCTTTTTATTTTCTCAACTTTATTTCCCTCTATATACTCCCCTCTTTCTCTATTTATCTCTATCTTATTCTTTCTCTGTATACAATTCTTTTTTGCTTCTTTTAATTCCCTTCGAACGTTACACGAACTTAAAGGGATCTTTTCTTAACGGGGTACCTTCTCTTGGGTGGGATGGATTTTGGGGGTTTTAAAATAAGTAACGCAAGATAGAAAAAGACCGTAGCTCGAATTGACAAATTTACGATCGATTTTAATGAATTGGTGACGATAATATATGCGCGCGAGAGGTTTCGAACGGAACGCGGATCGCAGTTGAGAGCGCAACTTTTAAACGGTCGACGAAAATGTTAATGGTAGTAGCATACCACTTTTCTAGAGTGTTTCTCCGTGTCGTGAGACCATGCTGTTATTCTGTGTGAAAGTTTAAATGTCGCGTGACACGTTCCGATCGTAACCACTCGAGATGCAAAGGTAACTGCGGAGAGGAATAGTAATTTCTGCGAGCGTAACTCCGCTTTACCTAGGTCGTTATCATGATGTAGCGTACAAAAAAAAAGCGTAACTATGAGAAAGAGAAAAGGAACCCTTCACCGTGTTTCCGTTTCGGAAAGTAATTTTTATCGTTTAATTATCTGACCGGTGCTAACTACTGTCTCTTTATCTATATTTCTTTCTATTCATACGATCCACAATGATAACTGTATAAAGAGGCCAAAGTTATGCAACCTTGTTCGTATTAATCCCGTATTGTTTGTTATCGTTCGATAAATTGGTATCAGTTACCATGTCTATAGAATGCTCTCTTCGTATGTCGCGCCTTCTGCGTGACGAATTATCCTACGATTAGCACGTTGATACTCGTGTACAATCTTTCCTTGTAAAATACTTTTAATCCCCTATACATTTCTCGTAGCATCACTGTACATATATGTATATATATATAGTCACATTCTGTTGCATGTTCCACGAACAACAATAATACCAACAAGTAATCTTTATCTTTTAGTCGCGAATTCAAGGGTAAACAGGGAATTTAAAGTCTTAATCTTGACAATTTTACGATGTATATTACAAAAGCACGAGTTAGTTATCATTATTGGAGACGGACAATATAGCAGCACGCGTATACAACTATGAAATCTACTGAAAGAAAGAAAGGAAAGAATTCGTTGGAAAGTAAAGTATACGAAAATAGAGATACAGTCGGTCGCATAAGTGTTCGCCTGCTTAACACATTTGGCATACTATATTATGGGCTGTAACATAAATTCGTTCGGTTTTCCTAGGACGGTTTTTAAGTCCCAGACATTCTACAAAAGAGATACGCTTCACTTACCAAAAAAACGGGAAAACGATTATCGATTAATGTAGCACATGCATAATTGGTTCAATTTACTTCTGAATTTATAAGTTAACGATCTTAAAACACTAATAAAACCGAACGAATATATGTTACTACCCGTTAAGATAAATGAAAGAAAAAATGGGCCTATATAAATGAAACATACGGAAGTTAATGTTCTTTGAGATTCAATAATTCAATCGCAAGGCGATAAATTTGTATAGTTACATTATAGTATTCTTTATTGATTAGAAATTTTATATATTTGAGCCAATTAATTAATACTTATTTATTATTACACCAAGTGCGACAGGTGGGCCGAACACCTTTGCATCCGACTGTACATTCTATTTCTATTAAGTTCTCTCTGTTCCGTATTTTGGACTCGAGAAACTTTCTTACATTTTTACGCCTTTGACCCAAAACGAATACTTTTCACATACGGATAACACACATGACGTTTACATCCGACGGCAACGAAATTCTCGAAACACTCTCTCTTCTTTTCGTTTTTCTTCTCTTCTACTGTTTTCTCCGCGAGTTCCAAGTACAAATCACAACGAACTATATTATTATTACTGCTAAGTATACGAATACTACGATCGCATGAGAAGACATACATGCATGCCAGTGTAACACGCACCGCGTACGACTGGTTCGTACGTAAAAAAAAAAGCAGCGTATGTGCATCCACCTTTGGCTTGTACGCCCTAAGCATACGTGCAGAGAGACAAGTACTCAGGAAACAAGATTTTCTTTGCAGGGACGGCTCGATGACGGTTACACACCTTTGCGGGAAGGACGATGATGAAATCATAAGGAGGGAAGGGCGTCGAGTTGTAGAGTAACATGAGCGAGATTAGGGATCCTTCTAAGAGACAGAGGACTACGCTGGCTACCTGACCGCTTTAAAAAAGACGCAGTTGTAGTCCAGTTTGCAATGGTCATCCCTTAGTTGATTTTTGCCGAGTATCAACATCACAACCTTCTCCCCTCTGCAGAACCGGAGAAACCCCTTCATTCTCGATAACATCATCCCCGTGTGCAACACAGTTGGAGTTGGACTATTTAATGGACATTAGATTGTGGTTCTTTGAACAGATATTCTTCTCCTGTTTTTTTTTTTAACGTCGTTGTAATCCTTTTCGTCATTCTGTACATCTCGAGTCATGTGACTCTTTGAGGTCTCGTCCGAGGTTTTTCCTTTCGACTTTTTAATACGTGTCGTTGTTTATATTTATGCCGTTCTCTGTTACAAGGTTTCTTTTTTATTCGTTAACTCTTCTCGAAGCTTTAACTTGTGTGTTTAATGGTAAGCGCGTGGTACGAAACGATTCCTGGAGAGTCGGTGACTCTGTTGAGAATTTTTGCAGAGATACGATAGACCGTTGAAACGCAAAGTTATAATCTTAGGAGGACAACCGAAGGCGATATATAGGATCTTCTATGTTTGAGATGAAAGGAAAGAGAAAGGTTGAGGATATGGTGTCATTTTGAAGTACATATGTTTGCAGATCTATCTGCGCCCGAAGTGTTCACCGACCTAATTCTATTTGTACTTAACTCCTAACTGAATCCGATCGATCACGAATTCGTCCTGTTTTGAGATTGACTCTAGATTGTGACACATTTTTTTTTTCTTTTTTTGTTATTTTTGTAAGCACGTGTCTTCGTTAAGTAGGCTGCCAGAAAGTGAAAATTCAATTGCAAAGAACGCTTTTCTATTTTACGATAAGGGGCAAATCTCACTACTGCTCGATACTACTTTATACTGCTCGACAACAAGTGTATGTTTTTGTACATATAAATGAGATTATTTTTTATTATAATCTAGCTAATTCCAAGGAGACAAAAGGACAAGACTATAAAATCTACTTATGTATATATTAACATTTCTCGCTACACACCCCTCATCGTGAATTATCTCCCCGGGAAACCCCAATTCTTTTGTTTGTTTTTTTTTTATCGTACTGTATCTTGTACTTGATTCATTCCAGATATTGTACTCACGATCGATTACCGATTAATAAATTGAGTCACGGAAGAATATTTCGAACGACTGAATATATAGAAGAATCGCGAAGGAAGCGAATTTTGTTTTTCGAGAAGGATATATATATATATATATTATGATTATTAATTTTATATATATATATACATAAATAGTTCTATTATCAAGTTTCACGCAGATATATCAAATGGGATTAACCGTTGAAGCTAGGCGGAAAAGTTCACCGATACTTCGTATAAAGTGCAATTAGAGCTTTCCTCTTTCTCTGTACATACATTGAACTATCGCGATATTATATATGTACATTAATAGCAAAGAGATAAAGCGCGAGTTCGACGAACCGGAGATGCTGTGGCCGGTTTAATTCGCGTTTCATCCGACAGAGCTCTCGGAAGAGTGTCGCGAAGGATATTTCTGTCGCATTGCAACTAGTTTTACGTGTGATTGCGTTCGCGTTTCACGAGAACTAAAGTTTCTTTTATTGGGGCACAAGAAAGTATCTTAAGCGCATTAAACTGTAAATTAATGTAAACAGAAAAGATTCTATCTATTAAAGTGTGTACCCGATTCTTCGGTGCCCCTGTAAAGGAATTGAAGAAAAATAGTGCTGTTCAAATTACTAGTGTTAGTATACTTCCTACTGCAACTTCTAACTATAAGAAAGACCTAAAATATACTTATTAATATTGCGTGAATATTAATATTGCGTATTCCATTAAGCGAACAGCACTGTTTATAAGGCATCTATGCGGTAGCTTCCGCGCTATCGTGAAGACAAGTACATATATATACATATACAATGCCACAGTTATCCTAGCGACGTTAGGGTGTAATTGATCCATAACGTTTAAGTATCGCGACACGTTTGCGCGTTTTTCGTCGAGCAAGACTGGCTCGAACTCGTTTTACCTACCGCCTCCAAGATTGATTATGTATACATTATAAAATGCAGGATCGTTAAGGGACGCATGCATGCAGAACGTGTACGCCGTAATATAGCCAGAAACAGAGACATGTACAATTTCCTCTTGAGAGCCGTAAGACTGATAACTTAACGCGGGTACACAAAGATACGTGTATATATAGTAATCGTTGTAAGATGCGCAATTGGGTTTCGATAACACTTACGCACTATTTATAACTCTGGCACGCGTTTTCATCAATTTTCCCGTGAATAAATAAATGAACCAGTTAGAGACGAATAGCTTGATGAAAGTTTTATCGAAACTCTCCGTTCTGTCGCGGCAGGTCCAGCGTTGAGTTCACTCGCGAAAGTTCGTTTAGGCTTTGCAAGATCGTACAAAGTTCCCCCCTTTTCCCATAGGAAACTCATTCGACGCGATACGATGTGTAATATGTAATATGATCATTGTCAAACGTTGTTACTTCGCGTTGTGTTCTTCCTTCTTTTTTCTTTTTTAAATAGAATGTATACCTTATTTGTTTTAATATTTTAACATACTTAACTCGACATTAACTTAAGTTTTTATCCGCGTATTATTGTTATATACCGTCGAATATCGATTGACGTTAATTTTATAAATAACTGATAAACCACGACTGCGAATTTATTTTGTATAGAGGAGTCAACCCATATTCTTCACTGGATAGCCTAAGATGCTTTATATATATACATATGTATATCGGGTACCGAATTGTAAATATAATTATTTCGTGTTATATATACATATAAATATTTAAAAATAAAATATTTTTAAGTGGGAATCGTATCTTGTATATCGCAGAAATTATTATTATTATTATTATTTTTATGTATGTGTGGTTGTTTAAGTTAAATGTGAAAATTCTGTGTTGTCCTAGGGCGGAAGGTACTAATGAGTCAAGTAGGCTTCAGAAATGATGTCATTCAATGATTCATACTTGATGAAAATATACGTAAAAAATTCACTGTTGCTCCTATTGTCACTTTCCTCATACCGACTGATTTTACAATACAGAGTAAATATAGTACAACCTCGTTTAGACGATCTAAGCGATACTGAGCCTCAGTTATGAGAACTCAGCTGAGTCTCTATTATCGGAATTACAATCGAACGTAACTTCAATTATACGAACGCGTATCTTTTATAAGCCCTTGGATACCTTTTGCACGTAATTTATTCGAGAGTATTTATAAATATACAATCTACATATTCCATTGGAAAACAAAAGGAATTCAATTCTTATTAATAATAAAAATCAATGAAGAAGTTATTGTATAATAAGAAGAATGATAAAGCATGAGAAGACGAATGATAAATTAAAACTAGAAGGTAAGTAACAGGAAAAAATGTAGACGCACAGTTTATTATCAAACAACCAAAATTTCACATTTTCATTGTAATATTTTTAATATTCTACGCACGCACATTACAGCGAATTTCGTTTTGTTTAATATATTTCTTTTTCATATCGTTCAACTTTTGAACTTTCTTCTATCCGCCACTGTATTTCTCCAAAATTAGAATAAGTTAAATCGGAATATGTAAAAAAAAAATTTACCTATTTAGACACCGTGACAAGTTTAATTAATGTTAATTAAAATTATTCAAAGACAAACCTGTCTTACACCTTTGCATTCAATGTCACGAGAACGTTGACTTTTACTGATTCGTCATCGGTGCTTCACCGATCCTCCGGTTTCCATATATTATAATGTTTTATCTTCGTTTCTTTCCGAGTATTTATTACAATGTACAACTCATTTCTTATCCTTATTGCGAGAGTTTTCCATAAGGAATTATACACTTTTTCCTTACACTAGCATTTGTCAGATTGTGCAACTTGAATCACGTTTGTATAGTGATAATTTGTGCATACTTATGTGTATTCCATTATAAACCAGATAAATGAATTTTAGATCCAATGGGGGAAAAGTATTAAAGATTAAAACTTGTTAAAAGATACATGATTATGCGATTGCATAAGAATTTATCGTCTACCGTGAATAAATGAGGAAAATTTTCACCTAAACTTTAAATATCAATTTTGCGGATTTTTATGCAAATTCATATTTTTCGATTAAAAAAATAGGATCGTAATAAATATTTGTTCTGCTCTTTAAATATTATAATACTTTATTGAGGGTGTTTAGTACAATTTTGCATACTCTGTGCATTATATTATGCATTTCTTTGCATATGTAAGTTTTCCATAAACGCATAAATATCCTCAGTCTGGTGAAAAGTAATCGCAATCACTTTCATTTGGTTGACTAATAAGCAACGGTATTTTCACCCGAGGGTATATGCATTTAATAATATCATAAAGGTAATATACTAGACAGTTGCTGGCTTATTAAACACTAATGAAGCGCTTAAGTGGTAATTAATGAAGTTATGAGTTTTCTAGTATCAATAATACTTTAATTTTTAACGCATGCAAAATGGTTGCAAACGATACATTTTTCGATGTAATAATAACCAAATACAAAGCGTAATAAAATTGTGTAATAGAAAAACCAATAACGTACGATGATTTTCTTGCGAAAGTATAGGATGAATACCAAATAAAGAAAGTATTTCAAAGCAATTAATATGATCATTAAGTACTTTGAAAGCAAATAATAGGTCACCCATCATACGTCTCCTAACAATAACAGAAGAATAAAACATCACAAAAATATACACAAGATATTAACAAATATGGTCATGATCTATAAGAAAGCAAAAGCGATTTACATTCATTATAATTCTATTGACATAGTTGCAATAGAGTTTATTATTGTAATAATTGTAACTATCGAACACAAATGTAGAGTTTGTCGTTAAGTCTATCCGTTCCAAATAGCAATCGGTTTGTCAACATTTTTAAGAATCCTGATACTTTCGAGAATTTGTCCCGATTCATCGTGATCATCGAGTCCTCGCACGCCTTTAGTAACAGTACAATTTCCGATAAGCAACGTCATACAATCTTGCATACTCGGGGAATTCCCTTACGGTAATACTTTCAATGTAGAATATAAAAAAAAGGTCTGCATCCATAATTCAGGATCCACGCGTTATTCATGTGCAACGCGCCTTCCATCATTCATCCTATTACTGCCTTTTGTAAACATTTCTATCACAACTCCAGATGTATTTTTAAAACCGGCGACCGATCTGACGACAAAGAGAGAAAGAAGAAGTTTGATTGCCTTGCTCAACCTGTTCGCCGACTGTCCTGCTCGATTCTGTAAAAGATGCGAACTCGTCCTCCTCGCTAACTGGTTCCACCTCCAACTATAATCGCGGCGAACGTGGAGGGGCATACAAAAGTGACGTACGAAAGAAGACACGAAGTAATCGAGCGGAAGCAAGCTGTCGGAAGTTACGAGGTGAAGAACAAGTTAATCGAACGATAATGACTGTTCGATCATCATTAGCGAGGATATCGATAATATTGCTCTGGTTTCTTCTCAGTGGTCCAACGTTCTCCGACGCACAGTACCAAGGTAAGGTGACTTTGCATCCAGTTAACAAACGAAAGTAAATTAGATTCTTTGCAAAGAAAAATGTATTATTTAATATCTTGAAACTTTACATATCAATTATTATTATTTTTTACCGTAATCGAAAGTTCGAGCGACGAGTAATGAAAATTAATTCTTTTATCCGCGCAATTTTTTTTATTAATCACACTTCCAGTCGCGTCACAATTATTGCAATTTGTCGAGCGTGAAGAGTCGCGATTCAAGAAAACTAAACGGTGATAAATTTGCACACTTCGTTGTGTATTTGTAGTTAAAAATGTTGAATATTAATTGCGACCCTCGCGTAACTTCCTGTCATAAGATCACGAATATACACGTGTACGTAGAAACGCTACGTATATTTGAAAAATAAAAAAAAAAAGAACATTTGTAGGAATACAGGAACAAAAATTCATATTTCGTATTTCCGGTATATTCGTCACCAACGGAAGTCTTTATCAATTTATTTAATGATCATTATCATTTCCAGGCGATACGTGCATAGTGGATAATTCACCTGGTATTTGCGCGTCCCTCGAAAAATGTACTTCGGTGTACGAAGAGTTGTTGCAAGGGAAACCTCCGCGTAGCGTGTGCGGATATGATAATTTCGAGCCTATAGTGTGCTGTCCAAAAAAAGTAGAAAGACATACAACTACTACCACAACCACAACCACAACTACTACTACGGTAGCTCCTACAACTGCAAGACCACCTATTACTGGACCGGGGGCCAAAGCAAGAGCAAGTAAGTGTTCTTACATTATCCTTTCTTTGATGCGGAGGTGGTCAAAATATGAGCTACCACTTTTATTTTAGCGTTTGTTGCCAAACCTGTTGAACAAACTTAAACTTTTACATATTTATGTGTATAACACAGCAATAGATAAAGAATCCGAACAAATGTAATATTAGTTACGAATTACAATTATCTTATATTACTTTCTATTTAAACTAAACCATGGTTTAAACTAAAGATGCAGTTCTACATATTTCGCTTCTTTTCTTATTATTATCCGAACTATCCGAATATTTCTATCCGACTATCCGAATCATCCGGACATTTTTAACTATCCAACTATTTAACTAACTATTAACTATTTTTAACTGTCCAACTGTAATATTTAGACCCTAGTCCATATTTGGACCAACTCATCTACGTTTTAAGTATTCCTCCTCGAAATGAATTTATCATACTAATTGTTTTAGAATGCGACGAGTACGCGAGCTCCGTGTACGTGACGAAACTTCCGCCAATTCTATCGGTCCAAAAGGTGCCCGTAAATGTATCCTTGTGTACGACGAAAACTCGTAAACTTATCGTTGGTGGCAAAAAGGCAGAACCGAAAGAATTTCCGCATATGGCTGCAGTCGGATATAACTCGAATGGGGGCGTTTCCTGGTTATGCGGTGGCACGCTGATTTCAGAGAGATACGTTGTAACAGCTGCGCATTGTACCTTTAATCTGAACTGGTAAATATTTTCATAACAATGTTATCGTCGACGGTACGATCAGTTTTGTTAACAAAATATCAATCATCAAAGATATCGATATTAACGATATTATCAAGATGAGTATCGCTACTGGATAAACTCGTTTGCATTACGGCTGGGATTAATTGATTTATCCTTTATCACGACGATAATGGAATTGGAACAAATATGACGGAATAAATACAACAGTTTTAGTAGGAATAGTTACTTCTACTTTGTACGATATTGTTTAAAAGGATCTGTAGACAATGATGCATTGCAAGCATCGCATTGAAAAACTGTTGAAATTATTAACGCGGATTATTCACAGACCAGACATTATTCCGCTTCGTGATGCAATTGATTTAAACATGATACCGATTGTATTAATATTGATATCATCGCACGAGTGTAATGGAATACTTCTAAAATAACAATATTCGATTGTAATGCAGGGGTAGTGCCGAATGGGTACGATTAGGCGACTTGAACATCGAAAGATCGGACGACAATGCGAGACCAGTGGATCTTCGAGTGATCGAGCGGATAAGGCATCCCATGTACAGGCAGCCACCCGACTTTCCCTGGTATCACGACATCGCGCTTCTTAAGATGGAAAATGACGTGACATTTAACGCGTGGATAAGACCGAGTTGCTTAGCGTATTCTTTACCGGACGTTGGCTCTGATGGCAAGGCGACTGCAACCGGATGGGGGCAGGTTGACTGGGGTAAGCTTAAGAACTAAGAAACTTAACGAAAAAACTTAATAGCAATAAAACTAATAGGACTAAAACTTGTAAGGAAATAAATAATCTATTACGATTAACTACGTACGATTTACTTACGATTAAATTTGAGCGCTATGCGGCCAATTTTAAATACAATACGTAGAGTTCACAAATTCGAGTCTTTCAGTGCACGAAATAATTAGCGTGAAATGTTTGCCAGATATGAATGCAGAAGCATCGTGGTGATTAGTATTCATATTAAATATCACGTCTTCACGTGATCCGTGAAACTAAATGTAGAAACGTAATCTCGTAAAATTGCTTAGCGCTCAAAGGGTTAAACAATGTTTCTATTTTGTCTCATAATCACAGATGTGAAAATATTGTTACGTTAACACAGACGTGCGGTCTGAAAAATCGCTGTATTAATTAACTAACATCGTATAAAGATTATTCTTGCCGCGTTTCTAATTTTCTCGCCATTAAAGTATTGTAATTATATTCTTATAAGGTTACTTTAAGTCGGAGCTATTTTTATATATCGATAAATTTCAAGCACATATTATTACGGGATTGTTAATTTTGTATCTCCCGAATTTCTCATAGACCACGCGTCTGCGATTACGAGGTAATCTAAATTCTTCCAATCTAAATTTCCAGCTGACGAAAGATCGAACGATCTATTAAAGGTGACAATTAGCTTGGTACAGCAAGACGCTTGTAACAAGTCATTCACCAACGGTCAAAAAGACCGAAGACTCCCATTGGGAATCGTGGGAGATTGGCAGGTTTGCGCTGGTGAACTTGGAAAGGACACTTGCCAGGTAACAACGCTATTATTTTGGACATAATATTTAGAAACATTAATGTATTTATTTTACGCGTAGGGTGACAGTGGCGGTCCTCTGGTCATCTTCAATCAAGATCACGATTGCATGTACAATTTAATCGGTGTAACGAGCTTTGGAAAGATTTGCGGTAGCATTATTCCTGGTATATATACTCGCGTTTACAATTACATTTCATGGATAGAGAGTGTAGTTTGGCCAGACCTGTGATTTATATGTATAATAAATATACCTGTACATTGTTTTTATGTATTTTATTTTATTTTTTGTTTTTTAATTGATCGCATTCACGTCTGAGAAGAAGACGGATTCCTTTTTTCCATCGTGCACGCTACGAAGACGTAGTGACAAGCGCGCGCCGCCATTGCAACGATCACTTCCGGTTGCGTGACAATAACGATTAACCCTTCTTAGGATTATGGGGGCCACAGAGGTTCAAATTCAACACATTTTAATGGATGTTGATGTAATCATATGAGACTTATTAACGTGGTGATATAATTAAAGAAATAAATAAATTATGAACAGAACTCAGAAGTCCAAAGAAGGATTAATGGTGATACCATTGCAGTTAAATATATCGGTAATTATAAAAGTGATATGAGTAAAAGAAAATGACAAAATTCAGCTGTTCAGGTATCTTGCGTTACCTTGATTTATGTCTGAAAAATATAAATGCTTTTCCCTTTCAATTTACACCACTTCCATAATCACTGACACAAATATATTTTATTGAAACAGCTTATGATTTGTTACCTAATTATTTTTACGTCTATTGTAAATTTCGGCACTCTACGGTTTATTATAACAATAAATCATTCGATACTTCGTACAATTTTCGCAAAACAAAACAGCATTTCCGTCTCTGAAATATTACTTATCGCAGCTATATTAGAATGATCGTACCGCGCTTTGAAAGTATAAATAGACGCGCGAATACAGCACACGATAATTACAACGCATTGCGATTTTCTACGTATTTTCCGCGATTATACAAATATTAAAAAAAAATCCACAAGGAAAATGAATGTGTTATACGCGTGATACAATGATTCAACATGGAACATCAACCAATCAGCCCATCACAGATCATCCCGTAGCCAATCAGCTATTCTAAAGAATGAGAAAAGAATAAAAAGAACCGTTGCAATATTTACCGAATGATTAATGAATACTTTACCGGCTTTCCTGAATCCTAAACGTTTCTATCGCAAACCAGAAATATTTGCGAAATCCCCGACGCCTCATATACGCAAAACGGACGAAAGATATAGTTGCCCTGCTGTACCTGTTTGCAAACGTTCAAGTACCGTTCCGCAAAAAATGCATAGACCTTGATGCTGTTCTCGCAACTGGTTGCGAGCAAAGCATCCTTGGGTATATAAGAGTGTGGTGCACCAATAAAAGCACGTGTTGATAATCGCGCGGAAGCAAGTGCAGCGATCGAAGGTTGGAGAATCCGGGACGAATTACATCAAACGCGAAGATGTTATCTCGATCATTGTTGACAGCTGTACCATCAATATTAATCTTGCTTTTCTTCGCCAATTATATTGAAGCTCAATACCAAGGTAAGGAGATCTCTGTGCAATCGATAAAAATATAACAAATAAAGAAGCTTCGAGTAACAAATGTTTCCAGTAACGTCTTCTATAAGATAGTTATTACCTTTATTAATTTCAAGAGATCGTCCTGAATGAAACTACAGTCAATTCTCGTATAACGTGACAAAGACATTGCGATTATTGTTTGCATACTACGCATCATTCTTCGTATAGCGCGCTATAGAATAAAATGCGGGAGCCTCTCGTATTCAAAAATTAAATTTCCATCAGTTGAGCACAACATTGTTATCTTCATTGCTACTCATTTTTTTCGTTTCGCGATTCGTTCATTTTTTACACGACCACTCGTAACATAAAAATACGAGCATCGGTGCTGAAAGAACGTTGAAAGAATCAGTAAAAAATTATCCCTATCAGTGAAACGTGGAAAACAAAAGTTGACATGGTAATAGTCATTCTAAACGTGTCACTTCATATTAGTCTTGTTACACGAGGAATTTTGTATAACATATTAACCGCGTTATACAACGGTAGTCTACTATAAAAAAAATAGTTGTATTATTATGTATACTTACGTATAAATAATTCAACATTAATTTTAATAAAATTAGATACTTACTTGATCTTATATATATAATTGCTGCTATTTGCTACATTTCCGGGACGAACTATAAATTTCTATTAGGGAGAAAGCTTATTCTTTTTCTAAAATAAATTCATGAACTCAAACAAGTAATGGGATTACTTATTGGTATATCTAACAATTATACCTACTGTTTTCAGGCGACGCGTGTACCGTGAATGGTTCACCAGGCATTTGCACGCGTCTGAAGCAATGCCCTCGGATTTACAACAGTTTAATGAACGGGCAATTTCCGCAGGCCGTATGCGGATACTTGAGTTTCGAACCTATCGTGTGTTGTCCAAGAACAACAGCTACCACCGTTCCACCACCTCCTCCAATTTATAAAGCCCCGGGTGTCAAAGCAGCGGAAAGTAAGTACTTTGCGCCATAAAAAAGTTACATTACATGTCACTTCTTCGTCGCCATAAATTTTACATGCAAAACTTTGAAGCTTCGTTTAACCCTTTGGACACTTTTTGCCGCTTATAGGCGTTTACTTTGAATTGCTCGCTGCAAACAGTTGGCACCTATAGGCGGTCATTTTACATTGCTGGAAACTAATGATTAGCTGTGCGCCAATGCACGCTCAGCTAATCTTATCAGAATTATTGCAAAGCTTCTTGCTTCTGTCAGATGTGTTAACTTTTTAAAAAATGCATATCGACGGGAAAGAAATCGTCGTTCATAGCGTCGCGTTGGTCTGCCGTAGCCAAACGGTTAATTATATTTATCCGTATTAATTATATTTCAGTGTGTCGGTATTATTACGACCATATTCCGAAATTTATCGTCGGTGGTACAAAGGCAATAGCGATGGAATTTACGTTCATGGCCGCGGTTGGATTCGATTCCGGAGATGCTGGCATTGCCTGGCTCTGCGGTGGTAGTCTAATTTCGGAAAGGTTTGTCGTAACCGCGGCACACTGTACTTACAATAACAATTGGTAACTATTTTACGCTCTTGTCGTTGTTAAAATCAATATCGATAATATTATCGGTTGCGCGGCTCGATGCCAACATCCCTGATCTTATTATTATCAATCGTCACGGGAATATACATAGTAAATTAAATATAAGTTATATAAAATAAAAGGAGTGTAGTGAAATAATATAGCGAACCGAACAGCTATTCGATTATTATTTTTCGCAGGGGTAGCGCAAATTGGGTACGATTGGGCGCTAAAAATCTGGAAGAAACGGACCAGGTTGTAGTAACTTTGCGAATTATCGAAAGAATAAGACATCCTTGGTACAGGCGACCAGCCGAGTATCACGACATCGCGCTTCTCAAATTAGAAAGAAATGTAACATTTGGTCCATTCATAAAACCTTGCTGTTTGGCTAACTCTTTACCGGACGTCGGTACCACTGGCCAAGCGACCGCAATGGGATGGGGGCAAGTCGATTGGGGTAAGTTTCAGCAATTAATACCCCTTATTCATTAACCCCTTGCCGTGCAATATTTTTTTTACTATCGATGGAAGCCACGTAAGTTATTCGTTAGCTTTATGCTGCATCGTATGGAAAATATTTAAATATTATATACACGTAATTTTTAATTAGCGATTCTCAGTTTTACGAAGTGAAATTAAAAATCGAGTGAATATTCAACTTTGTTTGCAAGCAGCGTCTCTTTTCATTGACACCAACATCGTTATTAGTACCACGAGTGTGACTCGTTATTGTACGACAAGGGCTTAATAATAGTTTATTTTTCATTTAGGCGGGGAATCTTCGAGTGACTTGTTAAAAGTTACTTTAAACTTGATACCTCAACCGACGTGCAATAGTACTTTTACTAGAGGTGTAAGGGACAGTAAGCTGGAGTTTGGAATCGTGGGGGATTGGCAGATTTGTGCCGGTGGACTTGGAAAGGACACTTGCCAGGTAATAATCAAAGCAATAATAAATAATCATTAAATTAAATACGAAATAATCGGAATAAAATTACTAAATTGCACGGTCCCTTCTTAAACCTTTCACAGTGTAATAGGAGAGAGAATAATTATTAAACTATGTTACACTTGATTAGTTGAGATTATCTATTTTACTATCTGACAGATGAAGTGCGAAAGATATTGCAATAAAGTACGCTGAAATTATTTTATAGTGTTTTTTTTCTTTTCTTCATTTGATTACATTGTGAAAGGGTTAAATATTTAGCGGCATAAAAATTGTGTTTATTTTATTCGCAGGGTGACAGTGGTGGGCCTTTAGTTATTTTAAACGACACTATCTACTTGTACAATTTAATCGGTGTAACAAGTCTAGGAAAAGTTTGCGGTAGCATTACTCCTGGAATATACACTCGCGTTTACAATTACGTCTCGTGGATAGAGAATATAGTTTGGCCAAATTAATAACACGAATGGGTCATTCCACGTCAAATCGATCATATCTTCCCTCATTTTCCCTGTGCGAAATTTAGGGGGGGGGGGGAGTTAAGTCATCATTTTGCCAATAATGAAATTGTATAAAAATTGCAGGCCATTGAAGTTTTCAAATTTCACCGAGTTTCACGAAAAGTACCTTCATAAAACTATTATTATCTCCGAAACTATTAGTTTTAAAAATCTGAAAAAAATACCATCGTATTCTTTGAAGTATTCTCTACAAAATAAGCTTTCCTCTACTTTGATACGTCTATCTAGTAACGTATAATATAATAATTTGTATATCCATGTTGCACTCGTTGAGGGATAGTTGATTCTGTACCTCCTCTGTGTTGGAACATCTATAACGAAATTACTCGGCATTTAGTAGGCCGATTTCGATGCTCCTTGGCTTAAATTAAAGGGAAAAGTCCCGATAATATTATCATATAGTCTTTTGTAACTAGCCTTTGTACTTCATTTGTTATAAACAAATATATCGCGTCATGGTTGATTACTCAGAAAGTATCCGAAGAGAAATATTAATTTCTCAGCTGCTAGACATTGGATTTCAATGCCGCATGGCTTAAATTAAAGGAGAAGGTCCCAAGAATATTATCCCGTACTCTTTTGCATGTAGCCCTTGCAGTTCATTTGTTATAAATAAATATATGTCGCGTCATGGCAGATTACTCAAAAGGTACCCGAGGAAAAATATTCATTTCTCGGCTTCTAGACGTCCGATTTCAATGCCCCTTGGCTTAAATTAAAGGGGAAGGTCCCACGAATGTTACCTTCTTAGCAATTTGTTGATAAACATTGCGGTTAATTTGTTATAAACAAATATTTTCTATTTTGTGCAGCTACTCGAAAACTATATTTGAGAAGGCTTTAAACATATATGGAGAGTATTCCTTGGAGTTTTCCCTTTAATTTGAGTCGCAAATGATTCGAATCAGACGTCTAAAAGCCGAGAAATAAGCATTTTAAGCAACTTGGAAAAGGTTTGTCCGACGACGTTTGTCCGAAAAATGAACAATTCTTGTTAAAGAAAAAAATTAATTTCTCCGCTTCTAGGCGTCCGATTTGGACAAACCTGGACTCAAATTAAAGGAGAATGTCCAAGGAATAAGCTTGATATACCTATAAATCAATTTCGTGCACAGTTTTTAAGTTATTAATAAAAAAAGGAAACATTTGTTGATAACAAAGAAATCGCATTGTTTAGCGGCATAAAACGCGTCGAACATTGTAGCCGGAAGTCTCCCCTTTCATTTGAGTCGCGGTTGATCCAAATCAGACGTCTAGAAGCTGAGTAATTAGCATTTTAAGAAAACTGGAAAGGATTTGTCCGATTGTGTGTTTTCGGATAATCACCAAGCGGCAAAAGTATTGGCCAATTCGGTGACTTTTTCCGACGCGCCATCTAGCGGTAGAAAGGTGGAACTAAACCCATAATTTAATTACTAATTCTTGTTTAATTAAACAATTAATATCTCCGCTTGTAGGCATCGGATCGGGACAAGCGACGACTCAAATTAAAGGGGAGACTTCCGGCTACAAGATAGGCTAGGATTTATCCCGGTAACTCTCCCGGTTCAGAAGTTATAAGCGTTTATTTACTACAATTAAGAATAACATAATAAATGCAAATGCAATCATTTGTAAACCTACTGTAACTCATTCTGGAGCTTCTAGTCTTTCATTTAGACCAAGGTTGATTAGTATAGCATGTCTACAAGCGAAGATATATGCGTTTGAAAATCGTCTTCTATTTATGCTTATATCTCTGCTTCTAGACGTGCTATACTAATGACCCTTAGCCCAAATTAAAGAATAGAAGCTCTAGAATGAGATGCAGTAGGTTTACAACCGATTTCGTTTATAGTTATTATGTTATTCTTAATTGTAGTAAATAAACGCTTATAACTTCTGAACCGGGAGAGTTACCGGGATGATCCTTTGCTTATCTTGTAGCCGAAAGTCTCCCCTTTAATTTGAGTCATCGCTTGTCCCGATCCGATGCCTACAAGCGGAGATATTAATTGTTTAATTAAACAAGAATTAGTAATTAAATTATGGGTTTAGTTCCACCTTTCTACCGCTAGATGGCGCGTCGGAAAAAGTCACCGAATTGGCCAATACTTTTGCCGCTTGGTGATTATCCGAAAACACACAATCGGACAAATCCTTTCCAGTTTTCTTAAAATGCTAATTACTCAGCTTCTAGACGTCTGATTTGGATCAACCGCGACTCAAATGAAAGGGGAGACTTCCGGCTACAATGTTCGACGCGTTTTATGCCGCTAAACAATGCGATTTCTTTGTTATCAACAAATGTTTCCTTTTTTTATTAATAACTTAAAAACTGTGCACGAAATTGATTTATAGGTATACCAAGCTTATTCCTTGGACATTTTCCTTTAATTTGAGTCCAGGTTTATCCAAATCGGACACCTAGAAGCGGAGAAATTAATTTTTTTCTTTAACAAGAATTGTTCATTTTTCGGACAAACGTCGTCGGACAAACCTTTTCCAAGTTGCTTAAAATGCTTATTTCTCGGCTTTAAGACGTCTGATTCGAATCATCCGCCACTCAAATTAAAGGGAAAACTCCAAGGAATACTTTCCATATATGTTTAAAGCCTTCTCAAATATAGTTTTCGAGTAGCTGCAAAAAATAGAAAATATTTGTTTATAACAAATTAACCGCAATGTTTATCAACAAATTGCTAAGAAGGTAACATTCCTGGGACCTTCCCCTTTAATTTAAGCCAAGGGGCATTGAAATCGGACGTCTAGAAGCCGAGAAATGAATATTTTTCCTCGGGTACCTTTTGAGTAATCTGCCATGACGCGACATATATTTATTTATAACAAATTAACTGCAAGGGCTACATGCAAAAGAGTACGGGATAATATTCTTGGGACCTTCTCCTTTAATTTAAGCCATGGGGCATTGAAATCCAATGTCTAGGAGCTGAGAAATTAATATTTCTCTTCGGATACTTTCTGAGTAATCTACCATGACGCGATATATTTGTTTATAACAAATCAACTGCAAGGGTTACTAGCAAAAAGCTATAGGATAATATTCTTGGTACCTTTCCCTATAATTTAAGCCAAGGAGCATTGAAATCGGACGTCTAGGAGCTACGAAATTAATATTTTTCTTCGGATACTTTCTGAATAATCTACCATGACGGGGTATATTTGTTTATAATAAATGAACTTCATGGGTCAGTTGCAAAAGGCTATAGGATAATATTTCTGAAATCTTCCCCTTTAATTCAAGCCAAGGGGCATTGAAATCGGACGTCTAGGAGTCGAGAAATTAATATTTTTCTTCAGGTACTTTCTGAGTAATCTACCATGACGTGATATATACTTGTTTATAACAAAAGAAACTGCGAGGGCTACTTGCAAAAGGCCCTTGGATAATATTTCTGGGACATTCCCCTTCAATTTAAGCCAAAGGGTATTGAAATCGGACCTCTAGGAGCTGAGAAATGAATATGTAGTTTCAGATACTGTTTGAGTAATCTACCATTGCGCGATATATTTGTTTATAACAAATGAGCTGCAAGGGCTAATTGCAAAAGGCTATAGAATAATAGTTTTGGATCCTTCCACTTTAATTTGAGCTAAGGGGCATTGGAATCTGACGTATAGGACCCAAGAATATTAAACCCGATCATTACATTTGATAAAGTTAACTCTCCATCCGTGTATTTAACTTTATCGGATTTTATCTCATTAACATATCATTATATGACTCCCATTTTGTCCCTTTCCGGTTATATTAATACAAGTCATTGCTACAGTATAAGAATTAATTCCTGATTTGCAGGTTGAAATGAAACGTTTCACTTAATTATACGTTTGTTCGTATCGTAAGAATAAACTAAATTCGGGTTATAGAAGATTAAATGATAGTAGTCCAATACATACGAAGATATACTTCAATACACGTTATTACAGATCTGTCTGTTATAGATCATGTATATTGAAAACGATTAATTATCGTGGTATTCATTTGTAGTTTCTATTGTTTTATTTTAGTTGAGACTTTAAACTAATAATGTCACGCGTAAGAATGGATAGTTTATCTTATGCTTCGTCGATGATTAGAAATTTCGACGCGAAATGCATATATACACTCTGAAATTTTCGCACGGTATTCGGAGGATCGATCTTCCGACGCGCACGCGCCAACCGGCAGACTTTAGTCTTCGTTACGCGTTTCACGCGTACGGTCAGATACTAGAGGAGCGTCTATTTTCGTTTATCCAGACTCTCGAAGCAATCGCTGCTTAGGTAAGAATTATTGTTTCACAGATTCGTGACACGTTGCAGCTGTGCACAAAAACAAACGAAAGATCCAACAACACACAATGTGAACGTAAAACCACAAGGATTAAAAGCGAATCCTCCTTTGTAACTTACAACCTGAACGTAAATGACACCAGTAGCAAGTCTCTCCCAAGGGAAAGAATTCGTCAATTAAATAATTCATCGTCTCACATCCACTTATACTGACACAAAACACGCCAAAAATCATTCAGAACATGTTAATTTCCTTCTGTACCATAAAATGGACATTATTCACTTAGGTACGTGACGTTCATACGTTTCGACTCGTAATTATTAGGCTGCTCGGAGAGTTCGCAGCGATACTCGAGAAACATTCAAAGGCAATATGCGTGTAGTAATCATTTTATTGAACAATGTTGCACGTTGTATTGTTTCTGACGATGTTTTACTATATATCAGGTAGCGTCGTAATCTCTTCTTCCATAAAGTTGTCAGCTTTCTCAGAAATGAATGTTTCCAAGTCATTTTTCTATTCCGTTCGTGGCTGTTAACAAATTCGCGTGGAAGCTAGAATAAATAATAATAAAATGCAGATGATCATAGTCAGAATAATAGTCAATGAACATAGTGAGATACGAGAACATTCCAGTCAATGTTTATCAATTTTTGCTAATTATACACTAATTATATACATGTTTATCAATTTTTGCTAATAGTACACGAGATTTAACTTTGTCTCGTAAGAAACATTGTCTTTTTTTGACCAATTTAACCCAGATTAAGCTGAATTATTTTTTGTTCAATTTTAACATAGTATTTTAATAAAATGCTTATATATGACTAAAATAACATCTGTGACAAATTTGACTTTGATGAAATAATTAAATTTCTAATAATAAAATAAATTTCCGCGAGTTTGCAAAAATGCTTCTGAAAGGACGTCAACCGTAACTGGGTTAAGTAGTGCAACCTAGGAACAGTATTTATTCAAATTAAAAACAATAGTAATAGTGTTTATTAACGGGAATGGATCCCTTTGATATACAACAAATTTTAACAAAATCTACACCGAACTATTGCAAAATAAGGAAAGCATTGAAAGACCAAGATTAAAGTTGTCAATAGATAAAAAAAAAATCTGAAGAACCACCATGTTTATTAACATTAATAAAAATGCAGTTGATACGTTATAAAATAAATAAATAAATGATTAATAAATACAGTTATTATGACCGTCAAGCGTTCGTTGATTTTTCTCGCGTAACAAATGGCGATGCCTTAACGCTACACAAGAAGCATTTAAAGAGAAAGAAGATAAGAGTTTAGGAGAAATAATAATGCCATCAGTACCTTGTAGGAAAACATCGAGTCAGAAAGAGTTCACAGAAAATAGTTCTCATTTCCAAGGATTAATCTCCAGAAGTTAATATCGCCAAAAACACATCGAACTTTTCAAGCAACCCAATAATTGCAAAATATCGAATGCAAGATTAGAAATATGTTGGTGAAAAGAATGTTCTATAGCACAGTGTTTCAATGTCTGCCATCCTCGACGCATGTGGAAATGATACCGGCTCACCCTCGATATCGAAGGCCGAGGATAATCTATCCAACAGCGATGGGCCGCTGATTAAGGGGTGCGTTCGCCAAAATAGTTGCAGTAGCGTTCGTACAAGGTGAAGTAAAAATCTCGTACCAACAAAGGAGATAATAGCATTGGTAACAACGATACTAACCCTTTCAGTTCCGATAACGTTAATAGAACGATGACTGTATCGTCGCACGTAATGTCGGTACCCAGCGAAAAATCAACCAAACGACGCTTCTGTCTGTGGACTTTAACTTTTATCCTAGCGATAATCGGCCTTTGCAACCTGTTCCTCAATATCACGGTGATCGCTGTTCTGCGAATCAGCCAGGGAATGGAGGCGATGGAAATGATACCCGACGAGAATCTCGTGAAATTTTATGGGAAAACCGACTTGGATAGGGTCAGATACTCAAGTACTCCCGAACATATTTTAGCTGTACTTCTGAAAAGCCCTAGTAACCGATCGGAGTCAACGTTTGGGAGGAAGGAAGGATGATTTTGTTTGAATCGTATTCGGGCCTTCGTAATTACATTCAAATATAATACACATGATTCGTATCGATACGATGGTTACCTGTTTCAATGCATCTCAAATCGTTTACAAACGTATCGCACATGAGATTGATATGCAAATATAAATTCTAAACGTAAACGTATCAATACGTACCAAACATGTCTCAGCCCAATCACTACTCGAAATTAAAATTTTATATTTAGGATTTCCACCCGAAAATTTAGTATCCACGGCCGCTGTGGCTTTTCGGAAGAACATCCCATATTTCCGTACGCGTTTATAATCGACGATACATTACATTTGTAGGTATGCTTGCAATTGGGAGTTTGTCAGAGTTACGGTGATGAGCCGATGGAGATTTTTGGCGACGAAGCGGGCATCCAAATAGACGTGAATAATCATCGATCGCACGATGAAATCCGCGCCAAAGTAACGGTTCTGCAAAACGGTACCACCATATCGAAAGTGGAGTCTTTCGAAGTGAAAGATCCCAGATCCGGCACCATTTTCTTCACCACCGATTTCCCTAACTTTGGTCTACCCGCGGGCGTAGAGAAAATCGACTTGAAAATCGCTGAAACTCACAGAATCACGTCGCCGGTTAACGAAAATCTCACCATAAATTCCGACGACCAAATTTCGATGCAAGGCGCGGAAGGCGCGAGCATGGAAAGCAGGGAAATTATCTGGAGCGCGGATACCGATATCTTTTTGAAAAGCGTCAACGGAAGCATCGTTCTTGACGCTAAAGAAGGCATTTCTATCGATGTGGAGAATATACCGGTTGCACCACTGTTTCTACAGAATCCATCCGGTCACGAACAGTACAAAGTTTGCATTTGCATGCCGCAAGGGAAACTGTTCACAGTGCCGGTTCGAGCTGGTGTTAACGGACGATTGGTAAACTGTGCTCGCATCAATCGAACCCCGGAAAACGACCCTTGCTTACGATAGAACTAAGCAAAGATCGAATTTTTTATTGCTATTTTGTTAACATATCCGCGACACCGCGATGTGTACGAAACTGAAAAAGCAACACTTGGGTTGCTATTCGATTTGTCGAACGTTAGCGAAGTGTTAAGAAAGTTTGAGACAGAGTTGGTCATTATTCGAGCAACATTTCGAATTATCTTCAAAGGGAAAGTATTAATGAAATATGTTTGAAGTAAGAAAATAATCATAACTACGAAAAGCTCATCGAAATTTTACCTATTTTCGAATAATTTATTCTGGTTTAAGATAAACGTGTTACTACGAATGGGAAATTTTGGGAGATATGGTGGGGATTCAAGCCATAAACAATACCAATTCTATATGAATGTAATTCGGGTTTTATTCCAGATATAAAGATGCATAAGATCGAAACTTTCAATTCTATGAACATTACGTACAAGTTCACACACAATTACGTCACGCAAAAAGTATCGGCACTAGGTATAATTACCCTTAGAAAATTCGTACATTCTTGAAATTCGTATGCAATACTGAATACATAAAATTTTGTATCGGATTAATCAAGATTATGAATAAAATCATAGAAAATAGTACAGAGTTCTTGCCCCTTTCGTAACAAGGGTATCGAATGAAATTAATACAATAATATTAAATAAAAAGTTAAGCACTCTCTGTTATCATTTCTTCGTTGCTTTCTTCCATATCTTCTTGCTGTTCTTGCTCTGTAGGGGGTTCGTATGCTTTGTCTAAGGGACTGGCAACCACGCCGCCTGCCCATACGCTCATTTCAACGGCCAGTTTATTCGTACCCTCGAGTAACGGCCTGTATCCCCCATGAGCCAACACACGCAACAATGTTTGAGCTGTGAGACATACCAAATCTTGTTGCTCTAACGTCATGGCCGTGTGTACGCGTATATTGCCACCCTCGCATGGGTCAGAAATACCTAAATGAAGTTACAATAAAATATAATACAGTATACTTATGGGGATAGAATATTCGAAACTTCGAAACCTCGAAACCCCGCGAAACTAAAAAAGTTTCGAGCTTCGAGATCTCGAAACCTCTCAAAACTCAAAAGGTTTCGTAACTTCGAAACCTCGAAACTCGAAGTTTCAATAAACAATTTGCGGCTTTCTAGGGTTTCGATCGTTTCGAAGCCTTAGAAAGTTTCGGATTAGAGTTTATAATAAATATCGTTTTACTAAAATAGAATTAATTTTACCAGCAGATCCTGGAAGAAAGAGTCCAGAAGCAAGCAATTGTAGTACTCTTTTGTATGCCTGATTTATGGGCAGAGCTTGCCTGCTGGGATTATTCATTATGGCATTGTGTGCCAGTAAATCTAACATCCAAGGAGACAATGGCTCCAGACCTTCGAATCTGCTTCTCAAATCTCTAAGCAATCTAATTAACACCTTTATACTGGAATGGTGGGCATTTTCTTCGAACCAACGGGAATGTCTAATAGCAGCAAGGTGACCCTGACATATTTTCACGTCTAAATGCTGGTCAGGTTCTAACTTTCTCAAGTTCTGATGTAGAGTAGTGATTAATACGCGCACCGTGGCTTCGTTATTAGAAATATCAAAGCCACGTTCTGTGTGTATAAGTCTAAAAATTTCCTTTGGATTAACGCTTTTCAAGTCATTATTGACTTTTGTACCAAGTGCCTCCACAGCTGTTTTAGTAGGTAATGTCTTAAGAATCACAACAATATCTGCTACATTGTGACCCTTGATCATTGTTCCCTTTTTAAAGCTACCTACTTGTCTTACTTCCTCCAATTGCTATAAAAGTAATCTTCATTAAATAAATAGAAAATATAATAATGAGAATCTTGTGGTTATAATAATATATTATATGTTATATATTATAATAATAATATAACATTAATATTATAGTAATGTGAGTCTTTGAGCATTTTTGGAAAATTTAAAAATACAAAAAGATGCACAATATGTACAGTGCATATAAATATATAAAATATCAAAGGTAAGATGCACTTTATAACATTTAAAGGGTGAAACCAATCGGTATTAAGCTTCCACTTCTCTTATCTCTATTTGCAAAAGTATATATGCATAAAGATTCTCAATCTAATAATAACATTATTATATTATAATATATATAATAATATATATAATTATATAATATATAATAAAATATATAATAATATACATAATTATATAACATATAATAAAATATATTATAATGTATATAATATTACTATAATATATATGTAATTGAGTTAAGGAAAAAGCTGATATTTACACAAGCTTCAAAGCTGCCTGGAGCAACAATTAAATTGTCAAGCACAGTCTGTAGTTTAGTCACAAGATTTAAAATAGATGTTTGCTCCTTTGGTGTAGGACACATGTCTGTGTTCTTTTTCAAAAGTGCCATTTGGAAATCTGACTCATCAGGGGCAGGTTTGACACGTGGAAATGCAGCTTCACATAAGGTATAATCGAATGGGTGGCGAGGAAGGAACTGCTTCCTGGGGAATCCCATTCCACGTCCCATTCCACCTCGACCTCCTCTGATCATTCCACCTCGTCCACCTCGCACCATGTTGACTCTAATCATAGCAAGAAAAAGTATTCCACAATCGTGCATTACATTACATAAAACTATTGAAAATTAATTTTTTCGTTCAAAGATCTCATTTAAATCATTTAGTAACTTATAAAATGAATAATGGTTAAGTTAAGATAAATTATTAATTCGGTCGTATTCATGACTTCTGTCCGGGGAAATTAACCAAAACATTTCTTAGCGGCATCGTTACAAATCGATGATGATGGCTACCTAAACTTTACGGTTTTATAACAGAAACGTGCTAAACTTACCGGGAAATAGAAAAAAGGGTTAAAGGTGAATACTATTTCACAAGTTTTATTAATAAACTTAATAACTTCCTTGTCAAACTAACCCAATTCCCTCCAAACAGCGATAACCAAGCAACGTTAGCTATGTTGAGGTCTTCCTGGCCTTCTTTAAGAACTTAATAAACGTAGATTATCTACTACAATATTGCAAAAGTAGCATACTTCAACGCCATCTATTGCGATGGCCTTTAAAATTGTATTCCATGTTAAATCGGTAACGCCGATTGTGACGGGAGAATGGTAATAGGGCACGCATGCTTTCGAATCCTGGGACAAAAGTATGCATTAGGTGATAGATCTATCATGTACTTCGTCTGTGCCACAATTAATAGAATTTTTGCTTTTTTTTGCGGTTGGATCGCATATCATTTCTAAAATCACCACTCTAAATTGTAGAGAGCGTCTGAACCACAGACGAGGTAGAGAATAGACCTATCATTATATGGGACTTTGTGTCACATGCTCTGAAATACCGACCCCGAAAAAAATCCGAGTGTTTCATATGCCCTCTGTAGTACTCATAGTTATTATAATTCTTGCATTCGCCTCAGCGTATAAAAAATAAGGAAACTTTCTCTTTAAAATCTTTTTTGTTTCATCTACTATTTCGTTCAATGAACGACAATAATTTTCTCGTCGCCCAATACAATTGTGCTCCTAGTCAAACGTAAAACTAAACTGCGCGCGCACGAAACTGCACGAGACTGCGCATTCGCAATTTTCACGCGGGAAACAACTCAGTAACGGTCAGTAACGGTCGACGCGTGCCGCGTTAAGATGCCATTATCAATACCACAAAAAAATGCTTAGATATCGGTTCCCAATCGTTTCTTTCCGTCGAGGCTGGCCTAAAATGAAAACGCGTAGTGTAGCGAACCATAATCGCGGTGGATTTAATCGGATACATGCCTCGGTTCGCGAAAAATATGAAATTTCGTGTTACGCGTCAAGTGTTCGATCTCGACGGGATTAGAAAAATCCTTAGATCTCGGGTTCTAAGCACGCGACGTGAACGAGACCGGCAAAAAACAAAAGCGCGGAGTGCAGTGAATAATAATCGAAGGTTTCATTCGTATAAGTGCCTCGGTTCGCGAAAAATACGAAATTTCGTGTGACGCGTCAAGTGTCGGATCTCGACGTGATTAGAAAAATGCTTAGATCTCGGGTTCTAAGCACGCGACGTGAACGAGACCGGCAAAAACGAAAGCGCGGAGTGCAGTGAATAATAATCGAAGGTTTCATTCGTATAAGTGCCTCGGTTCGCGAAAAATACGAAATTTCGTGTGACGCGTCAAGTGTCGGATCTCGACGTGATTAGAAAAATGCTTAGATATCGGGTTCTAAGCTCGCGACGTGAACGAGACCGGCAAAAAACGAAGGCGCGGAGTGCAGTGAATAATAATCGAAGGTTTCATTCGTATACTTGCATCGGTTTGCGAAATATAGGCAAGTTTGTGTGACGCGTCAAGTGTCGGATCTCGACGTGATTAGAAAAATGCTTAGATCTCGGGTTCTAAGCATGCGACATGAACGAGACCGGCAAAAAACGAAAGTGCGGAGTGCAGTGGATAATAATCGAAGGTTTCATTCGTATACTTGCATCGGTTCGCGAAAAATATGAAATTTCGTGTTACGCGTCAAGTGTTCGATCTCGACGGGATTAGAAAAATCCTTAGATCTCGGGTTCTAAGCACGCGACGTGAACGAGACCGGCAAAAAACAAAAGTGCGGAGTGCAGTGGATAATAATCGAAGGTTTCATTCGTATACTTGCATCGGTTTGCGAAATATAGGCAAGTTCGTGTGACGCGTCAAGTGTCGGATCTCGACGTGATTAGAAAAATGCTTAGATCTCGGGTTCTAAGCACGCGACGTGAACGAGACCGGCAAAAAACGAAGGCGCGGAGTGCAGTGAATAATAATCGAAGGTTTCATTCGTATAAGTGCCTCGGTTCGCGAAAAATACGAAATTTCGTGTGACGCGTCAAGTGTCGGAACTCGACGTGATTAGAAAAATGCTTAGATATCGGGTTCTAAGCTCGCGACGTGAACGAGACCGGCAAAAAACGAAAGTGCGGAGTGCAGTGGATAATAATCGAAGGTTTCATTCGTATACTTGCATCGGTTTGTGAAATATAGGCAAGTTCGTGTGACGCGTCAAGTGTCGGATCTCGACGTGATTAGAAAAATGCTTAGATCTCGGGTTCTAAGCACGCGACGTGAACGAGACCGACAAAAACGAAAGCGCGGAGTGCAGTGAATAATAATCGAAGGTTTCATTCGTATAAGTGCCTCGGTTCGCGAAAAATACGAAATTTCGTGTGACGCGTCAAGTGTCGGATCTCGACGTGATTAGAAAAATGCTTAGATCTCGGGTTCTAAGCATGCGACGTGAACGAGACCGGCAAAAACGAAAGCGCGGAGTGCAGTGAATAATAATCGAAGGTTTCATTCGTATAAGTGCCTCGGTTCGCGAAAAATACGAAATTTCGTGTGACGCGTCAAGTGTCGGATCTCGACGTGATTAGAAAAATGCTCAGATATCGGGTTCTAAGCTCGCGACGTGAACGAGACCGGCAAAAAACGAAAGCGCGGAGTGCAGTGAATAATAATCCAAAGTTTCATTCGTATAAGTGCCTCGGTTCGCGAAAAATACGAAATTTCGTGTGACGCGTCAAGTGTCGGATCTCGACGTGATTAGAAAAATGCTTAGATATCGGGTTCTAAGCTCGCGACGTGAACGAGACCGGCAAAAAACGAAAGTGCGGAGTGCAGTGAATAATAATCCAAAGTTTCATTCGTATACTTGCAACGGTTCGCGAAATATAGGAAAGTTCGTGTTACGCGTCAAGTATTCGATCTCGATGGGATTAGAAAAATGCTTAGATCTTGGTTTCTAATCGTTTCTGTCGTACGAAACTGATAGAAATGAAAGTGCGGAATGCAGTGATTAATAATCAATTGGTTTTATTCGAACACGTGCGTCGATTCGTAAAACATAAAGAAATTCGTGTGACGCATCAAGACGCCGATCTCGATATGTTTAGAAGAGTGCTTGCATCTCGGCTTCTAATCGTTTCACTATTATCGAAACTTTGCTTTAAGGTATTTATTGTAACCATAAATATAACACGTTATACAATTATTCATGATATCATTGACCACAGACGAGGTACAGGATAGACCTATCATCTTATGGCACTTCGTGTCACATGTTCATGCCATGTGTAACAGCGTAATATTAAAATAATTTAAAGAGTATACAAGATGCACCATGAGATTGATTTGTTAATGCATTTTAATTCGCCGGTATTGTAAATGGTCGGTATTTAAATTGTTACTGATATTATAGTTTTAATTCTTATCACTTCCAGCGCTGCGCGTTTATTTCATCCTTAGCCGTTAACGTTGGACGTGACACGAAAATGGTAATGGGGCTCATGAGCCCCAAAACCGTGTGACAAATAAAAGCATTGGATAAGTGGTCTATCCTGTTCTTAGTCAATGGTATAATAATAATTGTTTGCTATTTCTTTCTGGATACACAAACTATATTTTTTTAATAGCATTTATATATTTTTAAGTAGTTATTAAATTAAGCTTTTACAATTAAAAGACTTCGTTCATCCATTTATATTAAATAATAGCTACGAATCTTCCTGATAATGTGTACGATGTATGAAATAAATTTAAAAAATTACACGTACAAATTAATATTAATTATGACATGGCTTCACGCATATATACTATATGCAATTTACAAAAATAGACATGTTCATTCTGAACTAAACATCAAACATTTAATTACCCAAACATCCCATACCACACACACCCTAAATTTACAAATAGATATAACACAACTTAAATGGAACCCACAAATTAAGTAACAAACTTTTCAACTATTCCTGTACTTTGCTTCATTCGGCCAAAATGTCCAAAGTCTCCCTAAAATCAGGAGTATCTAGCATAAGGGTTGGATCTCAACGTAAGAGGTACCTATTAAACATTTCTGATACAAACTCTGAGTCTGGATGAATATTGCATCTTTATTTGGTAGGAAATATCAAGGAAAAAAGAAGATACTGAAGCCTTATGACTTTTGTTGCTCAGTAGAAAATGTTGATCCACTAACAAGATATGATAAGCTCAGATCAATTTACAGACCTTCATTAATGTCTGTACAGGCATTAAATGAAAGTCCAACATTAAAATTACGAACAGAATTTACTGATCATATAGAGGAGCTTGAATCAAGGAAAAGGAATAAACAATTTGACATTGGAGATCATAGACGTAAAAGAAGAGGAAGGAATAGATATAGATCAAAACATAAATCATCTAATGGTGAAGATGATATGGATGATGAAGAAGATGATTATGAAGATTTATCTGACAAAAGAACAGCAATGCTTTCTCAAGGACCAATAATTTCCCATTTAGAAGATGAGATTACTACAGGAGACGATATGTATTGGGAGCAAAGACAAAAAACACACAATGAAGAAATGGATAAAAATATTGCAACTGGAAGAAGAAAAAGTAAAAATAGATATTCTGTTTCATTTCCTACTTTTATGATTTCACTAGTATAATAAGCTATCAAAATTTATGATTTCGTTTCTAGCACTACTTATGATAAAAGAGGAAACTAATATGTATCCTAGATGGTATCAAGATTTTTCTATTAATCAAGTATATAATATCTGATAACTACTTTGATACATGTAATATCATGATTGGACTGTAGATGTTTATGCATTTATGCGAAATTTAAATGTGTACAAAATATAGAAAGCATGTAATAGGCTTAGATATGTAAAATACCTGGATAAAATTTGAGTAATAAATAATTTAAATAACATTTAAAAGATAAAACACACCTCCATTTAAATTGTTACAACTGGTAGGAATTTGCATAAACATCATCAGTTTAATAGTGACTGTTAAAATTCTCATTTCGATTAAAAGATGGTTCTAAATTGATAGCTGCAGGATTTAAAGATGC
Organism: Eucera pruinosa; assembly: GCA_028830335.1. Taxonomy (NCBI): domain Eukaryota; kingdom Metazoa; phylum Arthropoda; class Insecta; order Hymenoptera; family Apidae; genus Eucera; species Eucera pruinosa. The sequence continues at coordinate 17,477,064 of JAMYCR010000006.1, forward strand.
TACAGTGTATAATGCACAAAGACTGTGAAGAAATGGTAACAGGACGTACTCAAAGAACGCTTATATCGATCGGAATTATATCTACTTTTTTCACACTTTCACCAGATGTGATTAGAAAGTTGCAAGAATCTTCTAACTGCAATGTAATCGATTTTTTACGAGAAATTTATAAAGTATTAACTGGAAACTATTTCGAAGAAGAAGGATACAGTATGCTGCTTTCTTATTTCTAATTATTTTTAGTAGACGCGCACTTTACAGTCGTTTTTTATATTTTAGAAAAATTTTACGACTGCAACGAACGAATAATTTTATCAGCTATTGCGTTCTTGACTTTGCCAGAAGCAATTGTGGAGCTACATAAACGTTTACCCCCTGTGAAAATGCCAAAATTACGTCCGAAACGTAACGTATTCTCGTATTATGAAACGTTATTCACTCAATTACTCACATATTAATAATTTATTATTTTATTATACATTATTTAAACAGCCATACCACCAGCATTATCAATAATGCAAAGAATGGAATCACCTTACCAAGAAGAACTCTTTGCTCGACAAGATTGGACAATTTATTACAACCAGTTGCAAGATTGGCAACAACGACGCCGATTAATACCGATACCAAATCTAATATTACCTCCTAAAGATTGTATCATAAGTAGCTTTCCAGACACAAATGCTAATCCTGAGAATGAAGGATATACAAGTATAAGTTACTCCCAAAATAATCAGCTAGTTCCCGTAAGAAATCCTTCTAATCAAACAAAACGAGCATACAATCTTTCTCCCAGAAGAAAACACGAAAATTCTGTTCAAGCGACAGAAGCACGTAATGTTTCGATCGAAAGAAAAGACGAAAGAAATTCTGCTGTTAACACAAAGCAAAAGCGTCATAATCCAGTGAAAGGAAAAAAGAATAATCCCACAGATAATTACGTGGATTCTTTCGACCTAAATGAAGACGCAGATAATTTTATCAAAAAAGAACGTAATACGGAAAATAGCGAAGACAGAGATTTTAAACGAAGGAGGAGTACGATAAGTAGTATGCCGATTACGGAGCAAAGAAGAGAACGCGATCCATACAAAGTTGCTCCTCTCGATGTTCAACCTTTGTACGGGGAAAATAGATTGTTCGATTTTACGATTAATGGAATTTGCGAGAAGCCAGGACCGGTGGAATACAAAATATGCGGAGTTTTACAGCCGCCTCAGCCAAACAAGAAATCTTGGCTCGACGAGAAACACGCGCATTATATAATATCCGGTGCTTCGGATGAACCACCAAGTTGTCCTGTAACATACGAGATGACCGGTATTGCAAACGTAACACCGACTAACAGCAACGAGAGATTCTTCGCTGTACTGAAGTTCGGGGACGGATCGAAAAAAATTTTCCCTAGCGGTAGGAAAAATTTGTCTCGTCATTGGCAAGAATGGCTACAAAGCGTGGACGAGGAATTTCGAAAAGTTGAAAGGGAGGCGAACAAAATGATAAAAAGCATAGAGGCTGTGACGAAACTGGTATTCCCGAAGCCTACGTGCGATAGTTGTTGCTCTTGTAGACAAACCAGGAAGTCGTATCTTAAAGCGAAGGAGACAAAGGCGCCTTATTTCGTGATAGATACCATAGTCGAAGACGATAATAAGAACAAAGTTATCGTAGGCGCAATGTCGATGCACTCTCCTGCGCCAACGCCTCCAGAATCCACCGTGAATTTGCTGGAAGTTATAGCTTCGAAAGATGTTCTCACGGATAATGTCGTGATAAGCGGTGTGACAAATGAAACAGGTGAAACGCAATACTTTATTACGGGCTCTCAAAAGGAGGTAGTACGCGTACCAGCGCGAGTTATAGAGCATCCACCGCCTAGACCACCTAGAAACGTTCCACCGTGCGTGTGCGCGATTCAACAAATGTTCAACAAAGGTTTGATTCCAACATTAAGCCACGACAATATACCGTGGTCGAAAGACGATGGTTTATGCTTCGGAAAAAAATTCAGACCACAAGAATCTCCGGCTTATTCGTGTAAAAAGTATCCCGGTGACAAATCTTGTCGAAGAAGTCCGTTTATGTATGAAATAACTGCATTGAAAAGAAGAGCGGAAAGGGCGAAACAAAAAGAAAAAGGTGATACGGGGGAGAAAAAGATGTATAGTATTGCTGATTTTCAACCATGCGGCGATGAGCACGGTATGGGCATCTGCGGAGGACCTTGGGGTGCTAAGCATACTTTAAGTCCGGAAGAATTGGAGGAATTGGAGAAACAGCGAAAACAAATATTGAGAGTGGGTTTTATTTTTGTTCAATTTATAGTTGATATTAGGGGTAGGCGGGATCCCCGGACATTTTCGGGAATTCTAAGAATGTTCAGCATTCCGAAAAGATTCGGGATTTCTGAGAACGTTCAGAATCTAGGGCTCGGGGAAAAAATGATCATCTCGTCTCGATTTTCAACAAAACGAATACTGAAATTTTCGTGGAATTTTCGTGTTCCCCCGCACCCCTAATTGATACGATTAACACTAAAACTACCGACAATTATGGTATACTTATTTATATCAAAGTAATTAAAGTAATAGATACTTGAACAAACCCGCAATGCAATGAAAACTTGTAAATTTTTATTCGTCTCCTTTATATAAAATCACGACATTTGCCCAAATGCATCGGCATAAGTTTGTACAATTTTTATGAGGAATTGTAAGCAAGCCATGTTGACCACTCTGCTAGTTTTAGTGTTAATAATTGATAGTAACATAGTTTTATTATCTAGGGTCCTCCATGTGGAACGAAACCTGGACGAGCGATTTGCGAAGGTCCATTCGGAGCAAGAATACCCATAAAACCATCACAAGTAGTTATAGAAGAAGAAATTCCAGGAGAAGAAGAAGAACCCGAAGAAGAAGAAGAAGTAGAAGAAGAGGAGGGGACGGAAGCAAAAGTTCTTCCCGAAGTGAAAGAAAAAGAAAGGAACCGGGACGAGAAGTGTCACATGAGTCCAGATTCTATAGAAAGAAGGAAACAAGTAGTGGTGAAAAAAGTTAAGAAGTTCATTCCTGATCCCAGTTATCATGGCTACGATGATCCGTGGAATATATTTCGAACAGCACCGTCGGCAAAAGAGTCCGAGACGGATTTTAAAAAGTTATTGAAACTTAGTTCTCCGAAACCACCAGCAACTCCTGTACAGTCTAGAGCAGAAATAGGCGAGGGTGAACAATCTGGATTGCAGGAATATATATCCGAGTTGGACGCAGAAAAAACTAATCCAAAAGTATCCAAGAATACGAGAAAAGTATCTCCTACTCCCGTACGAAGCAAGTCCGAACAAATTTCGAAGAAACGTGTTGCAGGGAATCTTAAAAGTGAAGAAAGAGAGGACAAAGGAAAATTGAAATCAAGAATATTCGATAAAAAATCAGATCAAAGTTCGAAGACTACAATGACAACGGAAGTAACAAAAAGTGATAACGTAGGAAGCGGAAAAATTCTAAAATCGAAGAGAAGCAAACAAAGTCAAATGATGGATGAGAATCCTAAAAGTTCTGCTAGTCAGAAATTTAAGAATCCGCGAAGTCGGGAATCTAAATCTAATAAATTTACTGCTAGCAAAGAGCAATCGTTTTCGCAACTTGGTCAATTTAGTAAAAAGTCTAAACAAAGCCTTCACGATGTATCAAATTACGAGAGCGACAAACGAGATCGTAAAACGAAGGAATCGAAGAAATTAAGTCGCAAATCGATTTCATTTACGAACGTTAAAAAGAAGAAAGGAGGGAAACAATCCGAGTCGAGAAAGAGATCGGTAAGACGGGACAAAAAGAAAGATGCGAATGTTGATCAAGATGTAGATCCTGAGACGGCATATAAAAAGATGTACGAATTGAAGAATATGGTAAAATCTTCTGAAAACTACCCTTATGATGTTCAGCCAGTGGACATTCCAGAGACACCTCCAGGAAAATGTCAATTAGAATACGATCATACGGAGCCTGTAGCTGATTCTACACAGGCTGACGAAGATTCCGAACTAGATTTACCGAGTAAAGGTCCTTGTGGCTGGAGAACGAAATCAGAACAAAAGTTGCCAACAAAGAAAACTTTGGTGTACCTCAGTGAACCAGACTATCCTCCGGAAACAGTAGCAGTAAGGCCAGGAGGAAAGCCATGCCTTTGCCGAGAAAATAGGGCAAAGAAAAAGATATTATTGTACAATATTGGAGGACTTATAGGCCGGAAGAAAGAAGTCGAGGAAAAGAAGTTATTCAAAAAGAAGAAAGACGACGAGGAACAGATGCAAGTTATAGATGGTGCCATTTATTACACTCCACCACCAAGTCCCCGTAGAAGCGACGAATATGTACCTGAGTACGATCTCTACGAATCCCCATACGATATGTGCGTTACTCAACGTAAAGATCGAGGTCTGAAATTTCTGGAGCAATTCGGTCAGCCTAAAGTAACGGAAGTTCCAGAAAACACGAAATCTTGTGGTTGTAACGAGTACGTAGATACGTATGGTATTCGAGCCACGGAAGAAGACGAAGAAAAGGCTCGGTTGATGAGAGAACTCGATAGTACCAGAGAAAAGTTGGTCAGCGCGAAACCACCAAAGGAACGTTGGAACTTAGCGCTTAAAGATGTGGGACTGATTGATTATTTCACGCGATGCAGAGACAATATGCCTTGTTGGCTAAAATGTGCTGGATTTAACAAAGTAGGTTGCCCTATTCCGTACCGAAAACTCAAAACGAAACGACCCGTTTGCGAGTGTAAATACGAACGAAAAATACTGGAGCACAAAAAGGAAAAATTGAAATGGAAAGAGCGTCAGAAACGATTGAAGTCTTACAAAAAAGAGCCGTACGTGAATGTGGCCGACATTTCAAAGCCGTTGATACCGAATACAAAGTTAATGATATCAGGCGTAAAAAGAATTCCGAAAGACGACGAGTACGTGGACGATGTTAAATATTGTATAACAGGCATCGCTGAAAATTATTCCCATTTGCCGCCTAAACAGGTGTTAGGTGGGATTCATATGGCTACTCCTATTCAGACACCTGAGCCAAGCGTGCAAGAAATACCGTGCGTTTGTTTGCATCGGCATTGGTCACCTTTGAATATTCCTCCTGGGCCATTGCCTAAACCGGAAGAAATTTTACTTGCCAAGAAAAAACGCAGACAAGAGGCGGTAAAAGATGCGTTCAGGCAAATTTATGCTCCAGAACCGGTGCATCACACGCACGATGATCATGGTTGCAAAGAAACGTGCGGCGAAAATTCTGATATGGAAGATGATGAAGATACACAAAGAAATAGCGAATATATTCAGAGTGGTGGTGGTAATCGTAGAGCATCGTTAGCACGGAAATCAGTAACAGTTAAGGATAGAGTAGCAAAGCCAACCCAGAATACTAAACAATACGTAAAATCATATATCGATAATCCTCAAAAGTCTGCAGATATGAAAGTAAGAAGTTCAAGCAAAGAAGTTAAAAATACAAACATGCATGTACAAAAAGCTTTTGAAGGTAGAGCAAAAAGTTCACAGAAGGGAAGTAAAGACATTAAGAACGAGAAAAATGAAGAACAAAAACATTTAAATGCCCCTCGAAGTTTTGAGTATAGAGAAATTAAAGATGATACTCGATTACAAAGTACTCCTACTGAATTAAATAATACGGAAACTGTAGACGTTTCTAATGTAGAAGATGGGGAAAGCCCTGATGCTACCAAAGATGGTTATTTAATGGCAATAGTAAAGGTAAAATTGTTCTTCTCTCTATTTTTTATCTGTTTCCATTAAATTATAGCGATTTTTTAAACTATTAATGATTAGATCGAATTAAAAAAAATGGCAGCAGAAGGATTTCTGTTCGCTAAACTACCGAAATCTTTTTTAATGCCGCAATTGAGATATTGGTTGATGTATAGAAAAGGATTGGCTCTCAGTGATTTGGATAAACGTAAGTGATATAGCTTCGCGAAGTATTCCATACAGATTGATAATTGAAACGTAATATTTTTAGACAAATCAGTGCGCAATAGTCGTAATATGTGGAATATGCTAGACATGATATCTGATAGATCTACAGTTCATCCTGAACCATTAAAAATGGCAAAAGTTCAGCTTAGGAAATTAACTTTCGATGATGCTCCAGATATGAAAGAAAAGGTTTCTCTATATCAGAGCTTTTTAATCTTAAACTTTTGAACTCAAAAAGGTTGCAATTGCGCGTCTGCACGAGCGCCCACGAATCCCGCGTTGCTGATCTCTGACTAAGAATATATTAATACTTTGTACTTAAGATTAAGTTAAGAAACGACGTTACTTATGGGATGACCTAATATTTTGACTGAAAACAGTCGATGTTTTATTAAATTCATTTATTCTACGTATCTTTAACTAAATTAAATTTTCTAACAAAAGGAGGTCGCAAATGGAAGAGTTTAAAAAGCTCTGCTCTACACGATAGACCGAAGGAAAACGATAATCTATAATCGAATTATTATTTTATTCTTTTATAGATTGCAATGAAAAGAGCAATATTCTATAGTCGAGTTCGTAAGCAACGCGTTTTGTATGGACGATCGATGTGGAATACGATGGAATACGGAAAATTCCCTTCGACATCGTATAAGCAAGCATATTTTACTTACATGGCTGGTAAAGAAGCTGATGGTTTTGTGTTTAAACCGTGGTTGCTTTCCGAAGTGCGCGAAATGAACTAAAAAAAAAAGAGTAATGCACTTACTCGTGTTCGCGCGGAAAAATTCGTACTTGAATAATCGATCTGGAGGTCGAGTAATTTTGGCAATCGAGAGGGAGAACTCGAACCGGATAATCGATAGTTTGATACCAAGATTTTTTAAGTCGGTTAGAGCACCGTAAGCACTAGAGAATGGATTTCGAGAGTCCGGATGTAGAAAAAGAATTTCCTGGATTGTACGCCTCGGAATCAGCCAAGAAAAGCAACGAAAGCGACTGTACGTATCATTTTTTATCGAATTACATAGTTCTTTCTATGTAACGGCTGTTTCAACGGAGAGGTTATGCATCTGTCATGCACAGTGCAGCTTACGAACGAAACACCGTGAACTGTTCTTCCGACTAATGACATGTTCTAATTAAGGGTTTAAAATATTCTATTCGTATCCCGATTAATAAATCTATATATGTATACATGTATATATTTCTAGTTAGTGATGAAGGTGGACACGAGAAACATTCTAAAAAAGAGCTCCTTGGCGGTAAACGAAAAGAAAAGAAAGATCGAAAGGATCGAGGATATGCCACCTTAGAGGGTGAAAGTTCCCCCGACGAGGATCAGGAAACAAAGTAATGTTCTTTTATACATTTCCTGTACAAATTACGAATATTAATTTGTTTATCTTAATTTTATTATTGTTCATTGTTTTTCCTCAAGTGACATTCCAAACTAATTGCACTTGCATGGTCACTTATTTAATGTTTAAATAATATTGTCATAATGAAAGATACAGCTATTTCCCTTGTAAATTACCTTTCACAAAGTAATTTTGATTTTCACATATTGTTGGCACTGACATGCTAATTAAGCCTTACATTGGTCTAAAATTAGTTGTATTGATTAAACTGTCTAGTGTACATGCATACAATCAGCTAACATTTTGAAAACAGTTACCTTTCAAATGGAGAATAAACTGATCACGAATATTTATGATTTGATATTGTTAATCATCTTGATTTTAATATCTATAGTGAATGTATATTTCATTGTGAAAGTTTTAGTCATATATGCACAAAGAAGTGAAGAATAGTTTATAAGTTACTAAAATAATGTATAAACTAGAGATTATTTTTTTTACAATGTATAAAATAGATCTACCTTTTTATATATTATATACAACCACTTTATTACTTGAATCAGCATATGATTTAACTCACAGAAGTCCTTCAAAGTCCAAAAAGACTAAAGCTTTCAAGTTTCCATCAAAGAAAGAGAAGCGTGAGAAATCCAGAGAAAAGGAGGGCAAAGAGAAAGATGGTGAGAAGGAAAAAGATAAAAAGAAAAAGGATAAGGATGAAAAAGATACAGAGAAAGAAAAACGTAAAGAAAAGGAAAAAGACAAAGCAAAACAGAAATTAAAAGACCGTAAAAAAGGAAAGCATACTGGAGAGGATGGTTCTGATATTGGAGGTAAAGATGTGTAAACCTTTTGAAGCTATTTAACAGAATATTAAACTGAATTCTTTTTGCTTTAAAATCTATCCAGAAGAGCAACCAGTATTTGGTGTTAGTCTGCATTTAGCAGTGGAAAGAAGTCGTTGTCATGATGGTGTTGACCTACCCTTAGTTGTAAGAGATTGCATCGATTTTGTAGAAGAGCATGGAATGAATGTGGAGGGTTTGTATAAAGTGCCAGGAGTGAAATCAAAAGTTCAGTCTTTGAAGAAGTTATACAACCATAGGGAACCTGTTAATTTATCTGAATTTGAACCTACAGTAGCTACAAGTTTATTAATATTGTTCCTCAGGTTTGTAGTTCACATAATATTAGATGTAGGAAAATATCTTAAGATGAAGAGGTATAAAACTAAAATTTCGGTGATACAGGGAGTTACCAGAACCTGTGTTGGAGAGTAGTGAAATGATATCTAGGTTTGAACAAGCAGCATCAACAAAAGATGTTGCACAAAGAGAAGCACAATTAGTACACTTAACCCAACAACTCCCTGAGTGTAATAAAGTCCTTCTTGCTTGGATTATATTACATTTAGATCATGTCACAGTACGAGTATGTTAAGAAAGCAAATGAATCAAAGCCTAATATCTGCATGTCCCTTATATAAAACTATGTTGCAGGAGAAAACGACTAAAATGAATGCTCAAACCGTTTCAATGACGCTAAGTCCTGTACTGCAGATGAGTCATAGGCTGTTATTAGCTTTGTTATTTCATTGTAAAGCCCTTTTCCCAAATGTACAATTAACTAAATATGTGCCACCACTTTCGTCCGGCAGCGTTAATCTTCCGGACTCTGTAGAAAGTATAGCAGCTGAGCTAGCTAAACAAGAATCGTTACTCTCGCAAATACACATGCAAATGAATGCAGGTTTCGTTACGAAACCGCGCGAGGAACAATTATGGGAGGTGCAACGCATGATAACGCAATTAAAGGTCTGGTTGCGCACTATCTTTCAATTTGCGAACAACACACATGAAAATTATGTCACGTTAAATTTCCTTTTATAGAGGAAATATAAAACTGTTCAAAAGATGGAAGGAGCTGTGCAGAAAAGTATAGACGAAGAGGTAAAATCAAACGATGAAACTATGGTAGAATCAAATGTACAAAAGACAAAAGCGGAGGAGGAAGATGCGGAACATGCGAAATCGGAAGCTCAATCGACGTCTACCTTGACGTTGAAGAAGAATAATAAAGCACATGTTGCGGAAGACAATAAAGAACCAACAAGTACAAATGTTATTCGAAATGAACAAAACGTTCGTATACACGATAGGGATATTGTTGACGCTGCCGAGCCATCTGTAATTGCATCACAGTCCAATGAACAGGAAAATACTTCGTCTAGAGCAAATGAAAATGGTATGATCAATAATTAACCCTTTACGTACGATTTTCACAAATAGCTACCAGACCGTTTTTTATTTTTTGATACATGTTAATTTTTAAGTAATAAATTCGCGTACGCAAAGGGTTCAAATAATTTTATAACGCGTACGATTAATTATGTTACTTCAGTTTCAGCGGCAGAGCCTGAGCCTGAGGATGCTATTGACAAATTGAAGGAGAGTTTAATTTATAAAGAATTATTAAATATGCAAGCATTACTAAAGTCGCGGATAAATCAAGAAAGGAACGAAATTAAACGATTAACGGAAATATTATCGGAGCGCGGCACGGAGAAAAAGAAACCAAAGGAAAGAGTACATTCGCCGAATGAAGCAGAGATAACAGCTATGGTTCAGTTAGTTACAGAAAATCAATTACTCGAGGTACTTGTAACAAGTTTACAATTCTATCTATTGAATGTAAATTCATATTCGTGTTCGCATTTCTTTTTTTATTTCAGAAAAAGATGACTACCTTAATTCGCAGTATCATAGAAGAAAAGGATGCTTGTATCGAGCTCCGTGTTCAATTAGCAGTTCATCAATTAGCAGCTAACACCTGACCATTGATAATAAAATAATATTTTAAATTTAAAAAGAGAAGAACATTACACAGATTTTGAAACTATGTAACATGATGTTTTGCACAGAATGAACATATATAGTTTATAAGATGTTACTCTATACTACAACCATGTTTTCTTGACTCATTCTATTCTCTTGTAAAATAATAAAAAGAAAAAAATATTGAATATGAACATGGTTTTTTTTTCTTTTACTTAACATCAGAAATTTTGGTTTATTTATATACATGTATTTATTTCATGCATTTGTATTCGACATGGTAATTACAACAATAACATAACAAATGCATGTACTTTCGTATTTCTACTGTTTTTATGTATTCATTTAAAACAAGTATACTATATTTTACACAATATCAAAGCGATAAGAACGCTTGTACAAGATCAATCGAATAATCTTTATCCGTAAAAGATTAAACAATTTGATGAACATTATATAACACTTAATATTTTTTCCTTTCAAAATGAATCGAAGTTACAACATTTTCAGAGATGAAAATTTCATATTGGAATGTAGGACCAAAAAATATAAAGTTATATAACCGTATTTCTTTTTCTATAATACTGAATAATATATTACACTTTACACAATCACTTCTTTTGAGTGAATAATCGCACAAAACAGTATTATTGTTAAAATTATACTTTAACGATACAGAATTAATAGTTAAATCATACAACATGGCACTGATCCTTTAGGTATAAATTCTGTACTAGTAGTTTTCATTGTGTTAATTTATCAAAATATACCAGTATCATTTTTATTTTTGGCTTCAATCAATAGAAATATTGTAACTTTACTGACGTAATTGTTAAAAATTCTATAAATACTTGATTCTTTTTACTTTGATCATAGAAAATGGATCAGGCCCTTTAATTTTAACACGAAGTTTTTAGGAAAAGAAGAAATTGAATTAAAAGTGTAAGAGAAATTAATGACGTGAATCTCTTGGATAAAATTCGGCGAGGATGTTGGCAGGAATTCGTTTCAACATCTCCTTAGGGAAGATACGCAATAATTGCCATCCAATATCCAATGATTCAAACACTGTACGATTTTCGTAGCTTCCTTGAGAAATGAAGTTTTTCTCGAACTTGGAAAGGAATTCTAAGTAAAGCAAATCATCCGGTGTTAAAGCTTCTTCACCAACGACGGCTTTCATAGCTTGTACGTCTTTTCCAATGGCATAACAAGCATACTGAAATGAAATTATTAAATTAGTAATGTATTCAGTTTCTCACAACCATTATTAAGTGAAGATATATAGCTTACCAATTGATTAGATACGTCAGAATGATCTTTTCGCGTGAAGCCTTCGCCGATAGCGGACTTCATAAGACGAGATAGCGAAGGAAGTACGTTAACAGGTGGATAAATTTGTCTGTTATGAAGTTGACGATCGACGTAAATTTGTCCCTCAGTAATATACCCGGTTAAATCAGGAATAGGGTGAGTAATATCGTCGTTTGGCATAGTTAGAATTGGGATCTGAGTAATGGAACCATTACGACCTTCTACACGACCGGCTCGTTCGTATATAGTTGCTAAATCGGTGTACATATAACCGGGGAAACCACGTCGTCCCGGTACTTCTTCACGAGCGGCCGATACCTCTCGAAGAGCCTCGGCATACGAGGACATATCGGTAAGTATAACTAAGACGTGTTTCTCGCATTGATAAGCCAAAAATTCGGCTGCAGTTAAAGCGAGACGTGGAGTAATGATTCTTTCAATAGTGGGGTCATTGGCCAGATTCAAGAACAGGCACACATTCTCCATAGAACCGTTCTCCTCAAAATCTTGCTTGAAGAAACGAGCGGTTTCCATGTTCACACCCATAGCCGCGAATACAATAGCAAAGTTGTCTTCATGAGAGTCCAATACTGACTTCCCAGGTAATTTTACAAGACCAGCTTGACGACAAATTTGTGCAGCAATCTGTATAAAATGTAGTTATATTAGTTTCAATATGAATGACAAGAATATAGCATATATTATTTTAATTTAAATACCTCATTGTGTGGTAAACCAGCAGCAGAGAAAATAGGGATCTTCTGCCCACGGGCAATAGAATTCATTACATCAATAGCTGAGATACCAGTTTGAATCATTTCTTCAGGATAAATACGTGACCAAGGATTGATTGGTTGACCTTCAATGTCTAAGAAATCTTCCGCGAGAATAGGAGGACCTTTGTCAATTGGTTTTCCAGAGCCATTGAAGACACGGCCCAACATATCTTCGGACACAGGGGTCCGAAGAATGTCACCAGTGAATTCACAGTGAGTGTTTTTTGCATCGATACCAGAAGTACCCTCGAACACCTGAACCACAGCCTTAGAACCAGATACTTCCAACACCTGCCCAGATCTCATAGATCCATCGGCAAGCTTTAATTGGACAATTTCAGCAAACTTTGGAAACTTGACTTCATCCAAAATTACCAATGGTCCATTTACACCCGAAACAGTTTTATATGCTACAAAAAAATAAAAATCATGATTGTTAATTAAATTTTTACATTAATTACGTATAATCGAAGTATGAAGAAAATATTGGCGTACAATACGAAAGTTTATTTGAACAAATGTGTATTTCACGTCGATTTAAACTATATTGCGAAAAACTTTGTTGAATTATTATGTCAGTGCTTGCGTCTATAGTCACATGACAGATATCTCGGCTCGTATAAAAAATTCCATCTGATTCCTCGTAAATCTATTAAATTTAAATGCACGACCATTCGAAATATTCGCATACAATGAGATTAGCAGTTTTCACCGATCGCAAATAGTTAAAAAGCAAACACATCGAAGATCAGCTGACTACTAGCAAATCGATCCGCTGCTACGCCCAGTTTACGTCGAGCACTTGTGCACTTCTTCGAAATCTCTATTTCTGCATTTAGTAAAATAAATGTGAATACTTACTGAGTCGAGGCTGCGAGATGAAGTCCCTTGAAACGGCCAAAACATGTTCTTTAGTGGCCTGACGTTGTCCTATAGTTTTTGAATACATTTTGTCGAACGATTTCCCTGATCTCTTACGTCGGCCAAACAGCAGAAGGTACTGCTGCTAACACTTCGATGAAAGAAGACGGACTAGCGTGAGGAGTGGGGATAGCTTCAAATGTTCGATCTAAATTAACTAAAATGTTACAATGTTCTCTGAAATAAACAACTAAAGTACATCAAATATATTAACACGAATAGAGGATGAAATTTTATGATAAATATACGATTTTTATGTTTCTCGAGTTCTTAATTAAATAAACTTTACTTTAACAAACTAATAGATATAATGGACAGTAAGTATCTGACAAAGATAAAAGCAATGGCACGTGCGATCACGTGGCTCTTACTATGTGATCCATTGTGTATCTATTGTTAACAAATCTTATTATATTATCATCTATTGTTGTATAAATATATAAAAGAAAGTATATCGAAAATTATCTATGAAGAAAAATTGCAATATCCTCTTATCTATGTATACCTTATTTGAACTACTACCTGATTCTTGTGATCGCGGTTTATTTAATTTTGCAAACATTTTATTTTGCTGATAATAATAATATTCGACGACGTATCTTGTACGAAGATGCATTAAAGCATTTCTTGTACATTGTTTTTATTATATACCTTCTATTTTTCACATAAATAAAATTTGAATCAACGAAATATTTAATCAATAAGATATAAAATATGCACAGTCATATAAGGAAGATAAATTATTGCAAATAATGCTTGAATGTTACTTTGAACTTCGTAATGTATCTTCTTTGGTTAAAATGTACGATGTTTATGCTTAATTGGTTTCAAAACATAAAATGTTGCAAAAATTTGGCATCTTTAACCTTGACCTGATTCGTATAATGGACTGTTTTTAGTTACGGACCTGATACCGATAATTTCGCGCCGAGAAGGCGCGAGTGTGCAGAGAGACACGGTGGCGGCTGGTTCGAGGATATACGTGCATGTAGAAAGCTCAATATATTAAAGTGCAATTTTAAATTTCCTAATAGTTTTCTTTTTAACCGTGAGTCTATCTTGTAATATTTACCTAAATATTTATCGTCGTTCCACTCGACACTGTGATCTCGTGCTCCACTGACAGAAAAACACGGTATATCTGAACCATGGCGGCTCTTAAACGAATAGTTAATCTATCCAAAACTCTTAAAACAGTGACGACTACACCTCGTCCTTGCTGCTTTCAAGCCTCAAAGAAGACCTATTTTACCTACGTGAATGAACCTTCTATGCCAATATTAGACAAGGAACCGTGTTGGCTCAAAACTGCCGATGAAGCCATCGAAAAAGCAGAACTAGATTCAGGTATTTTATCTCATATTCATGCTTATTGATACTAGTACACAATATTTAATATCATTAATTGATCAATAAAATGAACGTCCCTCCACTTGATTTTCTTTCTAAAATCACGATAACATAATAATTTAATTTTCCGCAAGCTAACCTCACAGTATCGTAAGAATAAATGCAGATGTCAGTGATTTACTTTGTTTTAACACAATTATACGTTTATGTTATAAAAGAAGATATATTTTTCAAATTTATGTAATTTTTTTGATAGGATGCAAAGCCGAAATTACAATTTTCGCGCTCATTTTTGACAAGTTAAGCATTTCAATTTGTTGCAAAATCAAGAAGATAAAATTTAAATAATGTATTCTCTTCAATGTATTACTTCATTTGCTATTATAATACTACTCATTAATAAAAAAAATTTAAATGCTTGTCAAAAACATAACTTTCACAAACAGCAAGATCTGCAAAACGCGTATATTATAATGGAATAAACGTATTGAAAAAAAGGTCTAAATATAATTTAAAAATTCGCTCCCTCTCAAGTAGTTGTTTACTGCCGAACTATGTGGTTTCAATTTAGGAAGATAATATTTATTACGTAATCTATTTCGTGTATAACCCAATGAATGCAAATTATCAACGATTGACTTAATAAGAATCAGACGTTCCTCTACGGGAATAAAATGGAGGCTAAAATATCGCTATAAAAATACCGAAATCGAAATGTTCTGCAGTGCTTTATATTGTAGATTATATTGTACATGGAATAAAACAGCCTTTGCTTCCTTTACGTCAAGCTGACCATTATTCATCATTATTTTCGACTAAAAATAAACGAAAAATAATAAAAAATGGCTAACAATAATTTTATATATAAAACAGCTTCACGTATAAAAACACCCCATTTATTCTAATAAAGTTACATTAATAGAATATTAACTTTCGCTGCATAATCGTAGTATCGATCTTACTATCTGATAGTCAGATTAAATTCCGTGTAGTAATCGTACATTTGTTAAGAAATATCATTAGCACAGATAAAAATTATCTACATAAGGAAGGGAGATGTTTGTTTAGCGGTTTATCCAGCAGCCTTTTTTTAATAAATAACATCTCGTGAAATGATAGTTTCTATAATTAAAAAGTGTAGAATTACCTCGAATATAATACGATCTCTTTCGACTGCCTTAACAGTGAATCACATACCGCATCAAGGACAATAAAGCACATCGTCTTTCATGATAGTTCGTTCGTTACACAGAACGATCATGCTTACAAAACGAAATAAACGATAATCGTTTTGTTGTATCAATTGTTACCGCTTTGTCTTGCAAACCTTGTTCCCTGATCTTCGATACTTCGGTCATTTCTGTAAATAACTCGAATAATATCATTTTCCAGAATACTCGAGACAAATTTATTTCTCTCCCTTTTTTTTAAATGCGATTACCCCGAATAATTTAGTGATTCAAAGCTCGAAAGAATTTAAGTATCGGAAGGCGACGAACCTTTATTATTACAATGCTTGTTTACCGTTGAACGAAGTTAAAATTGTCGAATATAGATCACATCGCATGAAGTATTGACCTCGGCACGTATACGTACGTAACATGCAAATATGCGATTCAATTTCTTACTGGCAAAACTTCTAAGGATCGATTAAATACATATATAAATATGAATAGTTCAAATTTCATCTTTATACTAGAGATCTCTCCAGTTATTTGTAATTTATAATTCTCGAACCGAGTAAAACGAGTTCCGATCGAAGACAATTTTTCTTTTCTCACCGAAAATAATAAATAGCCATTAATATTATTGTGATGGATTTTTTTTGTATATAATAAAGGCCTTAAAGTAGTTTTACGTAATTGCGTAAGAAACTCTGTTTTTTATCCTTATTTACATATGTAATCTAAAAAGGAAGGAATCTTTTATCGTACTCGTGGTCGTTCGAGAATCACGTTACACGAAAAATAAGAAAAACGCATCTCATTTATTTAGCTGGGAATGACACGAGCTCGTGCTTCTGCCTTGCCAAAGCCAAAAGCCACCTAGGTCAAGGTTTCAAGTACCTTGAGCTATGTTGTAACGTGTTAGGCTTAGTATAAAAAGTAGCCAGATCAACATTGTCACGTATAATTAATAAAAACTTACAACTGATAATAAATCATATATCAATAAAGTATTAAAAAATCCAAGCTTGGAGAATCTCTTAAATTGCAGCAGTTTTAAATTTAAAGATATTTGCGATATATAGTACTATTAAATAATTATCTTTTATCGTCATTTATATGCATTTCTTTTGATAGATCAAGTCCTGTTCGTCCAAGGTGCAGCAGCAACACCTACTGAATTATTAAGAGCAGTAACCGATTATGGTGTCCGATGTGACGTTAGAAATGTACGATTATATCACATGCATCTCGAAGGCCCTGCACCGTTCGCTAAAGCCGAAAATGCGAGTACGTGTATTCTTTAAACGGATGTAATAAACTAGATCCAGCTGCTTTATCAAATATCCCAGTTCCCCTTGCTTCTGATAAATGAAGCTTTCCTAGATAAGTCCAATCTCCTAAATATAATATTCGGAAACATTTGTAATAAATATCAGCGAATTATATTATGTTCCCTTGTATGCAGAACATTTCAAATCCATCAGCTTCTTTATTGGAGGCAATGTAAGGCCAGCTGTTCAGGGAGGTCATGCCGACTGCATTCCAATTTTCTTGCACGAAATTCCGCGAGTATTTTACGAAGGATTCGTGAAGCCTGATATCACCCTCGTCCACGTTACTCCTCCTGACGAGCATGGATACTGCTCACTCGGTACTAGCGTAGATTGCGTACGATCTGCTATGATGCATTCCAAATACATCGTAGGTAAATTTTCGGATCTTCTTAATCTCGTTACTGTATCCGTATGCAGTCTAGAATTATCGTCTGATCGATTTGTTTTCGTCGTTGTCTATAGCGTTAGTGAACAAGCATATGCCAAGAACATTTGGTGATGCTTTGATTCATGTTAGCCACTTGGATTTCGCCGTGGAACATCATCAACCGATGCCAGTACATCCTGTAAAGCCGCCGTCGAAAGAAGAGCAACAAATCGGCAAATATATCGCTGAGAATTTAGTGGTGAATGGAGCCACGTTGCAAATGGGCATTGGAAGCATACCGGACGCGGTACTATCACTCTTGGGCGAGCACAAAAATCTTGGAATTCATAGCGAGATGTTTAGCGACGGTGTGGTAGAGCTTGTAAAAAAGGGATGCGTGACAAACAATTGTAAATCAATGCACAAAGGCAGAATCGTCGGTTCCTTCTGTGTCGGTTCGCAGAAACTGTACGATTTTATGCACAATAATCCTTTTATAGGTACGCGTCGATTCGGTACCTTGTCCTCTTGTAATTAATTTAAGTTACATAAACTTATTGACTAATAAATTTCGCAGAGATGTTATCAGTGGATTACGTGAATAATCCAAAAATAGTAGCCAAGCAACCGAACATGACGGCTATCAATTCGTGCATAGAAGTCGATATCACTGGACAAATTTGTTCCGACAGTATTGGAACTAGAATGTACTCCGGATTCGGAGGCCAATTAGATTTTATTATGGGCGCAGCGCTAAGCGATGACGGTCTAGGAAAGCCTATCATTGCATTGCAATCCGTTACCTCGAAGGGTGAGAGTAAAATTCAGCCAGTTCTAAAATTGGGTATGTAATTACAGTACTTGAAAAAAGTTGAGAAGTTCTTTTGATCGAGACTTTAATCTTCGTCGTTTGTTTTAAGGTGCTGGTGTCGTTACGAACAGAGCAGTTGCTCGATACATTGTTACAGAACATGGAATTGCTAGTCTGTTCAGTAAAAGTCTTCAACAGCGGGCATACGAACTGATTCAAATCGCCCACCCCGATCACAGAGAGGCGTTAGAAAAATCAGCATTCGAGCGTTTGAAAGTGATGCCGGCGCCATAAGCATTTTACTGAATAACAATATTCAAAAAATTCTTTTAATAGCATTTCGTGATAACTGTTTCTCTTCTATGCATAAACATCTGGACGCATTGAGAACAACTATCATAAACTGTCTCTTAATTTCGTATATCTTACACGTCTTCTTGCCAACCGTACAATGACATAAAACAAAATTGAAAAGGTATTAAAAATAAAGTTTCAATATCACGTTAGAGCAAATTATATTTTCGGTGAACGCAAGAAGAAGGCTTTCGTTTTTAAAACGAACGGTAAACATTTCGTCTCCGAAGTAAGAATTGAAAAGGCTTTACTTTAAACAGATATTTCACGTTAGAGGTACGATCGAAACGTTGTCGATAGTAACCAAAAGCAGTGTTATAATGATAACGAATACTTTTTATATGAAATTTGAGGACGTTCCTCCGCACTTATTGTAACAATTGGAATTAAACGGCATTTGAAACAATAAATTTAAAATAAAATATGTATACAGAATATTATTTCATTACAATTATTTCTACAATTGCATTGAATAAAGCGCATAGTGAAAACATACATATTTGACCGCGTATATCGAGAAAATTGAAAAATCGAATACCGGCAAATCCGACGTTCAAATACTAATCGTGGAGATGGCAACGGATCTAATGTGAATTGACGTAAACTGACATTTAAGACCAACGAAATTCTTTAGATTATGTGTCATCCAAATTTCAACGTAATTGCCGTATATATTCAATCGCATCGGCAAATCAATAAATTTTAATTGTTTGTACATTTTCTGACGTATCATATATTTTCACTCCTCTTAAAATGTTTGGCCTCAATATACGTCGAAATTTGGAGACCACATTTGGTAAAATTTTACC
Organism: Eucera pruinosa; assembly: GCA_028830335.1. Taxonomy (NCBI): domain Eukaryota; kingdom Metazoa; phylum Arthropoda; class Insecta; order Hymenoptera; family Apidae; genus Eucera; species Eucera pruinosa. The sequence continues at coordinate 17,496,465 of JAMYCR010000006.1, forward strand.
AACAAAACCCTTTAACTTATGTGGTCTAAGACACATGCGAGAACCCTTCCAACCTTTGAAACGATGCCCACGATGGGTTTGTGTAGAAGACGCAGTGAAAATTATAAATTCAGGTACCCGAAAATGATTTCTTTTTTTAACATAAATAAAAAATATTCACCTGAATAATAATCGGTGTTTTTGTCAAATTTATACTTAAACATCTTACATTTTAGAGCATTTAGTTTTTATACAAGGGGGTGCAGCAACGCCTAATGAATTAATACGCGCTATGACCGAACACGGCGTGTGTAACAATTTACGCGGAGTACGATTAATTCATATGGGTCTCGAAGGAGATGCACCATTTTCAAGTCCTGAATTTGAGAGTACGGTATTTTGTGACTCGGAATTATTAGATACAACCCACCACTAGCATATTACGATAATAAAATCGTAATTATTTTTTAGAACATTTCAGATCCATAAGCCTTTATATCGGGGCGAATCTTAGAGAAGCTGTTAACGAAGGCAGAGCAGATTATATTCCAATATTTCTCCATGAAGTACCGAAACTCTTTTACGAGAAACGAATTCTCCCAGATGTTGCGTTAATTCATGTCAGTGTGCCGGATGCCCGTGGTTTCTGTTCTTTAGGTGTAAGCGTAGATTGTACGCGTGCTGCGATTAGTTCGGCCAAAGTTATCATTGGTCAGTAAACATTTAACAATAGATTACATCGCATTGAATATGACTTAGTAACAATGAAGCTTTGTTTTTCTTTATACAGCTCAAGTTAACGAACATATGCCAAGATCGTTTGGAGACACAGTTATTCACTCTAGCCACATTGACTGGGCGGTGAAATACGATTGTCCTCTACCGTGCGTCGCCAGTACACCACCGAACGAGATCGAAGCAGAAATTGGCAAGATTATCGCACATAGACTAGTAGAGGATGGAGCGACCTTACAACTTGGAATTGGCAACATACCCGACGCTGTTCTTTGCTCTCTTGGCAATCACAAAGACTTGGGAGTTCACACAGAAATACTTGGTGATACAATGGTAGATCTAGCAGAACGGGGGAATATTTCAAATAAACTGAAAATAAAGCATAGGGGACGTATGGTCAGTTCCTTAGCAATCGGCAGTAAACGAGTGTACGACTTCTTACACAATAATCCATTTGTAGGTGTGTACACATATAATTCCTTAACCATTTGAGTCCAGCAGGAAGCATTGGAAAAATCTTGTCGAAAAATGCCTAAACTAAAATATTAAAAGACGTTAAGCGATACAATAGCATTTTTTTTTTAATCGAAGGTGAAATTTATTATTCCTACGGTTTACATGGAAAACAGGGTAGTGATGCAAAGATCAAGTATCGGTAAAGTTGAGCGCGTAAACTTTGACAGAATCTAAACGCATTGTCAATTGTGCGTCGCAGTCAAACGGAGCGGTACTTTTCCACGTGAAATCTGAACAACGCGATCGCGCTAGGACTCAAACGATTAATATTGTCAATTTATCAAGACTTCTTGTTTCTGCAAATAACACTATGTCTTTTCATTTGTCTAGAAATGCTTGCAATTAATTATGTAAACGATCCTCGAGTAATATCGCAGCAACCAAAAATGACGGCTATTAACTCGTGTATAGAAATGGATATTACTGGTCAAATATGTTCGGACAGTTTAGGCTGTAAAATGTACTCTGGTTTTGGTGGACAACTTGATTTTACCCGAGGTGCAGCATTGGGTCAAGACGGTCGAGGAAAAGCTATAATCGCGTTCCCTTCGGTAACAAGTAAAGGAGAAAGTAAAATTCAGCCTGTTATTAAACTTGGTATGAATTCGGATTTTATATTATTAATCCCTTGCACTACAATAACGAGTTACACTCGTTCTATGAATTATGGTGTAGGTTCGACGAAAATAGTTGCTAGTGACAGGAAGATTTATTTTGAACTCTAATTTTAGCGTTGTATTATAATATTGAGAGTTATTAAATAAGAATTGCCCGTAATATTCAAGTAATTTGTACGAAACACGATATGAAAGCAGTCATTGGCTAACGCTACTATACGTAGGTAATAAAATAATCATAGTGCAAGGGGTTAAAAAAGTAATTCCTTCAAACTAGAGTGGAGATTTTAACACGATAAAAATCATTTGCTAAATAGGTGGTGGAATTGTGGTAACAAGGGCACATGCACATTATATAGTTACCGAACATGGAATAGCAAACCTTTTTGGTAAAACGTTACGTCAAAGAGCGAATGCATTGATTCAAATTGCCCACCCTGATCATAGAGAATGTCTCGAAAAAGCTGCATTCGAAAGACTTAAAACTAATCCAACGAAATACTTGTAATCTATGAGTACTACAGATAAAATATTGCAGAAAATTTTGTAACACCATTGGATCCTATTAACATGTGAATGTTTTTTTTAATACCAACGTTTTTAATTTGTGTTATAAAATTTTTGCGTGAACTCTAAAATAACGCGAAAAGAATCGACAAAGATATTTAGAACTGTTTCACGAAACTCATTTTTATAATCACTTGTTATATACAATTTGAATAAATAGTACTATATTTCTAATCCTTATTTGTAAAACAAAATATTATGTATATGTATATACAGATACAATTTTTTGATTTATAAACATAGACTTACTTTATTAAAAATTTATACCTTCTGGTAGTGTTCCTTCCCGCCGTCTCTTTTCCACGTTTTCATAATATTCGGAGAAACTAACATATGGCTTGATTCTAGTGTTTCTATTTGCTGGTCTTGCACCAGGAGGATACATATCCGACGTCGATGATGTTTCAGTTGTCGACAAATCGGAATTTTCTTCCGTAATACCTGTACTTGAATAATCGTTCTCCGGCATTGTCGTGATCGGAACAGATTCTACGTTCAGATTAAATCTGACCGATTGATTAGTCGGGCTTTTCAACGCGTGCGGAAGAGGGAAATTAAAATTTCGAACTAGAAGCGTTATATCATCCCGTTTGCCAGTAGTCACCGCACTTTTCAAATTACTCATATTAATATCATGATGAATTCTTACAACTTTATCCACGACAGCTTGTGCAACTCCTGTTAAAGTAGACTGAGCCTGAAACTAAAATTTATTTCGCGTCGGTAAGAATATGTTACTATATATAATCGTATTAGTGCTATAATTTTTTCGTACCTCTTGAACCGCGAAATTAATTAACTTTATATTAACTTGATCAACACCGGTTACTTCTTCTAATGACTTATAAAGTCCGCGAGACATGAGCAAAAGAAACTTGCAAGAATCATCGAGTTCTATGCCCCCGTGAATTTCTGGTTCAGCAATGACCGGTTCTGCTGTGGCAGATGCTAGTTCCTCAAATTCTCTGTATCCTCCTTTGACAAGATAATTTCCAAGACAACGTGTAGTTTCCTGGTTCCCAAGACGAGATCCTTTAATATAAGTGATTATCAATATTTAGAAATGATATAAAAATCAAATACACAGTTTTAAAAAAATTACCTTGTCTTATAGAATCGATATCCAATCCTAAATGGGATAATCTTAGTAGTTCATCTTCGTTTCTTAAATCGTGATCTACACTTAATTGTACAACTCTTAACACTTGATTAGGGTCTGTTTTACACAATAAAGCTCTACTATCACCAACATTTGCAACATATAATTTTCCACGATATATAAGAGCTAGAACTGCACTGCTTCCTGCTGATAGCTCACAGTTTAATGCATTTAAGTTATCAACCTGCACAGAAACTGATAGTGTAAGTAATACTTAATGTTACCAAGTTACATTATACAACTCAATTAACATATTTGACTTACCAAGTGTGGAAACTTTTGATAAGTTTCATAGGAATTTAATCCATCTGGTATATCAAACTGTAAGCTGGCTCTTTCAGCTAAAAGATCTCCAATAGAATCTAAGTATCCTCTTTCCACAGCTATAAATGCCTGCCTGCAACAATAAATTATATAATTTTACTGTTCATGTACAAGAATCATACAAATTGCAATTTGCATTTGTTACCTATGAACTTCTTAAAGAAGGGAATGATGAAAGAGGAAGAGTAATGAATGAACACTTGAATGAAAAAAGGATAGCAAGAATAATATCAAAGAATTAATCTAACAAGTGTAAGAAAGCATGCAATAAGCTTCATATAATAAAGTAGCAAGTAGACAAAGCACAGATTAAATGTAGGAGAAAAATCAAAATTAGAGTTGTGTAATGTAAAGCAATGTAAAATAGTTAAGTAAGAAAATAAGTTAAGGATTGTGAATGCAGACAATTAAGTATAGGACATTGGATTCTTTCTTGTAGCCACATAGGCAGAAAAATAAATATACATACATACATACCTAAGAACTTCTTTAACTTCTTCATCGGTCGATTTACCATTCAACTGTCCAAGTAGAATTTCTGCGGCCATTCGTTGCATAGCAAAATTTGCAACTTTTGTGCCTTCATGGCCATCGAATACTCCATAGAGGAATGTTGAATCGTCGTAGCGACAATGAAAGCTACGATCTTCGAATGTATGTTCCTCCTGCCTATATCCATCCTCGCGATAAATTTGATTCGTAGAAAATCCTACTCCTGATGGTGTATTGAAACAGTGTAAACATTAACGGTGATCGTTTGTAGGTTATATAACAAAGTTGCTACTCACCAGATTGTTTACATACTGGCAAATCATCTGTCCAACTGTACTGAGTATCCTGAAAAGGTATCAAATTAGGGCGTTCTGCCCTAGTTGGCATTGTTAAAGAAACAGACGTAACTTCGGCAAAGATTTCAAAATTGATGTTGTTAAGCGGACTTACGTTTCTAACATATCGACTGCATATCGATTCATATTGATTGAAGATATCGAGAATTTCGCAACTATCGATTTCGCACTTATTCAAATCAAATATTTCAAAATCCCATGCTTTCTTTCATTCCTCGACTACTGCATTTTATTTACAGTTTTTAATACCTGTATTCATTAATTCATTGTTATCTATGTACATATGTGTATACTATAGGGATACGTTTACATAACGTGTAAAGTATACTTGTTTACGATATATTTCGCCTATTTTTCTTTGCATTTTGAAATGTTTTACGTGTCATCTTTCACGTCTCACATATTATATTATATAATATATTTTACGTTATAAAATTTGCCCGTTTTTTGGACAGCAGATATAGGTATATGCTGTTAAAAAACAAAAGCAATTCTTATCACAAACTTTTATTCTACCTGCCAAATTGCATGACACTTCGATTGATCAACAGTAAAAATTCTAGTAATCAATAGATGATTAAATTAATCGGTGTCGAATATGCGACTGCCTTGATTGCAACGTAATGAGTCGCGATCAGTAAATGCCGTAAAACATTTACAATATGAAAACTTGACAAATTACATATGTAAAATTACAACAAAATTGACATTCATCAACAGAGAGAAATAAACTATTGAACAGGTTATTGCATATTTATTTAAACCTTTTTGCCTTTGTATTATTGTATAGAAGATATTAATTGTATGATTCTATAAATAAGGAAGATCTTTTAAAAATATATCTAATATTAATGTTTTAATATATCGTGGATTTGTAAAGACGAAAATGAGTCGAAGGACAGGCACCTGTTCAGGTGCTCTAACAAAAACGCAACAACTTCGTCAGGCAAAATCCGCCGCGTTATTAAGAGACCAGGAACAAAGACAAGAAGCAACAATAAGGCACCAAGTGGATCCGTTTAAAGTACGCAAGAGGGTAGCTCGGCCTGAGCCAAAAAAAGTGGACTTCACTAAACCAGGAATGACTAAAGCGATGTTAGCTAAAATGAAACACTCGGAGAAATTTAAACAAGAATTTGAACGCAAACAAGAAGCGTTAACAGCCGGTCGGGTACCTAAAAGGACCGCGGCACCGGTAGGAGGTGATGCCAGGTCGCGACGATAGTTAAACTTGATTGAAATAAACTAGAGAGGTCGGTAATCTGTTCGATAAAAAAGGGCACCCTATATTATGACAAAGAACACCTTGTCCTAATTTGCTGAAGGGGAAGTTGTAAGCTTAATGCGCTCGTTACTACATCGCGGAGACATACTGTAGATCATTTTTTACGTGTGATTGAAATCTAATAAATGTGAATGTAATGTGAATGTATCACCTATATGCACTTAAAAAATATTCCACGATCATCTGTGTGCTCGCGAGCCCCACGTTGCCGATCTCTGAAGTAAACGATGCGATACTTGTTCCGCGATTAACAAGTTCTACCTTTTTTTATTAATTTTCCATGTATTTCAAATTACTTTTATAAAACCCTAAAATGATATGTTAGACAATAAATCGATTACTTCAACAATTTACATAGTACGAAATTTCCATTACCATGTACAAAATTGTTCTTAATTAGGATGGGTAGGGAGAGAGTACCAGGTAGAGAAAGACGTACTCCACATGTAACTCCAGCTACAACTCCGAAAACTTCGCCAGTTAGAAGAGAATATGAAGCTGGACCCAGTCGTTTGCCTTCTATCAGGAGAGCTGTACCTCCAAAAATACCAAGAACAGCTGAAAAACTTTTAACTAGGAAAACTACTGAATTAGCAAAAATGATGAATGCAGATATTGTTGTGGCTGAACCAGTTGGCGATGGACCAATCAGCAACATAGTAATACCTCCTGGAATAGTGAATGAAGATCGTACAACCATTGTCAATATATCACAACCAGCTGCAGATATTGAATCAAGAGCAACATCACAAGTAGCTAACAGATCAATTCAAGTGATCAGGTGATTTTATAAACCTTTTCTTATCTGCAACAATGATGTTAAGACATTCCACTTTCAACAGTGAAACTCTTGATGAGCAAGATGCTGCAGAAGCTGCAGTAGTGCAAAGTAGATTAACAGAGTTGCAACAAGCAAGAAGAGACTTTGTTATAGCAGTTGCAAATGTTGGTGGCAATGCTGTTAATCTTGATGATGAAACTCCACCTGACCTCTTCCTTGAATCTCCTCCTGTATCTCCTCTCCAATATCATTCTTCCCCACCTAGACAATTAATTCGGTAAAATTTCAGATATGATACAGTTAAATGAGACTCCTAAAGTTATTATATTTAAGAATAATGTTCCTGTAGAGTTCCTGACATTGAAGATGAAATGTTGCAACTAGAGTATGGAAGAGATCATCCAGACATTGTTGCCGCACGTGAATTTATGCTGAAAGCTAAAGCTGAAAGGGAAGCAAGAGAAGCTGCTAGAAGAATGGATGAGGAATTTGCAGAAATAGCAGGTCATATACGTGATCCTCTAGAAGATGATCTGTGGCAAGAAGAAGAAGAACCACCTTATCAATATGAACAATTTGATCCTGATGAATTAGAAAGATTTTTTGATACTCAAGCTTATCCACCTTGCCCAAGATGCCATGGACTACCTGCAGGTAGAGAACAATTACATCCTGATTTATGGGAACTAGTAGATCCATGGTTTAGAGAAGCTCCACCACCTGATATTCCAGATCTAATACAATTCGATTAATATTCGTCAAGTTCCTTACAATTTGCTACAAAATGCCTTATGTAATGTAGAATTGAAACAGATGCATGTAAATAATAATAATAATGGTAATATTTATCTTTCAATTAGGCAATGTGTAATTAATAAAATTTTGTATTTAACGACGATCAGTATATTAGCTGAAAAATAAAAGAGACATCTACAAACGCATGTAACGTAATTTATATGTAATATATATATTTTTTTATTGCTTATATTTTAAACTTAATTTTATATATCAGTATTGTCTGTAAATCATTAATGAATTGATAAATAAAGTAAATCGTCGATTAACAATAAATCATGACAATATATATAAAGAAGTGGAGAGAAAGAATTGTTGATGATCGATATATATCGATTATCACCTGAAATATGACTTGACTAACGTTGTAGGTGTAGATGCGTGAAATGTGTCATCCAAAAATTTAGTAGCGCGTTGCGTTATTTCTACTACTATGACTTAAATTAGGAAATTCTTGAAGACTGTGCCTAATGTATTTATTATTAATCGTGTACGACGTTTTATTTAGTTGTAAAGTTTTATCATTATGTTGTTTGTTTGACGATTGTATATACCAATTGCGGACTCCCTAGTTCTATCTTCAAGCACTAATAATGGACCTACCCTAGAATTAAATTAACCATAATTGATAATAAATTATATTTATGTATAAGTATCACGAGTATAATGGCGACACCCACTAATGGTAACGGTAATCTTATTGACGAATTTGAGGAAGCCTTTCAGGTACGATGTACAAATTATCGTAACTCGTAACAAAATAATTTTTCAACACGACATTTTAGCAAATTATAAATGTATTTTTCTGATACAAAATAATACTATTTGCAGCAATGTTTGAGCATATTGATAACAAAAGACGAAGGGTTAGGAAACAATGGAATTGGGGTGTCTGGTGGTTTGACTGTGGATAAAGAGGAAGCACGTAGTGAAGTTGAACAAGTTACATTAAGATTCATAGATCTGGCAAGGCAAATGGAAGCTTTCTTTCTACAGAAACGATTTCTGTTATCTGCATTGAAACCAGAGCTAGTAGTCAAAGAAGACATCAATGATCTTAGAGTAGAATTAGCGCGTAAAGAAGATCTTATAAAAAGACATTATGATAAAATCACAGTATGGCAGAATCTCTTAGCTGATCTGCAAGGTTGGGCAAAATCTCCAGCTCAAGGTCCAGCACCTAATGGTAAGAATCATAAAAGAAACATTACAAAAGTATAATACCATTAATAATTGAAAGTTAACACTTTAGGCTTACCAAATGGTACTCAAAGTGGGCAAAACCAACAAACAGCTAATGGAGGTGGGACTGCTACCATGCAACAACAACAACAAATATTGCAGCATCAACAGCAGCTCCAACAACAACAACAACAGTTGCAACATCTGCAACAACATCAAATGCAACAGCAACAACTTCATCAGCAACAGGTATTTAAGTAATACCGTTACCAGCAATGCTGAAACTCCTGTATTCAGGCAGCTGTTTAAAAGTTAATGTTGAGAGAAATTTTGCAAAATAACGTACATAATTTGGAAAAGAAAAAAATACGCGCGACAGCGGATATTGTGGCGATCTCATGGTTAAAAGTTACATCTTGAATCATCATTCTTGAAGATCCTATCTCACTTTAGTTGTAAATTCAAACATTATTGACTGTGTAAATTATTGAATCTCTTTATACAGAGTATCTCACAAAGTTTATACTCACTGTAATGTTCTCATTTTAAAATGATATATATTTATTATTACTAGGTTTCTATATTATTTGTTATAATTTGAAAGAGAATGAGTATCAATGTTGAATGATTGTATGTATCTGTGTGTGTATGCATGGAGTGTGAATGTACAAAATGTATATAAATAGATTAAACTGTTAAGTGATTTTTTTTGTGATTGGAATTTTTATCAGAAGAAGCTTGGAAACTATTTTTGCTCCAATTTCTTTCTCTTTAAATGATAGAGCTGTTTAGGACATAAAATTATTCAGTCCCATTGCACAAAGAGCAACTTATATTAGTGTTGCATATTATCAGTGCCTTATATAATTCCTATCAATAGAAGTGTAATATGTAAGAAAAAGAAAAATTAAAGTGCTTTTACTAGTAGCTGCGATATAGAATTACACAGAAGCATAACAAATTTCATTTATGAAAAAGGAAAAGTATTAAATAGATATACTTACATAAATATGTTGTAAAATGGTGCCAAAATGATTGCTATTTAAACGTGTACAAATGTTTAGCCAAAAACTGACATAATAAATCTGATAACGGCAATAATAAAAGAAAAATAAGCATATTACGTTTGCTTGACATTAATAGTAAACCTAATGATCCCTACTACCTATAAATAACTTAGGAGCAAATAGGAATATTTCGAGTGCGCTGTGACTTCATAATTAATCAGAATTGAAGTACATATACTTGCAAATATGTACACACATATTCATATACTTCGTTTTCTTTTATATTTTTTTTCACACAACATAGCATATTTATTTATATCATATATTGCAAATTGTTAAACTTGATATATTTTTCAATATTTATAAGTCTCTTTGTTTATAATACATATAATGAATATCTTTGCATGTAAACATGTATGCATGCATTTTGCATCAATGTAAAAGCTATTAATGAAGAACATAAAAGAAAATCTCATGATAGACTATAAAAATTACATGTCAAGTAATTAATTTTTTCATTTTATCATTCTTCACTTTTTGACATGTATCTTTTTATACGATGTTTAAACGTGACATTGGATCTAAATAACATTGCAGCCATTTGTGAAAACGAATCACTGCAAAAAGAGAATAAAAGAGGATCATGCCATTTTACTTATGTTGTTTTTACATGCAAGTAGATGTTTGCAGAATAAATCTCTATTCATGGCAAAAAAATACATTGTGCTTTCTTTCATTTCCCTTGCCTATCTAATTACTGTTCCTAAATATATCCTTCTGGCTTGTAAGGATCGGAACTCTATATGTATAATTTCACTTACAAAGTATTTCAATATATTTTGCATGTATGTACAATATTTCTCAGGTTCTCATTAATTTCAAAAAGTCTCAAATACTATCTTCGATCCTTCTAAAATGCTTCAATTTTCATTCAGCATCATTCGCGTATAATTAATCAAAAATTTATCTTACAAAAAAAAAACCTGTTACATATAATTTAATATAATACAATATATCAAAAATATTATAATATAATGTTTGATGTGATATTATTGCAGGTGCAGCAAGGATCCGGAGCTCCACCCACGTCGGGTCTTCAAGGAGTTGGAGTATCAGTTGGGCAACAAGGAATGTTTATGACACAAGGAGGAGTTGGTGTAACTGGTGCACGGGCTGGATTTCCCGTTGCAGGTGTAGGAAGTAGCGCTCTTCAGGGTCCGCTCGCTTTCCTGGAGAAGACAACGAGCAATATAGGAATGCCCGAAAGGCGGAGTTGACGCGGAAGGGGGAGGGGCCGGGGTCGGGGTCGAGGAAAAGGCCGAGGAAGAGGACGAGGCGGAGGAGGAAGTTTACCTCCGCCACCACCGCTTCTGGATACTTCGGACCCGTCGTCGTACGCTGCTGCTGCCGCAGTCGCAGCTGCTGCGGCAGCGCCCCTTCCCTCTCCACAGCAGCAGCCTCCACCGCCTTGTACATGAATATATTTACAAACAAATTAATTTGTTACTCTTGTAAAATATCGTTCCTATAATCTTAAATTGTTACCTATAGGTTTTTATTTTCGTTCATAAAAAGAAAACGAAGCGAAATTTTTTTTTTTTTTTTTTATAAATTTAACGTTTAGATTTACGATGCAATAATTTGTATAATAACGTGTCTGTGTACAACAAACGGTGTACACGATGTGCACAATTGATTTAGTTATGCTGAAAGAAGAAAAGAAAAACAACACCAGGGTTTTAATTGAAAAATAATAATAATTAAACAATGGTCAGTTTTTATTGAATTGTATATCAGTATAAATAACGAACATATAACGCTGTATGTTTGTTTTGAAAAAATATTCTGTCTTGTTTTTGTAAGTTGTCGATCGTTTATTTTATATATTTTTTTTTAACACTGTAATAACCGAGGAATTTACGTAAAAAAAAATGAAAAAAACAATGCACCCGTAAGACAGAAAAACCAGTAATGTCCTTCTGAACTAATTAAGGGGGTAAGCAGCAAGAACTGTACATAAAAAGATCGTAATGATTAAAAGTACTAGCGTAAGATTTCACATGTACATAGAATTAGAAGCACAATTTTTCATACAATAAATCATGTTGTATTTTATTATATTAAGTTCGAATAGTTATTAGCACTTTTACAAAGACATGTGTAATATTTTACACAATATTGATCAAAATCAAATGTATTTCAAATGCGACACAAATAAAGCATAAATTGCCCAAATTGAATATACCTCCCATAGATATATCACTATTAATATTAGGCTATATTTTGTACAAATTTAGTACACACTGTATTTCTATTCTATACGATATCGTACATTAAAAAATTTTTCGATATCGTCCGTACCGATGATGTCTCGTTCAATTGCTTTAGTAAATGCAATATTTCCTATAATGTGAATAATAAAAAAAAAGGAGCTGTACAAAAGAAAATTCATTACATTTGTACTAGGTATCGCCTTACTGTAAGGATATAATTCTGTACATAAAAACAATGATTACAAATTTTATAAATTGCGTGAGTGAATCGACTTTCTTTTACATTCCGATTTTTTTTCTGAAATTCGTTGTATTTCAACTTCGGCTGTATTTTTGCATGAACGTCGGAATGTAAGACGGGAGGTGGGCAGTATATGGATAAAATATATATATATATATATAGTATATATAATGTGTGTGTGTATACATATATATGTATATATATATATAGAACAAAGTTATATATGCATATATATACATGCGTGTATACACATTTGTATACGTATATATGAAAATAGATAAACTTGCACCATACAAGTTAAAATAGAGGTAAATTTTAACAAAATGCCTGTAAAAACTGGATCAGCGTACGGGTCGGGCGACCTGCCATTCCAGCTGGTACATATGGTAACTTATCAGGACCAGGGCCCATCACTCCTGCGATATCTAAATGCATCCATGGTGTATTTTTCGAGACGAACTCGCGTAAAAAGGCAGCCGCGGTGCACGAGCCACCACCTTTGGTTTTCGCAACATTCCTTATGTCAGCTGATTTGACTTTCTCTGCAAGTAACGCCAAACATACTTTACTTTCCATCAATGTTAAAACTATCTGTAAAATATTGGATTATCCCATATAGGTAATGTCATTTCGCGGCTTCATTTCAAGTGTAAATTATTATCGCTTATTACACTTGCTTTTAATCACCGATTCAACCGAATATTGCTTTCTATGATTTCTACAATTTCTTAAGAAACTTTCGAGTTTTTCTTCAAACAATTTTGGATACGCTTGTTCGGAGAAATCGAAGAAGCGACGATACTTATAGGATGACCTAACGCAGTATTGAATTATTCTCTCACTTGTCATTTCATCCGTAAAGTGTTGCCACAGCGGAAATCTCCATACTCTATCACCAGTAATGGTGCCAGCGTCTTTTAATTTTTCGTATAACGTTCCATTATTCGAGAAAACTCCGGTTGCTGCTCCTCCTATAGCGATTTTCATCGCACCCGTCAAAGTTGCGATATCCAAAATGAAGCTATATACATAAAAGTACATAATGAATATTCTTACTAAATTTTATCACGCGCTAAATATTAATGCGACGATTACCTTGGATTAAACTCATGAGCATAACAAATTGCATCGGCAAGGATAAGTCTACCTTCTGCATCGGTGTTATCTACAATGATACTCTTTCCGTTCATGGCCACTACGACATCGCCTGGTTTAGTCGCGGTACCAGATGGTAAATTTTCAGTAAGCGGTATCAAACCGATAATGTTCAACTTCAATTGCAGTTCAGCAGCGGCTCGAATTGCGGCCGCTACAATAGCCGCACCGCTCATATCAGCGCGCATTTCATCCATATCAGCTGGAGGCTAAAATTATACTTTCATATTAAATTATCTTTAAACAATTTAAATCAATTTTACTTAAACGGTTACTAACCTTGAGACTGATACCGCCAGCGTCGAAGGTTACACCTTTTCCAACCAACGCAATTGGTTTCGAATTATCATCAGCACCTTTATAGTGAATCTCCAAGAATTTTGGCGGTTCGCAGCTACCGTGAGATACGCTGAGGAAAGAACCCATCTTCTTTTGTTCCGCCCATTCTTTATCGTGTATTTGTACCGTGATTCCTAATTTAGCGAGTGCCGACTGCACTTCCGCGGAAAATACTGTCGGTGTCATTAAATTGGCTGGGGTGTCCGCTAAGTGACGCGCCCAATTTTGGGCTTGAGCTTTGATACTTCCAATTCGCCATTGTTCCCTTGAAATCGTAATTTTTTATTACAGTAATGTGACAAGAATTAAATTATGTACAACTACGATACAAAATCATGATACTCACTCTCCTTCTTCGCCGTATAAAGAAACTTTTGGAAGTACTTTCTGTTTCTCCTTATTTTTCAATCCCTGGAAGAACCACGTTGATAAAACCGCACCTTCCGCTGCGGCTTCCGCGTCTCCTAATGTTTCTAACTGTATATCTTTTATCTCGACTGCATCCAGTGCACGACAGCCCACTAATGCGATATCATTATATTATTAAAATACTAATAAGAGAATCGTTACAAGTAAAAGTCACGAATAGACTACGAATTTTTATGCATTTATTGCAAACTTAAATGTTCTAAAAGTATTACTATAGGACAAATTATAGTAGCAGGCTTAATTATACAATTATAGTAGTATTAATTATAGTATATAAGTACAATAGAAATTATGATATTCAAAGGATGAAGCAACCCCCAATTTTGATCCTATTTCTTCAAATTTATGTACAAAAATATTAGTTTGCATAAAAATTCGGAGTCTACTTATGAATAAAAATTTGTAGAAAAAGAAATGCGTTATCTACCTGCTGCCGCTACACGTATGCTTTCTCTTCCCTCGTCTATTTCCTCGAGCTGATTAACGCCACGATTCTTTTTTCCAAGACCAACAACTGCAACTCCAACGTAATCCTTTTCATCCAAACCCCAAAAAACTCTAGCTTGACCTTCAGGAATTTTTGGACCTGCTCTGTAGTGGTGTAAATAATAAAATTACTTATTCAGTAAAAAATGTACATCTCTAAGGCAATGAATGGGGGATGTGTTTATACGAAATTAAAGAAGTTCCTTTAAAGGACATACTGAGACACAAATTCACAAATTTATTCATTACAATAAATCTAGGCGTCTTGGACATGTATCGCGCGGCACATGCTGTGGCATCTGCAATTTTAAAATACAATCTAAAAATATACTATCCTTTACATATATATTCTAGAATATCACTTTAAATTAATCTAATTTAACGATCTCTAATAATTGCGCTAATTACCAATTAGATGAAAATTACAATTACCTTTCACGATTAGAACATATTACATATCAATTTACAATCATATTTTTCTCACTTATAATGGAGACAATTAATTCATTTGCACTCGTAATACATTAACAATAGGCGCGATGATTACTTCTCGAATGCATTGTTTTTTGTTCATTTATAACGGTAAAGAATTATCTCTGAATAATATAATACAATACAATGTAACACTATGTTCTTATTACCAAAATTCGATTCCTTGTTGTATACGTGTGCCTGTCTGTGTGTGTGTATATATATATATATATATATACAGATTTAAGTATGTAAATTTGTCATGGGGTTTTCATATTTTGTAACATTGTTCGCTTAAATATTATTACGTAAATCGTACGCAAACTATTCAAAATTGACACACTGATGATATTTAGAAATATGAGCCGCCATCGTATAGATTTGCTTAAAGTATACTATTCAGAGCTAAGTAAAATAACATTTAAATAGAAAATAGTAAATGCAAATTTGTTTGAAATCTTTCTAACAGAATCAGATATTCCTGTGATAGAATTGGAATTAACATGTTTAATTATAACTAATACTATATAAGTATTCTACCTTTATAACTAAAAGTTATTTACAATTTACCATTTTTCTTATTACAAATTCTATCTTCCCTTAGCTCTGACACTAATATACGAAGACAGTGATCATAACACTGATAATAGGAACTTAATGCAATCCAAGCACATTTACTACTTCTTAGCTGACGTGACATTCTTGGCACAAATTGAATTGAACAGATAGTATCAGCATCATCTGTGATATCAACTATACATCTCTACTCTTCTGAATTTAATCTATTAGGCTACTTTGGCAAGATTTACTATTTAAGGATCATACCTTACATAAAATTTCAGTTACATCCTTATGCCACCATCATTACGAATTAATGATTTAAAATATTCAACCCTTTTTTTACATATATCGTTACACACGTCACAAAAATATTTCCCACATTGTAAATTGTTTAGAATAATGAAATTTTATATTTCCGTTCAACAATTGCAAATGGTATTTATTAAGCTAGAAAGAAAATTGCTATGTATAACAAAATATTAGACAACTTATACGATTTACTTACAAACGAATACTATTGCCATTTATTAATAATAAACTATGGCCAAAGAAAAAGAAAAAGAACGAAAAATCGAAGTATAAAAATACGGATAATAACAATACAATGGTAATAACGATAATAAAATATGACTACTAAGAATGTTTTATTATACGTGAATTGTGCTAATAATTACTGTGCGAATACATTAACTTTCGAATGTATTGAACACAACTAAATTAACATGATGTCATCAAAGGCCATGATCCGTATTAAAAAATTATTTAGATGCACGCGTGTATCACTAATATAATCGTACGAATTATTTATTATTATTATTAAGATTCAGTCTATTATTAAATTATACCTAAATTGAGAAACAGTTAAATGAGTGTAGTATAAGTAACAGTACCCACGTGGTTTGATTAAAAAATATAATGACAAAAAGTAATTTGTGCAGCTTAACACTAAGAGTATTACTTTCTCAAATAAGTCAGTCTCTAATAATTTAGATTTCAATGTATTTGATAGTTCTCTTTTCTTTTTTTCCCCCTTTTTGTTAAATTTCGTTTACAACAAACTGCTATAACATTTAGAATAAATTTTCACTTCTCGTTGTTGCTTGTGCCTGAGCACTTTTAATTGAATAAATTTCAAAATATACATATATCAATGGATCCGCTAAGGATCGTTTAAACTCTTAACTAATTTTAAACTAGCTCTAAGATTTTAATAGTTCCTCGAGAATTTGCAGCTACCACAACATTGGACATCTGTTTCCAGCAAACTGCAGAAACAAATTCATTCAGATCTTCTTCTTTCCGTTCTTGTATCTCTAATATACTTCGAACGGCATCAAATTTATATGAGAACAATTGTTTCGTAAGTCCTTTGTAATACACATAAAGCGCATTGTTTTCCGATCCGCATGCTACATAATCGCCGTCGGTAGCGAGACCTACGAAATTCTTCTCGTTAACGTGACCAACGAACGAGCGCAAGCAATGCGGATTATTAATGTTCCACATTTTTAATTGCGAATCGGTACTCGCGGATACTATTTCCTCTTTGTTAATGAATTTAACATACGAGACGGCCTTGCGATGGCCCTTGAAAATGCAGAGCGCTTCCTTCATGTTACGTAAATCGTAATAGTGGACACAGTGATCTGCAGATCCAAACGCCAAATGGCATGAACTACGCGGGTTAAACTTTACACAGCATACGTTAGCTTTCGCCTCTAATGAAGCAACGGAATGATCATTGTTCAAAGACCATAACTTAACTCTAGCATCGTCTGATCCCGATGCTATCAGTTTCGTATCTATATCGTTGAAATCAACGGACCAACATCTCTTTTCGTGCTCTTGAAACGTTTTAGTGCTTTGACAAGTCGCGGCGTCCCATACCGTTACGGTTCCTTCGTAATCGGACGATGCTAACATTCCTTTATGAAAGGAATTCCACGAGACGCACGATATTTTCGAGCTAGAAACCATTTCTACACATGGGTAGTGTATATCTACAGTGTCTTTTATTACAGCACTATAGTCGAATACTTTGATACGTTTCGTGACGCCCGCTATTGCAAAGAATTCGTTATCCTTGTCGAATTCGATACTGGAAACGATTGTGGAAATATTAAAAATATCCGATGAGTAATTCAAAGTCGCCAACGGACGTAACGATTTGTATCTGGAGAATTTCACGAGATTCTCTCGGAAAACGTCGAGCCCCGAACTCGTGCCTTGCCACGAGTCGCTCTGACTCTGAGACTTGTGTCCTAGAATTAGTTCCTTAGCGCGAGAGTCAAAGTAACATTGGACAAAATCATCGAAATGAGCGTGCATCCTCTTCCTTCGTATAGCTAAAGTAGATCCAGCTGTGTAATCGTTTTGTTTCTTACTTCCGGTAGGATTAACGAACGTATCGGTAACAGTAACGGCCGCTTTTTCGTTTGGTTTCACCATGTTTGCATCTATCATGTCTATAAGACCAATCATTTCTTTTCTAATAGCTGACACTTGTGCAGTATCATTTTCGCTCGACTTCTGCAAATCTTCCACTGTGGGACATTTATTCTGAACATCCCTCAAGATATTCTCAACTTCCTCCATGTCTCTTTTAATCAATGCTATCTCTTTTTGTAACTGATTCTTTTGATCTTCCTTTTGCTGTAGTAAATGTTTCAAAAACTCGTGTAGCAATTTATTTTGTGCTGCCCATGTTTCAGCTTCCAGTAAATGTTTCCTTTGAGTTAGGACTTCTAACATCACGTTTACATCCGGTAATGTCAAATTAGCGCTTTCCGCGGCTACGATATCTCTTAATCCGTCATACGGCGGTACCGATAAATCCGTACCCGCCATTCTATGCCTACCGTCGGCAGAATACGAAGACCCTAATTCTGCAAGACCCTTAATTCTTGTCTTATACTTCGATACTAATTTGTGTAACAAAAAGTTTGGAAAAATGTCTTGCTGAGTTAACGTGTAGCTACACGTAGGACAACGTCCGTTTGCTTCCAAAGATTTCATTATACAACGATAACAAAATGTATGACCGCAACGTGTGATATGAGCTTCATCGATTACCTCAAGACAAATAGGACACAGATAATCATTATTTTTATCTTCGAGTGTACCACTAATCCTATGAAGAACATTCGCAGAATGGTGTTGTTTACTCATTCTACCACTACATTCACCTAAACCCCCACTGCTTCCAGCAGTGCTATCATTGCCTAAGTTACTATCACTGATAGCTGACATCTTTCTTCTCAATTGAATGATATTTCTTAAAATACATTTAATTACTTTAAAATACATCTGGTAATTTTAATCTGCTTTCTTAAGTTTCATATTTTTCATAGTTTTGTTTCAGCCACTCTAGATAGAATAATTCTACTCAATGAGCAAACAATCTAAAGAAATAATTACTTTACAAATAATGTGCTTTAAAAATTTTTTTTTATATAACAAAATATGTGTCTGGTAACTCCTTCTGTGCAGCAGAGTTTTTGCTTCATATCATGCGTACAATACCGTCTCTCAGTCTAGTCTCTCCTGAAACAATGAAAATAATGCCAGTGAGCTTGTGGAACACAAATTTCACTCAAATTCAAGAGTCTTGTTAACAGAAAATACTTTATGGAAAAGTTTTCAAAATAACAAAGGAAAAGCAATTCTGAATATTATATGTAAAGCTCAGGCAGCATTATGACAATTGTTTCAGGCTGGAACTATGAATAAAATGTTTTAAATATTCATTAATGTAAATCTATATGTGACACGTAACAAGAAAATTAGAAAACAATGATAATAATACTTTATCATAAAAATATGTACATATTATAATAATTCTATGCCATTTATTATGCATATCTTTCGTGTAACCTGAATTAATGAAGTACTCCTCATAAACATGTACATGCAACTATGATTGTGTTTTACATATTATACGAAAAAAGTATGTTTCATAAAAGGAATATTAGCACAGATTTTATACGAATACGTGATACGAAAAGATGTAATTATAACACAAAATATGTTATAGTCTATTAATAAAACGATATCGGACTTACAACAAAATGCTTTTTTGTAGTTTTCCCTTAACTAGTTCATCGTATTTAGCCGCCGTAGGAGTTAAAGAAATGTTGCTATCATCTTCTGTTTCGTATACACCGAGCACCAATCCTTTCTGTTGGAAATTCAAATATTACAAATAAACACCGAGCGTAGAAATGTACGTAATGCAAGGTAATCGAACCATAGCCTTACAACGTAAATTCATCTCGTTCCTTTTTGAAAGTCTTTTTATGAAGAAAAAAAAGACAAAAAGTAGAGCGGCAGAAGATTAATAATACTCTTCGCTAAAACTAATCTACAGTTACATATTTTAATCAAATGTTTCTCCCCTTTCCCTTTCTACGACGTTTGAACGAAACGAAAATTCTCCATTTCAACAGTTTGTCGCGCAAAATAGAAATATACTATTTCTCTAACGAGAAAGCGGCAACGAACATGTACAATTTACCAATAAATAATATTCTAATTACCTTCATGGTCGAGATGCTGGATAAGAAACGTAACTGCGAATTTCCGTATTGCAGACCCTTACCCCTGATAAGAGACAATGCCATAATTTGTTCAAGAGAGCACTTAGGTGTGATATATATATACGTATGGCGTATGGCTATATAGATATGTACGAATGTGTAGTGTATACGTGCACGTAAATATGCACATGTGTGTCGTCAAAAGATACGATATCTAGATAGTTTGGTCACTTATGTTATAGATTCGCAACTCTAGTACCACGCTTTTTTTGTATTGCCATCTAGTGGAAATTTCCCAGAATTACCGGCAAATAATGCAACCCATTTACCGATGAGATCGGCATAATTCATGAATCGTTCAAAACGTCCAATCAATTCATAGAACGATTAACTTCTCCATTACTATGTTACGCTATCGCATGAACTCAGCTTTACTGTATGTAGCGCCGAGGCGTGGAATGGTGTAAATATTGCCGCATCTGTTATCATGTGTCGGTAATCGGTTAGGAACGAAATTCAAATGGGGATTGAACAATACAGAACCCAAGCGACTTTTGTATAATAAAGATAGACATAACAATTTGTCGTGTATTTTATTTGCGCGCCTCGTCGAGCAGAGCGGTTCAGCGCTCCACGGGCACCAATCCACTTCCTTATTTTAATAAATCCACCGAACATTCGCAACAACTAAATCATTCATCATCGAACATATTTATTTGTTTCAAAACGACTCTATTCCCTAACAATTTCTTTTTAACAACGAGGCATTAAATAACGCGCTGAATTAATGATAAACTTAAGATATTATATTAATTTCGTTCGCTTCGTTAAATATATTTATCTGTACAAGATATACACGGCGATCGTGCATTATTACATTTTTATATAAAATTAATCGATTCAACGCACGTTCTACTTAAATATACAAATATTTAACCAACTATTATTTATAGTTACAAAATTATTTATTAAGGAATTCTGCCATAGGATCCTCATCACGCTTTCGTTTCATTTGGAACGCTTCAATTTCATCCGCCGATAGTTCTTTCACTTCGTACA
The DNA here is from genome assembly GCA_028830335.1 of Eucera pruinosa. Lineage (NCBI taxonomy): Eukaryota > Metazoa > Arthropoda > Insecta > Hymenoptera > Apidae > Eucera > Eucera pruinosa. The sequence goes on from JAMYCR010000006.1 coordinate 17,517,809, forward strand.
TACTATTATAAGGTCGCTTCCTTTCGTCCATCTGCAACAATATCTCAGCTACTCGTTGCCTTTCTTCTTCTTTCTGTAACGCTTGCTGCAATTTATCTTGGTTTTGCATTTTAGCGGCTTTCTTCTTATTTTTCCGTTTCTCTTTCTGCTTTTGCCTTCTCTCCTTCTTTTTCGAAGCTCTGGACTTCTTCAATGCTCTCGATAGTTTCTCTTCTTCGCCCGATGAGCTCTCGCTACTCGTTGACTTTTCATCGGACGAATCAGCGTTTTCTTCATCGGTCTTCTCCTCTTCGTTTACCAGCTTCTTAGTTTCAGCAGCCGCTGCCTCGGCTGCTTTCTTACCCGCACTGCCTGTGCAATATGAATTTTTTATAAACGAATGGCAACATTTATATCCCCACTTGCCGGCCTGCCAATACGATCCCCAAACGGAAGTATGATTATTTGGATACACGTCTTCTTCGTACTTCGATCTAATCACTTGTCTATCTTGCCCTTTGATAACCTGTAAGCAGATATAAGTATGTCAAGGTTTAATAATACTAATAATATACATTTACATACTTTTCCATATCTTGAATATTCAACGTATTGTTCCGTTTGTGCAAGTAAAAGAGAAGGTGGAGGGGCATCAAGGTGCTCTTCACCTCCGTATCTGTTAATTATGCTATCGCGAGCCTTTTCTTTTAATTCGTCTCGTTTTTTATCGTATTCTTGTTTAAGTAATTCTAATTTTGTGGGTTCGGCAAGTAAATGAACGTCAACACCCCTTTCGTGTGCTTCCCATGCAAATAGCTGCGCGTTTGCGTGTCGCTGCGTATCTCCCGAAAAACGAGCGAAATTTTCACCTTTATAATCCACCCTGCAATTAAATATAATTTAATATATCTTCGAAATAAAAAGCAACTGGAAATAGTAAAAAATGTCTATATAACTGATGCGTACTCTCGCTCTGTGCCAACATAGGGATTGTCGCGCATAGATCTCGTTTTAGGATCATAGTATGCCGAATTCGGATCCAAGTTTCTCAAATATTTTGCCGTGTCTTCTCTAATTCGCAAGTTTCTAACAGTAATACGCTGTTTAGAATCTACTTTTGTTCCAGGCATATCAACTTCGTCCACGTATTTATCTTCGTCTTTATCCGAATCTTGTTCATCGTTTCCTTCCGCATTTAATTTTTCCGCGCGCATCTGCCTTTTTGCTTCTTCAATCTTTTGATACTCTTCAACAATAGCTCTATGTTGCGAAGGATCGTAACCCGCCCACCTACAATTAAATCAATACTTTTAAAATATTGTCTACAAAATACTTTTCCGGTAATTATTCAGAAAAGGCAGGGTTTCATCGATTTTGATGATTTTTTAATATGTTGTACAAATCAACATTTTGAACAACTTTTTCTTATACCTACAACCGTCTCTCGGTTTTAGTTTTTAAGATTTTTCGCAAAAAAGATCGATATTACGGATTTTCCACAATAAATATTGCTTGGGGGATTCCCCTTGACGCGCTCGGCTACCGATTAGTATAATACGATCCGATATTGAATATTCATGTGAGATAACGTAAATGCAATGCTATACATTTTTTATTTTTGATTATTTTTATACATTTGGTTAACGTATTTGTGAGTATTCTCTGATTAAAATAGGTACAAACACAGTAAAATTCAGAATATATTTACTTATATTATGTAAGTTACGAATTTATTATACAAGTAAATATAATTCGAATTACACCATGTTTGGTCTCGTTTTGATCAGAAAACTCTCACGAATATGTTGTTAAATAAATTAGTAGAAAAAAAGAATTTGTGACATTGTTTCACATAGATATTCAATGCCAATATTTTTTGGCAAAAATCTTTAAAACTATGACCAAGCAACAGTTATATGAATTAGAAAAAGTTGTTCAAAATGTTGATTTCTACAATATATCCAAAAATCATTGAAATCAGTGAGTCTCCCTTTTTCTAAATAATGACTTCTTTTCTTTTACAATATAGCAAATAAAAGGCTCATGGAAATGACCTGTCTCTTTTGCCATCATAATCCATAGATAATTCTGGTTGGGTAAACTCATCTGGTGCTATATTTGTATTTGTATATTTTGCACCAATTTTACGTGGACGCTCCATACATTCTTTTCTTTTATGAGTCATTGCACCACAATTTTCACATGCTCCTTTACGATATTTTGCTGCTACTTTAGAACCATCAACACCTCTATTATACCATTCATCAATACCACTAAATTGCTTTTGTTTCTCAGGTTGTGGCCTTTGATGTTTCAAAGTAGGTCCCTTGAAATATTATTATATAATTATTATACCATTTTGAGTGCTAGTTTCTTTTTTGCATTAAAATAACAGCAGTTTTGTAAACAAGCGAAACATACTTGTGCTCCAAAGTACCATGGTGTGGCACTAATGTATTGTGGAATGTGTGGATTAATATCTTTGCCTTCTTCATCTACTGCAGCTGGTGCTGTACCAGCTTTTCTTGCTTCTTCTAACTCTTTTGCTTTACGCCAATCTTCCCTACTCTTCTTCCTCGGTTCATCCTCGAAATTGCTTTTACTTTTTATGATCTTCGACACGGGTACATTAGCTAACGTGTTAGCCATTTCAATCGAATAATTACAATTACACAAATCTTAGCTTCGTAAGTTTATGCGTGTTTATAATATTATTATTATAATATTATTATTCGTGATTATTTGACGTTTCATTTCATGAACTTACACGCATTAAAAATGAAAACTAACCTGACATACAATAACATTGTATATATCATAGTATAATATATAAGGCAAGTTTACAAATACATTATATAATTGCAGAACTACAAGCAGGGATTAATTATTATAATGCAATTCTACAATTGTACTACATGATTATTTTATATAAAAATTGCAGTAAAAATTTCATATACAATTGTTTTAAATTAAATCAATCGTACAATACGATTATAGTATCATTTAGATGTATCGGGTGGGCAAAATGTTTTGACAAAGCAAGTTTCCCCTATAAAATAAGGCGCAAAATGAACTTTACACGATGTAAAACTGAGCGCGCGCAGTGGTCAAGTGGATTAGTTTTTACTGTACTGATTTGGCGGTGTCGTCGCGTATACACACCATAAGAGATTTTATTTATAGAATTTACAATAGAAATTTATATATAATAATATCTATAATAGAACTTATATATCTATAGATCTCTAAAATCTATAACAGAACTTATATATAATAGAAATTTATTGAATTTGTAGAAGCTTGTTTTTGAATCACGCCAACAATTACGATTCTCATTGCACAATTTTCGCACATGCACATAAAAATTCAGTAGCTTGGAAACGACAAAGTGTTGCCTCTGTTACGTGAAAACGTACCTTAAACTACTCCGTGTATAGTTGCATTGTAATTACTAATTATCGGATACCTTTATTCCACTTCGTATTCTAAAATATTTGGAACGAGCGAAGTATAATAATGCAGGGAAAAATCATAAATTTCTATCAATCGTGAATAATGTAGATTTTCCATTAGATTCGTAGTAAAATAATTTTTAATTACAAACTTGATCGATGAAAATCACCCTAAAAGGGCCCATTTAAAAAGTGGGGATTTATCGACAGTATTGGGGCCTTATAAATAAGCATATTTCAAATTTCATATTTTCCCTTCGATTTTTTATCCCGAGTATGTAATCAAGTTAATTTAAAGTACGTATATTAATCAGTATTTCTGAGAGCGTTAATATATTGCAACATTATTACAAGAAACAGTTACGATTTTCACAGCTGCTTCAAGAATTGGAATGTAAGATCAAAATGGAGGCAGTGCCAAATAGATCGATATTGTTCCGTAATGTCACGTATTGTTGCTGATTTTTCTACTTATCGCAAACTAGTAAGTAAACGGTTACTAATACTTATTCATTGCGAAATTCTATACTATTTAATCTACTTAATAAGATAATCGGTTAGCTATCCGCATACCCGCGAAATTTAAGTCCCACCACTAAAGTTACTTTTTAAAAATTTGTTCAACTAGTTTTCATTCTCTATTTGTAATCTCTTATTGAAATCTCATTAAAAAATGTACGTTGTTTAGAAAATATATAACAATTCTTTATATTCTATCAGAATCTGCAAATTATTATATTTTTTTACTCCTTTTAATTTAGAATAGAGCATGGAATGGATGGATCATGTCCACTTCTCCTTCCATCCTTTGGGGAAAAAGACAACTCTGAAAGAGAAACTGCATATTCATCCCAAAAGGTTGGTTTGTATAGGCCAACATCGGATGCAGTTGACTTAGGATATCATACATTAGATAACAATGCATGTCGCTCAACATCTTCATCAGCTGTTATATCAGTTCCAATTAGACAACAAATTTTATTGCAACAAAAGTGTATTTATGTCACTGATCTGTGTCAGCTGGATGACACCTTATTATTGAAGATATTTAGTTGGCTGGGTACCAGAGATCTCTTTTCTGTTGCTCAAACTTGTAGACGTCTTTGGCAAATAGCGTGGCATCCATCCCTTTGGAAAGAAGTAGAAATACGTTACCCCCAAAATGCAACAGCTACATTAAATGCCTTAACTAGACAAGGGTGTCACACATACATTCGTCGTCTTATATTGGAAGGTGCTGTTGGTTTAACTGGGATCTTTGCCCAGTTACCATTCTTAAGTTTAACTTCATTAGTTTTACGACATTCCCGACGCGTTACCGACACAAATGTAACGGCAATCTTAAATAATTGTATACATTTGAAGGAATTGGACTTGACAGGATGCGTTGGTGTAACAAGGGCGTATAGCCGAACGACGTTACAATTACAGTCATTAGATTTCAGTGATTGTCACTGCGTGGAAGATTCTGGTTTGGTATTGACACTATCTCGCATGCCGCATCTCGCTTGTTTATATTTGCGGCGATGTGCGCGCATTACTGATACCAGTCTCATAGCGATCGCCTCCTATTGCGGCAGTTTACGTCAGCTATCTGTCTCTGATTGCGTGAAAATCACGGATTTCGGTGTACGCGAATTGGCGGCGCGTCTCGGCCCGTCTTTGCGTTACTTTTCCGTAGGAAAATGCGATCGCGTGTCGGATGCTGGTCTTTTGGTTGTCGCTAGGCACTGTTACAAATTGAGGTATTTAAATGCTCGTGGCTGTGAAGCACTTAGCGACAGTGCTACGTTAGCTTTGGCACGGGGATGCCCCCGTTTAAGAGCTCTTGATATAGGAAAATGTGATATCGGTGATGCAACTTTAGAAGCCCTTTCCACCGGATGTCCAAATTTAAAAAAATTATCCCTATGCGGCTGTGAGCGTATCACAGACGCTGGATTAGAGGCATTGGCGTATTACGTACGGGGATTAAGACAACTAAATATCGGCGTATGCCCGGGAGTCACATGGCTTGGATACCGAGCGGTAAAACGTTATTGCCGTAGATGCATCATAGAACATACGAATCCTGGTTTTTCAAGCTGAGTCTTTTAAATCATCTTTTGCTAACATTATTTTACAGTCTATTTATTAATGATACTTGTTTTTAGTACTTATCTAGATATTAATTTGTAAAAAGGCGGCTCTCCAGCAATTGTATAAATACATACCTATATGTATGTGTGTGTGTGTGTGTATATAATACGCATACATTGCGCGTTGCAATATGCAGAAAATCATTCCTTGCTATTTATTGATTTTTATAACTTAACACACGGAAATTAACCGAAGAGTTTCATGTAATTTGTATATTTATTTTATAAATAAAATCCTTTTTAAATTTTACCAAATTGTAAAAATGTTCATATTTCGTAATTCTCTATCATTCGAGAAAATAATTTTAAGCCATTGTTACGATAATGATGTAACGTTAAAAAAAAGAAAAAACGAAGCATCACAGTTTTGTATATACCCTCGTGCATATATGTGAATGAAAAAGCATGTTTCGAAGAAAACATGATGAAAAGCAATGTGTTTATCCTCCATTGGTCCAACGTGCCACTACGTCTGTCAGTGAGATGCGTATTTTCCACTTATAATTTCAATACGGTGATGGCAACAAATATTATTCGGTAATTGAGAAACATAAAAGGTGCACGATAGTACGTGAACATTTTATACGGTAAAATACTCGTTCATCTTATTTGTGTATGCTCTAACCTACATACTTTATAAGCAACGAAACGATTTGAACTTTAAACATTTATATGATTCAGGTTATAAGCGAAAAAGTTTGTTGTACATCGGCTAAGAATAATTTATAAATTAACTATAGAACCATGAGACCTGTTCAGAGGAGAAATCAGGGCTTGCAGTATGGCATTTATTTGCTATCTCTGCAAGCTCTAAACTTTGGTCTTGATAAAATCCCACCAGCTACATTAATTAGCGTTATCGGTCAAGTGAGTAAATCGTCATTTAATTTTTAAGTTATTACGTTAACTGGCCCTTACACTGGAAACGTTTCTTAATTCACCTCCACTGTAAACAGTGGTCATTGACTCTTGAGTTTTTTAGTAAATAAAAATCTCTGATAAAATCAATAAAGGTTCTGATAACATCTTCAAACATTCGAAATTGAGGATAAAAAGGGAAAATTGAGCCCCAGTTTATTTAAATATATTATTTCTATAATTGTATGAAATGAAAAATGAAAAGTATATGGCTTTAGATAGAAAACACTTAGGCCAATTTGACCTTGGTTTACAATGTAAGGGTTAATAAATTAGTAAATTAACCCTTTGAGTAATGCTAAGTAATTTTAGGAGATTGGCAAGTTTCTAGATTTATTTTCATGGATCATGTAGATACATGATATTTAATATGAATATTATAATCTTTATTAATCACTATGGTGTTTGTAAGTTCATATTTGATGAACATTTTACATTAATTATTTATTGTTTTGGAAGTGTGTTACATTTAAAATTATATTCAAATATGCGTTCATAGCGCTCAAAGGGTTAACATAAGTATTAGTTCATAATTAATGCTAAAAACCAACAATCTTCACAGGTATTATTATACATTGGTATGATAAAAGTTCCATGGAATGCAGAAGAAGCATGCATATCTGCAGCTAAAATATTTAAATATCACGATTGGAAATCATTCATAATTTCGAATTTTGAACATGGTTCAGATATGCATTTGTATTACAATATGGTGTCCTTGATTTTGAAAGGCTCGTACTTAGAACCTAAGTATAGAACAATGAATTTTGTTACCTTACTAGGTATCCTTTCATTCGGATGCAGCTCTATGTACATAGGATTAGGCTATGCTTTAATGCAATTAACCGGCGATTACGGTTATTACACGCAATGCGCTATCGGATTTTCCGCTGTTTTGTTCGCTTTAAAAGTAATCGTGATTTGCGAGGAACGCGATAAAATTCACAATGTCGGCGGAATAAGAGTTCCCAGTAAAATTGCTGTCTGGGTTGAACTAATCTTAATACATCTTCTGGTTCCACAATCCTCGCTTATAGGACATCTTGGGGGTATCTTGGTCGGTTGTCTATATTGTTATACTTTTATTGGTGAAATAGTTGATAGTATAATATGTTCTGTAACTGGTACTCCTATTATACATGAAGAACAATTTTATAGAAGGCGTAGCTCGTTCTTTAGATAAATTTAAAGTTGAACATGTTAGAAACCTTCAAATTCTATTATATACTTAATAAGTATTCTAACTTATTATTGTCAAGAAACTTGGTGTCTGTTGCAGAAACTAATCTGACAAAGTATATAATTTATGTTTTGCATACCGACTGATACAATTTAAGTATCCAAAATGATTCATATTCACGAATTCACGTCAATTCGCTATCTGTTAAGTAAATTCTAGAGGGCATATTTAAAAACAATATTAAAATGATTTACAAAAGCGTACTATTTTTTATATACATATGTACATATATATAAAAAAAAAACTGTAAAGTTACGTTTTAGATTATTTTATACTGTAAACAATATTTATTACAATATGTAAAATAATAAATTAATTTTCTGCTAATTGTCAGTGTTAACTTATTTACACTTTCTTTATAAACATCGATTGTACATGTAGTTTTTTTATGCACTATACAATACATTATAATGAAAAAAAAGATTACCTTCTTGTAGCAGCACTTTTGTCTCCTCTTTAAATGTAATAGATTGACAAAAATTATCAGTCTATATTCTCCGCGTATCTTTTCAACGATGAAATATAAATGTAAGTCAATTCGAGGATCAATTTCCCTTTTAAATATCTCGCACATAATTAATTTCAATTATTCACAGAACTATATATAACATGATTAACTTAACTTCAATATTTTATATAATTTGTACAACGTTACATTAGGTATTTTTGATTTTACTTCTGCGTTTAATAACGACGCCACTAAAAACATATCGAGGATAAGTAAAACGGTCATTAAAAATGTATCGGTAGTTAAGTAAGATAAACTTACTAATTGTCTGATAATCCGTTGTATGAGGAATGTCATAAAATACTAAATAAGCGCACATTCTTCGTAACAATGTTATATCCTCTTGCATATCTCCAGTTGTTAAGTAAGACTTAATATGTGGCATTAGTTCTATAAGGAAAAATTGTTAACTATTACAGAAATAAATATGCATTGAATATTAATGCTCAATGACGGCGCGGCTTTTTGTTTCGCTCACGCAAATGGAAGAAATTTGTGTATTTAAACAAATTTACTGCATCATATCGAACATACTTTACCAATATCAATTACAAATCAGTTTGATACGCGTTTGATACCATATCAGGGTATTCGGGAACTGATACGTATTGGTACTCATAAGTATGTCTCTGAATTTGTCCCACCACTACTGACGAGTTAAAAAGTATAATACTTACCATGCTCCCAACTATCCATGATATACGAAACTTTCTGTTTAATCGCAAGTATACTTTCAGCTCCAAGCAACGGATTTTTATTCTCTATAAAAGATTTCTTCAACATTTGGGATGAGATAAGCTTTATTTGCCATATAGAGAAACTATTTGGCTCCTTCTCTATAATCTCCATACTTTTTATTAAATTCACCCACAAGGGAAGAAGACTCACTTTGTCTTTTATCACGCACTCGTACACAATTATAGCGAACGTATGTAGGAATTGTTTCTCGAACTCCGTCATTTCAGAGTATTGTCCATCAAATTTACACATGTAACTTGTATCTTTAGAACTGGATGATAATTCTGCGATTTCCATTTTTTCGCTAGTAGAATCCGATCGTTCGTTCCAAGTGCCGCTTATCCTTTCGGACGTATCGTTCAAACTTTGAGATAAATAGCCGGAACTATTCTTAGCTAAACTACCGCAAGACTGTGCCTTTAAGTTGATCTCATTTTTCATGTTATTCTTCTTCGGCCATTGCAAAAAATATTTTACTATATTTAGAATAGTTTTGTCGTTTGTAAATGAAGTTACGCACTCGGGGCAAGCAGCCCATGCGATAACATTTTCCGTTGTTAACGTTTGAGCAATTAAGCTTCTAAAACCCTGAAATATTTGTAAAAAATAGATATGAAATTGGCAGACCCGTCATGACAGCGAAGGATTAACTTGATATGAAAGATTGCAAAATAATTACATGGGGATCTTCGATATACGGTAAACAACCCGCTCTCTGTTTCACGCCTAAAGTTTCGCATTTTTTAAGGATATTTTCAAGCTGCTGCCAGTTGTGTCCTTTTTCAAAAATAATATCCCAGTATCTATCGTCTTTTAGTTCGATCTTTTTAATGTTACACAACTGTGGCAGTAAACACGGCGCTTGGAGCACCAGATCTTGTCCCTCGGCATCTTTTTCGGTTTCGAACATTAAGTGTACCGTTGCATAGCAGTACTGACCACTGTCGATGTCTCTGGGTAAAATTACTCGTGGTTCGGCAGCTAATACGTATAAATGCCGAAATGCTTGTAAATGATACCTACGAATTAATAAAACAATTTGTATAATATAAAAAATTGCTAAGACGGTAAATGAACTTTTGTAAATAAATTTTGCTCAACCTGTTATCGTTACTGTGCGTTGGAAATTTTGGAAAAAGAGAAATTATGAGCGCAGCTACCGCACTAGGGCTATTGGAAAGAGTATATTTTCCTCCACCAAGAAAAAGGAGGCCAAGAGCCATGTGCGTTGCTAAATGAGATCCATAAGTAACAACGCTACTCGCAGGTCCCACACGAGTCCTTATATGTCGACATATTCTCATAATCTACGCAAATTTAGCACAAATAGTTTACTACATAAAATGCGCGGGACTAATAAATAGTTCGTCTGCTAAATTTACCTCCAAGTTTCCTGTTCCCGCCATTACAACGGCAGCAGAAAGCAAAGTAACGTTTAAACATGTCTCGATAGTCGACTTTCCCGCTAATTCAGCAATAGTTTTGTGCGATAATGCGGTAAACATCTGGGCATAATTATACAAAGTTTTAAAGGCATTTCTATTGGCAGTTCCCGCAAATTTCAAACCCAAAGCCATACACGCGCCCGCGATTATATTGCAATAAGCTTGGCTATAATTAATGTCAATTAGTATAAAGGCGACGTTATAGGACCATTATACATATATACATTGTATACTAACTTCATGGTTTCTAAATCTATATTTTGTGCTATTTCAGACGTTGGTTTCTGTAATCTGTATTTATAGACAATGTTAGGAACGTGACTAGAAACCCAGGACTTCGTTGGTTCGATTTCATTCCAAAGAATAAGCGACTTCGATAATATTCTCAATAACAAGAAATCGGGTCGTACGAAATCTAATAAGTACTGAGTGTCGGGAGCTTGCATCCACTCAGCCACTGCTCGATTTCCCGTATTGAAGTACATAAGACCTAAAGCTATAGTCGCACCAGGACTCGTCACATCGATATTTATAGAATCGCCTTCTCTTATTTGGTAACTAAAATGATAAGAAAAAAAAGTTTAAATATACTCTGAACGAAGTTCACAGAAACTTCAGCTTAAGAAAACTTAAGTCACAAATGATCACTTCCAATCCAGAAAGTTTCACAAAGTAAACGAATATTCGATGAATTCTCGAAGTACCGGACATGAATGTTTTTATTGCAACATTAATGTATTTACCTAGGTGACTTATATTTATCTTTTTGCGCTCCAGTAAGAGGCCTAACGTGTCCTCCGACCATGTAATAATGTAAAGTATCCGGTATGTTAGCTAAATCTGGCCCACTTCCACATCCTAACACCACTAAACCTAGCGCAAGACCTGCTGCTAAAGAATAAGATTCTCGATCCACACAGTTTTTCATTTCTGGTCCTGGAGGTCTGCCTTCAAATAATTTCATTAATTTAATAGAGCTGTATATAATTGAAACTTATAATATTATTAAAAAATCGACTGATCGAAAATTGAGCTTTTGCGGCCCGTGGTGGGAACAAAGTCCACCAGTCCTGACCCAATATATTGGATACTTACCAATCTCTGATAGTAAAGCATGAGAAATATGTCTATGGGCAGTTCCTTGGTACACTAGACCAACTCCCATTAAAGCAGCGACCTGAACATTTTGTTGAACGTTTAATTCGATGCTGGTTGGTGGTAACAAAGTTTCCACGTGAAGAGACAACAATCTAGTCATAGAAACGTTCATTGTACTACGGTGTGTTGCCGATAAACCTAACAAAAGTCCAACGCTGGTGGCCTCGTGGCATTCAACTAAATATTCGTACATGCTAAAAGGCGCTAAATTCTTCAGATGACCATTTAAACCAAGTGCCATTAGGAAACCCGAATGTTCGATACCAAATTCGCCTTGCTGCTGTTTATTATACACTATCCACGTTGAATCGATATTACATGCGTCTGGATGAATACGAAGGCCTGCTGCCACACCATTGTGAAACAATGGCCATAAATTCATATTCGATGGAACATCTATGTGAGCTAGCTCTACAGTTGTTCCACGAGGAGGTGCTTTGCCTATACATATAATAACGTTTTACCACTGTCGAAGAATTTTATACCCGGTCCAACGAGACGAGACAGTAAAGAAAAATAAACGCTCAAGCGATGGAGCAGATCGAACGTCAATAATCACAGTCGACGAATAAAGACGGAGATGTCGCTTTTATTATTTCATCTCGTTGGACGGAACATAGAAACGCGAATACCATCGCTTGAACCATACCAGTTAAACAAAGTCGAGGAATTGGTAATTGTTCTGTGATAATAGGAGTCGAAGTTCTGAGTGTGAACATGCCTCTAGCTACTGGAAGTGCCATTGTTCTTGTGCACAGTGCATGTAAATGTTTCTCCTGTTCTTCTATAAATTCATGATCACTTACATCTGGCCTCTGAACTATCGCTATTCTTACTGGCTTTGACGAGTTTAGAAGCTTTCGCACTTCTGCTACCCTGTGATCTTTGTTAAATCTCAATTTCAATACCTGAGGAATATTATAATTACGATTATTAATAAACAGTAATTTGTACAACTTTATGCTAAATATTAGGCATGTACAAGACTCCGAAAATATCTTATACTTTTGGATCCCGACCCGAAATGAATATCGGTATCTAATGAGTATCAATTTTTTTCTAAATTATAATGATCTTCGAACGTACAGAATCATCGAATTCCATGCCATCGTCTTGTTCAGGATCTTTGGTCGAGTAATTTTTTCCTTCGTTTTCCAAATTATCTGATATGGAAGATTTCGAATATTTATCTAACGCGGACAAATCCTGTCGATCTACCAATTCGTAAGCTTGTACTGGCCAGTTTGATGGGGGATGTTCTCTACATCTGTACATTATATCTTTCAACAGTAATGATACACCCGGAGGTAACGTTTCGAGATCTTTTTTGTTCATACCTGAAGAATGAAACTTTTTAGCTTTTAATTCAAGCTTATCTACTAATGATATTTGAAGTATCGAGAACCTACCTAATTCATGGTACAATAATACTATTCTATCTATCGCAGAGCTCTCGATCTTTTTACATATTTCTTTCTCGTATTTATTCCCACTTTCTTGGAAATCTATACGACTTCCAGCTGGTATTATATGCTTTACGAATCTATCGATCTCCAGTACATTAACTTGATTTTCATTTGCTATAAGCGCTACCAAGTAAACTATGTTCTTCGTTTTTGGATTTACTTGGCTTAAGTAAGGGAACGGCGGTACTTCCATTCCGTTCAATAAATTATTCAACATTTCAAATACATTCGATGGTTTTGGCGATATATAATTTGGTATAGTAATTTTTTGCAAGTCCGTTTCCTTGATTTGAGACACGGCATTTTTTAGATAATAGATGGAAGGAAAGTCAACGAAATAATGATGCGAGTATACGTCGAATCTCAAGTCCAAGCTTAATTGATACAATAGCTGTGCGAGCAGCGGTAAACTTTCCGACATTACACAGTTTAGCTTCAATTCTTCGTACAAAAGGTGCAAAGAAAATAAGACAAGCGGAAAATACGGAAACAAAATAGACTGCGTATTTATTTTTCCGGCATTATTCGATTCTGTAACACGCGGCACCGGTGCTTGATGAAGTGCGTTAGACGTTTTCTGAAGACCAAGTATATTTGAAATGAAAATCTGAGAGTTTCCATTCTTTATGAAATTCGCCATATACCTCCAATCATCGATTGTTCCGGAATTATTCGTTTTTTGTTTCTTTGGTACCACCATGGGACTACTGCGCTCACCAAGTTGATCTTTCTCATTCTTTTGAATCAGTTGCAACTTTTCCACTTCGTATCCTAATAACGTAAATAAAACCACGAGAAAAAGGTACCATTCTTGTTCTGGCGAAAAATCTTGTGGCCCAGGAGCATTTCGCGCTCCGTACCATTTTACTAACAATTGCATCGCTAAATCTTTCTGTAAAACGCTTCGCAACGTTTGCAAACATTTAGTTACTGTAAGAAAAATATAAGATTATAAATTTATTATCGAATTGAACAAATGATCAAATTGAAAAATATTATCAATTTGATCGAACTTTTTGGCCAACCTAATAATCATATGCTTACCTAAAGGAGAGGTACTGGACATCGGTAGCGTTATACGAAAATAATTTTTATTCCCGTATTTCAAAGTAACTTTATTGGCGACCGCTTCTTTTAAAAGAAGGAAATTGGACTCTATTATAGAGTTTTCTAACAACATTGGTGGTCTTGCACAGTTACCACCTACGGGACTTAATAAATGTAGCCCTTCCTCGAACTTAATATCGTGAGAAGCAGTACAGTTCTGAGAAATCAATGAACTTCGTCGTGGAAACGGTGAACCTAATTTATGATTGATATTAGATAAGAAATAGTTGCATCCGGTCAAATTCGGAAGTATCCCTGTTACGTGTAATTTGCCAACACAAGTTACACCCGAATATAATACCACTCCATTAGACAGATCCATTATTGCTACCATATGCAAGTTCTAAAACAAAACGGCTCGTTTTATACTGTTAACGATAATTTCAATATCGCCAAGAAAATATTAATGAATACTAACTGGTATGTTAACAGCATCTTTCGCTACAATGCTCGTTACCATGCCAAAAATAATCTGCTGCTGTTTATTCGTTTTTTCAAGCCTTACTAAAAATAATTGCGATCTATGTGGAACTAAGTAACATAAATAATTCTGTCCCACGAAATCTGATGACAAAAAAACCTTTGATGCTCGACTAAACACAATGTCCCTTAAAAAAAAAAGAGATACCTATTAATACTATGTTTTTTTCTAAAGCAATGGGAAGAACGAAAAATATTTGTACCCAATGCATATAGTAAAATATAACACGTACTTTGGAATTCCAACGTTCTCGGTCCAGACATGATCGAGACATATTTCCGGGTACAAAGGTTTACTCGGTGTAATGATATCTTGCAACTGTATGTTACTGCAACTACCAAGAGGACTATTTTGCGTATGATTCGATATTGAAGCCATTACTGTTTGATGCGACTTTGTATGATGAAGAATCGAGGTCGCGGGTGCACCGAGTAAAGGCGAGAAAGCAGAATGCGTAGGAGACTGACAACGTGAAATAGTTGCCATTGGACTTTGAGATCTAGAATGTTGCTGCTGTTGCTGAGAAGGTGATGGACCTCCAGAGCAAGTAGTAGTATAAGATGTTCGAGAACCAAACGGACTATTCGACATTCCTAATCCTATATTTAATTGTGGATTTGGTACTCCTAAAATGCAGACATATCGTTGTGAATTCTGATTTCACAGAACCGAGTAATTATCTAGAAGCACGATTTTTGATAAGTGTAATTCTTACCAAATATACTTAAATGTCCTTTATTTGTACTTTTATTATGCGAAAGATTACTTCCGATGTTTAACGGCGATGCGCTTGCCGATTGATTATATATGCTAGGAGTAGTATCGCTATTACCGCAAACTATCTGACACTCTTCTGCTGAAGCTTTGCGAATTTTATATACAGAATGTAGCCCAGTCTTTGTATCGTATATCACAGCCAAAGATGGTTCAGAACTAGTAAATACTATTTGTTGATTCGAATCATACATATATGATATGTTTCCTACAAGTAATATTTCCCATAAATAATTGTTGACGAATTATATCGATCTGAAGTGTTGTAATTAGACTGCGTATTTTTATGCATTTAATAGCAATGTAAAGGTGCAAAAAAGTGTACAATGCAGACAATCTGTAAAACGATAAAATATTTTTCGAGTAACGCGGGCAGCTTTCTGCGCTTCGATGAAACTTAAAGACCGGATCGAATTCCCGAAAGTTACCTTTTTCTTTTTATATTAGATTTCTGGTTTATACTTTTTAGTTCCTACAGGCAAATGGTAGAGGGTTGCAAGATTTATAAGGGCGCAGAAAGGTATAAGATAGTCATCCAAAATATCCAAAATAATCTCACAATTTAGATTCTGTTTGTTCAAACTTATTTATAAAAATGTGAATTTGCATAAAAATCCGCGGTCTAATTACAATAATATATTAAACTTATAATGATACCATGCTTAATAAGTACAGGGCAAATTTCATCTAAAGGGTGCATAAGAGAAAATGCTACTGGTAAATTTGTATCATTATGAACTTGTAATCTATTTCCCTCCAATGATGTGTATCTACAAACATTAATTACAATATTATTAATATGGTATCAGTCTCAGACCATAGTTGTGTAAATTATGTAATTTTGAAAAATCGAGAAATAAACCTCATTTCTGATATGGGGACTTGAGTCTTTTCCAACAAAATTCCATACTTTGTTGGCCACACAGCAGATACCTAAATTATAATATAAAAGACCTATAATACAATTATACATATCTAATTAAAGTGTTATAATTAGGTTGTGGATTTTGATTTAATGGAAGTTTAATAAAAATTTGTTTCACACCCTAAATATAGCAATGTATAGTTTACTATTTCTGCTACTTTATACATTCTTGCACACTATATGCATTCTACAACTTTCTGCAAATTTAAATTTTACCATAAATGCATAAAAATCCACAATCTAATTATATTTAATTAAGTTATTACCTGAAATTGTAAACTGGACACATAATCTTCCCCAGTATCTGTAAACACTTTAAGAGTATAAGAATCAATTAAACAAATACATTCCATAGTTTTATCATTATTATCTTCTTCCTCTGCTTCCTTTCCTTTTGTTAAATGTTCAGGTATACTAGTATGAAATTTGCACCAAAGTGCATGTTTAATGTCTGTTTCGCAAGTGTAAGTTGTTTGCAATATTTTAGTAGTTTGATTACCCTTAGAATGAATTGCAATTTTGCCTGAACAATATAATTCTTCTTCCCCACACTTATCATTCTCACGTACAATCCAAAATTCTTTCTACAAAAACACAATTGTTTTGCCAAAAGAACTTTAAACATAATTTGATACAAACAAACAAAATCTTTATTACTCACTGGAGATCTTTCTGAAATATTTACTTGACTGAATTTTTGTAACAAAATACTTTCTCCTTCAGCTGTTCGATTATTTAATTGTTGCTGAGTAGCTACTGATTCAGGATGCCTTAAAATTGTTTGTCTCCCACCAGGCACATATTCCTTTCAAGAACATATTACAGTATTAGAACTATAATCATTCGATAAATTGATAATTTGTTTAGATTATTCGGATACGTTTTTAATTTATTATTAATGAAAATAAGATATTTAAAAGTTTGGTTACATGTGTTTATTAATTATAGTGTAACCTAGTTGGCTTACCACCGGTTCTGAGGCGGCAATCATCTTTTCCTTAGTTTCATCCAGATTTGCAAGCTCTAATTATTAAAGACTAAGAAAACAACACGATAGTATTTAGTTTAGATTGTCCCCAGGATTGTTTCAAAATATTTTTGCAAATATGATGTTGCTAAACGATGCGTCACTATGGACGTCGCCATATTCGAATGTACATATGTATTATACATTAATTTCATATACATATGCGTAGATCATGCTTGTGTACAGATCATATATGTTTATAGATCATGTGTATACACATATAAATATAGATAGGATGCATTACTATGTTTATTCAATAATTATATCTTTCTTATTTAAATTACAAAATCTTACGACAATGATAAATAATTAATTTTTTTTATTACAAATTAAAATACAGTTATTTAGGTGAAAAGTATAAATATTACATATATATTAGTTAATACAATACTGATTATTAATTATATAATTCGCGACAGTTTAAATAAAATGCACCTTAAAATATATCAGTTAATATATCGTATAAAAAAAATTGTAATAATATTTAACAATACTTGTGAATTTATTTCTGTTTTTACAATCATAAGAATGTATTTAAAGAATAAATAATATAAATTGTGAGTATAGTAAATAATAACCGAAGTTCGATACCTTTTATCACAGTTAAAAAACATACGAACACAGATCTAATATATATTTTTTTAGTACCTTTACAATGAAATTACTATTAAATAATTTCAGATTTTTAACATTTACTTTTTTTTTTTTTTTTTTTTTCTTTAGCTCATTGCAATTTACTTATTACATACGAAATCGTGGAATATGAATTTTGCAATTGTTACCACCTGATTATAAAAATCCATGTAACCATTATATGTGTAAAGAGTTTATAGATTTATTTTTACCAAAGCATACATATTTACATAATACTTTGCAAAATTGTTACTATAGATAAAAATTACATTATCTCCTCTATAACGTTAACTTGGTTAACCAAAGCACTTCATCTCTGTTTTAAGAGAAATTGATTCTTCTGACGTATTAAATATATTAAAAACTATAAATAAGATAAAAAAAAAAACAAACGTCTAACTTATATGAAGATAGTACTTTTAAAAAACGAGAGATTTCATTTCGAATCTACAGTTAAATGTAGCGTTTCACAAATGCACTCAACTCAAAAAATTAGTGTATCTAGCTTTGGAAACTTCTATGTACATTTCCAAGGAACCTTAATGAATAGATGTCGGTTCAAAATATAATAAGAATTTTATTGTAAAACTGTGACTAAACGAATATTTGTATATTAAAATGTTATTGCACACACTACTAAAATATAAAATAAATCGCATCACACTTTTCCTTCCTTTCTTTTTTTGTATTAAGTTCCTTTTTAATTCGTTAAATATTATGCTTATTTGATGGTTCCTTAGAATATATATTTTCATTTAAAAGAAAAGGTTGAATCGAAATTTTAAAAGAATTGCAATTTTTAAAAGCATTCAAAGAGCATGGTAAACACGGTACATGTCGATTTTTGTGCCGAGTGTGCCATTATTTACGTGTTGTACTTAAATTATTTGACATAACATTATAAATCTTCCTAAATTAAATTCAAAATGTTTTACGATGAATGGCTCTTAAACCCTCTTCTTCGTATTCTTTTTTACTAACCCACATCTTCTTAAAAGTATCTAAGGATGCCAAAATAGAACCTCCAATCCAAGTACTGTATAATCGTTCTTGAGGGGCTGATATCTATACGTCGAAATTTAAATATTCTTTTAACAATGAAGGTTCCAACAAGGAACAATAGTTCTGCATCGTTATACGTACCCTAATTTTGATATCTTTTGGTGCCATTTTACGAATCTCGGATAATAATCTATCACCAAATCCCTAACATATGAAATATACATATTTATAATATTTTTTACACTCAATTTAATATGCATTAATTAGAGCTGTGCAGGATTGGGACGGGTCGAGAACGGGAATTTTGAGAACGGATTCCATTCATTTTGTACTTACACGGAATAATGTTGATCCTCCTGATAGAACAATGTTCTGGAATAGTACCTTCCTTAAATCTAGATCGGATTTTTGAATGGAATATGTTAATACTTCGTGAAGTCCTTCACATTCCTCTCCAATTAGGTCTGGTCTAAAGAGCACTTCAGGAGCTCTAAATCGAGCTGGACCAACCTATTGTAAATAAGTACCATACTCTGCATACATCACATGATATAAAATAATTTTTTGAATAGGTACAAAATACATTGTCGTTAATTTATTCATAATGTTAACCCTTTCACAGAATAATAAAATGATAAATAGGAGAAAGGTAATATAAAGAATGTTTATCTTATCTATTGCAACATTTTTTGTGCTTTGATTGCATCATACAAAAAATATATAATTTTTCCTATTTATACATAATATGTTAGATGTTACATGTTATATATATATATATATCTACAGTATATGATATTTATAGTGGCATATTTGACACTTTATCAGAGTCCCTCTTGCATGAAGCTGTGAAAAGGTTAAAGAAATACAAAAAAATGATTACCTCCAAGTATCTTCCATCTGGCAATATATACTGGAATTGTTCTGTTTCAATGGTTTCTTCTTTCTGAGGATTGCTAGCAAGGTAGCATACTCTCTCTTTAATTGTTCTAACAATTTCAAATTCTGCTGTTGTTCTGAAATTAATACCCTCTTTGCGTAATAGAAGCCGAAGATGTCTTGTAACATCACGTCCTGCTATATCAACCCTCATAATGCTATGAGGCATAGCAAAACCTTCATAAATAGGTACTGCATGTGTGACACCATCTCCAGCATCTAAAACAACTCCTGTAGTTCGTCCTGTGGCATATCTATTTCATTTAAATAACAAAACTGTTAGTTGCCATTTAACAATATGTAGAAAATTTACAAATTAAATACCTACAGACTAAGTACAGCTTGCATAGAGACAAATAAAGCTGGAACATTGAATGTTTCAAAGAATATTTCTGCAGCTTTTTCCCTATTTCTTCTTGGATTAAGAGGTGCTTCTGTTAACAAAACTGGATGTTCTTCACTAAATGTGGCTAATTGGTCTTTACTGTACACATAAGACCAAATTCTTTCCATGTCATTCCAATCTGTAACAACTCCATGTTCCATTGGATAACTAAGAGACAAAAGGCCACGATGTTCCTCTGCTATAGGGCCCACAAAAAGATCCCCTTCCAAAGCACCAGCCATAACACGAACATGTTTGGGTCTGCCAATACTGTAACAAGTTTCATCTTTAATAAATGGATAATGATAGATGTTGTTTTTAAATGTACACAATTATAAAAATTAGAAAGGAAGAGAAATAGAACAACTGAGAAGTGAGAACAGTTAAAATTTTTTTGCCACCTGTGAGTAACCTTTGTGCAAACTTGAGCACTGTCAAGAATATTAATTAGATGGCAGATGAAAATTTACTTACTAATTTGGAAAATTGCATTTTGGTATTTGATCGCCTGCGAATCCTGCTTTAATCACACCGGATCCCTAAAAGGAAGTGCAAGAAAATTGTAGTAATATTATCATCGAATATCATTATCGATTTTGAACTACAGAAATTATTTCATTACCAAAAGGCTGTCAGAGCGTTATCGCATAAAATGCGTTCGTACAACACGATATTGGTGATAAAAATGAAACGAAAGAATGTTAAGAAATTATTCAGTATGAGTAATGTTGATAATTTTAAAGAGAAAGTGCGAAATTTTTGGCGTTGCTTAGGTGCCGACATTATGGTAGGATTCAATTTGACAAACCAATATATAAGGAATGGGAGGGCAATTCGAGGGTTTAAAAATTTGATATGTTGCTTACGTTGTCGATAACTACGGGTTGATTAATTATTACATCGTAGGGCTCCATAGTTATCTAAAACCTGCACTATTTTATGTAAGAACTTTAGAAATTCACAATCGTAACCCTACCGTCGCACACCTATTCTCTACTGAACTCTGAAGGGAGTCTCATTGAAGTTACAAAATAAAATTACTTCTTCTTACTAGCCCCGATCAGGTTTGCCAATAGTGCATTTAAATTGTTCGCCAAACGTTTGAAAAGGGGTAAACGAGGTAAGCTTTAAAGATTATTTATTATATTTTAAGAATTATTATTCGATGATCAAGGATTGTAATTAATATTAATAATTGTTCAACTTTACTGAAAACTAAACAACGATACGTAATTAAACGTCTATTAAAACATATCTTATATGTAACGAAGATATTAACTAATACGATATTATTCATCACACTTATTAAATAAAAATGCTTAAAAATTTTAAATGCATTTATTTCAAAGTGACTTAATGTTACAGTATAATTTCTGTTTCGACAAGTCACAGCCAAGATTTGAAAGTGTTTCTAATTATTTCACATTTTTTATTACATATAGAAACTATTCGTCTTTCTTTTTTTTTTGTCGGTTAAATGCAAAATAAAGTCGGCGGTTTTATTTAATAAAATTATAATAACTTAAAAGTAACATGTAAAAGTTACATATAATATAGGCTTGAACGAAAAGTATACTTTGATATTTGTATTTAGGCAATCAACAAGTTAATATAAAAATATGTAACTTGATAATATATTATCTAACATCACTATTAAAATAGCTTTCGTACGTAATTAATTTCATGCGATTGCAACATGTAGGGGAATTATTCTGTGCAGTCATCATTTTGTAAAATTTTTGTATCTGTATTTCATAAATATCTTCCTATCATAAAAAAACATTAATTCCTATAATGTGATTATGATAATTTACGAATTTTATCGCACTCTTATACGTAATAGTCGAATACTCAATATTCACACCATTTGTATTTACTAGGACTGAGATTATCCGAATAATCGAACATCCGAATATTCGGATAATAAAAAAAATCCGGCCCTAATATAATTACTATTGCGAGAAACCTCAGCAATGTTTTCTGATTTCTGCTTTTAGTGAAATAATATACTTGTAGAAGAAGCTATTTACATTATGATTCTACGACTAGTAAATTTCTGCCATAAGTAGTACAACCAGAGATGTCCAACCAGTAAAGGGATGACTTCCTTTACCCTCCCCATGAACATCTCCATAATTTTCCCATACGTATCCCGATTTTTTATATTGTTTGATTACGTTCTGTATTAAATTTTGCCGCAAATTTTGATAAACCTTTTTCGCCTCATCTTTATACGGACCTTCGACCTTCGAATAATGATACGTCGCTCGCACCGTCAAATAATTTAAGTTCATCCAAATAGCTCCTCTCCAGTAAGGAGCATCGTGTTCGGTGTTATATTTCATATAAAGCGACGAAATCTTTGCGAGCGATCGTAAACCATGTTTGGTCCATAAGAGATCAGGATTCGTTAGATCTTGCAATACTTTACCTAACTGTGAGGAACTAGGGTCGATAATTTGTAAAATAAATGGAAACAACGAGACGTAACCGAAAGATGTATCGACGTATCTTAAAGTTGGATCTTCCATCACAACCCGTATCGTTTCCGACGGTTGTGCATGCGATCTTGGAGTTGGGGTGGGTTTCCTTAAAGCTACTTTATCGGTGTGCAATCCGAAATCGGCGTAGGATTGCGTACTCGTCGACCAATGCAACTTATTTAATAAAGTATTATCGGATAAATACTGATAGGTCTCTTGATATTTGTTATTAGAGTGACTTAAAACGTCACTGATCTGATACATGATATCAGCAGCAAACGCGATCCAGCATCGTAAATCGACGTGTCGTTCGTCGACATTCGGATGAGAGGCTCTCGGATAATCGTCTAATCCAGACGTTAGCGTTTTCGGGTTTAACTCTTTATTGGTTGTCGCGTCTCTTCCTCGCCATCTATACGTACTCGGTATATCACCGATTTGCGTGGTATTGAACCAGTTAAACCAAACCTGAAGACGGGGGTACAAGTTATCAAGAAATTGCAAATGTCTCTCCAATATTTCTTCTTGCTTGTGCTTGAGTATGAAATGCAATGTCAAGAAAAATGTAGGCGGATTCGCGTTCGTGTTTATTTGAGTAACGAATTCTTCTGGGACTTTTGCCAGAGCTTCTTGACCCAAAATCATTTCTCTCGGAATCCAACCTTCAACATTCATTAAATCGAACCAATGGTTTATAATATCTAGTTCGATTTCTAAGTCCCAAGCTGATATAAGTAAACCGTGGAAACCTTCGTCCCATAGGAATCCCCGCGGGAAAAAGCTTCTGCTGGGTACAGCGGTATATAAAGGTGCTTTCCAATAAGGCACAGGTCCTTTGGTATATTGGCTTTGTACTTGTGAACTTCCATAGAAGTAGCCTATAGAGCCCATCATATTCGACAGTGCCATTTTCGCGAATTTAATCTCCTCTTCCATATAACCCTTTGATTGTAATTTGAATACCCTTTCAAACTTTTCATTGAATAATTTCCGATGCGTCGCTAGAGCGCGATCATAATTTTGGCCAGTTAATTTGTCCACTCTATTGATAAAACTACCTGATTCATAACTGATTTCAATTTCAAAAGGAATTCTTCCTGTTATTTGCGTTGCGATAAAATTCGGATCTCTCTTCTTTCCATCTGGTGACAAAGGTACTTGTTCACCAGCCAGAACTATGTATTCTGTGGAAGATCCTTTGTAAGATGCTATTCTAAAATTCTGAAGGACAGTCTCTTTCAAAACATTCAAACCAGGGGCAACAGTTGCTAAAAAAGAGTGCTCCTCCACTGTTCCCTGTATCACATTCATATTTATAGTAAACGAACCCAAACCTTGGGTATTCCCCTCTATGCCTGTTAACTGTTTCTCATTACCAAGATTAACTTTAATCCATCCTTTAACATTTTCTTCAGCAGCAGTGTAAAAGATTAATGAAATAACTTCACCATTTCGTATTTGATTCTTAGAAGTCACAGCAATTCTTGCTGTCCAGTCTCCACCGTGTTTACCACCAGGTCTTTTAACAAATGTAGTATTTAAAATAGCTGAATTATCCACTATTTCTTGGATACCAAATGTTCTTCCATCATGCTCCATCCAGGCATATCTAATTAAGAGTTAAATAATAAATACTTGGCAGAAATTAGAGAAAAGTTATTGTTGGATATTTTATTCACCTATCTAGTTTATCACCATGCTCACACCAATGTCTAAGGCCACTACCATATCGACGTAACAAATGTGGAAAATACCACATTAATCCTGTTACCAAAGAATGTGGATCTCTAGTTTTTAATCCAAAATAAACTCCTGATCTATAAGTGCCCCAATATCTGTCTGGGATATCTAATCCAAAGTCTGTTACTAGCTATTTTTTAAACAAACGAACGATTATAGAATTTATATGTATATTTTACTAAAAAAAAAAATAAAAAAACAAATACGTAAAAATATAAAAAATACCTTTTTTACATCATATGGAGTGTTTACTCTTGTTTCCAGATATCCTTTATAACTAAACCAAGCAGCAACAGCAATGCATAAAACTGTGACTGAAATGTTCAACATGGACATCTTAAATCTACTCTCCTTTTTTGAAATCGGAGCTTTATTTTTCAGTTTTGCAAATTTGTCTTGTATTTTACCTTTTGCCATTCTATTTACCCTAAAATAAATTAGAATCGCATTATTTCCCGATAATTTTTCGCTTAAGAGTTTTGTAATCTTTAAATAGATAAAAGTAAATAATAATAAATGTTAGGAATAATAAATACCTTAATTAATAATAAATAGTTTCTATTGTAACAATATATTATAATTAATACAAAACAACAGTTAAATAAAGCAACAACTTAATTTTCAATTCATCGTTACACGCGGCATGTTTCGTTTCTTACAGGTTATACTTAACCGATTACTTTGTTCCCTATTAAATAAAAATTTCTATGTTAAAAAATTGTACAAAGAAAGAAATATTCAACGTTCGCAAGTTACATCATTCGTTTTTACCGATTTTATCAATTAGGAATGAACCGGTCAATATTTATGACGCGGAGAAAATAATGTCGTGTTTCAAAATTGAAAAATAATACAAAATTATCGATTATCAATGTTCTTTTTTTAATTTATACAGTGACTTTATTTATGAAAAAGGTAGAGCGCTATACAATATACAAAATAGTATACTTCGATCTTTCGTAAGACTATAAGTTGAACAAAACCATTTTGTTTAACATTTTTATTTTTATTTATCCAATAGTTGCATATGTTACAAATAAAGCATTGACTATCACACGATAATCATACTGGGGAAGAGCTTATAATTATACTTTTTTATATTCATTTATATATATATATATTATATATATATACCTTTGATTAGTAGTAGATACTACCTCATTTGTACATTGTTTAAATTTTCAAATTGGAAATGTTTAGTTTTTAATTCCACTGCAATGAACTCCATTCGATCACAATCATCTTTTTTTTAATAAGTATTTTTGTACATGTAATCTTCGTTTTATTATCGTTATCGTCGTTTTTTTAAGTATAATTTCCATCTGAATTTTAAACAAGTACATTAATGTCTAAAATGGTCATTTAGGTAATAGAATGTATTTTATGATCAGGAGAATTCAATATTGGAATTAGCGAGTGTTTTCTATGTATGTTTTAAGATGCGTGTAATTTACTCTGCTTATTTCTAATACCTTAAATACCTTACATGTGTATTATATATATATTTATATATATATATTTGTTTTTAAAAATGTTGTTAAAACAATTGCGTATATACAATATCAGCAATGTATAGATTTCCCTTGAATATCGTTATTAAACAACAAAATATTTCTCTTAAACGTATAACTCAGTTGTGAAATTGTGAATAATTATCTTCTCTTATTTTATAACATATATTCGGTAAAATATGTTCACAGCCAATAGTACACATTAACTGCAATAAACTTAGGATGTAACAGGTAGAGCTTACTTAATCAATTTTACATAATTTCCATATATAATACTCTCTGTTTTGATAATGAGATACTTTCATTAAATAATCTATTGTATCTTGTTCAAAGGTGTGATTTTTCTCCTTTACAATATGACATCGATTATAATTCGAAAGTAGACGTACAAAAAGAAAAAAAAAGAAATATCGTTAAAATAGGACCGTAAAGATCGTTGTTTCATGTAAAAGGCATATATTTTAATATCTCTATATGTATGTGAGCTGATCTTCTTCGTATGAAAAGTAATTAAATAAAGTGAAATATTCTACAAACGAAAATGTAACTAAACTATTATTACCACAGAAATGAAAAACATTTGTATGTACATAGGATTTTCATTAGCATAAAGTACAATACCATGTACTATTCTATGTGTTCTTTTTTTTATAATCCTTACTATATGTTATTTTTTCCATTATAAATAATGTTATAATGATAATACATTCTACTGTAGCATATGTGATTCACCCTGAATATCAATTCTGTAACATATCGTTATAATTTACAAATCATCTTTTTTTTTTACCTTTCCGAAAATTATTCAAAATGTATGCATCGGTAAATATCGTTCGCGTATTTACTTATTTATTTATAACCGAATATGATAACGCAACTTTGATTTTTCACTATGCATACAATTCGTTAACTTTTGTATATCGTATTGCTTTCTTCTGAGCCTAGTATTAATATATTATCAACAAATATTATACTATACAACTAAAATTTATACGAGCAGAGTATAAACTATATAACTTTGCAACTATTAAAATAGATAAATAATCTTTAAACGTAAACAACATCTTTAACAGCAGTGTTCTTCAAACAACTATGAGAATTATTTGAATACTATAAACTTTGTTTCGTTTTAATTGTCATTAATTTTTTACTGATTTTATTCAATATTGTACTGAATGTTAATTGACTTATATCACTATACCTGAAGTAATGTGCATTTAAACATATTAAGAAGTAACATCGTTGAGAAACAATGTATCCAAAGGTGAATCTTTTAAAGTACATGCCCTCCTTAATATGCATGTACAAGTTGTGGCGTGTAATACCGAATGCGCGCAAAAATTTGTACATACACCTAAGAAAATGATTATGTTTAGCAATACAATATGCCATGTAAATTTACGTGATTCTTTTTTGTGTATTTATTGTTTCTTTAAAAATATTAAAAAGATAATACTGTTATTTTGTATAAGAAATTACGCGTTCGATAACAACGAAATTGAAACATTATTAGCACGTAAAGTATGTGTGTATAACTACAAGTTATCATACATCGTCTACGAATGAACATTTGTGAACTAAAAAACGGAAAAAGTTGACAATTATAAATGCCATTTTTATATATCTGTATTCGATTTATACAGACTTTGGGCTATTTTTTGTTCACGTACAGTGCTTCTAATTTTTTGTACACACTTTCTATAGTAGTGCGATTAAGCAAATACTGTATCTACTATAAACCTCTCTTTACAAGTAATAACATGTCTTCTTTCTATGACCATCAATAGAATTATATTATTTCTAAGTGAAAGTAAACTTTTTATAATATGTTAAATCTCTTGAACAAATAAGTTATGCAAAATAAATGCCAACGTTTAAAACATATAGAATAACTATTTTAAAATGTACAGTCAATGTAATAATACTACAACTGTAAATTAATATATATAAAGAGATCGAATTAAACTAATGTTACATTACAGGGTCTATTTCAAATTTCATATAGCAATATTGCACGAGACGAAAATAAAATCTGATAGAGAAAGGCGGATACTTGATAACATGCCTTGTTTTAAAAAAAGCAACTGCATGTATGTTATAACATAGAATAACGGATCGTTTTGCGGCCAGCGCTTACCAATTAATATCTTTAAATGGATGTATATAGAGTATACTAACATCTTTTGTATTCTTTGCCCGAGTATCAGCTTAGATATTCCGATGTTAATATCTTTTGCATGGAACTTCCTTCCTTTATTTCGTGACAATTGACGAAGTTACAACGCAAGTGGACAGGCGAATCAGCTCATTTCCTTGTTGCACATCTCTTCAGAATATACTTCCGTTACAAATTATATTATTCCATTAACAGTTTTAAAATATTTAATCAAATAAATATCTCTCAAGTAATTAAATATTTTCGAAAATTATATAACGTTCGAGTAAATAAATTACATTCGTTTCAAGTTCATTAAAAATTGTCGATTCGGAACATTGATAGTTTGGATGGAAAATAAAAACGTTTCTTCAGAGGTATGCAACTTGTATTAATTGTAAGTAATAATTTACTTACAAATTAATGTACTGATTCGACTGGCCAGTTGCGTTGATTACGGTTCATTTTCTCAAACTATCCTTACTACTTGCTCGGCTAGTTGAAGCTGTGCTAGACTCTCCAGGGCCACCAGTACCACCTGCATCTCCATTAATACTGGATCCAGCAAGAGATGCTGTTGGTGTAACTGGAGCCGAACGTCTTCTTACTTTAGTCAAAGCTTTATCTAATCGTTGTATGAACATATCCACGTCCGATCTCTTCATACCTAAAGCTGCAGCAGCAGTTAAGTATGGTACCGGATAATTACTATTATGCGCTCCCCAACCTAATTCAAGTAGAATGCAGAATACAGAATACGGATTACATTATAGAATACAGTAAACGATAGTCCCCGTTTTAGGCATCCGCATTCGGGATCAAATCCGGACGCTTATGTGGGCAGGTGACTTCTAGGAATTCAGCTAATGGAAAGAAAAAAGATGGGTATACACGAGAAACCGATACTTATAGTTTACTTATGGTCCTATTTCCAAGAATTAGCAGGGATAGCGATGGACGCTAAAGTGGGGAAGAATGCAGACGCTAAAGCAGCGAAAAGTGCACACGCTAAAGCGGGGACTACGAATACAGAATATGATGAATTTTAATGTTCCATTAAAATATATTGGTCATACACTCCTAGTCACGTACCTTCAAACTTATGTGAAACAATAAGCTTGGATTCTGTGGTTGTAATTACTCTCGTACCGCTAACGTTGCGGAGGAATAACATTGAACCTAACATCGTAACTTGCTTATTATCATGCTGATGACTCAAGCATTGTAGAGTCATTCCCATTGATATAGGATTTCCCTTGGTATCCAGCAATCTTTCATCGTGTCTTGCCGCTAATTTTCCGAGTTCTTCTTTCAAATACGAATACATTTCTTTGCGTTGCGTTATTAATTGCTTGTAACCAGTCATTCCTAAGCTTAGCAACGTTATCATTACATCCATAATAGAGCTGGCGCTCGCACGACCTGGATACATTTTTGATATGCGATCTAAAAGATTTTTGTCGAACGAACCGATAACCGCACCCCCTACCGGCACTAGAAAATTTTTATCCGTGCTTTGAACGAAAGCATCGACGCGACCCTTACGCGATGCTTCTTGAATCAGGTGCATACATCTTGTACTTTGTAATCTATTAATAAAATACAATGCAATATCTGTTCAAACATAATATATGGAGAAAAATTTGTAATAAGCATACCCATATGCATTGTTCACTAAATGGGGAATGTTATATTGAGTACATAGTGCTGCAATAGAATCAATAGAGTCACATGCTCTAGGTGCAAAGCAACTAGTTGTTGTGAGCACACAAGCAACACTTTCACCTAAAGCTGCCATTTGGGATTCAAGTCTTTGCATATCTGTTTTTAATTCATCTCCAACTATCTTTGTTTCAATAACAATTGGTTCTAATCCAGCTGTGATTATTGACTTAAAGCTTGATTTTTGATCAATTCTAGGCCACAGGACATACTTTGCTCGTGGTCTATCCTGCTTAAATGTTAGCATACATAACACCAAGCTCATTCCTGTAGCCATTGGTGATAAAAAACAACCTGCTATACTTTTTACACCTGTAATAAAACATGGTAATGTAATATTGTCCATATGAAACTGGGTAACCAATTTGAGACCATTGGTCTTACCCATGTATCGAATAACTTCAAGTACTAAAGCATTTGTTAATTTATACATTAAGCTACTTCCTGCAGCTTTTGGTTGTACTTCTTCTAAATCACTTGATCTACCTATCCCATGACCCATTCGAAAATGTCGCCTTGCAACAATGTTAGATACAATTCTTGCTTCACGTTCCCCAACACTGCAGTTGGAAGGAAAATTGTTGCTATCCATTTGTGATAGATCTGAGAGAAAAGCTTCTATTGTGGCATCATCCCAACCCTCTTCTGGCCACTTTTGCTGTTTTAAAAATATTTTTGTTAATAGATCCAGAATATTGTTGATGCATATTATCATTTGAATATTAAGTGTTCAATGATATCTTACATGTTCAATGAATTGTCTTATAAGATTTTCACGTGCTTTTTTGGCATTTAAGCCTTGTTGCACATAGGTTGAAGGAATAAGTCTTTCCGCTAAACTGAATGCCTGATTATTCATCTTCTTGATTTATTCAATTCTTTCAAATAGTTAGGCCACAAATGTTAGGAAGTTTGATGTCTTAGCACAGCATTGCTTTTGATAATTAATGTCAAACCATTAGAATAATTATAACAATATAGAATGTATATTATATAACACAAAAAAGTAGTGATATATAAATATACATAAGTTGTACATTTTTATCATCATAATTTCATTATAATAATATACTTTAACAAGATATTTCATGAATGATTTTTATGTGGAGAGTGCAATAATGTTGACAGTATTGTAGAAAATAAAACACAAGCTTTGTATGTAAAAATGAAATTTATTAAAATATCAAATGTATGAATACAAAAAATTATACATTATGTATTATGACATGCAAAAATTAATTGTACATGAAAAAATAAATATGTGACTTAATAAAATATAAATTACAGTAGTGTACTAATGAAATACATAAGACTGTACAATGTTAACATCTTAACAAAGATATAGAGTGCAAAAAATATAACATTATATAAGTTTAAAGAACAGCAATAAAAATTAACCAAAATAGCTGAAAATAGACGAAAAATCGGTTGAATAACAAATACTAGTGACACATAAAATAACAGAAAAGTGTGCTTTCGGTTATTTATAAAGAACTCTGCAACAAAATTGAAAAATTCAAATTCAATATTAAATCAAGTATAAAGGTTATGTGTTTTTATTATGTATAAGCTAACACTTCCTTTTTTACAATAGTTAACTAAATAAGAAAGGAGAGAAAAACTGAAAAAAGCAACGATAATTACACCATTGGCGATTGCGTTAAAAATGCTAAATAAATAGATGGAAAATCTTCCGATTCAAACGTGACACAGTTTCGCGGAATGATCTAATAAACGACGGAGCAAAAAATGGGTTGGGCTACGACGAAAAGTTGTAGCGGTGCACCTGATGATCATGCACTACCTGACGCATTCCAATGATTCCGAGCCGTAATTTTGTACGTGCATTTAACGGAACCAAGTGTGAACATACACTCGACGTATGTGGTCGTGGTTATAGAGAATTGTTAGCAGACAGGTTGTTAGGTTATGTCGTGTCGAGGTCACCTAAATCGGATTAATTTTACGCAATAGAGAGGATGCAACGTAATTGTTTGGCCACAGGGGCCTCAGGATTGCGTTTCAACTGTTGTCAGTTACACGATGTGTACCGCGGACGCGTGGAGAATTGCGAAAACTACGAATTATAGAATTTTACCTCAAATTATGGCGTTCAGGCGACAGCGGACGGACGGGTTACGCACGGCGCTACGAACGAGTTCGTCCGCCGCCTTTTCAGGTCAAAGTGATGATGATTCGCGTTCAACTTACAAGTCAACTATCCGGCAGGTGCATCATTTACTGATATTTACCCAGTTTCTCCCTTCCATTGAAATCATCGATCATCACACGCTGACACGAAAAATGGAAACGTAGTGCAGAATCATCGATTTTTAAGTATGTCGTGTATATTCTATATTAACATTTTGTAATAGTTAATTTACTTTAATATCAATTATTTTTTTATCCAAAGATTCGCTGTTTGCCTTTTGTTTGATCGATTCTTAATAGTTTAAACTTACGTACTTACACAGTCCGTAAAACGAAACTAGTTTGCAGGTATATTATTATAAGTATAAAAATAGTATTCAATTATTTCACCATTTAAACATTTAAGATCTCTTAATTTAAATGTCGTATTTATATTTTGATTTATTTTGGACCTTACAGCAGCTTTGTATAATCTTTCACGGCTATTAATTGTTTGCCAAATTTATAATAGATGCAGTTTTATATAAACGTTTGAATTCCTTGATTTGGCGCCATTAAATATTTTTGTGACATAGCTGCTCTCATAAATATTACGTAATCACTTTCTTTCATATAACTTGACAAAGACTTTCATTATTAACAAACCGTATGAGATACTAAAAATTTAATTACATATTTTCATTTTAACTACATCGAAAATATCGTGCACGTTGCAACTTTGATTTATATCTTGATAGAAATTGAAACGCGTAGAAAGTAAGTCCAGCAGATATTCAAGTATTTGCGTATAGTTTTATTATTTGTATTGCGAAAGGAAAATATCGCGCTACTAAGAATTGAAATTCATATTCGCTGTATCGTTATGTTACAATGTTTGTGATTTGTCAGTTTAAATGAACCCTGGAACATGTGCGTTAAAAATGTTCGGTGGTCCGAAATCAACATAGGAACACTTCGATTTTGTGCATTGGCATACCTGCGTGCAAGTCAATGCAAATTCAGTGAATTGACCTCAGTACGCGGTGAGGTTTGCATTGTGGTTCCAGTGTTGAGTTAGTTCCCGAATGACAAGTTGTCGTGTCGTTTATTAATATTTAACCTAAGTTAGAGGAATCCTTAAATTCGCTTCTTTGTATTTACACGAAACGTTAAATATTTTTCGAAGTTCAACCACCCTAGGTACGTCAGCTCACACTTCTGATAAAGAATTCGGCTGGCGAATATCATATCAATGGCCGTGTATAAATTTTTCGTAATTCCTTGTAACAATTTGTATTAATTTAATCGCGACAACTTTTTTTCTTTTTCATGTCATACAAATAATTTAGTAGAGGAAATTTTTAAATTTACTTGATACGTAACGTACTTTTTTTCATAAAAGAATGTTCTTAATAATTATACACTGATTCCGGTAAAAATTAAGCCTTTAACGATTAGATAAACATCTGAAACTTCGGGTTAACGACAAAAGCTATTTTATCGATAAATTGACGAATTGTTTTACTTTGAAATTTTCCAGTTGATCATGGAATTGGAAAATTGCAATTCGCACGGGGATAACGGAAATGCGCCTAGCACACCTCAACACGATAATGATAGCGGAAACAAAAAGTGGTATCGACAAGCTAGTCAAAGGTTAGTGATCCATTCTTTAATCGCTCGTTCACCTAACAAACACTGAAATCTGTCAACACAATTTTACTAAAAAGTTGATAAAGCAGCGCAACGAGGCTTCCAAAAAATATTATCTAAACGACCGCTTCTATATTTTTGTACTTAATTGCGCTACTAACGAATTATCTTCGCTTTTTTAATTAAGTATCTAAATAACGATTTGTCTGTTTTTATTTACTATTAGTAATCGCATATCAAAGCAATTAATTAAACATACCAAACTTCTCAACTGTTAAAAAAGTGAAATTAAGCTGATGGTCTTTTAATTATTTTATCGGACGATCCGCAATTTTGATAATAATTATGTGTGTAAACCGTACGCAGAGTTCAGCTTTTTATAATTGACGATATTGTACGACAGCTGAAACATCGTATTATTATTTCGTGCGAGGTGCTTCAAAACAAAATTTTACCTTATTCACGAATGCGTCAAGGCTGTCAGAACAGCCTACGCAGTGTCGGAAGCGGTTCGATCATACTACGCAAAAATAACTACTTCGGCTTAATATATTCCATCGCTATCGCGAATATTTGAGGATCATATGAACAAACTCATAAATTGCTATCGTTATACCGTGCTCCTTTTTTGCTTGGATAAATACACCGGTTTCGACGCCTGTTCGATCGGTACTGCACCGAAACAATCGAGCGTAAATGTGTGCAGTGTTTCTTTACTTCCTTCATCTACGCTGTCAAGCCTTAGATAACGCAAGCGCTTGTCAAAACATTCGACTGATAACAATATATTTCCTATTTTGTCATTAACAGAGTTTCCAACCTTCGACGCGAAGAGATTAAGAAATCTTTTCTTAAATGCGTACTGTACTTTTGTTTTTGTTTAACCCATCAAAGGGTGGACTTTTATTATGATGCGACGATCTTCGAGGGTTAATTTCGAAACCTATAATAGGAAAAAGATTAGAGTGATAAGATTTCGAAGTTACAGTTCTCCATAAATGGAAAATGGAGTACAAATCGATTTTGCCGACCCTTTATCTCCTCCTCCATTCATAACCACAGAAAATCTGCTGTTTAATTGATTCGATTATTACGCGTCTTTCTGTGTACTTTTCCTTTTAGCCTATCATCGTCACGCGAATGACCCCTGCAGCCTTCTTATCGTCGCTGCTATTCTCGCCGTATTTTTGTGTTATTTGTTCGTGTGTAACGCGCCTGAAAATTTTCGCTGTCCTCTCATTACGTCGCTGTCATTCGTGCTGGTCAGTTAACACAACGCGCGTAAATAATTTTCGATCGATTCTCTTCTTTTTCTTTCTCTCTTTGTCTTGTTACGTTATTCCGTGATCGATTTGTAACAATTCGGTTTCAATCGACCCGTTATGAGCCGTGAAAATGTGGACGTGCTGGTTACACCGTCGAGCAGAACTGGTAATACTTCCTCGTTTCTATACCCGATAGTTTCCTTATCGAGTTTACACGCACAGTGCAATGTACTGTGTTTTTCATTGAACGATAAAACACAATAAGTTATTAATGTTTCATTGAAATGGGACGTTTCAGCGTCTGTGTAACGATAACTCGTTATAATTAGATTAGTTAAAATTTTGCTTTTTACGATTCTTCGTCTCCTTTCTTTGCGCGCTCTCTCTCTCGCTTTCTGCTCATTTTGCAGAAAAGAGGGCAGAAGTATTAATATAATGGATTATAGTCTTCTCGTATTATCTTACATACCTTTTGTCTCGCGGTGAAGCTTTTTTTGGCGAGTAACCAGCTTTCGAATGTTCTGGAGCAGGGTGCAAAGTCCGATTCCCGGATGAGTCGAACGTCTTCCATGAAGAGTCCTTTCATCGGCTCATGCTTGGCTTCTCTTTAAATTCTGGAATAACAATGACCAGGAATCGTAGCGAACAAGAGAAGGATAGCTACAATGAGGGTGGCAACCGTATACGAACAGATAAGCGTGAATTAGGTCACAGGTAAATCTCTACGCTTCATTTCGGCGATCGCTTCATTTTCTTACCATTACATCACTTTTTCATCATTACTAAAAACATAGAATCAATGCAAGGACACATTATTGTCACGTCACGAGAGATCGCATGAGTTCGATTGACAATCGTAGAGTGAGAAAAAGAAATAGCAACACAGAAATTATTTTTGGCAGCTCTTTCTCACACTTTACGGTTGTCAACTGAAATGATGCGTTTTATGTAACGTGATAGTAGTGTGTCATAAATGACGTCGTCGATCGTAATACGCGAGAATTTAGAAATGTTTAAAAACATTTCACTGCTATCAGCGCCTGTAGGCGTTTAAGAAATTTGATTTTTTTTTTCAATTATGTTCGGTTATCAAAAGCGCTATTAGCGCTTTGAAATAGCTAAAATTCTCTACCATCCAGAGAATAAAAAGGAATCGGAAGAAGAATATGAATATAACGTAACGCAATTTAATATTTTTTATTAAAATCCTCCGCAGCGAAAGGGTTAAAAGTTAAATTTGTCGATGAGAGTTTAATCATCTTTTGGGAGCAGAAAATCTGGGTCTCTCCCTCTTCTTCTTTCTTTAATGTGACAATAATGCGCGCGCGCGTATCTGCAACGATCTGCACCCCTCATATAAAGTCTACAAGACGTTCCAAAAGAAGGGCTGCTAATTTTTGGAGCATACAAATTGTATCAGAGTGTGTTCTTATGCACTAATTCTTCTGTAAATATGGATGACTTCTCTCATCTCTCGTCTGTATTTATAGATCACGTTTCATGTAGCTTTCCATTACCGCAATGCAGACATTAATTCCAGGTCGGAATCTGTAGTTCCTCCATTGGTATTTAAACTTAAGTTTCAAATATGTGTTCTTTAAAATTTCTTCGTTTATCCAGATAACAAATTATTTCACCTACAACTGTCATATTTTTTGAAACGTTCAACGCGGGTATAGTAAACAGCGACTATTTATTCCCTTTTATCTGCCGTTTAACTTATTGTTAACAATAAGACCTTCGATAATAAGTCAAAAACAAATTCCGCACCAGCAGTTGATATCTTTGTGGATGCAAGATGGAAATACGCTAAACATGTTGCAAAATATATTTCGTAATCCCTTCGCGCCATTAAGTCAAGTCGCAGTAGTTTCTTTATCGCAGTTCGAATTCCACACGTTTCACCTATAGAAATTTTCTTCGTCCCTCTACGTCTACGTTTAAATTCCAATCAATTACATCATTTCGTTCAATTTGTTAAGCACCAATCGTAATTTATCCATCGCACGCGATAGTTCGTACTAGTTCTAATTAGTCTTTCACTTTTAAAAATTTAACTTTCTATATGTTTCTCGGAGCACAAATAAGGAATGCTTTATCAAACACTGCAAATTGTTCAGCTACGGAGATTGACTCATAATAAAAGCAGCCTGACCTCGAATAAAGTCCAGAAGTAGATTTCTGATGGCAATTCGATTTAACACTAGACCCACCGGGCAATTAAAGTACACTTGTTTGCAACAAGGTGATTGAAATTGAAACATTGTATAGTCTCAACATGATGTTACATTACTGACAATGAGATATCTTCTGCTTTGTCCAATATTTTAATTTTAAGAGGTAAACAGCTTGCGTCGTCCATATGTGGTCGCTAGTTTAACAGTGTCTATTTTTCGACGTGCTCGTACGACGTACGAACTTAATAGTGAAAGGGTTAAACACTTCTTTCGATTGTTGGACTATGCCTCCTGTTCAAACACCTTCGACTACGTGCCACTCGCAACGTGCAAGTTTCTGATCCGCTGACAGATATCTGAAATGGAAATCCGAAGCTTAAAGAGTACGTGCCTGTTCTTACGTAGTCATCTCCGAACGGAAAGAGAACCGTTCCCTTTTCGTATCGTGATTTATGCATATTCCTTGACCATCTTATAATCGAGAATATATTTAGAAGAAAGAGGTCCCACGCATTTTTTGTAACCAGGTTAAATGCATGCATAAGCATTCACTTGATACAGCGTGTTTCACGCTGAATCATGCGGGTTAACACAGCTGAATTACTCCAATGTCAACATCTCTACTTCAAAACATCGAGCGTCATTGTTCTTCTTCGTGAATGACGCACTTCGTACAAGTTGACGTCGTTAGAAATCCATGTTTCGTTGTCTGTTGCAAATGGTGGATCTCTGTTGATCTCTGGACAACTAGATGTTATAATATTCAATTTTTTTAACTTTTGTGTGAGTAACATGTATATCCAGGTACCCATTCTTATAATTTAACAATTCTTTATGTTCTTGCGAAAAATGTCAACATCATCTTCGATTCCTATTGTTTAGATATTTCTTCAACAATTTATGCTTTCAAAGGAAAAACATGTGCTATAAATGTTTAGTGTTGAAGCTTCATACAATTATAAATATTTTGATTAACCACACAAAGGTTAATTACATCGATTAAAATACTGTTTGATGTTAGAGATCGGAGGTTGGAGCTGAAATAACGTTGCAGTTTCTGTAGATATTACAAGTAGCATTGTGCCATAAAATCACTCGTCTGGGTAATACGTTAACTATTTGAGTAGGCTTAGAGGAAAAATAAATTTTATGACTGACAGACTTTTAGTGTGCCTTAACGTATGGGTGCTGCTTATTTTAGTAAAATTCGCAGAAAATCTTGGCAACGGATGATTTCGATATACATTAATTATAATGAACATAATGTCGCAACGTTGTACACGTGTGTTTCATTGATATCATTCGGAATAAGTTGTTGCTCGAACAAAGCAAAGGGCGACGGCGAAATGCGCTTTTAGTTATGTTTAGAATTTAATTTTAGCCGGCACATGTAACTAGACGAACGCCGTGCACGCGTGTCAGGATCACTATCAGAAGATCTTACAATTACTTTCAACTCTGACAAAACAAATTATTTCCGTGATAAGAGTAAAAGAAGAAAGGAAAGCCAAGAGCTATTGATTGTCGTTACTTCTTTGTTCTATTGTTTGTATTTTTTTTTTAAATTTTATTCTTTTGTATCTGTCGATAGAAATCCAATAATTTGTAGTTTCTTAATCCTGTGAATCCACATATTCTTGTTTCAAACGAAACAGTTATCCTTGCTTGATTAATGAGTAATAACTACATGACGGGAATGCGAAATGCGATAATCTTCCGAGAAAAAAAACAATGCATTCTTTACATCATGCAGTTTCAACAGTATCCTAATTTCAAATAGTTCTTTGTTCGCTGCTTACTCACGACGGAATATAAGAGAACTCGAAATTCAAGGGTGCTTAAAAAGTTCAATAAATGTTTCTTTATAAAACAATTTGTATGTATGCATTACGGAGACATGCAAGTTACTTTTAAGAGTATCTTCGTTAATATTAAAATTATCAACAGTTACAGTGTACCTATTTATACTCAGGAAATTCAAATGATAAGTATTTGGAGATATCTTTGATTCAAAAGAAACAAATCTTCACTCATTCTTTTTACAACAAAAAAAATCACGAATGGGTCACTTTGGTCACCCTGGTAATCTCTTAACCCATTAAGATCCAATTGCTTCGACACAGCATTTGATTGGAAAATTCTTGCAATCAATTTAGATTATTGAGCTCCCTTTTTTAACACTGTGGTTATTAAAAGAATTCCAGCGATTTGCGTAGCAAATACACTTGTACTTACACTCATAGCGCAAATTACGGTCTAATAACAATAAAACACACTGCATGCATTAATGAATTTTAATTTTAATTCCAATTGTAACTTCAGTTTGCGTGAACAGAGGATTTCGAAATACAGGAAGGGGGATTAATGGGTTAATAGTCACGTATCTTACCACCATGAGTAACTTATTGCCGAAATTTCGAGTTTCCTAAAATGCTTAGTCATTTTTATTGAGCAATTCTCAGTGATGACCATGGTATAGACAGAGCATAGGGTGAAAGTGTGGATGCATACCTTGGCAGAAACTCGTACATATTGTACGTGCATCCTCGCGCAATACTTGACCGACTTAACCGAAAGTCGATAGCGCGAAACAAGCAGCGAAAGAAGTTCATATTAGTACAATTAAAAGTTCCACTAAATTGCATCGATCTTACATAGCTTCGTGATAGCCGGAAATTAGTTCGCGCGATCAGCTTCCTTCGACTTTGATCGTTCTCTGATGCACGCGTTTTCACCTATTCTTACAATCGATAGCGACTTGAATTTATCTTGTTCCCGCATGGAAGTTTTACTATCTAGGATGATTAAAGGTGAAACTTTACTAGATATTGGTTGTTGACAGCTAGAAGTGTTTCTAGGAAACAAAGAAGCAATTAGAAACAGATATGTATAGCCGGATCCTGGAAACTTCAATAAAATCGAGATTGTATCGGGAAGGTCGGGTTTAGGAGTCTAATTTTAGATTACTAACGAAGAAGCCTCCATGTACCGAAGCACGAATCATAACATGCCTTTCGGTACGTATGTAGGTACGATGATCAATGTTGAACGTATTTTATGTGCTCATTGAACGAGAATTAAACACAATTTCGTGTGGGAGGCTAATGCACGGTGACTAATGTATAATGGCATTATACACGCATAATGTTCCATTAAAATTGTCTGAAAGGTCATAAATCATTAATGTGCGACGAACCCATAAGTATCCCTATCGTTAAGGAATCAACTTCTATCCTTAGTAATTAATTGGTTTTTTGTTACTTTCTTTTTTCGAAAGTGGAATAATTTCGTTTTTCAGATTTCATTTATCATAATTTTAACACTTAACTGTTTATGACTGAATTATTATAAAGTTAAATAAACGAAAGGAATAACAATGAATGTAGAATTTTAAATCAAATATTTTGAAACCGGATGTGATTACAGTTAGTATTAAGAAATTTCTAGCTACTTCTTGTTGGATAAAAATTGTACGTTTCATTGGGAGGGACAGAGATAATGTAACTACAACGAGAATTTCATTCATGCGTCGTTTCTAAGTAACTTAAATTACTCGCGAGATGAAACTTTTTCTGCAACTAGCCGACGAGAAAGTTCCATGCTTGTTACCGAGTATCTCAGCTACGGTGCTCCGAACACCTTACAGCCGAGTTGTATTCGTTCCTCTATAAACGGCAAACGTGCAAATGTAATAATTGCACGTTTATTTAGTACTGCACGCGACATTCCACGAGACAAAACACAGGAGTTGCTCATGAAACGTTTAACCCCACTATCGTCGCTTCTACAAATTGATAATTGTAAAGGAGTTGCGTGGCCATTGAACGTTTGAAAAAATTCCATAAAATCAAAATCGTTCTTTATTATTTCTTCTCTTCTTCGTGAGATTCGATTGCACGCCTTTCAGGTATGCTACAGTAATAGACAAAGTTATGTCTTATGTGTATCGAATAATTGGAAACAATCTGATTACGTAATAACGGGAGATTAGTAGTTCATAGTTCATCTCTGGCACGAGCAATGTCTCATTTTATTCCTAAATACCGACGAGTGGTATGAAGTAATGCGAATAACGGGTGTGACCATGAAATTTTAATTACAACGACATTCGATCCTATTTTAAGTGTGTGTTTATACTGCACTGTTAAATCTTCGTGTATTACTGAAACGGCAACAACAAAGATGGACGGGATTTATGTGCCCGGAAGTCGATGAATTAATTTCTATCGGCCCGTATTAACTGGTTACTCGGCAAGTCAAGCATCAGTTGACGTTTGATCACCAAACAGATCGGATCGTAGTATTCTGTCACGCGTCTTTCACGTGCATTATTCAACATCCCAATCTTTTTCTTTTTTTATTGATTACTTGTGGACACCTTTTATGCATTTATTAGGGTTTATAATAAATGATACAGTAGCGCTATAAGCAGTGACGTTTTTACGAAATAAAATAGAATAAAAAGTGGGTGAAGTAATATTAATAAAGAGTTACAACGCGATCGTTAAAGTGAACTACCTTCGAGAGATACATACAAAGACTGGTGATCTGGTAAATACGATATTTGAAAACATGAACACTCATGACTTAATCAATATTTGTATAAAAGTAAAATTTACCGAGAAATGAGTGTAAAGTGACATAATGTGGAATTAAGATTAATTTATATTTTCGTTTCGATTGATCAGGGCTTCTATTGACCATTAAAATATCGAAACTTGATTATTCAACTTGGTACCTATGCGATATGTGTGCCATGGCATTGCGACTTCTTATTAACATCGAGTTTCAAACTTTCTGAGATCCTTACATCAGAATCTCGAGTAACTCAATCGTGAAACCACAATACCGGATATATATTATTAAACCCATTATTATAGAGTGTAATTTTGAATGGTTTAACTTTTAAATTCCTCGCGGAGTGTTCTTTAAAGGATCCCTACTGCGTCATTAAATACGCATTCCTAGAATTGAATGGAACCTTTGAACTTGTTCAAAAGGCACATTTAAACGAGATAATACAGATAAATAACATATGTAAAATTATTTGCTTTGTTGATAGTGCTTCTCGGAATAATGTATTCAGTACATCATGAACATTCAAAGTATCGCGCGGTGTAATTATACAAAACTCTAACTGATTATATGAAGTGTTTATACTTCGTTGTATGCATACTAATGGCATTTTTTATTGTTATGGATGATAATAAAATGCTATAATAAAGTGGTTCTTCGAATTTAAAGCGGGAAATCCATTAGTACTTTGTTTCAAGTACAATTGCATGTTCGATTGTATCGTAGGATTGCGTAGACGCACTGATGAATGAACACTTAAGGAAATCGTTGACTCTTTAGGTCGAATTTCAGGAATTAATAACATTAATGAGAACTTAAAGGAAATATTAAATAATAATTCATTAAATTAGGAAGTTCGAAATTTTGATTTCACCAGTGAATGGACAGTAATAATAATAGAATAGAGCATTTTTCAATTTGTTTATGATAACAGCTTAAGATAAGGAGTAGAATGTTATCTATAAAACTCTATGTCAAATTTTTATAGATAAATTGCATGCATATTTCCATTGCATTATATTGAATATTAACCCTGTAACGTCTTCGAAATTTGCACACTTGATTATTTTCTCACTTCTTTAAAACAGTTGTCTAATTCTAAAAAAAAGCACATCTTCACTATAAAATTGGAAATGGTAATTATAACGATTTCCTTATATTCGCCTTAAACTAAAGAAATTTGTTAAAACATGGAAAACTCGATTGGATCAAGAATGGCCCAAAGAACGTAGCAGGGTTAAAAGGCTATTAATGGTTTACCTTATAACAAACGTTAAACAAATACTTATTCATAGATACGTTAACAGTTTTTTTTTTAATTTTAAGGTTATTTTCGAACCATGATTCGCCGTGTGCAACGTGGAAGTTGTTCAATATAAAGTAAGGAATTACTACAAATAAAAATTTCAATATTTGTTTCTTTTAATAACTTATTTTACTCGTTTTTTGTATTTAATGTCCATTCATTGGTGTGCGTTCATTTACTGGTGCATCTACCCTACCTCATCTTTTCTAGAAGAACTTTACTTATCTTCGCTACCGATGCTTCGATCATCATTTATCGATCACAACTAAAGATAGCGTTCGTAGAATTATCGCATCTCACGTACAGGATGATAATGAGTCTTTGTTGACTCATTATTTGGGATGAGACATTCGAAATTTCTTGAAACTCAAACACTTGTGCTATCTTTATGATTCGAAACTTTCGAAACCCAGCTAAATAATTATTCCCATAAATAACAAGAATATCATCATGACTCAATCTAGTTGAGTTTGCGTTTGCATTTTAGATTCATTTTGATTGAAACACTTCCATCAATTCATTACAATTGCGAGAAAAAATAAAGAATACATAAATTATTAGGTGCACCAATAAGTAATCCACTATTTTTAAATGGATCGATGAATTTGGAAAGATAA
The DNA here is from genome assembly GCA_028830335.1 of Eucera pruinosa. Taxonomy (NCBI): domain Eukaryota; kingdom Metazoa; phylum Arthropoda; class Insecta; order Hymenoptera; family Apidae; genus Eucera; species Eucera pruinosa. Next base: position 17,561,455 of record JAMYCR010000006.1, read on the forward strand.
AATATTCTTCCGAACAGGAACTCACAGCTGGTTTGAAAAATCTCCTAAGCAATTATATTTAAAATAGAGTACGTGTTTACTTCTCATTAAAATGAAGATTGAATTTACCAAAAAAAGTGGATTACTTATTGGCATACCTAATAATATCTCACGAATTTTTTTCGCCTATTCATTTACTTACATTATAATTAAATTTAAGTTTCATTTAATTAGATTCAATAGATAATTACAGTTTCTACATGGAGTTTGTCAAGATTTTAATTCATAACAAAATGGATACTGCTTAGAAACAAAAAGACGAAATTAAGTGTTTGGGATTTCGAAAGTTTTGATTTTCGAGGATTTCGAGTACTTGCTCAGTTTCGGATTCGAGTTCCGCAAATCTAAAAATTAGGTTTCGACCCATCTCTGCTCATTATGTATTCTTACGCGAAATATAACGCGTTTCTGTGGGAATAATGTAAAGTGTGATTGAATTGTTCCACGCATATTCGATTGGAGAGAGATAAAACAGATGTCCACTGCGTTCACAGCGTAATCTTATGAAGTTCAATAAGATGGAATCGATTTATGCCTACAAAAGTATACCTGTGATAACGACTTTTTGCATTACAAGCAATTTTACTATAGTAGCATTTTTCTCCGTCGTCCCGTGTCAACCGTGACACGTTTATTAGGGAACTACAATTTGTATCCTGCAAAAGTTGCGAAATAAAAATGATATCATTTTGTTTTCGCTTTAATTCCACTACGCTTTCCCCGTATGTTCATTTTATCGATCCCCCATTCTATCGAAGCTGTTATTACCGGCTAACAGGTACGCATATCGATCACGAGGCGCCGATGATTATTTGAAAATAGTGAAAAAATGTGGCTGAAGGATGTGAATGACGACGCCTTACCGGCAGCGAATTTCGTGCACTCGCGACGCTGCGTCCAAAACGAGTAAGTTCCTCGTTTTTTTTTCTTGTGTTAAAAAAAAATTGAACTACTATCCAGTAGGGCTGGGCGTGTGGTCCGGATTTTTTTATTATCCGAATGATTCGGATACTCAAATATTCGGAGTAGTAGTAAGACATCGCGGATAGTTAAAAATATCCGAACAATTCGGATGGAAATATTCGGATAGTTCGGATGATAATAAGAAAAGAAACAAAATAGGTAGAATTACGGCTTTAGTTTAAATCTATTTAATTATTACGCTTCGGAGATTAATAAAAAATAATAAGGATACATCTATTATAATACAATATAAATAGTAAAGGAAAAGGGGCAGATCATAAATTTGTAATAAGATCATGATTGTAAGTCATAGCGTGGAACTACATATGTAGTTTACTTTGTTCAATGGGATTTACACAGTCATATTTTTGCTTAAAGACACAATCGTGTAAATCAAACCGATATTTGAATATCCGGATTTTTTCCTAAAAAATTCGGATATTCGAAATCCGGATTACGAATAATTCGCGACGTCATTGTCCGGATATTCGATTATCCAGATAGTCCCAGTACTACTATCCAGACTATAAATTGCCTATATCGTCGACATAAGAGAACCAGTAATTTAAATATTAATCTTTGTTGGTACACATCCTCGTCTATTTGATTAATTATCAAAATAATTTAATATTTACGATCATTTTTAAGTAAAGCTTTATTCGATTGGAATGCAGACTTTCACAATCGATGGTAAGACCGGCTTGTAGTTTGAGAATTAATATCGGCATCTGTAGGTGTCAATTGCGACATTTGACATATATAAAAAAATGCAGAACTCAAGTAGATAAACATCACCGCGCGCGTGTGTGTGTGTCTTATTATTAAAGCGATTCGATGCATTCGAATGCCAAAGAATTGATAGGAAGCGTGTATATTTTGCATAAATTACGCGAGAAATGGTGGAGAAAATGCAAACCGTTTCACGACCTTTATCATCCTATTAATAAGTTATCATTCACTTTAATTAATTATGTACAGACGTTAAAATCATGAATCCGATATAAATCGATACGATTGTCGACCGGATAACATGTATCACTCTTTTCATAAGTGGAACTGATGGGTGTAATAAATCTTTTCCTACCTTACTTATTAAGCGCATTATTCCTTTTCATGTTTCACGTGTACTATTCTTTTCTGTACACTGTAAATGAATATAACATTCCCTTAAAATACATTGTCCATTTTTAATATTTAATTTTAAATTTTATATGTACATTTGTAATTATTTGTAAATTTTTGTACATGTTACAACAACAACGTTATAATATTATCTTATTTTTTATGCAACATATATGTTACATTTTTAATACGAAGAATTAATTTTTTGTAATTAATAATCATGAATCAAGTTTATCGAAGTGCGAAGAGTAGATACCCGATAAGATATGCAAAATTGGCTGATATCAAAAAGTGACCGATGACGAAATTTTTCCTTACTTGACAGTTGAAAACAAAAAATGTTTACAATGTTTAACGACGAGCAATGAACTTTCTTTAACCTTTATATATTCCCGTGTCAGGTGTATAAAATTTATCGAGTTTTCGTTAAAAGAGCATCATTTTGTTGTAACGCGAAATTCTTGACTCAAAAAATGAAAGTCTCAAAAGATACTATAGATTGGGCGACGAAAATCAGTGATTCTGATATAATGAGACTGCCACGATTGTCACCAATTGATTTGGAATATTCAGAAGCGATGCTTTCGCAAACATTTACTAGTGCTCGAAAAGTTGCCATAAATAGGTTTGACATATTCTAAACATTTAACGAAACAAATTTTTCGGATAAATCCTAGCTTTCGTAAAAGCAACTTTTTTTTTCCAAAGGAACGATTTTAATTCTTTTTAGTTCCGAAAAACCATTCAATTGGTAAACGCGTCATCGTTAAGTTATTCGCTAAATGTGACCATATAAAGTAAGAAAAGCAAATGATTAAAATTACTTTATCTACTTCTGTTGCAGAATTTTTGTGAACCGTAGCCTTCATTTAGAAAATATCAAGTTCTATGGCTTCGACATGGATTACACGTTGGCAGGTAATCTTTTTAGATTTTAATAACAATCCACCCTCCACCCTTCTGTCTCCGACATCGGACATCCGACGTCGGACACTCTAATTCGGTTCGTGTGAAAAGACTTTCACCCTTCTTAAAACTATTATTTAAAATATTATAGAGTACAAGTCTCCGCAGTACGAACAACTGGGTTTCACACTGTTAAAAGACCGTCTAGTGTCTCTGGGTTATCCACAGGAAATCAAAGCGTTCGAATATGACCCCAGTTTCCCTGTACGAGGACTATGGTTTGACACACTTTATGGAAACCTTCTTAAAGTGGACGCCTATGGGAATATTCTAGTTTGCGTTCACGGTTTCGAATTTTTGAAACAGTAAGCGAAACGATTTATTATATTAGGTGTTCCGATTAGTTTCGAGGGATCTTTCCAAAAAGAACATGCTTATTTTAAAGAGACCTAAAACTATATTTCATTTAACACTAGATTTACGGACACTGATTTTATAATATTAAGCTAATATTAACCCTTTCGCAGTTTAGCACGAGAGAGACTCAGGTATGTTGCCAAATATGGCAGTTTAAATTTAATATGTTAAATTATATTATCCGTAATATTACTATTAAAATGTATTACGTATAGACAGGTGAAATTATGTTTTTTTTTGTTTTTGGCAATCGAAGTGTGTGAAATGTTACAGTAAAGAAGGGAAATATATTTTATGTCACCCTCAAAACTAACTGGAACACCTAATATTTGCAAATCTCTTATGCGTAATTTTGAAAAATTGGTACGAACTATGCTCCTCTTTATTTCAGTTCGCAAGTATACGAGCTTTATCCAAACAAATTTTTACAACTGGACGAGTCCAGGGTATACGTGCTCAATACATTGTTCAATCTTCCCGAAACCTATTTGTTAGCATGTTTGATAGACTTTTTCACGAATTCACCGCAATATTCGCGAGAAAAAACCGGGGTAAAAGAGGGAGAACTTACGATGAGCTTTAAAAGTATATTCCAAGATGTGCGAAACGCCGTGGATTGGATACACCTTCACGGTGATTTAAAGACGAAAACCATCGAAAATTTGGACGAATATGTGAAGAAAGACAAAAGGCTACCGATGTTTCTTAATAGGATCAGAGAAAGCGGGGCGAAAGTGTTCCTCTTAACGAATAGCGATTACGTTTTTACCGATAAAATCATGACTTATCTTTTCGACTTTCCACACGGAGCAAAGGTACGCATTTCAATTCGCAATTGAACGCGAAATCAATTCGTAATATTTATTGAAAATTAACTCTTCGCGTGGAAGTTGTTTCTATACTAACACAACTTTCAACTTAGGTCACTTGTTCGAGCTTTATTTTTTCATAGCTTTAGACATTGAAAAAATCTGCAAAACTACTGAGATACTTTTCGAAGTCTCTAATTTAATGTACAAGTGATACTTAAGCGAAATGTTTCAATCTTTTTGCAAGAAAAGACAACGAACATTAAAAAATTGTTTGTTTCACAGCCTGATGAGCCACATAGAAATTGGAAAACGTATTTTGATACTATCGTAGTAGATGCTAGGAAACCATTATTTTTCGGCGAAGGTACAATTTTACGACAAGTAGATACCAAAACTGGCGCTTTAAAACTTGGAACACACAAAGGCCCACTTCATACAGGTGAGTTATTCATTTTTGCATCCCAAAATTAATGTTTTAGTGTAGCACTAGATTCTAATAAAATGTTTTGCGTAAAACAGGGGAAGTTTATTCGGGAGGTTCGTGTGACGTATTCACCGAACTGATAGGTGCAAAAGGGAAAGACGTTTTATATGTTGGAGACCATATTTTCGGTGATATCTTAAAGAGTAAGAAAATCAGAGGTTGGAGAACATTTTTAATAGTGCCTGAACTGGTTCAAGAGCTTCACGTTTGGACAGACAAGTGTCAATTATTTGCAGAGTTACAGAACTTAGACGTTATGCTAGGGGAAATGTACAAGTGCGTAAAAATGTATTTTTAAACATCCGTTACTAAAAACAGCATCAATTTATCGTTACAGATAAACTCTTACTTTATTTATTTACTTTTTTGTTCTACTTACAGAAATTTAGATAGCAGCACAAAAGAAAAACCAGATATCTCGAAGTTGCGAGCAGCTATCAGAGATGTCACGCACAAAATGGATTTATCTTATGGAATGATGGGTTCATTATTTCGTAGCGGGAGTAGGCAAACCTTTTTCAGTAGTCAAGTAGTGAGGTATGCCGATCTTTACGCGGCAACCTTCTTAAATCTCATTTACTATCCATTTTCATACATGTTTCGAGCTCCTGCTATGTTGGTAAGTTGATCAACACACTTGTTTTTTTTCGCCGATCGTGAACTTTGATATTCTTATTTGCTTGGATGTTCTTATTTTATACTTTTAAGATGCCCCATGAAAGCACAGTGGCTCATGAGCAAAGATTTGTTATGGAAACGCCGATGATTAGTCGATCTCGGACTTTCAAACTTACCGACGAAGAAGAGGAACCGAATAAACCCACTGTATGTATTAAAAACTTAGTCAATTCTTTTATCCCATATTATACAGTCAGTAGCAAAAGTCTGCATACATTTCTAAATTTAAAATATTTAAAAGTATGCAGGGCTTTCGATCATTTTACGAATATTAATTTATTTATTAATTAAAATTACGTAGATCATCAAAAAGTACCGATGTTTTTTGCATTTGTTTATCAAAACATACGTATAAACTGAAAACACAAAGTTACGAAAATCTACGTATGTGTATTAAAATACGCAAGAAAACTTATTGTTATAATCGTATTTAGACTTTGTTATATTTTCTACTATATTTGCAACGTTATATAATTTGCGTAGCATAAGTAAAATAATATCTTCTATACTTTTTGAAGTTTTCTAATAATCTTTTCTTGGACTTATATTTGCATATAAAATTCTAACTTGTACGATCAAATCTCCCGATCTTCCGAATTGTTTTATATTTCGCTAGTCACAAGTAAACAGCAAACACCAAGAGTTGTTAATGCAGCAAAATCATAACACCATATATAGTTATAACAATTCCATTAACCGCGCGTCATTATTCACATCAAAAAGTATAATTATGCTAACTATTGTAGAGATTAGTTTAATTAAATCCCACGTAGACGGGTCAAGGTACGCAGAGGTAGAAAATGTCTCTTAACGATTAAAGAAATATTTATTAAATATTAAATAACAACACATAGTACTACACTCACTCACAAAACTCTCGCTCTCGCAACGTTTCTTTGAAAACTCTCTCTCAACTCTCGCACGCACGCTTTTCACTCGTCCTACCTGCGCATCCTTGCACACATTCATTCTATCTGTTTCTTTCACTCATCTCTGACATTCGTGATACCCAGTCAGTCACATCCATCCAAAATCTTGTATAGCCACGCCCCCCCCCCCCCCCCCCCACTCGCACACCAACTCAGTTACTCTGTCCCAAACACCTTTCCTTCACTTCTCAATCAACCTTCAAAACATAAACATCGCTCAGCAATCGTTCTAGCCCAAATCTTCCACAGCCACGCGCCAGTTCAGAAACATTCACACGACATTCTGTCTCCTACACTATCTTGACTCAATTGACATTTTTAAGCGTAAAAATTATGTTTTAATGCATACTCTATATACCTGTCTTGTACTGTATTGTATAGCAAAGGTTTTATCTCTTGTTCAATTAGAAATTAAATTAAAATTTCCCTACTTGCAATTTCTTATTTCATGAATTTTCACGTCATTTTCATTCTTCTAAAATATATCCTAAAATAGGTAAATATTTAAAATTTAGAATGTGTATGTAGACTTTCATTACCGACCGTATATAAGTACAGGAGGCGAATCAAGCGAATAATTTTGTCAACCGCTAGAAAACTTTGTACGTGGACTGTCCCAATAATCAAATACCGCACGCAAGGCCTGAAACTCCGCGCAACGTTACGCATACGCACGACGAAGATTGCAGCGACGAAGATAGCGACTCTCAAAAACAAGCGAACCATTTAAAATCTTGTACGAGAAATTCCAATTGCAGCGATGAAGATAGCAACTCTCAAAAACAAGCGAACCATTTAAGATCTTGTACGAGAAATTCCAATTGCAAATGAATTACTTTCATTGCCTATTTCGTTTCGTTGCATATTTTGTTCCTATATGCTTTGAACGATTTATTGCGAAAGGATCAAATGCAACCCCTGCCGCGTAAATATCTATTAATATTAGTATAAACTTGAAAAACTCGATCGAATCGTGGAATTATATACCTTTTTATTATGTTTCATTCCGTTGCTGTAGCAAAAATTATTATAGTCACGTTAGGTTTTCATCGCATTACGATATGTGGAACATTCAACGAATTCCACTGCGATTTTTTTTTTATTATTATTAACGCAACATAAATGTTCATAGAATAAATATTCCAGAATGAATACAATATATAATGTTAATGTATGGAAACTGAATTTATCGTCATAGAAAATATGACTCGAATGGTTGTAAAATATAAATTATTGTAAACAACAGTATAAATGATTTTACACGTTGATATTATATCTTTCTTCGTTGATTTAACTCGATATTTATTTAGATACGTGTAAAATGGTACAAGATGTATACAGGAACAGCTTAGATACGCGTATATATAAAATTTATATAAATTATTACGCATATTAAGCCCGCAAGTTAATCAAACAGAATATAGTTGTTAACACTTTTATATTAATAATGGACCTTTCGATAAAGGACAATAGAATCGATGTTTTACTCGTGCTCATTAACAATGAGATAATGTCGTTTGATTGTGTTACTTTTAAACATATATGATTCGCGCACAAGAGATTGGCGTTCATAGAAATATTTAACATTCGTATATTATAAAAAGAAAGAAGTATATCTTAATATTGAACACTTCTAATTATATATGCTGTATGTTTTGTAAGTTCAGCCTTTTATGCAATATGATTATGAACTAGAGATCCCTATTTCACGTGTATCTAAATACACGTGTAGTAAATCAATCAAGTCAAGCTGACTGGCGGCCCACGAGCCACATTTGCCTCCTTAGCTAATCCCCACTATTTCATATCGAACATCACTCGCACCTTCGCTCATGACACGATCGAGAGATTCACAGTGTTTGTTTCTACGCGAAGGAACGATAAGACACTGTCTCTGTATTTTACGCGAGTCTACCTATTGTATGTAACAAGGTGCAAGGAGTGAGAACTGGTTGAATGAATGGTGAGGACATATAGCTGGCGGTTGAAAGAAGTTAGCCAAGCCTGTAGAGTAAAGTAAATGAATCCAAATCTTAATCTCTCTAATTTTTAATTCACGGATAACCGTGTATTTATTTCACGGATCCCTGATTACTTAAGACACGGTTCACGTGCCACGTGTACGCGTGTATTTTAGTACACGTTCAAAATCGCGATCTCTATTATGAACTTGTTCCATATTGCATACATATTATAGTAAGTGTTATAACTACTGAAAATAGCGTAAGTTCGAATATTAGGCTAGTCTTTTTACATGAAATTTTAGCTTATTAACATAGTAAGGGTAATATAGCAAAGTTCAAAGGAAAAAAGAAAGATTGAATTGTTATCAATTCTTTGTTATATATAAATTGAATGCATATAAAATGTGCTCTTATCCGACTGGACATTTTTTTTATGCAGATATTAATAATGTAAATTGTTACCGTGTATGAGAAATTTGGAATTAGAAAATTATGAAATCGTTTTACAAGACAATATTCAATATTATATAAACGAATTATAGAACAATATAATTTTTATAAATCGTAAATATATTACGAGCCAGATATTTCATTTTAGGAAGTTCGATAAACAAAAATTTAATTGATAATCCTTGAAATAACGGAAATGTATTACTCTTCGATCCATCGAAAAAAAAACGCAAAATATATATCAACGATAATGCAAAAAGATAAAAAACTGTGCATTGAAATTTATTCATATCTTACAACTAACTCAGACGTTTACTTTATTATTAATAATGTATATATCGTAAAAGGTTGTTGAAGATATTTGACTGCAATAAAAATAGATAGTTATATTTATTTATTAAACAATATATACATACTTATGTATGTAAATTTATATATATACACATTGGCTGGTGCTAGATTCTTTTCATATTCAAACGTTTTTATTTCGTTACAAATGTAAGCAAAAGAGATAGACAACAATTATTTCATGTATAAAAGTTTAAAAAATATACTAAGCCCTGTTATCATGCAATATATTCGGTAGGACATGAATTATGTATCAATCAAAATAAAGATACAACAATTATAATTGTTACATTTATTTGCACATGACTAGCGTGTATTTTGTATAGAAATTATATTTTCCAACAGCAGCAGTAATAAACAATTTCTTTCGCTATTGCTAATTAAATTGCTTCGCGAGATAATTTAATTTTCTTTATTTGCTCTTACATTAGTAGGTCTGCTAAATATTCTTCGAACTCCTCCTCTCTTGTTTTCTCCAAACTTTCAACTGGCTTTTCTTTCCAAATCGTAGATTCGTCCTTCTGCGTTTCTTCTACCGATGTTTCGGTATTATCCGTAGTTTCGTTCTCTTCCGTCTTAACTTGTACCACAGATGTGCTAGGTGTATCACTGGGTGTTTCAATATTCGTTCCCAATCTCTTTAACGATTTGCGTTTCTTTGCTTCGCGCTTTTGCGATCGGTAATTTAACTTCACTGAACACTCAGGGCATAGTCCTTAAAGCATACAGTGAGTCACAAAATTATTGGTACAGAAATATGAAAACGAAACTAAAATCAATTATAAAATGAAACAATTGCCAATACAGATCCCATTCCTTTACGTTTATTTGTAAAAATACGAATTTGCATAAAAGTCCATAGTCTAGTAATAAATGTGTATTACATTATTAGATCATCTCAGAAGTACTATTATCTGTTAGATTCCTTTAAACAAGTGTACCCAATATTTTGTGTAGAAGAAACACAATAATTTCCTGAGGAATCATGAAGATTCATAAAGATTAATATTCAATAAATCCATTATTACTAAAAATGAATCTAAGTATTAATTCATGCTTAAAGTTAAATCAAGGAACAACATTACTTATGGGATGACCTAATACATATGCAAGAATGAAACTATAAAATTATTTACTTAATTTGACCAAGGCATTCTTTTTCTGACCATGCTCTACATAGCCAAAGTTTATTTCCCAAGATTTGAGTCCTTCTTTTTCTTTACATTTTTTATTTCCACACTCAAATTGCCCTTTACCAACGATGACTTCTTTTTCTATTCTCCACCTTAAAGCAACCTATTCCATATAGATTTTTAGGATTAAATTGGAAAAAGCTTGATTATACATCAAATTCGATATGTTACCTTGTTTTCTTTATAGTACGTTAAATCGGCTATACAGTATTCCTTAAACAATTTGTCATAATATTTCTTTGCCAAACGAGCACCCCATGTTTCTGGTTCATCGTTATCCTGATCCCATAAAAATTTGTGGTTTTCTTTAATAACGTCATAGTCTGTCTTATCTCGGGACCTCGAAACACAGGCCGAAACGTCAAGAGCTGCTTGTTTTAGGGTTTACAAAGTAATCATGTTTCTTAATTGTTTACTTTTGATCGACTTATTGTAATTAGAAAATATCCGAGGATATTCTCTACCAAGCTATCAACGCGCATTCGCATCAAAAGGGCGTTAATTTGTACAACAAATATGATACAGTATCAAGTGGAAAATATATGAAAAATCCAATTAAAAAATTTAACATACGTGTCTCGTTTCAAAGATGACACCGAACCTCCGTACAACGTAAAATAATCATTTATAAGCTTTTTGTGTCTGTCGTAAGCTGATAAGTATGCATAAGCTGGAAACATACTTTCTGCTTTAAACAAACTGGTTTTATTCGTAGTTCAATAATACGTAACGTTAAAGTATTAGTAACGCCGTATCCTGACTGATCCTGACGTATCAACGATTTCGACGACAAAGATTTGGACAAGGATCGCGATACATAACGACAGAGAAAGAACTATAGACAAGGAAGGCGCTATATAGCGATAAAGACAGAACCATAGCTAAGGAAGACGTTATTTAATAATAAAGACAGAACTATACGCAAGGAAAGACTTAAATTAAAGGGGAAAGTCCCGAGAATATTTTCCTACAGTCTTTTGCAAATAGTCCATGCAGTTTATTTGTTATAAACAAATATATCTCGTCATGGTAGATTATTTAGACAATATCTGAAGAAAAATATTAATGTATAAGTTACGTATAAAAGTTCAGTGTTTTGCATGCAATAGAATATTATAATAATACATAATGCTACAAAGTATGATTCTTGAAAAATTTGTAGGCAAGGGGTTAATGTTCCACCACAGACGAGGTACAGGATAGACCTATCATCATATGGGACTTCGTGTCACATGCTCTGAAATACCGACCTCGAAAAAAATCCGAGTGTTTCATACGCCCTCTGTAGTACTCATAGTTATTATAATTCTTGCATTCACCTTAGCGTATAAAAAATAGGGAAACTTTCTCTTTGAAATCTTTTTTGTTTCATTTAAATTCTACTTTTTATTGGAAAAATATGATTATCGAAAGAGAAGCGCACGTTTTACTCGTTCCTGGCCAACCCCAAAACATCTATTAAAACGTTTCAAACTTTAACTCGCCGCCATTTTGAAGCTGCATGAACGTTTTCAAAATCCCTGCACCACCATAATCGGTGAACCTTCCCCTTTAATCTACTTTTTGGTTCACATCAATTCGACTTTAGGTTGCCGAGATATCGTCGTCTGAAGAGAAGAGCAGTTTTAAAGAAGGGCGCTATTTTGCGCTCTTAGAAATTTGTTGTAACGATGAATACAATACGTTATACATTTCGTGTAAATAAAAAACACATTTGCAGTAGTACGGTGTTAGCTTTCGATAAAGAGATACATTATACTGCCGAACGTATTAATTTACGCTTTGCACATTTACGTGACATTACGTGTACAGGCATCGAAATGTATTTTTTTAATGCGTTAAAAAATTTAGACGTACAAGCGCGAGAAAATGCCGCGAATCAATTGTACAGCAAAATTGTTATGATGTCTATTTTTCTCCGCTAACAATTTCGAAGTACGGATGAGGTAGAGAAGGAGTTAATAGTAGAATTAGGTTTAGAATAAATGAAACAGTAACCTAGCTTTTTTAAAATATTTCGTTCAACGAACGACAATAATCTTCTCGTCGTCCAATACAATCGTGCTCCTAGTCAAACGTAAAACTAAACTGCGCGCGCACGAAACAGCACGAGACTGCGCATTCGCAATTTTTACGCGGGAAACGACTAAGTAACGGTCAGTAACGGTTGACGCGTGCCGCATTAAGACGCCATTATTGATACCACGAAAAAATGCTTAGATATCGGTTCCAAATCGTTTCTTTCCCTCGAGGTTGACCTAAAATGAAACCACGGTGTGTAGCAAACCATAATCGCGCGGTTTTAATCGGATACGTGCATCGGTGCACGAAAAATACGAAACTTCGTGTGACGCGTCAAGACACCGATCTCGATGTGTTTAGAAAAATGCTTAGATATCGGAATCTAAGCTCGCCGAGCTCCAAGAGTGGGGGAACGCCATACGGTTGCGCGGCGCGTGTCACGCAGATCATTCGAATTTCGAGATACATATTTGTATTGATATTACGATCAAAGGAAGATTCCTTCGATACGAAACGAAGACCATCGATAGATTAATATATTTCAAATCTTATATGTATTATATTTAATGCTATTTAATGCTTTACTATACTTAATGCTATTTAATGATTTATTATACTTAATGCTATCTACACGCACGACAAACTAAGTCACATGAGCACGAAACTAACAAAACATCAATGTAGATCATATTCGTAACAGCCTAATCATATGATACAAAGTTCTCTACTTGATATTAGTACAATATTAAAGTCGAAATGCACAGCCTGCAAAATATTAACACAGTCAAAGATACGTGTAACATGCATTTGGAAATTGAAGTCGATCACTCTTAGAAATTGGTAGCTGTAAGATTTAATCTAAGATCGATGCGAGTAAACGAAAGTCTAAGGTAAAATATAAACTAAAATATAAAGGTTACACGTTAATGCGTAGTTCTTAGCTTGGTATTGTTTTCGAAAGACATTTCATTCTTTGAAAAACGATACCAATTACCAGATCTCACCACGAGGAGGTGACTACGCGTCGAGACCCACCAAAATCCTTTCTACGCCCCTAAAGTTTCTCGAAGAAACTTTAAGAGAACATAGAATGGATTTCGATTCACAAAATTGTACAACGATGCTTAACCCTACCGATGTATTCTGTTTCTAAGATACGCTTTTCTAACTTAGAGCCGACGTACGAATGATAAGAGACTCTACTGACACATTGTTACAAAGTTAGTGTCTTGCAAAGAGGAATATAACGCGTTAAACTAAGCACTACTTTACTGTACGCAACACTAAGCAAATAGAAAAATCGCGAGCAAATCAAAAACGCACTCCCATGCGCAACAAAACTCTATACTCGAGCGCTCTGTCATGCGACTCGCACTCACCCGAATCGAAAGCGAAATTCGAACGCGACTTACACGAGTCAAAGAAATCGATTCGAGACCGAGGCCAAGTTGCGTTGCTTTTGCGGAGGATCCAGCATAGCCTAATAGTCGGATCGCAAGAATCCCTCTACATCGAGAGCAGCAGAGGACCACTGATGCCGACTGACAGAAAGTTAGCATTACGCTAACCCCAGCAACAACAGGAGACCGTACTGCGTACAAGAGACAGAGATGCGTACGATCCAGCCTACAGGGCCTTGCACCCCTACCGAATTGCTTCGATAGGAGCTGCAGATCCTCGCATCGCAAACGCCACTGCACCACGGCTCGAAAGCGATGGACAATGACTCGAAGCGCAAACGAAAGTCGATTGCGATTACGAATGAGATTGAGATCGTATGAAAGAACGACTTACCAAGCATAGAGTTCGATTGTCCATGACTACCCTCGAACAGCGCGGCTGTTCGAGAACTAGTGCGTGGCGAGAATCTTCGAAGGGATCGAGCGATTGCAAATCGATAAACGCGAGCAAGAATCGGGATGAAAGATATTATGTACTTTGAAAGAGAAGTTAAGAGAAGTTAAGACTTTTTGGCTCCAAGTTGGCGAGGCGATCGTAGAACGAAATGCGTGCACAGTAATCGTGGTACACTCGACGTGTTACTTCGACTAGATGTAAGAAGCTTATAAGTACTTAGAATTACACGCACGCCGCCCGCGATGAATCTTCTTTCGCTGATTTCGAAGTTACGCTGTTAAAGTGAAAATAGTAGGCCGCGAAATAAATTAATAATAGACAAAAGTAGGTACAACAAACGAGAAATAAAGTAAAATGTTAGCAGAATAAAACATATAAATTAGTAGAAGACAAACGTAATTAATAAAACAGAATGTTGATACAACAAACGAGAAACAGAGTAAAATGTTAGCAGAATGAAATATATAAATTAATAGAAGACAAACGTAATTAATAGAACAGAATGTTGATGCATCAAACGAGAAACAGAGTAAAATGTTAGCAGAATGAAATATATAAATTAATAGAAGACAAACGTAATTAATAGAACAGGGTGTTGATAGAACAAACGAGAAACAAAGTAAAATGTTAGCAGAATGAAATATGATCAGAATAACGTATAAATTAAATTAAATATAAATATAATAACGTCATAAACGTTAGTGGTAGCACCTGAAACACAAAAATTGTACATGCACAGATATATTGAACGTAGTGGGTTAAATTTAATCTTGAGTCTAAGAGAAATTATTAGTAGCTGGGTGGTGGGTGGTGGGCGGTGCGCTAGCGCACACGTCATCTCTGGTCATCATCCAGTTAAAAAATTGAATCTGTGATATACAGATCCGATCCGATCCCTTCGGGAGCACCTGAAACAGTAAGAGCGCGCAACGACCTTCCGCTGCTTATATAGGCAAGGGAGAGTCACGTGACTCCCCTTCTTCGGATCACGCGTGAAAAGAGACCGTTTTCAATTTTTCGTGTTCTTTTTTTCGATTAATCAGAGCAGCTTCCGTTACACGAACATAGTAGCTTCTATTGAATGAATTAAAATGTTAGAGTTGCGACACATTTGCATCGCGCGTGTTTAACTTTGCAGTTAGCGTTGCGCCACGAAATGATCGCGTTTTACACGTAGCGTTTCGTATATGAGAAAAAAGCCCACGATGTTCCACTGAGAAAGTGGAATTCAGTCATCGATAGACCTTTAGTCATCGATTAGTCTTAATGTGAGAGTTTAATACTTTAGAAACTTAAGATGGAATAGTAATTTCGAAAACGGAGAAACGACAAGAGATAGATGATGCATCTCGTGACGTATCCGACAATAATTTCGAAGAACCAATAAGATATAAAAGGAGTTAGTAGTAGGATTAGGATTAAAATAAATGAAAGAGTAACGTAGCTATCTTAAAATCTTATATTTCGTTCAACGAACGACAATACGTTTCTCATTGTCGAGTATATTCGTATTTATACTAGGCTTTCCAGCCATTCTCAAAATCAAATTGCGCGCGCACGAAACTTTCCCGCGGGTTTTTCCGTTCCCGCCATTTTTACGCGGGAAACGACTAGTTAACGGTCGACGTGTGACGCGTTAACACGCCATTCTCGTTAGCAATAGAAAAATGCTTAGATATCGGTTTCTAATCGTTTGTTTCCGTCGAATGCGGGCTAAAATGAAAGTGCGAAGTGCAGCGGATAATAATCAGTCGGTTTTAATCGGATACACGTGCATTGGTTCGTAAAATATGAAGAAATTCGTGTGACGCGTCAGGTCTTCCATCTCGATGGGATTAGAAAATTGCTTAGAATTCGGTTTCTAATCGCTTGTGTGCAACGAGGCTGGGCTAAAATGAAAGCGCGTATTACAGCGGATAATAATCAGTTGGTTTTATTCAGATATCTGCATCGGTTCGTAAAATGTAAAGGATTTCGTGTGATAGGTGATGCTTCCGCTCTCGATAGGATTAGAAAAAAGGTTAGATTTCGTTTCCTAATCGTTTGTTTCTATCGAAAGTGGTATAACACGATAGTGCAAAGTGCAGTAGTTAATAATCAGTGGTTTTATTCGTATAACTGCATCGGTTCGTAAAATGTAAAGGATTTCGTGTGACAGGTCAACATTCCGATCTCGATAAGATTAGACAAATGCTTAGATTTCGTTTCCTAATCGTTTGTTTCTATCGAAAGTGGTATAACACGATAGTGCAAAGTGCAGTAGTTAATAATCAGTGGTTTTATTCGGATATCTGCATTGGTTCGAAAAATGTAAAGGATTTCGTGTGACAGGTCAACATTCCGATCTCGATAGGATTAGAAAAATGCTTACATTTCGTTTCCTAATCGTTTGTTTCTATCGAAAGTGGTATAACGCGATAGTGCAAAGTGCAGTAGTTAATAATCAGTGGTTTTATTCGTATAACTGCATCGGTTCGTAAAATGTAAAGGATTTCGTGTGACAGGTCAACATTCCGATCTCGATAGGATTAGACAAATGCTTAGATTTCGTTTCCTAATCGTTTGTTTCTATCGAAAGTGGTATAACACGATAGTGCAAAGTGCAGTAGTTAATAATCAGTGGTTTTATTCGGATATCTGCATTGGTTCGAAAAATGTAAAGGATTTCGTGTGACAGGTCAACATTCCGATCTCGATAGGATTAGAAAAATGCTTAGATTTCGTTTCCTAATCGTTTGTTTCTATCGAAAGTGGTATAACGCGATAGTGCAAAGTGCAATAGTTAATAATCAGTGGTTTTATTCGTATAACTGCATCGGTTCGTAAAATGTAAAGGATTTCATGTGACAGGTCAACATTCCGATCTCGATAGGATTAGAAAAATGCTTAGATTTCGTTTCCTAATCGTTTGTTTCTATCGAAAGTGGTATAACGCGATAGTGCAAAGTGCAGTAGTTAATAATCAGTGGTTTTATTCGTATAACTGCATCGGTTCGTAAAATGTAAAGGATTTCGTGTGACAGGTCAACATTCCGATCTCGATAGGATTAGACAAATGCTTAGATTTCGTTTTCTAATCGTTTGTTTCTATCGAAAGTGGTATAACACGATAGTGCAAAGTGCAGTAGTTAATAATCAGTGGTTTTATTCGGATATCTGCATTGGTTCGAAAAATGTAAAGGATTTCGTGTGACAGATATCGATTCCGCTCTCGATAGGATTAGAAAAATGCTTAGATTTCGCTTCCTAATCGTTTGTTTCTATCGAAAGTGGTATAAAACGAAAGTGCAAAGTGCAGTAGTTAATAATCAGTGGTTTTATTCGTATAACTGCATCGGTTCGTAAAATGTAAAGGATTTCGTGTGACAGGTCAACATTCCGATCTCGATAGAATTAGAAAAATGCTTAGCTTTCGGTTTCTAATCGCTTCTGTCCAACAAGACTGTGCTAAAATGAAAGCGCAGGGTACAGCGAGTAATAACCAGTCGATTTTATTCGAATATCTGCATAGGTTCGTAAAATATATAGGATTTCGTGTGACTTGTCAGGATTCCGACCTCGATAGGATTAGAAAATTGCTTAGAATTCGGTTTCCAATCGCTTGTATGCAACGGGGCCGGCCTAAAATAAAAGTGCGTGGTACGTAGGATAATAATCAGTTGGTTTTAATCAGACAAGTGCATTGGATTAGAAAGTAGCGGATCATTATGAGGGGCCCGGTCATCGCATACCCAGGTATCTAATCTACGTGTCAAAATGTTTATATCTAGGTTTCTAGAAGTCCGGTTTCAATACCCCTCGGTTTAAATTATAGTGAAAGATCCCAAGAATATTATCCTACAACCTTTTCCAACTAGCCCTTGCAGTTCATTTGTTATAAATAAATATATCAAGCCATGGTAAATTACTCTGAAAGTATCTGAAGAAAAATATTCATTTCTCGAGTCCTAGACATCTGGTTTCAATGCCCCTTGGCTTAAATTATAGTCAAAGGTCCCGAAAATATTATCCTACAGCCTCTTGTAACTAGTCCATGCAGTTCACAATTGTTATAAACAAATATATCGCGTCATGACAGATTATTCAGAGAAAGTACTTGGAGAAAAATATTAATTTCTCGGCTTCTAGATATTTGTCTTCAGATACTTTCTGAGAAATCTACCGTGACGCGATATATTTGTTTATAACAAATGAACAAACATTAATGAACATTGTTTCGTGGTTTTAATGATCCGAATTTGTACGAACAAGAATAAAAAACGGTGTAGAAAAAGGGGGAAGAAAGAACAATCGCTCGTTTCATCAAAAAATATTTTAATACAAGTCCATAGAGGTTGATAAAAAAAAACAATCGCGATAAAAAAAAACACTCAGGCAGACGAGTCCGTACTATTCCACAAACCAATAGTCTCGCATTTAATTGTGTGTACAAAACAAGTACGTAAAATTCGTATCTATATAATTGTATATATGTATAATTCGTGTCTTTTCGTGCGCGCATATTTCGCACACTAAAATGAGATGCGTGTGAATAGCGTGTTTCGTCTCGATACGTTTTCGTACGTTTTTTTAAATATGCTTAGGCTTTTAACTTTTAATAACGCGAAACATTCGGAACACTTGGCGACGTTCGTTTCCTTCTATCCATCCCTTCGATTATTATTAATATTACCGTGTTATTATCATTGTTATTATTTGTTATTCTTTAAGTGACAACATCGCGGCGATTTTTTTCTCTGTATGTGTCTCTCTGTGTGTGTGTCTCTAGTTTTCCGTTCCGTTCGCGTTAACCGGTGCGACGATAGAATCGGTTTTCACGACCGATCGCGATGAAACCGTGAACGCTTCGAAGTCTATCTCGTTCCTCTGCAACAACGTACGTTTGGTTTCCTTCGTGGCGAATCGTTCGCGTACGTTTTCTATGGCCATTTTCCCACTCGCCAGATCAGAGAACTTTGTTCCTCAGGCGTCCTAGGCTCTCTATTTCCGTCTCCAGCACGTCTCCGCGCTAGAATAGAATCGAAAACACCGTGAAATGCGTGCAAATCGCGTCGTAAAGTTTACTAGAAGCGTGAATGGAATCTGCGTGTAACACGGTACCTGCAAATATTCAGGCGGCTTGCGAGTGAATCCTACGCCAGCTGGCGTGCCTGTTAGAATCACATCTCCCGGCAGCAGAGTCATGAATCTGAAGATAAAATTACATTCGAAGATTACTCAAATCTTATATGTAGCATAAATCGTCTCGTTTTTCGATCAGAAATCTATTCGAATCGAATTTTCGTAGCATTTGTTAGATCTACTATAGCAGTACTCTGGTATCTTCATCTATCTTAGTTACTATACTTAATTACTATACTGTCTTAGTTACATACTTTATGGTATCTCTATCTTAGAAAATTTTATCCATCCCTCGTACCGTTAAATGGAATTACATTCGAAAGAATAGGAATTCGAGTCCCCTTCAATTATACAGTACAAATCCGTACAATTTCTTCTCCGCCACTTAATAGTTTTACAAAATGCTGTGCAAAATTATTCCGATCGAAAACCAGCCCGAATTTTATCCGGAACTTAATAACAGCGTAAAAGAATACGGTAGAAATGTTTGAAAATACGTACTGCGAAATGTACGCGACAATTTCGTACGGCTTAAAGATCAGCTCGGAAGTGTTGCCGTCCTGTTTGATATTCCCATTCACCCAAGTCTTCACGGAAAGATTGTTGATGTCGCAAATAGCTTCTTTGGTAACCACGGCCGGTCCCAATGGGCAGAAAGTGTCCATACCTTTGCCGAGAAGGAATTGACCGCCGTTTCTCTTGCCTTTTTGCCAATCCCGCGCCGTGATATCCTGCGCCACTGTGTAACCGAAAATACAATCCTCCCCCTCGTCTTTGTTCAATGCCTTGCACTTTTTGCCGATTACTATCGCGAGCTCCGCCTCCCAGTCAACTTTCTATCAAAATAATCACAACAGAGAAGCAAACTAATGAATATTCCCTGCAGCAGTTAGCCTAGCGTCTTGGATGGCAACCTAATTCCTACGATAATTCACTGCCCGTTTTGATTAGATAAGAAACCAAACACAGTTCCTCTTCTCTATTTCGTAACGAAATTTAGAGTTTCTCTCTCTCTGCTCTCTTTTATCGATCTGTTCGAATTAATCTTTGCTGTTGGGACCATTGACTAAGAACAGGATAGACCACTTCGCCAATACTTTTCTTTGTCACCCGGATTCAGGGCTCATAGGTTTCGACCCAACTCTATTAATTATTATAAATCGTCGTGCTAAATGAATACGTTTGGGCAAATTTTTCAAAACGTAGCGTAATAAAGGGTTATCCAAACTAGACTATAGGAACACACCTACCTTCACTTTTTTTCTTTCCCTTTCTGCTTTACCCTTTTCTAATCTGTTTCTTTATTTCTATTGTCTTCGTGTTCGTTTCTCGTTTCAATTTTTATTCTTTTCACCTCTATTTTACTAACAAACATGGGCGTTTGGCAGATATTCTCATTCAACGTTCTAAAGGTACTTTTGGATAGCCCTATACGCGTAAAATTAGATTATACTTAGGGAGAGCAGTAGTAACCGGTTAAATTGCGCGAACTTCGAATATTCGAATCGTAAATGAAGTTAGAAACGTATCGGCGAGTGGAAACCGATAAATCGGTTCTATAGTTAGCCCGAAAGTCCGTTTAACCGGTTACATAATTGTGTTGGGTAAATATAGAGACGGTCACGGCTACGCGAGGAGATATACAGTTTAATGTCAGCACTTCCTCTCTCCGAGCGGTCTTGAACTTACGTCCGAGATAGGCGGAAGCAAGATGTTGTCGCGTGGACCGATGATGTTGCTGGGGAACTTGCTGAATATCACGGGAGATTCCGGCGGAGACAGACCTTGTTCCTTGCAGTGGCCGCTGTAGTTCAAACCCACGCACGCCAGCTTGTCCATTCGCGTTACCGGCGGTAAGAAATTTACCTCGGCTTCCGGTATCACGCTACGTCCTTCAGCCACTATCCTGCAAATCGTTTTCTCGCGTTAGCGGCTGCTAATTAATGGTGGATATTCGTTCTGTGGCAGAATTGGGATTAAATTAAATCGCTAGGTTCTCTTCGCATCGATCTACGTTTCGGCGTTGAAGCGGAGAAAAAATTGAGCAACTTTGCGGGAATTGAAAATTTGGAGGGTTGTGGAAATATGGAGGCTTGAAGATTTCAAAGCATGAGAAGATATCAAAGCTTGAAAGTATCAATGCTGGGAGATTTTAACACGTTTGACGAGTAGAAAGCTTGAAAATTTCAAAGCATGAAAAGGTATTAAAACTTTATAGGTTTCACAGTTTGAAGATTTCGAAGCCTAAAAATTCGGAAGATTGAAGTTTTCACAGCTCGAATATTTCAAAGCTTGACGAATTGAAAGCTTGAAGATTCCAAAGCATAGAAAAATGTCTAAGCCTACGGGTTCCAAAGCTTGAAAATTCGAAAGATTAAAGATTCCAAAGTATACAAATTCGAAATCACGAAGATTACAGCGCATAAAAAAAGAAGCCAATGCCTATAAATTCCAAAGGTTAAAAATTCGAAAGATTCTAAATTTGATAGCTTAGAAATTCGATAACTTACAAATTCTAAATCTTAAATATTATAAAATTTGAAGGTGTCGAGGCTTAAAAACTTCAAAGCTGAAAGATTTCGAGGCATGACAAAAATTCCAAAGCCTGTAAATTCAAAGGCTTAACGATCCCCAGCAATTAAAAAATACCAAAGCTATAAAATTCTAAAGCTTAGAAATACAAAGAACTAAAAATGTAACAGCTTAGAAATTCAAAAGTTTAAAAATTCCAAAGCTTGCAAATTCTACAAAAGCCAAAGTATCCTCCACGATTTCTCGATTTTTCTGCTCCTTCGAATTTCACTACGAAGGTGCCAATCCCGCTCACTTTTATTACCAAACGTAAAAGTAATTTCCTTTGCTGTTCGCTGTTCGTACAACTTTCTACCCAGTTCTGCCTTTCGTTAACAAATTGTCCACGTCACTCTGTGCTATCAAAACATTCGTTCCACGCCTGCAAAGGCTGTGATTAAGGGAAAACGACAAACAATCGCTCGGGTGACGTTAACAATGGGTTAGTTTAAAACACTGTCATCTATTTGCACAACACGAGTAGAAGAATTATTCTTCAATTGCATACTTTAGACCAGCGGTGGGACAAATTCAGAGACATACTTATACGAATATCAACACGTATCAATTCTAGAATACCTGATATTATCTATGATCTATTATCCTGATTTTATCTGAATATTAATTCTAGAATACCTTGATATAGTATCAAACGCGTATCGAAATAATTTGTACGTAGTATATTGGTAAAATATGTTTGACGTCGTCTCATGCGATATCGATCCAATATATTTATGGAGTAATCAATAAGACAAAAGAAAGTGTGTGTATCAGCGATGATTAATCCGTTATAACTACGTATTTAACTAATTTCAATAGTCAAAAGTAAAATATTTTTCTAATTCACATCAACACGAATCTAGGAATTAATTCTCGAAAATATCGGCGAATTTCGGTGTAAATAATAATCAGTATGATAGAAACGATGTAACTAATAGTAGAGAATAAACGGTTGATCATACCTGGTTCACGTTGTTACACGTTTCACGATACAGATTTTTAGTCGAATCCTTCGTAATTATATTCGTACAGGTATCGAACATAATACACGTGCGACGTATCGATAGTTAACTGTTTCAATACATCTCGAATCGTTTGCAAACGTATCGTACGTCGTATACGAGATCGATACGCAAATATCAATTTTAAACGTATGAAAAGTATCAAAAAACCTGTCTCGGTGCCATCGGAAGTTTAAACGTTACAGGAGGATCAGTTTCACGAGTTAAAAACGAGATTGCAGCGGGAAAAATACAAATGCCAGCTGGCGAGTTGAACTCGCGCAGCTCCGATAAGCGATAACAAGTGGCGTTGCTTTTTACTCGCGCTTCATTCGCAACGATATCCTCAGCCTCGTAAAAAAAATCATTTCTGCAATAGTTTCTGTACGTAATCGCGGTATCGTGACAAATGTAATATCCGTGACCGTGGACGTTACGTAACTTGAACGTGAAGTACCGATGCACGTAAGCGATTACTATTCGATTGGGTATTTTATACGTGGCACGCGAAACAAGATTTAGAGAAAAAGGAAACAATAAAAAGTTAAGAAATATTGTTGGGTCGTTCGGAAAAGACTCGTAGCAGCTCCGATAATATTCACTTCCGTTGTGCAATTGGTGAACTGCTTATGAACTTTAGTTAAATACTAAGGCTTTTAACACTAGGTTTTTCGGACGTTACGTGTATACGTCGACAGGCTTCCGGAAAAATACGTTTACCGCGTATAAATATTCGAACGTAGAAGCGTGATGATGAGGAGAATCACGTAGAATACATATTCATACCATTATATTAATTAAAGTTAACATAAAGTACTGAAAACTAATATTTATCGTCTCTATAATTTTAGGTATGAAATCTGAAATACGTCAACGTGACGCGTTCCGTAAACCTAGTGTTAATAACACCTTTCAGCGTTTCTCAAATATCGGCTACGAACTTTTCGAACAACCTAATAAATATTCGCCTCGTTTCTCTATTGTTTGTACAATCACTCGTTGATCGATTCGAAAGTAAGGCTCGATCAATTAATTATCTGTGTGCGATTTTGATCGACGATTTTTGTTAACCTTCCCGGTAGCCGAAAGGTTCTTCTCCTGTAAAATCGTTGAGATTTGAATAAAACAGGATGAATATATGTGTATGTTACAATCTAATGTATACGTAAGAATACAGGATACGCGTAGCAGGCAAAGATATGGAAAATAGAAAGAAATAAAGCACTCGTTCTAACAATTAGAAAGTGAAATCGATCTCTGTTAAGTTTCTCCTTTCTTGTATTCGTATGAATATGAATTCATGTAACATCCGCAGTCCAATAATTGTTTTATGTAACGCTGTCGGTTAGACGAAGATCATTGAAAATTTCGATTTCATTGAGAAACGTCCGGCTACCAGGAATTTTTCTGCTTGCAAGCTCGCCAACTGGCACTCAAACAAACGCCGGCTTCAATTAATCGCCATAATCTTGTTCGATGACCGCAGAGAATCGAGAAAGATTAAACGAATCATTTCAAAATTAAAAATCCCCAATTTTTCACGTTTCGTATGGTTTTCTTCTATAGCGAGTTGAGAACATAGTTGCGCGATTCTCACAGGACGTTTTTTAAGTCCCAGAAATTCTATGCAAAAAGAATTCTTCGGTTACGAAAAAAGTGAAAGAATAGATCGATCAAAATGGCGAATAAAAAATTAATTAAACTTATCTGTGGATTTGCAAGGAAACAATTTTGAAATCGGTAATAAAACGAGTCGAGTATATGTTACAACTCACTATATGTATTTTTAAGTATGAAAGGGATTTTTTTCTCGTCACAATAAATAAATAAAGTAAATAGAATATCTGGGAACATGTTACCATTTATGATTTTCAACAGCAATCGGCATGCAAGTGTTTGCGAAGTATAATAATTATTAATATAACGGACTTTTATTATATTAATACTACAGTATTATGTAGGTATTATATATATTTATATTTTATTTTATTTATATATATTTTATATTATGTATATTTTATACTTATGTATAAAAGTATTACATTAATACTGCGGACTTTTACGCAAAGTCGGATTTCTCTTTAATAAAATCGCAGAAATGGAATCTAACGATAAGTAGTAAATCGTTTCGCTCTCCGAATAAAATAATACGTACACATTTTACTTTTGACTTCTCTCATTTTTTTGCACACTTAACGTTTCCATAAATGCATAAAACTTAGCAGTCAAATAATAATAATAGTAATAATAGTATAAAGTGTAAAGTGTTTACACTGGAACCCGATAACGTTCATTTTCGTTCCGGCATTATTATGATAATGACCATTCACCTCAAGTGTTCAGTGTTTCCGATGTCACGTCGGTGTAATTACATATCGCGCTTTCGAAACGAGATCGCCATCGACCAATTGGCAAATAAACTCTTTACAACGAAGTCTTCTTCTTTTTTTTTATCTTGAGATTCGAAACAAACTAAAAACGACGAAAACACGCGAAAGCATAAATATGATCGAGCGAGTCGCGAACGATATTAAATCCCATACTTATCACAAGTATTTTGTTTTCAATGCTATTGTGCGGTTGAAAACAATCACGAAGATATAATTAACACGAATTAACACTTAACGAGTTTGATTTTTAGCTACACCTATGCGATATCGGTGATTAGAAAAGAGGACAATTTTTGCACGATAATTATTCCACCACTTGCGGCAAATTACTTTACTTTTGCCGCAGTATTTTCAGCGTTGATTAAAACAGAGCTACGTTGCAATTTGCAGGCGATTCCAAGTGGTATCAAAATTAGAGGAGAAAAAGTTTACAAATTCTACGCGCTTCGAAATTCTAAACTCTAAGTTCCTAAAAATTCTTAACAAGTAAAGCAGAGTTAATTCAGTATAGTAATAAGTAAAGTAGTTAGTTTGAGATAGCGTCTATCAATTTTTTTAAATCGCTTTTCAAGAAATCGATCTTTTACCGTATCGACTCTAGCTGTTTCGATTCAGGATCGATTTTTCTCGCAACAATCGATCATCCTTAACGGAAACGTCCAACACACAAGCGCATAGGTGTTTTGCGTAAAAATGAATTGCTTGCAAGCGAGTAACAGTATGTCGTCTTAAATGCGCCAAGCAATTAATCTTGCACGAAGATAAATTTTGTTTGCAAACGAAGGAAGAAGATCGGTGGCAACGATCGAGCCTCTAAAGTCAGCCAATTAGCGATCGCAAGAGAACGAGCTTTCCAATCGTCGCCTGCTTTTACAACGTTTCATTACGGTAACAAGATTATGCGTCCGATAGAGTAAACGATAACTCGGCGAGGATACGACGTGATCGGACGCTTTCGTCGCGATAGATTGTCACCGGCGACACTTGGAAGAAATATCAGCAATTTACGCGAAACATCGTTGCCATTTATGCTTTTTATCAATGAAACGTGCATGACTTTATTGATTCTATAGAGACTAAATAAATATGGTGTACGTGTGTGTATGTGCGTATGTACGAACAATAGCGAATTGTTCAAACGTACACAAAAAGAAACGCGCACACAATGGATTAATCACAAGCTTGATTCGGGGTGGATGAAAGAAGTACAGAGGAAATATTTTGCACACTTTTTGCACGGCACGAACCTTTCTACCATGGTCAACAGGTCGACTTCGTCTTCGCTGGGAACAAAATGAATTATAAGATCGGGAACTTTAAGATTCGGCAATTTAGATCGTTGTACTTTTACGTAATTTTCATTTTTACTCGACTTGTAACGCCACGGTCGACTCTTTAGTTTAATATACTTCTTATAATCGTTGATTTCAGTTCTTTGCACTGGGCAATTTTCAAAATTGGCTTCATTTTAGTGATTGCGAGTCGTCTTTCGAGTGTAAAGGGTTAATATAGTATCGAATTTCTTGATTTCGTTTACAATCATCAAATCTACCATTTAGACGTATTTTAAACGCATATAAATAAATGCTCTACTAAATTCATATATAGTCACATAATGTGCAACTATAATTATCACAAAATTGGTAAGAATTTTTACGAACGCAATAGAACGGTTAATTCAATAATCGCACAACAATTATTCTAAAGAAAAAAAAAAGCCGTACGAGTAAACGCACACAGAGCTTATATAAAATCTCAATCGCGAGAAATAACGAATACGTCACACGCGCCTTAAATACTCTTAAATAATTGATATCGATCATAATTCTTCCCCCTGTGATATTTAATAGCGAACGTGTGGCGAGCAACGCGTCCTGAGATAACGAAATTTGTCTTATTATCGCGTTTAGTTTCGTAACGACACACATTTCTTTTTTTTTTTTATCGTCGACGTGTTTACATTATTTATGCGCGCTAATCAATGGCCTAGAGATGCGATAAGGCGTAGCTTATCGGTACTTTTGCCCGGCGCAAAATAATTTTGTCCTTCGAATTAATTTGCAGCCACACCTACCTTTTGGCCTTCTTCAGAAGATCGTCTCCACCTTCGAGGAATTTCTTTAACGTGTTTGGGATCCGCGAATCCACCGCGGATACGGCGATCACGTCGCCACCCTGGGCTAATTGCACCCCTAAGTGCTGAGGCCCCCCATTTTTACCCGTGAATTGAACGAACCTAGGGAAACATGAAAAATAGAAGCAATTGGATTAATCGAAATTAAATAGGAAACCTGCAAAATTGTACGTATGTATGTATTATTATTAGTAGACTGCAGATCTTTACGCAAATTCATATTTTTATAAATAATATCGAAATAAACAGGTGGAACTAATTTTTATCCGAAAATCGAACGAATTTATGACGGAGAATTAGTAGAAATTGAATAATAAGTCTACGAAATTATATATTATTATTGAACTGCGGATCTTTACGCAAATTCATATTTTTGTAATAGATATCAGTAAATATTAGTGAACATATGGTTCACTATTTTTGGTCGTGAATCGAATGAACCTATAAAAGAAATAGAGGATTAATTAAAATTAGATAGTAAGGCTACAAAATTATATGTTATTATTCGATTGCATATCAGTGAACAAGTTTGCAAAAAGTTATTCATTATGTAACTGAATACAAGTTATTACATAAGATAGCAAAAATAAACCATACACTGTTATATTTAAGAGATGAAATAAATCCTTATTAAAGTCCCATTTGTTTAATCATGTTTGTAAAAATACGAATTTGCATAAAAATTCGCAATCTACTTATAGCGTACAATATTATTAAATTGCGAGCTATTGTTCCACCTAATAATTATATATTTATATATATATATTATAATTCAAGGCGGAAGTTTTCAATTGCATTGCAAAAAGGATATTTGCTCGCAATTGTACGAAGTGTATTGTAACTTGCAACATTGTTATTCGCGCCGCGAAGCGGTTCGTCGAGTTAGAACGGGTTCTGCGTGAAAGCAAACACGAATTTCCGTCTTCTGTGTGCACATTTACCCCGTAAAATAAAACCGAGAAGTCTGCCAAGGCTCCTCTCCTTATTACACCGTACGCGGCCGCACATTGATATATGCGTGATGATTCGAAAAATATCACCGATCAATACTGACACTTAAATAAAGGGTGTGACTCTAGAAGTACTGTGCACACATTTGTGAACAGCAACTTGTCCCTAGTAATTTCATCTAACTCCTTGAAACGAAGGGAAATAGGTGAAATTTTGGAACCTCGACAATTATTAATAATTATTACTAATAGATTTGTTCCATCCTGTAAAAATGAATAACGTCTACAGTACTTTTGATATTTTATATATCTTTGCATGTTACGAGTGTTCTTCAATTTTCTGCATATTCAGATTTCCCGCGAATGTATAAAAATCCGCAGTCCAATTATCGATAATATAATTCGTGAAACAGGAATACATATCTAATGTCTATATTTATTTTCGATTTCAGAGATAATTCGAAATTCTTTGGTATATATAATATTTTATTTAATAGTAGATAAAATCTCCTAATAATACTATCGCTTTAATTAGCGTATGAAATTCAATTTACAGTCACGCGAACTTTTTTCAGTACCTAATGCAATATACAAAGAGTCATAAAATTATATATTTGCACAGAGGAAAAAAGGTAACAGAGAAAAATGAAAAATAATAAAATAACGTTACATCTTTTAACATTGATTTATGGAGAAATTGATGTATTGAACTTTAGCTGATATGTAATAATATGAAATCAAACAATGTAGAAATTTCTATTATTATTCTCTTATTTTACACTCCTCTATGACCTTTTAATCTGTGCCAATAATTCTGTAACTCGCTGTATATTTAACAGTAGCGTTTGATAGCAATAATTAAAATAGTTTCTGCTCAGATCTTAATTAACGTTTAATATTAATAGCAATTAGTTCGTATATTTCGAATTATTTTCTACTTTATTTCTATATAATTTTAGATTAACATTTCTTACTTAATTAAATCGGACACTTCTGCGACGATTTTAAGTAATGTGCGATAAGCATACAATTATTATCTCGAACGATAATAATTCCCGTTTGAATATAATTTTGTTTTTTCGGGTTACCAAGTTAAATTTACCAACTCGAACGATAAAGGGATAAATATGGCTAATATCAGTCGTAACGTGAACATATTTTGAAATTTCTAAACGACTTGACTGGACAAAATAATCGAAAGATAATTTGATTCACTATTTGACTAACATCGGAGAAATTACATAAATAATATTTGCCGTATGAAAATTATGCAAAAATTCACGTGAAACGTCGATCACGTTAATCAGATCAAACTGATTTATTCGAGCAATTTTTTGTTCTCTCGTGTGGGATCAGTAAATATTGTAGAATTGGTTCGTTAGCGACAGACACAAATCCGTATACTACTTGCAGTAGAATCGTGATCACTTTGTTCCTCACCGTGATCACTGAACTGCGGATCTTTATGCAAATTCAGATTTATATGAACACCGCGTAAATAAATTAAATAACTTATAAATAAGGAAACACTGCGTAAATAAAGATTTGGATCACTTATGGATCTTTATGCATTTATGGGAAATTCAGACGTGCAAAAAAGTGCACGACGCGTGTAACGTGTAGAAATATACAAGACACGAAGAGCAAAGCGTAATTTATGATATATAAAATATTTTACATTTTATCGTATATATTTTTTAGAGGACGAAATCAATCGGCAATTTTATTTCAGTCCTCTTCTTTAGTCGTGCTTGTAAAAACACGAATTTGCATAAAGATCCGCAGCCTAATTATAATATTCGTAGCAGCTACAAAAATATTCAAACACCGACGTATTTATTTTTTGATTTAAGTATTAATTAATTACACCCAAATACATTAAATAATATCTATAGTTGTATGCGATAGCATTTTTATAGAAATTTATCGCGTTGCAATTAAAATATGGAATAATAAAATATAGAGAAAAAAATGATCTCGTGGAACAGTTGCGATATGTGAAAATAAATATTTTTTGTTATCATTATATAATATAATAATTAGTCTAGTGATCACTATACTTACGAATAAACTGCGGATTTTTATGCATTTCTAAAGGAGTGTAAAAATTAAGGGGTGTAAAAAATGTCTGCTTTTTTACACGGTCAAATTTCTATTTGAAATTTATGATGTGTCCTATAAATGGATAGGAATAAATATCTATAAGAATAGATAAAATATCTATAAAATATACATAAAATATCTATAGGAATAGATCTATAAATCTATCCTATACTTAGTCAATGATAATACATGTCGATTTAAATTTATTTAGCCAATTTTGTTTTGGATTAAATCGGGCCTAGACATTTGTCTTACATTATTGGTTAATTCGGTCCTGTTAATTATGATAATGAAGGCCCCTTTGACCGGTATGCATTTCAAAGCAGCTAAGTTCAGCCCGAAGTCTCACAAACGAGTAAATTCAGACTTCTTACGCTGTTCCGTGTGTCGATGACATAATTGCGCTTAATCGAATTCATGTACAAATCAGATTAACCATTGCACTACGATTACTCGCAAAACTATCACGAATCACGACTTGCATCCAATAAGCCGAATAAAACCTATCAATTAGTAGGCGAACGACAATTTATTGATTAGCAATCCACACCTAAAAATGCGTTCAATTCAAACGTGTCTCGAATTAATCTTAAAATATCGCTAATCCTTTGATCTCGTCGGCGTTAGATCTTTCATATCTTATCTTTCCGTTTGGTAAAAAAAATAATTATCGTCATCGTGCAAATAATGCACATTTTGGTTTCTCAAATTTGGCACGCTTGCTTCCACCGCATCGGATACGCGTTATCCTAGCCCCTTTTATGTCGCGAAATTGCAATCGCCACACGGAGCACGTAATAGAACCGTGTCTCTTAAACCCGAGCCATTTTCGAACGGAGGCAAATCGATCCTCGCAAGAAGTAGAAAGTTGCGTGAAAGGGTGAACAGTAAAACATGCGTGTCGCACAGCACCCGGGGCCAATCAAAAATGCCGCGCGAAATTCGACCATTTTAGGCTTTAAGCTGAAAATTAACTCGAGTTGGCTCGAAATATCGCGTTTTAGGCCTTAAAATGGGTTTTCGGGTGATCGAAAGTAAAACTGGGAGTGCATTTCGTGGTGGCTCACCTCATGTTGACCGCGCCGCTAGTCGAGAAATTCCTGCCGCTCGCATTGAAATGCGCGTTGCTCTTCTCGGCGCAAGAGCTTCTGAGCACCAAGCAAGCTCGGCTCAGTAATCGTAATTTACAACGGTAAGGCATTTTTTTTACGTCGATAAAACGCGTGTACGCCGGCTTCGATAAGAGGAGGGAAGAGGAACGCGACAGTCGCCGGTGAATTAGATAGACAAAGTACTCGTCGTCGCGAAGGACGAACTACAACTGAACACATTACACCACTGTAGCGTTGTTCGCCCGTGGTGGAGGCAATCACGTGATCCACGGGCGAAAAAATGATCCCAGCTTTGAAAGTTGCAAAGTTCGTAGGTAACAAATTGAACAGCCAAGCTAAGATAGAGAGTTTATTACTCTTATTATTACGGATTCTACATCACGTGAGGTTATGCTTAAGTTTGATGTGGTATATACTTGGACACCTAGATGATATAGTGCATTTTGTTATTGTTTTGTAAACCTAATAACGTTGTAGAGGAACGAATTTTGTAATGTTGCGCGTGGTGATACGAGGCAAAATTTGTAGCCCACACAACACCTTTAACGTATACTAAACTAAAAAGTAAAAAAAAGTACGCTTTGAAAGTTGCCGGCGATCGATTTGATTGCGGTTTTCATTCCGTGGATAAAGGAATTGTTTACCCTAGAAAAACTAAAGGATGAGATTGTCGATTATACGAATTTATTTATTTACTAATGAACGGCCTAAGGCTCTTGGAGTACAAAGAACAACAATAGCAGTCCTGAAACAACTGCTGTTAATTCATGTTTTGTGTGATTCCTGAAATAAATTCGGCAAATTAAAGCATGTAAAGATGCAAGCTAATTTTTGGAATCGATTGTAGAAACTCGAATTGGAAACTTTGCGAGTACTCGAAACTTCAATTAAACTTTCGAAATTCTAAATACGTATTTTCTTCATTTTGTTTCTGAAAAGTTTCCAGTTTAATTTTATTTAGTTCGATTGATCTGATAAGATCGAATAAATTAAAATGAGTAGAAAATCTAAATGCAAACCCTATTAAATTGCCAAATAAATAAATTCATGTCATGGCAATATTTTCCTTATTTACACAAATTTTGATATCCCTAAATTTCCAGAGTTTCCGAAATAGAAAACTTTTCAATTATCAATAGCTTTCAAATATCCCATCTAATATTCCTAATTAACATCTTGTAATCGAGACGCGAACGCAGATCAAATTTTTATTGACGAAGATTACTAGAGTTCGCGTGACTAGGTTAAACGATTACGTCACAAGCCTGAAAGAATTTTTCTCACTTGAGGGCTAACGATTAGTCGAGGACAAATGTTCTTAAACATATAGATTCAATGTACTGCAATCGATTAAAATTTTGGAGCAAAAAAAAACGGGTAAATTCTTTATTCCTTGCAGCAGATTTTTGTGTATATAACAATTTTTTTAGAGTAAACTATGCTTGTTTAAAATGGCTGCGGCTTTTTTCTCGTAAAGGGATATTCCTCGCGTTTATGGTATGGAGCGTATGGATCGTCTACGTAGTAATGTGGTCTTCTCCAGTATTTCGTCACCATTTTGTCCAACATAGTGCATTGCGTAGCATTGCAGAAAACGTGCTGCTTCAATTTGTTTCTCCTTCTTACTGGTTTCTTCCACAACCTTTTCTGACGACCTGAACGAGTTCTGATCCACATTCCCCTGCAAATTTACGAAGCATATTATAATGTAATACGCGTTAATGTAATAAGCAGCAGCGTTTCTCAACCTTTTCGTCGCGCGACTAAAAAATAAAAAAAAATTTTGGGATGGCCAAAAAGTTTTGTCGCATTTTGAAAACGTATAGAGATTTTCGAGCTTTCTTCGGGTAAAAGAATTTTGCAAGGATTCAAAAATGGTGAGAATCTTTTAATATTAGTTTATTTCATTATTCGGAACAATAAAATTGTAAATGAACGGTAAATATTATATATAAACATCGTGTTAAAATCTTACCAATTTAATCTGTAAAATCTAGTCAGCACAGTTTTCGCAGTCGTTCTTTTACCTTTCTTCCTAGAAAACTTTGTAATTGTTCTTACAGAACTTGCAGCAGGCATCAATGTTGGAGGTACAACATTATTAATCTGTGTCTGACCAAAAATTCCATTTGGTTTAATTGTACTAATATTATCCGAGCTATTATTAATTGTAGAAGAAAATGCACCAAAAAATCTCTGCTGAATGCATTGTGCAATAGGGAATTGTTTAGGAATCAAGGAATTTGTTATTTTAACAACATTGTTGCGCAAAGCGGTATCTGAAACAAAGGAGAAATAATTATTAATATTAACTCGAGAATCTCGCGAATATTCGAGAAAATTTTTCATCTCGTTTCGATTTTGGATTTTCTGATTCTTCCTTGTCTCAAAAAATCATGAAAATATTCAAAAAAATGATTACCGAAATAGCTTTCGGATTCTCAAAGTTCTCGGAATATACGAATATTGGGCGTAATAATAAAATAATTCGAATAGTTAAAAATATCTCTGGATAATTCGGATAATAATGAGAAAGCAAGTAAAGTACACAGAATTACGGCTTTAATTTAAATCTATTACGTTGTTATAAATGCATAAAGATCCGCAGACTACTGATAATCAAAGTGGATTATTAATTAGTATATCTAATAGAAAAGACGAGATATAAGTCCCGTTAGAGCAGCCATACTAAACATGCGGTCCGCGAGTCGCGCAAATTTGTATCAACATCAAATATCGCGCTAATTTTTATATAAACAATTGATTAAATTACGCTTTAACGTTGTATCCCGCGTAATATTGCAAACAAAATACGTTCTATGTTTCTCCCTCTCCCTCCCAAAAAAATTGAGTACAATTGCGCTAGGTTTGCACTTTCGTATGCGATTTCAATAAGCGCGCCGCCAGTCACAATTCCACCGCGTTCCTCTGATCAACGAACGAAAATGGTTCCCGGACCCGAGCGAGCCTAACCTATAACGCGCGTACTCGAAACGATTATCAGGCTTCGAGTCACGGAATTCGTGCAAATAATGGCTTAAAATGAAGCCACCAAACTATCATCGCGCGTAGAATCGCGAACAGCGGCGGGTCGAAGGTGTAAATTCTCATTACGCACCTCGAATAGCGGTACTAACGATACGCAACATTCTTCTTTTCGCGTAGTTCCGTCGGTAACCAGCTGTTTTGTGCCGTCGTTCCCTTTTTCCTTTGGCTGCCTGACCGGCCACCCGAAAGATGTTCCGAATTGGATTAAAATTTCCGTGCAACGGTCTAAATAGGGTACGTAAAGTAAGTAAAAAGTAAGCGGCCGACGTTCGCGCGAATCCCACGGTCTCGCGTCTCGTGATTTTAACGAATCAATTCGATGGGGTGGTTTGGAAAAAGACGATCCTCTCTCTGTTCACCAACGATTCTCCCCTGATAGACGTTATCGTCGCAACGTCTCCTGCAGTAATAATAATTAATGCTGGCTGCGTTCGCCGTTATCCCGGCGAATCGTTAGCCGCGATCGGTGTGAGAAATCGCGATCTTGTGTCGGCGACGATGTTCTCGCAAGTTGTCAGTGAATATTCCTGCGAACAAGACACCAAGGTTGTGCCCGCCTCGTGTGACACAAGATGGCTTAAATTTAGGAGCTTACATAATTCCAGACGATTTCAACGGCAACGTTGCCCTTTCAGGTCAAAAAGAATGGATCCTCCAGACTCTATTTGACAACCAGGTGCTACGAGACACGTGCACGGGTTAAATGCGACCCGGAATGGAGGTGGGTGCACGCGAATTTTTACTAACGTGCATTTTAGCGATTGTCAAACTTGTCATTCTTTTCTTTATTCTTGGCGGAAAAGATCTCTAATTGTTCTTTCTAGTCTAATCAAACGTACGATGGTTCAATTGATAGGTGTTTTTATTTATAATCGGGGAGTTGATCTTTGGTTGAAATAGAGGTTAGATTACGTTTGACAGAAATATTTGATTGGGCTCGTTATCGTGCTTCTTATTCCGGTTAGATATTTGTGGTATTAGTTTTTATGTTGCGAAACTATTACGTAATTATTATTCGCGGAACAAGACACATATTCAAACCAATATTCGGACTAAAAATAACCATTTACCTGTACACTGTTGATTGTGCAATTTTAAAGAAACATTTTTTATTTTATTTTAAATAACAACGGCGAGGATATTTGAGCGCAATTGTATTTTTTTATAGGTTTTTCAAGGATGTCAAACTTATGTCCAGAGTTTCTGGACATAGGTACTCCACTGAGTCGCCCAAAAGGTATTTCAAAGTTTAAACCTTAGTGCAACATTGTGTAGCGTTATATAATACATTCACATGCATGTTAAGTTGTTGCGAATAAATCCCTTTTTACCTTAACTTTGCCTTCAACTGCAAAGGTTTAAATATGGATGGGTTAATTGTGTCTGTAATTATCATAGAAGCATTTAATGCAGGCTACAATGTTTATTATTAAAGTGAGAAGAGCAAGGTCCCAAGAACACTGTTAACTTTGACTGCTGTGGCAATAGGAGCCTCAGGTGTGCTACTTTATGCCAAACATGATCCAGAGTTTCGTGACAAAATCGAACGATGGTCGCCTGGCGCGAACAAGACGCTTCAGATCATCTATCAGGAGGAATTATCTTATTTTGAATTCTTACGTACATTATTTGAACAATTGAAAAACACGTAGGTTTAATAATCAACGCCTCAATCTTTAATTATATAAGTAGGGGCGTGCAAGATTCCCGAAAATATTCCGAAAAATTCCCATCCTATCTCGACGAAATTCTCCGTAGTATCGAGAATTCTAAAATCTTAGTAATTGCGGAAATCCTGAAGGTTTCGGGATCTTGTCCTGATTTTGAGAAAAATTTATCTTCCGCTCTCGAGAAAAATTCCCGTCCCGATTCCTCGAAAAATTCTCGTTTCGATCGCGAGAACAGTTTCCATTTCGATCCCGAGAAAAATTCCCGTCCCGATTCTGAAAAAATTTTCATCGCGATCCCGAGAAAAATCACCGTCCCAATTTTGAGAAAAATTTCTACGCCGATCACGACAAAAATTCTCGTCTCAATCGAGATTTCGTACGCCCCTACAAATAAATAGACTGTGGATGTTTATGCATTTATGGAAAATACAAGTGCACAGTTCCATTTAGCTCTCTTTATCCGTATTTATAAATATATGGTTTCGCATAAACATCCGCGGTCTACGAACAGCACTCCAAATTAATTTACGGATATTTTCTTTCAGACTAATTAGTGCCATTTTCGGAGGGGACTCGGAAAAAGAAGCACCAGGTCAGAAACGATTAGATTGCATGAATCTACAAGATTACATACGTGAGCCCCATTACCAATTCCCAATCCCATTCCTTTCCTCCTTTCTTTTTCTTTTTTTTTTTCTTTCGTCGCCATAAATGTATAATAAAGGCTTAATTTAGAATAATAATAATAATAATAATAATAGTAATAATAGTAGTAGTAGTAATAATAATAATAAAAATAATAATGTTTTTGCTTACTAACATTCTACAATAAACTGTGTGTGTCCTGTAGCACCAAAGCCAGCTTTTGTACCACTGGTCGAAAAGAAGGATCCGCCTATTAACGAACCTTATACCGAAATAAGATTAAGTAAAGAAAAAGGGGAAGAAATAGAAGTCGGTATGTTTCTTATTTCTTATTTTTTTTTATTTTATTTTATCTTTAACCCTTTCGCGAGGGCTGAACGAGCTATCACTACGCCGCTAACGAACGTATCCTCGCACAAGTGCGCATTACCGTACACATCAAGGGTGTCTCGCGTTTTTGAAGCTCCCGGTGTGTCCGTGTAAAATCTTGGAGGATTACGATCGAACAGCAGAGGACACGAGGATATATCGTTCCTCTCGTTAGCCAATGCGACGCGCTTAGTTGATGCCGGATATAATCGGCGTTAGCTAGCGTGAAACATTTAGAGGATGCCCGATATAACCGGCGATAATCGCGAAAGGGTTAACGTAACACGCGTAATCCTTTCTTATTTGACGAGCGTGTGAAATATTTTTTAGTGGCTGAGAAACCGCTGCCTCCTGCCAAGGATGTACCTGAAGAGTTGATGCCAGAGAATCTGGTGGAATTGGAAACATCGTGCGGCGGAACTGCGTCCAAAGCTATCGCGGCGTATCAAAAAGCGGCGTGCGCTATTCAAGATTACAATCAAGACGTGATAAAAGTGGTGGAAAGTGTTCACGCCACTGTCGGTAGCTCCGTTTGGAACAGGTATCTTTGCTATAATTTACTATAATAATATTAGTATATTATAATATATACTACTGTACTGTTATATACTATTATACTATAATACAGATAACCCTCCTTTAACGCGAAATGTTGTATAGCGTTATATTCAAGCCGCGTTAAGCGAAACTGTGTAAGGCAAAAAATTATTCAACATCAGTTCATTTTGTAAAAGGTATATGTATCGAAGTAATATGCATTTCGCGCATACAAATAGTTAAGGTTCATTTCTTAAAGGAGAACAGAATATTTTTCGAAATATTTTTAATAATTATCGTGTTGAATATTATTACCGTCAAAATATTTGCAATATTATTACTGCGTTGTACGAAGATCGTGTTCTGAAGGTACCGCGTTATACGAGGGCATCCGCAATTATCAGTCAGTGTTGTACGAAAATCATGCTCGCAAAGTATCGTGTTATGCGAGGGTTACACGTGTGTAATATTTTCTCGTGGCTCCAATGGGTTTGTTCCTTTTAATTTCGTTCAAGACTGAAAGAAGCAACGGAGAAGAGAAAACAGGCAGTCGAAGAGGCGGAACGCCACGCGACTCAGGCGCTGGAATCGCTTAGAAAGATGTACAATTTAATAGACGACCCGAAATTCGAGGCGCCTTCGCATATGAAAACAGCCGCCAAGAGAAACATAAAGAAAATCTTAGATGACGTTGATGAAGCGAAAAAGAAATACGAGATGGAAATAGAGAGCGGCAATATGACCGAGCGTTATTGGAAGCAAGTTAAAACTGCCCGCGAAAACCTTAACGAAGAACTGCAAATACTCTTCCCGGATATAAATATTCACGAGAAAAGATTGGACGTCAATGACGACGCCTTCGATTTATTCGTGCTGCATATGTATAATAAAGTGAGCAGCTTGCAAAAGGAATTGGAGAAACTGAGAGTAAGTACATATATATACACACAATGTATATTATATATTATTAAGTACATATATTCAAATGAGTTAGAATTAAATTAGGAGTGGATTTTTACGCGAGATCGCGTCTTTTCGAACACATTCTAATATCTGTATATATGGATAACTTTGTATACTAATCACTTGCGCTGACAATTATTTAACAAGTATATACCGGTGATAAACCGATGTATAGCAATTTGCAGCGCGTTGATACTTGAAATTATTCCCATAAAATTTTCACTCCGATTTTGATCGTTAATGCATAAATCGTACTCGTGACAATTCTTAATTCACTGAACATTCTTTAATTCGCGTAATTTCACCGCTTTTAGTAGATCGAATAATTACCAAGCGACGTGTATAACATTCCAGCGCAAGTGGTCATATTTTGTTGAATTAAATTTCGCGTATTTTACGTGTTACAGACTGTAAACGAGAACAAACTGAAGGCGGCATTGCGATCATCGGGCGATGTGGCTACTCAGGAAAAATTAGACGCTTTAGTGTGCCTGGAATTGGACAAGGAGAAACTCATCCTGCAGGATCAATTCGACAAAAAGGTAGGAACATTAACTGTATATAAAATTTTTCGTAGAACTTACGCTTAACATTTTCCGTGCGGAGATTATCAGCGCTATCGATTTCCATCGTGTAAATGTTTACTCTCGTGTAGTTTACTTTCAATCGTCGGCTTATAGCAATAGTTTCACTGCAGCATCATCCACGACATCTTATGATGTCTTTCTACACGTTAAGTATTAATAAGGGTAATTAGCGTGTTCGTTCGAATGAGGATAGTGTAAGAGGAGACGAAATGAAACAGGTTTTGAATAGTCTCGCTGGGTTTTCGCAAACTGAGGTAGAAATTTGGCGGGGATACAAATATTAGAATGATCCAGAGCGGAAGATTTTGCAATAATTTAGGGCGAAAAATATTATATTAATTTAGGTCGGAAGTAGTTACAATGATCTAAAACGGGAGATGTTACGATGATTTAGAGTCTAGAGTAAAGGACGTTACAATGATCTAGAATTTAGAATAATGGATGTTACAATGATCTAAGGCAAAAAATACTACAATGATCTAGGATATGAGATGTTATAATGATCTAGAGTCTAGAATCGTACACTTTAAAATGATCTAGAGCCGAAGATGTTAAAATGATCTAGGGGCGGGATTTGTTACAGGGATCTAGGGCAAGGGGTGTTACAATGATCTAGGGTCCCGAGTAAACGACGTTACAATGATTTAGCACTGGAGATGTTGCAATGATTTAGGGCAGGGTACGTTACAATGATCTATAGCGTAAGATGTTACAATGACCCACACGATACATTACACCATTAACCGCGCACAAGAGAGAAAATGGTCGTAGATCGTTTGAGATATATCTTACCCGCGCTTATTTTATTGTACTCGCACGTACCAGCGATATCTCGGCCGTTTTAATTCGTTTATCGTTATACCTATATATCCGTACGAAATAATGGGAAACTTTCGCGCGCACGAGTCCGAGG
This sequence comes from Eucera pruinosa, assembly GCA_028830335.1. Classification (NCBI taxonomy): domain Eukaryota; kingdom Metazoa; phylum Arthropoda; class Insecta; order Hymenoptera; family Apidae; genus Eucera; species Eucera pruinosa. Next base: position 17,601,753 of record JAMYCR010000006.1, read on the forward strand.
GAAGATTCAAAACCGCGGCGCATCGGGTCGCCCAATAATTCACGTAATTCCGCGTAATGCCGCGGAAGTTAGGATTTATGTTTTCACGCATCGTCCGTTCGGAACTTACGCGGCCAAACTTTTCACCTCCCCCCGAATATTTACGAACTGGTGCGCGTAAAAATAATGATGTCGGTAATAATTCTGTGCGAGATAACGCGTGCCACGCTCGTTATTGAACCGTATGAAAGCGGGGGATTCAAATTAATACCAGTCGGTCCAATCGTCGACAAAGCACGGGATAAACCATCGACGAAGCATAGGATAGACTAGTTTAAACGAAAATGAAACAACGGCGTTTTTATAACGATAGGAATCGCAAATAAATACCGCGCGAATTAATTGTTTCCAATGTACAACGTGATCTATGAGAGATCTATTGTAACCTGCGTATTCATATATATTGGACTGCTATCGTTTAATCTTCCATAACCCAAATTTAATTTACTTCTACGGTACGAGTAGACGCTTCGTTTCGATCGGGAAATCAGGAATTAATATGCGTATATACTTACTTGCTATGCAAAGAAAAAGAAAATTGAATAATACAGTGATACGCCAATGAGATAAACGTCGACAAATTTAAATACATGGATATGCAACCTTTTTACGTCGCATGTCATTATAGCGGCGCAACTTTTGCAACTTTTGCAACTTTGATGGGGTCGGGTTAAATATAATTCTTAAAACAAACCATTAGAAATCTTTGTTGTTTTACGCGATCGAAATTTGCGATGTTTCCCGTAAATGAGCGATCTATCCTGTAGTTGGTCAATGGTCCAATCGATGGCTGTCTCATAAATGCAAACATCGAGACCGCAACGATGGTATTCATGGTTTTCATGGTATACGGATAGAATTTGGCATTGGAAAAGGCCGTGGCGCATACCGTCGCACAATTTCCACATTACGTGTGCCCGCATATGGGGTGTGGCGTATACAGTAGACTCTCTCTTAACCCTTTGGATGCTAAGTAATTTCAGGAGATAGGCGCGTTTCTGTTGTAGCTTTATTTCAAGGTATCACGCGTATTACGAATATCGCGATTTTTATCAACCACTTGCGCTGGAATAACGTATTGTACACGTCGATTAGCGCGTATTGGATCTACTAAAAACTGCGAATGTTCGTTGATTAAAAAATATTCAATGAATTAAGAATTGTCAAGGGTACGGTTTTATGCGTTAACAATAAAATTCGGTGCGAAAATTTTATAGAAATAATTCCAAGTATCGAATCGCTGCAACGTGCTATAGTTGGCTTTATCTATAAGTACTAGTTAAACAATTGCCAGCGCAAGCGGTTAATCACTACAATGCTTCTAAATTCATATACAAGCAGGAGTATTTTACGTCAGTTCGTTCTATTGAAAGTCTCCAATTTCATAAACTCTATGCATCGTACTTAAAATTGACTGCAATGCGATGGAAAAAGCATTGTCTCAATGTAGCAAAAGTGATCGTTTTGCGCAACGAAGCTATGATTCTGATAACAGCGACGTTATTCCACCAGTGAAGTTTCACGTACAAATTCTGCCTTTGAGTAAAGCCAAAAGAGTCCGAGTTGCCGGTAGCTTTAGCCTAGAAAAAGTTCGCGTGCGAAGGGTTAACATTTTAATGTACCAGTTGTGTTGGCGAAAACGTCCCGATACCAATTTGACGTTATCAGTACACGTGATCGTTTGCAAAAGGGTTAAATCGGATACCGGCTAACAGAGAGTCTACTGTACACGAGTCCGTGTTTGGCGTAGTGCAAGGGTAGCAGGGGGGCAGAGGGTTGATTCCTCTGCCACCCTTCGGGCTTTTTATCTATTTCCATTTGGACCGGCGCCAATATTTCGCTAGCGGCAGGCAATATTATCTCTTTAGGCTAGCCTTGCGGTATATCCGGCGTACACGCGTCTAGTCACACCGAGATATCCTCGCTCGGAGGAATCACTATGACTTACCGTCGTCATAGTTGTCTCTGAAGTTTCGTCCTTTGCCCTCGATTCCATTGGGAGAGAGTCTCGCGTAGGAGTGGCTGGGTCGTCGAGCGAATTTGGGACGCTACTGACGTACACCTATGCATGTATATACGTGTACATACAATCTCTGTCCGACATACATTTTCCTCTGACAAGTAAATTTCCTTGCTAATTGAATTTTATTCTTGCGGACAGAAAATATCCCTTCCTTTTCAACCCTATGAATCGAAACATTGTTAACCCTTTAGCATACAGCAACGAGTTACACTCGTTGTAGAAATTATACTCTGATTGCGATACAGATATATCGGGTCTTTTAATAAATTTCAACTCTAATTCTGTCTGTTATTTCAATTGATGAGGTTGAGTATTGCGAGCATAAATTTACGTACGAGGTTTTAGTGTTCCGCGTTCGTCGCACTATTAAAGTAACGAATAGCGAACGTTACCGTGTTATACATATATTCTTTGAAATATTCGTGTGGCAAAGGGTTAACGCGCAGATGGGGATTATTTTTATTGGTCACGAAAACAGTACGGTTATAAATATTTGCATATTTCGAATAATTAATTACGGTTGACTAACGAAAGTGTGAATTACAATAAAAAAAATAGTATCGTGTTACAGAATACGTATATTTTAAATCAAACTTTCGCGACAAACCGTATCTTCGAAAGATTAGTCGACTCGCAGAGAGTACGCGAAACGCTTGGCTGGCAAATGATTTGTAAAGTCTCTTTCCCGGTTATAAGGATTTTTACGTCCGAACGATGAGTTCCGTTGCGAGAATCGTAAAACGACTCGTGCGAGGAGAGACTCGTCGTAAAAAGCGAAGATAAAAATCGTCGAATCGAACGGTAGATCGGGGGAAACTCGACTTTAGTCGCGTTTTGCAACAGAGGAGCACAGCTTTAAGAGTTATTCATCACAACCGATTTGCAATATCGACGAATCGCTTTCCCTGCGAATCACTGCGAAATCTCAGCGAAATTTTACTCGCTCACCTACATATGTACATATATATATATACGTATAAAGGGAAATCGGAATTCATGGCATTCGGTGTTCCTCGCATCGCGTCGCGTCGCGTATGAAGATTTAAAAGACTGTAAAAAGAATATATGCGAGTTTTCAGATGCATCTGGAAAGCTGTGTGCAGCGATACGTGAATAATTTGAGACATTTGCTAATCGGGAGACGAGAAGAGGGAATTTTTGACACAAATTACTATAGAAAGCTCTCTCTCTCTCTTTGTGTGCGCGGAATCTACTAAAATGCTTAGTATCCTCGCATAAAGAATTCTTTCTGTTCCTTCGCGAGCATCTTTCGGCGACTATGCATTAACTCTTTCCGGAGTAACTTTTTCGACTCTTCAGCGACGCGTTTTGTTCTAAATCGGGAACTCGGATACAATTTTACATGATTTTTTAACCCTTCGGCGAATAGTGAAACTATTTCCCATTTAAATGCACAAAAATTAATCGCAATTTAACGTGTATTAGAGATTTAATAGTAGAATAAATTGTCCTACAAAATTCTAAATAAAAGGTACATCATACGCATAATTACGCATATGTGTAATTTGGCCACGAAGGGGTTGAATAAGAAATATTATTCAAAAGGGGATGTTAAGAAGTTGCATGGCTATTTTTGGCAACTCGTAAAAAATGCAAAATTCCATATTTCACGTAATAAGATTAACGAGATACGGAACAAACCGTAAACAACATGATTAAAGATTGTACCGAAATTTTTGCAAATTATAGTCGCCTAACAGCAACGCGTTATAGTGGTTACTTATTGCTTTTACTTAATCGGCTACACGCGAAAGTTTTCGCGCAAACAGCCCGGAGCGTAATGTGTTAATAGCGAGCACGGCATGTGCGTGTAGGGAGGCTAGTAGATTGTAATTAGAACGGGAATGTAAATACTTGCGTGCCTTCTTGTCGCGGACGAAATAGTATAATCGGCCATTTCGTATGGAACAACCTAACACGTCGCGTTTTACGGGACGTTCGTTGAAAAATATCGCCGGGACAAGTCGCGTTAACATCCACGCGAAAAGAATTAACGCGTTTCCGATCTGGGCGTGTTCGTAAATGTAGGAATTCCCCTGGTCGCAGGCAGATGTAATCGGACGACGACGTTTTCGATCTTTTCCCCTTCTGTTCGATATCGATTGGCCTCCGCGCGACTTCTGCTCCCCATTACAGACCTTCCGGACTTTATTGCCGGAGCGTGGAATAATTTAGGGCCGGCCACAGAGGGAGAGAGAGAGAGGTATAGTCCAGGGAGAAAAATTCCCTTCTAACGCGATTTCAATTCCAATGCTTCTTCCCTCCGGCCTCTGATTTATCTGCGAGATGAGACTTGCGAACGTGGATAGACGCGCCCGGTCAAATTAAGGTCGGGTTTTCGTAAATTGAATTATGATAAAAGATGCGGTCGGTGTTTTATCGCTGAACACGCGAATATGTTTGCATAACGTTGTAAAATATTGGCTATAACTATCAATTTCTTAGATTTAATAGCGAGAAATGTGTATTGGTGTTGAATATTAGCTGCATCTAAGTTTGGTAGATTTAATAGGGGAAAAATATTGGTGTTGAATATTAGCTGCGTCTAAATTTCTTAGATTTAATAGGGGGAAAATATTGGTGTTCGGTCCTCAAACGGACCCTAAACGAGTCTCCAATTTTTTGAAACTAGGATTCGATTCTAAAAAAGAATTACGTAAAATTCGTGGCCTCAAAAGTAAACTCGTCGATGGATCGAATATCGAAGCGTGGGAAATCTCTTCTGTGGTATTCCAGGTCCTTTTTTGTCCCCCGTCAATTTAGAGATTCGCAGGCCAGCGAGGTGGGGATGAGATTGTTGAATATTAAAATATCGACTGGCGCAACGAGCCGATCAGAAGTCGGGTACTCGACTCACGGCTATCGACACCCGGCCAGGACCGTCAAACTGAAACTATTACGACCGGGATACCTTTTCAAGCGTCGATCGGAAATGGTCCCTATCGATCGTCCGCCGTTCATTCCATAGTCGGTTCGTGTTATTAAACCCGACCGCGACCCTTCCAGTCGATTTCGTTAAGGAACTCTTCGGAGAAACCCTCTTCAACACCGTTTCCGTTCGAGTTTTGTCTCTCAGTTGAAGTCTCGGAAAACGACGCGACGCGCGGTTATTCTAACGCTGTTTCGCCGCGCGAACCCTTTGTTAAACCTTTCGCTGCGAAGCACTTGAATTAACGGCAAAAAATGCATTACATAGGGAGGGAGCACTGTTATTTCTGACGAAATTACGTTTCTCTGTTGCAGCACAGATTTTTAACCCTTCGCGCACCAAAACTATTTTAATAATGTAATCTACCGGTCACTTTAACGTATCTTTCTGGCTCTTGCGAGAAAGTAAAGTATTATTTCGTATTTCGGGAAGAGGAAGAGTTGCTGCTTTTAATTTGCTTCGTTTTGAGAGAAATGAAGATTGAGTTAGCGGAAATAAATAGTAACCATAAGTCTTGACTTTTGAGGAAATCTATATATGTCGCCGTAGCGACGCCAACGGAGTGCAAAGGGTTAAACAATGATATACGAGGTTTAGATTTAATCACAGGTGGGCCTTCTACAACGCGGTGGATACGTTCTTTGAAAATGCAGTGTAGAATTGTGGCATTGTAGGAAACATTCCCAGATTTCTTAAACCGCGTTGTAGGAAACGCTCCGTATTTTTCCAACCGTGTTTTGGCGAAACCACGTTGTAAAGGTATCGCGTTGTAGGAGGCCCACATGTATATCAAATTTGTTATCGTCTCGCCTAATTCCACCGAATCTCTAAAACTTCCGTCGATCCTCTCCCATGAAACGGAGCTCTTCCGTAATCGAGAAACTTGACCACGTTCCCGTTCATTTCTACGGCGCGAGCGTTCATCGCGAGAGAGCAGACGGCGATGGATGCGGCGGCAGTTTTTGATTTTTCGAAAAACGGATTAGAGGACGATGCACCGGATTAGCGTCGTTCGGCCCGCGGATCGCTTCGTCGCGCGATGAAAAACGGTCTTTGTTCTCCGCCGAATGTTTTTTCTTTTTTTTTTATTTTTTATTTTTTTCATTCCACCCGACGGCTGGCGTGCGGCGCGGCCAGTCGTCCGATTAATTTAATTTCCGCGGCGTGGGAAACACTGCCGCGGTGTCAGAAATCATATTTCTCATTTTTTCTCCCCTCCCTCCTCACACCCTCCGCGTTTGTCTCTCCACCCGTTCTACCTTTCGTTTCGACTGCAAACGCGCGCTCGATGGCCCATTGTATTCGCCGGAGCATCGCTCTCTCTGCCTCTCTTCTTTTAGTTTCCTTTTTTTTTACTCTTTTTTATTTTCATTGGTCGCGTTCGATTTTCACACGAGTGTACATGGCGAATTTTCGCGTTCCGTTTGGCTGACAAGGGGTGAAATTCCGGTGACGAGAAAGAAAGTTATCCCGTCGATGTTGGATAAATAGAAGGGGTTGCTAACGGTGAAACCATCAAAAAAATATGTGCTAATCCAGTAGATTTGATTGATTCTCTCACAATTGAATGTATTGGTATTAGATAATTAAAATTTGCTATTAAATGTATAAATTTAGTAAAAATTGTTGGCCTGTAACGTCTCTAACAATAGGTTGGCCAGTTAAAAACTCACCTGAAAATGTTTCATTTGCAAGGCCTGTTTATTAACGTGTCTCAAATTGAATTTCATTCTCGTACTCTTACGATGCTCGTTCGACTGTACGTTTTCATTAGAAATTCGCCGCAAACTTACTGTTGCAACCCGATATTAACACTAGGTTTACGGACGTTACGTGCATAATTCGACAGGCTTCCAGAAAAATACGTATACCGCGTATAAATATTCGAACGTAGAAGCGTGGGGATGAGGAGAATCACGTAGAATACATATTCATACCATCGTATTAATTAAAGTTAACATAAAGTACTGTAATATAATATTTGTAGTCTCTATAATTTTAAGTATGAGATCTGAAATGCGTGAACATGACGAGTTCCGTAAAGCTAGTGTTAATAACACCATTCAGCGTTTCTCAAATATCGACTACGAACTTTTCAAACAACCTAATAAATATTCGCCTCGTTTCTCTATTGTTTATATTTACAATCACCTGTTGATCGATTCGATATTAAGCTCGATCGATTAATATTTAGTAAGCGGTGCAAAGAAATGTCCAGCGGCTAAATGGTTAATTCGCTGATCGATACAAGAACCGCGTGTCTCTCGGGGGTTAATGGAAAATCCATGACACCCGTTGCTCGTCCCATGGGAACTGTACGCGATCCCCTGGCTCGATGATGACGCGGTCGAAGGATTTGGTAGCTAGGTAACACGATGAATGCCGCTTTCCAGGCTGACGCTGTTCGCGAACGCGTCCACGATCTCTCTTGCCCTCGATAAGGCTTGTCAGGTCGGTCGGCCGTTAATTATTGACGGGGTGTATTCCCGTGCATAGAGACGAGATCGAGTGGCCAACCGGGTCTCAGGATGCCGTGTAGAGGTGTACAAAGCGCCCGTCAAGCGGAAAGCGAAAGCGGAGAACGACGAAGAAAGCTCCGGGATTAGAGGAAATGCTTGCTGCCTCGTTTGCCAATAAGGGCGTCGAGCCTTCGGCTGGATAATTAGTCAAAGTCTCTGTTTAGTCGGTTTAAAGCTGCCTTTCCGCGACGAATCCATGCTTCAACAGAGAATTTCCCTTTTCGCTTGCCGGTGACTTTTCGAGGGAAATTAACGTCACGAGTTTCGAAACCGACGCTAGTCTAGTTTTACTCGTAACCTCGGTTCCAAGTAACATTTCCAAATTTCCTTGCACGAGGACCCGCAACAAGAACTCGGAAATATCTCGCTAAAACTTGGATCCGATATCTCTTCCGGTTTTTAAGAAACGAAACCTCAAAGTTGAGCAATTTAACACCGGTAACGAATAAACCCTTTCTTGCCGTGGAATTCAATAGAACGATTCCGAGAATCAATGCTATACAAAATCGTCGAGTTCGCGTGTAACAATTCCATTTTCCAACGTCTATAAATACTGTTTCTGCGATTGCAAGGCAAAATTGCGTAGGTCAGGTTTACTAAAAATTGGATTTTAACTCACAGTTATTATATGTAACTATATTGTACATATATTATAATATAGTTGTTGTAGTATATAGGTATTTAAATGTATACTTTTAAGTCTCGTGTCGTTGTAGAGAATTAATGTTATCAACTTCGATGCTTCGATTGGATATACGTCCTAAAATAAAATCACCACTCCAAATTGTAAGAGGCATAAGAAACCTCTGTTTTTCTTTACACGATTGCTATTTCAGTTTGAAATTTATTAAATGATTAGTCTACACTGTGCTTAGTGTAGATTTCAAAGAAATGGAGCACAAATCTCTCGAGTGATAATTACATATATAAATACATATATATATGTATTATCTTTCTCAACCATTTTATAATATTTCTCCTATTATTCGTTGCACCATATTTTAACGCTATGTTTACGAACGTTACGTGCATAATTTGACAGGCTTCCGTAAAAATACGTATACTGCATATAAATATTCGAACGTAGAAGCGTGAGAATGAAGAGAATCACGTAGAATACATATTCATACCATCGTATTAATTAAAATTAACATAACAGTCTGAAAAATAATATTTATGCTCTCTACAATTTTAAGTACGAAATCTGAAATGCGTCCACGTGACCAGTTCCGTAAACCTAGTGTTAATAACACCATTCAGCGTTTCTCTAGTTCCGTAAATCTAGTGTTGAATATATATTTGCAAATTCGAAACATCGAATAAATTAATTTTTACTGGCCTCCTCCAAAGGCTGCGTCCGTCGAGCGATTAACGTTTGAATAAATAGATGATAATTGTCGCCTGATAGCAGGCAGCTTGGCGCGAAAAGAAAAACGTGGGAAGAAAAATTGGAAAAGGATTAACCTTTTTTGGCGCACCGCTTTTGATCGTAGTTGCTGGAGGAGCAGAAAAACTTCGAGGACGAGATACGGCGACAGCTGAAGCTGCAAGAACAGGTGCACATCGATCACATTCAAGAGGTGATCGCGATAAAGCAGCAGGAAGCGGAGAGGATCCTGAATCGCGCGCTAAGCGAGCAATCGCAGGACGATTCCTTGAAACATAAGTCACAACTTGCGGCCATCGTCGGCAGGTTGCGTGGCCTCGAAGCTGCTCTAAAGGGTGAGTGTCCCTTTTTCTCTTCTGTCGTTTGCTCTAGAAAAGGTATTAAAACTTTCGCGACGAACGGCAAGAAATTAAACGGCGTTCTAGAATAGTGGCCGCGAATGTATTCGCAAACTTCGCGTGGAAGCTGCAAATCTCAAAGATCGTCGTAGAAGTTGGGGAGTTTATTAGATTGGAAGGATTTCTTGAACTCGCGATCAGCTGAGTCACGAATCGCAAACGTTGCGCGAGTATTGTAAAATTGGTAGAATTCGAATAAATCCTCGAATGCAATCGAGTCGCGAAACTTACGCGGTTGCGTAAAAATTGTAGGATTCATCGAATTCGTAAAGTTCCACAAGTTCAATCGAATGAGAAATTGCAAAGGTTTCGTAAAACTTGAAATACTCGGAAGATTTCGCGGCTTTACAAATTGAAGTATAGTAAATCACAAAGTTCGAAAGCTTCGCGAAAAGAGAAAGAATTTTCCAACGCGTAGGAATTCGAATAATTGCTTAACTTTCTCAAGGATGTTTTTGCGCGAAAGTCAATCGCGTATAGTTGCAAAACACGGTTTAATTCGCGCTCACGAATTTCCTGCAATCCTCTTCTCGCGATCCGTGTAGCGTCGCGAGTTATTAATATCTCATTGCTCAAGTCGTCGAGTACGTGGACGAAAAGAAAGAGAAAAGAAAGCCGGGGTTGATTTTAAACGTTAGAAACGCAAAGGTTCCGATTGTTCCGGAGAAATATTATATCATTTCCAATACGGAGCGGAGCCTACGGTAGGGGAATATTAATGGGCTTGCTCTGGCTCAGTTCAGTCACGTAGAGGCCGCGGGAACATTTCCATGCTCTGTTTCTTTCTCCTCCTCGAAAGTAAGTTACAGTGGCAATAAGTAAAACAGATTTCCCAGAAACTGCTCCCCCAGGTAATTTAACTTCGTTAACGTTTGTGTACTTTGCTCGAGAAGAATCCAGCACATGGAACTTCTCTCTCTCTATATATATATATATTTCTTTCTCTTTTTCTTCTCTTCTCTTTTAATTTAAAGAAAGATTGAAAGGATCACATCTATTTTATCGGTATGAAATTGGTCAACTTTAGGGTTTCTTTCCTCTGAAACTGTAAGAGATATCCGAACCAAATTTCAGCTACATATTCTCTGGGCATTCTTATGTATATCCGATCGGGAGAATTGCAAGATATTGATTGGAACCAAAAATACGAATTTTTGATTGTATTTTAAAGAAAGATTGAAAAGGGTACATCTACCATGTCAGTATTAAATTGGCCAACTTTTGATCCTCTTTTCTCGAAAATGATAAGAGATATTGAATCGAAACTTTAGCCGTATATTTTGTGGATCTTCCTATATATGCTTGTGTAGTAGAATTTAACAATATTACCTTGAAGCAGAAATATAATTTTTCGAAAGATACTCATGTTTTCGGCTTCGCTTTTCGGCGTATCGTAAAGATCGGGTATTCTTCCAAAAATGATATCTTTGGTTTCAGAGAGTATTTTAATATTCTACTCCACAGATGCACAGAAGAAGATATAGAAAATATGTCACTAAAGTTTGGACTCGATATCTCGTACTGTTTTCCAGAAAAGGGAATTTAAATTCGACCAATTGAGCATCGATAAGATAGTTCCTTTTAAAGTTCAATGGAACAGAAATTCATAACTTTGTTTCCGAGTACGATTTCCAAATTCTCTTACACGTGCGCACGTAGGAAGATCTAGAAAACATGTCGCTAAAATCTGGATTCGATATCTTTTACCATTTCATAGAAAAGAAAATCCAAAGTTGAGCAATTTAACGATGGATAAAGATATACATCCCTTAAAAATTTAATCGAACAAAAATTCGTAACTTCGGTTCCAAGTAATATTTTCAAGTCCCCTTAAACAAGCATACGTAGAAAGGTCTTAAAAATATCTCGCTAAAGTTTCGATATGCTATCTCTTACGGTTTTCGAAAGAGCAAGATGTAAAGTTGAGCAATTTAACAGTGATAAAATAGATCCTTTCAATCCCTTTCTTCAAACACAGTCAAACAAAAATTCGTAACTTCGATTCCAAGTAACATTTCCAAATTCCCTTACACAATAGTACGTAAGAAGGTCCAAGAAACATCTCACCAAAATTTCCATCTGGTATCTCTAACGGTTTTCGAAAAAGCAAGATCTAAAGTTGAGCAATTTAACAGCGATAAAATAGATCCTTTAAACCCATTTCTTAAAATACAGTCAAAGAAAAATTCGTAACTTCGACTCTGAGTAATACTTTCAAATTTCCTTAAACAGGCATACGTAAAGAGGTCCAAAAAATACGTCGCCAAAATTTCGATCTGATATCTCTTCCGGTTTCCAAGAAAATAACCCTCAAAGTTGAGCAATTTAACACCGATAAGAATAAACTCTTTCAATCGAACGAATCCCAAAATCCGCGCTATTCAAAATCCCCGGGTTTGCATGTAACAATTCCATTTTCCACCGTCAATTCCGAGCAACGAAAAATAGCGGAGACAGAGAAATAGATAGAGAGTGGTAAAGGGAAGGGTGTTAAGGAATGAGGAAATCGGATCTAGTCGCATGGCGTCAACGTGTTTTCTCTGCTAGCGTGAAACACCGACACGCTCGATTTCCCTGGTTGATCCTTTCTCTCGTTTCATCGGGAACAGAAGGCCCGATCCGGATTAACTCTAGTCGAGCTTAATACACTTTCGGGGTGGCGTTATCGCGAGCTACACGTCCTCGCAGATTAATGTTCGATTAAACGATATACGATCGTCAAATATTCGCGACTCTCTTCCGAGGATGTTCTCGTTTCCGTCTTTTTCAGTGCCGCCGCTGTTCAGATTCCGTATTGAAAAGTACCGGCGACGTCGAATTGCGATGCACTCGGATTCTATCATAGTTTACGCGTGTTTAATTTCAACGATACGAGTCGAATCATTCCCTTGTGTTCCATATGATGAAAACCGTATTAAGTAACGAGTCGCGGCTTTATTCGAATAATAGAAGCGGTATCGTATAATACAATTCGTTAATCTTTAACCGAGATTTTCCGCGATGTAGGAATTTTTTTAATCTAAATTTATCAGGCTATTCAATTTTCTCCCCTCCTCGAATTACGTTCTTCATTTCTTTCTTATTCTTTGCAAGTAATCGTAGAAGACTTGCCGCGTTTAACTGAACACACATTTTCCTTGCGTTACAATATCGAGCATAAAAGGGTTGTTTAATTTACCAAGAGGAGCGCATAATGGGCGGATTGAATTTTTTAGGAAGACCTTAAAAAGAAGAAAAAAGAAAAGAAAACGATTCTCCGGTGTGCAATTTGATATAAAGAGGTGTATTGGTATTTTACATATCATAGAATCACGGCGTTTATATTGGCAATGGTTGCGAGGCAGTATATACGAGATTCGCATAAAAATTTGCTGCCGTTTTTATGAACCGTGTTTCGAAAAGATACTGGACTCTCTTACGAAAATCCCCACGGACTCTCTCACCGACCTTTTGCGCGGATATTTATTGCGAAACGGTGCTGCTTTTTTATGGGAAATTTCTTTCGAAACAGATACGAAGCACTCTTATAAATATATATATATATATATATATATAAAAGGCGAGCATGTTAGGAAGAGTTTTCCTTGGAAAAGCTTCGCAGTAAAATGTAAAGATCTTCGCGCAAAATTGTGCCAACTAAAAAGTTCAATAAGAATAAAATGTAACGCGTCTTGAGGGGAGCGAAATTTATTCGCAATTCGCCCGCGCACAATCTAATAATTGTTAGACCAAATACATTATTTGCTCGTGATCCATGCTTTATACCTTTGGATATCTTCCAGCTTTCATATATACAATTATATATATATTTATACAATTCCATATATACACTCGAACTTCTCGTCGTTACCAGTTATTTAAACTTACTGTCTAATGATTACATCGTCTAAACCGTAACAAGGAAATATAAAACAATACGTAACGAAACACAAATAAATTGCCAACTTATCAAAACTATCTTTGTGATTGCTTTATACCAAATCTATTGACGAGCTACGATTGATTTCTTATTGTTTCGTAATTTATTATATTATTAGCTACAATATTAGTAGCATCGTGAGGGTGCAAAGAGAGAGAGAAAGAGATGGGGGTGAACGAAAAAAAAAAAAAAGAAGAACGGCGCAGGTTCTGTGTTCGAACGAGTGAACGAAGTTTCGAAATGAGTTGCTGTACCGTGCACGCGGTACGACAAAAACAGCGGCAATAAATCCGCGGTAGCTGGTATAATGGCGGTGTTTCCGAGCTAGTTTCGCCGCGGAGTGAGTGCTTGATAGTTCCCTGGACAGTTCGGGGGGTGATAAAGAGACGGGGACAGGTCGGAAAGAGGATAGTTGCGGCGGTAGTCGCGGTTTTACAAGCTCAGCGGACCAGCTAACGTATGCAAGCGTGTGCCGCAATTATAACTTGAACCGTTTCCTTCCCCTCTCGCGGGTCTTATTAAGCTTCTTCCCCGTGCTCCTTCGCGTCGTTTAACGCTCGCTCAAGATCCTTCCGATGCTTCTCCGCTGAATTCGGATCGCGATTCTTTCGAACGGCACGAATATTGAGTTTCGATAATAGAGATTTTAATAGGGAATCGTAACGCGAAGATTTCGTATTTTTTATCGATTTATTATTGTTCCGCTGAGAAAAGAAACTACTTTATACCTTCGACGCGAAGCAGGTTTATTTGTTAAACGTTGACTTATGATAAAGAGTCACACTCGTGGTATATACACTTGCTGACAAAAGTTAAGAAACAAAGTAGTCACTTAGGAATTTTTGCGTATCCCTTCGCTTCTAAGATTCACAGCTTAGAATTTACATCGTACATCATAGTACATACGTCAATGAACAATATGTTCTTCTACTTTTAAATCGATGTATTTCAAAAGATAGCGACGATGTAAAGCTTCGTAAATACGTACCGTGTTTCTTAACGTTTGTCAATAAGCGTATAATGCGCTTTAAACGCAATAGAAATGCACCGTGTTTGCAATAAACTTCAATTTTAACTGTGCAACGATAATTTTAGTTCGTAAGACTAATAAATGATTATCAAGTACTCGTGTTAACGTATAACGGTTCAGTGTTTCGCATGCAATAGAATGTTACGATAATAAACAGCTAACGTTACGAAGCATGATTTTTAAAAAATTCTTAAGGCAAAAGGTTAAAAGGTTTGACGAAATAAAGTTAACATAACAGATGCGATGCAAATAAATTGCCGATCGTATTTAAATGAAATAAACATTGCGAAAGTGAAAATACTGGAAGCAAAAACGAACGCCAAATAGCCTGTCTTTTTTATTGCACAGCATACTTCATCCAATTATGGCAATCTAACATCCCCGAATTTTCAACGACAACCAGAACACATCTATCCGATACTCAAGATCATATATTTCAAATAATGAAATCGACGCAACGTGTATATTAAAAGTAACGAATTCAGATTTGCCAATAAAGAATCGTAAGAAAAAAAAAAGAATAAAATAAAACTAATCGAAGCGACTCTAATTCCGTGCAACCCTGGAGACAACAAAGTAGCCTGGATAAATTTATTCGAGTGGCAAAGCAATGACGTCGGAAGAGTGATGAACGCGCGAGGAGGTGGTTTTCGAAACGAGAGAAAAGAAATTCATCACGGAACACGAACGTCGTAAAGAATCGCGTGGTTCGCCGAAGGACGGGTTATCATTTCTCCTTGGGCCTCGGTTTCAATTTTTCCCGGCGACCACGCAGCGCTGACTTTACAATCCGAGCGTAAAAAACTTGAAAATGCACGGCTGGTACACGCTTAACGGCTTTGCACGCCGTATTTCCGTGGGATTTACGCGTCTGCCCAACGGCGAAATCCTCCTCCTCCTCCTCCTCCTCCTCCTCCTCCGCAGCCCTTATCTTCTTTCCTGCCGCTTTTCTTCGCGGTAACATGGAAGACGCTGGACGAGCGCGCGGGGGACCAGAGCTTAAAGAGGATCGACGGAGAGTCTGCGAGTCGAAAATAAAGTGGAGAAAAAAAAGCTCGTCCCGGAAAGAATAGGTTGACGAGAAGAAATATTGCTGGGAATAAAGGGGTAACTGTGAAACAAATTCCAAGAGAAAAGGGTCGCTGGGAAGCAAGATTTTGCAGGAAAAAATATTGTCATGAAAAAGTGTGTGTTACTAGCATCGATGATTTCAGGAAGAGAAGGAGGAGATTTTGTGGCGGCCCTCCTGTACTTACCACTGGAAGGACGTACGAAAACTAGAAGCTTTCTCGAATGTGCTCACTCCAACTACTTAGTCCATATACAGTACTGCCTTGAATATTGGTCGGGGTTTTGCTTTGGATATTGGCCACTCGCTATTCCCACCAGTTCTTGGAACTGGTTTCGGAACTGTCCCTGTGGCCAAGTGCTTACATATGTTCTTACACCTACCGTGAAAAGTCGATGAGCCCTGTTATGTATCTGTATCTCACTCGCTCTCTATGAACAAAGAGACACTCAGGATTTCCTGAAAGATTTACCTCCCTTCAACTTTGGCCAGATTCGGTCCCGAACCTCGGCCAATATTCAAGGCAACACTGTACTGCCTTTAACCTTTCTTCCAATATCCCAACGTCTGAGGCAGGGCCTGCTAGGTAGCCATACCGATGCGTCCACTAGCAGGCCAAGAACGAAACGCAAGCCCTTACTTTTTTCCATTCTATCCCCGACAGCGACACAGTTTCGAGAACAAAGGGAGGAGAATAAGATTTCGAGAAAAATGGTAGGAAGAAATAGTTGGCAATATTGTCACGAAAAAGTGTTAGTAGCAGCGATGAATTCAAGAAAAGAAAGGAGAAGATTTCACGGAAAAAGGGAGGAGAAGATTTCTGGAAGAAAGGTAGAAAGAAATTAGTTGGCAAGAGAAATTGTTGTTGAGATGAAAAAGAGATGGCAGAGAAGAATATTTGATATGAAAAACAGTTGTTTGCTAAGAAGATATAAAAAAAGGTGTTGTGAGAAAGCAAAGGTGGGCAGGAAGAAATAGTTGGCAAGAGAAATTGTTGTTGAGAAGAAAAAGAGATGGCAGAGATGAATATTTGCTATGAAAAACAGTTGTTTGCTAAGAAGATATAAAACAAGGTGTTGTCAGACAGCAAAGGTAGGCGAGAGGAAGGAGTTGGTAGGAGAAATTGTTGCCAAGAAGAGAAAAAGATGGTAGAGAAAAATATTCGCTATGAAAAACAGTTGTTTGCTAAGAAGATATAAAAAAGGTGTTGTCAGAGAGCAAAGGTGGGCAGGAGGAAGGAGTTGGTAGGAGAAATTGTTGCCAAGAAGAGAAAAAGATGGGAGAGAAGTGGAATTGCTGGGAGAAACAGTTGTTAGCTAAGAAGGTATCAAGAAAAAAGGAGCCCCAAGAGGAAAGTCTCGTCGATAAAAAAGAGATTCCAAGATAACAAGATTTTCAGCGGGGAAGGGTTGCTAATAAAAAAATACTGTCCAGAAGGATGAGTTGACGGGCAAAAATATTCGAATAAAAAAAGGGTTGTTAGGAAGCAAGATTTGGCAAGAAAGAATGGTCACGAAAAAGGGATACCAGCAAAGAAGATTTCGAGAAAAAAGAGTTGCTAGTAAGAAACGGTGGTTAAGAAACAGAGAGGCGGACAAGAGATGTTGCTTTCGAGAAGAAAAGGTTGGCAGAGATGAAAAGTTGGCAAAAAAAAAATAGCTACTAGCTAAGAAGATATTAAGATAAAAGATTTGCCCCAGGTGGAAGAGGTGATTAGGAAGGAGTTGGCGAGAGAAATTATTTCCAATATGAAAAAGTTGGCAGAGAAGAATTGCTAGAAGAAACAGTTGTTAGTTAACAATAACGAGATTGCTATTTAAAAGAAAAGGATTGGTAAGAGGAAAGCTTCGCCAGTAAAAAGAGATTTCAAGGAAACAAGATTTTCCGCGGGAAAGGGTTGCTAATAAAGAAATATTGGCCAGAAGGAAAGTTTGATGGGAGAAATGAATTGCTAGGAAGGAATGTTGCCAGCAGAGATTCCATAAAAGAAACTTGAAGGAGAAAGGGTTGGCTATAAGAAGGAAATATCAAGAAGAAAGGGTTTCCTACAAGAAGGAAATTCTATGTAGAAAGGTTGATAACAGAGAAGATTCCAAGAAGGAAGTGTTGCCTGCAACAAGGATATTCTATACAGAAACGGTTGATAACACAGAAGATTCTAAGAAGAAAGTAGGGCTGCCTACAAGAAGGAAATTTCAAGAAAAAAGGATTGCTTACGAGAAGGAAATTCTATATGGAAAGAGTTGTCTATGAGACAGAAGTTTCAAGAAGAAAGGGTTGTCTACAAGAAGGAAATTCTATATAGAAAGGGTTAATAACAGAGAAGATTCCAAGAAGAAAAAAGGGTTGACTACAAGAAGGAAATTTCAAAGACGAAGGATTGCATAAAGAAGGAAATGTCAAGAAGAAAGGGTTGTCTACTAGAAGGAAATTCTATATAGAAAGGGTTAATAACAGAGAAGATTCAAAGAAGAAAAAAAGGCTGCCTACAGGAAGGAAATTTCAAGAAGGAAGGGTTGCCTACAAGACAGAAATTTCAAGAAGAAAGGGTTGCCTACTAGAAGGAAATTCTATATAGAAAGGCTTGCTAACAGAGAAGATTCCAAGAAGAAAAAAGTGCTGCCTACAAGAAGAAAATTTCAAGAAGGAAGGGTTGCCTACAGGACAGAAATTTGAAAAAGAAAGGGTTGCTTACAAGACAGAAATATCGAAAAGAAAGGGTTGCCTACAAGAAGGAAATTCTATGTAGAAAGGGTTGATAACAGTGTAGTAAATTCCAGGTCGAAAAAAACAGCTACGTACAAAAAGGAAATTGCAAGGATTCCAATTTTCTTCAGACATGCTTGATCATGTTTACCTTCGTTATTTAATAACCATGCTATTTTTGTTACTAAACGTCAGATCCGTTGATTATTATCTTGCTACCCAACTGCTATTATTATAATAGGAAATCTTCGTTTCTACGATTCAATAATAAATAAATAGTAACCATTCTTCGGCCATTTTCCATTGCCTCTATTAACCCTTTGCACTCGAGGGCTTCGTTACGGGAACGATGCAAATGATTCGCATTTCGTAACACAAGGGCAAAAAGAAATCGTAACAACTTCGCTTATTCTTTCAACAAATCGCAAGTTAAATCTATTCGGGAAAGCTCTGAAACTGACTTATTTTTCACTCGGAATAGCTCCGAGTGCAAACGATTAATGTACGCTCAATTTTGTATCGTCGCGAGAAATTTGTACGGCAGCACAAAAATTCTTGAAATTCGAAGGAAATAGAATTGTTCGGTACGAGGATAATCCGGCGTGCGTTGAGTCACAGACCCGAGATATCTTTGGCCGCTGTGTTGCTACTTGTACTTTTATTGTTCCGGCAAATGTAAATGAGGACGTGAGGTGGCCAATGAGGGTTTCTCGTGAATTTTGCATACGCATACGTTGCCCCGCGCGAAAACCTGCATGCAGGTGCGGCATGCAGATGTGCAATGCGGGGTGCGTTGTGTATTTTCACGAATGTCGACCCCACCAGCAGATCTCTCCTAGTTTTCCTTTCAACTTTAAACTTCCTCTCGAGTTTCGGACGCGTTATCCGCCGCGTCTCCTCGCTGTAATGAATATTTTAAGCGCTCTGTCATTCGCGAAAACTTCTCTCCGCTCTACTTTACGAGCAGGCGAAAAATTGAAAGGCAATAGGCTGTGTTAATATATTTGGGACGAGGGTGGGGAAAAATTGTAGATACGGTTTGTAATTTTCAAACCTTTGCTTACATAGAGTAGTTGTAGTTTTGCTAACCTCGATTTTGAAGTACGAATTTTTCCCGAGAACGTAGGAGATACGTGGTGCATTCGAAGAAGGATAATATTGTATTAACACCGCGTTGATGTGGTATTTTTATAGGTGATGCACACGTTAGGTTTGGAGTTGGGTATTTTTAGAGGAATTGTTGGGATAGAAGTAACGTTGGAATTTGTTAGGAAAATTGTAGGATTGAAATTGAAGTTTATCAGGAAAATTGCAGGGATTAATTAGAAATTTATTGGGAAAGTTGTAGGATTAATATTAAGCTTGGAATTCGTTACGAAAATTGTAGAATTGTAGAATTGAAATTCAGATTAGAATTTATTAGAAAAATTGCAGGATTGGAATTAAAATTCACCAGGAAAATTGTAGAGATTAATTTGAAATTTATTGGGAAAGTTGTAGGATTAATATTAAGCTTGGAATTCGCTAGGAAAATTGTAAAATTGTAGAATTGAAATTCAGATCAGAATTTATTAGGAAAATTGCAGGATTGGAATTAAAATTCATCAGGAAAATTGCAAGGATTAATTTAAAATTTATTGGGAAAGTTGTAGGATTAATATTAAGCTTGGAATTCGTTAGGAAAATTGGAGAATTGAAATTCAGATCAGAATTTATTAGGAAAATTGTAGGGATTGAATTGAAATTTATTGGGAAAGTTGTAGGATTAATATTAAGCTTGGAATTCGTTAGGAAAATTGGAGAATTGAAATTCAGATCAGAATTTATTAGGAAAATTGTAGGGATTGAATTGAAATTTATTGGGAAAGTTGTAGGATTAATATTAAGCTTGGAATTCGTTAGGAAAATTGTAGAATTGTAGAATTGAAATTCAGATCAGAATTTATTATGAAAATTGCAGGATTGGAATTAAAATTCATCAGGAAAATTGCAGGGATTAATTTGAAATTTATTGGGAAAGTTGTAGGATTAATATTAAGCTTGGAATTCGTTAGGAAAACTGTAAAATTGTAGAATTGAAATTCAGATCAGAATTTATTAGGAAAATTGCAGGATTGGAATTAAAATTCATCAGGAAAATTGCAAGGATTAATTTGAAATTTATTGGGAAAGTTGTAGGATTAATATTAAGCTTGGAATTCGTTAGGAAAATTGGAGAATTGAAATTCAGATCAGAATTTATTAGGAAAATTGTAGGGATTGAATTGAAATTTATTGGGAAAGTTGTAGGATTAATATTAAGCTTGGAATTCGTTAGGAAAATTGTAGAATTGTAGAATTGAAATTCAGATCAGAATTTATTATGAAAATTGCAGGATTGGAATTAAAATTCATCAGGAAAATTGCAGGGATTAAAATTAAAATCAGAATGTATTAGTAAAACTTGTAGGATTAATATTAAGATTGCAATTTATTAGGAATATTGCACGATTAAAATTGAAATTTGTTAAGAACGTTATAATAATAAAACAAAAGATTGTTACAATGATCATAGAATTAAAATAGAAATTAAAATATGTTACACCGTTTCAAGACACACGAACAGTGTTCTTAATTACCAAAATAAATCGTCGATAATTCTTAATCCACTACGAACAATGAAATGATTAATTACAAAGCAAGTATCTAAGAAAAGAAAGAAAATCAAGGGTCTCAAATCGTACCCGCGATCATTCTTAAACAAAAAAAAAAAAAAGGAAAAAAGATTGCACGGGTACGCAACCTCCTGGCGGTGCTTTAAATCGTTCTTCCCCCAATTCCCGCGACTTAACCGGACCAACATCAATTTCCCCCCGAGTCACGGACTGCGTTTAGTTTCTTTCTCCGCGGGGTAAAAGCGAAAACATTCCGTTAAGTTTCAATCTTCTTCCCTTCGGGGTATTCGATTTCGAAGCTGTTGTTGGACGATAGCTCCGGCAAGGGATGATTTAAGGAGCCGCGCGCAGAGATGGCCAACGGTGTGTGCTGCACGGCGCGGCGGTGTAAACCATCGGCTAAAGATTAATCGAGGCGAGTCCCCGGTTCGAAGGAACGGAAACCCAATCGAGTCTTCCCTCGTCTTCTTTGTTCCGTGGGAAAGATAATCTGTCACCGCGAAATGGACGATTCACTTCGCCGCGAAGATAAATCACCGGAGATAACCTTTCGGGTATAAGAAAAAAGAAGGAAGACGTCCCATAAAAAGTGTATCGTTCCACGGTAAAAATTGCCCTCGTTACATAGTTGGATTGCTTTGGTACGTCTTCTTTCGCTCTTGGGGGGACTTCGGATGGGCTGCTGATAAACGCTGCGATACTTTTCGGTGTCCTTGAAACATCGATACATTTAAAAACAACTAAAGGTTTACTTGCTATCAACCATTACTAAAGGATTATACTAAAGTACCTTTAGGATGTTGCATGAGAATATCTGTGAAACGCCATGTTTGTCGGTAAAATAGAGGCGAAAAAGATAATAATTGAAAACGAGAACGAACGAAGATAATGGAGATAAAAGACAGATTAGAAAAGGGTAAAGCAGAAAGGGAAAGAAAAAAAGTGAAGGTAGATGTTCCTGTAGTCTATTTTGGATAATCCTATACAAGTGTCCCTATAAACGACACTTGAATTCACGCTTGAAGTAAAAGGGATGTTCAACAATATTATGCTACAAACTGGAAGAACAATCATTAGGTTAAATACGTTCTAAAATGTTCCCATAATTATGAAAGTGGTCTAAGTTAAAATTTAAGAAAAAATGAGTTTATCAGTTACTTCGCATCACGTTATGTTAAACTAAATTAATTCAATATGTAATTTTTACGATATTGTCAAAAATGAACCGTTGGATAGCGTTTATTACTTTAGCGTTATATGGAATTCATTTAGCGTTCATTATGAAATTATTCTATATCTCGAAACGAAAAATATATCACTTAGATCACTTTCATAATTATAGGCACAAGTAGTCAAATAAAGTTACTTAAATCGCGAACCTTAAAGTTGCAGTACGTGGGGTACATCTACAATATTCACGATGCTCAAATTCGTGGACTTTTATTCACACTATTTTACTCGGTTGCTTATTTCTAACTTACAATTAGTATCTATCGCTTAGTAGTTATATTATACAGTTTACATATAGCATTTTTACATATAGAATGATGTTTACATATAGAATCGTTCGAGCGAATGAAATCGACTCAAAGAGTCTTTCAAAAGTCATCTAACAATAAGAAACTGAGTCGAAGAATTCCACGATTCTCCCCACGAAATTGTACGTTTAACCCCTCGAAGATTCGCCTGATAAATTCTCATTTCAATCCTATAATTCTAACGTTTTTTCGATCACGGTTAATCGCGATCCACCGAGAAACAGTCGTTTAAAAAATTCCGCAAAACCAACGGTCCATTAAACCGTATTCAATCGATCAAGTTTCACGTTCCTTTATTAGTTACGCGAGTGGAACACGATATATTTCGGCTTACTTCGCCCCCTATTCGCCGCTCATTTATTTTCATTTTATTTTACGATTATCGTCGGCGACGGCGAAGAGGATAGTGGAAATCATAGGTAGGGAATTTTCGTTTTTTTTTTTCTTTTTTTACGCCCGCTTGAATAAATCCGCGCCCGACGAGGATAATGGGCCGTCCGGTTGGGAAACGATGGAAAATCAAAAAGCACGAGGGACGCGGCGAAATTGATTGGCCCATATCGACGAGAAGAGATTGTCGTTCTGGCTTTTTCACGTTCCCTCCGCTTGCCGAACGCCCGAGTGACGTTTATTGCTTGCAAAAATGTTTTCGTCGCGTTTCCCTCTCGTATCCCTCTATACTCTGTCACCTTTCGGTTATACAGTCGAAGATTGACGATCCGCCATCGCGATTCGCCGTTTCTTTCTTCCTCCGCGCGAGACCAGGCGATTGAAGTTTAGGGATTTTAGCAGCTTCGGTTAGTCATTTAAACCCGAAGCTGATAAATTGGCGATAAGTTGGCTTCGCGAATTTTTAGGGAACTTTCAGTGGGAAATTTCGATGAACCGAAAGGAACTTTATTTTTATAAGGGTTCTAAAATACTTGGGGGGTGAAACAAATCTTTGTTTAGGCTCTGTTACTTCGATTGCTTTAAAGGTACGCAGTTTACCATAAATCATCTGCCCCCAAAAAAAGAAAAGAAACGAGAATCTTTCTCTATAGAGACGTCAAGGAAATATTGAATTAAGGGATGAAATTTTGTGTCGCGCGCCTCTAAATGACTTCTAATAATAATTAGCCGAAATTAAATTCGCTGTGACGAGCAGAGATTTATTTATTTATTTATTTATTTATTTACGGGATAAACCCTTTACTGTACAAAGATAATTCAGCGAGTCGTAGGGTAGATTGTACAAAAGTAAAAAATGCGTACATTTTTGTAACACGTAAAATGGAATACCGGTGTAGTTCTAAATAAGATAAAGAATGATAAATAAGGAAACGAAATTGACAATAGCAACGATTATTTCATTTGGCGTGAAAGCATATAAAATATATGAGATTATAAAGGGGAGAATGAAATGTGTAATACTTGACAGTTTAAGCTATTCTATGAAGAAACTATGTATATCCAATATAATGCAATAATAATTTACAGTCATAATAAATAGTCTATTAATGCTATAGTTTTCGCTGTAACGCGTAGTACAAAATACTCGCTGCAAAAGTATTTGCAATCTAACAAATGCAGGAGTATCAAGTGTATTGTACGTATTAATACTCTTCTATTATCGCTGTTACGATAATACCGAATTACGAGATACCGGATGAATATCCCATATTAAATTATCATCGAAATATCGAAACTTTTGATCAACGACGTGTCTTTCGACCGAAATGGCAGCCGAATTCTATCTCATCCCCTTTGGGAATTGTGACGGTGATTCCTTGCTGCTCTTTTCACCGCTCGTAGCGGCGATTAATTACGCGAGTAATTAAGCGCCGCCGTGTCCAGAAATTACCGGCGTTATTCGGTTTGTCAATTAGCGCTGGTGCACGCGCGTTACCCGATGACACCTGGGAAAACCGCGACTCAGTTTTTCCGTTGCTTGCCGTTCGTTCGACTATAGGGAGGGGGAAAAAAGGGTTGCGGTTTCAAACTAATAGCGGATCGCCGTTTATACTAGGACAGAGTTGTTGTTGTTGTTGTTGTTGTTTCGTTTCAAACGTGGATTTAATGCTAGTCGCGATTAGAATACGATAATTTCATTGCGAAAATTTAGTTGAAGTCGCCAAGTATTGTAACAATTTCTTTCGCTCGTTAGTTTACGTTCGTTAGAATAGTTTTTGGGGAACGTATTTGTAGAAGAGACACGATTTGCAATACGGTGAATTTGATTTGTACCGGAGTGAACGTGGAAGTGGGAAACCTAATAATTAGAATAATTTAAGGATACGAATTTATAGAATGACTCGATTTGCAAAGGGATTACATGTAATTTAATGTGCAGAAGGGTGAATAATATTATAGAAATAATTATAGAAATAAATATAAATATTATAGAAATAATTATAAATATTATAGAAATATTAGGAGAAACAAATTTCTATTGACGTCTTGTTCCTATAAATATCCCCAAAAAATACGAATTCGCATAAAAATCCGCTGTCTAATCATTATAAGGTTCCCTTCACTCTTGACGTTTGCTATAGTTTTGAATATCATGCGTGGATTGCGGATTTCTACGCAAACGCATGATCTTAAGGAAACAAAATTGAAGTAGGGATTTGCTTCGCTCTCCACGTTAAATAACAACTATTTTACTTCGAATCTTTTCCATCATATCTTTCTCTAATTTTTTGCCTACTTAGATATCGCGTGAATACAGAAAAATCCGCTATTTAATTATACCCATTTATTGTACCTAAAAATGATTCACGTGGACTATTTTAAATATTTCATAACGATTGCTCTGAAGTAATTATTATTTACTTGTGAAAAACAGACAAATATTAAATATTAAACGAAACGATAATATAATAGACAAATATTTCCAATGAAAATCGTATCTATTAAGGTAGGAAAATTACAGTAACCAACATTATTAGGAAATCATCGCGTCCACCGAATTTTTAGCTCCCATCGGCGTATCGCAGCCCTTATCAATATTTCACGATCCGTATTAATGCACTATCTAAACCTTATCAGTGCACCGCGATCTTTATCAGCAGATTGCAACCCTTATCAGCGAACCGCAATCTTTATCAGCGGGATTGCAACCCTTATCGGTGTATCAAAATCTCTGTCAGCTTACCGCAACTCTTATCAGCGCCCCGCACCCTTTATTAATGCTGCAAAACCATTATTAACGCGCTGCAACCCTTATTTTTCACCCCCCGCAGTCATAAATCACGTTGAAACGATCGACTCGTAAATATCTCCCCACTCGTAAAATTGATATTTTACCTAGCGAGAGTTTATTAATTGCCCTTTCGTTGCCAACGTTTATCTATTATATTTTTCATTCGAAGGGAACGATTGTATTTGATGCATTGCGCAAATATTAGTCTTACAAAGCTCCTAAGATTATTATACCATATTAGGACTATTTTTAGACCACGTGTACGATATATTAAATGTAACGGTCCTTTTCAAACAAATCTTTTGAACCTTAACTCGTTTGCAGTTTCATGTTGTACGCATTTTCACTCTATTTTGATTACGGTGATAGAGAATACGGTGAGTCACGAAATTGAACGAATATTTCTTATCCATTATGTTCCTTATTCAACGAACATTGAATCGCCAATTGTAAAATTTAGAATACGTACTTGAGGTACAATTCGAGTTCGTATATTGATAAAAAATTTGAAAGACGTACTTACGTAACGTAGACTTCTAAACGACCAAGATTGTTCACAGCGTTGCGTAGAATGGTGGACCCTTCTAGACCCAATAGAAGAGAAAGACGACAGTATATGCTAAATAAGGACGTTAGGTACACGGTAAAGGCCCAGTGGGACTGTCGCGTATTGATTAACGCGATCTTTTATAGTGACCCGAAGATTTTGGTATTCGATTTCCGCCCGACGTGGCGCAGTTTCCTTTTTTCGGCTATACAAGGCGATACGGTTATATTACAGTTGTTGTGTTGCATTACTAGCAAACGTCACAAAAAAAGAAAACCCCATAAACGCCTCTATTCGTGTCTACACACATGGTCCACCACCGTGGCAAAAGCTCCTTTCGCAAAACGCGTCTTAGTAAAAAAGCTCCCGTTTGCACAACGTTCCCAGAGTTCCTTTTCAAAGAAGTTCATCGAAGCGCGAAGCGTTTAGCGGAGAGAATCACCTCGCAAACTTGCGCCACTGATTAACGTGGTAATTAAACCCACCCGCAAGAAAAGGGTGACCGCGTGTGTTACACCTAAAACCCCATTAAACGACCCGCGTCCCTCTGTTTTTTTCTTTTTCGCCCCCGAAATAGTAGGCGAAAAAGAAGAGAAGGTATCGTTCCAGGGGGTGGGGAAAAAATAAAAGGCGTGGCGAAGATTTATTACGATGTAGCATTGCCGTGTAATCGGGCCCCACTCTGTGCTTATCGTTACGATTAATTAACGCTCGCAACGATAAAGCGACCCGCGACGAATCGTATTTGGCTCGGTAATTAATTATCCCGGCACGGCGGGGTGCGTGCGCGAACTTCTCTACCTCGTTTCGACAATTACCACGTTTTACGCGGCCACGGTGCCTCTCTCCGATCCCGATGAAACGCGCGACGGTTAAATGGGTTCTTTGTCCGTCGTCCCTTTGTTGTTTCTATACCCCTCCCCGCCTTCTTTTTGGAATTTTCGGAGTTTTCGGAGTTTTCGGAGTTTTTGGAGTTTTTGGAATTTTTGGAATTTTTGGAATTGAACACCACCACACGAGAATGCATTATTCTTCGTCTCGTACGTTTCGGTTTCGTCGAAAGGCTTCCGGTTAGGTCGAATCTTAATCCTAACTGTATAATATTAGTTAACCCTTTGCTCTACAATAACGAGTTACACTCGTTCTATAAATTATGGCACGGGTTAAAGAAGAATGCCTATTACTAAGGATAAAATTTAGTTTCAACACTAATTTTAATTTCGCGTTATAAATCTTATATTGAACATCCAATCTGGATGTTGTTGACGAAATATTGCGCGCAATATTCGAACGATTTCTATGCGACGCGATACGAAAATAGTAGTCAACAAATGGTAGCTTAAAGTAGGTGATAAAATAATAGTAGGGCGAGGGGTTAAGTAACTTTCATTCCCTGCACAAAGTTCTGAAAGCATCGCTCATCCTTACCCCCACCTCCCTCAATAGAATTCATAAAAACCGAGGAAACTGCCTTAGAAGAAGGGCTCTTCTCTCCATAACACTCGGTGCGTCTAGTTCTTAATTTCCATTGTACGCGATGTTAATAAAGTGTTGTGAATTTGTCCCGTGACAGGTTCGAAGCCGCGGAACAATTATATCTTGTCCCGTGCGTTGCGTCGCGTCGTGGAATGGAAAATGGTGTTTTTTCGGGTTCGATTTACGCGCCCGACGGATTTGCCATTCGGTTTGACTTGGTAAAAGAGAGAGTACTCGCGTATCGACGGGAAATCGATTCGCTCGCCTCGCAATCCGCCCTTTTGTGTTGCATCGTTGTTGCCGAAACAAGGTCGCGCAAGGGTGGGAGGAAGAAGGGGTTAGCAAATGGGGCAAAATAGGAAAACGGGGGTGGATGAAATATAAGCGAAGATCAAACACAGAAATACCAAGCAGAAAATATATCGCTCTCCTGAATAAGAAGAATCTCGGATTAGAAAGAAGGGGGTTTTGCTGACGATGGCAGAGAAAAAAAGGAAGATAAAAAAGGCTAAATCACGGCCTCTCTTAGTATACGCATCGGATGACGAATAATTCGGTTACGTTCATTGTACGATGTACCCGATTGGATATTTTAATCCTTCTCTTACGACGCTGCAAATGTAAAAAGTTCTCAATGCACGCATGGGGGTTGATTTTATTATCGGAGAAGAAATACGAGGATAAATATTCGCGTGTCTCGCGTAATTAACCCTTTCGCTACGGTATCTCAAAATTGAGAACTCTGAGCGTAAATAAGTATCGCTTTTATTAATACGAGTGTAGTATAAGTATAAATCTTTTGGAGGCTGTATATTTATTACGTACGGTATAGTATTGTTGCATGACTCGACAAAGAAACATTAGTGCTGTAGAGAATGCTATAGGTGGGGTATGGCACAGAAAAAAGTTAAGAAACACTGGTTTAAAGGGTCAAACGAATTTCTACAAGTTTAAAGGGGGGGCGTGGAGAACGGCGAAACGAATGAATTGCAATAGTGTGAAATGCCACGGAAAGGCTAGCAACAAAGGGAAAGTTAAAAAGGGATAAGGCGAAAGGTCGAAAGAAAGGGATGAAAGCACGTCGGAAGCTTGATGGGTGGAAAAGACACGGGAATAGAGGAAAATAACCTGACAAACGGGGATGATAAAAGGGAGAGTAACAAAAGGAAAGCGAGCGAAAGGGTGAAAAGGGAGAAGGGAAGAGGGTTGGAAAACGGGGGCGAATATGAAAGATGGCTGGAATTCCTGCGTAACGACGAAAAGGAGAACCAAGACGCGGCAGAATGGAATGAAAAGAAACAGCGGGACAGGTGAAATGGTGCAAACACACGATGAAGAGAAAAAAAGTATAGAACGAGAAGAGGAGGGGGGGAGGAGGAGTACAAAGGAAGAATAACACGAGGTGGAAAGTGTGCGCGCGTGTGTATCCAGGCTATCGAAATTTGCGAAGCCTTCGGAGCGTGAAACGTCACACGGACAGGCCACAGCTCGTCGAGCTTAATCCCTCGTCGATTTAACCTCGGTTTTGCGCGTACCGCCCTCATAAACAATGAGCACCGTCCCCTGCAACGACAGCGGGTTTTATTGTTAAACGATCCTGTCAGCTTGACGGACGCTGTGCCATCCGGTGTGCAAACGCGCAGCCCCTAATCGTGTACGAATCAAGTTGGAATTATAGAGCGGATGATTAGGAAATTTCTTAGGAAATAGTTAAGAGTCTTTATGTTAATAAAGACCCTTTAGAGACGGAATTTTGTTCCGGGTAACAGAAATTGGAAGTAATTATCGCGGTTTCTCAATTATGGTTTTACGTGGAAAGTAAGATTTAATGGTTGAAAGTGAAACGATGTATACACTTCCTGACAAACGTTAAGAAACAAAGTAATCCGTTCCATATTTTTGTGTACTCTTTCTTTTCTGAGGTACATATAGATTAGAATTCAAAATAGGGCAACTTATCGTTTATTGGCATATGTAATGTTACCTTTTTATGTTCGTTTTTCATTCTATTTATTTCGAAAGACGAAGAATATACAGAACGTTGCAAATGATTACTTTGTTTCGTAACTTTTGCCAGTAAGTGTAGGGGTAAAATTAAACGGTAGAATAGGAAACGGATAAAGTAGTACTGTTAGTATTGTAGGGAATTAAGTTGTGCAAATTCATGCTTGTATTTTTTAACTATTTGTTTCGGTTAATATTTTCATTTTAGGGGATGTTCAGTCATATTCGTCAGTCACTGTTGGAACTTACAAGTCGCATCAATTTTTGGTTGTATTTTTTTAATTGTTAGCTTCTATTTTGGGACACGATCATTATTCTGTTCTCTATCGATTGAAAGAAGTGTAGTCTATTATAATATTCGACAAACTTTATCAGCCCCTTTGGAATTTTTAAGATGCATAAACGTGTGTTAGTATTCTTTAATTATCAACTTGTATATAGTATATAATATTTTTATCGCAGAGGATCGCTAGTAATATTCGTCATACTTGTTGGGCACTTGTAAGTCACATAAATTTATGATTGTATTTTTTTAATTATTAGTTTCTACTCTGTGGTACATAAATCTTCTCGTTTTTTATTAATTGGAGGAAGTTTAATCTGTTAGGAAATATTGCAACAAAGTTCATCAAGCTCTTCGCAACTTTTAAGTCGCATAAATTTATGTTGATAGTTTTTAATTGTTAGCTCGTATTTCGAAACACGCGTCCACTTCTCTGGCCTTTATTAATTGGCAGAAGTTTATTTTCTTGGCAAATACATAACAGCTTTTATTTTAAACCCTTTGGAAATTTTAAGTTGCACACATTTATATCTCTATGGTTTAATTATTCATTTTTGTTTCGATGCAGACATCTACCCCTCTTCCGTTTTATTAATTAGAAGTAGTTTGGTCTATCAACGAATACTTAGCAACTTTTCGAGTCTCCTTTTGGAATTTTAAATCGCATGCATTTATGCCAAAGTCTTTCGATTATTAACTTTTCTTTTCAAACACATATTTACCCCTTTGCCTTTTACTACCAGGAAGTAGTTTGGTCTACCTGCGGATATTTAACAAATTTTCGCCATCCCTTTCGAACTTTAAAGTCGTATAAATGTACGTTAAAATCTTTCAATTATTAATTTCTCTTCCGAACCGCACCACGTTTATTCCTTTGACTATTTATTACTCGAAAGAAGTTTAGTTTATTAGAAAAATATTCACCACGTTTCATTCACCCCTTTAACACTAGGTTTACGTACGTTACGCGTACACGAGACGAGTGTTAACTCGTTATCGTAGGATAAGTGATTAAAGCGATAAGTTTAAAGTTCGCAGCAATCGTGACATCCACCGTCCGTTCCACTGTCTTTGGAAATTTCTCAACCGCGGTTGTTCGATTTTTCCCCGATTTTTCATCGTCCTGTCAGCGCGTTCATGCGGGGAATAAAATGCCGAGAAAAGCGGTCGGTCGAACGTCAGCGCGAATCGGTATCGCGTTGATTTTCCCGAGACAGTAATCCTTGGAAAACGTAGCGGTGCTCCTCTTTCAACCCCCCCCCCCTTTTTGTTCCACCCTTCATGGCGCTTTCATCGGATAAGCAAACTGCGGCTTATGAGAACGCGGCTGGATCCGGGAATACTGAAGAACCCTCGTGAACGGTCGCGTTTATTCTTATTTACGTGTTCCCCCTTCCGCGATAGCGAACGATTATAAGAGCCTGGAAAATGAAGACACTCCCTCCCCTCCCTATCGAAAAGAGGATGAAGCGTTCTTCTCTCCTTTGTTTGACGTTGAATAAACGCGTTCCGTTCAGTTCGTCGCCGTTTGCAAAATAATCGAGTCACCGTTCTCGAAATCGCACTTCTCTCCCATAGCTTACAAGGGAAGCCACTCAAAACTGGTCGACTTCGGTTGTAATCAGTTTTCGAAGGTAGGTTTGGGTTAGGTTTGGGTTAGGTTTGGGTTAGACTATTGGCCCCTAGAATTTTGGCAGACTATTGGCCCCTAGAATTTTGGCAGACTATTGGCCCCTAATGATGCGTACGAAATATTAAGCGTAGTTACTTAATAGTTTCTGTGGTGCTGTAGAGAGGGGATAGGATAGGAAAAAGGAAGGGTGTTGCGTTTCGTGCTGGGCCTGCTAGTGGACTCATCAGTGCAGCTACCTAGCAGGCCCTGCCTTAGACGTTGGGATAATGGAATGAAGGTTAAAGGCGGTATATATATGGACGAAGTAGTTGGAGCGAGTGCTTTCGAGAAAGTCCTATTTCGTATGTCCCTCTAATGGTAGGTGCAAGAGAGCCGCCACAGTTTTTAAAAAGATACACGCGTGAAATTACAACATACCTGTTGACATAGTACTGTGCGTATAAAGTGCTTTCCGATAAAACAGTCGCGGTGAAATTGGAATGACATTTTGACTTCTAATGCGGAGTTCGCTGGGTCACTTGTGTATTTCTTCAAAACTATTAAGTAACTTACGCTTGATATTTCGTGCACGTCATTAATATATGCGAACAGTAATAGATACGATACTAAGTTATAAAACTGATGTACGTTGTTGCTTTTACAGCAAGCGATCGTTTAATTTATGAGAACGTATGTATATACACGTCTTCCGTAGCGAAAGAGTTAATATCGTCGAACTTTAGTAATCGCGGCAATATTTCTAAACTTGCCTTCGTTTAACGGTCCGTTAAATCGTTAATTAAACTCTAAATTGAGCAGCGCGTATTAGTGGAAATCGTGCTACGTTAGAACAGCGTTCGATTGCGGGAAGACTGGAAATGTTCAAATACCATCGTTATAAAATTAGCGTCACGGAGCGTATCCAAAGTCTGGCTGCACAAGTCTAATCGAATTCGAAGCGGCGTCGAGCTACATCCGCATAATTACGTAATCTCGTCCATCGGGCGACGAACAGGCTTGAAATTGACCGAGCTTTTAGTCTCTCTCTGTGTGCGTGTGTATCTGTTCAGCACGACTGGTTCCGCGGCTCTTTGCAACCATCGAAATAAATTCGGGGTGGGAAAAGTTGGAAGAAAACAGATTGGAAAGTCGCGGAGGGTGAGGAACAGCAGCCGGTGGTTCTTGTTTAGAAAGCAGCCCAGCTTTTTGTATAATCGGGTTACGACCGACTTCTCTGACGATCGATTGCGTCGTTCGCACTTCCCTGCGACTTGTTTGTCCAATCGACGGGTGAAGCTTTTCCGCCGAATTTTTGACTCATCCTTTGCGAAATTGGGACGGCAAGATTGATCTGTTTTTACGGAAGTGGAAAAATCGGGGGAGATGCAAATATTAGATTAGGGAATTGTTGCACTAGGCAAATGTTAGATTAGGGGAATATTAGACTAGGCAAATATTAGATTAGGGATATATTAGATTAGGCAAGTATTAAATTAGGGATATATTAGACTAGGCAAATATTAAATTAGGGAAATATTAGATTAGGCAAATATTAAATTATGGAAATATTAGACTAGGAAAATATTAAATTATGAAAATAATAGACTAGGCAAATATTAAATTAAGGAAATATTAGACTAAGAAAATGTTAAATTAGGGAAATATTAGACAAGGCAAATATTAAATTAGGGAAATATTAGACAATGTGGTGAATGTTAAATCAGAAAAATATTAGACTGTGCAAATATTTAATTAGAGAGATATTAAATTAGGGATATATTATACTAGGCAAGTATTAAATTAGAAGAATATTAGACTAGGCAAATTTTAAATTAGGGAAATATTAGACAATGTGGATGTTAAATCAAGGAAATATTAGAATGTGCAAATATTAAATTAGAGAGATATTAAATTAGGGATATATTAGACCAGGCAAGTATTAAATTAGAAGAATATTAGACTAGGCAAATTTTAAATTAGGGAAATAGTAGACAATGTGGATGTTAAATCAAGGAAATATTAGACTGTGCAAATATTAAATTAGAGAGATATTAAATTAGGGATATATTAGACTAGGCAAGTATTAAATTAGAAGAATATTAGACTAGGCAAATTTTAAATTAGGGAAATATTAGACAATGTGGATGTTAAATGAAGGAAATAATAGACTGTGCAAATATTAAATTAGGGATATATTAGACTAGGCAAGTATTAAATTAGGAAAATATTAGACCAGGCAAATATTATATTAAGGAAATACTAGACTAGGCGAATATTAAGTTAGGGGAATATTAGACTAAGCAAATATTAAATTAGGTAAATATTAGACTAGGCAAATATTCAATTAAGCAAATAGTGGACAAGGCAAATATTAAATTAGGCAACGATTAGACTAGACAAATATTTAATTAGGCAACGATTAGACTAGACAAATATTTAACTAGGGTAATATTAAATTAGAAATATACTAAACTACAGGAATATTAAATTAGTGAAATATTAGACTAGGTGAATATTAAATTAGGGAAATATTCATTGTAGCATTGTATGCTCTGTACGATTAATTATAGTATAGTGTCACTGCACGAATTAAGAGTGGAACAATATCGCACCACAAGTGAAATATATACGTAAGCGTTTAATAAACGATTCTATGATTTTTTAAGGTACACATACGCGACGTTGAAATGCGGGGATAAAGTAAAAAAAAGAAAATGCAAGTGCAAGCGCTTGAAAGTTGTCAAAGAAACATCGCCAATTTCTTGGATGTTTCGGAACGAAAACTCAGAAACCGCGTCGTCGAGCGACGATGGTTACTTGGGTATATCTCATGTGTGCGGGCGCAAGGAAATGAAATTTCTCTCCGCTGTCCCGTAAACGGGGAAACTGTCGCTAATAAAACGGAGATCCACGCTGTAAAGGGGACCCTAAACACGCTACTGGCTTTCCTCTCGATTTTTCCCTTCTCTTTCCGCTCCAGATGGAAACAAGTCTAATTCCATCAGGGTTATAACGTCACGCGAAAGATGTAAACGCTGACGCGTGGAGAAAACCCGGTTTGCGAAGAGAAGGGGCCAAGGGGATGATGGAAACGGTGCCGATAGGGGATGCTCGTGATGGTAATAAAAACGTGGAACGTGCGATTTCATTGCGCCTCGCCAGCTAACAGTCAAAGCGAAATTGAATTTCTTCGAACGGCCGAATTCTTTATGCGTTTAATTGGGTTTCTGTTAAAATACTTTACATATTTCTGATGCAATGATTCGACGGTATTGTAGGAAGTTCAGAAATGAAGTTTGATGCCTTTATTTTTGTTTATCTTTATAGGGGTAGGTTTCTGAACGCTGCAATGTTTTAGGGTAGTTTTGTATTTTGTTACTGAAATATGGTGCAAAGTGTATCTTTCCTTTAGCGTGTTTTTGACACAGAAAAGCAACTCGTTTTATTTTCTGTTCTTTACTTCCGAAGTAGTAGCTTTCTTTCTAAATAATACCGTAGAGTGGTTCTTTATTTTATCATTAATTTGTGGTGCAAAGCATAATTTTCTCTTTGCGTATTTTTGACACAGAAAAGCAGAGCTTGCTTTTACATTCCTTATTCCTCATTTCTCAAGTGGTAAGCTTCTTTGTAAATAATACTGTAGAAGTAGTTCAGTATTTTATCATTAATTTCTGGTGCAAATCATATTTTTCTCTTTCCGTATTTCTGACACAGAAAAGCAACTCGTTGTATTTTCTGTTCTTTACTTCCGAAGGGATAGTTTTCTTTCTAAATAATATCACAGAGTAGTTGTTTATTTTATCATTAATTTGTGGTGCAAAGCATAATTTTCTCTTTGCGTATTTTTGATACAGAAAGGCAGAGCTTGCTTTTACATTCCTTATTCCTCATTTCTCAAGTGGTAAGCTTCTTTGTAAATAATACTGTAGAAGTAGTTCAGTATTTTATCATTAATTTCTGGTGCAAATCATATTTTTCTCTTTCCGTATTTCTGACACAGAAAAGCAACTCGTTGTATTTTCTATTCTTTACTTCCGAAGTGGTAGTTTTCTTTCTAAATAATACCGCAGAGTAGTTGTTTATTTTATCATTAATTTGTGGTGCAAAGCATATTTTTGACACAGAAAAGCAACTCGCTTTATTTTCTATTCTTTACTTCCGAAGGGGTAGTTTTCTTTCCAAATAATACCGTACAGTAGTTCTTTATTTTATCATACATTTCTGGTGCAAAGCATAATTTTCTCTTTGCGTATTCTTAACAAAGAAAAGTAGAGCTAGCTTTTACATTCTTTATTCCTCATTTCTCAAGTCGTAAGCTTCTTTTAAATAATACTGTAAAAGTAGTTCGGTATTTTATCACAGACTTACGGTGCAAAGAATACGTTTCCCTCCGTGTATTTTTCACACGCTTTTATCACGTATCTTCTACTTTTATTCTTCGTTTCCAAACCAATTACTAATTTACAGTTTTCAAGTAGTCTCGACGATTTTCCCTCGTCGCAAAGCTGAATAACAAAGAATACGTTTCCCTTTGCGTATTTTTCACACGCTTTTATCACGTATCTTCTACTTTTATTCTTCGTTTCAAAACCAATTACTAATTTACAGTTTTCATATAGACTCGACTATTTTCCCTCGTCGCAGAGCTGAATAAAATTCCTGTTACACGTATGAAGTCGATAGATAGCTAAACCGAATCCTCTCGCCCTGAAACAAAAAAAAAAAAACCTCTACATGATAGTTACGCGCGTTTGCGTTCGCGTTCCCATGGTGGTCAAAATTGGTTAAACGTTAAACGAGCATCGAATAAGGGGCGGAGGAAAAAAAAGCTTCGTCGGTGCGAGGGTTTTGGCCGAGAGATTTCATCCGTGTCATTTTGGAAAACAATTTGGACACGGAACGATTTTTGGGTGGGGAGAAAGAGAGAAAGAGAGAGGTTAGCGACGCGTAGCGATCTGTGAAATTCGTCCGTCTAATTTAATTTACCCCGTGCAGTTTTTCGATCATCCGTGAAAACCCGTGGGGAAAACCTGTCGCTTCGCGATTCGCGAAACAACCGTGCGGAACGCACGTTTCCCGTTCGTCCTCTCGCGAAGTGTTGCGAAAACTTGCACATTATCGTTGCAAACCTTTTGCGTTAGCCGTGTATCGACGAATAATCCACCTTACGCGTTTCATACGGTATTTAGGATAAAACATCCACGTACCGTCGCTGTTCCTATATAATCGCCACTTTAATTCGTTTATTTAATCGACCTATAACACTAGATTTATAGCAACGCGTATGGAAGTATGTCTTCGTATATTATTGGACTTCTATCATTTATCCCATGCTATTATTAGACCATAATTAGAGTAGTTGTACCGCGTACTGCAACTTTAAGGATCGCGCTTTAAGTAACTTGTTGTTGTTGTTTAGTATCATTCTTGACTTTCGGCTTTGAATGGATTCTAGATTTTCTGTAACATTTCAGTTTACTTGTACTGGTCTTGTATCTTTAAGTAACTTTCGTAGGGCTACTAAAATAAAAACTAAGTCCGTAGTAGTCGGGTTAAATACGTTTATTATGTAGACGACGTGACTCTAAGGAGGAACGGTAACTAACTGACTCCTCAATTGCTTTCCAAAAAGGGAAGCTCCTCGTTTGAGGACATCCGTGACGCAGGTCAGGGTGATCCGTTAGTCACGCATTCCTAAAATAGTCAGCAGGCTCTAAAGTATAAGGGCAAGCAAAAGGGCCAAGTGTCTACACTTTATTCAACTATTTTACATATTATTTAATTACACTACTCCAAGTATTTCATTCGGCAAGCTTCCAACACGAATCGTTAATAAACTCGCAACTCGTTGATAAACTAAAAAATAATATGGCGGACTATCGAGCGTGTTAAAGGAAAGTAACAGGGTTTAGGTTTTTCGAAGGAACGCATGTTGCGCTGCGACCGAATTTAGG
The DNA here is from genome assembly GCA_028830335.1 of Eucera pruinosa. NCBI lineage: Eukaryota > Metazoa > Arthropoda > Insecta > Hymenoptera > Apidae > Eucera > Eucera pruinosa. Next base: position 17,639,045 of record JAMYCR010000006.1, read on the forward strand.
TGAGATAAAAGTGAAATTTGCCGAAACCTCGGTTCGAAGTAAAGCACAGTTTCGAGGAGCACGAAAACGACAGAACGTTTCGAGCAGTCGCCGCGTTAAATTCGCGCGTTGGGAAACACCGTTTTAAGCTGGTTATTGAGAACGATAAATATCGTTGTGTATCACTGTTCATCAGTATAATTAATATACCGCGCCCACGTCATGTCCCAGAATAAGAAGAAGCTTTTTCAATATTAACAACCCCTTGTCTAACCTCGATTACCCGAAAAAGAAAAGGGACGAAAGAATTTCCCATTTCAAGCCGGCGAGAATCAACAGAGCCGCTCTATAACGTTGCCCCGGCTCGAAGTTTAATTAGTGACTCGACAAGTCCTCTTGCGCAATTACCCAAGGAACAACAAAAGAATATCGAATAAAGGCTCCTCCTCCTCCGCTGCTGGAAAGCTGCCGACAAAACAACCTCCTATCACTCCGAACGTTTCGCCGTCCCCTCTAATCGAATTTTAATTAGCGACACACCGTGCAAACATTCCCCATTGTCCCGGTTTCGATTCGCAATCGATGAACCGCAAATGGACTTTTTCATAGCCTAAAACTTAACCCCGCGAAGGTGTACTCCGGCGGTCAAGCCTGTCGTTAACGTCGTCCGCAGAGAAAAACTAGATTTATCGGGATCGAGTGCCCTCTCTCGCTTCGGTCATTTATTATACGCTTCGATTCGAATAAATTCGAGCCGAAGTAACCCTGTTCCGCGCAAAGTGCCTCTATCCTTTTCCCTTTTCCTCGCCACCTTGTCTCGAAGCTTTCGCGCGCGCTGTATTCGTAGACGTTCGAATCACCAAAGAGAAGGGAAACTTCGTCGATATTTTCACGCGTTTTCCGTCGCCAATTCGATTCGGTTAGGGTTAGCGATAGGCGTTCGAATCTGAACTTCGAAGAAGATTCGAATTATTCAAGACTGCAAAGATTCGAATCACTTCGAATCCGATTCGAAGCCTTGAAGCCTAGAATTTGTACCGTTAACCCATTTATTATTATTTTCAGTCCACGGGAAGGAAAAATTCATCACTATTTTACTTATTCGTTGTCGTCGGTCGACGTGTCTTAAAATGTGTATATGTGGACTTTTACGAAGTAGAAGGGGTTGAAGTTGTGTATCGAAAATGGAAGGGGGCTTTAAGCACGCGACGCGACTAGAAAAGTTTCGTGGGTTATTTATTTCGGTTCGATTGCTGATTCGCTGGCTGCCCTTTTTTTGGCTGATTTATGGCCGTTCCTGTTTCCTTATTTTTCCACCCTCTCGCCGTCAAAAGCACCAACGTTCAATGAAGGGTTCTATATTTGTGTGCGTGTGACGTTTCCTTCCTTCCTTCCGTTTTCTGTGGCAAGCGAAATTCAATTTAGGGCTCCGATGATCGTTGATTTAGAGGGTGAATTTTGCTAAGGGATGTTTTTGTAGGGGTAATTAATAATCTATCTTTTGGATTATGAAAGCTGACTCGTAGAAGCTTAATTTAACCCTCAACTAAACTTTCACCCGTGCTAAATTTAATCCTTAACTTAATCCTTAAATAAAATTTAAACCTTGCTAAATTTTACCCTTAACTAAACTTCAACCCTTGCTAAATTTAACCCTAAACTTAACTCTTAACTGAAATTTAAACCTTGCTAAGGTTAACCCTTAATTTAACCCATAACTAAAATTTAAACCTTGCTAAATTTAACCCATAACTAAACTTTTACTCTTATTAAATTTAACCTTTAACTTAAACCTTAACTAAAGTTTCACCCTTGCTAAATTTAACCCTAAACTTAACTCTTAACTGAAATTTAAACCTTGCTAAGTTTAACCCTTAACTTAACCCATAACTAAAATTTAAACCTTGCTAAATTTAACCCATAACTAAACTTTTACTCTTATTAAATTTAACCTTTAACTTAACCCTTAACTAAACTTTCACCCTTGCTAAATTTAACCCTAAACTTAACTCTTAACTGAAATTTAAACCTTGCTAAGTTTAACCCTTAACTTAACCCATAACTAAAATTTAAACCTTGCTAAATTTAACCCATAACTAAACTTTTACTCTTATTAAATTTAACCTTTAACTTAACCCTTAACTAAACTTTCACCCTTGCTAAATTTAACCCTAAACTTAACTCTTAACTGAAATTTAAACCTTGCTAAGTTTAACCCTTAACTTAACCCATAACTAAAATTTAAACCTTGCTAAATTTAACCCATAACTAAACTTTTACTCTTATTAAATTTAACCTTTAACTTAACCCTTAACTAAACTTTCACCCTTGCTAAATTTAACCCTAAACTTAACTCTTAACTGAAATTTAAACCTTGCTAAGTTTAACCCTTAACTTAACCCATAACTAAAATTTAAACCTTGCTAAATTTAACCCATAACTAAACTTTTACTCTTATTAAATTTAACCTTTAACTTAACCCTTAACTAAACTTTCACCCTTGCTAAATTTAACCCTAAACTTAACTCTTAACTGAAATTTAAACCTTGCTAAGTTTAACCCTTAACTTAACCCATAACTAAAATTTAAACCTTGCTAAATTTAACCCATAACTAAACTTTTACTCTTATTAAATTTAACCTTTAACTTAACCCTTAACTAAACTTTCACCCTTGCTAAATTTAACCCTAAACTTAACTCTTAACTGAAATTTAAACCTTGCTAAGTTTAACCCTTAACTTAACCCATAACTAAAATTTAAACCTTGCTAAATTTAACCCATAACTAAACTTTTACTCTTATTAAATTTAACCTTTAACTTAACCCTTAACTAAACTTTCACCCTTGCTAAATTTAACCCTAAACTTAACTCTTAACTGAAATTTAAACCTTGCTAAGTTTAACCCTTAACTTAACCCATAACTAAAATTTAAACCTTGCTAAATTTAACCCATAACTAAACTTTTACTCTTATTAAATTTAACCTTTAACTTAACCCTTAACTAAACTTTCACCCTTGCTAAATTTAACCCTAAACTTAACTCTTAACTGAAATTTAAACCTTGCTAAGTTTAACCCTTAACTTAACCCATAACTAAAATTTAAACCTTGCTAAATTTAACCCATAACTAAACTTTTACTCTTATTAAATTTAACCTTTAACTTAACCCTTAACTAAACTTTCACCCTTGCTAAATTTAACCCTAAACTTAACTCTTAACTGAAATTTAAACCTTGCTAAGTTTAACCCTTAACTTAACCCATAACTAAAATTTAAACCTTGCTAAATTTAACCCATAACTAAACTTTTACTCTTATTAAATTTAACCTTTAACTTAACCCTTAACTAAACTTTCACCCTTGCTAAATTTAACCCTAAACTTAACTCTTAACTGAAATTTAAACCTTGCTAAGTTTAACCCTTAACTTAACCCATAACTAAAATTTAAACCTTGCTAAATTTAACCCATAACTAAACTTTTACTCTTATTAAATTTAACCTTTAACTTAACCCTTAACTAAACTTTCACCCTTGCTAAATTTAACCCTAAACTTAACTCTTAACTGAAATTTAAACCTTGCTAAGTTTAACCCTTAACTTAACCCATAACTAAAATTTAAACTTTGCTAAATTTAACCCTTAACTAATCTTTTACCCTTGCTAAATTTAACTTTAACTAAACTTTCACTCTTGCTAAATTTAACCCTCAACTAAACTTTAACCCTTGCTAAATTTAACGATTAACTTGATTTGGCAAACTGCGATTGAAATCTGTTTCTATTAACCACTTGCATCGCAATAATGGATACTGTTGACGGTGAAATTAAATTTGAACTCTGGTTTTGGCTTTGTAATGTAAAGTAGTTAAGGGTTAAGCATGATTTAAACGGTGTGTTGGTATAATTATTCGACAATTTATGCAACCACTGTTTGACCAAGTTTCAAGTGCTAAAAGGCAATTTAATTTAGATCTGTCAGTTAGAGGTGGAATTAAAAGGAATTAAATTTGAAACTCCAACCGAAGGATTAATTTTATTACGTATTTTCAAAGTACGTGCTTTCGTACTGTTTTGGTGCTTATCAATGCGGCGAATGAAGCAAGTTTAGATTCGTTACCCATTTATTAATCCTTCGATTCGTTTTTGTTATTTTATTTTCTATATAGAATTCTTTTTCGTACATTTTACACGTTGGCTGAAATATTGTCGCGTATTAGTATCGATTATGTTATGAACTATATTTATTAATGGACGAGTAGTTTCTTCTCCGCAAAAATAGAAGCCAGTATTTGGAGCAGAAGTAGTTTGTTTTACGGTCATCCGCATGAATGCACGCCTAAAGTGTCTTTTATAAAATTTATCCATATAATATTCACGTAGCGCGAAAAGAAACATTTGCCCACAATTTTTCCACCAACAATACACCTTTGGAAAATATTAAACCGTTCTTCTATTAAACCGCCTTTAGTAAACTGGGAAATTTTCATACGAATAAGAAACAAAGAAAGTACACATTTGCAAAAATATTAAACCGCCTTTAGTAATCTGGGAAATTTTCATACGAATAAGAAACAAAGAAAGTACGCATTTGCAAAAATATTAAACCGTTTTCCTATTAAACCGCCCTTAGTGATCTGGGAAATTTTCATTTGAAAGAAAATTCTATTTTGCATATTCGTTACGACAGCGTTCATGCTAATAGAATTTTTTTATACCACCTCTTAACATTTTCATTCTGCATACCGATTACGACGTGCTCACCCTCGAAAATCCACCCTTCCATGGTCTTAAAACCATTTATATTTTCGCTGGGAAAAAATCCCCAACCGAATTAGCAATAAAATTCTGTATACTTTTGCTATCCCAGAAAAATTCTATTTTCACGTATGCATCTGTTACGACACCGTTTATGACAATTGGATTCTCTTCTTTATATTAAACCACTCTTACGAAATTTCTTTTAATAAATCTGCAACAGAAGTAAGAATAAAATCTCCCCTATACTTTTCGCTTCGCTCGTGACGAATTAAATTTCCTTTTAATACTTTCCCCTTAAAATTTGTCCACCCTTGAAAATCCTCCCTAAATTATTTCCATTAAATTTCTTTTAATAATCATTATATTAGAAGAAAAATCCGCAATCGAATTAACGATACATTTTATTGCGAATAAATTCTACTTTGCATATTTCTTGGAAATCTATCGATGGAAATAGAATTGCTTCTATTATCCTCCAAAAAAATTCATCAAATCACTTTTAATAATGTTTGTATTAAAAGAAAAATTCAGCAATCGAATTAACAATAAAATTCTCTGGATACTTAACTATTCCGAAAAATTCTATTTTGCATATTTCTTTATTAATATCTCTCACTCGTACCAATTCTCCAACATTCCTTAAAATTTGTGTTTCACATATGAATTACAATGTGTAATATACCCTTAGAAATCTTCCATTACATTTCTTTTAATAATCTCTACAATTGTAAGAAGAATTCGCAATCGAATTAGCGATAAAATTCTTCGGACCATTTTGTTCATTTCGAAGTGATCTATTTTGCATATATCCGTCGGGATAGCATTGACGTGAATAGAATTGCTTCTATTATCGTCTAAAAATTGCATTCTCTACATCGGCTGCAACGTGTCTACCCGTGTCTTCGTTGTCAAGGCGTGCAACTTCGGAAGACATTATACTTCAGAAGATATTATAGCTTTGAAAGGCTGTCGACTAAAAAGCTCCCGTCCGCTAAAAGGCACATCGAATCAGTCGCTTTCCAGCTGAAATTTCCGTTCCCCGGCCCTCTTCAAACGATATATCCTGCAACGTCCGTGTGTGTGTGTTCTTCCCCCTTTCAACGTCGGCGAGTCTATAAACTCTTTCGATGTTTCTCCCAGCCCCATATTCACAGACGCGACCACTGTCTCACTCGACGAAACGCGAGCGAAACGTGTTCCTTTGAGCCTCCATTATTTAACGATAGAAGCCAAGAGATCCTCTGATACTCTTTCAAAACCGGAGCAAGAAAGATAAGAAACGAATAAGCGGCGAATCTTCCGCTGCTTTTAAAACCAGAAATCTATTATTTCGCCAACTTTACCTTTCTTTTTTCAGCTTTCGCTGGAAATTCGACGAAATGAAATTAGGGGGGAATTTGCGGATTTTGTTTGCGGGATTCGGGATTTATTGCATAGATCGCGGATTTTCATGCGTTCGAATTCTCGAGTGATCGAATTTGTTATTGAGTGACATTTTCAAGCTTTCGAGTTGCAAGCTGTCTAATTTCTCAGCTCTCGAATTCTAAGCTGTCTAATTTCTCAGCACTCGAATTCTAACCTTTCAAATTTCCAAGCGTTCGAATTTTTCAGCTTTCGAATTCCAAGCCATTAAATGTCCGAACATTTGAATTTGTAAGGTTCTGCATTTTCATGCCTTCGAATTGCGGAGCTCTTGAATTTCTAAACATTTAGATATCGCAACCGTTCGAACCTTGAAGCTTCCAAATTCCAAGCCATCAAATTTTCCAACTTCGGAATCTCCAATCTTTTTCGAATTGCCATTCGTTAAATTAACAGGAAATTATCGATCAATTTGTCTAGTCGTTCGAAAATGAAGCTTCGTCCAGCTTCCAACGCTTCGAAGACGTTTAGTCTGCTTTCTGTTATATTTTACTTAACCATTCCTTATCGTTATTCGTTTCAGTTCGCATGGAGGAAGAGAGAGGAGCGTCGAATGCTCAAATCCTCTGGTCAGCTTGCCAAGCTTTGGCCCGAGCTGTTAAAAATGCACCTGCAGGAGCTCCCGTAGAGGAAACGGTCAGGCCTTTGGAACCGGAAATCAAGGCAGTCACCAAGGCAGCGCGTAAGTCGATCCTTTCCTAATTCCCCAACTTAACCTGTTAACTGATCACGACGAGTTAACTCGTCTTAACACAATGCGGACCAATAGTTTTATTGCTAACTTTACCCAGTGGCCTGTATTTTTGGCGAATGAATACGAAAAAGGTTTTACCTAAATTTTAAAGGCACGTTTTGTAGTTAAATACACATCGTATTTTGAAGTAATTTATTACATTATTTTTAGAAGCTAACGTTAGTAAGTTCTTGGTCTTTTTGAAGGAATAACTATGTTGGATACTCACCCGATTAACTTATTAAGAAAATATGTACCGTTGGCTTTTTACGCCGGAATCCTGAAAAAGTACCGCGGCAGTCGACGTGTTAAGCATTTTTTTATATTCGCAACCAAACCTTCCCACCGTTGCTTTATATTTATTTTTTAACTTTTTAAAATGGATTTCCGTTTCGAAAGAAATACGCGAAGGTTGATTTAAAAGACGATAAGATCCACGCTTCGCGAACGCAATCTTTCTTCGCGGAAAATACAAAAAAGAACGAAAACTACATAGTCGCCCGTCACACTTATCTGTGCGCCGCGAAAGCTGCGCAGAGGCTTTAATTACACGTGGTCGACGGTATCGTTACCTTTCACGCGAGAAAATATATTCATACACATACAGTTACTCGCAAAATTGAGCGTACATTCAATTGTAATCCACGAATTGTGCAATTCGTGTAATCCACAAAGTGTAATCCACGCAAATTGAAATCCAAAATGATCGATTATACGTTTACGAATGGAGAAGATCTCAAAGTGAAATTACAAGAAGAAAGCGGACAATATTTCACCTTCTTTATACGAAATTAATTAATTTCATGCCACAAGGATTAACGGTGGTTAACGAAATAGTAATCTACGTGTATCATATCTCTATAACAGTGAAAATAACGATGAGTACGTCCACGTTTGTGTCAGCGAAAAAGTTATACCTTTACGTTTTCTATTAAGTGCGTATGAGTAACTTGTTTTCGCTCGGGAATTTTGTACGTACTGTCCGTTAAAATATGCGAATGAAATACATATCTATATCGTATGTTTCTACTTTTCAATATACGCGTGTATATTCACATTTTAGCTATTTTTTATCGGCAACATAGGTGTACGCTCAATTTTGCGAGTAACTGTATATATACAGTAGTTGCTGTGGAGCTGTAGAGAGGGGATAGGATAGGAAAAGGAAGGGTGTTGCGTTTCGTCCTGGGCCTGCTAGTGGACTCATCAGTAAGGCTACCTAGCAGGCCCTGCCTTAGACTTGGGATATTGGAAGGAAGGTTAAAGGCGGTATATATATGGACGAGGTAGTTGGAGCGAGTACTTTCGAGAAAGTCCTATTTTTGTATGTCCCTCTAGTGGTAGGTGCAGGAGAGCCGCCACAGTTGCTGACAAAATTGAGCGTACACCTGTCTTGCCAATGAAGAATAATTAAAAAACGAATATACGCACGCGTATTGAAAAGTAGAAGCACGATATATACGTATTTCATTCGCGTATTCTAACAGACGCTACGTACAAAATTCCTCAGCGAAATTAAATTATTTACACGTACTTAATAAGAAACGTAAATGTATAACTTTTTTGCTGACGCAAACGTGGACGTGTTGGAATCCGGGTGGAAGTAAGTTGTATCGGTTTAAATATTATAATAACTTTATGTTTTCTATTACTGGGTAGCAGTAATTATATAATAATAAAGTACAGTGTTCGGTTCCAGATTGACTTCTAGCGGAGTGCGCCGGATGTATTTTTATATATCTGGGTTTTTGGGGAAAATTTGACTTTCGTCCCCAGTGACTAAACCGATATTTTGAACCTTAGAGGTAACCTACTGACTAAGTCGTTGAAAAATAATCCCTTAACGTTAGAGATAAAGTATAACGTTTATTGGTCATCCAACAGACGTGCTCGTCGATATTTTCGTTACTATACACGTACGATACGTGTAGACTACTATTTCGTTAACCACCTTTGATCTTCGTGGCATAGCCCTACTTCGTAATTTTGTATAAAGAAGGTGAAATATCGTCCTAGTCCATCTTCTTCTAATTTCATTTGGTAATCTTCTCCATATGTAAACGTATACGTTATCGTTTTCGATATCACGTTTTCCAGCATATGCTCAATCAGATTTAGAACGGACGACTGATTTTAATAGTTCGGTCACATCGAAACGTAACCATTTTTTTTAGCCATCTCTTTCATCGAGTTTCAAGGTGTACGTTGAATTTTGCGAGCAACTGTACAAAGGTAGAATAGAACGATGAAGCTAGCACGCGAGTTGCCGTACATTATCATTAACCGATACACGTGGGTTTATTATAATCGTTAGATTTCGCCAGCTGAGTTCGCGCCGTAATCTTGTTTCACCCTCGTCGCCATCTAATGCCAGTCTTGCAACGGATTAAAGGGAATTAATAATAGTCGGATAATTCGTGGTCTCGTAGAATTCCAATGTTCTCCCTCCATCGTATATTTACGTTTAATGATAAGTTACGAAATTAATCTACATATGTCGTGTTATATAAAATGTACGGGGCGTATATATGTTGGATCCCGGGTAAAGGAATCGAGTACAACTATTAGCCGCGAAGAAGTTTATTCGAGATTCTACAGTAGTATCTGTTAAAGTTTTAAAAATAAAATACACTTGTGGATTAATATGTATAACAGAAAATATATTTGGAAGAAGGATCCGCGTGCTGGTAACGTCAAAGACGAAACTCAACTGAACGTCTCTAAGGCCATGGTCCCCACTATAACCCCCATATTGCGCATTCGAACATTCGATGTTAAAACAAAAGTCTATCGCAAATCGTCTTCCGACAGAACAGCCGATTTCGGAAGATCAAAGAACATGGAAGTAATTGAAAAATACCGCCGTGGATGTGGAGCTTTTTTTTCCACGAATCGCTTCAACAGTTTCGTTGATGTTGGACAGAGTGTCGGAGTATCCAACGTATATACGCATTTCGTAATCAAAGGGTTAACAAAATTCTTCTCACTTTTATTCCCTATAATTTCTCGTATTCCTGCTCGCTTCATAAAAAGCCACGATTCGAAGCAAGAAACATTCGCAATAGCGCGACAAATCAGCGATACAAAACTTTCTTCCCACACCCTCCTCATCCCCCCCCCCCCCGTCGCATAATTTGCACGCGAGAACGAAAGAAATAGCAACGCTGCAAACAACCATGTAACCAGAGATCGTTCGGATTAGTATTCCTCGTTGCACGACGATTATACATTTTTCTATATTTTATTGCCGGTACGGCGATTCGAGGTTGTACCGTTCGCTGAAGAATCGTGTGCAGGCTATCGGTTTAATTTCGCGGGAAAAAAGGGAGGGTGGCGAAAAGTGGCGCAGGAATAGCGAAGATTTACGACTTAATCGGCGGCGAACGCGGCGTAAACGCTTTCCTCTCCGTTTCGAAACGAGTGCTCGCGTGTGAGTCGCATTAATTATGCGATCCCGGTGGCAAATTTATGCCGGATAATCGCGAAAACCGTTCGACAGACCCGTTTTTTATCGCCTTCGTTTCCCTTCGATTCTTTAGCGATTTGTAAGTACCTTTCCTTCGGCGAAAGTCGATTTATTAACCCCTTGCCTTGTAATTTTTCTTTTTTGGACAGGTGACAGTAAATTGAATTAGGGATGCCAGTAATTAACTCGGTCGTTGTTTTCGTTAACGTATTGAGTGTTTGTAAACAAGAATAGAGGCTTTAAGAGTCTTATTATTTTTTGTCTCATAGTAGATACACTGGATCGCGACGGACAAGAAAAGAAACACGTGATTTTCATAAATAGTGCAAATGAAGTCATAGTCGATCATGCAGGTGGCAGTAATTGGGTGATTTACCGTAGTTCCGAGGTGAATTGAAGCCAGTTCATTGCCATAATTAACGGCGAATAGGTGGAGAGGGATAGTCGTTGAAAGAGTGTCAAATTATCGCGGTTATTTCACCGGGGCGAAATTTCCGCCAGAAAATTGATTAACACCGAGCAACGTTGACGCCCTCCCCTCCTCCCCCCTCTTTAACAAATTGCATTACAGCAGATGCCGTTACTTCGGGTGGAATACATTACTTTGCAATTTTGCGAAATGCTTCGCTCGAAAACGGTGATAAATGGTCGAAAGGTGGAATAGGAAGGGGGGTGTACGAAACTTCGAGCCTCACTTTTCGAGGCCCAGTGCCTAAAATTTATTCGTTCGACCGCGATACGCGCTTGTCCCGTAATATCGGGCGTTCGCGGTAAACTTCCGTCGCTTCTCTCATTATTTATCCGATATTTTATATTTAGTAGAAACGTGGCAACGATCGGAAAATTATTATTTATCCAGCATTGCTGCGCGGTCTGTGTTTCATTTAATTCGGTAACGGGCCAACGGTGCGATGTATAAACGTAAATGTAATACAATTATGTAGTATTATTAATAGTATATTACTAGTGTATTGTTATATAATTATAATACTATATAATAGTAATACTATATTGCTCTATTATATACTGTTGTTATTATTATTATAACGTAGAATGTACAATATACGATATAATACAATAATATGCAATATTATTACTATTATATTATTGTATAATTATAATACTTTATAACTGTAATACTATATTATATACCATTATTATTATTATAATAATGTACAATGTACAATACGATAATATGCAATATTATTAGTATTATATTACTAGTGTATTATTGTATAATTATAATACTATATAATAGTAATACTATATTATATACCATTATTATTATAATAATGTACAATGTACAATATAATACGATAATATGTAATATTGTTACTATTGTATTACTATTGTATTATTGTATAATTATAATACTATATAACAGTAATACTATATTATATACCATTATTATTATAATAATGTACAATGTACAATATAATACGATAATATGTAATATTGTTACTATTGTATTACTATTGTATTATTGTATAATTATAATACTATATAACAGTAATAATATATTATATACTATTATTATTATAATAATGTACAATGTACAATATAATACGATAATATGCAACATTATTAGTATTATATTACTAGTGTATTATTGTATAATTATAATACTATATAACAGTAATAATATATTATATACTATTATTATTATAATAATGTACAATGTACAATATAATACGATAATATGCAACATTATTAGTATTATATTACTAGTGTATTATTGTATAATTATAATACTATATAACAGTAATAATATATTATATACTATTATTATTATAATAATGTACAATGTACAATATAATACGATAATATGCAACATTATTAGTATTATATTACTAGTGTATTATTGTATAATTATAATACTATATAATAGTAATACTATATTATATACCATTATTATTATAATAATGTACAATGTACAATATAATACGATAATATGTAATATTATTACTATTATATTACTATTGTATTATTGTATAATTATAATACTATATAACAGTAATAATATATTATATACTATTATTATTATAATAATGTACAATGTACAATATAATACGATAATATGCAACATTATTAGTATTATATTACTAGTGTATTATTGTATAATTATAATACTATATAACAGTAATAATATATTATATACTATTATTATTATAATAATGTACAATGTATAATATAATACGATAATATGCAACATTATTAGTATTATATTACTAGTGTATTATTGTATAATTATAATACTATATAATAGTAATACTATATTATATACCATTATTATTATAATAATGTACAATGTACAATATAATACGATAATATGTAATATTATTACTATTATATTACTATTGTATTATTGTATAATTATAATACTATATAACAGTAATAATATATTACTGTATTACTAAATTATGCATCCAAGTTTGAATTAAATCGATAAATCTACTACCCGAATGAGTACATAATTAACAAGTATTAAATAACTTTCCGCACAACCTAATAAAATATTCTTCACGATATCCGTAAGTTTTCCTCGAGCTGTAATTTTTTTTATTTTTCCCTCGTTTAAATAACAAATTTACATAGTAAACATTGGCGATCTATTAATTGCGCGGTAAATTTAAGCTTCCCGATATCTCCCGTCGCAATCGAATGCCAACGGAGAGAAAAAAGAGGAGCGGAAATATTCAATTTTAAATAATTTTCGAGCAATTTGAAGCAGTTGCATTTTATCGGGCGAAATGTTCGAACGTGACTCGATTTAATCGATCGACTCGGCTTTTTCCGAAAGCCAACCAGCAATTTAATTCGGTTAATGAGTTTTCGCGACATTACCAGGCTGCCGGGGAATATTCATTGGATTTTCGGCAACGCGTACTGTTGCATTTACACGTTTTGTTTCAATGGTCCCTTCTGCTATCTGATAGAAAAAATGCCTCGTAAATCTTCTTGATAAGACCTCGTGGACCAGTGTTTCCCAACTATTTTTTAATCATCGTCCGCTTCAACAATAGAAGAGGAGGGAAAAGAACTACAAAGAAAGATATAATAAATAATATTTATTATAGACAATAGAGAAAGATTATTATCTATGCAAAAATATATACATATTGTTCATTCGTTACTCAAGAGCGTTTAATCATTGCTATTCGTTGGCTAACAATATTCATTCGTCGGTGAAATCAATATTTTCGGCTATCTAATTTCTTTACCTATACTTCTAAAATTTTTCTTAAGTCGAAGAAGCTTCTTTTTAACACTGCAAATTATAAACAAACCCTTTATATAGCGAATCGAGGTTCAAGGTGACTATTTTAAAAATCCGAAATAAAATACTATTATTTTAACGTGTAATTTTAACGCGTTATTATTTCGCCTGGGCGCTTAACGGTTGCATAAATCTGTGAAGCGAGTGAACTGCGTTCGAATATCTTGTAAATTCGAGGGGTCGCGATGTATAGCGACAGATTTACGACTATTTCCGTTCGTTTCGCAAATCTCTCGCCACCCTTAAGAAACTGTAACTTCGATTAGACGAAATTCTACTGTTATTACGTTAAGGGCCGACCACTGCCAAATTTAATCCCCTTTAATTGCTACCATAATTGTCCAGAATTCGATCTACGTATGATTCAGGTTTGCTAATACCTTCGATAGTTGTCCGTTTGCTAATGAAGTGCTGTGAATCAGTGAATCAGGGAATATATATATCCTTGTTCTAGTGGGGGAGGATGACCTTAGCCCTTATGACTAAGTGACGAACGTGAGTAATAACATGTTTCGGCTTTCGTGTCTGTTGGTACGGTGAGTCGGTAGTCCGAACGTTTAGATTAAACAAGACTATCGCTCTTTACGTGCTTGGTCATCCAACAAAATAATTGGAAATTTTACCTGCATTAGCTAACAATCTTAAATATTAATACGTCACTTATGAACGTTCGACGAATGCGTATCTTTGGTGTTTCTTGTTTCAGCGAAAGAAGATCCTCTGGTGCAGGCAGCCATTCAAGGAATTCCCGAGGAAGCCGCGAAGAGAGGCGTATTCCCAGAAGACGTGCTTCGCGCAAGGTTCCTCAAGGTAATTTCGCGTTAAAACCTCAACTCAAATTTTACCCTTTTAACCCCTTTTGCCTTACGATTTGTTAACTACTATACTGTTAGGGATTAATTTAACTAAATCCCACGTGGATGGGTTCAAAGTGCATGAGAATTAGAAAACGTCCTTTTGCAATTTTTCCCTGTCTTTTAAATAGAAAATTTGGAATTCGTTAAATTAACGTGTCTCGTAAATCTAGCGTTAACTTAAGAGTCACAAAAATTGTATGGAAATTAAGAATAATTAGCAAGTAAATAATAAGAATAATAATCAATTAAAGTCTAAGTTTAATCTCCAAAATGTCGACCCCTTTAAAAGTTACACAAGATTCTTCTAATAAAGCGTGGAATTTTTATAGTATTATCTAATTCTGTTTTAATTTAATCCTAGAAATTTTACCCTTTCGAAGGTATTAAAGAAACTTTTAATACACATCGCTCTTAAACTATTCCTCTTATTCCTAATTCTGTTCTAATTGAAGCCTAGAAATTTCACCCCTTAAAAATGTCAAAGATCGCGAAACAGAGATGAGGAAATTTTTCCCATTGCTGCTCAGAAATTTTCCCCGTTATTCTTTTCACGCTCTCGACTCTCGATTAACTCGATTCTTTGTTTCTACCATCGAATTCGCGAGACGTTTTATTTTGGAATCGAGAGAGAGAGAGAGAGAGAGAGAGAGAGAGAGAGAGAGAGAGAGAGAGCAAAATCGAATTCGAACGATGGAAATTCTTTTTACACTTCGAACAAATTTCAGCTCGTTGCAACGCGCGTGTAGAGTACTAAACTTTATCGTTAGGATGTATTTTTTTTTTTTTTTTTTTTTTTTTCGAAGAGGGCGAAAATTTACGAGGCGAAAACTCGGTTTCAGGTGGAGGAAGTGGCCAGAAGATTGGCCTTGGTGCCGGAGGAAGGTGCAGCGTTGCCGGTCTATCTCCTTAGTTATCTTCAGAGCTGTTTGATGATCAAAAATGCCAACCCCATCCCTCAAAGTGAGATCGAGGACCGCCCTATCAACGTGGACAACCTTAACACTTACGATATACTGCTACGTGCCAGGTAAAACCTTCCCTTTAACCTCATTTCTATTTTACAACTCGCTCTAACTTATGTAGTAACTATTTGGGATTTTTCAGTCTTCAATTCTAATTATTTTCCAAGTAGCTAGCTGGAGAATTTCGTTCCTTCGATTCTAATTACTTTCTAAGTGGCGCAGAATTTTATTATTCAATTCTAATTATTGTCCAAGTAGCTAGCTGGAGAATTTCGTTCCTTCGATTCTAATTACTTTCTAAATGGCGTAGAATTTTATTCTTCGATTTCTAATTATTCACCGAACGGTGCAGAATTTTTATTCTTTGATTCTAATTAGTTTTCTAAATAGTTGTGGAATTTATTTTTTATTTCTAAGTACGTTTCAAGCAGTTGGAAATTTTGTCTTTCGATTTCAATTACTTTCTAAGTAGTTCAGAATTTTACCTTTCGATTCTAATTAGTTTCTAAGTAGTTCAGAATTTTATCTTCCGATTCTAATTAGTCTCTAAATAGTCCAGAATTTTATCTTCCGATTCTAATTAGTCTCTATATAGTTCAAAATTTTATTTTCCAATTTCAATTATTCCTTAAATGGTTAAGAATTTTATTCTTCAATTCCAATTATCTTCTGACTGCTTCTTCAATTCTAATTATATCTTAAATACCGGAGAAATTTATCCATCAGTTCCAATTATTTCGCAACTGAAATTTCCAACTTTTTGTAGATAATACGAAACTAGTAGTTTCCTTTGAAAGGCCTGCCGATTAACATGTAACAAATTCAATTTAATTTCGGAAACTTTTTCATCGCGCTTGTTTACCCGCAAACATTCTACTATAGAATTCGGTACCTACTTTATAAAACAACTTACGAAAAAAAATATATATATATATAAATTTGCCTAAACGTTCGATTAATTGTCTGATCGCGACGAAAGCGAGAGAAATATCAGTAATTCGCATTAATGACTGCGAAATAATACAGAAGCATGATCGCAAGGTATCTTTTGGTCGCTGATTGTCGGAATATAATTGGCAGAAGGAGGTCGCGTGTGCTAATTAGACGTTGAAAGGGTGCTTTCTGTAAAGAAACAGCGAGCCGGGCCCGCAAACAAGGAAATTAATTTTCCGGCTGGCTTTCGACTTCGCACGGCTCTCGTTTATCGACGCCGCACACGTTGTCGTTGTCGTCGTTGTCGTTGCCGTTGCCGCGTTTCTTATGGCCGACTGCGGGATTTGATGACGGTATTGTCGTCGATTCTTTGTTCCCCGACACGTTCGGGGTTTTGTTTCGCACCGTTTTGCAACACTCTGGCCGCGAGCTGTAACGTGGCACGCGATGACCTTCGCGTTTCCCACCCTTATCTTTCCACTCGTTTGCTCTTTATTTGCTTAATTATGCACATCTTTAGCAGCGATGTTAATTTTTAACGAGGGGTAAATTTATTTATCAAGGATCAATTATTTTGTGCGTTTCTGCGCAGAGAAAGGAATATTAAATATAGAGAAATACGAACAGAGAACGTTAAGTATAGGGAAATAGAAACAAGGGATATTAAGTATAGAGAAATAAAAACAGGGAACATTAAGTTTAGGGAAATGAAAGCAAGGGACATTAAGTAAAGGGAAATAAAAACAAGGGATATTAAGTATAGAGAAGTAAAAACAGGGAACATTAAGTTTAGGGAAATAAAAGCAAGGGACATTAAGTATAGGGAAATAAAAATAAGGGACATTAAATTTAAAAAAATACAAATAAGGTATATTAAATATACAGTAATAAAAAGATGGAATATTAAGTATTAAGAAATAAAAACAGAGGACATTAAGTATAGAGAAATGTAAACAGGGAACACATTAAGTATAGGGAAATAAAAGCAAGGGATATTAAGTATAGAGAAGTAAAAACAGGGAACATTAAGTTTAGGGAAATGAAAGCAAGGGACATTAAGTAAAGGGAAATAAAAACAAGGGATATTAAGTATAGAGAAGTAAAAACAGGAAACATTAAGTATAGGGAAATAAAAGCAAGGGACATTAAGTATAGGGAAATAAAAATAAGGGACATTAAATTTAAAAAAATACAAATAAGGTATATTAAATATACAGTAATAAAAAGAAGGAATATTAAGTATTAAGAAATAAAAACAGAGGACATTAAGTATAGAGAAATGTAAACAGGGAACACATTAAGTATAGGGAAATAAAAGCAAGGGATATTAAGTATAGAGAAGTAAAAACAGGGAACATTAAGTTTAGGGAAATGAAAGCAAGGGACATTAAGTAAAGGGAAATAAAAACAAGGGATATTAAGTATAGAGAAGTAAAAACAGGAAACATTAAGTTTAGGGAAATAAAAGCAAGGGACATTAAGTATAGGGAAATAAAAATAAGGGACATTAAATTTAAAAAGATACAAATAAGGTATATTAAATATACAGTAATAAAAAGAAGGAATATTAAGTATTAAGAAATAAAAACAGAGGACATTAAGTATAGAGAAATGTAAACAGGGAACACATTAAGTATAGGGAAATAAAAACAAGGGACATTAAATATAGAGAAATAAAAAGAAGAAACATTTAAATATAGAGAAATACAAACAGGGAACATTAAGTATAGGGAAATGAAAACAAGAACATTAAGTATAGAGACATAAAAACAAGAAACATTTAAATATAGAGAAATAAAAACAAGGAACAATAAATATAGGGAAATAGAAACAAGGGATATTAAATATAGAGAAATAGAAACAAGGGATATTAAATATAGAGAAATAAAAATGCTTTAGGAGAATTGAATAAATCCTCCGCTATATTGTTCGCCATAAATAATATGTCAACATTAATCATATTGCCCCACAGTATTTGCGTACAAGTAGAATATTTACAAATTGACGTTCCATAAAAGAAAGAACGCGAAAAATCCGAGTTCTCCCATTTTCCAAATACAATAACGTAAACGAAATTACGCGCAATGCATAATAGAAAAAAATATTCACTCTTTCCTTTCTTATAACACTTCTGGTACTTGAAAAGCGTTCAATGAAACGGGATAAATTTATATTGCACCGCCACTTTCACTGCGTTACGCTGCAGCGCAATAAAATACTACTGAAAGCTACTCGCCGTTCCGGAATTGAAATAACAAAAGAGAGATTAAGTTTCAAAAAGTGTAACGTCGCAACAAAATCACACTAGTGACTCATCCTTGCGAAGCGGAGAACTAAAAAAGAAAGGGACAAAAATGCGTGTACAGCCGGTGGGGTGAAATACGGCGATTTAGCGGGGCGGTGAATTTACAGGGCGCGTATTGCAGCCGAAAAAATACGGCATGCATAAAGAAGTGGACGGATAAAACGTGGCCGCAAAATATGCATATCATAGATACGCGGGGCTGTTTCAGCGGACGGTGAAAAAGGAACTGCGTGAATTCGCGTTGGACCCACGCCACTACCAAAGCATATGCGTCCGCTGTGTTTCACATATGGGGTGAGAGAAAAAAAAAAAAATATGGCCATCCAAATACGCGTGCACCACATTCGAGCATACAAACTGGAAAGTAGGAAAAATTACTAGCTAACCGGTGGGAAATTAAGAAAAGAACTTTGTATCTATAGTAGGGTTTTTGAAAAAAAACGACAAGAAAGGCAGGTACCAATTAACAGTAGTGCATCCCTTACCAAAAAGCATTAAGGCTTGAGTTAAAGTTTAAGTTTAGTTTCAGGCTTAGGTGTAGAGTTTAAAGCTAGAATTTAGGGCTCGAGGTTTAAGGTTTAAGATTTGGAGTTAAAAGTAAAAGCACGTTATACTAGAGTTATAAGACTGTATATAGATGTTGATAAATAAGTTACGAGATGAATGTATTTAAATCCAAAAACTGTAAAGTATGGATGGTGAATATATATAATAATAATAATAATACTAGCTTATCGGTGCCCGAAAAGAGCTACGAATACTATTACTATTTATCTATTTATTTCGAGTACGAAATCTGTGCCTTTAGGCTTAGGATAACTTCCGCTTAAACTATTATCCAGATTTAACCTAACTACAGCTATATTATCACTTTTCGTTACGCAATTCTCACCAAAATTTATCATTCAACCCAATTTTTTAAATACTTAGTATAGGCATTTTAAATTTCACCTATTTAAACAAAATTCATTTAAGCACTGTTCCCTTCTTTTTAGTTATGAAAAATATAGTTACAAGAATTTAAATAGAAATTGATTTAAATTACACGTGCAGAAGAAAAGATCACGCCCTAACAAAGACGCATAAAATTTAAAAATAATTCTTTCTCGTGTCCTTGTCAATTAAATTGGCCCGCCGATATTTTTTCATTTTACTTTTGGCTTTTTCATTTAATTTTTGGATTCAACCGATCAAACGGTTCTTCCATTCGGAGGCAGCATTTCTCGGTGTCCCCAGTTTTCACCGACCCCGTAAATTATCCTCTCCGTGTGCCAAGGAACCGGAAGGGGGCAAGCAATATCTCGGAACAAGACGAAAACACCTGCCCTAATATCCGTCAAACACAGCCCAAGACAACGGCCAGAAGAATCATTCGTTCGAACCGTTCCGCGACTACCATCGTTTCTCGTCGTTTTTTTTTCCACCCGTTTCTCGCTGCAACGAATCGTCCGCTCGTAAAACTCGCGGAACACGATCCCATTTTCGCACGATCGATAACCAAAACTATTCGCCACGCTTCCGGTCACTCGATCAAACGGATAAAAAGAATCGTTCGATGGAATACCTGATCGCCTCGGACCAGGTGAGAACCGTGCTTATCGCGTCGGCCGAGAAAACATCAGCATTTCAACGCGAGCCCGAGCGCCGATAAAAAGGAGTGGCCATCAAATATTAAACCCTAATATCGGAAGTAGAACTTTTCCGATCCGCACGTCGCTAGTAGCCGCTCTTAGCCAGCAGCGTTGCCACCACCGAATCGCGCATCCGGTTAAAAAATTCACGTTCCTTGCCGCCGTTTTCTCCCCAAGCTGCACACGTATACGCGCCGCGTGAACACGCGCAGCAAGAGCATTCGTGACCTGTTCGCGTGCACGCGCGCGTGTTCCTCGCGAGTACACGAGTACACTTCCGATATTTTCTCGTATATATCTCACAACATATAAGCCATTACATAATTCTATATTTTATCCATTACTAAAAGCATGCATACCGTGTTTCACAATCGTATTCCAAAAGAAATTTATCACAAATAAAAGAGATGTTAAGCAGTATCGTGCTGCAAACCAGAACACGACTATTCCTTAACCGCTTGCCTTACAATTATTAGTTTCGTGAACCTAGCGTAAATTGAAAAAAAAAAGGCGATTAGTTACGAAGTTAAGAAGCATCGCGAGGATATTCGAAAATTTTGTAACGGAGAATAAGCTGACTCGCCTCGTAATAGGCGACTTTATCCTACGAGCGCTCGAAATTGTAGTTAGGTACGCGTATATACGTACGTATAAAGCTAGCTTTACGTACTCGGCCAATTATCGTAGAATTCTTCTCGCGCGAGTGCACACATATTGTTTTCAACCATTTCCAGTGGGAAGCACGACGGTGAACACGTAGAGCAAGCTTCCATTCCATTTCGGAGTTCCCGGCAGTCTTGCGTTACGCTTGCCTGTAAACTGCAGGATTCTAATTAAAACTTACGGGATTTAGTGTTTCACTCCGTACCTTTGCAATTGACGTATCGTAAAAGCGGCGAAGAATATTCCAACCCACCAATTGTGAAAAGATCTTCTATTTACATTTCACGCGACTCCATTCAGAATTCAATTTTACCCGATAAAAAACTGTACACACGTAATTACGTAATTATATACTCGCAATAATAGTAGATTACTTTAAGATTTCCCACTTACAATTAGCACTATTCCTATGGACTGTATTTTTTAATCACATTTAATTTTAATTCATTCTATCCGAATTCGTAAGCGTGTAAGATCGAAGACTAAGTACAAATTACGTAGAATATTTTAATATTTCGCGTTCGACGTCGAAGTAAATAATCTTCGAAGAATTCGTAAAACAAAAGGGTTAATTGCAAATATAATAGTCAGCCGTAATTTTGAATTTTGCATTAAAATCGGATGCTTGTTTATCTCGACGCAGAGTTTCTTTCCTCGTCGACGGGGAATGCCTTTGTGCGGACTTAATTAAGTCGTTAACTGGTAGAATCTAATTACGAGATTGCCCGTTTCCACCCTGCTAAATTTGATTCTCCCTCCCCCGTGTGTTTATTTTCTCCCGAGTCTCTATTTCCCTTGTCCCATGGAAGTCTATTTAATACGAGGCGCTGGAGCTTCGAGGGAATCCAAAAAATAAGCCAGCACTTCGCCTATCCTTGCTCAACGAGCGTCGCGACAGCGACTCCTAATTTCTCACCGGGTCGAAGTCGATTAATCGATGGACCTGGAGAAGTTCGCGGAGGACGATCGACGACACGCTCGTTACATTAAATCCCCCTTGCCTTGAAAACGCCTTCGGGCTGCGATGAAAAAGTTCCCGACTCGCCTGCTAGCGATCCACCCGCGCGCTAAGGGTGCGTTTCGAGGGAGGAGGACGTGTCAGATGCGGCTAACTGTCATAGTTCGTCGAACAGATTCGAGTTTCCCCTGAAACGGAGTTGTTTTCCCGTCCTACGGTGTCGCGGCAGTCTGTTACAACTTCGAAATTTGCGAACGGAGGGGACGAACAAGGTGGGAAGAATGGTATCTTTTAATCGTAAATTTGTGGAATAAGTGGTCGAATGTGGATGAAAATGGTGGCATTTCTTTTAGATAGATGATTTTAAGGGGTTTCAAGGAAATTGGGTAGAGTAATTAACTGAAGTTGTGTAATATATTGTATAATTTTGTGGATATGAGAGCTGCGAATAGAAGTGTTTGTGGCGTTTCTTTATGATGATAACTTCGGAAAGTTTACAAAGTATTGGGAGACGATATTTGGTAATATTAATTAATAGAAATTGTGTTTAATATACAAATTTATGGAAGATAGAGTTGAATTAGGGTGGAAATAGTGCCTTTTTTTTATATGATTGATTTGGGAGGTTCAAAAGGCATTCGGTAGATAATATTTAATAATAGTAATTAACTGAAGTTGTGTAATATATAACTTTGTGGATGTGAATGCTGTGAATAAAAGTGTTTGTGGCGTTTCTTTATGATGATAACTTCGGAAAGTTTACAAAGTATTGGGAGACGATATTTGGTAACATTAATTAATAGAAATTGTGTTTAATATACAAATTTGTGGAAGATAGAGTTAAATTAGGATGGAAATAGTGGCGTTTTTCATATGATTGATTTGAGAGGTTCAAAAGGCATTCGGTGAATAATATTTAATAATAGTAATTAACTGA
This sequence comes from Eucera pruinosa, assembly GCA_028830335.1. Taxonomy (NCBI): domain Eukaryota; kingdom Metazoa; phylum Arthropoda; class Insecta; order Hymenoptera; family Apidae; genus Eucera; species Eucera pruinosa. Next base: position 17,661,926 of record JAMYCR010000006.1, read on the forward strand.
AGTTGTGTAATATATAACTTTGTGGATATGAGAGCAGTGAATAGAAGTGTTTGTGGCGTTTCTTTATGATGATAACTTCGGAAAGTTTAAAAAGTGTTGGGGGACGATATTTGGTAACGTTAATTACTAGAAATTGTTTTTAATATACAAATTTGTGGAAAAAAAGGATGAATTGGGGTGGAAGTAGTGCCACTACGAAATAAATAGTTCTAAATAAAATAAAGACAGTTATGAACCCTCGTATTCTCATCCCCAAGTCTGGTTTCGTGTTTTCAGGTACTGGCTCGATCGCGGGAACTTTAAGATGACCCTTCGCTACATGAATCTGCTAAAAGGTGCGCCAAGATCCATCGCCAGGGATTGGATGAACGAAACCAGGATCCTTTTGGAGACTCAACAGGCGGTGGACACGCTGTTGGCGTACGCTGGTGCTATAGGTTTGGTGTTCCTTGGCGCCGGAGACTCGAAGGTCAGTCGAAACGGTTAGAACAAGAAACAAAGGGAAATTAGACCGAGATTAAAAGACGTTGTTTAGGGAACTTTGTATAGCTTCGCGAGAATTTCATCGAATTTCACGGAAAATGTAACACACGGTTAACCCTTCTACGAATTATGGGAACCAAAGATCCCGTATAAATTATAATCAACCTTCCTGCGATTTTTTTGACACTTTTTTTTTTTTAAACCTAATTCTGCTTCCATTTGTTTGGAAGAAATTCCCGGATTGGATTTTACGCTTTAGTTTTAATCGAAGGGTTAAAGAGTATTGCTGTAATTATTTATAGCATTTGATTCGTCCTGTATTAACTCTTTGTACTCTTATGGCATCGTTATGGCAACTCGCGTGATTTTTCTCGCGAGTTTTATCAATTTTTATATCTTTCGAAGCGAGGAAAGTTTAAATAAATTCGCATGAAAATATTATCAAAGAAATTTCGATTGTAGGATTAATTTTGCGTCGCGTTATTTATCTTATTTTATTGTCCATTTTACCACTGATCTTTAATCGTAACCAATTTGGTGCTAGCATTAAAAAGACGATAGTGGGCAACAAGTAGATTTGGAAATTCGTAGAAGGGTTAAAATAATATTTTTCGGTGAAATTGTACTCCGCTAAAGGTTTTGATAATTAAATTTTCTGTAACGCGATGATGAATCAGTTATGCATGTACAATATTTTTGTTTATTTATAACGGCTGGAAGACATTGTTAATTGTATTTGAATTTATTTAACAGAAATCACGAACTGTGTTCAAATCTTTCCTTTCCTATTACGAATTATAGTAACTTAATCTTTGGTATAATATTTGTTTTGCGTTTTTTTTTCTTTTTCGATCCGTCGTGGCGGATGTAAAAGGTTTTGGATGTAAAATATTTTTGGTATCGACAATCCTGCCGTGGGCAGGGAATTGTAAGAGAAATCAAATCGCCAATAAAGTCAGCTACAATTTATTTCCCAAAATTAATAGCCATTATTTTTGTACCTTTCATTGTAATGCAGCAAATGGTGCAATAAAATTGTTGAAACTTTTTCATATCCTCATCCAAAAACCTTCACGATTTCCTTTCAGTGGTGTAATTTCCAACAGGTTATATAAACAAATTATTGTTGGATTTTGTATACTATTAATTACCTAATAAAACATTAGTAGAATTTCCAAATTACAAATGCAAATATCCGTCGAATTATTACAACTTCTACCAATTATTATTCAATTTTCCAATGTACTCATCCTGCCACTAATTTGTCCAAAATTTCCATTTCCAATTACTACTAAATTCTATTCAATTCGAAATTCCAAATTATTACCAAATATTAGATAATATTATTTCAAATATCCGATTATTTATAGATACAAATTGGCACAGAAGTAAGTAAGATTGGAAATATGTTGTTCCAAGTATTCTGCGCTAGATTCAACCACTTTTTATTATAGTTCTTTGCAAAGAACTTAATTTCAATCTCAACCCTTTTGCTACTAAAGACGCGTAAATGTTGCAAAACTTTTACACGCCTGTTTCTATTGTCGTTTGTTGGGGAAAAGTTGGATAAAACGTGTCCCCAAGAAAAAAGTGAATACCGTAATTTATGCACGCGTCTTTGCCGTTGCTTTTTCAATATAAACAGCGTTGGAACAAATTCAAAAACGTAATTATGAATACCAAAACGTATCAATTGTCGAATACCTTGACACAATAAATACAATAAATATAAATAATAAAAGATACATCAACCACTTGCACTGGAGTAACTTGTTATGCACATCGATTGGTAATTATTAGATTTACTTCGCAAATTAACCCTTTCATTACTATTGGCAATAAATTCACGCGTAATGCGTTATTTACGACTTCTGCCGACTAATTTTCAGTTATTAAAGATAGTATTGACGTGTTAACCCTTTGCGGACGAGAAGTAATGACACTTGTGAGAGTACTTTAGTTTTGAATTCCACGACTTTTGAGTTTTCACGCTTTTGAGTTCCAAACCATTTAATTTCCATCGATTTCAAATGTTTATTATTACGTTAAGTATTCATTGCATTAAGTTTTGTGCTTTAATAGTCGACGTGGCTTCGGGAAGCCAAAAAATGATTAGGCGACTATTTGTCGATGCTCGTCCGCAAAGGGTTAAAACGGTTGAAATTCTTTGTTAAGAATAGGAAATCTTTCCTTTGTAAAGAATAGGAAAGGATTGGAAGAAGAATACGAATTTAAGGCAATGCAATTCGGTACTTTGACGACTTCCGTATATCGTTCGATTAAAATCCACCGTAGCGAAAAGATTAATAAATAGCGCAGGTGGTTCGATTAAATACGTTAAATATTGCGCTGTAATTAATTAAAATCCCCGACAAGGTTTTGTAATAATCGAAAGTACCTTTATCTAGGCATTGGAAAATCATCTGAAAATCTTTTGCAATTTTACAATATTGTAGCGAAAGGGTTTCGAGTGAGAAAAATTCTAAAAGCGACGCGACTGCTTCACGCGAATTTCTTCGCGTTCTTCGAAATTTTTCATTCGTATCTAGCCTCGATAATAATCGACGTTCGTCAGTTTCACCACTGAAAGGGTTAACTAACCCATTCTTTCAGCGTTAACCGGCGCCATCCACGATCTTTTGGTTGCAGTAAAAATAAAAAAGAAACCCCGGTAAAACCAACCCGAATCGAACCGACTTTCGCCGGCCAGAATAGAATGCCTCGTCCCTTCGTGAATTCTCGCGTCGACAAATCTTGAAATCCAAAAAAAAGAAAAAAAAACACCAAAACGAACACGGAAAGAAAAGGCGAAAAAAAAAGGAAAGAAAATCGCAACGTAAATGCGGGAGATAAAAGCAAAAAAAAATGGGAACGAAGACGTAGTCCGGAGAACGTTCCTTTGGTTATTCGAAGTGTTGCAGCAATCGTCGCCTGCGACAGGCCGTGGATCGACGAGTTTGACGTAGAAGGAAAGCGGCGACTCGCAAACGTCGCTGGAGACGGAGAAACTATCGCAGGTCGAGGAGACGCGTCGGCGAATGGACTTACGGCAATATTCGAGCCGCTGTGAATCGTATTATCGGATGGGGAACGTGGAACAGCGGAAAGCAGGCGGCTAAAGATCGAGGAGGAATAACGTTCGAAGTTTCTTTGCAGCCAGTTTCGAGTTGCAAGCTAAACAGAAGCGGGAAGATTCTTCTGATGCAATCAAACGCACCTGGAGATTCTTAACACCGGATTATTTTTACGGACGTTTTTCAATTCCGACAGATTTCCGAATAACACTTTACACGATTTCAAAATTGACGCTCGGTTTAAATTCGATGCTTGCTCGACACGGCGATCGGCGGTGATATTATTGCGGAGAATTATTTTAGAAATCATCTTTCTCAAGTTTTGCAATCCTTTTTTTTTATTAAAATCCCTCGCAGCGAAAGTGTTAAGAAAACTGTTAGTATTACTATATTTACTTTTTAGCAATTTATGGTCGACTTTCATCGATGCAGTGACATAATTACGTATCTTACTTCGGATTATTTGCGTATAAATTTACACGTTTTACAGCGAACAATGTCTGTAAATCTAGCGTTAATGCGATCGAAATTCTTCGTATGGAATGTTAAATGTATTTGTATCCCGAAGTAAATTGTGCGAAGCGTTTGCGGGAAGGGGAAACAATTTGGGATAAAGAAGGGTAATACGGAGGAAAGCAACAAAAGTCGGAGAGGGGAGGGGGGAAGTTTCTTGCAGATTTCCGCGGGGTTAATTCGTTTTGTTTCGCGTTTCCGGCTGGTTAATCCGGGATTTGTAGCTTGTAGGCCAGCTGGGGCTCGTTACGAACGCAAAAGCCGCGGAAGCTTTCGAAAAACTTCATTGCAACCTACTAAATCCTGCTCTCGCAAAACCTCAACCAAATCTGTCCGGTTGCAAGGCAATATGCTAGCTACTTTATTGCAACGCAATGGAAAACGGGGCGTCGTTTATGAATTTAACCCTCTGCAACGCGAACATTATTTGATTACAGGTAAACCCTTGCGATCGATCGAAAGTTCCTTTATTTTCTATCCGAGAATTAGGAACTAATTAGGATTATAATGAGTTTAATAGTATGCTAGTACAACGTAATGATACCGTCGAAGAAAAGTAGTTTTACGGGAGTGCAGTTTCGAAGGCGGAACAGCGTGTGTGTTATAGAGGGTTAAAAGGAAAAGATGGAAATGAGCGAAAAATAAATCGAAAATAAAGAAGACTGAAAATTAAAAGAATTCTTTCATTTTTACCGAATATTCCAAGGGAAAGAAATTTATTCAACCTGTTGACTGCGGATGACGAGTTAACTCGTCTTACGGGTTTCTAATGTTTCGGATATGATAACGATATATATAACGATAACAGCGTGTTATAGAGGGTTGAAAGGAAAAGATGGAAATGAGCGAAAAATTAATCGAAAATAAAGAAGATTGAAAATTAAAGGAATTCTTTCATTTTTACCGAATATTGCAAGGGAAGGAAATTTATTTAACCTGTTAACTGCGGATGACGAGTTAACTCGTCTTACGGGTTCTTAATGTTTCGGATATAACCACCATTTTACTTTTTCAGATATTCCTTACCTTCTAAAGCATCTTTATATTGGAATTAGAAACGCGTTATTTTACATTGAAAGTTACTCTAAATAACATTAATTCCTGTTTATTTTCACTTTTATTTCTGCGTATAAAGAAGATTAGGACTGAAAAATTCCGCAGCTAACAGGTTAACCCTTCCGATTCGAAAGACGTATTATTACGTGCCCAATCCTTTTTCGATCGACGAGTCGATTGTAACGAAAATACTGCCAGCATTCTAACACTGAAACAATTTGCCCACTAAAGTGGGCATATTTGTACGAAGAAAATAAAAATGATGTTTGTATTTATTCAAATGGGATTTAAACGTTTGCAATCATTTGCATATGTTAACAATATATTGTATCTCATACGTTAATAATTGCATTAATTATTGGACCGATCTTGGATTTTATTGAGTGAGTTTAGGGGGTTGTTGAAGTGAACCTAACATTTTAAATTACTCAGTTTTCATTAAGAATAACTGCAACAATTGTTGGACTAAATGTCGCATATCATTTGACCCTAATTTTTTCTATTTAATTTCATTGGGGTAATTTTTAATTCTTGGATTGTTCAATGTTCACGTACAATTTTTTAATAAAAAACAAATACGTGCAATAATTAATGAACTAATTTCGGATTTCATTGAACGAATTTAAAGGTGAATCGAAATGAGTTTAAATTTTTCACTTGTCCGTGGAAGTTGTAGTATTGTTCCATTCCTACTAATCGTAACATTTTCCGGTCACGGAAGGGTTAAATAGGGGAGTGAAATGTTCCGTGTTCGATCGAATCGATCGAAGATCCAGACAAAATAGCGTGGCGGTGAATTTACGTGCTGTAAACAAGTGTGTTCACCTTTGTAGCTGCGTTGCTTCGACCATCGAGAACTGTTAACTTTCTTCTTACGAGCAATAAAATATATACATCATTGACAGGGTTGTTGGTTTACTTTAAAACCCGCGAAAATCTCCAAACATCCTCTCTCGTTGCTTTCGATTCAACCTTATCACCTTATTCTTTTTCTAACAAACGTTTTCTACTTTTTAGGTTGTTTTTCGAACTTAAAACCTCGGAAGCTCCATTGGACGGCATCCTTTGCATCATTTATCACTTCTTATCGCCTCGCGTCATCTTACAGCCACTCAAAATCAATTTCACCTTCTTTCTACCACTGCAAAAAAAGTGCTACTATGGAAAATGTTCGGAAGCTAGGATCAACCACGTTTGCAGCTTTTTCTACGGAAATTTCTTCTTCCTTCCATCGTCGACTCCTCGCGGAGTCTGTCGGATCAACGGAAGAAGACTTCGTCTATTTAAAATGCCATAAACGTGGAGAATTCTGGGTTCCGTAGATTTTCTCGAAGTTTCTTTCACCTGTAAGTTTTCTACGAGCCATCATCGGCATTCGAACTATCATCGTCACTTCTGGTATAACATGAAAATAACAGGAAATGCCTCGAACCATGAAAAGTGCCATAAACGCGACAGAAGAAGCCTTCATCTCTTCCAAATATCATTACCGCGCCAAGAACCTTAAATTTCTTAAATATCCAAACCCTTCTCTGCAATTTTCGACGCTATACTTGTTTTCAAGTCATCATCAGTATGTAGATATCATTATCAACCCCCTTGGAACTTTTATTAAATATCGGATCAACGGAAAAGTCTTCCATCTCTTTAAAATGCCATAAATGCAATCAAACAAACACTCGTCTGTTCAAAGTATAATTGTTGTGCTAACAATCCGGAATCTCTCAGATATTTCAACCCCCTTTTTTTGCAAATTTTGCACGCCTAATTTGCTTTCACCTCATCATCATCAACGCGCGTCCATCGTTGTGAATGCTTGCCTCGGAGGTTGGCAATAAATTTCGATCTATGAAAACTATTATATACGTATACGGTACATCAAGCGGAAGCGAAGTTTCGTTAATAAATCGGACGAAGAATCGAGATAAAGGAAGTTAATCAAGCGTGACGCGAGCAACAAAGGGAACGAGGTCGCGGCGATTCGAGGCGAAGATAAGCTCGCTACCGAAAATCCTTCCAAGACAGGGCAATTTCTCATGGTCGCCGGAGAAAAAGGCTCCCCCCCCCCTCTTGCGCTCGGTTTTATGCATCGATAAAACAAAACGTCGCCTCGCGTCGGCCGATGTCGCCGAGCCAACGAATAGATAACGGCCGAAGAGAGAGAGTATCGTAACGCTCCGTAGTATTATTCCAGGTTTTGCAACTCGCTGAAATATTCGCTGCTGCAACTTTTTCCTTCGTGCATCGGCGACGAAGACAATCTTTCGACGATCTTCTTTAACCCTTCCGTGACTGATGGAGTTCGGATGTGTAAAGAAAGGAGGGAGAAGAAAGATGGGAGGAAAGATAGGCAAATTACTTCGATTCTATTACGTCGGGTTCTTTAAAGTTATCGGAGTTAGGGAAATTATTGCATTTAAATTGGCTGCGTTGGATTAAATGATACGTTATCGAGTGGAGAAATTTGGAAATTAATGCAGTATTGATTAGAATTTGAAAGATTATCAGATGTGGAAGTTGTTGAATTAAAAAAATTATTGGATTCGGAAGTTATCGAATTTAGAGATAATTGCATTTAGAAATTATTCAATTTAGAAATTAGTGAATTCAGAAATTATTGGATTAAAGAATTTTAGTATGTGGAGGTAGGTTGCGTGTCGGTTCAATAAATGTCGCTAAGTATTCGTTTTCTAAGTATCCTTTATTTAATATGCGCGAGGGTGGCGGATTGTGGAATGTGCCGCTCGGTGTCCAGGAGAAGACTAACTTCGCGATTGTTCGAAGGGAACGCTGTATTTTTTTCCACCACCTATTCCTTGCGCCCTTAGCGCGTTTCTTCGGAAAGGCGGTGCGTTTTGGTGGGGGAGTTTTTCTTGCCGACAGGAGTTTGGCAATGCAGCGGAATTTCCTCCGGGCCCAGGTCAATCGTCGTCACCCGCCGTGGGTCGCTTCGCCTTGCCTGGCAGTCCTTCGGAAACTCATGGTTTATGACATATGCAGTTGCTATTGAGGCCGTCTGCAAATCGTCGAAGGAGCAAAAATATATCTATTGTAAAACTACGGAAACGGCTTTCTCAAAAAATAGCTTCGTCGGTTTGCTTGTCATAAACCATGCTAGCCGTTTGCACGCCAACGTTACTTTTGTTGTGCGAGCTAGCCGCTACAGAATCATTGGATCTAGAAGTCATTCGATCTAGAAATTATAGGATCTAGACATTACTGGTACTAGAAATTATTCGACCTAGAAATCATTTAATCCAGAAATTATTGGATTTGGAAGTTATCGAATTCAGAGATAGTTGCATTTAGAAATTATTCAATTTAGAAATTATTCAATTCAGAAATTATTGGATTAAAGAATCATTGGATCTAGAAATCATTGGATCTAGAAATTATAGGATCTAGACATCACTGGTACTAGAAATTATTCGACCTAGAAATCATTTAATCCAGAAATGATTAAATTCAGAAATTATCGCATTTAAAAATGATCGAATAACAAAATTATTGAATTCAGAAGTTATTGCATTTAGGAGCTACTGCGTTCAAAATTAATCGGGTCTAAAAACTTCTGAGAAGTATCTAAAAATCATTCGTAATCTTTGAAAAATTCTAAAACTCTAAAACTAAAAAAATTCTAATATTCTAAACTAAATCAATGAAAAGGAAATTCTTGCGCATCCTTTAAGGATCCATTCGAAGCGTTAACGGTTAAAAGTCGCACAAAGGGGCCTTAAACGTTTAAAATCGTTGGCCGTACGTCGAAAAACGGCAAACGGAAGGCCTCTCTGCAATCTCGTTTTCATTCGAACCACGAACATTGGGAAAAAATCAAGCCACTCAATCGGTGATTTCACCAGAAGAGAAGGGAAACTCGTGCCAGTGGCATTTGGATGGGTAAAAACGAGGGATCGAACGGGCCAATCCGGCGTGTCGCATTGGACGAGAAGGCCGAGGGGGTTGGTGGCGAGGGTGATTTAAAATCAATTTGCCGGCCACGTGTTTACGGTAATGGCCGCGCTTGTAACGAGCGGGCTTCGACGCGGATTTAACCGTGGCATCGTTACCAGTCGTTGCGATTTCGCACGGAAAGCCACTTTTCGAACCGACCAAAACGATTCCGTCGACATTCATAACCGACGATAATGGCACCTGGATTAAGCCTGCCAACTCGAATCGATGTTAACGGTGTACCGCTGTTAATTAACGTGATTTAATTATACTTAAACGGTATAAGTGATTTAGCTATTGTTTTTTCCTTTACGTTTTATCGAGCGAGGCTTTTATTTAGGGGCTTGGTATTGTTTAAGGCTCTTTTGTCGGGGATAATTGTTCCAGTAATTTATTGGTCTAATTTTAGATTAGATTGAGCAGGTTTAAAGGGGTAATTAGGGGAGTTTTTATTTTTAGATCATTTTTAGAAGCTTCGTCGAATTTTCTATTAGGGGTAGGTGCGATAATATAATTGTTGGATTAATTTTAGATTAGAATGAGTAGGTTTAAAGGGGTTGTTGCGGGAGTTTTTATTTTTAGATTACTTTTAGAAGCTTTGTCGAATTTTCTATTGGGGGTAGGTGGAATAATTGTTGGATTAATTTTAGATTAGAATGAGTAGGTTTAAAGGTTGTTGGGGGTTTTATTTTTTGGGTTACTCGTTGGGTCACTTATTGGGAATACTCGCAACGATTATCGAACCGATTCGGAGTTTCTTCGAGCGAGTTTCCCCCATTAGTATTTTCTATCTTTGGATTTTATTAAACTACTTTACGGTATAGATCGGGACGAGTTTAAATTAATATTTGTTTTATTGGGAATACGCGCAACGATTATCGAACTGATTCGGAGTTTCTTCGAGCGAGTTTCCCCCATTAGTATTTTTTATCCTCTATCGACGCGTGCCCTTCCGCGTCCTAGATCGCGCCTGCTCGAAGAAGAATGAACGTGCTATGCGGACTCGCGTAGGACACGTCGAGCGGAGGACGGGGAACGATACCTCGACACGACAAAGGCGGGCGCCTGATCGCGCTCGCCAAGCGGACAAATCAAAATAATAGCCTGGTAATCTCGGTTCAAGGCGGATTCCAGTCGACGGATACATTGTCCGCGGATAATTATCGAGGGCCAAGGGAATCTCCCTGCAGAATTGCTGCTCCGTGGCCGGAAACCGATTGCCATGCTTCGAGAAACCCGTATTTGCCGAACAGCTTAGCCTTCTTCCTTCGAATCTCAATATTTCGAGGGGCCGAAATTAATTTACTAACCGGTGGAATATTAACGCCAACCGTACCACGCCCGGTCAAATGACAGGTTTTAACCCTTTGTGGACGAGGACTAATAACACTTAAGAAAGTATTTCGATTCTCAATTCCAAACCTTCTGATTCGAAGCTATGAAATTCCCAAAACTTCGATGCGTTCATCAACGATATTAATTGAAATGTTTCCTTTAAAGATCGACGTGCGTCCAGAAAAGCAACAAACGAGTAGGTAGCTACTTGCAGACACGCGTCCGCAAAGGGTTAAAATGTTTGATCTAAGATTCTACATTCATTACTGTTTTTTTTTTTAGAGACTTCAACTATTTCCAGAAAGAAAATCTAAGCTTGCAAAGAGAAGGATTGCAGAGTAATTTCACTTCGTTTCGGCCAATTTTTCAACAGAGTAATTGTCGAAGAGTTATATTAAATAACGAATAATTTTAAGAGAGGATTTGTAGACTTGTGATTTTTTTTGGCGACTTTAGGAAGTAAATTTAGCCGCAGTGATTATAAGAAGTATTGGTACGCTATTGTGTGAGAAATTTTGGAAATTCGATACGGCTTGGCATTCGAAAGCTTGGAAATTCTCAGCTGTGAAATAGGAATATTTGAATATTCGTAGGATTGTGTCGAAGGGTTATATTAAACAACTGACTCGTGTGCAATAAAGCGGGTAAATAATTATATTTAATACGGTGGAAGAAGTTTCGGTGATGTTCACAAGACGGGCGTACGATTTGCCTACAAAACGTGACGACAGTTTGTATTACATTTATACTTGGAGTATAAATTAATCCCTAATTAAACCCTAATTAGCCGACGTTCCACGGTCAAGCTTTAAAAGAACTCGCTTCTACTACTATTTTTAAGATGTGCAGTTTTCTACGCATTACAACGAAACGTTTGATTTCAACAGATTGGATATCGGAAAGCTAAGAAATTCGAAGGCTTGTGTTGATTTTTTTTCAAGAAGAAAAAGTTCATCCACTGTTAACAAAAATCATCGACTGCTAACAAAAATCATCGACTGCATATTTTTAAAATTCTCGAGACACGAGTCGAGAGAGCGCAGCCGTGTCCCTCTTTTCGTTTAGACGAAAGAGAGTAGGACCGATAGCGTCTATGGCAACGAGACGAATTCGTTGTTACTTCCCTATTCCCTTCGTAACACCGTTTGCTTCGCAAAGCAACGAAATATTTGACTCGAACAGCAGCGTAATAATTCGCCGATACGAAGAAGTTGCGTAAGAATCGGAGAATTTTTGCGAAGCAACGTCGATTTTCGTAAATATCATTGGTTCTCGATGACGACTAGTATTCGCAATTAACGATTGGGAAACGACGGAGATCTATTGGAGTGATTGGCGGGAAAAGGGAGAAGTAATTTCGAAACGCCATTAGCATATTTATTGCACGTCAGTTGGCGACCGGATCCCGGTGAAAATCGTCGGTGACCCGTGATACTGGGGCCCCGGTCGCTAAAAGGAGACAATGATGTAATTATTGGTCCGCTCCGCGATCGAACGGACGCGCTTTTCCGCTCTAATTTCGAGTCGGTGCTAATGAAATTATTCTCCGCGCGTTCAAACTGACGGCCGAGCGGAATTGAAAGGAGGAATAAGAGGCAGAAGACGGCGCGCGAGAAACTTGCGAATTACTCAATTTCTTTCCCCCTTTTAGTTTGCCTTTCTCAACTTTCAAACGTCAAGAGCCTTCTTGTTAAACTTCGAATTTCCTTAGATCTTTTTCTGTTTTTTTTTTTCCCCGCGCAATTCAACTTTCGGATCCTTTCGAAGCTTCGAATTCTTGATATCGTTAAACTTCGATCTTTCGATGCTTTTAAACTTTGAACTTTGAACTTTTCGCATTTTTATAGCTCGAACTTTGGACCTTTTGAAAGTTTGAATGTTTTTCGTATCTTTATACTTTGATCTTTCGATGATTCTCAACCTTTGAACTTTGCATCTTTCTTAAACTTTGAACTTTGCAGTTTTCGGGGCGCTTTGTTATTAAACTTCTTGGAACTTTTTAATCGCGGAAGCTTGAGCTTTAAAAGTTTAAGCTTTGGAATAAGTCTTCCAGTTAATTACATTATTTACTTGTTCGTTGCATTTATCGTTCTCGAAGGAAATACAAAAGAGAATGATACCAAGAATACAGAGTATGTATCACGCTATTTAACTTACAATTAGGTATTTAAAGAGTGGGAAAGGATAATAGATTTTGTATTGAATAGAGTTCTTATAGTTGTTCTTTTATTTTATTACTTTATTCAATATTTCTTTAAGTTCTACAGAACATATTCTCTTCCCAATTATTTGTTTCTTTTTTTTCTGTATTTGTAGTAATATTGGTTCCTCGTCGAAATTTCTGGTCCTCCATGGCTCGTAGGGGTTGGCAATTGTTGACGACACTTATTAAAGAATCGGTACGCTCTGTGAGATCGTTTGTGACAACAGAGCGTACAAATTCTAAAATAAATAACGTAACACAGTCGAATTTCCATCGCTTCCTTGCTGCATCTGTTCTCAATTAAAATCATAAGAATTCTTCTAGAATTCGTCATCCTCCAAATACCATAATTCTTCGATACGATTCTTCCGATTCGTAAGACATCAATTGGATCGTACAGCATTCATTTTTACTCCAAATTTCAACGACACACTTATCCAACCTCATCACAAAATTCACCGATCTTCAACTCTTAGACGATTAACCCTTTAAGTAGGTTAGAATTAGGAAAAATTATCGTTAATTTAGTGCGCCAATTACGTCTAAAATGGAGAACGTATTAAAGTAAAACAAGTATGGAATAAAGATTCGATGTGTAACGATAATTCGAAGTGTTTCATGAAAAATTCAAATGAAGTTAAATAGTTGAAGTTGACGCACAAAGTTCATTAATCGTGAGCAGTGGATTTATTCGCTTTTCCTGCTTAAAGGGTTAACGTACACTCATCCCTCGAAACTCACCCTCGTATTTTCCAATTCAAATCGCGCGATAAAGCAAGAAATATTCACAACGCCGCGCAATATCCATTTTCACTTAATAATCCAAGAATATGTTCTCCGAAAGATCAATACAAAATTCACCACTCTTCAATATTTAACAACATTTTCCCCATTCGAATCGCACGATATGGTAATATTCATTTTTTACTTTATATTCCAAGGACAAATCTTGAAACGCGAATTCTTTTGCGGATTACAATTTAATTAGTATTAGCTTTATTCGGTGTTACATGCAAAGCATTCGAATGTTAGATATACATAGGTGAGCGTACTAAAATGCGGTAGATACGTTCCTCGAAAATAGAATTGTGGCATTGTAGGGAACGTTCCGCATTTCCTAAACCGCGTTAAAAGTGCCGCGTTGTAAAGGTACAGCGTTGTAAGGGTATCGCGTTGTAAAGGTACCGCGTTGTAAAGATAACGCGTTGTAAAGATATCGCAATGTAAAGGTACCGCGTTATAATAGTAAAGGTACCGCGTTGTAAAGATAAAGGTATCGCGTTGTAAAAATACCGCGTTGTAAAGATACCGCGTTGTAAAGATACCGCGTAGTAAAGATACCGCGTTGTAAAGATACCGCGTTGTAAAGATATCGCGTTGTAAAGGTAACACATTATAAAAGTAAAGATACCGCGTTGTAAAGATAAAGGTATCGCGTTGTAAAGGTACCGCGTTGTAAAGGTACCGCGTTGTAAAGGTACCGCGTTGTAAAGGTACCGCGTTGTAAAGGTACCGTGTTGTAAAAGTACCGCGTTGTAAAGGTACCGTGTTGTAAAAGTACCGCGTTGTAAAGATACTGCGTTGTAAAAGTAAAGGTACCGCATTGTAAAGATAAAGGTATCGCGTTGTAAAGATACCGCGTTGTAAAAGTACCGCGTTATAAAAGTACCGCGTAGTAAAAGTACCGCGTAGTAAAAGTACCGCGTTATAAAAGTACCGCGTAGTAAAAGTACGCGTAGTAAAAGTACCGCGTAGTAAAAGTACCGCGTATTAAAAGTACCGCGTATTAAAAGTACCGCGTAGTAAAAGTACCGCGTTGTAAAAGTACCGCGTTGTAAAAGTACCGCGTTGTAAAAGTACCGCGTTGTAAAAGTACCGCGTTGTAAAAGTACCGCGTTGTAAAAGTACCGCGTTGTAAAGGTACCGCGTTGTAAAGGTACCGCGTTGTAAAGGTACCGCGTTGTAGTAAGCCCACCAGTACGTAATTTTCAATTACCGATGCCGAGAATCGCGTTAAAATTTAACTTCGTTCCAAGTAGAATTGTCATCGAACCACGCGACTCGTCATTGTACACGAACGGTTTATAATCGAAGATGAAAGTTTTCCCGTCATCGATCCGGAATATTTCGCAAACCCTCGCTACACCGCTGACGATGTAGTAGATCCGAAATGTGATCCGCAGCGAACGATTCTTGGATGATTGTCCCGGTTCCAAAAGGTGGTGTCACAGATTCGAATACTAGGCGGTCGGCTATCGTTGCAAATTTAATCGTTCCCCCTGGATGCGGTGTGGTAGTTGGCAGAAATCTCCACCGATGGAACATTGCTGCATTGGAAACTCGGAAGAGGTGTGGTACGCGCGGTCGGTTGATCTTCTGCCTCGTTTCTTGCGCTCGTAGCTTGGGAAAACGCAGCTGCAGTTGACCATAGCATTTCCATAGGAAAAGGGATGCTAATGAGCATTTCACCGCTCGGTTAGATAGAAGATAAGTGATAAGCATTAAGTGGAACACGATTTATCGGTGGAAGATGTTGCAATGAATAATGCTTTAGAAAATTATATTATCACGGCGTCGCGTCGTGGGTAGCTGTAATGTATTCCGAATTTAAACGGCGGAATATAATTCATTGCCGGATGATTAGAGGGTAATTGGAAGTCGTAGGAATTATTTCGCGAGGATGGGGCTAGCTTTAGATTTTCCCTATCGAAGTATCCCAATTTTAGGGAGTAATTACGAGTTCTAGAAGTTATTTCTGGAGGGAAGGGGATGGTTTTAGGGTGTTCCAAATTTAAAGGGTGAACGATGGTTTGCTGCTAGGGTGATTACAAAACTTGCTTTCAAATCTTCTGTATCGAGGTATTGCAATTTTAAAAGGTAGAATACGGTTCGTTGCAGGGTGTGATTAGAGAGTAATTACGAGTTGTAGAAATTAGTCGACGATTAAGGGAGCAGTTCAAGGGTTTACAAATCTAAAGGGTGGACTATGATTCATTAGGGGGTGATTGAAAGGTAGTAAACAGATTTTACAAATTATTTCGCGAAGATTGGGTAGCTTGAGATTTTCCATATCGAAGTAATTCAATTTGAAAAAGTGGGAGGGAATTTATTCGACAGTGATAGCGACGAATAATGTCTTAGAAATTAATTTGGAGGTAACGGGATGGTTTAAAGTGTTCCAAATTTAAAGCGAAGAATATGATTTTATAGGACGATCGCAAAGTAACTGCGAAGCCTGGAAATTATTTAGAAAGGGTCGAGATGGTTTCAAAGCTTCTATATTAAGGTATTACAATGTTAAAGTCTAGAATAGGTTTCACCGTAGGACGATCAGAAAGTAATTACGAGGCCTAGAAATTATTTGGCGAGGATGGGTTTTAGTTTCATTGGTTGCACAAATAACTGCCAGGACTTAAAAGGTTAAAGTACCCCATAAAATTGAAGGATGATTGCAATACCTCCAGCGGAATATTTTAAAAACGATCCTACATATGCATATAAGAAACGCCAGTAATTCGCGAACTTCCATTAAACACAATTTCCCCATTTTTTTCCAGCGACCGAAGATCCTTATTAACTCCCATTCGTACGCTCCAACAACATTCGTTCTCCACACCTCTGCCATTTCCAGGCGCCGCACAGTGCGTCGAATACGTGTATATGAGCGTTTGGGAGAAAATGCATAGCTCCTAAATTACTTTATACTACATTTCCGACTTAAGGTCCGTAATATTTTCTTAGCCCCTTGGATTAATAACGAATTATAAATATATTTATTAAAGACAAGTGCTACCTATTTTAATGCGCGATATTTCATTTATTTCATTTAATTCAATATCAATATTAACTTTATTGTAACTTCATTTTCGCTACCGGAAGATTAAGGATCGCTAAATACAAATTACGCAGAATATTTGAATATTTCGAAGATACGCTTACTCACAAAAGTTATGAAACAAAGTAATCGCTTACGAATTTTTATGTATTCTTTCGCTTCTAAGATTCATAGCTTAGAATTCGCAATAGCATAAAAATATAGTATCACATGCATCGATAAGTAATAAGTTCATCTACTTTTAATTCAAATCCATGTACCTCAGAAGATAACGACGACGCAGAGCTTCGCAAATACTTTTTACCATGTTTCTTAACTTTTGTCAGCAAGTGTGTGCGGGAACTGTGATCTGTTAAAACGATAGCTTGCGTTAGTAGCGAAAAAATTGTAGGCCAAGGGGTTAAGAAGAATAAAACGATGCATTGATCATTTAAACATTCATCGAAGACATCAAAGCGACCTTTATTTTTTATCGAATAAGTCGTTGGAATATCGATTGAATTGAGTTACAGTAGTACTCTATTTTGTTCAGGGTTCGAAACTTTGCGTTGCTTTTTCTTCGATCGTTCCTACGCAAGTAGATTCTAAATTATTTTCCCGTTACATGAAATGGTACAAAAGAATGCGGTCTTTTCAATTGCTTTCCGTTAAACGACGCACTGAGCGCCGTAAATTCTCAAGATTCACCCTCTCGCAAACCGTAACTCGCGGGTAGAAAGAAAGGACAAAAAACACAATTGCTTGTGGCGTCTCCTTTAGACGTTACTTTTTTTTTCTCTTTTTTTTTTGGTATCTTTTTCTCTCACGAACCTCTTTTAATAATGTAACTATCGAAATAGTGCTCGAAGCGAATGTAAAATGTTACGCTGTACGTTGAAACGCCGCCTCGTACTCTCTCTCGCATTCCCTAAAACACATTTTTTTTATTCCTCTCTTGGCGCGCGCGCGCGCGCGTGCAAAAGGGGGAAAAACTCGCGTCGATCGTCGGCCGCGATAAAGATCGACGATCCACGCGGGTCCCGTCGATCACCAACGCGAAAGCTTCTCTCGTTTGTCTCCTTTAAATCTCTGTCCGATTCTGTTTTTTTTCTTTTTCCTCTTTTTTATCAGGAGCTTGGAACGACGTCGGATTTATTATCGAGCGTCCCTCGTTGAATATAGTAAAACCTTACACGCTAAGGAAATCGCCTAGAATTATCGTGGTATCTTGGTTATTCGTAACTCGTTAAGGTTTATCGTCCAAAATGTGTTTCCCTCTCTTATTGTTCTTTTTTTTCCTTTTTTTCGATACACGTTTTTCCAACACGTTTTTGTTTCATTTTTCTTTTTTTTTTTTTGGTTCGTGTGCGTCGATAATCCAATGAGGCTTCGCATCGATCGGTTGCAATCTTATCTTAAATTATATCCACGCGCAATGATTCGAGGTGGAACTTCTTCTTTTTTTTAACGCTAATCGTACCAAATACTTTTCATAGATCTCGATTAGAAATATTTGATTTAGTGCATCCACGTTCATTGTTATTTCTGTATTTTATCGCGCTATTCATTATTTTAACAACGTGTGTAAACAATTCTTATATTGTCCGTTATAATTACTTATAACGAACTACATAATTTCGTCACTTTAATCGTCCCAATTTTGATTTATTTACATTTATTAAACGACCATTCGATTTCTCCGTACGATATCATATATTTACGTCTTCGATGCCATTTCTCTTCGCAACCTCGTTATTTATCGGAAACGATCATCGAGTTAAATAACACCTAAAATAATTGAATAAACGTAGCGATTCGCGAAGAAGCCTAAAGTGGTAATAATTGAGATATCTACCCTAAGTTCACTTTTAAATATCGTATCCAGTGGTTGCAAGTCAAAATTGCGTAAGTCACCTCTTTTAAAGAATCGAAGTCTACGCTTTGAACGTTAACAAAGAATTTTACTTTGGTAGCTGCAATGTTTCTGGGACAATTAACGTCACACTTTTCGAAATCGATAGTTTACTTTTAAATATCGTATCCGTGGTTGCAACTAAAAATTGCATAAGTCACCTCTTTTAAAGAATCGAAGTCTACGCTTTAAACGTTAACAAAGAATTTTACTTTTGTAGCTGCAATGTTTCTGGGACAATTAACGTCACACTTTTCGAAATCGATAGTTTACTTTTAAATATCGTATCCGTGGTTGCAACTAAAAATTGCATAAGTCACCTCTTTTAAAGAATCGAAGTCTACGCTTTAAACGTTAACAAAGAATTTTACTTTTGTAGCTGCAATGTTTCTGGGACAATTAACGTCACACGTTTCGAAATCGATAGTTTACTTTTAAATATCGTATCCGTGGTTGCAAGTCAAAATTGCATAAGTCACCTCTTTTAAAGAATCGAAGTCTACGCTTTAAACGTTAACAAAGAATTTCACTTTGGTAGCTGCAATGTTTCTGGGACAATTAACGTCACACGTTTCGAAATCGATAGTTTACTTTTAAATATCGTATCCAGTGGTTGCAAGGCAAAACGTGCATAGATCACGTTTTCTAAATATTGCAATTTACCTACACGTGTCGAGCGTTAACGCCGAATTTTCCTTTGGTAGATGCTTTCTCTCTCTTGTAAGAAATATTTATCGAATTTGTATATAATATACGGGTAAATTATTGGTACGATCTGTGTTAAGGTTTCTTATTTGCCTCCCTTCGAATTTTGGGTTTGCGTGCGCACGTTTTGGAAGCGTGTAAGAGAATTTCTGGCGGAAGTTATGGGATTCGGAGACGTTTTCGGGCCGCAATAATCGCGCAACCACGGTGGACACGTTGCCTCACATTTGTCACTTTGCGTTATAAAAATACATGGATAAAGTGTAAGCGAAGATTGAACTGCTGATTCGCGGTAATTGTGGCCCGCAGCGCACGCATGGAAAATCGTAGAATACGAATAGATATATAATCGGAACGTTTCTCGAGATTTTTCTGCGGGGTTTCGAGTGAAACTTTATTTTTAACTTTATCTGGTATAGTGAAAATCATTTTAGGTTTGCATTTGGAGCTCGGCGAATAATCGCATAATTGCGGAGTTCAGAAATTGATTGCATTAGAAGTAATCGAATTTAGAGATGATCGAATTCCTAAATTATGGCATTTAAAAGTTGTCGAATATAGAAGTTATTCGATTTGAAAAATTGTTGAATCCAGAAATTATTCGATCTAGAAATCGTTGAATCTAGAAACGATTAGATTTAGATATTATTGCATTTCAAAATCGTTCGACCTAAAAATGATTGCATCTAGAAATTATTATTATATACATGCAAAAGGATTAAAAGTATTATTATTATTATTATATAAGTTAAAATTATTATATATATATATAATACTTTTAACTTATATAATAATACTTTTCATACTTATATCTATATATATATAAATATATATGCAAAAGGGTTACAAGTATTACTGCGAAGTTTAACATTACATTCTATAGCAGATCTTTACATTAATTTTCCGCAATGGAGAAAGTTTGCAAAAGTAGCAGAAAAACGACGCCGATCGCCAAAAAAACGCCGAAAAAAGGATAACAAATAAAATCGCAACCATGTCAATTGATAAAGACAACGGCGAAATGATTAATCACGAATGCAAATAAAGTTGCACCGAAGAAAAGAAGAAAAACCCCGCGGAAGAATCGACGTACAAATGTAGAATATTTGAAAGATCGCGAGCAAGGGTATATCTACCTCGAATCATTCGTCCAACGATAACAACGACGTTAATCGAGATCCGGGGGAATACGTTAATCGTTTTTAAGTGTAATTACACTAGACTCGAGCTAATTTTTCACTTCGAAATAAATCGTCTCTTCGCCTAATCTCAGAAGAAGAACAGGTGTATATAATCGCTATTAATTTTTGTCGCGCTACCTTCGTGTATTTTTTTTTTGTCATTTTTTTCTTTTCTTTTTTCTTTTATCCTTATCGTGTTGTTATGCGTGTGGTGTTGTTATGCGTGTGTACTTGTTTGCGTAAATACGTGTTTTGTTCTCTTTTTTTCGCCCATTATTTCTCTCTGCTTTCGTTTCGCGGTGAAACGCAGATAGATTTATCATCTCTCGCCTACGTTTTGTGACTCGCTTCGCTTATCGGCTAGGATGAATCGATCTACTTTAGGAATTTCAGACGCTGGTCAGCCTGAGAAGAGAACCAGTGCGCTCGTTTCGATCTATCGAACCTTCGATCGTTAGAATTTCTCGCTATTTCGAATGATCGGAATTGCCGAATGTTCGGCATTTCGCTCGATAAAGTATTCGTATTAAATTAGTATTAAATCAGCATGAAATAATACTACGGTAACTAATTAACCCTTGAAGTACTTAAGAAGTTCGTAATTAGACTCCTTGAAAATTTGCTTTCTATAATTATAGTCATTTTAATAACATATAATTTGGCAAGTAATCATTAATCGATATTTTCCTTACACGTTCGTAAATAATCATTTAATCGCTATTTCCTTTACAAGTTTATATAATTCAATGGGAGGAGAAATATTTTGGTGAAGAAACAAATTTCAATG
The DNA here is from genome assembly GCA_028830335.1 of Eucera pruinosa. Taxonomy (NCBI): domain Eukaryota; kingdom Metazoa; phylum Arthropoda; class Insecta; order Hymenoptera; family Apidae; genus Eucera; species Eucera pruinosa. Next base: position 17,682,940 of record JAMYCR010000006.1, read on the forward strand.
GGATATTAAAAATAAACGTAGGTACGTTTCGAATTGTATTTATATAAATTAATGTTCTGTATTGAATTAAATAGTAGAGTATCGGGAAATGTAATTAAATATTATTGTAGTGAATTTTTAGCGTTCATTTTGTGTTTAGCGTTTCAAGGGTTAATTAAGTAAAGGAGAAGAAAGTTTGCAAAGAGGAGAAGATGATTTTTGGGTTTCCGGTGGATAAAGTTTGCCTCTCGCGACGAAATACTCGCGGAAATCTCTACTCGTGGTAATTGACACAGACGAACGATCGTAATTGACCCTCGCGAGCTATTTGCAAATGGGAAACCGTGCAACAGGAAAATTCGAAGGAAAATCAGCGAAAAACGAAGGAATATTTCAACCCCTTGCTTTAACGATTTTTTTACAGAATTTTTCCACTATTTATTCGAAGAAAATCGCTGGATGAAAATTTTAACTTCTTTCTTTACAAAGTTTTCCAAGAATTTTTCACTACTTTCACCGACGCCGATAAATAGTTCTCACTATTTGAAATAAATATCATACGTTTTATACCAACGGTGGGCAAATTGAATTTTAAATCCGTTTTAATTTATTCTCATTTTTAACATTTTCAAACAATTCGTTCGTATTTTCTTTCTCCTAATTATATTTCCTTCTACACGTATACTTTGCATAGCACTCGAGGCTCGTGTAGAATACGTAATCATATTAACCGTTTCGCTACGAACGACGTATATATATATACGTCCTGAAAATACGAATAATATATTAAAATACGCTACCATTTCCTTTTATTAGTCACAGTAGAGAACTTCTATTATTATTATTATTATTATTACCACACAATACACTTTAATTAACGATACCAAATATCTAATTATCGCCACGCCTTGCCATTTCTAAATTATGGAAAAACTACCTTAACTCGCGTATCCGAAACGCGTTTCAATTTTAACGTAGCGTAGCGAAAGGGTTAATTAACTCTTTGAACTCGGTAAATTTGCGCAAAAGTTAAAAGTTAGTTCTTCGTAGCGAAGCAAATTGAAGGCTCCTCGAAATACGCGTAACACTTGAAATTCTCGGAGGAGTTAATAAGTAATAGTCGTTATTAGTTACTACAGGTTATAGTATAGGTATTAACACTAGATTTACGAACGTTACGTGCATAATTCGACTTCCGGAAAAATACGTATACCGCGTATAAATATTCGAACGTAGAAGCGTGGGGACGAAGAGAATCACGTAGAACACGTATTCGTACCGTTGTATTAACCCTTCGTGGACGACGAATAATAAAACTTAAAAGAGTATTTTGACTTTGAATTCCAAGCCTTACGAATTTCTAAGCTTACGAATTCCAGGTCAACAAATCCCCAAAACTTTGAAGCGTTTATCAACGATATTAATTCAAACTTTTTGCTCTAACAGTAAACGTGCGTCCACGAAAACCAGGAAAGTGGCGATTATTTGCAGACACTCGTCCGCAAAGGGTTAATTATCGTTAACATAAAGTACTGACAAATCATATTTATAGTCTCTATAATTTTAGGTATGAAATCTGAAATGCGTCAACGTGACGAGTTCCGTAAACCTAGTGTTGAAAAAAGTTCCGCAGTGCAAAGGGTTGGATTAAACTCGAATTCGCGAGGTTTCGATACTATGCAATTTATACCGTGGCTCTTGGTAACGCGTGAAAAACCGGTATGCGATTCTCGTTGTTGCCCGCGATTGTTATAGAGGATTAACAAAAAAAAAAGGGGCGGGAGAAAGAAAGATGGAAAGCGGAAGTGAAGATGTGCGCGCGCGATTGCAAACGGGGCAGTGCGAAGTCCCCTCAAGCCAACCGATAAGATATACGCATCTCTTGTTTCGAATATCTCACGCGTGCGATTCGTAAATTACAATTATTAAGGCTACTTCAAACGGTTACAATACATTAGTACGGTAGTAATAATAAATCGACAAACTCTTCGCCCGATATTTTTCTTCTGCTTCTGTATTTTTTTTTTGTTTTGGTTTTTTTTTTTTCTTTTTCCGCCGCCTAATCGCTTTCTCTCCCTTTCTCTCTTTCGTTATTTACCTCTACTATGTATATATTTATATATTTATAATATTTATATATGTATAATTAAGTTTATGTATAATCAGTGTGATGCTTCCAGTTTCTGTGTTCCTTTCGTAGTTTATTTCCCTTTTTTTTCTCTGCTGCCTCATTTCGTCTTCTATTAATTTCCCATTTCTTTTTTTCTTTTCCCTTTAGTAGTAGTAGTAGTAGTAGTAGTATTAGTAGTAGTAGTAGTAGTAGTAGTGTCGTTTAATTCTTTGTTAGTAAATGGTAATAGTAATAGTAATTAGTAGCAATATAGTAATAATCCATAATAATAATCATCAATGATAATCAATAATAATAATAATAATAACCATAATCATAATCATCCGCGTCGTAATCGTCATCATCTTCGTCGTCATCGTAATAATAATCATAATAATAATAATAACGTTTATCATTATTATCCTCACTGTTCCTCGTTAAACTGTTGTCTGTATGTAGGTTACATAATATATATATATATCTATATATATATATATATTTATATATATTTATATATCCACGCGGGTTCCATTTTTTTTCATACCACAATCCCTCCCCCTTTTTTATTATTATTATCGTCATCCCTTCGTTCTCCGTCCGTTTCTCGTTTTCTTTTCGCTTTTTTTTTCTCTCATCTCCTTTTTTCTCGTTTATTTCTCTTTCTCTCTCTCTCTCACTCTCTTCTCTCTTCTCTCTTTCATTCGCGCGTCATTCTTTTCACCGTTCGAACGAATCTCTTACGATCTAGAAAGATGTCGCATCGACCGCGAACGATCGAGGCATCGGGAATCCTTTTTTTTTTCGTTTTCTTTTTTCACGTGCTTCGCGATCGTCCTCTTTTTACCGGTTTTATTTTTTTTGTTTACGTTTTAAGTAGGTTTGTGGTCCGATTTTTGTTTCGCGCTGTCATGCCGGCGGCTCTCGTCGCGACGCGAATCGACGGTTGTCGCGGTTGAAATATCTTTTTCCAGGGGGATAATAAAATTATTCGGCTGTTCTCGGGTCGTGAAATTAAATATTGGGGAATTTCAGAAGGGGAGGAAATTAAATTATTAAGTGATTTTGGGGGGAAAATAAAGCTGAGATATTTCTGAATGAGAGAAATTAATTGTTGAGAAATTTTGGGGGGGAAAATGTAATTATTGGGAGGTTTTGCGAAGAAAATGTAATTATTGGGAGGTTTTGCGGAGGAAATGAATCTGTTGAAAGATTTTGGGGGTGGGGGGGGGGGGGGAATAAAAGTGGGGGATTTCTGAGGGGAGGAATTAGTTGTCGAGAGATTTTTAAGGGGAAAATTAACTTTACATTTTTATCGAATAAATTAATTATTGGAAAACTTTGAGATGGAGGGGGATAAAACTATTGGGGAATTTTTTGGATGAAGTAAAACTATTGAGAGAATTTTGGGACAGAGAACAGAACCTCTTGGCGAGGGGAATAAAACTACTAAAGTGTTTTTCGGGACAAAATAAAACTTCTGGAGAACTTTTTAGGAGAGAAATAAAAGCGCCAAGGGATTTTCCGAGGGGAAATAAAACTACTAGGTAACTTTTTGGGTGGAAATCTTGCGGGGAAAAATAAAATTGCTGCGGGTTTTTTTGGAGTAAAATAAAGCAATTGAATTCTCACGGCAAAATAATACTACTTCGGGGGAAAATAAAATGCACACTTACCTCTTGGAAACTGAGGACAATAAGAAACTGAAAGAAGAATCGATCCAAGCGATCGAGGAAAGAAATAATACAGGGTTTTTCGAGAGACGCGAACGTTTCGAAAAGAAGAAATAGAAAGAATAGATCAAAGAAAGATGGTGTTTAACGTTAGAATTACCGAAGCGATCAAAATGACTCGTCGATTATTTTTGTTCGAAAGAAAAACAACTCAACACTACGAAGCCAGATATAATCAGGATTGTCTAGATAGAAAAGTTTTCAATTTCCAACGTAAATCGCGGTAACTTCGCTTATTCCTTTAACCCTTTCTAATCGAGAGAATATTCCCAGTTGCCAAAATGAACGAGCTTCGAAGCTTCCCTTGTACAAAAGGTTAATTTTTGCCCCCTATAAGTAACAAATTTCCTAACTTTAATATAAGATGCATTTTCACATCTCGCGTGCGTCGCGTTCAAATTCAGATTTCCCTGTTACGTAAAAATGCGTAAACTGAAATTTCGCGGTTTAATCGTAGAAGCTATTGCAAATATATCCGCGTGATTTCGACTGCTTCGGCGGTTCCGGCGTTAAAGTTGGAAGAATTCCATTCGTCTGGATTCTCGTCGAGAATCTTCCTTCGCTTGTTACGGACAAGAGAACACTTATGACGTCGGCGCGGCGCTGCGGCGCGAAACGAAAGAGAGAGAGAAGGGGACGTGGAAACCGTCGAATAGCGAATAAATCGAATTCGAGGGCCGCTGAAGAGGCGAGTGTCAGCGTTGGAAGGAAAGCTGACCGACGGAAATTCAACGGTGAAAAGAACTCGAATCGTATTCGAGGATCGGGGACGAATGGCGCTGGAGACTGCTATGAAAAATTAGTTTCCACAGAGACGGGGTGATATTGAAAGCAAGCGTCACGCTTTTGGGATTTTCTAGCCACGCCAATGCTCTCTCTGCTTTCGCGGGTAAAATTAATAATATCGACGGTGGAATCGTTGCACTTTGGATAATTTACGGTGTCCGTAATTCAACGTTAAAGCGTCGCCGAAAATATTGGAAATTTGTACAAGTATAATTGTTGGGAAGGAAATTGGTCCGCAATTTGTATTATAAATTGCAGAAATCTTGGAAAATTTGTTTAACCATAATTCTACGGAAGAAAATGGTCTGCAATTTACGTAACGAATTGGAGAAATATAGGAAACGTATTCAATTATAATTCCTGCGAAGAGAAACATTCAATTTCCCAAAGAACCGAATCTTTCTCCTTACTAGAATATATTTTTCACCGAATAATTTTCGCGAGTGAGAATCGACTCGACGTGGAATTCTTCGCAACTCTTAAAAGGCAATCGAAAGCGTTTCGTCAACGTCATTGAACCGCTTGAATTGATAAAAAATCGACGCTCAATTTGGAGCTAAAGAAAAACCCATCGAAATAAAGGATAATTTAAAGCGCGACGAAAAAGGGTGGGTGAAAGCTAGACAGGAGTAAAAGAATCGTGCGTGGAAAATCGGTAATGAATTTGGCCACTTTTTCGGTGGCCGATTCATCGACGACAACTATCGACTGGTCAGCGTCCAGTCAGCAAGAGAGCCAGGACAATAATCGACAGTTAACGTGGTGGTTCTCGCGTCGGAGGGATCCCGTTGCTTCCGTTCGCGGTCCCCTGGTCGCCGGAAGCGACGTATTAGCCACGAAACACCAGAAGGGCCGCCATCGTAATCGCGAGGATCGCGACGCTGCTGCTGCTTGACACGAACGACGGGGCCGAGTTGCAGCCATCCTGCTGGCAACAATACGTCCTCGTGCTCCAGGCCTCTGAAAGCAAACGTTCAACAAAACTTTATAAACGTCGTCGAGACACGAAACACTGCATAATAATCTTGGGATACTTATAAAGTATCCTGGAACGGTGTGAAGTAATTGGAAGTTACTTTAGGACGATGTAACGTGGCTTAAGATGAACACGTAACTCGTGGAATTGCTGCAGAGCGGTTTAGAGTGCTCTAACGTAGTTCAGAGTGCCCTTCAAGCGTTTTAGTGTGAGCTATAGCGGCTTGGGGTAACTCTAGGGGGCTGTGAAAAGATTTAGGGTTGCCTATCTTGGTTCAGGATAACTGAGAAGAGTTTTAGAATAGTGCAGGATGCTGCAGAGTGGTTTAGAGTGCTCTTAAAGTGTTTTAGTATGAGCTGTAGTGGCTAGGAGTAACTCTAGGGGGTTGTAAAAAAATGTAGGTTCGCCTATCTTGGTTCACAATAACTATGAAGGGTTTTAGAATAGGGTAGGCTACTGCAAAGTGGTTTAGAGTGTTCTAATGTAGTTTAGAGTGCTCTTAAAGTGTTTTAGTATGAGCTGTAGTAGCTTGGAGTAACTCTAAGGGGTTGTTAAAAAAATTAGGATCGCCTATCTTGGTTCACAATAACTATGAAGGGTTTTAGAATAGGGTAGGCTACTGCAAAGTGGTTTAGAGTGTTCTAATGTAGTTTAGTGTGCTCTTGGAGTATTTTAGTATGAACTATAGTGGCTTGGAGTAACTCTAAGGGGTTGTTAATAAAATTAGGATCGCCTATCTTGGTTCACAATAACTATGAAGGGTTTTAGAATAGGGTAGGCTACTGCAAAGTGGTTTAGAGTGTTCTAATGTAGTTTAGTGTGCTCTTGGAGTATTTTAGTATGAACTATAGTGGCTTGGAGTAACTCTAAGGGGTTGTTAATAAAATTAGGATCGCCTATCTTGGTTCACAATAACTATGAAGGGTTTTAGAATAGGGTAGGATACTGCAAAATGGCTTAGAGTGTTCTAATGTAGTTTAGAGTCCTCTTAAAGTGTTTTAGTATGAGCTATACTTACTTGGAATAACTGTAGGGGGTTGTAGAAAAATTTAGGGTCGCCTATCTTGGTTCACAATAACTATGAAGGGTTTTAAAATAGCATAGGATACTGCAGAGTGGTTTAGAGTGCTCTTAAGGTATTTTAGTATGAGCTATAGTGGCTTGGAGTAACTATAGAGGGTTGTAGAAAAATTTAGGATCACCTATCTTGGTTCAGGATGATCGTGAAGAGTTTTAGAATAGCGTAGGATACTGCAGAGTGGTTTAGAGCGTTCTAAGGTAGTTTAGTGTGCTCTTGAAGTGTTTTAGGGTGGTCTATTGGATCTTGGAGTAACTATAGAGGGTTGTAGAAAGGTTCAGGATCGCCTATCTTGGTTTAGGATAATTATGGTGAGTTTTAGGGTTGTTTATGGTAGCTTTTCGGTGCTCTTAAGGTGTTCTTGGCTTTGCGTTGTAATATTGGAAATTGTTGAACAAATATTGCCTACGATATTCAAATTACTTGTACGTGACACGGGACGAAATCGGTGATAAGTATTAGCCAGCATAGATAAGTAATAAAATAAATAATAGGACAAGGGGTTAAAGGCCATCCTGATTAAAAGCTCCCCGTTTCCTGTCCGAAGACTATAAATCTGTCTCTCCTTGAATAAACTTAATAAGCTCGGGCCAAGATAAAAAGCATAGGACTAAAAAGAAGAAGTGGTTCGGCGAATGAAAGAGACACGCGAGCGGCCGGAAAATAAGCCAGTTTCTCTTAATATAAAAGCAGGGGATTCCCCCCTTGCTGCGCCGTCGAGTAGAACTAAGGAAAAGGAGGGAACTTATTAAAAGTAGGGCAGAGAGGTAGGAGAAGTTATTGAAACAAAAGAGGGGTAAAAGACCTCGTTAAGGCGAACGGTTCATTGACAAAGGGATATCCTCGTTTAACCCAATCGCAAAAGAAAAAAGATCCGCGAATATCAATTTTGTTAAACGAAGAATGAATTAAAGAAGAAAGGGGGAGAAGAAGAGGATGAAGAGAGAGAGAGAGAGAGAGAGAAACAGAAGAAGTAAAACGAAGAGAGAGAGAGAGAGAGAGAGGAGAGAAAAAAAGGGCACCAAAGTTTGAAAGTCACGGCATAGTTGGCTGTATCTATCGCTAGGAATTCTTTGTTTCCGTTGCGAAAGCATTCGAGAACTGTTTCCGGCAGCCATTCCGAGAGCTAGCGCACCGAGTAGCATCGTAAACAAGAATAAAAATCGACGGACATTCAACGTAGTAAAAGTCGCGTAAAAATTTCCTCGTGGAACGTAAACTAAAATATATATATAGAGAGAGAAAGAGAGAGAGAGAGAGAAGGACGCGATAGTATTATCCCGGAGTTTTGCCGAGGTAAACTTGCTTTTTCCCCCGGTGCGTAATTTCCGTCGCGATAAATAACATCGCTCGATGACATCTGGATGGCTTCCGGTATCGAAACTTTTTCTCCCTCTTCGCGTGCATGCTCTTCTTAATGCTTCTTAGATACTTTTTCTACGCCCTAGTACAGCTACTCGCGAAAGTTTAAGTACATTTTTAAAATACTTCGCGAATATTTACATATTTTAGGATGTATCGCGGGATAATAATTCGTTAATTCAAAGCCGCGGTAGTTTGAAACTTCTGAAAGTTGAAGACATCGAAATTGGAGGAAGACTAGAAAATTGAAAGACCTAGAGATCGAAAGGGTTGAAAATATAAACGCGTAGAAATTCGAAAGGGTTGAAAATAGGAACACCTAGAAATCGAAAGGGTTGAAAATATAAACGCGTAGAAATCGAAAGGGTTAAAAATATAAACGCGTGGAAATCGAAAGGGCTAAAAATATAAACGCCTAGAAATCGAAAGAGTTGAAAATATAAACGCGTAGAAATCGAAAGGGTTAAAAATAGAAACGCCTAGAAATCGAAAGAGTTGAAAATATAAACGCGTGGAAATCGAAAGGGTTGAAAATATAAACGCGTAGAAATTGAAAGGGTTGAAAATAGAAACGCCTAGAAATCGAAAGAGTTGAAAATATAAACGCGTGGAAATCGAAAGGGTTGAAAATATAAACGCGTAGAAATTCAAAAGTGTTGAAAATATAAACGCGTAGAAATCGAAAGGGTTGAAAGTTTACATATATATATATATCCGAATACTCTGAATAATTATAATACAATAGAAACGAAAGATAATAGAAATATTATCAATTATGCAAAATAATGAAAAACATATATGTATGCTATTAGCAATTAATGAATGGTCCATAGCGACAAAGTAACGAAAATATTCCAATACGAAATAATCCGTGCTGAAAGTGACTCGTCTTTTTTACGATAAAATCTCTCTCGTTCGAGTAGGAATAATTATGCGGGCCATTTTTCATTTTCCCTCTCTCAGTTTTCCTTTCGCGGTTTATTTGTTTCCCTGTTTATCCATCCGCGGGCCAAAATTTTCCGCTTTTTCGCCGCCGCCGCGCGGAACGTACCCTTTTGGGTTTGCTAGAATTATTTTCACCGAGTGAACGCTGTCCGACCACGCACACGCGTCTCGTATCACTGAATTTCCGCAAACGGCAAAGAAAAATATCGCGGTTAATTCTTTCCCTCGCGATGCGCTTTAAAACTTCGTCGAATTCCCCGCGACCGAAAATTCTGCAACGCGGCCGGGATAGTTTCGAGATTCGTGAAATTTCTCACTCAACTGCGAAAGGAAACTTTTCTCTCTCTTCCCTGTTTGCTGTCTGTCTCTGCGTTGCGTTGAAATCTTTTGGTTGCACAGCGAAACGCTTGGAATCTCGAAGACCGTCAAGGGCAAAGCGACGATTTTCGAGAAGAGATTCTTTCGAAAGTCTCCTTCCTCCTATTTCGAAGGTTAAAACGTGCGAGTAGAGATGTGAAGAAAAAAAAATAGGGAAAGATCAATTTTACGACATTTTTACGATTATTTTAAATTGTAGCGTTTGCCGTTACAAATCTTTCTAAAATAAATATGCTTCGTTTTGCAACGAATAGTCCCTCGAAACGCTTAACACTAGAACTACTAAACCAATCGTAATTCCTGGTCACAAATTTGCCAAAGAAAAATGTATAAACTTGCAATTATGCGTTTTCTGGAATATTCCGCGATTTTCTGTACAATATATTAATGGAGATCCATCGCACTTTGCAAATATCCATCGTGTCTATTCCTTCGATACGAATAAGTATACTTCTAGTGTTGATAAAAAAAAAAAAATGGTTAAAAGTAAGAGTTACCGCGTCTCTTCGCTCGTCAATTTTTCGATAATCATTGGGAATTCGTTTACTAAGGGCGGCATTCTTTTATTAATCCTCCCACAAGCAACTTCGCGTTTCCTCTGGAAGGATTTCTCAACCGGAAATCGAGAACGAGACATCGCTGGCGCAATAACCATCGTGGAAAGATCGATCTCCAGCTCGTTAAGAATGAAAAATCCAGCCTCGTTTATGTAACGTGGAAACGAGCGCAGGAAATTCGATGCAACTAGGAGAAAAAAAAAAAGAAAAGGAAAAAGAAAAAACACACACAGAGACTTAAGGAACGCGGGAAATGAACTCCAGGCCGAATGGGGGAAACGGAGAAACGACCGAAAGCGTATTTTCTCTCGTATCCAACGTCGTCGTGAAGAATTTCGGGTTGTTAGTCAGCTCTAAGTGGACGCGAGTGTATATATATATATTTTCTTAATCCGATTTACTAACTAGGCTAGATGTCCCAATTTACCGTTGGCGCCCACTACAACATCGACACTTGAATTCTTTTTATTCGACTGCAAAGTAATGTACGAAGAATAGGTAAATAAACAAATTTTCATACTAAATTCGGACTTCGGTTCACGTAACGACACACGGATATTGTATAGTCGTTTGCAATTAATATTTGGAACGAAATATTTGGAGGTAAATGTGCTGTCGATATATTATTAAAACGTGACCGATGTAAGTACTTATAAAAGTATGGGACGTATCGTAATTCGGTAAAAAAGATACGTTCACTGTACATCTTATATTTATTACAGGAAGTGACGTGCTAATATAAGATAAATGTACCACGTACTGCCACTTTGATCCTTTGCACTCGGTTGGCTCCCGCTATGGAGACATTCGTGAATTGTATCAAAAGTCAAGGTTCGTGTTTCTTTAATTCTATATGAACCAATTCAATTGCCGTTTCTTCTGAAATCAAGGCAAATTTCTCAATTCCAAAATACATAACTTATTAAGTTCTCACAATAATCAGAGAAACGTAATGGAGCTGCTGTCGTGTCATATTATTAAAACTAGTTTCGAGTGCAAAGGGTTAAGGGTCTCGCTTTGAGTAACGTTATGTTGAATACTTTCTAAAATAGTTAAATAAAGATCGTTCCAGTTTGGGATTACAATACGCGTGATAAAGCGCTTTTAAAAAGATTCCACGCTACCGAATTTAAGCTAATATCAAAGGCTAAGATTTTCGTGAAAATTCCATCTGCAATTTTTATCCGTTGCATTCGACTTGCAATTAATTCCGTTGTTTAATACAACGCAACTTTGTAATCCACGATTTTTCTCCTTTAAAACAATGTATTATTCCACTAGGAATTAACGAGTGGACGTGAAAAATGGTTGGAAATTGGTGCATTTGCAAGAGTGGCGAGTTACAACGAAGGCGCTCGTTAATGTAAAATGTAAGAAAATGGAGAAAGGGGTTTGGCCGGAGCAATTAATCTCTCGTTAAAAGTTGTTCTTTGAAACGCGGCACTTCGCCGGTGAAAATAATCCCCTTTGCAGGTTCGCGAGTACACTGGAACACAATTTCATTCTCAATTATCGTTATTGTTATTGTTATTATTATTGCATGGACGCGGTGACGACTCGACGCGCTCCGATAACGCGAAACAGCTGTTTCAGTCATTTTCTCTCTCTTAAAGCGAGCTTTATGCCCCAATAATTCCTCGATTGCTCCGGTGAACAGAGGAGCGCGTCGATTTTCGCGAAAACGAGAAGATTAACGTTGTTTATATCGTCCAAATCCATTCTGTCTACGAGTAAAATATAAACGGCGAATATTCCGTGCTACGAGACGTACGAAACTATAAAATGCGGGGCTGGCAAAGAAAATGGGGAATCCAACGTTACCGAATGAAATAGAAACGTTGCGAGAATAACAAAATGGAGAAGAAAATTTTCCACCGAATAAAATGGACAATTGTTGACAATTATTAAGGAAGCCTAAAAGATATCTTGAGAAATTGCAGAGCTACAAAAAGTATTAAGTTAGTGCATGTGAAGTTAGTTTGTTCCAAAGTAAATTCTTCAGAATCCTACAAATATGTTTAGTTAATATCATTTTTGCTATTCTCCAGCAATTAACTAGTTTCATTATAATATTTATAATATTAGTATTAATATTAGTATTCATACTAACATATAATATATAATATTAGTATTCATACTAACATATAATATATAATATTAGTATTAATACTAATATATAATATATAATATTAATATTAATAATATAATTATAGTTACTAATATTATTAATAATTATAATACATTTATAAGAGTCACCAATTTCAATATCGTCTAATTTACTACCTAATCTCTGTCCAATGAAGGATTATTAATCTTAGATTTTGTAAATCGCTGTTGGACTATTTCATTACCTCTTTATCATCCCAATTTCAATAGCTTTCATAGTATATTTCTTAAATTTGAACTTGCGCAAAGACTCGCTTAAGTATCCCGATTTATATCAGTCAAGACATTTACTTTTATTATAATACACACATATTTATACGGCATCTAATGACACTGCACGATCAAAAGAATAAAATCCACGTCTGTTAATCCTTTGCGGACGAGTGTCGACAAATAGTCGCCTAATCATTTTTTGGCTTTCCGAACCCATGTCGACTTTTAAAGCGGAAAACTTAACGTAATGAATACTTAACGCAATAATAAACATTTGAAATCGTTAGGAATTAAATGGTTTGGAACTTAAAAGCCTGAAAACTCAAAGACGTAGAATTCAAAACTAAAGTACTCACATAGGTGTCATTACTTCGCGTCCGCAAAGGGTTAATCTCAAGCTTTGGAAGAACGATATTTGACAGCTTAATTTCTTACCGAAACGTCATTTAATCGCGTTCAACATTTCTACGCGTTTATAATAATACTAAGAATAATAATTACAAGAAGTATAAGAATAATAATTGCAAGAATGAATACTAAAATAAATAGAGCGGTTCTGCGAACACTTTTCTCGGCCGATGTATTCAAATTCGGTTATGTAAGGTAGATCGGATGACTTCCGAGTGGTTAAATAAAAACTCAATAGGGCGTTTTAAAACTCGATTTACTCTACTGACTGTTCGCTGCGACAGCTCGTACAAGAGTGCGTCTCCTTCGACAATTCGTTAGTTCTGAGGACGCCTTCGCCAGCATGGGTTGTTTACAACCGACGATACGAATATCCCGAAGAAAACTACCCTTGAGAGGGGAAAGCGGGTTGACAAAACGTATATGGCCCACCTCGACCGCTTACCGATTTCGACATTTCTAACAGTTATGCGTTCGCGCGAGTGCAAACATTCGATCTCATCGATCTGTTTCGGAAAATGCCGCTATTGGAAATATCGCAGCGTTGCCTGGAATAGAAGAAAAAGAATCGAATTTAAGGACAATGTGTCTCGAAGACGATCGTAAAATAGGCGGCTCGCGGCTCGCGTGAAAGATTTCGCTTTACGTTTCTCGCTCCAAAAGACGCCGCTCTGTCTATCTCTCTGCGCTCGTGGCCGCTTTGAAACTCGAGCGATGTTGCGAGAGCGAGCTCGAGTCGGTTCACCGCAGCGACCGCATCGAAACTAGCATATTTTTCTGCCAACTGTCCGTACATCGTGCGCGAGAATCGCACGGGAATTTGCTTCGTTTCCACGCGCCACTGATCCTAGCAGACCTTTGATCGCCTGCGAATTGCCGGCTAATGAAATCTTTGAACGTTTTTTTAAGAACTTCCGATCTTGGGAGATATCGCGTTTATCGTTTACTTAATTTGATTTTGGAATTTTCGCGAGCGAAATCTTCTAATCGAAGATCGCCAATTTTTGGGTAGAATTTCTAATCTAGAAGATAATAAAGAGATTAACCCATTGAACGTTCTGGTTCATCTTTTGAAAGTTCACGTCACAGCGGCGTGAATTTTTCTATAATTATATATTACATTATGGGGGATTTAAGCCATCATTTCGTTTATAACAAATAAACTGCAAGGGCTAGTTGTGAAAGACTGTAGGATAATATTCTCGGGCTTTTTCCCTCTTTAATTTAAGCCAAGAAGCATCGAAATCGGCGTACTAAAAAGTCGAGAAATTTTGAGAAATGTTCCGAAGCAGACGAGGTACAGGATGAACTATATATAGACTTTCAGTAACTCACCGTATAATTCAATTCTCCACTAATATAATAATCCACTCGAACCACAATAAAATTCAATTCTTCCTATTCCCTAATTGCACTTAGAGATTCTAAAACGCGAGTCCTGTTGCATCGTTAAAACTAGCGATCGAAACTAATAATGATTAAGACCGAGGACAATTAAAAGAACCGCCTGTAAAAACGTCGAACGGACCCATCAACGGGTAAGTGTACTTCAGGCAAGAATTTCCCCATTAAATCGTCGAGCGTCGAGCACGCGAACTCCGCCGTTCGGAAAGAAGTTAAAAGAGACTTCGAGATCTCGAAAAACGGGGAGAAGCGTTCTCCGGTGGGAGAGAGAGAGAGAGAAAAAAAGAAAAACGAAGAGAAAAAAAAACTGTCATCGCGGTAGACGTGCGTAACGCGATTAAGGATAGAGCAGACGCTTTCGAAGTGAAAATCCGCCCCCCGAAACTTTTGTAATCCTCTCGGCGCGTAATAGAGCGCGCGTGTCGACGCGGAAATCCTGTTTTCATTCCGAACCGCGTTGTTCTCTGCTTCGGTGTCTTCTATTCGCGCCTCTCTTGTCGGCCGCCATTTTATTCCGTATTTTCTGCGTTTCAGTTGTACAGGATTTTGCATTTCTTTTTCGCTTGGGAAAAGATTGTTACTCGTTGTTCGGTAAATTCGATATTTAGGAAGAAGCGCTTTATTTTCAATGCTTGGGAATCTTTGTCGGTTACCAGGGTTAAAATTTATTTGAATTTATTGAGGTTAAAGGTTTTTCGAATTTCTGCGGAAAGGTTTCGGTTGAAAAATATTAATAATCGAAGCAGAGGCACGTTTTGTGATTCTTAAAATTTGGATAAATTGGTACTTGGTAAATTGGGGTTGGAGAAGAAAAAATGGAGTGGGAAAGTTTCCATAAATTATAGATAGCGTTACGCTGTTATAGTATTTGGTATTGGGATAAATTTAAAGTAGACTTCAAAGGGGAAAAATTGTGAGGGGAATTTTTATAAGATGGTATAAATTAATCGTGGAAGCAAT
Organism: Eucera pruinosa; assembly: GCA_028830335.1. Taxonomy (NCBI): domain Eukaryota; kingdom Metazoa; phylum Arthropoda; class Insecta; order Hymenoptera; family Apidae; genus Eucera; species Eucera pruinosa. The sequence continues at coordinate 17,697,992 of JAMYCR010000006.1, forward strand.
TATGGGAATTTGGGCAAAATTGTTACCTATTAAATTGGGGTTAAAAAAGGAAAAATTGGGGATGAAACGTTTCCTATAATTATAGTATCGCAGTATTTGATGTCGAGATAAATTTAAAGTAAAATTCATTGGCGAAAACTGTGAGTGGAATTTTTACGAGATGATAAATTAATTATGGAGGCAATATGAGAATTTAGATCGAATTGTTACCAGTTAACGTGTGGTTGGAAGAGCAAAAATTGGAGATGGAAATTGTCCAAAAATTAAAGTATAATAATATTTGGTGGCAGGATAAATATAAAGCAGGATTCAAGAAGGAAAAATTGGGGGTAGAAATATTCTGAGAGTTCTAGTATTTAGTAGCTGGACAAATTTAAAAACAGGTTTAAGAAAGAATAATTAGGGGTGGCAATTTTGATAAGATGGTAGCGTTTGCAATTAGAAAGTAATTAAGTAAATTAGGGATGGAACTCACCCTTCTCCACGCACGCTGGCACGCAGTCTCGTACTGTCGATCCCTCGCTGACATATTTCTGCAAAAAGAAAGAAAAGGGAACCGTTATTTCAATTTTCTTTCGCGTGCGAATTATTATCATTATCGTTGGGGGGTAAATTTATTAAGCACCATTCGTAATCATTTAAACGTTTCCGAAAAATAAACCGACAAACAATGCTTACAATTAATCGAAGATGAAAAACAGTATCAGTATTGCAATAGAAATCAAGTATCTGCAATAAAGTATTTGCAAATAATACGCGATAATAATAGTTATAGGAAATCGACTTAATTTTTGTAACGAAGTCAAAGAAAAGTATAAAATCTTTACCGTTTAAATAATTACGAGCAGCGTTGTATATTATGTATATTATAATTATATTGTGGTTGTTTTTGTATTCATGGAAAATTTGAGTTCGCGACCAAGTGCAAAATATATACGTAATATTAAAATTCTAAAAGTAAGATTAAAATCCTATATGTAAATATTTTCCTATGTATTGGAATTAGATTCCAATATATCGTTAGAAATATTTTCTAAGTAAAATCTAATCGTGTAAATAAAATTAAAATTGAACTATTGAAAAATAAGTACAATTAATATTCTACGTGTAAAATACTTTTCATAGAACTATTTGCCTATATATTGGAATTAAATTCCGAAATGTTATTAGAATTATATACGTATCGCAATACTTACTGTGTAATTATGTCGCAATGTAAAGGTCTTATGGAAAATCCAACGCGATATTACATCAAGTGGAATGTCAAATTAATTCTCTGTAACGCACGAGATCTGCTTTGCTACACGTTTCTCCGATATTTAAACACCGATCCATAATCGCGACGATGTTATAAATTTAAAACCCAATTCCGATCGCCGTGATTAATTGTTCCCTCACCGTCGGTTTATTGTAAATTTTCCACCGGATATTTAAACCGACGCGGGAAATAGTAATTCCGCGAACAAAAGGAAATTCTTTACCCGAAATTAATAAATTCCCTAAATTTTCATTGCCAATGTTGGTGTTCTTAAAAAGACTGCCAATTTTATATTTCGTGCATCGAATAAACAATAGACAGAATAAAGTACTATACACTCCAACGTTAAACAAATTTGATTTCGCGTAATAAATAACAAATAACAAATAGCGAATAAATGAAGTAAATGATCCCCACGTACTGTTCCTATAACTACCACCTGAATTCGTTTCATTTAACAGCAAAGTAACGTATAAAGAATCATATGTGGACAAATTTTCATACTTTGGTTTACGTAACAACTCATAGACATCGTATATTCGTTTACGCTTAATATTTCTAAATAAATATTAGGAGGTAAACGTGCTGTTGAACATTGAAACGTGACCAATATAATTATAAAGTATGGAACGTGAAGTAATTTAGTAAGGCGCGACGTTTACTATACATTTTACATCTGTTACGCAAACTGACGTGTTAATATATATATGTAAAAACGAGATTCTATTTAAATGAAGATCTTATGGGAGTTCATGTCACATATTTTGAAATACCGACTTTGAAAAAAATCCAAGTGTTTCATACGCCCTCTGTAGTACTCATAATTATTATAATTCTTGCATTAGCTTTGGCGTATAAAAAATAGGGAAGCTTTCTCTTTAAAATCCTTTTTGTTTCATCTAAATTCTATTTTTTGTTGGAAAAATATGATCGTCGAAAGAGAAGCGTACGTTTTACACGTCCCTAACCAACCCCAAAACATCTATTAAAACGTTTCATCGTTTAACTCGCCGCCATTTTGAAACTGCGTGAACGTTTTCAAAATCCCTGCGCCACCATAATCGGTGAACCTTCCCCTTTAAACCCCTTTTTGGTTCACCTAAATCCGACTTTCGGTTGCCGAGTTATCATCGTCTGAAAAGAAGAGTAGTTTTTTACTCGTCCCGAAACCACACCAAAACACCTATATTAAAACTTCCCAAAATTTAACTCGCCGCCATTTTGAAACGGATCGAAAGTTTTCAAAATTCTTTTAGCACCATGATCGGTGAACCTTCCCCTTTAAAACCCTTTTTGGTTCGCCTAAATCCGATTATCGGTTGCCGAGATATCATCATTTATAGACATGAGTACGTTTTTCCAAGATTCTCGGCCCCCCCCCGAACTGACCTACCTCAACATTCACTGGTCAGTTTTACTATGCTTACTACGAAATGCACGCCGTTCCAGGAATTTAAGTAGGTCAAGCGTCATTCGTGTCTCCGCGGGCGCCAACCGTAAGGGTAAACTTTAAACGGCCATAACTCGCGAACGAGTTGAGATATCGACGTGAAACGAAAAGCAAATTAAAGGGCACGTTTTTCTCTATATCCAGAGTCAGCAGTCCTCCATTTTTCACGATCGCAAGCGTAGTTGTGAAACGAAGAACGCGGGGGACGCAGGAATTTTTTTTTGAGAAAACTACGAATCCAAAATTCTTGAAACTCGGTGAGAGGTTGGATCTGTGATTGAAGAAACGTTGGAAATTTTTGCGCGTGGAAATTCGAAGAACAATAGCGTCTGCGAAATATAAAAATTTCCTAATTTCACGTAACTGCGCAGTTACGCGTTAAAGACAAAATCGCGCATAATTAATGAACCGATTAAAACTCCGCGATAATTCCTATTGACTGTTATTCCCCTTCGCTAGCACTATGTTTTAACAAAGTTTCAATGGTATAGAACACCCACAAGCCGAAATATAAAAATTAAAATTAAACATTTCGCATATACATATGTATATATGGGAAATAGTGATCTGCTTTCGTGCGGAAAGCATCGATAAATTAGCACACGTTGATTATTATTCTTTACCGTGATTATTAAGGTTTAAGCTCATTTTTTACAACGCTATTGCACGGTTGAAATTCAGATTGTTCCTGTCGACTTTTGTTAATGCATCGTGGAACGAATGGCAAAGCTTTAATTCAAGTGTTTCGAGATTTATAAAGCTTGGCGGAAGCTTGGGAAATAATTTTAAAAAAATACACGCGATTCTACTGGAAAATATTCGCGGAGAAAATGCTGATGGCGAAACCTGTTTTCAAACGTATTGCAATACTGCGAAAGAACGGAACTTGAAATTGGAAAAGCTTCGAGGATTTCTCAATTTTATAAACGTACGATTGCACTCGGTTAAAATTCAGATTTTGTTGTGTGTTCACATTTTTGTTGATGAATCGTGAAGCAGAAGACGAAGCTTAAATTATATAATTAATATACGTTGAGCGTTTCAACATTAATAGAGCTTCGCATACAATTTTAAATTAATATAATTGTATATAAATATGCATATAGGTGTAATATAAAAATATTTTACTGGAAAATATTCCGATAAAAATTCACAAAGCCTTTTCAAGTGTTTCGCAATATTGCAAAAGAATTCACCGAAGAAACTCATTTCAAATTGCAAGTTTTCAATACTTGGCTATAATAGCAAAGCAATACGATAAATAAAATTATTCGAAATTGCAAATTTTATATGTTTCATAATGTTGCAAAAGAGTTCGACGAAAAAACTCATTTCAAATTGCAAGTTTTAAATATTTAACAATGTAGCAAAGCAGTACGATAAATAACATTATTTCAAAATCGCAAGTTTTAAGCGTGTTTTGCTATATAGCAAAGTAATACAATAAAGATAATTAATAGCACCTGCAACTGTGTAATGTTTTGCAATATTGCAAAACAGTACGATGAAAGTTTTGAACATTAAACGTTATTCTTTCGAGTCTCTCTTGAAGATTCACCCTTTTTTTCGCGAAAGCAAAATACTTTTTTTTCTCAGGTCATTCATTCGGTGGAAAACGAAATGGTTTCGCGCGATTTCCCATTGTTCCCGCGGAGTTATTATTTTAACGAGCAAGCGAGGCGCTCGCTCGGCCAACGGAAAACAATATTTGCTGTCAAATATTGTTTAACGTCGCGACGGAGCGTGGCAGGGAAATCAATCGAGTTTACGCAAACATTACGCGTTCATGGGACTCGCGACGACGTCGGCTCGCAATAATGCAAAGCAAATACGCCCCGTCGTTAAGTGGCTCATCCCCATTGTCCCTTTCTACGTCCGCTAAATCTTATTCTACCTCCGTAGACGCGTATAATTTTATTCATTTATTCATTAACCGGGGGTAAACCCTTTAGAGTGCAAAGAAAAAAAAGACAAAATTAAGATTAATCGTAAGAGTCAAAACAATGCACGTAGCGCGTGAGATTTCAAGCTAGCGGGAGTGGAAAGGAAGTGGATGGATTTAAAATACACGTTGTACATCTTCTGTCTTTGTTGTACATCTTCAATTAAATGGTCATGACGTTATTATATTGGACGTGTAAAAAAAATGTTAATAAATGAGAGGGCGATTGAACAATCGTATGCTCGTAACTGGAACGATCTTTACGTTAACGAGGTTCCAAAATAATTAACGAATGTTACTTAAAGCGCGAACCTTAAAGTGGCAGTACATTTATCGTATGTTCTAAAATAATTAAATAAACTTACTTAAAGCGCGAACCTTAAAGTGGCCTTTAAAGTAATTTATCCATCCACCCTACTATTGTACATTGTACCGTTTAAATGAATCATTTAATCTTTTATTACCCGAATCTCGTTTACATTTGCTTTCGTATAAGAATGGATACGTTCTATCCTACGTTTCGTCGATGGCTAATACCAGTTGAAAGGTTCATCGCGATGCAAACGTATCTCGATCCTTTTTATCCTAATCAATTTCTCCGCGGCGTTGAACGTAAAAATCGAATAACTGGGTGAGACGGCTGCTTGCCAGGGAAAACATAGACGTGTGCCGGATCCTTGACGAATGGTGACCGTGAAAGGATGGAAAGGGGGATGGAGGAAGAGTTTAATATGTACAGAAACAGCGGAGGAGCCGGAGAGAGACAGAGAGAGTTTAATATGTACGACGTCCTCGGGGCGTTATAATCGTTGGGATATCGATCACCGGCCGCCTATGACGCAGTGTCTGCTTCGAGGGGACTTCGAATTCGTCCAATCAGAGGAACACAGGACCATCGAGAATGATCACCTCTCGTCCTTCCTAATCACCCTCTTTGACTTCGCCCAGCGAAACTAGGGAATTTCTAACTTATTCGCGAAATCGATTCCGCGATTATCGACGGAAACGTCGAACTTATGCGGGAAAAGAAACTTCAAGCTGAAATAATGGAGCTTTTAGCTAGCCACGATGAACTTTTCGATATTAACTCGTCACCACGTTGACGCCGGTCAGATTTCATAGTTAAAATTATAGAGACCATAAATATTATTTGTCAGTACTTTATGATAACTTTAATTAATACAATGGTATGAATGTGTTATTCGTATTGATTCTCTTTAGTCTCACGCTTCTACGTTCGAATATTTATACGCAATACACGTATTTTTCCGGAAGCTTGTCGACGTATGCATTTAATTATGTCAGTTATGCACGTAACGCCCGTAAACCTAGTGTTAAAAACGCTGCTGTTTTATTTTAGGAAGGGGACTGAAGATTTCATACAAGAATGAATAGTATATTCTTATGCTTCGTCAACGATTCCACGTTCTCACGTGTGACAGAAAACTTTTTGCTAGCGGTAGTGCAGCAGCTAAAAGGTTAAATATATAAAATAGCACAGTTTCGGAATCGAAGTAACCCAGGTAATAAACCTTGCCATACGAATTATTTTATTATTAATGCCACGTAAGTTGCTCGTCAGCTTTATTCAATATTACATGCATACTATACGAATGTTAGACGTATGTATGTAATTTTGAATCAGTGACTCTGAATCTTGCGAACTGAGACTAAAAATCAAGTTACAAAAATTACCTTTGTCGCGAGTAGAATTCCATTTTATTGAACGAACGCCACAATTCGCGAGCGTGGCTCGTTATCGTATGCGAAGGGGTTAATTTGCGGCGAAATGAGATGAACAATAGGAAGCAGGAAAGATCAATTTAAATCTAATACAGCTTTAAATCCCAACTTTATCCACATCATTCTTATTAACTATCAAATTTTTTATCTTCTACGTATGGGACTTTGCCTGTGCGAACGCTATCGTGTATACTTTCTTCTCTTGCATTTCGCGGGCTTTTTCCCGTTAATAATAAGTATAATAAATAGATAAATTTCATTTCTATCAGTGAAGTGAAACGGAAAATTGTTTCGTCGCTGAAGGGTTGACGCTCCTTTCCCGCAGCCGTCTTACGCAAACCGAGAATTACCATTACTTTAGCCAATTGCTTGGGCGATCAATCGCGGGGATGAATTTCTTAAGCGACTCGCGCGACTCGCTGGGAACCGCAAACCGGATTCGCGTCGGCGAAACAATGGAGTGGAGCGCGGAATTTACATGGAAATCGACTCCGGAAGCGCGGCGCTTAATTTCGAAAGCGGAGCAAGGAAAGCCTTTCGAATCTCCGCCGCCGCCCGTTCGTTTGTCTTCATTATTCTCTCATTATGACGTCGTGGTCTTCCTTCGCTTTCTCGCCGAGCACGCGGGACGCCCAAATAACGGGGTTTACTCGCGTGGAAAATAAAACCCTGCCTTCTGACTCCCTTACTTACGCTTCCCGTTGAAATTGGCAAATTAAGCGCGGCAGATTAGACAGCGAGCGGAAATTAGGGTGTAGAATCTAGGCGTTTCTGGCGAGCGACGACGAAGACGACGGTGTTTCTGGCGAGATTCGTGCCAAGAAATTCGAACACGTCGCCGTCGCGTTCCTCTATTTTTTTCCTTTTTTAAACGACGTCGATCCTTCTTTTCAAAGGGATTCGCTTCTCCTTTTTGGTAATTGGTACGAGTTAAGTGGACAGATTTCATTGCGATTACTTTGTAGGCCGATGGCGAAATTCCATTTGCTTCAACCACTTGGCTTACAATGACGAGTCACACTCGTGCCACGAATGACGCGACAATTCGTTAAACGTAAGTTCTGCTCGCGATACAGCGTTACTTTTATTCCAGCTTTAGTTTCCCTTTAGAAGATTACGAATAGCAGAACACAAATTATGCAGAATATATTAACACGTTGTTTGCGGGAGACGCTTAAACGCGTCTTTTGCAAATTGTTGGTAGAGAGCGGGAGACGCTTGACCTTTTGCGGACGAGCGTCGACAAATAGTCGCCTAATCATTTTTTGGCTTTCTGAACCTATGTCGACTTTTAAAGCAGAAGACTGAACGTAATGAATACTTAACGCAATAATAAACATTTGAAATCGTTAGGAATTATATGGTTTGGAACTCGAAAGCCTGAAAATTCAAAGACGTGGAATTGAAAACTAAAGTACTCCCATAGGTGTTGTTACTTCTCGTCCGCAAAGGGTTAAAACGCGTTGGACGGTAAAAATTAGGCGCCAGCCGTTGTGAAGCATGTACCATGCTTCCACGGAAAGAAGACAAAACGTGTTTTCATTCTCACACTTGCTGGTGTCCGTTGATTGGCCTATGAACACGGGCAGTGATCGCTATTGGCTGAAGACGCTTCCGAATGTAAACACGCTGTGCCTTCTTTCCGTGGAAGCATAGTAGTAGGTACTACGTATCCGGCGATTCGTGGAATCAGGGTCGGGTGACAGACTGCGATCGTAAAACGTGCACTTGAAATACAATAGCTGTAAGATAAACCGCCCGCGAACGACGTGTTAACATTTTTAATAAATATGAGGCTTTGATCCGTCGATGACAACTTACGTAAGCATAGTAGTTAAGAAATTGTAAGGCAATTGGGTTAATCTTCGTGTGGTGACTAATTGTAAGATTTTGATACGTAATTGAAGTAACTTCCAATGCAACGAGAGTAAGAGAAATATACATACGCGAAGTGTATTCGATATTCGCGTTCGATTACAAATGCAATTGAAATACAAGTAGTTCGGTGAGTAGTGAAGAAGAAAATGCTAACATTTGCAATAATTATGCGGAGCGAATTTGAAGTATGTCACAAGTTGAAGGGTAACCCTTTAGGGACAGCATCGCTACGATGTACGGACGCTAGTTCCCTTTCACGAATAGTATAAAACAGTGTATATTTATTTAAAATAGAGGTAACTATTTATCGACGATAACCAGACGCGTAGTTAGTTTCCGGATTTTACGAATAGCGAACTAAATTTGTTAAAGTACACAAATATATTAAAACAATATCAGGAAAAATTCGGTAAAATTATTACACAAATATTTAATTTAATAAAACAGCTAATATTTGCCGCTGTTTAGCTATATATTAATCGAATAATTGATCGAATTTCTACCGCAAAAGATACGCATCTTTATTCGTATTTCCTGGTAATTCTAGCGTTACGGTAAATTAAGAAGTATTTCCAATTCGACACAATTCTCTTCGGCTTTGGCACGAATTAAGCGACGAAGGTTTTTATTCGGCGATACATTAAGATTGACGTATCGACGTCTACGAGTATGGGATAAAAACGAGTGTCACGGCTCGTTTCGTTTCGAGTAGCTGGTATTAACTCGATGGGGATTTTTGACGAGGATAAAAGGGTCCACGTTCGTGTTTGTGAATAGGATTAAGAGCGTCGTAAATTGTGACAAAAATATACGCGGATTTCAATCCCACCTGAGCTCGTGGAAACGCAAACGACGAGTAATTTTAACCAACACGTTTCTTTAACCCTTTTGTTGCGAAAGACGCGTCAGAAATTTTCTATTTCTACCCCGGAATGAAACTCGTCGACTGTGAAAAGTTAAACTATTTAAATGATAAAATAAAATTCTCCTATCTTTTATTTTCGTTTCCCTTTCGTCCACGAATTAAATTGTTCGACTAATAAAAGTTAAAGGGTTCCAATTATAAAATTCTCCTATTTTGTGTTTTTGTTTCCACTTTGTTCAGAGTTAAATCGTTTGACTGATAAAAGTTAAACGGTTTAACTTCTGAAATTCTCCTGTTTTTTTTGTTGTTATTTTTGATCCCATTTCGCCCCGAATTAAATCCTTTGACTAATAAAAGTTAAACCGTTTCAATATTGAAACTCTTCTACTTCTTCTTTTTTTATTTTTCATCCCGTTTAATCCCGTATTAAATCCTTTGACTCGTAAAGGTTAAACTGTTTTTAACTTCTAAAATTCTCCTATTTTTCATTTTTCGATTTCCTTTTGTTCCGACGTAAATTTCTTCGACTGATAAAAACTAAATTACTTAAACGGTAAAATTCTCCTATTTTCTATTCCTGCCCTTTTTTCCCCCCGAATTAAATTCCGTGACTGATAAAAATTGAACTGTTTCAAATCTCAAACTCTTCTATTTTTTTTTACTTTTCTTCTCCTTTTCCTCGAATTAAATCCTTCGACTAAATGAAAATTAAACCGTTTCAATTCCGTAACTCTCCTATTTTCTATTTTCACCCCTTTTTGCCCCCGAATTAAATCCTTCGTCTAATAAAAAAAAAAAACTATACTGCGTTTGAACTCTAAAATTCCCCTATTCGCCGAGTTTTTATTTACGCTTCGGTTCGAAATTAAACAGCGCGACTTCTACGAAATTGAATGAAAGAATGAAAGGTTAATATTTTCCGGGGGCGTTGATATTTTTTCGACGAATGTCCCGAGCGACATGAATATGCATTTAATGTATACGTAAACACCGGCGCGAGAATATCGCGGAATTAAGTAGCGCTGGGTGAGAATCACCAGCCACCCTGGGCTCCAATATAAATTCAAATTTCAACCACTCCCATTGTGCTCTCCTTTGCTCGTGGAGGCGACCGATTACGGATTTACCCTGTTTCAATCTACGCGCCCGAAAACTCCATTCCGATCTCCCTTTCGCCAAATACCCCTGATTCCAATTCAATCGACCGCGTTTTATAATTCGATCCGGCTAAATAGAAAAATCGATGAAACCTAATCGCTATTAAGTACAGGAAAAAGTTTCTACGGATTTACATAAGTTACTGAATGTAAGTAACGGAAACCCTTTTAAAGTACAATTCATTAGGTTGCCTTCGGTATTTTGTTTCCGGAGTTTAGAAGAAAATAGTATCGAGGCCATAAATGAAAGAATTGAATTGTCTCTTATTAAATGCAGGTGAACTGAAATTGAGGCAAAGTGACGAAAGTAATTAAATTGCGAATCTTTAATATGTATTTATAGGTGTACGTTGATCTTACAAAACTAAATAACTAAATAAGTAAATAAGTAAATAACTAAATAAGTAAATAACTAAATAACTAAATAACTAAATAACTAAATAACTAAATAACTAAATAACTAAATAACTAAATAACTAAATAACTAAATAACTAAATAACTAAATAACTAAATAACTAAATAACAAAATAACTAAATAACTAAATAACTAAATAACTAAATAACTAAATAACTAAATAACTAAATAACTAAATAACTAAATAACTAAATAACTAAATAACTAAATAACTAAATTACTAAATAACTAAATAACTAAATAACTAAATAACTAAATAACTAAATAACTAAATAACTAAATAAGTAAATAGCTAAGTAACTAAATAACTAAGTAGCTAAATAACTAAATAACTAAATAACTAAATAACTAAATAACTAAATAACTAAATAACTAAATAACTAAATAACTAAATAACTAAATAACTAAATAACTAAATAACTAAATAACTAAATAACTAAATAACTAAATATGTAAATAACTAAATAACTAAATAACTAAATAACTAAATAACTAAATAACTAAATAAGTAAATAACTAAATAACTAAATAAGTAAATATCTAAATAACTAAATAACTAAATAACTAAATAACTAAATAACTAAATAACTAAATGACTAAATGACTAAATAACTAAATAACTAAATAACTAAATAACTAAATAACTAAATAACTAAATAACTAAATAAGTAAATAACTAAATAACTACATAAGTAAATATCTAAATAACTAAATAACTAAATAACTAAATAACTAAATAACTAAATGACTAAATGACTAAATAACTAAATAACTAAATAACTAAATAACTAAATAACTAAATAACTAAATAACTACATAAGTAAATATCTAAATAACTAAATAACTAAATAACTAAATAACTAAATAACTAAATAACTAAATGACTAAATGACTAAATAACTAAATAACTAAATAACTAAATAACTAAATAACTAAATAACTAAATAACTAAATAAGTAAATAACTAAATAACTACATAAGTAAATATCTAAATAACTAAATAACTAAATAACTAAATAACTAAATAACTAAATGACTAAATGACTAAATAACTAAATAACTAAATAACTAAATAACTAAATAACTAAATAACTACATAAGTAAATATCTAAATAACTAAATAACTAAATAACTAAATAACTAAATAACTAAATAACTCAATAACTAAATAACTAAATAACTAAATAAGTAAATAAGTAAATAAGTAAATAAGTAAATAACTCAATAACTAAATAACTCAATAACTCAATAACTAAATAACTAAATAACTGAATAACTACTGTTAGAATATATAAGCGATTGCAAATTGTTAGTTTCTCGATCGAGTCATATTTAACGAATACTAAATTAACTGCGTACCTAGGAATGTCAATTTGCATCGTTTAGCCAGAATTCTTAACTATATATATACACGTGATTTTCTATACAAAATATTAACGGAGATTTATCGAACTTCGATCACGAGCGTTTTGCAAATTTCTGCCGTGTCTATTTCTTTGGTACGTACAAGTAAGTATACTTTAATCGTCGGTAGTTCTAGTGTTAAATGAAACGAATTCAGGAGACGGTTATAGGAACTGCGACAGTAATTTTAATGCGTTATGCGAAAGAACGATCGACTTGCATCGATCGCAAAGAGGAGGAGGAATCGAATAAAGTCGACGAGCGTAAAAAAGAGTAAAAAGAGTGCAGAGTTGGATCGATCGCGATGGTAAAGTTTGGAGAAGCTCGGATATTGGATAGAATGAGGGGATTTTCTTAACTGGTGCAAACGGACGATTATGTTTCTCGAAACAAACAGCCCCGGAGGCCTTTGTCGCAGCCACCAGCTGCTAGGGGACTTAATCTGCTTAACTCTCGAGTTTGGCCGAACGAGGATGAAAGCCAACAATGAGGATAAAAGAGAAAAGGGCGGCGAAGAGAAGAGAGGAGGGGGAAATATAGCAGAGGAAGTGTGAGCTTTTCAGCCAAACACAATTGGCCGGCGGTTTGCTCGGTTAACAGACTTTCATCTAATTGAAAATAGATAATATATAACGATTAAATTTATTTGATTTGTCGATTTTATTATTATTTTTTTTACGTCACGGGTTAAATATTTTCGCATACTTTGCATTACGGGTAAACCGGCGTTAGAGTGCAAAGAGGAATGGGGATTAATCGGTAAGAGTTTAAGCAACGTGACAATTGAGATTTATATTTGGCGGGAGCGGAAAAGAAGTGGATGGATTTACGATAAGCGTTAACCCTTTGCGGACGAGAAGTAATGAAACTTGTGGAAGTATTTAAGTTTTGAATTCTGCGACTTTGAGTTTTCAGACTTTTGAGTTCCAAACCATTTCATTTCCAACGATTTCAAGTTTTTATTATAGATTTTAAGAATTCATTACATTATGTTTTGTGCTTTAAAAGACGACACCGGTTCAGAAAGCCAAAAAATGATTAGGCGACTATTTGTCGACACTCGCCCGCAAAGGGTTAACATTCTTTAGAATCGAGTCGAGATCACTGTTAATAACGTATAGCGTAGGACGAGTTTCCTCTAACGTAAGAGTTTGGCGTCGCATAGCTGTGAAAGACGTGGTTAAACTTAAACGAACTCCAATGCGTGAGAACACGTAACGATATCATTTATTACGTTATAAGCGAAATAGAAAATTCTGAAAGGAACGGAAAATTCGGTGCGTTTTTCACGATATATAGTGTAATAAAATATGTCATAAACCACGTACTGTCACTTTTCCTATAACTGCCACCTGAATTCGTTTATTTAACCCTTTCGATACCGAAAGCGACTATAATTGTTCGTTGAAATTTCGCACACACACATATATATATGTATATGTGATTCGTTTATGAATAGCAGTAGATTCTTTTAATCCGCCAATATTAACAACATTCTCTTTTAATTACAGAAAGGGACTCTGCATCTTTTCGTATTTGCGAAGCAATCAATCGATAAGGCGAAATTCCCAGGCGCACTGGTCGAGTAGTTATTTCTAATTCGAACGAGATTACTCCAATTTCCCGTAATAAAGCGCGGAAAATACAGCGCGCAGAGGTTGGAGATGAGAGAAAAAGAGGATTTATTCGGGTGAGATCGGAATTCCAAAGGCGAGTATCGATAGCTCGAGAAAGAAACTGCTACTTATCGGTATCCATAGCACCCGTTCGCAATGTCTCAAGTGTTTTCTTCGCGCTCGAGATGCGCGCTGGATGCTGGCAACCGGAAATTGACCGCTACCGAACTTGTTAATTTTTTTCTAAAGATTCAGAATGAATTCACCAACGTTGCTCGTTGTTTTCTTCTCGCAAAGATAACGATGCCTTTTCTAAAGATGCCGAATCTTTTCATTAGGCGATTGCATAGGTTTCTTTAAAATTTTTCTGTAGCAAATTTCAATTGCCAACTATTTTTAGCAATTTCTCTTCTAAAGAGAAACGCAATGTTTGTCGAAGATCGCCAACTTTTCTTAGCAACTCCCAATTCTCAATTATCTTTAACAATTTTTCCTCCAAAATAAACTTTCTTAATAAATCCCAATTCGCAACTATTTTTAGCAATTTTTGTTCTAAAGAGAAACGCAATGTTTGTCAAAGATTGCTAATTATTCTTAGCAATTCTCAATTCTCAATTATCTTTAACAATTTCTCCCCCAAAATAAACTTTCTTAATAAATCCCAATTCGCAACTATTTTTACTAATTTTTCTTCTAAGGAGAAACGCAATGTTTGTCAAAGATTGTCAACTATTTTTAGCAACTCCCAATTCTCGATTATCTTTAACAATTTCTCCTCCAAAATAAACTTTCTTAATAAATCCCAATTCGCAACTATTTTTAGCAATTTTTGTTCTAAAGAGAAACGCAATGTTTGTCAAAGATTGCTAATTATTTTTAGCAACTCTCAATTCTCAATTATCTTTAACAATTTCTCCCCCAAAATAAGCTTTCTTAACAAATCCCAATTCGCAACTATTTTTAGTAATTTTTCTTCTAAAGAGAAACGCAATGTTTGTCAAAGATTGCCAATATCTCCCGGCAAATTCGAATCCGAAACTTCTACTAATATTTTTCTTCCAGCAACTAGGAGCATTTTCCGAAAATTTTGCACATTCCTTCAGGCAACAAATCTGAATTTCCCACGTGGTAGTATATTTCAGCGAGCGGTTAAAATCGGTTAACAGTGTACAAGGGTGGTGAACCGTACTTTGGAGCAACCTAATGGAGTCGACGATATTTTGCAGCGCGGCGCGGCATCTGGGCGACAGTTTTAAACGCGTGACACGCAGAAGAACAAGCAGAGTTCGCAACTGAACAATTAAAGGAATGGCAACACCTGCTCTGAGGAATTTATTTCCTCCGTTACGAGGCAATTGCAACGTTTCTTGGTCCGCGTCGTGGGCGGATTTGTGGCCAGATAAATTTTCTAAAGGACGGTCGACGCTGTCCTCTAGTATTTCACCCAGACGTTCCCATTACGCGCCTAATTGTTACCCGAATGTAGGTACTTTCCTTGATAACCAGACCAGTATTATCATAGTTTCGGGGATCAAATAACCGTCCGCTGCACAATGAAGTATTCGCCAACCCGTGGAGATCATTTATACCACCACTAATGGAACATTGAACGATAAAATAGGGGACGTTTCGTGGAATTTTCGGGGATGGAAACTTAAAAGTATTCAAAATTCGTAAGGTAGAAAATACGAAAGCTTAAAAATTCGTAAGGTAGAAAATACGAAAGCTTAAAAATTCGTAAGGTAGAAAATACGAAAGCTTAAAAATTCGTAAGGTAGAAAATACAAAAGCTTAAACATTCGTAAGGTAGAAAATACGAAAGCTTAAAAATTCGTAAGGTAGAAAATACGAAAGCTTAAAAATTCGTAAGGTAGAAAATACGAAAGCTTAAAAATTCGTAAGGTAGAAAATACAAAAGCTTAAAAATTCGTAAGGTAGAAAATACGAAAGCTTAAAAATTCGTAAGGTAGAAAATACGAAATCTTAAAAATTCGCAAGGTAGAAAATACAAAAGTATTAAACATTCGTAAGGTAGAAAATAGGAAAGCTTAAAAATTCGTAAGGTAGAAAGTACGAAAGCTTAAAAATTCGTAAGGTAGAAAGTACAAAAGCTTAAAAATTCGTAAGGTAGAAAGTACAAAAGCTTAAAAATTCAAAGGGTTGGAAATTAGAAAAGTTCAAAAATTCCACAGCTATTAAAAATTCGAAGGCTTCCGGAAGAATACGTATACTGCAAATGAATATTCGAACGTAGAAGCCGTGAGGATCGTATTAATTAAAGTTACGCATGAAGTACTGACAAATAATATTTATGGTCTGTATAATTTTAGATATTAAATCTGAACGGCGTCAACGTGACGCGTTCCGTAAACCAAGTGTTGACGAAACATCCAAACACAACAAAAACCTTCAGCGATAAATATCCACGCGAATTTTTCGTCCCAATCTTCGACCTTTCATAAATTTCCACGACAATTCGCCAGCAAAATTGCATCGATTCGCGTAACGAAAATTCTCCGGAGGATCTTCCAAAAACTAAAGCTGCTTAAAATTCGACGAATCCTTTTATACGATCCCTCGGTGAAGCGATTGTGTACGGCTAGGGAAGCGGATTCTCGGCGACATCGTAGTAGGCATTTCAATCTCAAAGTACGTATCGTACGTATTCCGATCCGAATCCGTCGGGGTGACTGGAGCCATCGATAAAATCCACCCATCTGCGGAGGAGTCCTTTGCGTGCCAGATAAAACTGTGCCCTGAAAACCCACCTACCCATCCCCCCCTTTTTGATCGGGACGCTCGTTCACCCGGTGATCGACGTCTTTTGCGATCGCGTTTCCGCTTCACGCCCACTGATCCCCCGTCTTTGTGTACCACTGCGATCGCACGAGGAAACATACTCCCGACGAACCGCGCGCGTATGGGAATAAAATTCTCAGAGTAGCGATTTCGCCCCGGTGCGAAACGTGGTTTTCGCCTTTGGGCTGCCTAGGTAACTCGCATTTCTATCCGATAGAGCATAGAAAGATGTTCTCGGTGGTGAATCTTTTCGACTCGGTGTATCTCGAAGTCTTGAATTCGCGAGTAGGGCAATTCTAAGAGTTTCACGATTTTTAGCCTTGCGATTTGGAAGATTTCTAATTTGTTGTTTCGTAAGCTACTAAGAGGTTGGATTTTTCAGCTGGGTGAGCTAAAAGCGTTTAAATTTGCAAGGTTGTTGATCGTTAAGCTTGCGAATTTTTGTAGATTCGAGCTTCGAAGCTCTCTACTTTGTCGCTTTTGTGAGCTTCCGTGATTTGGGATTTTTAAGCTTTGGAACTCAAAGCGTTTAAATTTGCAAGATTGTTGATCGTTAAGTTTGCGAATTTTTATAGATTCGAGCTTCGAAGCTCTCTACTTTGTCGCTTTTGTGAGCTTCCGTGATTTGGGATTTTTAAGCTTTGGAACTCCTAGCGTTTAAATTTGCAAGATTGTTGATCGTTAAGCTTGCGAATTTTTATAGATTCGTGCTTCGAAACTCTCTACTTTGTCGCTTTTGTGAGCTTCCGTGATTTGGGATTTTTAAGCTTTGGAACTCCGAGCGTTTGAATTTGTAAGATTGTTAATTGTTAAGCTTGCGAATTTTTATAGATTCGTGCTTCGCAGCTCTCTACTTTGTCGCTTTTGTGAGTTTCCGTGATTTGGGATTTTTAAGCTTTGGAACTCCGAGCGTTTGAATTTGTAAGATTGTTAATTGTTAAGCTTGCGAATTTTTATAGATTCGTGCTTCGCAGCTCTCTACTTTGTCGCTTTTGTGAGTTTCCGTGATTTGGGATTTTTAAGCTTTGGAACTCAAAGCGTTTAAATTTGCAAGATTGTTGATCGTTAAGCTTGCGAATTTTTATAGATTCGTGCTTCGCAGCTCTCTACTTTGTCGCTTTTGTGAGTTTCCGTGATTTGGGATTTTTAAGCTTTGGAACTCAAAGCGTTTAAATTTGCAAGATTGTTGATCGTTAAGCTTGCGAATTTTTATAGATTCGTGCTTCGAAGCTTTCTACTTTGTCGCTTTTGTGAGCTTCCGTGATTTGGGATTTTTAAGCTTCTAGCTCCAAGCCTTTAAATTTGTAAGCTTGTTAATTGTTAAGCTCTTGAATTCTTGTGGTTCTAATTTTCAATCCTGCGAAGTTTTGAACAATCGAATTTTACAGCCTCCTAATTTGCAATCTTTCGAACTTTAGAATATTCGATTTTTAAAGCCTAGAATTTCCTATCCAGAAGTTTCCAAAGTCTTCTAATTCGCAACTATTCGATTCTGCACGTTCTTGCTTTGCAACACTTGCAATTTTCACGTTTCGTAATTCCAAGTCATCGGATTTCCAAATTACCAAATCCTGATCGTTCGAAAATGAATCTGAATCGACGCTATACCATTTTGGTAGCAATTTCACTTTCATACTCGTTCGATTATTCGTTAAATGTTGCCAAATACACGATTCTACTATTACCAATTACTCTTTTTTAAATATAAGCCAGAATGTCGCGGTTGTGCAACTGTGAAACGATCAATCAGTGTTCCGCCGCTGCCTGATGCTTTAATTTAGGGTCTCGGTGTGTATCACCGAGGTTACTATGTATCTGCAGTGTTGAACGTCGCGTGGAAAATGGCGAAACGATGATGAATCGTATTCCCATTTACCACGCACGGCCATTTACTAGCATTGTGTGTTATCTCGCGGCGCAAACAAGCCGCGCGACGAGATACTCGTGCGTGTTCGGAGCTTTGCTCCTGGATTACGCTTCGATCCGTCCAACGACCGGAAGTTAAACAGTCCTAGAGTTCTCCTAAACGTTCATGATAAGTGTGCGCGTGCGTTGAGCCTATGCAACTGGACCTGTACGTGTTTAAATAGTCCCGGTTCGATTTCTAATTTCATGCCCGCGTCACACTTCCCGTGAATTTCCATTCTAATTCGAATATAATGTTGCAAATATTGGTAGCAATTTGGGCTGGGCTATTATCAGTTGATGTGGTCCAATCGAAATGTGCTCGACGAATGATGCAATTTAATTAGAGGCTTAGACATCCAGAGGCTTGGAATTCGAAAGGTTCGAAATCCAAAGGCTTAGAATTGTAAAGCTTAGAAATTCAAAGGCATAGAATTCAAAAGCTTAGAATTCTAAAGCTTAGAAATTCGAAGGCATAGAATTCGAAAGCTTAGAAATTTAAAGGCATAGAATTCGAAAGCTTAGAAATTCAAAGCCGTAGAATTCCAAAGCTTAGAAATTCGAAGGCATAGAATTCGAAAGCTTAGAAATTTAAAGGCATAGAATTCGATAGCTTAGAAATTCAAAGGCATAGAATTCAAAAGCTTGGGAATTCAAAGGCTTAGAATTCCTAAGCATGTAAATTCAAAGCCGTAGAATTCGAAAGCTTAGAAATTCGAAGGCTTAGAATTCGAAAGCTTGGAAATTCAAAGGCTTAGAATTCCTAAGCATGTAAATTCAAAACCTTAGAATTTCAAACCTTAGAAATTCGAAGGCTTAGAATTCGAAAGCTTAGAAATTTAAAGGCTTAGAATTCGAAAGGTTAGAAATTCGAAGGCATAGAATTTAAAAGCTTGGAATTCGAAAGCTTAGAAATTCGAAGGCATAGAATTCAAATGCTTGGAATTCGATAGCTTGAAAATTCAAAGGCTCAGAATTCCTAAGCTTGAAAATTCAAAGGCTTAGAATTCGAAAGCTTGAAAATTCAAAGCCTTAGAATTCGTAAGCTTAGATACTCAAAAGCTTGGTATTAGCAAGCTTGAAAACTCGAAAGATGGCGAATCCAATACCGGAAAGAAATTCAAAGTATTGGAACACGATAATTCGGAAATTCGAGAGCATACGAATCCAAAACAGTTCAGAAACAGATTCGCAACGATTACGCGTTATTTGTTCTACGAAAATGCTTGCCCTTCGAGGAAGGATCGAATTGGTGGACGGGTCGATCAACGTGTTACACAGAGTGTCACTGATTGACAGTAGTTACGGCGGCTCAATAGTCAGACAGCCGACTAGTAGTTAAGGACTGACAATAGCAGACAGCAGGAACAGGCTGTCAATAGTCCTAACACCGGTACCCCTCCATCTGATATCCTTCACGGGATTCAATATGTCCGATCGTTTAAGCAAGATGGACAAATTTCATCCATATAATCTACTCAACAATTCATTCTTCTACGCTCCAAAAATAGGTAACATAAAGTAACACAGCCCGCAACGTTGACGAACTTCTGCTTCAAAGGAGCAATCCTTTGGTTTACGATCTGTTCAAAGACCATTCACCGTAATAACATTCGTATGAAGAATAGTATAAGAAATAAATTGATGATCAAACGTATTGTGAGAAGTATTAGAATTAAATTTGTACTCAGCGATCTTTCATTTCATTTATTGAAATGGAAAATGCAATTGAAACTACTGTACTTTATTATAGACACAACGGATCGTTGTGTCGACGTTTCGCAAACGTTCCAGTTTCCATCTTCAGGGCTAAGTGCCCCGGTACTGAGCTTCTTGATTTTCAGTTGGTCTTTATATACTTGTGGTCTTATATAATTGTCATCCAATCGAGGAAGGTGTCAATTTAAAGCTGGAAGAATGCTGTGCTGCT
Source organism: Eucera pruinosa (assembly GCA_028830335.1). Taxonomy (NCBI): domain Eukaryota; kingdom Metazoa; phylum Arthropoda; class Insecta; order Hymenoptera; family Apidae; genus Eucera; species Eucera pruinosa. Next base: position 17,718,355 of record JAMYCR010000006.1, read on the forward strand.
ATTTGGTTCATGCGGTATCCTTTGTCTCCGTTTAAGTTTGCTTCTTTTCTCCACGATTTCTAGACCCTCGCGGTATTTTCTCGAGTAGTATCCCCGTGCTTTTGCCAGTACTCTTGCGTTATCAATATTTATAGTCGTGCGAAAAGCCTGGAGTTTCTTTATTTAACCCAATAGGTAGTATTACGGGGGTTTAACCGTTTTCACATTTCGCATCGGCGGTTTCCCCGAGAAAAGAGCGTAACTGTGGAAACGGGAAAAAAAAAGAATGATTCGAGTTATAGAACGCGGCACGCGTGTCTCCGGCGAAGTTTAATCGAACTGGAACTTTCGAAGCGGCGTTCGTCAAGAGGGGATATGCTACTCCGCCCAGCAAAGCGGAGAATGCTTCGACGTGAACGTGGTTGAACGCTGATGCGGCTTCATTGTGGAACGGTGAGGATTCCTGTTTGCTAGTTAAAGCGTGCGCTGCCTCTCGAGAGGCAGAATTCTGCCCTCGCCTCGCCTCGCCCCGCCTAGCCGCGACACGCATCCGAACAACGTCTCCTGGAAACGCAAATCGGGCACGCTGGATGGGGGCACAACGCAAATACAACAGGTCGAGGATCGAATAACCGAGTACACGCGTGATTCACCGTCAACCGAACTTCGCAAACTGATCCCTACCCTTTTCGTTTAACATACCTTTTTTCCCGGCTACCTTTCTATTTACTTTGGGCTTCTCTTGTGCGTTGGGGAAATTTTGGGGCAATTGTTCGCAATTGTTCGCCGGTTTATTGGAATTAATAGTTTAGCACTTTTATGGAATGATTAATGATGAAATGATTAACTTTAGGAAATGATTATCTGCTATTTTATTAAGGGAAATAGTTTGGGACTTTGCGAGGAATGATATTAGTTATTATTTTATCGAGAGAAATAGTTTTTTTTATTTTTTTATTAGTTACTTTATTAACGAGAATATTAAAGGATAATTAAGTTTATTTGTAATTAATATAATACTGATATTATACCTCTGATTAACTCAGATTACAATATAGATTCTACATTATAAGAACACACGTGTCCGGCCGCACGTTTTGCACATTCACTCTTTTCTCTACTGGAAGTACAAGAGAATCCCCAATTGACATCTATTTCCTTAAACGCTTCCTCTTATTACATAAGATAGACGTCGACGCTTACACTAAATACAAATGAATGTCTCGACAAATACTTCGGGGTCTTTTAAGGGATGATTACTTGCGATTTTATTAAGGAAAATACTTTGGGCGACTACGGGGAAATTATTTGTTACTTCATTGAGAAATATACCTATTATGGGATTTTTAAGGGATGATTATTTGTTATTTTATTGAGAGAAATAGTTTGACGTTTTAAGGGACGGTTATTCGTTACTTTGTTGAAATGAATATTAGGCGTATTCTAAAGGATAATTATTTGTTACTTTATTGAGAGTAATAATTTACGGATTCCTAAGGATGAATTTTCCTATAACAGTAAATTAAATATCGGCAAGAGGGTTAGACTCGAATTAGGTTCAGATTAGGTTCGCATTAACTTTAAAATAGGAAATATATATATATAGGAAATATAAACGAATCCCCGTGGGATTTATTTAATAGTTTCACATGAAGATTTTTAACGCGAAGAAAAATGTAGGGTTTAGAAAATGGCCAAAATTTTAGCAAGCATTGTATCCTTATTTTATCCTTATTATTTATTATATTTCGATTGGCCGTGTTTTTAAATCCGAAAGGGTTCTAGGAACGCGCAAACAAACATACGAAAGCTTCGCAAAGTGGTAAAAAATTGCCGTGCTCTACCTTTACGTTATTTCTCCACAATTTCTATTAATTTGATCGCACGCTTCCACCATACAATTTTTCCCCGTCAATTTTGCTTTGAAGCGTCGCCTTTTTTTCGCATCTCTTTTTTTCGACCACGCGAAAGGGACTCTCGCTATAATTGCGTACCCAATCAAAATTTACAACAACAACAACAAAAAAGAGAACCATCAACCTATAGAAAATAACTATTTGCAACCGTAGAATTTTTTTTTTTTTTTTGTACAGCAACGAATTTAACGTTCGCCTGCGTTTTCTTTTCGACAACTTTACCACGGCATCGAGAAAATCGAGAACATCTCGGAACAGTTTCCAAAGTTAAATAGCATTTTTGCGCGACGAGTAAACGGGGCGAAGAAGGATGGAAAGTCAAGGGGTGGATTGAAAATTCTCGCAGTCGTAAAGTCGGTTTTTCGGGCGTAAAACGCGGAACTCCCGGAGGAAATCGACTGGGAGATGTCCTTCCTCCAGCTGCTGCTTCCACTTCGACTTTCGTCTGGACACCGGGGCTCGGAGGGAACGAGGAAAACATTACGGTCCAGCGTGAAACCTTCGGAAAAGTGGTTTCCAGGTTACGACGACCATGATCCAACTTCTTAAACTCAACGGAAATGGCCATCGCTTCGCTGATCGATCGAAATTAATACTTACGGTATACAATCGTTGTATATATATATATCTATAATTTATATATAATCATATCATATATATAATCAAAACTTAGGAAGCCCAAAGTATTTTTCCTTATGAAATAACAAATTTCGTAACGTATCAATCACACGTTTGGTAACATTTAACCAAAAATTTCAATAAACCTCGGTACGATATTTATGATACTTTACTCGAGTGAATTTTCTAATGCATTTCTATGAAGAAAATAACGAATCATTTACTCTACCATTGCAAACTTCGATACTATTATTCATAACACGTACATATATTCGTTTATATTCGATACTATTATTTCATTACACCGTTATTATTTTACGCATACTATTATTTCCTACAAATTTCGATAAGCATCTAAATTGCTATTAGGACAGAAATCACTTAATATTGAATCGAGTATTAATCGGACACGAGTATAACGCGTAAATTTTCGATGCAATTTACTTCAACTCGTCATTCTGTCTTACGATGCGATTATAATTTTCACAGCCGTTATATATTAGAATCCAACAAGATAAATCAAATATATTCGCGATACTTTAATCCGGCAAATAATTATGCTAAAAATGCCTGTAGCCTTAAATGTCGTCGGTGTATAGAAAATGGGGAGCAGCTGGTCGCGATAAGTCGGATTACACGGAATCGAACACGGGGCTGCTGGTTTTCGACGATCCGAAAGCTTTAAATGAAGTCGATGTATCCGTGAACTACAAGCATCTTCGCTTAGGGGTTCGGATAATCGATCATAGGGCAAGTCAGGCTTCGGATAATCGACGTTCTACTGTATCAGTAGCGTACAGTGTCGACAAGTGTCGGAAATAAGTGGCCCCAACGTTCATGTACTCGAGTGCTGATCGATCGATCGTAGTTTTGAGGGCAGAGGTTGTCGAGTGTCTGGTGAAAGGGCAATTTCATCGACAAAATCAATTAATCGAACTCGTAATGCTATATATATACATATACACTTACTGACAAAAGTTAAGAAACAAAGTAGTAATCATTTGCAAGCAACGTTCTGTATATACTTCGTCTTTTGAAATAAATAGCTTAGAATAAAAATTAACATAAAAAGGTAACATTACACATATGCCAATGAACAAAATAAGTTATACTATTTTGAATTCTAATCTATATGTACCTCGGAAAATAAAGAGTACACAAAAATATGGGACGAATTACTTTGTTTCTCAACTTTTGCCAGTAAGTGTATATATAGGACAATTATGAGAGGCAGATTTAGGTGTACACTAAGTAGGACGATAACTTGTACAGAATGGCGAGCTTTTAACGTGCAAACTTCTGCATTTCTTTTCGCATTAGGAGTACCAATGTGTAATCCTCTATTGTTTTTAAATAGTTAACAAATCTATTTGATCCAAGTTCATTACTATGACTAATTGTAAGTACAGGATAGACCATGAATTTATAAAAAATTTCGTAAATTTTAAGATGAAATTCCTCTCGTGATAAAATAGCAACGTTTGATCATAGCATTGAGCAACTGGGAAATATTCACCGCTATGAAAATGACGTGTAAAACCTAATCAATGAAGGACTCGTTAAAAAAATCGAGTAATATACTTATACGAGTATATCGACAATACGAATATTTATTATTGGTTAGAATACTAACTAATTAGAATACGAATGTTAGAATACTTTTTATTCTACTCTATTCTTATCTATTCTTATTAATCTATTTATAAAGTAGAATAAGCATCTGAATTTGATTCAAAGTAAATGTTGGTTTGAATAAAATAATTGGATTATTCACTGGTACACCTAATAAGAAAATAGAACATGTACTTTCCGAATCGATCCCTCTAACGCCTTTAACATACTAGGTTTACGGACGTTACGTGTATATGTCGACAGGCTTGTGTAAAAATACGTACACTGCGTATAAATATTCGAACGTAGAAGCGTGAGAATGAAGAGAATCACGTGTAGAATACGTACTCGTACCATTGTATTAAAGATAACGTAACAGTACTGAAAAATAATATTTATGCTCTCTATAATTTTAGCTACGAAATCTGTAATGCGTCAACGTGTGACGAGTTCCGTAAACCCAGCTTTAACCCTTTGCGGTCGAGCGTCGATAAATAATCGCCCAATCATTTTTTGGCTTTCCGAACCCATGTCGACTATTAAATCACAAAACTTAATGCAATGAATACTTAACGTAATAATAAACATTTGAAATCGTTGGAAATGAAATGGTTTGGAACTGAAAAGCGTGAAAACTCAAAGTCGTGGGATTAAAAACTAAAGTACTCTCACAAGTGTTTACTACTTCCCGTCCGCAAAGTGTTAAACGTCTTGGCGGATTTCTGTAATTCGACACGCGTCATTCGTCAATTTCGCAATGCCCGTGACAACGAAAGCCGCCCATCGCGAGAACAGAAGCTCGTTCGAGAATTATTCATGAAACGCAATTTCGCAACGTTCGAAAGCATCGGCGGCAACGATAAAAATCTGCATCTCCCTTTGAGGAACGGCGACAAAAGAATAAATCTACGCTCCTCTATTTACACGCATATTTCCCTGCCGATATCCATAGAAAAATAGACGCGGAGAAAGAAGAATGTCGTGCAGTACGGTAACTCGAAGACTTTGAACGACCCATAGCGATGCTTTACCACCGCCACGGGAGAAGGAAGGAACGAGAGTGGGGAAACGACGCGCTCCTAACGCTAAAACAGACCCAAGTCTGTCTGACGGAGAAAACAAACGAAATCCGTCTGCTAGCGAGCTTCGCAATCGCGCACAAAGGGATTTAGATATGCATCGTTAAAGTATCCTTTCCTTCTTTGCCGCGCGTGCGAGTTTTTTTCTCCGCACTGTGGACCGAAACGCGACAAAGCTGGCGTTGAGTGCCAACGCTCATCCATCTATAAGACTTTATTTTGGGGCGGAATGTTTTCTATTAAAAAGGAAGTGTGTCGTAGCTGGTAGCTAAAATCGCCTTAGATTAGACAACGAGGGAAGTTTAAGTGAATCTCTGCTTTAAGATAACTTATTACATTGTTGGATGACCAACGCACGACTACTCGCACTTTGTAAACACCATAGAGTCATCCTAAACCAGATTCATCTTACAAATACTTCAACCCTTTGCGGACGAGCGTCGACAAATAGTCGCCTAATCATTTTTTGCCTTTCCGAACCCGTGTCGACTTTTAAAGAACGAAACTTAATGCGATGAATACTTAACGTAATAATAAACATTTGAAATCGTTGGAAATGAAACGGTTTGGAACACAAAAGCGTGAAAATTCAAAGTCGTAGTATTCAAAACTAAAGTACTCCCATAAGTGTCATTACTTCTCGTCCGCAAAGGGTTAATCTCGGTTCCTAGTCATCCTGTGCTTAGTACGTTTTTTCCTCATCATCGTTCCTTCCCTATCATCCTTAGGATTATTATCCTTATCATTAGTCGTCCTCAACAACGGTACTTAAAAAGTTCGCAAAATCATAGGAAGACACGGATTTCCGTATTTACTAATCGAGTGCTGTTTTTTACGTAATACGCGGCCGCGATGATACGTACGGATGCCTGAAGAGCCGAGTATGGCGGGGGTCGTAAATCCCCGCTTCGATTTTTATCGACACCGTTGTCCGCGTATGTCCCTACGACCTTTTCAGGAGATAGGGAAAATAAGTTTTGTTTAACTACGAATTTGTTGTGGTGATCTAAATATTTAATAAATACGGTTTCATGTTAAGTGTCACGTCTGTAATGCCGGAGGTGGTTATGATTCTTGAGAGAGGATACTGTTTCTCCCCTGAATTGTACGTGTTAACTAACTTTTTCCTTGCATGGATTCGGCGAGGAAAAAATCGGAGGGATGGTCCTTTTTCTGGTGGCTTCGACTGGGAGACCAATCAGGGATATTTGTTAATGTACAACCACTGAATTGGTCCCCCAGTCTGACGGGTTGTCGTCGTAGGTGGTGGGGTATTTTGCAATTTGTAGCTTCCTAGCGACTTACTCTGGCCCGCGTCTTCTTGGGCCCCCTGCCGAGGGTCGCGGTGGAGTTAGGGTAAGCCGGGCCTGCCTTGCACGTGCGACGCAGGCTACGAGTTGTGCCCCGTTTCCTTTCCTCTATGCTGATTGATGGCCCATAAAAAATATTTCCTTCCTAAATTACCCCTTTTTTGAAAAAGGTTGGAGAGTACGAACCGTGGCAATGGTCACGTTTTCGATGCTTTAAGTAATTCTGTTCCGTGCGGAACAAGTGCAGTAGCCTTATTAACAAAGCCTCTATCTAAGAGTTATCTTCAACGTGTTGTCAATCCTCCCGGAATCCAACAACATAAATTGTGAAGATAAATTAGTATTTTTGTGGTGAAGTATTTTCCATCGCGAATAGCGCTACTGTAAGTAATAGTGATAATAATACGCGGCCTTTGAAGTGTCACGTCCGTAACGGATACCCGGGACCATCTCCCATTCTCGAGGTAAAACATTGAGCCCTACAATAGACGAAAATAACCAGACGCGGCAGCCCGGCGTTCCCGGGCAGTGCACCGAGGGCCAGCCAGGCCCAGTGCCCCAAACCGACGGGACTAGCACACGCCACTCGAAGTGGCATAAATTATACCAATAGAAATCTTGGCCTTCGAGGATTTGTCCCTCGAAGTACCGCGTCTGGTTTACATCGTTTGGGTTCGCCCACGATACACCGTGGGACTTACGGGAAACGATCTGGGGAGAGTCCGCCTTTTTCCCATGTTGACGACCTCGAGGATGGGGGTAGGAACCACCAAAAAACCACACTTTAGATCGGGTATCCTCGGCGCAGAAAAGTCAGTACGAGGCGAACCCTGTAACCAGCGACACGAGAAACAGAAAAGCTTTAAGGAAACTACACCTTTGTCTCTTCAATCTACCGACCCTAACGAACTCCCTATCCCCGAGTAAATCCCTTAAATGGGATAGACTCAAAAATAAGGAACAACAATCGGCCAGTCCGAATACGCAACAGAAGTAACGAAGAGTTGAAAATGTCGTCGCTGGGGAAAGTATTTTTCCTTCCTTAGGGAAACAATTGGACGCGAGTACGCGCGAAACACAGGCGATAGGAACATTCAGTGGAAATAAAAGGCTGGTACTCGTGGAAAGAGGAAAAGGTGTAGGATTCGAATATGGTCGAAACAGCCATTAACCCCTTCTTGGTAGCGCTAATTCCCACGCGTATCCGTTTCCGAACTTCGAAACCAGTGAACGCGATACGAGACAGGTTTTTCTTTATGGAACCCCAAAGGAAATTGGAGAAGAAAAGGGGTTTGTCACTTCGTCGATACTTAGAACGTCGTACCTTTCCCAATGGGGAACGTAAAAGTTACTGTAACTTTGTGCTTCGTTACTTTTTCTATTATCCTACTAATGGGCCGTTAATTAATTAAATAAATAGTGGAGTTACAATGCGCGAAGTGTCGACGGTAATAAGACGAACTCGACGCTTTAATAGATGTGCTTTTAATTTATTAACTGTTTTAAACGCAGCGGTGTAAAATGTATCCAATCATTTTAACGTTCGAATTAAGTACTTATGGTTGAATTATGAATACTCATTTATAGCGAAGAAATGAAAATAGTGGACAATTGCAGAGGTGCGTGTAATTGAAGTACAGGAAAGTAGAATTTATATTTTGTACGGAAAATGGCGGAATATTTTAAAAGCACTGCTTGCAAATTTGTATACTTTTTATGGGAAATTTGCTCCCAGCCATTTGGACTGCTTCGGTGGTTCTAGTGTTACTTGTAAACCAGATGAATGATGTCAAAGCATTTTCGTCCTTATTTTAACCCTTTAGTATAACGATAAGTGATAATGATAACTCTTGCATTTTTTAAGCAAGAAGTTCAAATTAATAGTTGCTGTTAATAATTGTTAATATACTACAATTTTGTTAGTGTTTTTAAAATCATTAACTTACAAGTAGTAAATTCAATCAACTATGCGCGTGCTACGTTAATCAATGATCTTTTTTCAATTTTTTTAGTAGTCGAAGCGTTTCTCTTTGGTGGAATTTTTGAGACTTAAAAAACGTCCCAAGAAAATCGAACAAATTTACAGTTCTGGATAGCGAACTAATTATAAAGGGTTAGCAAAAATAGACTATAGGAACGCCTACCATCACTTTTTTCCTATCCCTTTTTGCTTTACCCTTTTCTAATCTGTTTTTTATTTCTATTATCTTCGTTCGTTCTCGATTTCAATTTTTATCTTTTTCGCCTTTGTTTTACTAACAAACGTAGCGTTTCACAGATATTATCATTCAACATCCTAAAGATACTTTTGGATAACTCTATACTAAATTATCATTGCTACGCATAAATTTTTATTCAAATTCAATATTTTTAACACTATTCATACCACGCCGGGTCAAATGACCGGTTTTAAAATATTTGGTTTAAGATTCTACATTCATTGTTATCCCTTTCGTCTATTTAACTTGATGACAATAGCTTTATTGTTTGCTTAATCCGTTTCACACATTTTATTTTTCCTTCTCCTTTTTTTTAAATTAGAATGATCTATTGAATAAATACATGTAAAATGCCGGTACGAATAGTGTTAAAGACGCCACTAAATTACTTTTTTCATCCCTTAAATGCAATTATTATAAATTTGCTAATTTTCGTGTTTGTGTTTGTATTTGTGGGTGGAGACTTTGTTCCACGTAATACATTTAATAAAGTAGAAATAGAGAAAGTTTATAAGCTTCCACGATGTTCCGTACGACCTTCCACTTTGATCCTTTCTTGGTAATAACAAGAGTAAATTCAAGCGAATCGCCTTTGAAAATAGGGATGATCTTGCTCCAATTTCTCAGGGTTCCAATTTCAAAGGGATCCCGACTCGATTCGCAAACATCGCGTCCTCGAAAATAATATTTCCAGCGATATCTCTCGCCTGACGGACCGCGCGCCATGGCCATATTTGACTTAGAAACCTTACAGCTTAATCTGTAGTCGGATTTAAGTACGATCCGCCGAATTTAATCGCCCTTCTCAACCTTCTCAATTTCAACTTTCCTTTCCATTTATTTATTTAACTAACTTAAACCTACCGAAAACGGGCCAAAACGACTTGTTTAGAATTTTTATTCGAAGAAACTTTTGAAATAAATCGTTCAAATAAATTCTACGAATAACATTCTGTTCGAATAATCTTCAAAGAGGAAGATAACAGAATTTAATATATACTCGAGAGATCTTTCTAAGAAATGAAATTACAATATTTACCTTATAGAGACAAGAAACGTTACGTTTATATATTATTACGTATATTTGTTACACGTTTTTAACACACCTTTGGTTATTTCATTGTTTCAAATATGTTTTATTCATACTTGATCCCTCGAAGATTATTCGAGTGAAATGTTATTGGAAAAACTCGTACGAAGAATTTATTGGAACAATTTCTTCGAGATGTTATTCGAATAATTTATTCGAATAAGATTGTGTTCGAATAATTTATTCGAATATAAAGTACACAACTCTGCCTATTCAATGATTAAAATCTGAAGTATTTATTGGAACAATTTATTCGAATATAAAGTACACAACTTTGCCTATTCAATGGTTAAAATCTGAAGTATTTATTGGAACAATTTATTCGAAAGAAAGTACACAACTTTGCCTATTCAATGGTTAAATTTATCTGAAGAATTTATTGGAACAATTTATTCGAATATAAAGTACACAACTTTGCCTATTCAATGGTTAAAATCTGAAGAATTTATTGGAACAATTAACTCGAATAAAAAGTACACAACTCTGCCTATTCAATGATTAAAATCTGAAGTATTTATTGGAACAATTTATTCGAATATAAAGTACACAACTTTGCCTATTCAATGGTTAAAATCTGAAGTATTTATTGGAACAATTTACTCGAATATAAAGTACACAAATTGCCTATTCAATGGTTAAATTTATCTGGAGAATTAATTGGAACAATTTACTCGAATATAAAGTACACAAATTGCCTATTCAATGGTTAAATTTATCTGGAGAATTAATTGGAACAATTTACTCGAATATAAAGTACACAACTTTGCCTATTAAATGGTTATATTTATCTGAAGAATTTATTGGAACAATTTATTCGAATATAAAGTACACAACTTTGCCTATTAAATGGTTAAATTTATCCCAAGAATTATTTAGAACAATTTATTCGAGACGTTACTCGAATAAAATTGCATTCGACTAATTTATTCGAATAAAATTGCATTCAACTAATTTATTCGAATAATTTCTTCGAATATAAAGTACACAACTCTGCCTATTCAATGGTTAAATTTATCCCAAGAATGACTTACAACAATTTATTCGAAACATTACTCGAATAAAATTGCATTCGACTAATTTATTCGAATAAAATTGCATTCGACTAATTTATTCGAATAATTTCTTCGAATATAAAGTACCCAACTCTGCGTATTCAATGGTTAAATTTATCCGAATAATGACTTAGAACAATTTATTCGAAACATTACTCGAATAAAATAGTATTCGACTAATTGATTCGCCCAAAATAATTCGTCCAACTCTGCTTACAATCAGTCACTGTTTAAATCCACTCACCAAGAATAATAAAGAAGTGGATGTTGCAAAATCTCCCAAAAAATACAAACAAATTTTCCTCGCGTAAAATAAACTGACGAAACTATCTAAAAAAAATGTGTTAACCTAAGCGATTGAGTAGCCTCGTAACACGTTCGCGTGCGCGCAAGTTTGCCTAGACATTCGAAATCCGTTGAAAACAACGGGCGCGCAGGGTAGCTGGAAACAAAGCCGAGGGAAAAGTGTAGAACCGCGCGAAACGGGAAAATTGTCGCAGCGAAACGATAAGGTTTCGGTGGAGAACGCGGAAATATTTTGTCCATTTCGCTACGCGCGCATCTCTGCGTGTTTGTGTACGTATGCGTTTCCTTCGTTTCGAAACGGATCGCGTCGAGGCGACGTTCCAAATGTTTTATGCATTAAAACGCGGGAAATGGAACGTGGAAAGATTCGCGACCGGAAAATCGCGCGTCGCTTTGATACAGACCATTTTTTTTTGTTACCCACGCTTTTCCTACTTTCGCATCCGTCGCCAGCAGCCATCCTTTCTCGCTTTCTTTCTTTCTTTTCGTTCCCATCCCCCGAAGCTGAAATTTTCCGCTTCTTTTTCTTCAATTTTCCCACCAATTATAGCCTTTGAACGGCGATCGGCGCGGCTGCGATTTAATCCGCTTTGAGAATCATTATTAACCCTTTGCGCGTTGGATTAGAATGTTTCAACGTTTCCTACGTCCGCGAAGTCTACGAAAATTCGTGACACGCGCGTCTGTCTTCTTTTCGCCAAGCAACGCGATTCGCGCCCCTGAATTATTAGCAGTCATCGTCGTTCTAGAATCGAGTTTGTTAACGCAACGTCCAAAGTATCTCTGCAACTCTTGAGACAGCGTTCAAAAAAGCTTCAGCAAGCTGGACGAAAAGTTCAACGATGTTCTCATCGATATTTCATCTCCTTGTCCGCGATTCTTCTTTTCCAGTATTATTTCTCTCTATCTATCCACAGTTTAACGATTCATTTTTCAACCAAGGCAAGGAAAATTTCCGCCGATTTCGAATTCTCCGCGCGTACCGGCGGCCATTGTTTTTTTTTGGGGGGTCGGGTGAAAAACTTTGCTGCAATCAAACGAGGAAATCGCTTCCAATATTTACCAACGCTACGGCGGCGGCTTGTGTAAAACATTCGCCGAAACGCTTTAAAATATTTAACGCTGCAGTTTTCCCACGGTTTTCTCTTTTCTCTGTCTCTCCAGGGGCTTCGATTCTCGTCCAATAACGCCTCTTCTCTCTCTCTCTCTATTTTCTTCTTCCACTTTTTTTTTTGCCCCAGCTGCGTTACCCGCGTAGCGCGTGTTTATTTTACGCGATGCGCGTAATCGTTCCTGCTTTAATACAGCAACCGTTGTTCTCGGCATCCCCAACTCGGGTTACGTTTCACGATCAGTTGGCGAAAGTTGCGAGCATCGATCGATAGCTTCGCGGAGATTGCTTCTTATGGAATTTCGGAAACGTCGGTTAAATAATTGCGGACGATGGATTGATGGTTCCAGGATGAGTTGCGATTTAAGATGGACATGCAAATTACAGGGGAGACCGTTTGCTTCAGATTTTTTTCTATTTTTAACGCTAGGTTTACGGAACTCGTCACGTTGACGCGTTTCAGATTTCGTACCTAAAATTATGGAGACGATAAATATTATTTTTCACTACTTTATGTTAACTTTAATACAATGGTTCTTCAAAGCAGTCTCCGTCAAATGGTTGCGAATTCGGTGATAAGAAACGAGAAAGGAAAGGATTGAATAGATTAGCTTGAATCGAGCTTCAATCTCACGACTTCTAGAAAAGAATAACCATTGGCGAAGAAAAAGCTCTATCGTCTGAATGTAAAGTGTTATCCAAAAGTACCTTTAGGATTTTCAATGAGAATATCTGTGAAACGCCACGTTTGTTATTAAAATAGAGGTGAAAGAAAACGAGAACGAACGAAGATAATACAAAAATAAAAAACAGGTTAGAAAAGGGTAAAGCAGAAAGGGAAAGGAAAAAAAGTGAAGGTAGCTGTTCCTATAGTCTATTTTGGATAACCTTCCTATGCTTTAATACGCTTGTTGAAACGATTCTCATCCCTCTTCAACATTCTCGTTGCTACTATCGTCGTGGATGTTTTGCCCCGGTGAAATAATTACCCTTTTCAGGGGCGAGCGTTACGCCGCGGTTCGTTAAACTGCGATTCATCCGGCGCGAAAAGCAGCCGTCCCTTTTATGGCAAACGGATTCCGTGCCGTCGCGATAATGCCGATAACGCGATAGAAATAACCGTTCTTCGTCCATTTCCGGTCCGCGTCGATATACCAAATGATACCAATTTAATTTCACCGATATTTCCATGTACACGTTCGCGTGAATTCGTACGTCTTTGCGACCACAATTATTATTACGGTCAGTGATCAAAATCTACGTATGTACAAGTGTTAAGTTTCAAATATTTATAATAGATGCAGAAAAGAATAGAATAGAATAGGATTTTATTGTTTCCAAAATTGGAGTACAATGGATTACACAATCGCCTAGGTTACGTGCAATGAAACAATCACGTACATTTAACATCTTCTCCATCCCCCCTATCATTCTTCACTATATCGTCACACCTATATTAGGTATAGGGATACCTACTGCCCCAATAAATGCTTCCATTATGATGAAATTAAAAATTATTGTAATGATATTGTATGTAACAAAACTATATGTAACAAAATTATTGAATGTAATGTTACCTTTTCACGTTCCTTTTTATTCTAAGCTATTTAATTCAAAACACGAAGAATATACAACAGTTTGCAAATGATTACCTTTGTTTCTTAACTTTTATCGGTAAGCGTATATCGGCATCGATCGATGCGATAACATGAATACATACTCAAAATTCATTCAGCCTCTCTTCGACTTTTTAACCACCTACATGTACATATGTATTCACGTGTGATACACGTACAACCTTTAAAATTACCCTCTTAATGTCAGCAAATGTAGTAAACGTGGTACACAATGTGTATCAACGTATTTACGAAAGTTTTTCCTGTATCACGCTTCGAATCGACTAATCGCCGATCGCTCGCCGTATCTCGGCGATCCCTGATACACGGTGGACGCGAAAAACGACGGAGAAGAGAAGAGGAGGATAATCACTATTTATACGCGCGAAAACGGTCGAGACCGCGTTCAATCAACGCGTTCGATTGCTTTCTTGGACACGATGCAGCTATTCTGCGGTGGCAACCGCAATCTCTGCCTATGCCCGAGCCCTAAATCAAACTAGCTCGTTGCAACATTACAGCGGTATTTCTATCCTGGCCATCGACGACGCAGGGAACCGCGACAGAAATTGCACATGACTTATGGCCGGCTCGCGGAAATCGGAAAGAAAACACGACTGCCGTGTTTCCACCCGAAGAAACGTAAATGTTCTCTCTTTCTTTCTCTATCTCTATCTATCTATCTCTCTCTCTTTCCCTTTGCAGAGTGCTCCAACGGAAAAATCTTGGACGTGTTCCGACAACGAATGGCGCAAACAAAAACAGACGGGATATATATGTACGAGAGAGACAACGGTATTGGTCTCCGTGTACCGAAATATTCTTTGTGTTTTACAGCAACGGATTCTTCGTTTCATTTCGCCAGGTGGTTTTCATGGTTTTATTTAACCCGTTAGCAAACCAATGACGCAGCGGCACGTCAAACGGACTGCTACGTGGGTATCGAATTGGACAATGACATTAGGAATAGGTTGCGTAGACCGGAACTCGGGGAGGCGAGGAAGATACAATTCAATTCGTTTAACGTTACTTTATTCTTTCGACGAGCGATAGACGCAGACAGACCTTTCGTTGCCTGGCGTACCATTTTATATTTTTCGATATTCGAATGGTGGGGAAGAGTCCCGATGGAGAGAGCTAAGGGGTATGTTGCCCCTTAGAATTTCCTACTTCCCCGTCAACGGTCACTCGGCCTTTCCCGTTACCTACCCGGAACTCGGCAGCCAGCAATAAAAACCAAGGATCGCCTCGACTTTGAAATCACACGCGAAAATAACGAAACTACAACTATCCCAAATCTTGGGTTCACGTGCTGACCAGCTGCAAAATTAACAAGTACTGGTTCCTTGGGCTTTATTGTTGCTACGGCAGGCTCTTACCCTCTAACACTCGCTACGCGACCATATAATTAAGCCTACGAGTCTACAGTTGAAAGATTGGAAGTTCGTAAAGAAAAATTGCCTACAATATTGTAACGGTTTGCACTTACAGTTACTCACAAAATTGAGCGTACAAAACTTGAAACTCAATGAAAAATATGGGTAAAAAAAATGGTTAATATTCAGCGTACTCAAACTATTAACCCTGATTGAATATATCTTGGAAAAATTGAAATGCAAAATGATAAATTATACTTTTTGCGGATAGGGAAGATTTCAAAATGATATTAAAAGAAGAATAGGACAATATTTCACCTTCTTTATGGAAAATTAATTAATTCTATGCCATGAATATTAAAGGTGGTTAACAGAATAGTAATCTACATGTATCGTATGTATAATAACGATTTTGCGTCAGCAGAAAAAGTTATACTTTTACGTTTCTTATTAAATACATATAATTTTATCTGAAGAATTTTGTGCGTACTGTCTGTCAGAATATGCGAAATATATTGAGTCTCTACTTTCGAACATGCGTGTGTGTATATTTACTTTTCAGTTATTTTTCATCGGCAACATAGGTGTACGCTCAATTTTCCGAGTAACTGTATACATGTACAACCACAAAAGTGTGTCTGGTTAGAATTTTATTTTCATTATATATATATATTACATCTATTACATTCACAGATGGAACATTTTTGCCAAAATGAATTTCTGGAAGGGATCAGAATATTGCTACAATTGAAGTACGTAACGATGAACAATTAATGCGTCCGAACGAACAGTTCACGACTTAATACCGAATATTGCAAAACGAACTGCGGCTGCTGTATAATTCGGCTGATTAATATTCGCAACATTTCTAAGTAAACTCGCGAAGCAACGTTTGCGAATTGAAATTAATCATACGTAGAGTAGAAGAACAAACAAGATTCGTAGAGGAGAATTGGGGAAGACGCGACTTGAAATATTTGGAACGTGCCAGATCCCGGTTCCGCCAGATCCAACCGTGATTCAATTGAGTCTGGCCATGTGGAATATTTATGGGGCACCATCGGTTACGGGAGAGCAGATCTCAATACGAAAATTGAGATCGATTTCGACAGCATTGTCGACAACCGAATAGCTTCATTCTTGGAACACAGTTGCGAGCTCCCTAAATAGACCATCGGCCAATGAAATTTTCAAGATCCTCCGGCTTCGTTTTCAATCGAGAAGTTATTGTTATCGTTGCGCAATTCCGCTTTATTTTTCATTTTCTTCGCTATTCCACGCGTCTAACTGTTGCTTCGCCTTTAAATTACTGCCGCAAAATTCCGATCCATCTTTTTCCTAGTGACGATCGTTATAAAATTTCACTACTACCCCACAAATTGCAAGCCTTTCTTCTCTTAGTTAGAATCGTTACGAAATTCCAATAATAATTTGCCTTTTATTTAAATCACTACTGTAAAATGTTCGATCCATTCATCTTCAAATTAAAATCGTTACAACATTCCAATACTCTGCCTTTCAATTAAATTGCTACTTTAAAATTTTCAATCCACTCTCGCCTCTTGTTTAAATTATTGTACCAAAAATTTCAACTCCTATTTTCTCCTAATTCGAATCACTACAATATTCCAATGGTTTCCCTTTTATTTAAATTTATTGCTTCCAAATTTCAACCCCTTCTTCTCTCAATTCAAATCGTTACAAAAATTCCGATAGTTTACCTCTCATTTAAATTACCACTTCAAAAGTCGCAACCCTTTTTGCTTTTAATTAGAAGCACAGCAAGATTCCAATAAGTTTCCAAATAAGCAAACCCTTATTTTGCCCGATCAGAATCGTCGTTTGAAAATTTTAATCTTCCTAAAACGAAAGATTTACTCCTTCGCGACCGCGGAAATCTATTTAGCATCCCGCTCTTAGATTTATCAAAGCTGTAAACATCAAAGAAATATCAAAGCGATTCACCCTCTTATCTCAACTTCTCCCATCAACCGCTAATCTGCCTAATTCCATTAGGTCACTCGGAGACCGATGCCGAGTTTCTCAATCAAACACGAACACAACTTGCAACCCTATAAATAATCAACGTTTTTAATCAAGGCGAGCTTCGATCGATTTAATGGACTCTTGCCAACGCGATTAATACGATACGATCCAAGATGAACGCACTGCAACGTAACGTAATCCAAGATTACAGTAATATAATATAATGTTGTTAACCCTTTGTCCTACGATTATCTTATTAACCACGTATGCTAGCATTAGTTATTTACCGAATTCACATCGTGTCACGTACGAATCATTTGGAAATTATAGACGATATTTGCTTAACAACTTAAAACACTATTGGCGTTCTGAGATACTTGAAATTCCTTGTTATCCGAAGAATAGGAAAGGTTATTGTCTAGTTTGAGCATTTCAGGGGGCTACAGGTGCCCCGCTCTGCCGTGCCTAAGCTTTCGCTTATACCGGACGATGTTGGGAGCGATTAATCACTGCGAAGGGTCACGTTCGTAGATGTTATGAACGGCGGGCATGGAAAAACCCTTTCCTCACCACTTAAGGATCATCGGAGAAGAATAGGAAAGATCTGCAAGAAGAGTACGAATTTAATGCAATGCAATTCAGTATTCCGAATTCTCACCACTTCTGCGTATTCTTCGATTACCTACCGCCGTAGCGAAAGGGTTAAACGTAGTTCCAAACTTTTCCCAAAGGTTGCCCAGGTATTCAAAAATCCTTTTCTAATTTTGCAAAACAGTTTGACGCGAATTCCGCCAAAGATCGTTCGCGAATCTATTAGAATCGTAAATCCCACGAGAGTGTCAATCTATCACCACAAGCAAAATGTTAATTAATACCCGGCGAACGGCGCACGTTCGTGGCAGTAATGTGAAGGCCACATCGGAATACCGCGTCGCACGATGGGTACACATTAGTAGTCTAGCAGTAGAAGCTGGAACAGCTATAATAATGCAGTCATGAGAACGCCGATCTAGCCGGAAGCGAATGGGACTGGGAATTGGTGTCGCGAATTCGAAGGAGACACGAGCCAGGAGCGGGTATCAAACCGGATGACCCGTTAATTCACGATCGCCTCTCTCCTTCGTCGCTCCGTTGCAAGGATTCGCCGCGAGACATGTGCGCGGAACACGCGATAAACAGATTACCCGGATTCGATTATGCATCGACTTACAATGTTCTAGCCTTCAGCATTCCTCTACGGCACAGATTTATCCCGCTCTTTCGTGAAATTCGACAGGTAAACGTTGTTACGAAGTCAAGAGAACTATCGAGCACTTTTACCACAAAACGTTTTATTACGAATTGTTGGATTCCGGGTCGCGAAATCGAGCGAACAACACTTTTTAAAATCTACTCAACACGTTTTATTAAGACGGTTGGCGATGTACAAAAAGTTTGCCGCGGAATCTTTACGCGAGTGCCGACAAGAATAGTCTTCTGATTTAATGAAATTCAGGTCTATATATACAACCTTACAAACTAGAAAAATAACGTGGATGGGATTGGGGAAGGGATACTGTGAAAAGGACTAGGGCAAAGGTTTTCGGTGACTAACTATTGTACTAGCATGGATGAGTCGACTGATTGTGAGTAATACCGGTGATGCACTATTTGCAAGGGATTCGAGTCACTAGGTATACAACGGAATAGACTTTTACAGTCGCGGAATAATACACGTACGCTATGTTACCGCTACGCTAGTCGCTGTTATAATCGTCGCCCTAAGGCATGAAGTATTTACAGTGGAATCAGGGTGTGGCATTCTATCCCTGAATTACCATATGAGGGCATTTTAAGGGCATTTCTCACGACGCTGGAAAATTTGGCGGGAAAGGCCCAACGATTTTGGGGATAGGTGCCACATGCACCCTTATTTTTGTAGGCGCCAAGATGTCGCGGCCTCCTGGAGCTGCAGGAGCTGCAGGGGCTGTAGGAGTTTCAGGAGCTGCAAGGGTTGTTCAAGTGGCGTGGGAGTGCCAACAACGTTCGAGAAGGGCGCGCGAGGCTCGAGTTAGGTTTAGATTAGATTACGCTTAAGTTTCATGGGATTCAAATGACAGCGAATTAGGAGACCAGATTATACTACTTGCAACCCTGGAAATTAAATTGACACCTTTCGCTTCTTTTGGATTACCATTCGCTAATAAACCTTTGCACTCGAATAACGAGTCGTCACGCTGCTTCTATGAATCTTGATAATCAATATTTGAACAGCATCACTTACTCTGTGTTTCATGACTATACCCGTCATCGTTTGATTCTCGCGGTACGACTGGTTAAAAACCTATAGCATTCGCTACGTTGTCGCGCAAAAGTAATTGAATGAATTAAACTACCCCATTTCAATTCCCCAAAATCTACCGTGTTAAAAGATAGCGATACTTATAAATAGTACTATATTTCTCATCTTAGAGGAAGGAAACTTTAATAATGATTTGCAGCGTACGCGGAGACGGTGAAAAGGATCTTGTTTCTATCTCTCTCTATCTTATCTCTATCATTTTTCTCTATCTTCGAAGTAGAAACTCTCGCCGCGGACCGCGAAGTCTCGAGACACCACGTTCAATGGCAAAAACGCGAAGCAGAACCGCGCGACTTGGAAGCAACGACGATTATCCGCAATTAAACGATCGCGATCTGTGCTCCAGTTTCTTCTAGACAATATAAAGAAACTCCGCCTCCCCCCACCGAGTTTCTTCTCTCCGAGCGTTCATTGAAAATTCCCACAGTCTCCGCGCTGTTTCCACCGTGCTTATACGTTGTTGCTCCGAGTAATCCGAAGTTCGTGCATCGAAGGTGGTTACGAAACGTAGGAAAAATACCGCAATGTTGTAAAGAGCGCTAGCGAACGGGCGAATACGATGGAAAAATCGCGAGATGGCAAAAATGCTAAAGGAATTACTTACGAAGAATTGGCAAAGAAACGGGGGAAAAAGAAAAGAAAAACACAGAGAGGGCGGTGGACAATTTTTCCGGAAAGCCAATCGACTTCGAAAACTCGAATAGTTTTTGTCAATTTTTCTCCGCGCAAGGAAATTGGAAAAAGGATCAAAGTATTATAGAAAATAGCAAGGAAATGGCAAGAAAGATGGCAGAAATTGGGTTAAAGAATTTTTTTTGAAATCTGATCATCGTTTTGGCAATTTTTTTTAACTTAAATATTAATTTCCACCAGATTTTCTGCGCGCAACCAAATGGTAAAAAGAGTAAAATAAATAGGTATAGAGTAAAACAGTTGTTAAAAATAGCAAAGAAATAATGAAGATAGGTAAACTACTTCTTCAATAACCTAACCGTCGTTTTCTCAACTTTGTATACTCAAATTATTCCTACAAGATACTTCCTACACAAAGAAACGATGAAAATGATTAACAAGGAAAAGATGCAACATTTTCTCCACGCTCGTAATCCAATATTTTTGTTTCTCTTTTGCAATCTTGCAATCCTCTACAACTATCAATTTCAATACTTGTAACTAAATCCTCTTCCCTTAGGAAAATGACAAAAAGGGCAAATCGTGGTAAAAAAAAAAAATAGCACCGAAACGATGAAAAAGAATAACAAGGAAATAATACAATATTTCCTCACGACTCGAAACCCAATATCTTTGTTTTCTTCTGCAACTTTGCAATCCTCCACACGTGTTAATTCCGATACTTATTACTAAATTCACTTCTCCGAATAAAGATAAGAAAAAATCGTCGGTAAATCGTCCAAAAAAAAAAAAAAATGGCAGAAAATCGACGAAGGAAAGAAAAAGCAAGAAAAGAGTAGCAAACAATTTGCCAAAAAAACCCAATGTTCGCTTCACGCTCCTCTAGATTCACTTCACCAAATCTTTCCACCCTCGGTAACCCATTTACCCATCATTTTAAATTTGTCTCAAGCACCTCGTAAGAGAAGAAATCCGCGGTTCGAATGAAACTCGACGGAAGGAAGCATTCGAAGGAATTTCTTTGATCGAAGTCCAACGAGAATCAATTACCATTCCGGGTAGCATTCTGACGAATCGGAAGCGCCGTTATCGACGTCGACCTGCTCGCCAACAATTTCTTTCTCCTTCTTGTCCTCCCCCCTTCCTCCACTGTAGAATTTTTGTTACGAAATCGTAAGTTGAACGAGTAAGTTGCTTCGTTGCTGCCGAGGGGATCAAAGGATTTAATAACGTGGATTACTTGGCGCTGGAAACGAGAGTGAAACGGGGACCACTGTCGCAAACTTTCGCCCCGCCTTTCGCGTTTCCGTTTCCGGCCGGTTCCGAGTGATTTACATTCGCCGACCCACGGATTTACCATCCCCTTAATTGGATCGTCGGGAATCTTCGCTTTAAATGAAGTCGCGACTGTTTGCCGAATAAACGGGCGAATTTTTCTTCCTCAACCCTTTAATAAGGAGAGAAGACATAATCATATTTTGCGAGATGTCACGGATGGGTAGCTGGGATGTGGTGGGATTCGAACAAATTTCAGACACGTTCAACTTTAGTTCATATACATATGTAGGGAACAAGAATGTCGAGTGTACGTTTATGAACTGGCGCCTGCTGAGTGACGCGCGTCTGGGACCGAGAGTTTGGGACTTTAACGAAAAATGAAAATATGCAAGTGTCGCGTAGCGAAATTGTTTTAGGATGGCTATTAACGAAACCTCCTGCGAGGCACATTTGAGCCCTGAGTATTTTTACCCTAGCAGGAATAAAAGCCCAAGGAACCGTTACTTCACTAATTTTAATCACAGTTGCTTCGGCACGTTTTGCCAGTTTTGTAGATTTACAATAGTTTTAACTTTACATCTGTTTGCCAGAAGTCGAGGCGATCCTTGGTCTTATTACTCGCTAGGGTCAGCGACAAGAACGCTCGGGACCCTCGCGTGGGTCACTCGGGGGCTGCAATCGGCAACCCCTCTAGGATCATGAGTTGAGGGGGAAGTTAGTCCCACTCGAAGAAATTTGGTTGTACGCGCCCACTACCTTGGAAGGCTACGAATGGGGCTGATTTTCAATTTTTGCACACGCCTACCCAAGGCTTATAAAAACTCACGCAAGATCCAGAGACGGGAGATAGACAACAATTCTTAAGCGAGACAAACGAGACGGTGTACACAGACGTGATTGTAGACACTCGCCGCTGACGAGTAAGACCGAATCCGTTTAATAAACATTCCACTAATTTCACTGAAGTAAACCATTAAATACAGTCCACTTCCAAGCAGTCGCACAAAGTTAAGTCGGCGTGCGACGTACGGGTTTCACTATTCGAATCTAGAAATAGAAAACGCGTACTCAACAGCAAGTAGACGTGATTAAATTAGAGAGCCAAAAAACATTTCGTTCATCGACGAATATCCAATGAATGACAGTGAACAAGACGCTCTATAACGAATGAATACTTTTGCATTGAAAACCTTTCTTTACCCTTCTTTTTATCTTCCTTCATTTATCGTATACTTACTTTATCCGTTTCTTTTTTCTTTTTCTTGTATTTAATTCATTGGTCGGGGTTAATTTATTATTGCATCCATCGTATCTATTCCCCCATATCCTCTTCCATTAGCGGAACACAGGGAAGCTATTTATTCGATGAATCAACCTTCTTATTCCACCGCGAAAATTGTTTTCAAGGCATTAAGGGTGAACGACGAAGCTGGTCGTTGATCCAACGAACGGCAGCGCCTTTTACACTGATGAAAATGAAGACACATGGGCCTGTTTTCCATCGTTCAGGCCGACAGACACGCGTAAATCCAACCGTTTTACCGTCGAATTGTTTTACAGTTATTAAGGGGGGGGGGAGAGGGGAGGGAATAAAAGAAGCTAGTCGACAGGCGGGTCATCCGGATGGAAATTGAATAAAGGAGCTGTTGCGAATGATACAGCGAAGGCATAAAGAAACTGCTGATCGCGAGGGATCGGCTTTCAGGCTAATGAAAACGAACCTTAAATACGATCCTGATGTTTGTTCCTCGCGAATGGAGAATCTAATGGAATTCTGCAGCAGCCCGTGCCACTTGGAAAAACAGATCGAAGCGAATTTTTATCGCTGCTAGAAAGGAATGGAGTCTGGCTGAAGAAAAATAGAAGGACAACGAAGAAATTGGAATAATTTTGAGGGAGGATTTGTAGACTTGTGATCTTTTTGGCAAACTTTAGGAAGTAAATTTAGCCGCAGTGATTATAAGAAGTATCGGTACGCTATTGTATGAGAAATTTTGGAAATTTGATTTGGCTTGGAATTCGAAAGCTTAGAAATTTAAACGCTTGGAATGCGAAAGCTTAGAAATTTAAAGACTTGGAATGCGAAAGCTTAGAAATTCGAAGGCTTGGAAATCCAAATGTTTATTACAAATATAAACCCCTGAAAACCTTTAAAACCTCGGGTGTATAAAAATCTCACAACTGCAAATTAGAGTCTTTCAAATTACAAGACGTAGAGATTCGAATATCTCGAAAGCACACTGAAATACTCGGCAACGGTTTCAAAGCTCTAAGAGACTCCAAAGAAACGCCCAACACCGGAAACACACGTCTGAAACAACCCTCTAACTTCCCTCCGTAAGAACCCTGTAAGACTGCTATTCTGGAAACGCGCGAACAAAGTCCCGGAAACGATACTTTACCGCGATAACGCGGTATCAAACGTTTCTCGGGGACGCGAGCGGAATAAAGAATCGGGCCTGGTAGATTCTAAAAGAAACCTTCGACTCGGAAGCTCGACGAACTGGAAGCACAACTGGGATTTGGTATTCCGAAAGAAGAGAGAGAGAGAGAGAGAGAGAAGAAAAAAAGAAGAATGGTTTGGACTGTCGACGTCGCGGCGCCGTCGGATCGTTTGACACCCTTCCAAAGTCGGCGTTATTTACCCGTTTTTAGGAGGAGGGGTGGGGATGTTGGATTTAGCGAGCAGATTGGCCGCGACGCGTTCGGCAAGCTTGCAACGTAAGCCTCGCCAAACGGAAGCTTTATCGATGCAATCGCACTTCCGGCGCTCGTGGAAATCAATGCGCACGGCGTTCCCACTGCCGCCGGTCGGTCCTCTGAATCCCGTAACGCGCAAACAGGCCTCGGATATTTCGTACAGCTATCCAAGAATTGCAAGGCGCAGCCGTTGTTTCGTAAAACGAGTATCGAAGACGGAGCGTGTTGAGTTGAAACTGATCTCTATTCACGCGTTTCAAAGATATTACCCGCAGGAGGATGGTCCGAAAAATGAATACAGGGTGTTAGGTTTTGTGTGGTTTATTACGATGCTGTCGTCTAAGCGTCTCGAAACTAACTGAACTGTTGCAGTTCAACGATGCCCGGTCCATGCGATAGTCTACTACTGTCTTCTACTCCCAAGGAAGCTCATAAATTAGTCTACATACCAACACTGAGGTTCTAGTAGTGGGAGGGAGCAGTCTTTTATAATACTGTTGGATTCCGGGAGAATTGACAACACGTCGAAGATAACTCTTAGAGGCTTTATTAATACGGCTACTGCACTCGATTAGGGAGTACCGAAATCTGACGGTTCTATGATTTTGCGGCCGTTTAAGTACTGTTGTTGGGGGTGACTAATGGTAAGGATAGTGATCGAGGAAGAGGGTGACTAATGAAAGGTACGAAGTACAGGATGACTAGGAAAGGTACGTAGTACAGGATGACTAGGAACTGAGATTGGGGTGTTTGTCAGATGCATTTGGTTTAGGATGAGTCTATGGTGTTTACAGTGTGAGTGGTCGTGTTGGTCATCCAACAGTACCTTACTTGGTTAGTCGGGTGATGGGGTAGAGTTCGGAGCTTCGAATGGTTGTTGGTCGTGATAACTCGGCGCCCCGTCATAGGGATGAGTAAAAATCTAATAACCCTTTGCGCTCTGTCGGCACCACCACGGCGACGTACATCAATTTCCTCGTAATTCAAAATTTAAGATTCTTATTCATTTCTGCTAACTCAATTTCTATTTCTTTCAAAGCAAAGCAAAGTTAAAGGCTACTCTTTCTATTTTCCGAAGTACGGAATAACAGTAAATTCTCTGTAAGAGGCAGAAAAGAGTAGATTATATTATTAAAATAGTTTTGGAGTGCAAAGGGTTAATGGGGGATCGAGTCCGGAGTTCGGGTGGTCATTTATTGGTCGGAGCCTCGTCATAAGGATGAGTCGAAACCTTATCTCAAGGACGAGTCAAGGCATCGTCACAGCAGCAAACGAATAACGTGTGCCTTGCTTCGCGTCTTTTAGTATCGTTAACCCCTTACCCCACGATTATTTTCTTATCTATGTATGCTAGCGTTAGTTAATCACGAGGAATTAATACCGTGTCGCATACGGATCATTTGGGTATTGTAGACAATATTTTAAAGGGTTTAATAGACTTTCTTCAATAGACGTAAAATTCGACTGAAATGGGAAAGCAAACTTAATCACAAAAGTAACTAATTAACAAAATTAATCACAAGGAATTGTATCGCGACGTTTTCACAGTATTGCAGCTAATGTTTCAGGCTTTTTTTGGAGGATCAAGCGATACAACGAAACACGTTAGCTGGTGGAGAATGGAACGTTATAAAAGTATTCACTTACGATGCACCATTCGGACGATGGTGGACACTCCTTTAGATGCATGTGAGCGGTGTAATTGATGCACGGCGTGATACTGCCGACTCCCTCGTTGTACTGTCCGCATTTGTAACATCTGATACCATGTGCGAGTCCTGAAATAACATCGAGCATATGTAAATATATTTCAAGCCGTTTAACGTTAAATGAAGCAAAGGTAAATACTACAACATTATTCATACCAATTATTAATGAAATTCGTACATTTAGACCATAGATTTTTGCGTACAAAATTTAACGCAATACGCCTACAATCGAAAGATATATAATATATTCAAAGTACATAGTTTTGTCGTATAATTGGTAGAATCGAGGACAGTTATTGTTTACGAAATTTTGTCGAGTTCAACGAGTTCCTTAATTTGAACGAATATTGCTCGCTTAAATACAGCGATTAAAGAACGATGCTTAATGTTGATTAAAAAGGAAAAGGCAACTATTTTTTACTAAAGAAAAAAAAAAGACAGATCTTATTTTTCGATTAAGGAGGCAGGAAAAATTTGTAGACGTTACTTCGAAGATTCTATTGTTATATTTTACTATAACAAAGTTTAATTAATAACCAGAAATATAAGATCTTGGAAGCTTGGAAAAGTTACTTGCACGAATTTACTTTCGGAGGAGAATAAAAAGTTCCTTAGAAAAGGCCATTATAATACTTCCTTTTAACAGAGTTATTAAAATGCAAATATTACACGCAAAATTGTTCAATGGAATAACAACCGTACAACATCGTATTGCCTTTAACACTAGGTTTACGAAACTGGTCACGTTGACGCCGTTCCAATTTCATACATAAAATTACAGAAACCGTAAATATCATTTTTCAGTACTTTACTGTTATCTTTAATTAATACAATGTTACGAATATGTATTCTACGTAATTCTCTTCATCCTCACGTTTCTTCGTTCGACTATTTGTTAGAAATTTATTGAGGTCTTAGCTGTTTTGTGGTTCTGGGGTAAGTGCCGTGAGGTTCAACACAGTCCTCTTACCAGAAGGCACCCTTGCCTTCCCCACTCCGTGGCCAGATCCTCCACAGCAGAGATCCTATTCTTTTAGCAACGCAACTTCGGGCTGCTTGCTATCTCACTCTAAACTCTGTAGCTTATTATTAACAGGCGATGGCTCGGGGACCCAACGTGGTCGCCAGTCATCGCCTGGTTTTCGACTTTGTAAACAATGAAGCTATACGGCTCTAGGGCGCCAGACATCGGGGGACGATGTCTGGAAAATCTCGTGCGCTAAGGGTACTTTCCCTAGCCACGCGCGGCCTAAGTCCCAATCGCAAATCTTACAGCTGCGACAATGCGTCGCCTGCGACCCTTGGCCTTCTGCAAGACACGTGGACGCTAACATATTTATACGCAGTATACGTATCTTTCCGGAAGCCTGTCAAATGATGCACGTAACGTCAGTAAACCTAGTGTTAAACATCCTATGAAATATCGAGTAACTTGATACACGCGAATACTTTTCCAATTCGTTTACGATCTCATCGATGGAAAGATTAACAAGCGGTGGAAGGAAAATATTGCGCTTTACGTCGTGGGGATTTTCCAAGGGGCGAAAGAAATTTGTACGCGGTGTATATGGATCAATTAAGAATGCCTTAATTACCATAAACGCGACACAGAGGGGATAAAAGGCGATAAAGGAGGCAGAGCTGGAAGCGTTTCACGTTTCGGGTCGGGTTGGGTCACGGCTCGATAAATCGAGTGTATCGCACCGTTTCAACGTCGACCAGGTGTAACCCCGGTCCCACGGAAAATTGCTTGCGAAAGTAGAAATTAGAGACCCGTTTGCGCTTTGAAGTCGAAGGGCCGCGAACTTTTCAAGCTGAATCCCCGGCGAGCTTTGAACTTCGAGACGCCGAGAGGCAGCCACGCTTTCGCAGGAATTTCAACGCGCTGTGCAAAACGGTGAATTCGAAAGAAGCGCCGGGTAATCTGATGTCACAGCAAATCCCACCGGGATTATTAAACATGAACCGTTAAAAATTTCCGGCTAATCAAGTAACCGTGTAAGCCAGCGATATCTGGAGAATCTAACGGGATAGAAAATTCGAATAAATTACGGAAACCTACCGTGGACTTGATTATAATAATGGGTACGATAAATAATCCCGAATGTTCATGCATGAATATTTAAATAAGGAAATTAAAATGGTTGAAGAATCTAAGAGAACGAATAATTGAAATTAACGTACGAAATTTATTTGAATAAAAATGAATAATCTAAAATACTCAAACTTACCTTAAATCTAATTGTAATAATCAGTGTAGTAGATAATCCCAAATATATCGAAATATAAATACTCAGCTAAGAAATAATAATATCTCGATTGAAGTAATATATAAAGTAAGTAATGTAAGATACCCAAATTCTCCCCCAAACTTGATTCCTAAATATTCAGGCGAATAGGTAATTTAAAGTATTCAAACCTAACTTTAACTTAATCCCCGAAATTAGCATAATAAATAATTGAAAATACCAAAATATAACTGCATAATTAAAAGCAAACTATGTAGAATATATATACAATGTGTGTATAAACTATCTAAAAAGAAGAATAATTCAATAAAAGTACTAAATATATAAAAATAAATAATCTGAAATAATCAAACCTAATCCTTAAAATCAAGAGTATAACCTAAAATTAGTATAGCGAATAATTAAAAATATATAAAAATAAATAATCTAAAATATCGAAACCTAATCCGTAAAATCAAGAGTATAACTTAAAATTAGTATAGCGAATAATTAAAGATCTATGAAAATAAATAATCTAAAATATCCAAACTTAATCCCTAAAATCAAGAGTGGAATCTAAAATTAGTATAGCAAATTATTAAAGATCTATAAAAATAAATAATCTAAAATATCCAGACCTAATCCCTAAAATCAAGAGTATAACTTAAAATTAGTATAACGAATAATTAAAGATCTATAAAAATAAATAATCTAAAATATCCAGACCTAATCCGTATAATCAAGAGTATAACTTAAAATTAGTATAGCGAATAATTAAAGATCTATGAAAATAAATTATCTAAAATATCCAAACTTAATCCCTAAAATCAAGAGTATAACTTAAAATTAGTATAGCGAATAATTAAAAATATATAAAAATAAATAATCTAAAATATCGAAACCTAATCCGTAAAATCAAGAGTATAACTTAAAATTAGTATAGCGAATAATTAAAGATCTATAGAAATAAATAATCTAAAATATCCAGACCTAATCCCTAAAATCAAGAGTATAACTTAAAATTAGTATAGCGAATAATTAAATAAAATTGATACAGTAAATAATTCAAAACGCTCGAGTTTTCCAAGAAACAAATGCAGTAAAATATGTACATAAGTAAATCGTTCAAACATTCTGAACACAGAGTTGAAGGAAGAAATGCTCTTATTCCTCATTGCAACCGCGGTGAATAAAACTGGAAGGAACGAGAAGCTACCCGTTGCAGAGGAAGGATGTTTGGAATAAGAAATAAGAACCGCACGCGTTCGAAGATCCGAACACGCGTTCGACACGAGAAACGGAAGTTGTTGCAAAAGAAAGGAACACGATACACAGTTGCGAAACAATACAGAGACCACGGAAGCGGATTTCGCAAGTTTCTATCGCTTTATCACCCCCTCGAAACTTTCGCAAACGTGTCCGAGAAGAATAGCTTCCAATCCTTCTACCAAAAAATTTCCAAATAGTTAACGCGTCGTTTTCCGAACTTCCCGGTGAAATTGTAAACAAATTTCCAGATAGTCAACGCGTTGCCTTCCATGAATTCTACAATGATACTAGTAAAAAGTTGTCCGATAATATTCCATACAGGTGTATTGAATTTTCTTGAATTTTGTCTCATTTGCATATCACTATAGTAATGTTTATCATGTTTCATTTCTACGCTAACGTATTAATATCATACAGTCTGTTCATAATTACTATTATAATTCTTGAGTTTCATATGGAAATAAGAATTGTAACCACGTCTAACGTTTTGCTTTCCAAAATGCACAAAATTCTAATTGTATGGGATTCAACGCGTTATCCTCCAAATTCTATATAATAAAGCTACAAAAATGTTCCAACAATTAACCCATTTATCGTTCGAATTCCATAAAGAAACCAGGAAAAGTTTCACCAATAATTAACCCCTTGTAACACCATGCAACTTTAAAGTAACATTACCATTTACCTAATTTTCTTGTCCACTATTTCATCTGCTTATCACAATTCTAATTCTATCATTTTCTTTCTTTGCTATTGCATTAATACGCAACAGCCTATTTATAATAACTTGTAAGTCCAAAAAATTGGTTATCCAAAAGTACCTTTAGGATGTTGAATGAGAATATCTGTGAAACGCCACGTTTGTTAGTAAAATAGAGGTGAAAAGAGTGAAGATTGAAAACGAGAACGAACAAAGTTAATGGAAATAAAAGCAAAGATTAGAAAAGTGTAAAGCAGAAAGGTAAAGAAAAATAGCGAAGGTAGATGTTCCTATAGTCTATTTTCTATAACCCTATGCAATTCCTAAACAATTCTATACGTTTGCTTTGCCAAAATGCCCAAAACTCTGATTGCACAACGTTAACGTGTCACATTCCGAATACCACGTTGAAGCTGCGTAAAAATTTCCCAAATAGTTGACGCGTTGTCTTCCGAATTCCAGAACGAAGCAACGGAAGGACGGATGGTGAATCGCTTAAGGGTAGTTGGAGACTATAATAGCAGGCTGTGTCAAATTGTTAACGAGTGATAGTTCCGGTTGGAAATCTGCGCCCGTAATTATGGCATGTTTCGAGGCTGAGGCCTTAGTCATTGTCTGAAACTACTTGCCGCGAAGTTCGAACGAAGTATTGATTACTGGGCCCTTCAGTTATGCTACCGACTAGTTGAATACTTTGATGGAGTTATGCTGCCGATTAGGCGCGCTCTGCTGTGTCTTCTATCGATCTTTCCCCAACCGTTCTCGTTTCACTACTCGGTTATTATTTTACACTAATCGTGTCTATACATTGGATATGGAGAAATTGTAGCCTCTCTTTATTTAACGCGTTCAGCGGCACGTATTTCATTTTTTTATTACTATTTACTCGTCAACGATTTCTTTGAATGCTTTTATAGATATACGGTGTATCGTACGTTTGCTTTTAACCTCTTAGGCACGGCTGAATTTTGCGCGGGGCTGTTTCTCTGTACGGCAGAGTTCAACGCGAATTACGTGTAAATGATACGGCATTGCAATGTGTGACGGATAATGCTGTTCTTTACACGAGTACATTGGAGGAATGAAGTGTTTGATGATTAAATTATAATTTTTCTTAAAGATATGATACACGCATTTTAACTTTAACAATTTTTTAAATACTTTAACAATTAAAGCCACTATAGTGGTGCGTCGTACAGAAAGATGACATCCGCGAAAGCCATTATAGTGGCGCATAGTGCCTAAGAGGTTAATCGATGAAAAATGATTCGATTGAAGGAAAGTGTTGCTTTTGAAATTAGGTTTATATAAGGGGAAATAATCGTGCCCTATCACAATTATAACGTGAACTATTTAGAAATAGATATTTATATAATTATGTAATCGTATCCTATTCAACATTACAGTAACTTCATTACTTTACGATATATGTACGTATGTCAAGGGATTAATGCTTAACTTTTAATCGATGAAAAATGATTCGGTTGAAGAAAAGTGTTGCTTTTGAAACTAGGCTTATGTGAGGGGAAATAATCGTGCCCTATCACAATTATAACGTGAACTATTTAGAAATAGATATTTATATAATTATGTAATCGTATCCTATTCAACATTACAGTAACTTAATTACTTTACGATATATGTACGTATGTCAAGGGATTAATGCTTAACTTTTAATCGATGAAAAATGATTCGGTTGAAGAAAAGTGTTGCTTTTGAAACTAGGCTTATATGATGGGAAATAATCGTGTCTTATCACAATTATAACGTGAACTATTTAGAAATAGATATTTATATAATTATGTAATCGTATCCTATTAAACATTACAGTAACTTTATTACTTTACGACATATGTACATACATATGTCAAGGGATTAACCGAGAGCTGATTAAATAGGCTTCTCCTATAAATCCCATAAATTTCATTAATGAATATACCAATACCTAGGTTTTATCCTTGTTATACACATATATTATAAAAGTTTCACTACACTACGTATGATTTGTTCAACAATGTAAACCGAATTATATAATGAATGTTAATAACTTCTGCGATCGGTTAGATTTCTTCTCTCCGCGTGCCTTTTTTGCGAAATTTAGAAAAATAGATTGAGATTCTCTAACTCAGGCTAACCAATGTATTTTATTTTATAGGATATTCCTCGTCTTTAACTTACACCCTGCTCTATACGGTCTTATAATTAGAAGCTGTTACTTATGTAACAATTGTATACAAGGAGAAACCCTTTTAATAATAAATAAATAAATAAATAAATAATTAACGTATCAAACATTTTCGATGGTATTGGCATGGAATAATTATGATGGATTTGTCCAATATATTCGCGTCGTTTCAAATCATTCAAACTTACGTAGCGCTCACCTTCAAGTGGTCCGCATCTCTCGACGATACAAACGATACTAACAATAAGAGGCTTTAGGGAAACGCGTGTCAAAGACGACTGGCTATTTATGTTTACATCGACACGATTGCCCTTCGTTGCGTAACAAACTTTCGTAGATATCGCGTGCACGCTCCTCGTTTACAAACTGCGTTTGAAACCTCTTCGCGTAACAGCACGAAATTTTCCCTTCCCTTATTAATACACCGATGACTAATCACGGAATAGACAATCCATCCATAGAAAACATCGTAAATTTCAAACTAAAATTCTGATCGAGTAGAAAAGCAGAGTTTTTTTTTACATCCCTTGCGATTTAGAATTCAATTTAGTATTCAATTCGACCATCAAAGTTGATAAAGTTAGTCATCTATTTATGTATTTAACGTTGCTGAATTTCATCTCATTAGCATATCATTGTACGATCCCTATTTTGTTCCCTTTTCGGTTACATTGACATCAGTCACGTATACAACATACGCATTAATTCCCGACTTTCAAGTTGAAGTGAAACGTTTCGTTCGTATCGTGAAAGTAAATTAAATTCGGGTTATAGAAGATTAAACAATTGGTAGTCAAATACGCATAAAGATATACTTCTATACACGTTATTATAGATCTGCCGGGTATCACGTGTATCGGAAACAATTAATTCGCCAAGTATTTATTTACAATTTCCATCATTTTAAAAACGCTGTCGTTTCATTCTAGTGTAACCCTTCAACTACTATGGACGTATATATACGTCTTCAAGAATTGGACTGGCGTTTGTATATTTTCTCTATATCACTGTATAATCTCTGGAATCGTTCGTACGTTAATATCACGGTACACGTAAGTAGTCACGTAGTATATCCAAATATTCATACCTATATTTTCATACCAATAAAAACGTTACCATTGCCCACGATTTTAGTATTTAGTTCCAATGCGTAGCGAAAGGGTTGAACCAAATAACGTCGCATCTGACGCTGAAATGTTAAACGAATGATTCTATACAATAATCTATATAAGATCTATCCTACGCTTCGTCGATGATTAAAAAATTCCCGCGATAATAAGGCAGTCATCGATCAATCGAGAGCTGCAATATTTTACACGGCTGAGACAGCTTTTTCGCAAACACACACACAAAAAAAAGAAACAAGTTTTGGCTGGTAGAGAAAGCACGGCAAAAATCCTCCGCTTCTCGTGCGCCGCCGTTCTGAAAAATATTGCTTGTAAATTTCCAGCGGACGGACCAGTATATCTTGTCTCCCTCTCCGCCGCTTGATTTACCTTCGAACCCGCTCTTTTTCCATCCCCTCCTTCGCCACCCAGGTTTGTTTTCGCGCACATTTTTAACGATAACCTCGATGAAGCGGCGATCTCGTTCATTTCGCGTCGCCGTAAATTTTTCCACCCCTGATAGCATCCCTTTCTACCTCTTCGAATATTTCCTCTCTCGAACGGCACGCTCAAGAGTGTTTTAGTTGGTGCTGTTGTTTATTTATTTTAATCGTCCACGGGTAATGACCCGTTAATATATACGAGCAATTAATACGTTTAGACAGTGAAAAATGCCACTCGTTAGGCGGATAATTTTTAATTTAGAATATATGTTGGATTTCCATGGCGTTTTTTTTTTAGTTACTCGTCTTTAATAGATTTCCAAGCTTCTGCATTTCGAAGCGTTTACATCTGCAAGCTTTTGGATTTCCAAGCATTTGAATCTCCAACCTTTAGAACTTCCAAGCGTTTCGGTTTCGAAACTTTTCGATTCCTAAGCTTTTCAGTTTCGAATCTTGTGGATTCCTAAGCATTTGGCTTTCTAATCTTTTGGATTCTTAAGCTTCTGTATTTTCAATCTTTTGGATTCCTAAGCTTCTGTATTTCCAAATCTTTTGGATTCCTAAGTTTTTGCTTTTTCAATCCTTTGGATTCCTAAGCTTTTGCACTTCCAAACTTTTCAATTCTTAAGCTTTTGGATTTCTAATCTTTTGGATTCCTAGGCTTTTGTATTTTCAATCTTTTGGACTTCTAAGCTTTTAGATTTCTAACCTTTTGGATTCCTAAGCTTTTGGATTTCTAATCTTTTCGATTCCTAAGCTTTTGGATTTCTAATCTTTTGGATTTCTAATCTTTTCGATTCCTAATCTTTTGGATTTCTAATCTTTTGGATTCCTAAGCTTTTGAATTTCCAAACTTTTCGATTCCTAAGCTTTTGGATTTCTAATCTTTTGAATTCCTACGCTTCTGTATTTCCAATCTCTTGGACTCCTAAGCTTTTGGATTTCTAATCTTTTGGATTCCTAAACTTCTGTATTTCCAATCGTTTCGATTCCTAAGCTTTTGGATTTCTAACCTTTTGGATTCCTAAGCTTTTGGATTTCCAATCTTCTGGATTCCTGAGCTTTCGGATTCCCAAGGTTTTGGATTCCCAAGCTTTCGAGTTTCCAAGTAATCCAGATTTCCACGCCTTTGAATGACCAAAGTTCTGGATTTACAAGCGTTTGGATTTTCAAGCTTTCGAATTATCATAGAATTACCGACAACCATGGTGCGTAAAAGCCACTTTGTTTATTTCACTGTTATCGCCGATAATGGTAAACGCGATTTAATCGCGCGGAAAATATTGTCGTTCGGCATACGGGAACAGTTGACAGTAAATAGTTTGTAACGTTACACGGCGCTTACGTATTCGATTCAGTTTAACTGATTCATGATAGCCGTAAACGTCGCATATTTCACCGCAGTTCCCATCACTGCCATTAGATGTTATCGTTTAGCGCACAGTTGTATCCGTTTAAATTAATGATTAGCATTTCGGTCGCCAAATTACGGTTAATTGCGCAGAAAAGCAATTTGCGAGATGAAAAATACAATATTATCATCCGTCATCCTTTCAGTAATTCCTAAATACTATAAAATAGCCTCTGAATTTATTCAGAAATTCTCTCGGAATTTTTTTACAGGCGCAGAAGAGATTTTGGAGAAATCCTTAAGTGTCGACTTTCCTATTTTTCGTATCCTTATTTTATTTACATTTTTATACCTCGAATGTTTTTCTTCCACTGGCCACGTATCGATGATAATAAATTGGTAATAAATAGATTGCGAACTTTTACGTACCCGTAGGAAAACTTCAAACGAAATGAACGCGACATTAAAAAATACACAAAGTATTCGAAGAAGAAAACAATAGACGAATAAATTGTTCCAAATAAATCATCGTATTCCACGATACAATATTTAGAAACTGGAACAAGTCTTTATTTAACTCCCAATTTCTCAATTAGTTAATAATTTCCCAAATTCCTAATTGTACACAGCTCACGTATTAACGTTCAACAGCGAATATTTATCTCCCAATATTTCGTTTTAAATATTAAGCGTAAACGAATACTTAATGTCTGTACGTTGTTACGTAAACCGAAGTCTTGCGACTAACATACGATTGTTCGTGCATTACTTTGCCATCAAATAAAACGAATTCAAGTGTCGATTATGAGACCGACGATAATTCGTACATCTATCCAATCTTACGTTGCTCCGAGCGCGATAAAACAGAAGCTATGCAATATCTTCCGGCAACTTTGTGCCGAATGCCACCAATTCCCATGTAAATCTTCCTCGTTCCCTAACTCAGCGAATCTCTTCACAATTCGTTCGGATAGACGCGAAAAAAGACGGATAACCCCCGCATATCTGACTGCAAGCTCGGCCAAAAATTCGCAAACTTGCCAGCAGCACCGTCGCCGGAGTCGTGGAAGTTGCAAAATAACTCGAGAAGAATAACGCCCAGCCGGGAGAATCGCGTCGAGCCGTGGAATAAGTTTCCCGACCGAGCCACGAGCAACGGGGAAAAAGTGGAAAAAAAGAGACGCTGGAACTCGTACGAAGCATTCGCGAACTTGTAAATGTAAGAAGCCCATTACTCGTTGGACAGTCGGATACAGGAGGGTTGGTCTTTCTTTTTTTATCTCGCTACAGGAATCGCATCGCAAATTCGAGTTTCCCCCCTTCCTTATGGGCGTACACCTATTCAACTTTTGAAACATCGACGAGAAATATCGCGGAAGTTTGAACGGAGTTAAGGCGGCGTTCATCGGCGTACAAACAATGCTTTGCATCTTACGAAGATTTAATACCGCTTGCGTTTAATGCTCTCTACTTTGTTTCGTCATCCATTTACGAATGGGTGGTTCTGGAGAAAATTATATTATTATATATCGTACGCGGCGGTTTGTATAAATTCCGAAAATACCTCGATCGATAACCTACTATCTAGTTACTAAGCTACACCGTTGGATTCCGGGTAAAGGAATCGAGTTACAACTATCAGCCGCGAAAAAATTTATTCGAGATCTCTACAACGGTTTCGTTCATCACTGGACAGAGTGTCGTCGAGACGGTTTTTACTCGACGTAGTTGTTAACTATACTCGTTTCGTGGGCTGTTGGGGAAATATATATAAGGTAGGAGTATTTGTAAGGGAGCGGGAAAAGGCGTGGAAAAATGTAACAGTCTATGGTTCTAAGGATGACGCGTAGGATGACTAAGGGTCGTAGAATGATGCATAGGATGACTGACTGTATTTGCGAAGGGACATTGCGCTAGGTGATATCGAGTTATCAACTGTACATATTTTCTTAATACAGCGACCAAAACTTATCTCGAATTTGAGTATCTTGAATTCATCAAAGTGCTTTGCACCACCACTTATTATAATTAACGTAATTATTTATTTTAACGCACGTTCTGTAAAACAAGTCATTGTTAATGCATAATAAGTGCCAGTGGCTGTGTCGTTCTCCTTCTCCTCGAGGCCCACGTCTTTGAAAAGACGGAATCTACGCCGTAAGTTACTAAGCTACACCATCTAATCACCGATATAAAGAGCGCCGCACTCTTTACAATCACCGCTTCGAACCGTTGCCGCGGTGTATACGCGAAAGCAATTCAGTGTGAGCGATTACAGGCGACATACAGCGACCAAAACTTATCTCGAGTTTGAGTATCTTGAATTCATCAAAGTGCTTTGCACCGCCACTTATTATAATTAACGTAATTATTTATTTTAACGCACGTTCTGTAAAACAAGTGATTGTTAATGCATAATAAGTGCCAGTAGCTGTGTCGTTCTCCTTCTCCTCGAGGCCCACGTCTTTGAAAAGACGGAATCAAGGCCGTAAATTACAAATCACCATTATTAAAAGAAAATTTGCCACTAGGACCGTCGCCGTCCTGTATTATGGGTTTATTTTAGTTCTGTATTATGGGTCCTGTATTTTTAACAGGGTTTATGATGCGTCTATCGTTCTCCAAAAATTTAGCCGATGGTGTCACATCCGCACCATAAACACGAGGTCCCGATCTCGGTCGACTTCGGTTGTCGTACCTCTGGCCTCTAATCTTCTTCCATTACTAAATTTGCCTACGGATATGTGGGATTGGAAGGTTTTGCAAAATCAAGCTCGCGTATAGCGTAACGCAATATATATATTTAACTAAATGAAACTAAATGAAAGCAACTAAAATAAACTACGCTAAATATCCTATATACGGCCACTCGATACCACGCTGTTCTACGCTATGCCTTTCCGTTCTACTCTCTTTGACTTCTCAAAAGACACTCTCCACTTTTCCCTCGACGACCACCCTTGTCGCCAACCATTCCTCTGTTTCTCTCTCTCTCACTCTCTCTCTCTCTCTCTCTCTCTCTCACACACACACTCTCTCACTCATCCTCGCACTCTAAACCTAAACAATACACTTAGCCTAACTAAACTATTCCCGAATGCTTGGGACGCGGTTCCGCAGGTCATCGTCGCTCGCCTGCAAACCATCCGCGTCCCACACGGCCCGGTCTTGCATTGCTTAAACCTAAACACTCTTAACCATAATACGTCATAATTCTATCCGGACCCCACAGATAAGACGATAAAACTTCGTACGCGCGAATAATATTTCTCCGCTTTAAGAACCGCTCGGTTTTCCTCTTAAAAACGTAAATTCATAATTTTAGTTATAACGCACGCGGAAGAAGCAGCAGTTTTGTCATTGCACTGAGAAAAAAGGAAGTATAATCTTCTTATTCCGTATTCCCGCCACGTACGCGCTTCATTATCGTAAAACACTTCACGGTGCGTATTAAAGTTTTATAGAAGAAGCATCAGCAATTTTGCTTTTATAGCGCAGTTTCGTTTCGCTATAAGCGAAGGAATGATGAAGTTATATAAGGCGAGTTTCTCGCGAAGGGTTTCAATTACCATAATTTACGTTCGGAATTGGAATTCTTAATCAAAACCAGGATCATTCGTTCAGTTATTTCTTAATTGGAATAAATAGGAAATTGTTGCAATTAGATAAATAAGAGATTCCGACCGCTTTCTTTCTTTTGAATTTTGAACGTACGAATTTCACCGTGACGTTTTAATTATTACACTGCGGATTTTTATGCGAAGTAAATTTTTCATTACAATTTCGGGAGGAATAGGATGCAAATAGAAATTAGCTGCACCCTTTAAATATTATATATATGTAGTCCGAAAAATTCTTTTCATTCTTTGGTACGTATTAAATGCACGAAAATAATACGTGCTTTACTATAAATATTTTACGCATTTTTATATACAATATTTTGCTCATCATTCCTACGATTAAATTTCTGAATGTATAAAAATTCGCAGGCTAATTATGATTTATTTGACAATTTAATAGAATAGGAACCAAAGCGTAATTATATTTTATTGCACAATTTTTCCCAAATCCATAAAAACCACAGTGTAATTATCTTTTACTGCACAATTTTCCCGAAATGCATAAAAACCACGGTGTAATTATATTTTATTCCACAATTTCTCCGAAATGTTTCAAAAATCCTCTTTACTTGTAACTCGCCCGAGAAAATAATAATTACCGAACGCTTTAAGAAATAATTGGAAACAGTGAAACCGAGTTAATAGGCAAGTTTACGAAGGACATTCATTATGTAACGATCTAATAGAGCGTGGGCGTGTATCAGGTTGAAGAAGAGCGAAGAGTTTGCTAATAATTTCTGAATTGCTGGCAAGCCATCGAGGCGGAAATTGCGATGCTTAAAAGCTACTAAGTCATCGGGGAATGCAGTTCATTTAGGAGTCCATCAGAAAGTTCTTCTTATTCTTTGATAACTTTCAAATACCGCCGTCGGCTTGTCTCTCACTTCGAAACTAGCCCTGTCGTCTTAATTGCTCCGCGGCAAACAAATTCTTCCTTCCGCGTAAAAGAAACGTACTCTGTTAGTGTTATAGAGTTATGGGTTTTAATATTTATATTGATTGTAAGTACATTTCGACCGCGATACGATCACAGCGTTTTCTTGTATCCAACAGCAGAACCGGAAGACTATTATTGCGTTCGTGCAACCATTCCAATTAACTTTCGTTCAAAGTAATTAACCATTTGCGTTTCGAAGGTTTCTTGGGAAATATAGAAATATAGAGATATAGAGATGTAGAAATATAGAAATATAGAGATACAGAAATATAGAAATATGGAAATACAGAAACACAGAAATATAGAGATATGGAGATATAGAAATATAGAGATACAGAAATATAGAAATATGGAAATACAGAAACACAGAAACATAGAGATATGGAGATATAGAAATATAGAGATACAGAAATATAGAAATATGGAAATATAGAAATATAGGAATATAGAAACATAGAAATATAGAGATATGGAAATATAAAGATATGGAAATATAGAAATATAGAGATATAGAGATATAGAACTATAGAAATATAGAAATACAGAAATATAGAAATACAGAAATATAGATATATAGAAATATAGAAACATAGAAATATAGAAATATAGAAATATAGAAACATAGAAATATAGAGATATGGAAATATAGAGATATGGAAATATAGAGATATGGAAATATAGAGATATGGAAATATAGAAATATAGAGATATAGAGATATAGAAATATAGAACTATAGAACTATAGAAATATAGAAATATGGAAATATGTAAATATAGAAATGTTGAAATACAGAAATATAGAAATATAGAGATATAGAAATATAGAAATATAAAAACATAGAAATATAGAAATATAAAGATATAGAGATATAAAGATATGAAAATATAGAAATATAGAAATATAAAAATAGAGAAATATAGAAATAGAGAAATATAGAAATATGGAAATATGGAAATATAGAAATATGGAAATATAGAAATATAGAAATATAGAAATATAGAGATATAGAGATATAGAGATATAGAAATATAGAAATATAGGAATATAGGATTATAGAGATAATAAAAAGGTATAGAAATATAGAAATATACACGTATATAGATATGTAAATATATAACAACAATGAACCTTGCCAGTTTCTGTCTCTTCCCAAAAGAGCAACAGAATACTCTTAAGGTATTTAATTTCCCTCCGATAAGTTTCAATTCTTTTAACGAAACATTTAACACGTTACAATGTTCTATTTTTAATAACTAGGTTACCAGCGACAGTAGGTCATTGAATTATCCTATTTGGTAAAATCAGAGAGAAATCGATCGCCTAAGTTTCCACTGTGCAATCACTGATAAACTCTAATGCCTCCTGAGAGTGCAAACGAAGAAATGGAAGAAATATGACGACGCAATTGGAAGAATTGAAACAGTTCGATCGGTGACGATAATTCTATTGTCATTAGAGTGGCTGTTAAGAAAGGTTCCATTGGAAAGGTGGAAGTTTTCGATTGGACTCAAAGGTGTGTTTAATTCGCGCCGGCTATCGCGTTGCAGTTCGTGTAATCCGTTAACTTGTTCGAAAGTCGATCGATCCGGCGACGATTACAATTAAAACTTTCGCCATCGGGACGCAAGTCGAGTGTTCGAGTACTTTTGGATGAGCGTTGCCTTTCTTCAATGATAAACTGACTCGTCGGCAATTCAATCGATTGAACGCGGATAAATGAGCTGTCGTTGGAGAAAAATTCTCAAGAGTAAGAGAACTATCTTTCGAAGTAAGAAATATTCTTTCGAAATCGCCTCGCGGGGAAAACTTGACCACTTTCAACGTTGGATTATCATTTTAATTAAATAGCAAGAATAAATTTTGCGTTGAGAGACACTGGGTCTGTAATAAAGGAAAGCCTTTAACCCGTTTGGCTTACAATGACGAGTCACACTCGTGCCACGAATTATAGACAGAGTTTATGTGGCGGCTCTCCTGCACCTATCACTAGAGGGACATACGAAATAGGCTTTCTCGAAAGTACTCGCTCCAACTACCTCGTCCATATATATACCGCCTTTAACCTTCCTTCCATTATCCCAAGTCTAAGGCAGGGCCTGCTAGGTAGCCTTACTGATGAGTCCACTAGCAGGCCCAGGACGAAACGCCGCAACACCCTTCCTTTTCCTATTCTATCCCCTCTCCACAGCTCCACAGTTTAATTAAGATAAATTCTGCTTGCGATACGATGTTCCATTTATTTTAGCCTTACTTTCTTTTCAGCGGATTAAGGATCAGTAAATATAAATTGCGCAGAATATTTTAATAGTTTGAAGAAATGTGAGAACCGTAACGCGATAACGATAGCTTGCGTAAGTGCAATAATACAAAATTTGTAGGACAAGGGGTTAACTCTGTTACCAGAGTCATGGTCGTCTGGCCGTATAAGTGTCTAAAGGCCCGTATGACAAACACGTTGCAAACCCAGGCCGTTGGCTTTATTTCTGGAGTGGGCGCCAGATTTTCTATGTGCTTTAGAAAAGCCTTCACTTTTAGTTCGATCCTTATAACGTTAAGACGTCCTTCATC
The DNA here is from genome assembly GCA_028830335.1 of Eucera pruinosa. NCBI lineage: Eukaryota > Metazoa > Arthropoda > Insecta > Hymenoptera > Apidae > Eucera > Eucera pruinosa. The sequence continues at coordinate 17,760,693 of JAMYCR010000006.1, forward strand.
GTTGCAGAAAATAAAATCATGGATCAAAGAATGTATCGAGTTTGAATTTAAATTAACCCCATATCCCAATATTTAATAATAGTGAAAGTAATACTAAAAGTTCCGTGCACTTACTAATTTGTTAACTGCAACTTTAATTGGACCAATTCCGGTTGTGGCTTCGTTCCAAAAATGTGTAGGCGTTCAAGAGAGATTTATCAGAGATACAACTGCCTTAAATCTCAAGGTAGAAGTTCAACCTTCATAGATCACGTCCGAATATATGCCCCACTTGTCGAACGTGTTTCAAGGCACTTGTAACTTTTATTATAATAGAATGAATTTTTGTAAATTCCAAAGCAAAAATTCGGTTCTAATTAATCGATTTCAAATGCATTCCATTCACGTAAAGTTTCACGTCTTTGCGGCTTTATTATATCTAGCTTTAAAACACTCGTTCCTAATGAAATAATTCCAAATGCGACTATCACGTATTTGCATATTTAACACGTTGACGTCGGCGTGTACTATCGATGGCTCACGCATGGATATCCCATATGTATATGGTCATTAAATTGATTTAGGAAATAGAAAAGAATTGCCATATAGATATATTGAAATAAACTAGGATTTATTCAATTTCAATTGAATAGGTACGTATTCTTAAAGGGAAAGCAAAGTACTATTAGTGAAGCCGCCAAATGACGAAAAACGTGAGTTACAACGCCGGCGTCAACGTGTTAATAGATGCACCTGCTTTAAATAGTGATTTTATTATATATATAAATATATATATATATATATATATATATGGAGCTGTAGAGAGGGGATAGGATAGGAAAAGAAAGGGTGTTGCGTTCCGTGCTGGGCCTGCTAGTGGACTCATCAGTGCGGCTACCTAGCAGGCCCTGCCTTAGACTTGGGATATTGGAAGGAAGGTTAAAGGCGGTATATATATGGACGAGGTAGTTGGAGCGAGTACTTTCGAGAAAGCCTATTTCGTATGTCCCTCTAGTGGTGGGTGCAGGAGAGCCGCCACATATATATTAATGGATAAACATCAATTGCAACCTATTTATAACATTCTTCTCGAAACGAAAGCAACGATCGACTATCGCGCATAATAGGTAACAAAACGATCGTAAGGCAAGGGGTTAAACTCGCGATCTGACCCCTAAAAAAAAACGAATTCCAAACGCACCCTCTTCGATCGTCGAAAACCTTTTCCAACTCTCTTTGCAAGGCTGCAAAGAAAGGCGAAACCCGGTAAAAAAAAAAAACATACTCACCAATGCCTAACCCCTTAAACGACAAAAGCATCAGACGTTGCAAGAAAAGAAAAGGAGAAACGTGGCTAACTCATCCCCAAAGCCGGAGTTCCGAAAATTCGGCCCTCGAATATTAATAGCCGTGGACCGGTGTGCACTGGTGGAAGCTGAATACGAATTCGCAGGAGACACCAATGTTAAAAGAAGGCTAGGAAGGGGGGAATGGGTGAAGAATTGTTAAGTGGCAGTGGGGTGGCATGGACGCCCGAAGGAAGGCTACCGAAGTGGCATTCGCGCGGCCTCAGATCCAGATTAGTCACGAAGCCGCCGTGGGCAGACTTCTGTGGTTACTTCTCGCGGGCCCATCGCATGCTTCTTCAACCTACTACTACTGCTACGAGCAGCATTCTGCGACCGAGTGATCCTCGAGAAGCGAGTACTCCAGTGCTTAGCCAGCTAATTACCTATCTGGGTTTATTACGCTTGCGAGCATCCGGCGAACGAGGCAGCTCCTTCGCGTACGTACGTACGTATCTCGTTCGAATATCTTTCGGAACAGTCATCGAACGCGGCGTGGCGAGAAACGAAATGGAATGGGGATGGGAGGGAGTGGGAAAAGAGAAAAATCGACGCGGACGACTCTTGACATCGTTCCCTGCACACGCGGCAATCGAAAGCTTGACTTTAGCTGCCGGATACGTCACTAGGAATGACGTCCGACTACGGACGTCTTAGTCCCCGGTGGCGATTTAGAAATTCTTCAAGGCCTCGAAGCGGAGAGAAGTCGACGAGTGGTTTGAGGACGCGAGGATCGCTTCAACGTGCGAGTTACGAGTACGCGGAATGAATTAATGTCGCTTAAAGTGTCGGGCAAGATTAAAGACTCGCATTGCAAGTCTTTGTAAAATGCAATCTAATAAGTTTAGATGAGTGTTTCGAGAAACTGTCACACTGGTGGGCAATTAATATATTTATTTAGTTATTTATTTATTTCATTTAATTTGATTTGATTGTGAATGGACGGGTATAAGAAACTTTTAGTATACATGTTCTACGTGTTTGATTTTGTGACAACGTGTTAATGTATGTTTATAATTTTTCTATTGTACTTATTGGGCTTTTGCTCGTTAATATTAATAATAATAATAATTTGGATGTTTTTGAAACCCTTTAACAAGCCGAGTTAAAGGTACGTTTGATATTGGAAAGGATTTTCTTTAGTCGGTTTAATTCTATGTTTGCTAGTTTGGTCCATTTGCGAATATGTGTATTTATTAAGTTCATCATCTTATCGATTTTATATCAATGTTTAACGTTTAGACGATTTGCAATTATGTATATTCACATGGATATTTGAAATTCGTTTTCTTCCGCGGGATTTTAAGGAAGTATAAAATTATTAGAGACGCGAGGGATGAAATTTATCTGAGTCCAGTTTTATAAATGCAAATGTCCCATAAATGCACACGCGTTCATTTTTCCACTGACGATTAATAATTTAGATTTGAAGCGAGAGAAATCATCGAGAAATTTTCGCGTATGTATAATAAAAGTATAACTATAATAAGAATAAAAGTATCGAAGATGATTAAACTAGCATCGCGAGACGTTCTATAAAGCAATCTGCTAATTATGCAAATTCGTATCTTCTAAAATAAAACCAAAGGGTAGTCCTTAAATAAAGATCTGCTTAAACCTTTAAGTTTAATTTTCTTACTCTTTCTAATTTTCCCTTTAACTCGAATACATCCTATACTTATATACGTCACGCACAGCGTGCCTTTGTTTGCAAATTTAAAGTTTCCACGACTACGATAAACATTCCCAATGTCCCCTCGAACATATTATCTTGACAGTAATTCACGAGTAAATGAACTAACGAAACTTCATTAGCAGTAATCCATAATGCACGAGGGTTGAAGCAAATATATATATTTCGTGTCCGCTGAAACAAGCCTGACGTTAAATTTGTATGATAGAATAGGTGGATGGTGTGGTAGGTAGCTATGATAATAAATATAGCAGTTAGGCGAAGGGTAGCACGTTTCGAGTGGCTTGTCGTGGCAGTGGGTAAGGAATGGATGTGGTCTACTTGTAAGCAACGAAGAACGGGGCTAGCAGATGGGATGCGGTCCAAGCATGGCAGTAGATACGATCCGTGCATGGTCAGACGGCGATTCTCCTCTGGCTAAAGCTGCACCCGCTGTTAGGAGGCTGATAATAACTGGAGACCTCCAGGTTAGATTAGGTGAAGATTCATGATTGTACGCGTGCGTGACGCTGCATTAAGGTGTCAGTCTTGCGAGTACTGAATAAATTACTGTAACGAGAACGTTGCGAAATATTCGCAGAGGTGCAAGTAAGCAATCCCTTATATTCCTTGCTTTTCGTTTAATTTCATTTATTAACTACACACCTTTCTCAAGTATCTAAATTTGATTATCCAAGCACGTAATTAATATTGAACTTCGCGATAATTAATTTCATTTATTTTAGGTAGTTGATCGATTTCACTTCTGAATGGTTCAATTAAGTATCTAAATTTCAGTATCCAACTACGTAATTAACGTTGAACTTAGCAACAATTAATATAATTCGCTTTAGATGATCAATTTTGCTTCTGAATGGCTCAATTATGTATCTAAATTTGAGCATCCAAATACGTAATAAACGTTGAACACAACTCAAAAACTAATTTAATCCATTTTAGGTAGTTGATCAATTTTGCTTCTGAATGGCTCAATTAACCCTTCGCATTCGTTTAAAGCTAGCCTTCGAACTCGAATGCTCCGCTACGAAGACAACGTAAATAATTTTCAGTTAGTAACCTAAGTAGCAATAACTTGTCCCGCTCCTTTTAACAAGCTGCAAGTTAAATCTGTTCGTGAAAATTGGTTATAATACGATTGAAAGAAAGCTTCGAGTGCGACGGTTTAACGACAATACACCAAAATTACGCGTTCATTTTTCCACCGACGATTAATAATTTAGATTTGAAGCGAGAGAAATGATCGAGAAGTTTTCGTGTGCGTGTAATACGAATAAAAGTATCGAAGAGGATTAAACTAGCATCGCGAGTTCTTCTATAAAGCAATCTGCTGATTATGCAAATTCGAATCGTCTAAAATAAAACCAAAAGGTAGCCCTTAAATAAAGATCTGCTTACATTAAAGATTAAACAAATTGAAGATTTGCTACGAGGCAAAAATTACGGGACGTTAACGCGTTTATGGGAAACGGCCTCTCCCCGTTTCACTACTATTCCGTCCCCGTAGCGACGAAGTATCGCCGTGATAATCGTCGATCCGTGCATTTCGTCGTCGACAATCCCTCTGGAGCTGCTTCGCGGAATTCAGTGTCCCAACTAAGGATTCCATTCTTAGATTCCGCCGTGTTCTCCGTCGTACACCATGAGCCCCGTGCACGCTGCTTCGCATAGCATCGCGCTACCGCAATGACCACTATGCAGGGGTGCTATGTGACCCCACGGACGTTCAGCCTGCGCTCGCGCGTTCGTGCAATGCACCGTTCCACTGAAGCATCTTCAGTTTCCCGGTCCATCCATCGTGGAATTCGCGATGCTTCTTTACGGAAATTTAGCCGTGCCGCTTTGTCGTTTCGTTCGACGGACGCGAAAACGGTGCTTATCGATGGAATGGAGATCTTTTACGACAATAAACGGGACTTTTATATAAGTGTGGCGGCTCTACTGCACCTACCGCTAGAGGAATATACGAAATAGGACTTTTTCGAAAGCACTCGCTCCAACTACCTCGTCCGTATATATATTTACTATCGGGCGGGCCGTATCGCCCTTGTATGTGTACGCCACAGTCCCACTGGGCCTTATACTGTGTGTCAACGTTCTTCTTCGGCATATACTGTCCTTTCTTCGTATCTATTAGGTCTAGCCCTTTGCGGACGAGTGTCGTCAGATAGCCGCCTAATCATTTTTTGGCTTTCCGAAACCACGTCGACTTGTAAAGCGCCGAACTTAATGCAATGAATACTTAACGTAATAATAAACGTTGGAAATGAAATGGTTTCGAACTAAAAAGCGTGAAAACTGAAAGTCGTGGAATTCAAAATTTAAAGTACTCTCGCAAGTGTCATTAATTCTCGTCCGCAAAGGGCTAGAAGGGTTCACCATCCTACATATATACATATATATGTAGTAACTATGGTTTATTAATTAAATTATGGCTGAATAAGGTTATATTATATATAAAAATTTGTATGATTAATAGTGGCACGCGGCAGCCTACACAACTACAACTACAACACTCTTCGCAATACGACACAATGCTCCTCGCTTCTCCACGTTCGACACCGTTCTGTTCTTTTTTCAATCATCCCCGGCATTCGTTCCCTTATACTCCCACCATTCTCACGTTTTGCCCGCCGAAACTTGGGCGACCGCGTCGCCAGGCCCTAGAAGGGTCAGCGAGAGTTTTCCGCGACGCGTCTGCTTTTCGTCGCTTCAAGCCCCGCTTTCTCCTTTATGGCCTTCTTCCTGTGGCGGGCAGCTTTCTCTTAAAACTATACTTAAAGCTATGGTTGACGGTGCGATTACAACTATGTACAGGGTGGCCTTCTATTTCCGATACTACATATATATACCGCCTTTAACCTTCCTTCCAATATCCCAACGTCTAAGACAGGACCTGTTAGGTAGCCTTAGTGATGATGAGTCCACTAGCAGGCCCAGCACGAAGCGCAACACCCTTCCTTTTTCCTATCCTATTCCCTCTCCACAGCTCCACATATAAGTATTCAACACCGGTTTTTACGTTTACGTGCTTTTTGTACGAATCGTCCTATGGCAATCGATGACCATACGTATGTACGTCTCCTGTCTGATCTCGCGTTATTATTTATTGAGAAACGTCGTACCTTACTTGGACTTCATTTCGCTTATAATGTAATTAATGGTATTGCGAATTGTTCTCACGTATTGGAGTCCTTTAAGTTTATCACGTCTTTTGCAGCTGTTCGACGCCAAACTATTACGTTAGAGGAGGCTTGTATTACGCTATATGGTATTAACAATGGTCTCAACTCGATTCTAAAGAACGTTAACATTTATTGTAAATCCATCGACTTCTTTTCCATTTCTGCTGGCTTTAAATCTCACGTATTGCGTTGTTTATGCTCTTACCGATTAATCTTAATGCTTCTTTGTACTCTAAAGGGTTTACCCCTGTTAATAAATGAATAAATAAATAAAGTAGATGGTTAATTGTAAACCTAGTGTTAAGTTAAGAATTAAAGCGTAAACGCGTAGCTTTTAACGCATTGATGTGAAAATGCATTAACCGTATCAATGAATAATCCACTTCTTTTGTCAAACTCGGCGTTTATTCTTAATACGACGAAGTACAATTGTTTTAAAAAATTCTCGCTAAAATGGAGGTTCGATTGTTCGATGAAATAAATTCGATAGGCTATTCGTATATCCGGATTGCGTATTTCAAATCTAAACTATATTTATTTAAAGCACGGTGGATCACTTACTTTACGCCTAATACGAAGCATCCATCTTCGTCGTTTTACATAGCTTTCGTCGATACGAGTAGAGGGTTAAGCAACAAAGTGAAGGATTGAATATTAAATATAAGGATTGCAATTTTAACCGAAACGAAAACTATTACGAGGGCAAGTGTACGAGATCAAGGACGAGGCTAACGCAATGAGAAGAGCACCGAGACAGAGATCATCTTTGGAATTATTCAAAACGATTCTCAGGCTTTCGCGTGGATTCCGCGTCCTCCGCGCGAACTGGATGTTAATAATCTCGTTAGCTCAGCAGGAAGCAAACATTGAAACCCATCGAGTTGAAATAATCGAGCCTTCCCTTCCCTTAGCCAGCTTAACAAAATAACAATTCGTTTCGATGGGATAAGCGGTCACGGAGTGTTCCAGCGCGAGTAATTTGAATAAACGTGAATCGAGCACCCTGCGCCGCCTCTTTTACCTCTCCCCTCCGCGCTAACTGAAATTAGTTCCCCTAGATAAACTTGCGAGTTCCCTCCGGAAAGTAGCGCAGCAACTTTCGCGTGTTCCAAGCTTCGAACGCTGCGGCGCATTGTGCGTCTATTAGGGAGAAAAGTTGAAAAAACTCGACTCGCTTATCATTAATAATGCAGTTCGTAAGAGAGTATTACACGGCCACGAATTTCCAATACTTTCAACGCGCAAAGCTTTCAATTCTCATTGCGGTGAACTCTCGAAGCTTAGAATTTCCAATACTTTTCAGTTTCCAAAGCTTAGGACTCCCATTGCTTTAAATCAGTCAATGCTTTGAGTTCTCAACGCTTTGAATTCTCAATGCTTTCAATTCTCAATGCTTTCAATTCTCAATGTTTTTAATTCTCAATGCTTTCAATTCTCAATGCTTTCAATTCTCAATGCTTTCAATGCTCAATGCTTTGAATTCCCAAAGCTTTAAATTCTCAATACTTTCAATTCTCAGCGCTTTGAATTTCCAAAGCTTCGAATTCTCAATGCTTTGAATTCACAAAGCTTTCAATCCACAAAGCTTTGAATTCTCAATGCTTTGAATTCACAAAGCTTTGAATCCGTAAAGCTTTGAATTCGCAAAGCTTTGAATCCACAAAGCTTTGAATTCTCAATGCTTTGAATTCACAAAGCTTTAAATTCTCAATACTTTCAATTCTCATTGCTCTGAATTCCCAAAGCTTTGAATTCTCAATGCTTTGAATTCGGAAAGCTTTGAATTCCCAAAGCTTTGAATTCTCAATGCTTTGAATTCTAAAAGCTTGGAATCTCCAATGCTTTGAATTTCTAAAGCTTCGAATTCCCAATATGTCGAATTTCTAACTATTCAACATCTCAATGCTTCAAGTTCCCAACGCGTTAAATTTCCAAAGCTTCCAACTTTCAATGCGATGAATTCCCAAAGCCTTGGAATTGCCAATGTTTTGAATCTCCAAACTTCCGAATCTCTAAAGATTCCCTAGAATTTAATCCCTGAATTGCCCCAAAAAAATCATACCAAGTACTTTTTTCTCCAAAACAATTTGCAGATCCAACTCAAGGATTGCAATTACGTTTATGAGATTTTCTCTGCTCCTTTGAAGAGAAGTTTTCCCTTCATCAAAATAGAGGTAAGAAGTTTCGATTATTGAGTTTACATTAAGGGAAAGTTTGCTTTACGGTGGAATAATAAATAACATTTTGAAGCTGTTGGCGGAGTTAAAAAGTCCCGTTTCTTTGAACTTTAAACTGCCTCGCCTTTCGCCTAATTCAATTCCTTTCATTGAATTTTAAATTGCTTACGATCCTGTTCTTTATTTCGCTTTAACGTACCCACAATTTACCGCTACTATGCCAGCCATTCGCTTCCAAATAAATTGTATCTCCTTGCGAATACCTAAGCAAGTACTTAGCTCTGCCAGTTTGTTAACTACAATAGCTACACTAATAGACTGCAGATTTTTCTAAATAAAACAAAAGAAATGGGGTCTAAATAGGAAACTGTTTCACCCCTCAACTGTTACAATTTTTATTGTATTCCAAACCTATTTCACGTTACGCGTGTATTCTGTAACCTTTTAAGCGTCTAAATTTCCCATAAATGCATACAAATTTACCGCCTAATCGCCAATTATTCCCTAACTACGATTGTCATTCTATCTCATTTATCGTCAATTATATATTAATACATATGAAGCACGCTAAAAATACTAGACACCACGCTGCAAAAAAAAAACGCACACCGTAAACATTTACCAAAGGATGGCCGAAATTCTGGAATTGTAATGAAAATCTCTGCGCAGATTTCGACAAATTCATTCGGCCGTAAATTCCACGTGCCTCTACTAAACGTTAAACGAAATTTATCGCATAAAACGGTGCTTCCATTTCTCATTCGTCGATCGAATTAAACGTGTCTACAGTGAAAGGAATTAAGGGGTGGGTTTCCACGGGACAATTAAGTCCCGACATACTTCCAGACTGGGAATTCATTTCCCCGTTGTCCACGTGGAACACAGGCAGACAGGCAATCCGTTTTTTTCCACGTCGATCGTAAAACGTCGCCTTTTGTCGCGAACAAGAGGTTCGTTTGAAATCCAGCCGCGTAAAACACGAGCAGCAGCACCTGCAACTTTTACGCTCCTGTAGCAGAGGGATGAGCTGCTGGAAATTCACCGGAAACGTCGTTAAGATATGCTCGAACAGCGTCGTTAACGAAAGCTTATCATCCGGTTAAAAGGCTCTGCCTTTAAACGACAGACAGATTTTCTCGTAGAAGCGCGAACAAGTTTTATGGTAGAGTTTCTTTGAGTGGAAGTTACGTGTGACGGGGTTTCCCCCAAGAGATTAGAAGTTTCGTCTCCCCTTAGTCTTTCTTCTCGTCGTAGAGGGAAAAAAGGGTGTTCCAGACGTGAAATCCACTCGTTTGCAAGCCAAGTACTTTTGGTGATATCGGCCATCTCGAAACTTTGGATTACTTAACACACTTAACAGACAAGTTGTTTTTTCTCTATGTTTCTCGGTTTCCCGGCATTTTTTAAACAGAATTAAATAAATATGTACGTATGGTTTTAAAGCGTTGCAGTTTTATTAAATCAACACTATTTTGGATGAAATTTTACAAAGTTATTTATTTACGTGTCTAGTATTTCTTACGAGTGTGATATCATGTAAAACCTTCACCCTTGCGAAGTGGAACCTGACAGAATTGACAAGTATATCTTGTTTCGCTTGCCATTTTCACGGTTACAATATTAGTAAAAAATACTACTTAAAAAGCAAAACTGCGCAGTAGGTTTAATAGACAGATAGTACTACGAGTAATGGTAACAAGAAAAAAAACCCAATACGCATAAAAATGAGAAACTAACGCAGCGTAATAAAAATTCAAGCAACAACGTGAAGCTACGTGGCCCATCCTAGGAAGTCGGAATGGAAAGACGTAAATTTACGCGACCGGTTCGTTAAGTGTTAAGAAACCTGGTTAAAATTGGTCAAGAAAACAATTAGGGGATTAATATTCTAATTCTAATCTCCTTATTGCAATATATATATATATATATATATATATAATAATCTCTCAATAATCTCCTTACACAAAACTCTCCCTCCTTCACAAGAACTATCTCTCTAAAAAAAACTGCCTCTGCTCCCCCCCAAAAAATCCTACAAATTGCACTATCCTTAACCCTTTGCGGACGAGAAGTAATGCCACTTGTGAGAGTACTTTAAGTTTTGAATTCCACGACTTTGAGTTTTCACGCTTTTTCGTTCGAAACCATTTCATTTCCAACGTTTATTATTACGTTAAGTATTCATTGCGTTAAGTTCTGCGCTTTACAAGTCGACGTGGTTTCGGAAAGCCAAAAAATGATTAGACGGCCATCTGCCGACACTCGTCCGCAAAGGGTTAATCCATCCCTTACCCAAAAATTTCTCCTTTCCTCCCCGCAACAGTCCCAAAAACCATTTACACCTTACACCGCCAAAAAACATTTCCAATAACTCCGAAACTTTATCCAACGTAAAAACAGTTTTACCTCCCTTCCCCCCTAAACAAAAAAATCCGATAATATTCGTTCTTCCCAAAGATCATCCCTCACAGGGAAAATCTCGCTTCAGCTGCGCCCCAGGATTCTCATTCTTCGCCGTTGCCCGAGAGTTGTAAACGCGACTCTAGTCGCCGCCACCCCGCGTTGATTCATATTTCGAAATCGCATTGTCCGCTCGCTAGGTGGGATCGAGGAGAGCAAGAAGGGGGGGGGAGGATTGGGATAGCCCGAACGAGGCAGAAAGGGGAGCAGAGAGATATTTTCCGCGAAGCGGAGGTTGCCGGCGCGCAGAGGGTGCATTCACTATTCATCTATCTGGGTCAGTTTGCCCAACCCAGCCGAGGCCTCCAGCCTCCGCTCCGAAATCCCGCCGTTCGGCTCGGCCAAAGCCTCCACCCCCTTTCGAGTCGCCGCCCCCTCTACCCCTTCGACTGCCTAACGATGTTTTTGTTCGCCGGGCAAGAGTTGTTCGTTCCGTACGAACGCGCTTGTAAACGGAATTTGCATCGGCCTAATCGGCGACGTGGGTTGGGGTGGCAAAGGGCTAGCGACCGAAGTTGGCATTTTTGTCCGGCTGGAAAGTTTTGTCGGATGGCGGAAAGGTTTTAGGGAACGGTACTACACCGCCACCCTGCGTGGATACACGTCGGATTGTTCGGAAAGTTCGGTAACGTTTGCTGGGATAATTATTTTCTTTTTTTTTTTTTTGCTAGGGTAGATGGTAATGATTATTGGCCACTTTAAAGGTTCGCGCGTAACTTTGTTTGAACTATTTTTGGAACGTATTTTACTTGAAATTGGTTCCAGTCTGGAACCAATAATTATTTTCATGATAACATAATAACTTTCGATATCTGTTTTACTCGTGAACATCTTTTTTGCACGTCGAGTGTATCGAATTAATCGCTACGCGATTGAAAATGTATTAACGAAGTCCGAGAAATTCGATCGTTTAATGAAATAAATTCTTCCATCTATTAAAAGGAATAGAGAATCGCTTACTGGTGCGCCTAATGCGCGATCAATTCCCAATTTTATTAATAGAATAATCGTATAACATAAATTTATTATATAATAGATGTACTTATATAATATATACATATAAACTGTCAAAGGTGTCACTAATTCTGTTTAACATTTCCGACCGGCTAATTCCGGCAATTCGCGAATGTGTTTAACGTATTTTCACAGTAATTATAATTCGCAAATAGTGGGAAGTTTCGCTAACGAGGCAAACCAAGGGAATGATAATAACGTTCTGCAATAATTCCACCGTGGGAAGGAGAGAGGGAGGGTCGGAGAAGGAAACAAACTTTGTCGCAATCTTACATCCGAGAGTATCCACGGGAAAGTGGAAATAATGAAATTCCTGACATTTACACGGGGACAAGGGGTTGAATTCTTATCTGTAACAGGCTTTTGCACCAGTTCCTCTCGGCCACGTTGTTGACATTTCACCAACGTGACCAAAGGGAACGCTGATAACGCGGACGCCGTGCCGGGAATTAAGAAAGATAAATATAATCGAGACACGCGCGTGGAAAGGCTTGAAAACGTTTACCGATTGCCGGCGAGTTAATTAATTAACGAAGAAAGAGGAAAGAGTCATTCTAGACATCGTTGAACGTCTCTCGCGTCTCGGGGAGATCTCGTCGGTTAAAGCGTAGCTACTTCGTCAAATTCTGGCACCGATCGAGGGAGGAAAATCAGCGGAGGAAGAAATTAAGGCGGAGATGAAAAGATTCGTGAAAATTGTCGAGTTTACTAGTAGACTACGGATGTTTATGCAATTATGGGAAACTTATGGTTGCGAAATAATACGGGACACATAGGGTAGATGTAGCACGTACTGCCACTTTAAGGTTCGCGTTTTGTTTTTTTAAGTAACTTTATTTAACTATTTTAGAACGTCGTTAACGTAAACATCGTTCCAGTTTGGAGCACACGATTGTTCAACCGCTTCTCTATTTGTGAACATTTTCTTTATATGTTCAATGTAATAAGTTCCTTGCTACGTATGTGAAATTGTACGACAAAGTCCACGGTCCTTTTTACTGCCACTTGAAAACTTTTCATTTAAATAGAAACACGTTTTACAATATATTAACGCGTCAGTTTGTGTAACAAATATAAAATATATAATAAACGTCTCGCCTTACCGAATTACGACACGTTCCATACTTTATACGTATATTGGTCACGTTTCAATGTTCAACGGCACATTCGTCTCCTAATATTTATTTACACAGATTAAGTGGACATGAATATACAAAACGAATATACATGCGTTGTTGCGTAAACCGAAGTCCAAATTTAGTATGAAAATTTGTTTACTTGCGATTCTTTGTACATTACTTTGCTATTGAATAAACGAATTAAAGTGGCAGTTATAGGAACAGTGACAGTGCGCGGGTCATTTACCCTGTAATTGGTAAAAGTACAACGAATATCTAAACTAAGGTTTAAAGTAATTGGAATTAACCTTTTGCGGACGACGAATAGTAACACTTAAAGGAGTACTTTGGTTTTCATTCCAAGCCTTTACATTTCCAAGCTTCTTAATTCCGGACCAAATCATCAAATTCCCAAAACTCTGAAGCATTTATTAACGATGTTCCGTTTTAATAAAAACAAAAATGATTAGGCGACTATTTGTAGACGCTCGTCCGCAAATGGTTCAAAAATGTAACTAATCCATGTTTACGTTCCACATCCCTAAACCTGTTTACAGAATTTCCCGTAAAAATCCGCAGCCCATAAAACGCTTACGAAATTCACCCCTTTTAACCTCTAGCATGGCTACCTAACCAATGGCATTTATCGCCCGAATGGCGCGTAAAAGGACGAAAACAGGGGATCGCGAAACCGCTGAAGAGTAGCAAAGGACCGAAAGGGGATGGAAAAATCGAACGATCGAACGATTGATCGTCGGCCAAACGAAGGATTCACGGATTCCCCGGACGTGTACGCCTTTCATTCTCAACGATCCGCATTCTGGCCCGTGGGTGCGTGCAGAGAAAAACCTGCTGGACGTTTCCCCCCATTTGCAAAGGGAGGAGAAAAGAACGGAAGGTGGCCGTGGATAGAGGAGGGGGGAAGGGGCAAAAATGGTGGAAAAGGTTTGGTAAAAGGGGGTTGAAAAGAGGGCGATTTGAGAACGGGGACGAGCCGCAGGGGGCAACGAAAGAGAAAAGGGCAGAGAGACGGACAGATTAGCTCTTTACTGTGGTACGATTTAATCTCTGCTCGCCGCAGGCCTCTCGAAACCGCCCTCTGCTACCCCTTGCCGCGCGGCCATCTTCTTCTACCGAGCCTAGCCGGCCGAATCGACGTGCAAAAGCTCCGCTTCAAAGTTTGACTCTCGTTAAGCCGCGCTGCAAAGCCCGCCGCCAGACCGACGCGATTAATCTTTCGCGAAGTGTGTCAGTCGGAAGCGTGATCGATAGCGCGAAGGAGACGCGAGAATTACCCTTTCTCGATGATATATTTTTGCGGGCAAAAAATAACGCGGTACGGTTAGGTGCGCGTGTGTGTTTTAGGCGTCTTCCTGGTTTCATTCGACGATGACACGGGAACGTTTGATGGATCGGCGTTGGCACCGAGGGAGAATATATTTTCGTAGAATTTTGGATTACATTCGGAGATTCGGGTTTTAGTTTGAGCGGGTGGAGGTGATCGGGACGAAGATTTAGTAGAATGGTATCGATAGAGGATGTATATTTAATGTTATTAGCGGGGATTGCAGGTTTCCGTGGTTCAATTTTAGGCGATCTTTGAAGGTTGGGAATCCGGGTTTAGAAGTGAAGAATAGACAGAGATAAAGGGGTTGGAGATTTAGTAGAATACTATTGATAATGGATGATGATTTAATAAAATATCACTAGTAGAAGTACGAAATATCTTTGGTAGAACTTTGAACCAGTTTTAGAGGTTGGGGTTACACTTTTAAGGATGCAGAATAGATAGAGATAAAGGGGTTGAAGATTTAGTAGAATACTATTGATAAGGGGTGACGATTTAATCAAATATCACTAGTAGAAGTAAGAAATATCTTTGGTTAAACTTTGGACAATTTTTGGAGGTTGGGGTTACACTTTTGGGGGTGAAGAGTAGATAGAAATAAATGTGTTCAAGATTTAGTGGAATATTATTAATTAAGGGTCGACGATTTAATAAAATATCACTAGTAGAAGTAAGAAATACTTTTGGTAAAACTTTGGACAATTTTTGGAGGTTGGGGTTACACTTTTGGGGGTGAAGAGTAGATAGAAATAAATGGGTTGAAGAATTAGTGGAATATTATTAATTAAGGGACGACAATTTAATAAAATATCACTAGTAGAAGTAAGAAATACTTTTGGTAAAACTTTGGACAATTTTTGGAGGTTGGGGTTACACTTTTATGGGTGAAGAGTAGATAGAGATAAATGGGTTGAAGATTTAGTGGAATATTATTAATTAAGGGACGACGATTTAATCAAATATTACTAGTAGAAGTAAGAAATATCTATGGTAGAATTTTGGTTGATCTTTGAAGGCTATGAAGATAAAAAGGTTATGGTTAATAGAATATTATTGGTAGGGGATGACGATTTAATATTATTCGAAGTTAGGAGCATCTGTGGTAGAATTTTGGATGATCTTTGAAGGCTACGAAGATGAAAGGGTTGTAGTTAATAGAATATTATTGGTATAGGATGACACTTCGACGGAACGTTACTAGTAGAAGTCACAAGTATCTTTGGTAGAACTTCGGACGACTTCGGTTGCAGTATTAGGAGTCAAGTGTCAATGGAAGTGAAGGGTTTGAAGATTCAATAGAATATTATTGACAGGGATAGACGATTTAATGACATGTTACAAGTAGAAGTGAAAACTTTGGACGACTCTTGACGGTTTCAGTTCCAGCACTAGGAGTGAAGATTCGGTAGAACATTATTGATAGGGGATGAATGTTTAATGTTACTAGCAGAGATTTGAGGTATCTGTGGTAGAATTTTGGATAATCTTTGGAAATCGGAGTTCCACTTTCACGAGTCAAGAGTTAGTCGAAGTAAAGGGATTGATGATTAAGTAGAATACCATTGGCAAGGGATGATAATTTAATAGACTGTTAATGGTAGATGCGAGAAATGTCTGTGGTAGAACTTTGGCCGACTTTTGAAACTTCGGGTTAAGGGTGAAGGGTCGATGGAAGTAAAGTGGTTGAAGATTTAATAGAATTGGTAGGAGACGACGATTCAATAGAACGTTCATACTTTCGATGGAATTTTTATAAAGTTAAGATTTCGCTTCTATCTTCCTGACTCCAAAAATTGCCCGACAAAATATAAATTTAGAAACATCGTAATGATTGATTAAAGATAACGATATTGATATCAAAAATTGCGTCTACGCGTGAAATACATGAAACGAAATTTAGATCTCAAAAAATTACTCGACACGCGAATACTTAACCCTTTCGCTACGAAGGACGTATCTATAAACCTTCGAAAATTGTAGAATCATTTGTTAAAAGCTTACGTATATTTTCTCTGTAGTACAATAATGCTTCCTTGTCAATTCACGCGACAACAGTACGCCATACATTAATCATATGCAACCTCCAAACATTTATATTTGTACTATTCTCAAGTTAATAAAAGCGATTCCTATTTATGCTTCGAGTTCTCAATTTTATGATACCGTAGGGAAAGGGTTTAACGCGAAACTAGATACAGCGATGCGCGAATACGTGTTCGTAAACACCGTGCATCCAAAGCTGTCTGCAGGCAACCCCGAAAACAGTCTCGGAAAAAAAAATCCCCGAGAACGACAGCAGTTGCCGTAATGAATGCAAAAGAATTCGCGGATTCGGAGCACGTATTTACGAAAGGTTTCCCTCGCAACTGTACCGGAGGACGGAGGAAAAGACGCGGGGGTTAATGAAAAATGACTGCAGGAGTTGACAGACCGTCTGCTCCCTTTCTTTTTGCCCGGCTGATCTCCGTGGATTGCGAACGCGGCTGGCAATCCGCGAAGTGCAAGGAAAAAGAGAGGATCGATGGATCCGCCGGAAGTCCTCTTCCGTCGCTTGTTACCGCCACAATTAAATTTAACCCCTTGCCCTACCATTATTTTATCATTTACTTAACCCCTCGCCGTTCATTGTTCGAATATATATGTATGGAATTAGTTACAAGATAGCCCAAGTACTTAAAAGAGAAGGGGTAAAATATTAGTTTACGTTTGAGTTAAATGGGCACAAGAAATGCTGATTTTAATTTTAATCTATTGTGTTCTGTTTCCTAGGCATTTTCGATGTACGTACTATTCTTCCACGGAGAGATACTGCGACACTTAAGTAGAGGTTGCAAGGGAGAGATAAAAGAAGGGAAAATGAAGGGTCTACTGGAGGAATCAGTAGAAGGACTGACAAAATTGAGAAATATAACGGAAAGGAGAAGGAAGAGAGAAGACATGGATAGTTGGAAAGATATAGTTTAAATGAGAGACGAAGGAACTTGTTAAAGCTAAATAAAAATCTAGTAAAGTTAGAAGATAACTTAAGTGATAGGAAAACCAAAGAGTGTAAAGTTAACTGAAATATACTGTTCGGGCCAATTTTGTAGGAAGTTTATGGCAAGGTTTAGAAGTACCGCTATTTTTGAGGATTCGTTAATTTAGTTTTTCTGCCATCTGGGCGACACTCGCCAGATGGTACGATTCCCGGATTTTTACTCTTTTGTTATAGCATTTGTATAGCCCTTAGTTTCATTCGCATATTTTTCGTTAGCCTCAATAACTATTACCCTGTCGTAAACCTTCACGGCCTGAGCAGTCTTCGAGAACCATCGGTCACCCAACGGTTTCCGCGGCCTATGCAAGGGGCAAGGAAACCGTCTCAAGTGTTGACCAGATGTGTCGCCCACCCCCGTCAAATTCTAACGTTTCGCCCCCCTTGGAGAACTCCGCGGCACCTTCCTCAGGGAAACACGCCGCGAGCGTAAGGGAAGGTGTGTCTTTCGAAACTAGGCCCGCTGATTAGAACTGCCCAAAAATTGGAAGGAACCAATCAGTGGCAAAATTGCGAACTCCAAGAGTGGGGCTGAGACAGTCTCGTTAGTTACACAAAATAGAATCACAGAGACAGTCGTCTAAAATAGTTACACAGAAACAGTCGTCTAGAATAGTGACACGAAAGAAGTCATACAACATAGTCATACAGAAACACAGACATTAATAGTTAATTGTAACCGCTGCTCGTACTTTGAATACACATTAAAATACAGTCCACTTTTCTCTCTAAGTCGCGAGCTCCGAACCGATTGAGAAACGGAACGCGACCCAACATATACATTAGATTTAAGTAGCCGTTAAGTAGGTTAAGTTTAGAGATTAATATTACGTAAAGTTTGTATATCGGAAGTCATGCAATACCGAAATTTGAGGATTACGATAAATAAAGAAATATTCTTCCACGAAACGAAGGCACAGCGTGTTTACATTCGTACAGCGTCTTCGGCGAATAGCGATCATTGCCTGTGTTTAGCCCTTTGCGGACGAGCGTCGACAAATAGCCGCCGAAACTTTTTCGATTCTATGGATAAATATTCGGTTTTCAAAACAGCAAATTTGGATTAGTGACACTAATATGCACTTTCGATAATAATTCAGCGAAAATTCGTTTAGCGTTATTAAATATGTCCGTGATGGATTTGTAATTGAGTGGAAATTTGTTACGTATTATTTTTTTCTCGTCCGCAAAGGGTTAAAGGCGAATCAGCGGACTGCAGCAAGAGTGGGAATGTAAACACGCCGTGTCTTCTTTCCGTGGAAGAATAATACTTACGATGTAATATCTGCACGTTTCTTAATATCACTTATATATACACAGGGTGTCCCGTAACTGGTGGTACAAGCGAGTAGGTGGTGATTCTACGTGAAGAATTGAATCGAAAATTTGGAATAAAATTTGTTCATACGACGCTTTATTTTCGAAAAAAAAAATAAGTTTGAAAATTTGTCGAGTAATTCGGAAACTAAAGATGCTGTCCGATAAGCATAAGAAGAAAGTAAAATCGATGTAAGAGATATCATCGTGTTGGGAAAGTTTGTAAACATTGCAAGAAGCAGGGAAGTATTCTCCTACTCGAAACAGTAAGATAGTAAAATCCGTGGAACTGAAGCTGGTCCAAGTGCACGCGTTGTAACACCTATTTATAAGTTGCCGGTATTTAATGCACACCGTGTTAAACCCTATTTACACGGCTCCGGCATTTTACTAGCAGTCAAGAGAAAATATACTTTTACGTCTCCGGACGGTAACGTGTTGAGGATGGAATTTAATTTGAACTCTAATTTTAGCTTCGTATCGGAAGATTCGAGGCTATTAAATGAAAACGTGCCTACAATATTAAAAATATCGTTCGTGACGCGATATAAAAAGCAGTGATCAACTCATGCTAGCCTAAATACATAGGTACGAAACTAATCGTAAGCCAAGGAGTTAAGACGGGATGTTCCTTTGAAATTGTTTTATTATCGGTCCCCTCGAATATCGCAGGACACCGGATTGGAAATGGGGGGGAGGAGATTTGCGGTCGAGAGGAGAAACGAGGAGTTTTGGGATAGACGAATGAATGGTTTGGGTATTGATGAGATATTGATTGCTTTGAATTGCTGCTGCGACTTCGCTTCTATTTTTTTTTCTCTCGTAAAAGAGAGAAGGGATTGTGGAATATTCGCTAATGGAAAATTTGTTGTCGCATAGAAAAAAGATACGACGATTCGTCGATTGTGATCGTTTCGATTTCTCGAGAAATCTTTGCGTACGTTTTGTTCGACAAATTTTTCAACGAAGATACTTTGCATTCCTACTATCCTATCTTCTTATGCGTGCTTGTAACAATGTACCGAAGAACTACCGCCGTTAATAATTAAATAAATGAATGAATGTAATTTTTTGAATCGTTACCGTCATTTTTAGAATAACCCCACGATCAGTCATGGTACGCGGATGCAAATGGGTTAATATTCGTCGATATTCTTTACTCTATGGCAAGAAATGAACGGTGAAATTCGCGCGCCTCAATTTCGACCGGAAAAATTGAAATTTCCATATTTTACGATCGGTCCACAGACTTATGGGATAAGCTAATATGTCAAAGAAGCCAAAACCCAGTCATCGTTAATCTTTCGCCGGGTAATAAAAGCCGCGTGAAAAATTCCCGTTGACGTGAATCCACCAATCAAACCGCCGCCATGACGAATATCCATCAGCCGGCCAAAAAAACAAAAAACAGCCAACGGTAGAAAACATACAATCGATAAGCTCGGTTGCGGAGGGAAGATTTACATCGGTCGTGTCGTTGCCAGCGATATTGCCGAGAGCCATAATTAATTGGACGGACCGGGTCGGGTTATTTACCACTGGTACTCGTTCCTAGCAGCCGGAGAACCATCGCTCTACGGCTTCTTACACTTGCCAGGGACTCAAGGAAACCGGTCACGTCCCTGGCAAAAATAAGGCCGCCGAGAATGCGGCTGTGTCTGATGGATCGAGGCGAAAAACTTCGCGAGAAACTACGTTTCCACGCTCCTTGCACCTTCCTTGGGAAACGTGGCGAACCCCAAACTAATAAAAACCACCATCCGGAATAATAATTCTCAACTATATATCCGGGGGAAAGTTCTAATTTTCCAATCGTAAACCGAGGATTCTATTTTTTCCCAACGCATCTGAAATTATTCCTAATAGAGGAGGTTGGTTGTTTCCGGCGCCCTTAATTTGAATATCGATGAAGGAAACCGAAATTTATTACCTCAAAGTGTAGGTACAAATTATGGGGCAGATTAATAATTCGCGTAGAATATTCTATTTTTTTTTTTCAAGTGATATGAAAGATTTCGCAAATTTTGCTGGTTGCTTTTTGCACGCGAAATTTTGGTACCAGTGAATGTTTAATAATTGAAATTTGTTACCGCAAAACCATCGAACCCGGAATCTATAATAAATGTTTGATGCTCTTATTCGGCGAACCATATTTTTCGTCAAGAATTCTCTATTTTTTCCAAACAATCTGTACATCCATTTATCACTTACGGCCATGAATTATCTCTTGCATCCACAAATTCCGCTTCCAAACTCCGAACTCGTAATAAACCAAATCAAACCTGACCCTAGCCTAACCCAATTTTTTGTCCCGATAGTTTTACTCAAAAATTGGCCACTGTCCCTTAACAGAAATGTCCCAAACTATCATAATGATTCTCCAAAATAATAATCCTACATTCTAACCAAAAAAAACCCATGATTTCCATAAAAGAATTCTATTTTTCCCAAACAATCTGTTTACCTAATCAGAAGATTGCCGGTCTTTGCATAAAGATGCAAATTCACGTTCCATTAACAAAATTACAGAAATGGAACCTCAAAATATGGTAACTTGCAGTTTGCACTAAACAAGTGTTTCATATATTTCTGCATACCACGTGTTCTTTACTGCATTTTGCACAAAGTAAAATCCCTTAAATTCCCCTTGACAAAGTTACAAAAATAGAACCCTAAAATATGGTAAGTTGCACTTTGCATTAAACAAGTGTTTCATATATTTCTGCATACCACGTGTTCTTTACTGCATTTTGCACAAAGTAAAATCCCTTAAATTCCCCTTGACAAAGTTATAAAATTAAATCCCTAAAATACAGTAACCTGCACTTTGCACTAGACAAGTGTTTCATATATTTCTGCATACCACGTGTCCTTTGCTGCATTTTGCACAAAGTAAAATCCCTTAAATTCCCCTTGACAAAGTTATAAAAATAGAACCCTAAAATATGATAACTTGCACTTTGCACTAAACAAGTGTTTCATATATTTCTGCATACCACGTGTTCTTTGCTGCATTTTGCACAAAATAAAATCCCTTAAATTCCCCTTGACAAAGTTACAAAAATAGAACCCTAAAATATGGTAACTTGCACTTTGCATTAAACAAGTGTTTCATATATTTCTGCATACCACGTGTTCTTTACTGCATTTTGCACAAAGTAAAATCCCTTAAATTCCCCTTGACAAAGTTACAAAAATAGAACCCTAAAATATGGTAAGTTGCACTTTGCATTAAACAAGTGTTTCATATATTTCTGCATACCACGTGTTCTTTACTGCATTTTGCACAAAGTAAAATCCCTTAAATTCCCCTTGACAAAGTTATAAAATTAAATCCCTAAAATACAGTAACCTGCACTTTGCACTAGACAAGTGTTTCATATATTTCTGCATACCACGTGTCCTTTGCTGCATTTTGCACAAAGTAAAATCCCTTAAATTCCCCTTGACAAAGTTATAAAAATAGAACCCTAAAATATGATAACTTGCACTTTGCACTAAACAAGTGTGTCATATATTTCTGCATACCACGTGTTCTTTGCTGCATTTTGCACAAAATAAAATCCCTTAAATTCCCCTTGACAAAGTTACAAAAATAGAACCCTAAAATATGGTAACTTGCACTTTGCATTAAACAAGTGTTTCATATATTTCTGCATACCACGTGTTCTTTACTGCATTTTGCACAAAGTAAAATCCCTTAAATTCCCCTTGACAAAGTTACAAAAATAGAACCCTAAAATATGGTAAGTTGCACTTTGCATTAAACAAGTGTTTCATATATTTCTGCATACCACGTGTTCTTTGCTGCATTTTGCACAAAGTAAAATCCCTTAAATTCCCCTTGACAAAGTTATAAAATTAAATCCCTAAAATACAGTAACCTGCACTTTGCACTAGACAAGTGTTTCATATATTTCTGCATACCACGTGTCCTTTGCTGCATTTTGCACAAAGTAAAATCCCTTAAATTCCCCTTGACAAAGTTATAAAAATAGAACCCTAAAATATGGTAACTTGCACTTTGCATTAAACAAGTGTTTCATATATTTCTGCATACCACGTGTCCTCCATTTTACTCCTTTAACCCCTTGCCGTATAATAACGGGTTACACTCGTGATGCGAAGCGTGATTTAATTCCAATTAAAAACACCCTCTATTCTCTAACAAACTTTAAGTATAATTCTAATCGCAACTTCGATTTGTAATATTGAAGACTATTAAATAAAAACAATACTTACGTATAACGTATCGGTGGTTTGCACTCGACGTAGCATTGCAATAAAAAATAACGAACGTCCCAAAGAATAGTCTTCGAGGAAATTTGTACGTCAAGGGGTTAACACGTTGACTGCCAATGTTTCGAAGCCAACTACGAGATAACTCGTACTTTGGGTTATTGCATAGAACGCCAACTACGAGTTGTCTCGTAGTAATATAATATAATTACATTAAACTGTCTTTATTGGGATATGGGGTTAAACTAATTAAAATACGGTTTATTCTATATGATATGATTTTATTTAGTAACGAGAAAGGACGTCTTAACGTTACGAAGATCGAACTAAAAGTGAGGGCTTTTCTCAAGCACGTAGAAAATGTGGCGCCCAATTCAGAAGGAAAATAGCGGCCTGGGTCTGCAACGTGTCTGTCACACAGGCCCCTAGACACATGGGCCAGAGGCCCATGACTCTGGTAATAGAGTTAAGGTTTTCCTTTATTACAGACCCAGTGTCTCTCAACACAAAGTTTATTTTTGCGTTAGAATAAAATGATAATCCAACAGTCTTCTTAAACCGGAATCCTAAAAAGTACCGTGGCAGTAAACGCGTGAAATATCCCGCGAACGGCCAAAATTCCCGAAACGCAATCCAAGATGCAATATTCATCGACAACCTGCCGCCGCGTTTCGGCAAATTCCTAACGGACCATCGGCGTATCATGCCAAAGCGTAACGTCAAATAATCGAGCACTCCATTAGGCGACAAATGCATCGGAGCGGTCATCGAGAGACAAGAACACGCATAATCGCTCGTTTACAAGTTGCTTCCTCGAGCGTCGGGCGTTCGTTTGTCCAACGATACGGCGTATCTCAGCCGTCGTCGTTAAACCATGGCTGCACACGCACCAACTATAGCCCGCATCCCCTAAGTGACAGGCATTCAGCATTGTTTCGCGAGCCACGTCAACAATGGAAACGCGCGAGACGCCTACTACCTGACTGCTCTCACCGCTTCCCTCTTTCGCCGCGCCCTTCCGCGCTTCTATTCTAGCTACTAAGTAACTTCTATCGAGAGACAGGCTAGATACACGGCCACTTGTTCGCCGCTAGGAACAATGAGGCCAAGAATGTCAATGGCTTCTTCCATTGTCGCGCCCGCGGCAATATTATCGTGCACCCCACTGTTCAGACGTACTCTGCACGCTTTCTCTTTACAACGCAGCGCAGCGCAGCGCGGCAGAGGTTTTCTCCGGCAACAACTCCCCTGTCGATGCGTCCGATGCTTTTCTTCTGCCAGCAGAGTTCTTCCAATGCGGTTCCGGTATTTTCTGTTTTTTTTTTGCGTTCGATTCCGTGTTTCTAAGAGCGGCGAGGACGAAGAGTTGAACGGGGTAAATTTATCCTTTTCAGAGGCGAAAGCTTTGAATTTTATGGCGGATATCCGCCGGTGAATCGTTCGAAACAGCGCGTGTTTAGGTATGGCTTGAGAGAACGGTGTTCAGCGTGGGATTGTTCCGTTTCGTATAGAGAAATAGCGTTGTTTGGAGGTTGGATTGGAAATGGGGCGAGTTTATCCTTTTGAGAAGCGAAAGCTTCGAGTAGGATTGAATATTATGGTGGATATTCGCCGACGAGTCGTTCGAAATAGCGCGCGTCTATATGAACCATTATTTTGTGAAAAACCGTAACTCTACGATAACATCTCGTTGTGGTGATAGCAAATAGTCACGACTTGGTATGTAAATAGTCACGAGTCGGTATATAAAAAGCATATAAAGTTGGATATCTAACATTTCGATTGCGTGTGTAGAATTTCGCGACTGACTTTAAACGTAAATTACGGTTGCTCCACGATTAACGCGTACGGAATGACGAAAATCCAGAGACAGTCATCGGATTGGCGAATACGTCCAGTAGATTAGCAGATTGCTTAAATCGGGACGCGGATATGTCGGAATCGTCGTAAATCGATGATTGGCGACAGGAAAGGGAGACGGGAACGGAGGAATTCTGCTCGGTTGCCCGATTCCTTAACTCGAATCGACGTATTGCAATTGACGTGCTCGTTTCCTGCCATGGACACCTTCCAGAGAATGTCAACAGCCTACGGAGGCTTTCTGAAACTTCCAACGAGAACTCCACGGTCTAAGCGTCTCGAATCGATGGGCAACAGCGTCGTAGGAGACTGTCGCTCCCCGTACTAAATTATCCTATACAGCCTGTTCCCAAAACGTGAACGTAACTTTAAGGGTGGATTAAGTACGCTAAAATGTTAAAACCCGACGCAACCCTTTTTTCTTTAACGCGAGGAAATGTTCATAGACAACGTGGATCCCAAAACTTAAATCAAACCTAACCGAAGCTAACCCCAAACGTAACGCGATTTCTTTTTTCTTTTGTTAACGTGAGGAAATCTTGATAGATACCCCGCATTCCTAAACCTTACTAAAGCTAACCCAAACGTAACCCAAACCTTATTTTTTAACGCGAGGAAATGTTCGTAGACAGCCCGGATACTTAAACCTAACCCAAAGTTAATCGAAGTTAACCCAAATCTTTTTTTGTAACGCGAGGAAATGTTCATAGGCACCTCGGATCCTTAAACATAACTCAAAGCTAATCGAAGCTAACTTAAACCTTTTTTTGTACCGCGAGGAAATCTATATAGACAGCTCGGGTCCTTAAACATAACCCAAAGCTAATCGAAGATAACCCAAATCTTTTTTTGTAACGCGAGGAAATCTTCATAGGCACCTCGGATCCTTAAACATAACTTAAAGCTAATCGAAGCTAACTTAAACCTTTTTTTGTACCGCGAGGAAATCTATATAGACAGCTCGGATTCTTAAACATAACCCAAAGCTAATCGAAGTTAACCCAAATCTTTTTTTGTAACGTGAGGAAATCTTCATAAACGCCCTGGATACCCTAAACCTAATCCAAACCTAACCGAAGCTAACCCCAAACGTAACGCAAACCTAACCCAAACTTTTTTTCTTTAACGTGAGGAAATCTTCATAGACACTCCGGATCCCTAAACCTTACCAAAGCTAATCCAAAGCTTTCTTTTTTAAACGCGAGGAAATGTTCATAAAGACCCCGGATTCCTAAACCTAACCAAAGCTAACCCAAACCTTTTTTTTAATGTGAGGAAATCTTCATAGACGCCCTAGATTCCTAAACCTAATCCAAACCTAACCAAAAGCTAACCACAAACGTAACGCAAACCTAACCCAAACCTTTTTTCTTTAACGTGAGGAAATCTTCATAGACACCTCGGATCCGTAAACCTAATTTAAACCTAATCAAAGCTAAGCCAAACCTTTTATTTCAACGTGAGGAAATTTTTATAGACATCCCGGATCCCTAAACCTAACCAAAGCTAACCGAAACCTAACCCAAACCTTCTTTTTTTAACACGAGGAAATGTTCATAGACATCGCGTATTCCTAAACCAAACCCAAACGAAATCATTAACATTGTGAACTAAAATGATCGTTGCAATTAATATTAAAGTCTACTGCGAATACGGTGCGTGTTTAGAGCGTGTTTAGAGCAGAAGGAATTCCACGAGTGCAACTCGTTATTATAAGGCAACGATTTAAAGGGTTAAGATTTGTATTGATAGCGTGATATAATATGCGCAGATATTACGTGAACTTTTCCGCCTTTCTGCGCGCTTAAATTAAGAATAAATGCACAAGAATCCGCGGCGAAGTTACGCGAAGTAGAAGGAGAATGTAATTTCGTATCGCGTAAAGGGATGCAGAAGTAATGCGTTCCGGTGTCGCGGAGTTCAGGCGTCATTTTCAGAACGAACTCCTTAAATTTCAGAAACAGCAGAGATGGCGAAGCAATTCTAATCCGCGCCGCTTCTGCTCGTGCCTTGACGTACCGGGGATGTCAAGAACAAAAGCTCAACGCCTAACTTGAGACACAATTTTCGAATGCGTTCATTCGTCTGCGTTTAACGGGACGCTGCGAAGCCAAGCGAATCGTTCGGTTATTTCAAATTAATTTGTCATATCAAGTTTAGCATTTAATTAACTATTTCGGTGCTGTGAAGAGAAACACGGTACGTATTTGCGATATTACGTATTTGAGATACACGGATTTGAATTAAAAGTAGATGAACCTATTATTTATCGATGTATGGAGTACTATATCTTTACGCTATTCCAAATTCTAAGCTATGAACCTTAGAAGCGAAAGGATACGCAAAAATTCGTAAGCGACTAGTTTGTTTCTTAACTTTTGTCGGCCAATTTTTCAACGCGACGTATAAAGCTTACAAATTCGGATATTTTCGGACAATTATCGATACGATAATTGAGATTGCACGACACTCTAGGAATATTATTGTTCGTACGAAAGTTATACAAATTTCGGATACGTTAAATACGAAGGAAAAGTATTTAGAAGGATAATACGAAACGAAATATAATCTTTATATTTGGTCATATAAAACCCAGCAGAGTTAATGTTATTTTTTAACTTCACAAACGCGTGATACGAAAACGACGTCGATTATTACTAAACCCGATATGTTTACGCAACAGCTAGTCGCGAATTTTATATACGCGTCTAAATTTCAAATATTTAAAGTAGTACAAGAACTTCGATCATTTCAAGCGTAGTAATTCGCTTAGCAATTAAAGCTAGGCAAATAGTTAAAAGTGGGTGAGCTTTTTTCCATTTGTTTGCAACGAAATATACACGAATTGGAAACACGATTTCACGAAAATCTTCAAAACTTATTGTACACTTTGTTATACTTTCTAATTCAATCATTTCCTTAACGTACATAAAATAGTGTTTAATTAATTTTCATAGCACGTTTATTCCACTCTATAAACACGCATCTAGAATCTTTCTCGCTTACAATAATTCCATATTTTATCCATTTTCCCGTCACCTTTATTCTTCCAAAATACGTCCTAAAACTTAGCAAACTAAAAACCTAATAATATATAAATTTTCATTACAACAGAAGACTAAAAACCTATAAAAATCTACGCTAAAATATTCAGAACCTGAAACTGAAAACGCGTGTGTTGGCTGTGTATTCGATCCAATAATTCCTACGTTAAATTTCAACGTATTCTCGCGTATCTTTTTGCAAAAAAAAAAAAACGTCACGCGGTTGCTTAAAGGGTTGAGTTGCAATTTCTGAGTGGATACGATCGAAAGGCCGTGGTCGATTTTACGGGACGAGGGGAGGGTTGAGATCAATCTTGGAAGAAATCCCGATGGCGCTTGTCTCTTGACTCGTGACCGAATAATTTTTTGGAGCGTGAACGTCGATCGATGGACTCGATAAAAAACGGAGGACGAGGCTGCCGGCGAAATTCGACGGACTTTTGACGTCATCCACTAATTCTTCGCGCGCAAGAGGGGGCAACGGAATTGTCATCTCGCCGGTGTCGCACGAGTCTTTTATTACTTCTCTGATTTACGATCGAACTACAACTCCTGCCTAACGAATAAAACTTTCGCGAAATCCGTAACTTCGATTTCTTGCGAAAAAAACATATTCCGCCGCGATTTGTTAAGCGAACCATCGGAAACTTTCTCCACTCTCTTTTATTTCTTTCGATCTTCCAAAAAAAAAAGCCCTTCGTTGTGTGGAGTTAGGGAAACATAATAAATAGGGAAAAATTAGGTAAGAGGAGAGGAAATTTAAAGGGATTTTTTATAAACCTTGGCAAGTTTGCAAACTTGTGACTTCGATCTTTACAAAATTCGAGTAATTTGTTAAGTGGATTGTTGGAGAAGATCCTGAATCAGGGAATAATGAAAAATGATTTTTCATTCACCCTTTCGCTGCGGCATTGTGGAAATTAAAGATTTCTCAACAAATTTTATTATTGGACAAACAGTGCGAGGTCAAATAATTGCATACTTGGCCTCGCTAATTATGATGAAGTATGTATTAGTCGTAATAGAAATGATACTGTCACATAGACAACGAATACGTACAGCTTTTGCAAATTATTGAAGACGTATACATATATACGTCCTACGTAGCGAAAGGGTTAATAAAATATGAAAAATTAGACGTTAAAAAGGGGTCATTTGACCCTCTCGGTAAAAACAATGTTAAGTAAACTATTACTATTACTATAACTATACTATATACTGTACCATATACCGTACTATAACTACCGTTGACTACTAAACTATTAAATAAACTACCAGAAGCACCCTTGCATTCCCTTTTATCTCTCCTTATCTCTAAACAAATTACGCACAGAGGAAAAGCAAACGCCGAAAGAATAAATCAAACCAACTCCAATCTTCAAATTTTCCGATACAAACCTATGCCAATAAAATTAGGAAACCTACGCGAATTCGTTCACCACGAAATCCCCCCAAAAAATATCTTTGATATCGTTGCCCCCGTCATCTTTGTCCTATTTCCGATCTACTGCAAAAATCTCTTTCATCACCGGAACGATCCATCAAAGGAACTAGCAGAGGGAGAACTCGCGACGCGGAGAGAAGAAATCTAAAAGGACCCAGACAGCTTGTCTCTTCGGAAAACTAAAAGAAAGAAAAAAAAAAAGAAAAAAAGAGAAAAGAGCAGTGGAATCAGAAAGTTGGACGAGAGAGAAATCTGTCCCCCGAGGAGGGCGACAGGGTTCACGGGGTTGGAAGTCCAGGGAACGCGGAAAAGTCAGAAACGAGAGAGAGAGAGAGAGAGTCGTTGCTAATCTGAATCGGACGTGCTCGCACTCTAATATTTCAGCTGGTGTCAAGAGCAAAACTGGCTGCTCGCAAGACTCTTCAAAAGCCCAATTCCCGCTCAGTTCCGAGCTTTTTCACCCCCGTAACCCCCGACCCCTGTTGTCCCTTTTCCTTTTTTCCACCGGCTAATCCGTCGCCGTTCCGCTTTTCTGGCCCCCGTCGCCGCCGGTGTCCCCGGCCATCGTTCGCGGACGAAACAAAAAGGCGCGAGACCCGCGACCCTGAGCGTTTCGACCCGATAATTACTAGCAGCCAAATCATCCTGGACGAGGGTGCAAGCCTGCTGGCGGCTCTCTTTTCACGGTTTCTTTGCGCGTCGAGCGAGTCCCGGTCGCGGAGAATTTTCTATCCTATGCGGATCAAAAGTCCTCACAGCCATAAGTACACCCTTCGACGAAAAGATAGTACACGTGTGCTATCATTAAGTTCTCATGGATAGAGTCGGAATCTCCCAAGTTTGGCGAATGGCATATAAACAGTACCTTGTAGTAGTGTAATATATGACCTTAAAACTGTATCTCCGCTGTTCCTCTTGTATTTAAGAACAATAATTGTTAATTTAAGGTCATATATTATACTACTACAAGGTACTGTTTATATGCTATTCGCCAAACTTGGGAGATTCCGACTCTATCCATGAGAACTTAATGATAGCACACGTGTACTATCTTTTTGTCCAAGGGTGTAGGAGTCGAGACTTGTCTTCGATTATTCGAGGCGTACGATACTTGTACGATGAAAAGGTGACGCTATTTGAATTTATGCCGATAACTAATATTAAGCTCGCCTATATAATCGAGTTGTACGACGAAAGATAAATCGTAAGCGTATCGCATTTACTGCATTATAAAAATTCCCATGCCATCTACTCGCAGTCGTGTTTTTATGCTCAAAGGACACATCCATCTCCTGATATTCATCTTTAAATATTAAATATGAACATACGCGCAATGTCCATGGGTCGATACGTAAAAGTGAAGTGAAAAATTTGTTATCGAAATTTTTCTTAGCCTCGATTCTTCGTACATTCGTTCTCTGTTAATTGAAACGAATTCGAGTGACAATTACAGAGACGATGATAGTAATTGGGACCATCTGCTCTATTGAATAAGAGAATCGCCCCAACAAAAGTCCCACCGTCTCGACGAATGAAAATTTCAAGATCCGCGCTCGCTCACGCTTTTATCAAACAGCTTTTATCCGAAACCACCGGTGACAATCTAAACGTTTGCACGCGAGAACCCTTTTCCCCCCATCGAATTCTCGATAATCCTCGAGAAGAGAAACCATCTCTATCTAGCCCGAACATCCCATCGAGCGAGTATCGAGTGGATCGGGACGAAAATAGCGCGCGAGCGACGATATCTTGGATAAGGAAAAGGAAACTTCTCTCCATTCAAATGGAGGATCACTCGAGGTCGCAGGGAGTGGCGCATAAAACGGCGCGACGCGGCTGGAAAATTTTATACGGCCGTAAAGTCGTGGGAAAAGTACTTACCTGGACGAGCCGGCCAGGGATTCCTGAAATTTTGATGCCTTGCAAAGTATAGCCGCGAAGCATGTGCCACCGGATAAACTTTATCTCCGCCCTGCTCGGATCGCGTAACTTCGCTAATTTTCCGCGGACAAAAGGGCCAACTTCCAATGGACGGGATTAAAACCTGAGAGCCGGGTGCCGGAAATTTGGCTGTTGTTATTCGTTGGCACGACGATTGCCCTTATCCGGGCCTCCTTTCTTTCGTCGAAGAAGAATCGAAGATCGCGATAATCCCGGGAGAATAAATGCTTCGAGGCGAGAAAATTAGCTACTTGCACGAGAATCTGACTATTCTATTTGAGCTGTGGAGAGGGAGAAGAATGGGAAAAAGGAAGGAAGGGTGTTGCGTTTCGTCCTGGGCTTGCTAGTGGACTCATCATCACTAAAGCTACCTAACAGGCCCTGCCTTAGACGTTGAGATATTGGAAGGATTTTTTTGTTCTTGTCGAGATACTATTGAGGGGAGGGGGGGGTACCGTGCCTGGTAGCAATGTTTACAGAACAGAGTTCCGTAAACCTAGCGTTAATACGCACAAAGATCCGCACAATAAAATAATTGAACAGAGAAATTTGAATGCACGAGAAAACTACTACGTAACGCGCACGATGCGCAAAATATCCAAAGCGTACGCGCAAAGTGTTACAATATTCAAAGGGCGTAACCAGCTTCCATCGTTCCCCTTAGAAGGGAATAAATTTGCACGAGGATCAGCGGATAATAATCAATAGGTTTCGCCACATCGTCCACTTAATCTCGCGAGATGCACTCGTCAATTTCCATCAGCGTGCAGCGGAGCATAGTCGACGAACGGGATAGCACTCGACGATCGAAAGGACGAAAGTCTGGTGGAAAGTCGAGGATCGGGGATGGGAGGCCGGAAGGTTAAGTAGAACGAGCCCCTCTGGCTTCCGGGAGGGGTTGCGAGGCTAAGAGGCGGCGACACGGATCTTAACGCCCTCTAACCTCTGTCTCAGGCTCGTTGCTCCATTTCTCGAAAGGGTTTACACACTTTTTTTCGCCAGCGTTCCCCAGCACGTAATACACGCTGCTCGAGTGCCGGTAGTTTGCTTAACAATGCGAGCATCCCTGCGCGTACCAGCCTCCCCCTCCGACCGAAACGAGAAAATCTCTGGGAACGTTGCTGTTGCTACCATTTCTCCACGACTCCCGTCGTCAAAGTTCGACGAGGAGAAGAATTAGAAATTATCGTTGCAAGACTTTGCGGCAACCCGTTGCTCGCATTTTTGGAAACGCGTATTTTGGTTCGGCCGGAATTAACGCGAATGTTCTTATGCTTTTACGAAGCGGTTTACGTTTAAATTTGCGAGCGCAACTCGATATCGGATCAATGAAATCTCTATCGCCGGCAATATTTACGAGGGGGAAATATTCGCGGCGAAAGATGGCCAATATTTGATCTACGCCCGTACGTTTGAATGTTTTATGGGGTCCCGTTAATTTGCGATTGTTCGTTGCGTCACGGTGGGGGAATAATATCGAGTTTTCCGTCGGAACCAAAACGCGGATAGATTGTCTCGCAATGTGGGATTGTTTGAAGAGAAGAGATGAGGTTTTTTTCATGCTTTCGGTTTCTTTCGTTTCGCTACTGTATGCAGTGTAATCACAGTAATTAATTGCTTTTCTGGTCTACCTCTGTCTCTCTCTCTCTCTCTCTCTTCATCTCTCTGGTGGCCTTGTCTGCTCCTCCAGTCGTTCCCAGATTGCAATTAAAAACTTCGTTTGTTCGTGATAACTGGACGTACCTTGCATGTAGGGTTTAGAGTTATAGTTGACGAGAAACCGAGTAGGTCAATCAAGAAAGGGAATTTTATATACGTCGAGCCGGATGCGAGGAAAATGTAGTTTAACCTTCGTAATTAAAAAATGCAGATGCGTCACAGCGTCGCGTTGAATATACGGCGTTCTAAAATAATCGCGAAAGCCTTTAATAGTCAAACGCGTTTAACGCATCGACTGCCAACCGCGAGTTCATTTTTGCGAATTTTCTTGCGATAGATGCAGGTAAAAGTATCGCGACAAGTTCGTCTATATTTTTATGTATGTTATATATATATATTGCTATAAATAAAATTTAAAAATAGGGATTTAAATAGAGGGTTGTTTCAACCTTTAAGTGTTATAGTCTTTGAATATTTTATACACAAATATATTTTCGACAGATTTATTTATCCTTGATAACAAAACTGAAGTAAGATAAAATTGTTGAGGGATTTGTTATCGTTTGAATAAATCATAAATGATGCGATGTAGTTTGTAAATTGCGTTAACCAAATGTTGCAAACAATCCTAACAAAAATAGAAACAAGAGTAATACATTTAACATTCGTCAAAAGCTGCAAAAATTCATTTCTGCGATCAAAAAATATTTCCAATGGAAATATTCGATCCGTGACCCATTTTGCCATTCGTTTATCGTTCAAAGTAATTATCAACAATACTCTGTCGTCTGCGAATTGCGTCACTCGAATGTTTCAAACGATTTCAATCAAAATAAAGATAATCCACTTAACATTATAATCAAACCGTAAAAATTCTTTCCTGCGTCGAGAGAAATATTACGACTGAATATATTCGATCTTCGATCAACGTTGTCATCGCTAATCGTTCAACTAATCACCAAAGATACTTCATATTCTACAAATTGCGTTACCCGAACATATCAAACGATCCAAATCAAAATAATCCATTTAACGTTCGTCAAACTATTGTACAAAAATTCCCCGTTCCGTCGAACAAATATTTCGAACGGAAGTATTTCATCGGCGACCCACTTTCCATTTTGCCATTCGTTTATCGTTCAAATAATTATTAACAGTACTCCGTACTCAGCAAATTGCGTTAGCCAAACATTTCAACCGATCCCGATAAATACAATCCGTTTAACGTTCGTGAAACTAACAAAAATTCTTCTCCAGCCCCCAAAAAATATTCGGATCCTCGACGAGGCTTTTCCAAGTTTAGTCCATTGCCGACTGTCTTGCACACAT
Organism: Eucera pruinosa; assembly: GCA_028830335.1. Classification (NCBI taxonomy): domain Eukaryota; kingdom Metazoa; phylum Arthropoda; class Insecta; order Hymenoptera; family Apidae; genus Eucera; species Eucera pruinosa. The sequence continues at coordinate 17,794,877 of JAMYCR010000006.1, forward strand.
TTGCAGGCCGTACATCGCGACGATCTCAGAAGGAAGACGAGAGCAAAGAGAGAGAAAAAGAGGGAGAGCAGGATGTGCCCGGGGGTGATTATTTTTTCACGGAGCAACGCGGCTACCACGTGGACGCGAATATTCGTGACAATACCGGGATCAAGGGGTGGCACGGGTTAATTAACGACCAGGAGGAAAAGGGCGGAGGAAGGAAAGAACGAAGGGGAGCGCAACGACAAAAGCGTGTAAGGCTACCCCGAAAGCGGAAAGAAACCGTGTAGAACGACGGGAGTTCCGAGTGCCCGGCGGCTACCGTCGCGTTCTAAGGAATGGAATACGTGATAGGCGACCCCTTTCTTAACATACGAACGCTCACGCCCTCCTAATACGCTGCTGAAATAGTGTAGGAAACGGTGACGAAAACGAGACGACTCTGGCTTTCTTCCCTACCAGAGATGATGTGTGCGTCGGGTTGTTAAATGATCTTACAGCGGCTTTATTTTGCGACAATTATATTTAGCACTCTGACAACACTCTGGACTCTCGCCCTGCACTATGACCGTTCGCTTTAGTAGTCTTCGCTTCGACTGACTCGCTCCTACACCATTCTCTCTCGCAGTCACCAAATTTTACCACTCGTCCCTTTTACCTTTAGCAGACATATGTACTGTGCAGAGATGACTTGTTGGCGAGGCAAAACGATTGGCTATCGCATATTAGCGACACCTTCGGTCACGCGTATTATCGTCATTGGATGATGAATCGGTCACGATTACAAGTCTACCGCGTGACAAAGAACGCGAAACAAAACACGTGGAGGTAGAGTGAGATAGAACGACTTGGGACTACAACTGAATCGCATTCGCGTAAACCTAATTTTTGTTTTCTCGCGAGGATGTGGGGAAATCTTCAAGAAGATACGCACGCGAGAATCCTTAGCGAATACGAAGGACCTACTACTATTTCCGATGATCCTTAAGTGGTGAGGAGGAGGTTTTTCCAAGCCCACCGTTCAGAACATCTACGAACGTGACTCTTCGCAGTGGCGAATCGCTCCCAACATCGACCGGTATAAGCGAAAGCTTAGACACTTAAAGCTTAGAAAGCTTAGGTTCCTGTAGCCCCATGAAATGCTCAAACTAGACAATAACCTACTACTATGCACGTAGCATCTAAGAATCCGGAAGAAAGATTTTCTACTGGTTAATAGGCGAAGCGAGCGAACTGCTCTCCTTGTTCCTGTGCCGTTCAGCTTGTAGGATACTCGTTAACAAGTTATCTCTGCATAGTATCACGTGCTTTTCAATAAGAACACTCGACACCAAGCACCCGAAATTATCCAGTCGTTCCAAGCAACCGAACGCACTCGGCCACGCACTCGCTTCTTCAGTCGCACCCAAATATTGAACAGTCCCTACAATAGTATATCAGCGGTAGAATAAAGCTATGGAGGGGATAACTGGGATTTTTGTTTCTGTAAAGGCGTTTGCTAGTTTCGTGACAAATATAAAGGAATTGCTATTTCGGTTAAATTTGTAAATTTAATTTGGAGGAGAACTTGCGAGGATCGCAGAAACGTTTAAGAATAAATAAAAGTTTGGGGAATTTGTTGCGAATGGTAGTTTGTTAAAATTGGATAGGATAATTGGAGAAGTTTCAATTAACTTCCCTGCACGTTGCCAGGTTAAAGGATTCTGCAAGAAGGTAGATATAATTGAGATCTTCTTGGAGGTTAAATTTCCCGTACCATTAAACGACGAAGGAAAGCTAAGAGAAAAAGGAGCAACCGGGGGAAAAAAATTCATGCGGGTTTCCTCTCGAAGATAAATTCAAATTTAAAAGTTAAAATTAAGAAAATGTGAGAGTTGAAAAGTATCAACGAATATTGCGTTCATTTTGTACCATTTTTTTTTTTTTTTTATTTTTTTTTAATTAAATTGAAATATATTATGCTATATTTTGTACTCTGCAAAATTACGTTAAATTAAACTATGTGCATTAAATTGGAATACATTGCGCTGTATTTTATACTTCTTTGAATTAAATTAAATCACAGTGAATTGAAATATACCACATTTTACGCGGCGTTGAATTAAATAAAATAAAATTAAATAATATTTGAAGAAAATTTCCATCCAATTTCGCGTTACAAATCCGCGCCAGGTTTTTCTGATGCCCGATAAATTAATCCGTTCCTATTAAATCGCGAACAAGCTACGGATTTTTATGCATTTATAGGTAATTTAAACACGCGCTAACGCGGACAGTGCACGCAACATATAAAAATATATCAAACATCAAAAACAAACACTTGTTACCATATTTAAAGAGTACAATCCATCTGTATTCCGATCTCATCTTTTTTAACCCTTCACAGACGACACTTTCATTCAATTTTAATAATCAGGTGCAACCAATGAATAATCCATTTCATTATCTTCAACGTAACATTTATTTTCAACAAAGTTACGCACCTACTTGTACTTAAACGTAATCGCTACTATGTCTCGTATTTTTGGAGCAAGCTATAAATTCGTATCCTAGTAGAAGCTTCGTTCTTCCGATAAAATAAATTCGTCAACCCGTTTAAAGATAGTGGATTACTTATCGGTACAGCTGATAATTGACGCACGGAATACTTCAAGCCACGTATGTAAAATTGGTTACTTTCACACGAAACCGCCTAAATCCCCTCGCGATTCAATCTCGCGAAAATAAAATTCAACGAGTCACGTTCTCTCGAAGTTCGCGTTTTCGGGCGCGCAAGATTTTTTTCGCATTCAACGGGTTCTCCGAGTCGGTGCGAAGTAATCGTGAGAGAGATTCGCGAGGAGACCGCGAACTTTCTCGACTCGTAGTCGATTAAGTTACGCTCGTTTCACGGCTGAGAAGCTTCGAATCTGCCGAAAAGGTGCCGCTTTTTCGCCCAACCCCCATCGCAATCTTATCCCAGCGAGTTATATTAGTTGTCGAACTTTCCATTGTTTTCGATTCCCGGAAACTGCATCGCCACCGATTAATCAGTCCTCTTCTCTCTCTCTCTCTCTCTCTCTCTCTCTATTGCTCGTTTTCCGGCCGCGTGCGGAATTGAAAATAAATAGCGGCGTTCGAGTTGGTTAAGCGTTCCACTGTTTCACTTCGAATCGAGTAGCCGAGATTTAGTTTAACCCCATTTGCATACGTAGCAGTAAATACGCGATCACAGCTTTATGATTCAAAGACTTTCGGTTTTACTTGGAAGTTACGTGCAATAATCGAAGTACGGTAACGAAATTTGGAACAGATATTATACCTTTCATCGATCGATACGAGCATCTTTAAAATGATCGATGCACAGTGATACGTTGCAAACATCAGCGATATCGATATTAGTTATCGTACGTGTAGACCCGTAGGCTTAATTATATGGTCGCGTAGCGAATGTTAGAGGGTGAGAGGCTGCCGTGGCAACGATAAAGCCCAAGGAACCAGTACTTGTTTATTTTGCAGCTGGTCAGCACGTGAACCCAAGATTTGGGATAGTTGTAATTTCGCTATTTTCGCGTGTGATTTCAAAGTCGAGGCGATCCTTGGTTTTTATTGCTGGCTGCCGAGTTCCGGGTAGGTAACGGGAAAGATCGAATGACCGTTGACGGGGAAGTGGGAAATTCTAAGGGGTAACATACTGTAAGGGTCTTCTTTACACAATCCCTTTCCACGACTCTCGCGACTACCCTTTTCCTAGTCTTATGCAATAATGTCTCTCCCGCATTCTCGACCATCCCTATATCCTGGGCGCCCCCTCTCCTGCCCCCGGGGAAACCTTACAGGGCGTCGGCCGTTCCCGAGGCTTCGCCTGCACGACGCCAGCCAGGGGTGCACGTGGTCGGGGCCTTCTCGAACTCTGGCCACTTAACCCTCGCCACACCGAGTGGGCGCCAAATGTTGGGACTGAGCCTAGATTTATGGCCAGGTCTGGACTTCTTCCACTCGGTGTGCCATAAACCAGGCTCGTCCCTTCATCCGATGCCCTTACAATACCCCTTAGCTCTCTCCATCGGGACACTTCCCCACCATTCGGATATAGAAAATATAAAATGGTACGCCGGTCAACGAAAGATCTGTCTGCGTCTATCGCCCGTCGAACGAATAAAGCAACGTTAAACGAATTGATTGTATTTTCCTCACCTCCCCGAGTTTCGGTCTACATACGCGGATGCAAATCGGTTAAATGTGTAAAGTTGTTTTTACGCGAAGGGTTAAGTTGGTAAGAATGTTGCGTGAGATTGAGGTTGATAAGAATGAAGTCTTTTGAGGTTGGAGTGTTTAATAAAGTAACCAAGAGTGAATGCGATGCGAAAGTGTGTTGTTTAGCGTCTTCTTCGCATTATGTTATAAGTTTCTTATATTCAATATTCGATGAAATATGTTAAAATAATAAAATAATACGAATATGAAATACGTTTCCCCCGCGAAATAAAGGTCAAATCGTTCGAGTAAAATGCAACGAAGTCATAGTTGATCATTGGCATCATGTGGCAATAGTTGGATCATTTACCCTACGTGAATAAAATTGACAGTCTTCGCTAGAAGCATGAGCCAACGATATTGAAAATAAATACACACGCTTATTGTTCGAACCAAAGATGTAATTATCCCAATTTATTCTAATGCATGGTACAGACTTGATAAGTATACAATACTCAATGGCAAATCTACTAATGAGCACCGCGAGTAGCGCGTCTCCCCACTCACATCTTATTGCATTGTGACGTCGTCGCTACTAATTTCACCGTCACTCTCGAATTTTCCCCCTATATATCCGCCACCATACTTCCCCAAAAATATATTCAGTATTAATAAATTCTGTGACTTCTATCGCAATAAAGTTAAACACAGCAGCTAACTTCTTTCTCAAAAAAATCCCAAGAAACACACGCGCGCGTGTGTGTACGCGTGCAGTTCTCGAGAGGCAATTAAACGATTGAAAGTGCAGCACTCTAAATCTCGACGCCGATAACTCGCATGGATCCCCTTAATCCCCACTTCATTGAATTCCTGGTTCATAATACGCCGCGCAATATCGCATCGAAGAAAATTGGAAAGGAGAAGAAGAGCAGAAGCGAACGAAAAAAAAAAAAAAAGGAAACGAAGAGAAAGAGAGAGAGAAAAGGGATCGGAGTAAGTCGGCAGAATGGGAGAGAAACAGGATCGCTATCGAAGAGGAAACTTTTCCCTCCGCCATCGAAGACAGGATTTACAGACATTGGAACTCTGATATGGTTCTACCGAAAGGAAATCCAAATTGTCGACTGTTAGGGGACGGAAGGAGGAGGATTAAAGGGGTAGCTCGGCCGTTTAATTTCCGTTCTGACAAAACAACCGGCCAGCATCTGAAGAGGAGGCCGCGGAATCGTTAATGAAGCCTTCCATTCGCGTCTAACCGAGGTCCGGCCTTTGAATTGCAGATTCCTTTGCCGGGACACGGACAAATCGTTCCCATCGAACGGCTACGGAGACGGAATTCGCAAAAACTCTGTTATATTAGGCGGGACTTAACCCTTTAAGGTTTCGCCTCTATTCGAGTTTCGAGATCGCTTAATTACTTTTCCTCGGATCTCGAGGAAAGACTTATTATTATTTATTTAAAGAAACTTTGCTTCGCGATAACAGAGGTGTTGATTCGTTGAAAAATTCGCACGGCAACGGGTTAATTCTCCAATTTCCATTCCGCGCTTCTTCGCGCGATTTAATAATTCCCGTAGCTGCAGAAAAATTCTCGATCCGCTTGTAGTTATTATACTTAACTCCACTCGACTGGAACGTCACGCAACAATGACTCCAGTTCTGGATAAATAGGGACACCCTTTATGGGAACAATCAGTATCAGGTTGTGTCTCTCGCCCTGATGAAGTAAACTCTACAATGTTTACGAAACGTCGGCAACAAACCGTCATCCAACGCGGCTCCATCCCGGAAGCCAAGTCTTACAGTAGTTATTATAGTTACGATGGAAAATGGCGCGATACTCGCGAAGCGGAACGCGTAACACAGGAGCATAAATTGCGTAAAGACGTCGGACTATGTACGAAGCTAATCCCCTTGCTCGACATTTGATTAGACACTTGTACCTGTGAATAATTTCGCTGGGAGTACTTATCCATTCCATCCGCGATATGCTTGACCACAGCCGGCGCAGTTCCACTGGCAGCTGAATAAGCCTCCGCCCAGTGAATACCCGGGGAAGAACTATTCTACTGCGGCTGGTCAAGCGCGGACCTATTCTACGTCTCGCCTCGCTCCGACACCGCAGCGGCTCTCTCTATTCCGCTGCCGATTTCTCGCCAACTTTAACCTTGTTTCGAGTTACTCCATTGTAACTTGCTTCGCTGAATGCTAGTTAAATTCTCCTAATAAGGTTACCGGATACTTTCCCGCCTACTGTGCGCCGCACTGCTGTGATTTTTAATATTTAATCGTCCCCTGTAATTGGATTTTCCGTCGCTTTTATAAGGGAGTATCGCGTAACGATAATTAACCGAAAGAACATTTAACCCTTTGCACTTTCAAAGTTTTTTTACTTTTTTTTTTTTTATATATTACTGTCGGTAGCTGCGATACACACTTTTGCAGTGAAACTTAAACTATCGTTGCGTAATTCAATATCTAGTTGTTCTTTGGTTTCATTTAGTTCCACGTTTTTTGGGGGGAGGAGCAACTTTTCTCTTTCTGCTATTTTTTTGATATAGGAGCCACAGCGAATTTGTGAAACAGGCGATGAATTTTCCATACGAAACTGACACTTGTATACCGATACCCAAATACGCCCGAATTTTAATGGAAATTCTGTTAACGGACTAAATACTTATCATCGTACTGTTTCCATGTTAATAAAAATTGCTCTCATCTCTCGCAATGGGAACTCTTTTATTTCGATTCCTATAGAATACTTCTGTAACATTGTATCGCATAATTCCTGACCAATTATTTCTCTATTTCCTTAGTTTCGTTCAACTCTTCGCATTTTTCCAATTTCTATACTTTCCGTATTAATAAAAGTAGCTCTCATGTTTCGCAATAAGAATATTTTTATTGTGTTTCCTATGCATAATTCTGTAAAATTCCGTTGCGTAATTCCTCAGCAATTGTTTCTCTATTTCCTCAATTTCCTTTAACTTTCCCCATTTTTCCAATTTCTATACTTTCCATATTAATAAAAGTAGCTCTCCTGTTTCGCAATAAGAATAGTTTAATTGTGTTTCCTATGCATAATTTTGTAAAATTCTGTTGCATAATTCCTCAGCAATTGTTTCTGTATTTTCTTAATTTCCTTTAACTTTCCGTATTTTTCCAATTTCTATACTTTCCATATTAACAAAAGTAGCTCTCATGTTTCGCAATAAGAATATTTTTATTGTGTTTCCTATGCATAATTCTGTAAAATTCTGTTGCGTAATTCCTCAGCAATTGTTTCTCTATTTCCTCAATTTCCTTTAACTTTCCCCATTTTTCCAATTTCTATACTTTCCATATTAATAAAAGTAGCTCTCCTGTTTCGCAATAAGAATAGTTTAATTGTGTTTCCTATGCATAATTTTGTAAAATTCTGTTGCATAATTCCTCAGCAATTGTTTCTGTATTTTCTTAATTTCCTTTAACTTTCCGTATTTTTCCAATTTCTATACTTTCCATATTAACAAAAGTAGCTCTCATGTTTCGCAATAAGAATATTTTTATTGTGTTTCCTATGCATAATTCTGTAAAATTCTGTTGCGTAATTCCTCAGCAATTGTTTCTCTATTTCCTCAATTTCCTTTAACTTTCCCCATTTTTCCAATTTCTATACTTTCCATATTAATAAAAGTAGCTCTCCTGTTTCGCAATAAGAATAGTTTAATTGTGTTTCCTATGCATAATTCTGTAAAATTCTGTTGCGTAATTCCTCAGCAATTGTTTCTCTATTTCCGCAATTTCGTTTAACTTTCCGTATTTTTCCAATTTCTATACTTTCCGTATTAACAAAAGTAGCTCTCCTGTTTCGCAATAAGAATAGTTTTATTTCGTATATCATCTACAATAATTCTGTTGCATAATTCCTGAGCAATTATTCTACTATTTTCCCAATCGCTACAGTCTCTGCGAAAATCGGTTACAGTGCTTTAGGAACGCGACGACATAAAAAAGCGAAAGAGTTTAAATCGACGTTTCCACTCGTCAGCCTGGATAAAAATGATGTCAGAGGGCCACCATAAAGGGGAGAAAAATGAACGCGGAGGATCGTGTTTTGGTGTAAATGGAAGTGTCGCGGACACCGTAATGATTTTCCCTCGGCGGCCCACGGTGCGGTATCAATGGCGGCACGGGCAGAGTGAAAAAAAATTATGCCGCCGGAGAGTTTGAGAGGCTGTGAAACGAACTGAAAGCGTCCTCTCGTGCCGCGGCACAAAGACTCTAATGATGTGAGCTTGTAAGCTCACCCACGCAAACCAACTGGAAATCACCCTTCGTTCTGCTCCGCGTGCTTCACGAGCTTCGTTAGAACTGGACGACCACGGTGACCGCTTTCTGCTCGCAAAGAAATCGAGCAAAAAAAAGTCTACTACACACAATAAAGCCGCCGTCACTGGCAACACTGTGACCAGCGGCACCGGCAACGGTACCGCCCAAATATCTCGCCAAATTTCTGACGTGGAAATAGAAAATCGTGCGGTTAATTAACGCGTAAGGGTTGACGAGAAATTTTAGAAGAGATCATTTATTTCTATTTTATTTATCTCTACGGTGGAAAACCTATTTTCATATAAGCGAAGATAACGTGAGCGAGCACGGATCGTTCGACATAAAAAGGGACGATAAAGTTCAGACTTAGTAGTTCGAAAGAAAATCAGGATTAATGTCCTACCCCATTAAATCTACGCATTCCCTTTTACTTCCCTTCGCCACCGAAATTACCGATGTTATTAATACCGGTCTGTTGCGGCGCATTTGTCCAGGATCACGGCAACAACAACACCAGAAGGAAATTAATGAGGGCGACCGAAATTTCTTGGAATATTTCTAGAGACAGGGGGAGGATAGTAAATTGCCGCGTTATTTATAAAGGAAACGGTTGCACGGTTTCGCCGGGACTGAACCTGACGTAGCCGTTAATAAGAAGGCCGTAGAGCGCACCATCCGAATAATTTATCACCACCGTGTGAATTCGCATTAGAAAACGCTTCTCTTTTGGTCCGTCGTCGCGGACACTCGATAAAAAAGCGACACGCTAATATAATATACATCGATAACAGACAGTAATGACGTCAAACGACAGCCGACCTACATTTCGACTTTTGTAAGAATGTTTCAACAGCCGGGGGATGGTCCCCGCGAAACTTTCGGAGGCTTAACGCGGCCAAACCGGAAGCAATTTGTCAAAATGATTTATCGCAATTGCTGCGATACACGCTGCACGATTTTCAAGCGTTAATCCCATTGCTACGAATGACGTGCATAGGGTAGATGTAACGCGTACTGCCACATTGATTTTTTTCTTTTTTCTTTTCGAAGATCGGACCAACGTTTGTTGAAAATATTTGTATACGCCTGTGGCGGACTGTCGAGAGTCCTGAAAGAAAGTCCCAGGGTTTAGGTTTTGCGAAGGAACGCATGTTGCGCGCAATCGAATTCAAGTGCGGTTAATAAAAGTGAAATTTGCTAGAACCTCGGTTCGGAGGAAAGGACAGTGTTGAGGAGCACAAAAACGACAGAACGTTCCGAGCAATCGCCGCGTTAACTTCGCGCGTTGGGAAACACCGTTATAAGCTAGTTGTTGAGAGAAACAAATATCATTGCTTATTACTGTTCACTAGTATAATTAATATATCGCACCCACCTCACACCCCAAACGCCTCTTTCGTATCACAGCAATATTTTTTGTTCTCATTCGTATAAATTGCAGTGCAATTAATCATTCTTGCGTATGTACGCGTCTTACACATTCTTTCTAAAATGTTGCATAACCGATACTCGTATTAAGGCCTCGTGTCTTTCCATTTCGTAATCGCGAAACGAATAAAAATCGTGAACGTTTGAAATAAACGCATGTTTAGGGTAAGTATAAGTATTCCATTTAATGACGAGTAAATAGATAAGTATAATACTAACTTTAATCAGCACTTTATATAAAAGTACTTAGTAAGTAGCACTTATTGTTAGTAAAGGTACTACTTTCGAATCAGAAAGGATCCGCAACTCGAAGTATTAATGGAAATAAAGGGTTAATTTCTACAAAGCCAATGTAACGGATCGCAACGAAATAATTAGTTAACGAAATGATAAGTAACAGTGTAGTAATAATACTATGTAATTAGTATAGTAATAATACTGTGTAATTAGTATAGTAATAATACTGTGTAATTAGTATAGTAATAATACTATAGTAATATATACTATAGTAATAATATATACTATAGTAATAATATATACTATAGTAATATATACTATAGTAATAGTAATATATACTATAGTAATAAATAATATATACACTATAGTAATATATACTATAGTAATAAATAATATATACACTATAGTAATATATACTATAGTAATAAATAATATATACACTATAGTAATATATACTATAGTAATAAATAATATATACACTATAGTAATTGTTGAAGTAAAACAGCTCTTCTGTAGAAAAACTCCCTATTCAAAAATATTAGAGTGTCGCTTCTACAGGCGTAATAAAGTAATAGTAAAAAAGCCAAGACTTCGGAGTCGCAGCGTCTGGTCTTGTCGAAGGTCAAGCGTACCTGAAAAGGTTGACCATTGTTTTGTAAAACTGTAAGTGTCGAAGACTGTCGTTTTCTCGACAGTTCGACGTGAAGAGTCGGTGCGGACAGGACATAGAAAGTCCTGGTACATTACATTTTCACATATAATCAAATATATATCAGTTGCTTTTTTCCTAAACCCGTGTCATTTTATTTAAAAACCGAAATAAGAAGAACTTGCTTCCATCAAAGCATAACCCCTTAACAGTAATAAATAATATATACACTATAGTAATAGTAATATATACTATAGTAATAATCAGCGTTCGAAACCCTCGATAACTATTCGTGTATAAAATCAATCTTCCAATAATATAATAATAATCGAACGAGCAAAGATATACGCAACGAGATCCGAAGCTTAAACGGATGAAAAATATCCGAAGGAAGATCCTGTATCCGGTTGTCGCGATGGGCCATTATTTCGCGTTTTAGCCTCGTCTTCCGACAGGCGCTTGGAAAACTCGAACCGGCAAACGGAAGAGACGCTCTGACAAGGAGAAGATTACACCACCGTCGCGTAGACTGGAACGTCTGGATATTTCACTGCAACTTTTCGTCAACTTGTTCCCGGGCTACGAACCCCGACGTCCTCCCTTTTTATTCAACCCTTCCTCTTTCATCGGCCAAATTTCAACCGGGTTTCCATCGGTCCCGCGGTCTTGCTTCACGCGTTTCGTTCCGCGCGATCAATTATCGTTAGCCTCGAAACTTTTCCCCGACGCGGCCGCACGTAACGAGGATATTTTCGCAATAAATTCGACCTTTCCCGGTTGTTAATAACGTTATTCCCTGACGCGAGCGCGCGTGGTCTCGCGATTTCTGCGATGCACCGTGCTTCGAAGTCTGCGAATTGCGTAATTCCAGGTATAGGAAAATTCTTTTTAACCATTTATTAACAAATCTTTCGCTAGGTCGCACGTAAGAATTGTCGTTGCACAGGTGAGGATTATCGTTGCTATCGCAAAAGCGGGATAATATTTCGCGTACGCATAAATATTCGTCTGCATACCTCGCGTAATTGATTACGGTTGGAATATATAGGAATTGTAATGAAAAGAGAACGAAATACGTGTAGTGTACTTTTAGGAAATGGTTATATGCAATTTTTGAAGACGTGTATATTCACGTCCTCAGCGTATAATGTTTAATATTATCCAATCTTTTTGTTGTTATTATTATCTAAATTTGTTGCGCCCAATGCACCGCAGTTCTTTAGGTTGACTTCGCGGGGTTGTAAGGCCCGCTACGCGATTCGCGACGATGTTCTCGAGCGCTGGCTGTTGTAAACTTAATCACTCCAGCCTCGTTGAAATTGATGGTAAGAAGGTGACGTGCACGTTGGTGTAGAGGTAGGTGGCACGTGGTGTCTTAGAGTGGTTTCACCAGAATCTGCCTCTGTGGTGTGTGTTTGTGTTTTTATGCGTTTCGGTGTTTTCTGATTGGTGAATCTATGGCGAGAGTGGTGGTTCATGATTTTTGTGATTGGTGGTTGTTTTAGCGGAAGGTGTTGGTGAGTGTGTTTTCGGGGGTAGTGGCGAGTAGGAGTGGGAGGCCTTAGAATTTTTCGGTCGCCGTACCGACCATCGCCTAACGGTAACTTTATGGTCGTCTTTCCGCGACTGACACATCTGGTGTCCGGGTGGTCGCGGCTCGTGGCCTTTGCAATAAACTAATTTCTATCATTTTAGTTTTAGGCTCGGTACCCGGATTATGTCTATAAACCTTTCTGTTGCCTTCGCCCGTGAAGCAACAAAATTATTATCCAATCTATCTAATATTTTTGGCAAAATTGTTTCGTGCACGTTTAGCAAAATTTAACTTCGTTTAGATATAAGAGTTGTAAGTTCGCTGAATTATCGCTTGACAAGGTTACGCTTAAACTATACTTAAACGAATTCTACGAACACTATTAGTTGCTTTATTATTTCGACGAAACGTTACGAGTTTCGATGCAACGAGAAACTTGCTTTGATTTGGAATTCATTCGGACCTGCTGTGCAAATTTAATTCATTTAAAGACGTATGTATATTTGTGTTTTGGACTTGGTACTCGGACTTCCTCTGCTGCGCAGTGCTTTAACTTGTTTTTTTTATTATGGCGTCTGATTAAGACTTATAATTAGGCGCGCCGAATTTGAAACGAAGCCAACTCGTTCGCGGAGTTAAACTTTTTTACTTTGCATCCCTCCGGATTTAAATCCGAGGCAATTAAAATTCTAGGCGATACGAATTTGTAATTTTATACCCTTTCGACTATTTTTAGTTTACCATCGTGCGTACAAATGTATCACTTTTAATATACGTACGTAGCCGTGTTCTTTTTCCCAATCTTTTTAATATCCCTAAGGTATGTTCGTCCATAAATTAAATTGCAACGAAATCACTCGTCGATATTTTAATACACGTAGATTACTATTTCGTTAATCACCTTTAATCTTTCTGGCATAAAGGTGCGTCGTGATTTTGTGTAAAGATGGTGAAATATACCTATATATATATATTACATACATTATTTGTCAAGTAATAAAACGAACGATACCTATTCTTCCGAAAGCAACGAATTATTCAGGTTATCGGTATTTCGAAGCGTGTGACACGAACTTATGATAAGATGATAGGTCTATTCTGTATCTCGTCCGTGTTACGAATGTTCGCGTGTAGAACGATGAAAATGATGGACGCATCCGTTCACTGCGGCAAATGTCAGCCGACTCTGACACTTGGGCGCAATACGGCTCATTATCCGCACATTATTAGCGCCCAGTGTTGAACATTAAAGGCTCGTTAAACGGACTGCGGAGCGGAGAAAGGAAGGCTACAAGCTTGCTGCGAAATTAAACGGAAATTACTTTAAGCTAATAGGCGAGCGTGATCGTGACGTTGGTCCTTCGTCCCTGATTCGCCGTCGCCATTTTCGTTCTACCGTCCTTCCTCTCACCTTTGGATTTTCCACGTTTAAGCAGAGATCGTCCGGGCAGAAGAATCTCTGACTGATAATCGAATTTCCCGACGAATCTCGAGGCTTCGCGACGAAAGGAAACTGGTACTTTACAGGGGACGATTTGTCGCCGGTGATCTAATATTTCCCGCCGGAGGCGATCGCAGAAGGTCAATTTAATCGCCTCTTTTTACTCGATTCGATCGGGTGCACGCGTGTCTCGTAGCCATGAGTAAGCTACGCTCTTAACCCTTCGCACTCGAGAGCTTTCGAAAGTGGTTTATCTTGACGACTCGCAGTGCTTAACACGTTGTTTGCGGAAGACGCTTAAACGCGTCTTTTGCTTAATGTTGGTAGAGAGCGGGAGACGCGAAAAAACAGTAAAAATTAGGCGTCAGACTACTAGTTACCCGGCTATTCGTGGAATTAGGGTCGAGTGACAGATTGCGATCATGAAACGTGCACTTGAAATACAATAGCTGTAAGACAAACAGCCGCGAACAATGCGTTGATATTGTTAATGTGGAAGACAGAATGTCGTGTGAATGTTTGGACCAGAGCGATTGCTGAGCGAACGGTGTTGTATTTGGGTAAAATTGGCTGAGGCGTGAATGAGATAGAGTGTTTGGGATAGAGCGATTGAGATGACGTGTGGTCGAAGAGTGCGTGGTCGCGCTAGGTTTCGTGTGAACGTAACTGTTTGGGTTCTACGAATGTCTGAGACGAGTGAGAGAAGCGGAGAGAGATAAGGAAAAAGAATGAATGCGTGCAAGGGTAGAGAATGCGTGGATGACGAGAGTCGAGAAAAAGAGTCGAATGCGAGAGGACGTTGCGAGTGCAGAGCGAGAGTTTTTTTATATGAGATTGTGCGTTAGTTTTATTATTAATAAACCACCATTACTTATTTTCAAACTGAGTTTTCTTCCCTTCTCGCACCTTTAAACCATCCACGTGGGGTTTACTTTAAAATAATCCCTACGTTAATTAAGGGTTAATATTGTAGTATCATGAAAATCATAGTCGTCTAAAGTGAAAGTGACCTGCAGGTAAAAAGGGATGGGGAAAACAAATGGGTCAGCGGGCCCAGAAACGCTCTCGAGGTTCTATTGGAAAAGGGGGTGCGAAGCGTAGGCGAAAGCGCATATGACCATATTTCGGCATAGACGCGCCCGAAAAAAGATTGCGTGGTGGGGAAATAGAAACTCATAAAAAGGGACGTTTTCAGCCGAAAGAAAAGAGAAGTTGGCAAGACGTGGTAGTGAGAAGTTGTTTTAAGTTCTTTTAAATTGTTTTAAGTTGTTTTATGTTGTTTTAAGTTCTTTTAAATTGTTTTAAGTTGTTAAGTTGTATAGCCATATCTAGCATTAAGAGATAATTCATCGAATAGTCTAGCTTAATTAGTTCCTAACCACTGTAGTAGTAATAAACTTTAAATAATCTATAATAATCCTATAATATTGGTTATGGATTTTTAGCGAAACGATTAGCCTTCGAATCGCAAAGAAAATAGTAGCACTTTCGAAGCTAGTTCATTTTTTGGGACTTGGAATCGCCTCTCGAGTGCAAAGGGTTAATAAGGGACATCGTGGAGAATTATTATAAAATTTGATTTAACTCCTTCAACTTCGTTCCGGCGAGAGTTTAGGTAAGGTCGCAAAAATAGGACCAAAATTAGGGGTTGCTTCGCTTTTCGAACATCGTACAATTGGGTGATCGAATTATTACGAACACTCTAACGTTATCACTTCTCGCTGACCTCAAAGAAGAATGGAAATAAAGGTACGCGTATAATGAAACCTATTTTAATGTAAAAAATATCGCTGTGATGGATGAGAATAGAATAATGTAATCAAATATGTGTAAAACCAAGTGCTTTTAACGTTAAAAAACTGGATGCGTTCGAAGTGTTCACGAATACCAAATGAAACAAAAAGAAGTGGATTTGTTCATTGGTACACCTAACATTTTATATAAATTGTCGATCGTTTGGAAAGCTTCGAATTTGCAACCATCGTACGAAGTACCGTGCAATTTAAGTACGATCAGAACACTGGCAGGATTAAAGCTCTTAAGATGAGAAATACGAAGAAGGTTGAGAGTGGGAGAATCGTAAAATAACAGAGACATCGAACGGAAGATGGCAAACAAATTTGTCATCGTCGAATGGATGAAACGAGGAGTTGGAAATCTGCAGACAGCTAGGGTTGAGAGTGGCTACCTCGTGGAATGCTTCCAAGCGCATCGATATCGCGTATAGGTGTCTGTTTTGCTGCATTAATTTATTTAGCCCGGTAGTTACGTGTTTTCTGATCCAATTGTGGCGTGGGGGATTGAGAAATTTCAAAAGTTCCGGCTAAATTGGGTGAGTAAATCGATTTATGGCGGATGAAGCTTCCCTCTGCTGGTACCTGGTATCGTTAACGGGATGTAAAGATCTAATTATTGGAAGAACAGCTTGAGTACTTAAATGATTAGTGGACGCGATGCATTAGAAATGGACGCGCATCGGGCAAATTTTAAACCGAGTAAGATTACAAGTAGAATAACGCAGCACCGGTCAGAAAAATTCTAACGATAAGTAGGATTAAATAGGATAGTAGAGTGGATTAAAAAATAAAATAGGATATGCATCAGGCAAATTTTAAGTAGACTATAATGAAAAGTGGAAGAGATTAGGAAATAGAATAGGAAAGCATTGGCCAGACAAGTTGTAATTAGAATACGATAGGAAAGTAGAATAATGCAGCACTGGTCAGAAAAATTCTAACGATAAGTAGGATTAAATAGGATAGTCGAGTGGATTAAAAAATAAAATAGGATATGCATCAGGCAAATTTTAAGTAGACTATAATGAAAAGTGGAAGAGATTAGGAAATAGAATAGGAAAGCATTAGCCAGAGAAGTTGTAAGTAGAGTAAAGATATGCATTCGACAAGTTTTAGGTAGAGTAACATAGGAAGTAGAATAATGCAGCATTGGTCAAACAAATTCTAACAATAAGTAGGATTAAATAGGATAGTCGAGTGGATTAAAAAATAAAATAGGATATGCATCAGGCAAATTTTAAGTAGACTATAATGAAAAGTGGAAGAGATTAGGAAATAGAATAGGAAAGCATTGGCCAGACAAGTTGTAATTAGAATAAGATAGGAAAGTAGAATAATGCAGCACTGGTCAGACAAATTCTAACAATAAGAAGAATAAAATACGATAGTAGAATAAATTAAAAAATAAAAGAAAGCATGCATCGGGCAAATTTTAAGTAGACTATGATGAAAAGTGGAATAGATTAGGAAATAGAATAGGAAAGCATTAGCCAGACAAGTTGTAAGTAGAGTAAAGATATGCATTCGACAAGTTTTAGGTAGAGTAACATAGGAAGTAGAATAATGCAGCATTGGTCAAACAAATTCTAACAATAAGTAGGATTAAATAGGATAGTAGCGTGGATTAAAGAATAAAATAGAATATGCATCAAGCAAATTTTAAGTGGAATAGATTAGGAAATAGAATAGGTACGAAATAGCCAGACAAGTTGTAAGTAGAATAAAGATACGCATTCGGCAAGTTTTAAGTAGAGTAATGCAGCACTGGCCAGACAAATACTAAGTAGGATAAAATAGGAATGGAGATTAGATTAGAAAATAAAATAGGGCACGCCGTAGGCAAATTTGAAGTAGAACACATTAGGAAATAGAATAGGGCATGCAGTAGGTACATTTTAAGTAAAGTCAGATAGGAACCGGAATAGTGCAGCGCTTGCAAGTCAAATGATACGTAAAATAAGATAGGAATGGGAAATAAATTGAGAAATAGAATAGGGCAGTATAGAGCAGACAAGTTTTAGGTATATTAAGATAGGGAGTAGAATAATACAGCGCTATCCAGAGAAATTCTAAATGAAATGAGATAGGAAAGTAGAATAAAATGGGAAATGGAATAGCACAGCGCTGACTAAATGAATTCTAAGTGGAATCAGATAGGAAAGTAGAATAAGGATATGCATCCGACAAAGTTTAAGTGATGTAAGATAGGAAGTGGAATAATACAGTGTTGGTCAGACAAATTCTAAGTAAAATAAGATAGAAAAGTAGATAAAATTAGGAAATAGGAAAGCATTGGCCAGCCAAGTTGTAAGTAAAATAAGATAGAAAATAGAATAGCAGAGCACTGACTAAACAAATTCTAACTAAGTAGAATAGATTACAGAAAAGAATGGAACATGCATTGGACAAGCTTGAAGGAAAATAAGATAAAAAGTAGAACAGGATAGAAAACAGAGCAGGACAGCACTGATCAGGCAAGTTTGAATCGTAAAAAGACTAGAAAAGGAGAACTGTGTAGAAAGTAGGACAAGACAGCAGGAGTCAGACAAGAATTAAGTAGAATAAAGCGATACTTGTCAGTTAAATAGAATGAAACAGTAGCTACACAGAGTGAAGCACTTAACTTTACGACTTCAACTTACTCGTAAACTATTTGTCGCACGACAAAATTGTATCAAATAAAAGTCGTATAAAATCAAATCCTCCCTATCATATAGTAATTCGTTATTCACTATTCTTCTCTTTTATCGAGATATAAAAATATTTCCGTCCAACAAACTTCCTGCAAACGAATAAAAATCTGCAGTCTAATAATTATCGAATCACTACTTGGCATCGATGCAATAATAATTGACAAAATTAACACGCAACGAGACGTGACGTACAAAGACACGCAAACGAGATAAAATTCAACAGATGTAAATTGCACGACCGCGTAACTCGAAACTTAAACGGCGTTACAGAGTTAAGACTTGTAAATTATTATTATTACGCTCGCGGCCAAATTTTAGCCGGGAACTATTCCGATAACAATGAACATCCCCGGCGTCGGAGACACCGCGAAGCATCAGATAGCGAAGCTAATGAATTCATGGAACAGATCTGGAAGAAAATCTCTCGCTACGTCTGTCGCCTTATCAGACAACCCATATCAAGATTTACCCTTAAGGGGATTAGGAGTTCCCAACCGTTTAATCCAGGCAAATCTGACGCACAGCTGTCCAAGGATCCCGTTTTACGATGGATTTCCTTCCACTTGTAGCCGTAATAAAGCTTTCCGCGATTAACGACATCGTTAGACTCTCCTCGAGAAAATTTATACCACCCCGAAGAGAAGATAAGGGTTAGACGTTTAATAGTTGTTTCCTTTGATTGCCACATCGAAGGAGCGCATTCGTATATAGAATCATTGGATTATGGAGATATGGCTCGTAATAATTAGATAGATAGGAGGTATGCAATAATTAGATTTCCGAAGGTAGTAGTATATATTATTCAACAGGGTAAATGGATATTAATTGAAGAGGGTCGATAAATATTAACCGTAGCATTTCACTGTTACGCGCGACATTGATATAATAATTTCGAGTAGACGAAGACAACGACGTAATTATAATTTAATATAGTGCGACGTACGCGATGAAAATTCAAATCTATAATAGTGTACGATATAGGCACAATATACTTGTGGACAAACGTATGAGACACCTTGAAAATTTCTGGGGACTCAACGCTTAATTTTGTATTTATATTTAAGAGCGTGGGGTGTGAAATACAACTATTTATTGTTAACCGATAGCTTCGTAAATTACGCACAAATATTGCAACAAATATTCGCGTGAAATCGAACGAATTCGTTTGGATGAACGTATAAAACGCTCGCTTTGGTAATTAAAAATATACAATATATATATATATAACTAATCAGAAGTAGGTTTCAATATTTTCCGAATCAGTTAATAACGAGTAAACCCCCTCTTTATTTTATACTATTTCACGCGTTGGATTTGGTAAACCTTTGTACAATTTTTTTCATACAAATTTGGCCCTAGTCTGACCATGATTATGCTTCCTACAAATGGAGAAGTAGTCAATGATCGTACCAACTAATTCCTATCGCGATCGTTAGTCAAATGATCTTGAGAACAATCGTTCGGATGTACGTAGCGGAAGTAGCAATTGGAAGGATTTTATAGGTTAGGTTAGGTTAGATTAGCTTGAGAGAAGTACCACCGCTAACATTCGACCCGAAAGAACCGCAAGAGAGATCCGTTCTCGTGGAACACAGGAGGAGATTGCGCTAAGGCTGTGTGTACGAAGCAAATAGGTGAATGAAGTAGACGCGGAAGAATGGAGGCAGTAAATCTAGCGGAAGCAGAAAAATCGCGGAAGGGAAACGATAAACTTAGAAAAGAGCAAGTGGATAGGTACTGGAGAGACCAAAATTTGGAAGCTTTGAATTGAATGGACAAACTATTGCAATAAATACCGTAACAAAGTGTTACGAACATTTTTCCATGCATCGCTAACTTTTACTTTACTATATTTTTGCATACGAAACGAATGATTTTACGTAGCTTACAGTTTCCTAGCCACCGATTAGAATTATTTCACAGAGACACGTGTTTCTCTATTCAAGTTTTTACCAAGCTACCATGGCGTTTTTTCTTCGACGCGAAAACACTCGAAGCAATTTATTAAATCTTTGCATAACCCCTCCACCATTAGTTTCTTTCTAAACGTGACCGATTTGAAAGCCACCGTAAAATCCGTAAAGGGAGAACCAAAATTTGATGGAGATCTCGAGACGCTAAATCCATCACGCAGAGATATGATCGATCAAAACGGAGACGGAAGAATTCCATAATCGACACACGCGAAGACGTTAGATCACGCTAGAGATCGGTTGTAAAATCTGAAGAAAGTAGACGAAGAGAGGCGATGGATCCAGGGAAAGATCGAGGGATTAGCGAAGATGATTTGCTCGCCAGGGAGAAGAGGAAAGCCTGACGAATCGCGGCAGACGAAAGGAGGATAGCCGAAAAGACGTATAGGTAGTGATTTAGGTGGAAACACGGGCAGAGGAACGCACGCGAATGTCGCGTGGTCGACGTGGAAAAGTGGGTCGCGTTACCCCCGGGATATCGAACTTTCCACGCTGCTGTCCTCTTTCGCCTCTTCCAGCGGCTCGCGCGAAGCTTTTAAGCCGACCACGGGGACCGTCGATACGTTTTCGTTCCCGCGATACGCGCCCCATTTTTCCGTCTCTAACCAACCGAATTTTAATGGTTGCTTCTTGTCCCGCGGACGGAAGAAACGTTCAACGAGTCAACGTGAAGATTTCGTGGATTTCATAATGACAGCGATTACGTATTCGTATTCCATATATTCATAACCGATGACAGCGAATCAAGTAATGCTTGTTATTGAATAAAAGCCGTCGTCCACGATATTCGACTGATTCGTCCGTAACATAAGAGAACACGGTGATTAGCTAACGCTGCTGGCATACGTAAGATAATAGTAGCGCGAGGGATTAACCTCGTTACTATTTTCCCATTCGCGAGCAGAGCACGCGATTCAAGCCAAGCACGAGAGTAGGAGGCAGGTATGGAAGTTTGTAAATCGGCGCGGTGAAGTGGCTACAGACACGGGGAACGTGGACTTTTGGAAATCCTCCGAGTGGTAAGACCAGTGGCCAGGGGCTTTTGCAGCCTCGAGAGGTCTGAAAAGTTCCTCCCGGTCTGGCGCAATTTCCAGGATCCGCGTACTCTATGCCGTCCAATTACTGAAAAATCCGCCCGGCAACGTTCAATGAAATCCGAGAATCTTCGACCTACGCTCGCTACTCGCCCCCCTTTTCCGCTAAAGCTTCTTCTTCCTCCCCTTTGCCGGCTTCTCAATGCCGTCTGCGCTCCTCTAGATATCCTTTCCTTCTGTTTCAACCGACCCGAGCGATGTCGGCGATTATTCCCGCGAATAGGAATGCCAAGGGATAAAGGCTTCCGCCGAGATTCTAGCGTGCTCTTCCATCGTCGAAGCGAGGCGGCGGGTGGGGGGATTCGTAACAGGCTCGATTTCACGCGACCCTCGCCTGGGATGCTCGAAGAAAAGACGCGACGCAACCGATTTCACGAAACGATTCGCCTCCGTGCGCCGGGCAAGTGCTGGCACAAAGGGAACGGCGTTTTCAAAGCGGGGTAAAATTGCTGTCATTTTCGGGGCGCAGCCGGTTTTTCTCGAGAGCCGAGAACGGTCGACGTTTAGGCGACGCAAGTGGAGAACTTTTCGAGTGTAATTATCAGTAGACCGCGGATTTTTATGCATTCATGGGAAATTTAGATGGACCAATAAAGAAGGAAGTCTGCGTAGTACGTGAAACTATCAGGTTGGTGCGCGTGAAATGGCCGAAATTGTGAATCTCTCATTTTTGTGGTCATTCCTTGATTAATAGTAACATTAAATGACGTTAAATAAAGCTTGAAGCTTGTTAAGTTTAACAGGATTGACAGATCGTTAAATGTTTTAAAAGGGAATAGCAAATAATGAAATAGAATAAGCTACGCGTGCAAGTGGAATTTTGCATTTTAATGCAAGTTTATATTTTTATCGACAAGATAATAGTAATCGAACCTAAATGGAGGGTTGCTTAATCCTCGAAACACAATAATTGCGCTTTCCTTTGAATATGCTTTACATTTTTGCACATTAAGCGCATCCTGTACACCTTGCCACGGTTAAATTTCCACTAAATGCGTAAAAGCTGAAGTTAATAAAAAGATATCCGAAACGAAGCACACATTATTGAATTCGGAAAATGAAAACAATCCCTATTAAAGTTTCCCAAGGGATGTGCTTTTAAAAATACCAAACTGTCTAAAAATCCGCAGTCTACTTATCAAGAATTCTTTCCAGCCCCTAAAAATTCTACATCATTCTTATTCGCCGTACGTAATATTAATTCCCTTCAATGATTCGCGTTCGAAAAAATTATAATATCGCCAACGTATACCAATTTTGTTTCCACAAAATTATGGAATACTATGCGATGGCCTTTCATGATTAATTCGCGATACGAATTCGCGGTATCCGTTTCGGAGTATTAAAAATATAGAATCGTATCTTTTTCACCGTCCATCGATAAAAAGATTCTCCTCTTCGCTTGCTGGCAACAATCTTTTCGAGATTCTTCCAGCGGAGCACGTTCTTTTCACTGAGTGTCCGCCGTGCTTCGTGCAAGGAACGCACACGCGCGTTCCCATTAAACTGAACATACGCTATTAAAAATTAAAGCCACGGACACTGCGCCGCTGTGGCTCACGCTTCAAGTTCCTTTTCTTCGAGCCCACGCCTTAGAGCACTCGAGAAACTTCACGATACCGCCACTCCACGGGCCTCATTCCCTCCCCTCTGCGCCTTTATGACACTGCGGAAATGAAGATTGCGCTCGATCCTTTAATAAAACGATCCTGCTAATGGGGCACGACACTCTCGCATCGTAGCGTGGCGCGGCTCTCCTGCACCTACCACTAGGGGGACATACGAAATAGGACTTCCTCGAAAGCACTCGCTCCAACTACCTCGTCCATATATATACCGCCTTCAACAAAAGAAACACCTTTATTTTTGTGTAAGATGCAAGGAACGCCTAGGTGACTTCTATCTTTCCCGAATATCGCTCTAATGCCAGCCAAAATGTTTCCAATCGCTGGTGGACTTAAACCCGTATCGATCCTTCCGCGTATTTTTTGGTAAATTCGAAAATGTGGCATATACTTAATGTTGATAATGTTTATTTCCACTTTAACCCTTAGCGGACGCGTGTCTGCAAATAGCTACCTAATCGCCTTTTGGCTTTCTGGACGCACGTTGATTTTAAAAGCACAAAATTTAAGTTAATGTTGTTAATGAACGCTCCAAAGTTTTGGGAATTTGATAGCTTTGAATTCAACAGCTTGGAATTTCAGAGCTTGAAATGTTGAAAATTTGGATTTGAAACCCGAAATACTTCCTTAAGTGTTGTTAGTCCTCGTCCGCAAAGGGTTAACAAAAGAAAGACCTTTATTTTTGTGCAAGATGCAATAAATGCCTAGGTGACTTCTATTTTTCACGGATATCGCTCTAATGCCAGCCAAAAAGTTTCCAATCGCTGTTGGACTTAAATTGGGTTCATTTCTGGTCATTCAAAACGTCTTACTTTTTAAGCAATGATAACTACTAAACAAGGTGATTGGATCAGTGAATGACACACTTTTAGAAACACATAAATATAACACTACCACGTTATCAGTGGCAACTTATCAGTTATCAATATTTTTAACCCTTTGCGGACGAGTGTGTGCAAATAGCCGCCTAATCATTTTTTCGGTTTTGCATACGTAAGTCTATTGTTAAAGCGAGAAATTTAAATTAATATCGTCAATAAATGCTTCAAAGTTTTGGAAATTTGACGGTCTGGAATTCGAAAGCTTGGAAATTTAGATGCTTGGAATTCAAAACCAAAGTACTCTTTTAAGTGATATTATTCATCGTCCGCGAAGGGTTAACCTTCCTTCCAATATCCCAACGTCTAAGGCAGGGCCTGTTAGGTAGCCTTAGCGATGATGAGTCAACAAGCAGGCCCAGAACGAAACGCCAACACCCTTCCTTTTTCCCATTCTATCCCCTCTTCACAGCTCCGCAGAGTAGCATTCGCCGTGCACGACTAACAGCGCTATTAGAAAGTAGTCTAGCCATTGTTGATAAGACTATTAAGTTGCTGGTTATTAAGATAATCAAATAAGTCAGTTAAGTTAAGTTCCACAGGATAGTTTATCAATAACCCAATCGTGTAGTCCGTTACACCGAAGAAAGAATGTAAGTTATACAAAAACTTGGTAGAGACCAATTAATTGGTCTACTATTATAACTAGGAAGTTTCCCCTGTTTACGAATTAATCCCTTGCCGTACAAATTTCTGGAAAACTGTTCATTAGAATGTTCGCTATTTTTAAGCGTAACGCTGTTGTAAAATGCAAAGCACTGAATTATGATACGTAATTTTTATTTGATAGCCTGTAATGTTTTAAATTTGAAGTTTATTGAAAAGTACAGGTACTGTAATCAGACCATAGTTTGCACCACGAGTGAAACTCCTCGTTATACGGCGAGGGATTAAAATAATAATAATAACAATAAACGCTCTCGTATCGTGTTTTTCCAAGCGAACTATAAAAATCTTCGCTCTTAGCGAACGTCTACCTTAACCCACACGGAAAGTCTAAACTGTCTTTCGTAAATTTGCAGTAATTCACGAACACTTTCATCGCCCTAATGTAAAAATTACGCCTCTCATAAGAAATCCCAACTTGCCATCCTCCGAAGTGGCAAACTTTGCATTACGCTTGAAATTTGCTGCAGAAACACCGCGTTAATAACATCCTCCACGCCTCTGTGGTCTGAGAATAATCTCATCCATCCTTTCGGCCAAAAAATTACAACCTACACAGCGAACCCCAAATTTCCCGCCCTCTCAGGCGACAAACTTTGCACTGTGCTACGAATCTTCCATATAAATACCACGTTAATTATATCTTCTATGCTTTAGAGATCCAAAAACAAGTCTTCTCAACTTCTCGACCAAAAAATTGCCACCCACATAACAAACCTTAAATTTTCCACCCTCTCAGGTGGCGAACTTTGCACTATGCTACAAATTTTCCATGTAAATACCACGTTAATAATATCTTCTATGCTTTAGAGATCCAAAAACAAGTATTCTCAACTTCTCGACCAAAAAAATTGCAGCGCACATAGCGAATCTTACATTTCCTAACCTTTGAAGTGAACCTTTCACTATGGAATGTATTTTTTTATAGAAATAACACGTTAATAATATTGTCCGTGCTTTAATGATCCGAAAACAATTATATCCACCCTCCTGATCAAAAAATTACAACTCACATAGCAAACCGTAAATTCTCCACCCTCTGAAGTGAACTTTCCACTGCACTATATATTTTCCATAGAAATACCACGTTAATATTCTTTTCTATGCTTGATGATCCAAAAACAACTCCTACCTCGTTATCACCCAAAAAATTGCAACCCACATGGTAAACCTTACACTTTGTAGCCTTTGAAGTGGTAAACTTTCCGCTGTGCTATGTATTTCTCATAGAAATACCTCGTTAATAATATTGTCCGTGTTTTAATAATGCGAAAACAATTATATCCACCCTCCTGATCAAAAAATTGTAACCCGCATATCAAACCTTGAATTTGCCACCCTCTCAGGTTGCGAACTTTGCATTACACTATGAATTTTCCATAGGCATACCAAGTTAATAATATTTCTCGTGTTTTAATGATCCGAAAACAATTCTATCCACCCTACTGATCAAAAAATTGCAACCCATATAGCGACCCTAAGTTTGCCGCCCTCCCAAGTGGCAAACTTTTCACCGCACCGATTTTATTATTAGTTTATTACTAGTTTTACTATTAGTTTCTTTATCCCATCGCGTTGATATTATTAAGCAATATAAATTCCCTTATTTCCGCTAAGATTTTTCAAACCAGGTGTGTTCCATATTGGCAACGTTAACCAGTAATATCCTTTATCCGCGTAACCTTTTGATAATTCGTAAACAACTTCGCTGACCCTCGAAAACTACATGAAAAGTTACCCTCACCGATCGCTAAGAAATCCAAACATTCCATCCCACCACCCCTCGGAAAACAAAGGTTACAGAGGGCCACCCACGCAAAATTGGGGATGAGTTTTGAGATCGAAGGACCGGCTTTTGAAGCGTGGATTGGGCAGCCGATAACAGGCAGGAATTCGAACGAAATAATAGGCACATTCGGGAAGATTATCGACGCGCGCGCTATCGTCACGAGCAACTAGATGGGAACAATACGGAGGTGAATCGTGGGGACGGGAAACCACGAAACGCACGAAACACGCGCCCTCCGGTCGAACGCACGCGACGTCCGGCCGGATTATGCAGCTGCTTGCCCCTATCGACGACCCGCTGATATACAGCCCCTCTACGTTCGACCGATTCACCGTGAATTATAATTTCATGACTTTGATGATCCGCGCGCCGCCGTTTATCGGCCTTCCGATCGCAGTACAACGGAACGCAAATCGTTTGTCATTAGCGAATTCGATTTATTTGTCGGTGTTAGCACAGAGCGAATTGCTGCTTTTATGGCCGTGTGATAATAATATGCGATAGGGTGAGATATTTGGAAAGGGGTTGGAAATTTGCAGACTTGGAATTCGAAAGCTTGGAAATTTGCAGACTTGGAATTCGAAAGCTTGGAAATTTGCAGACTTGGAATTCGAAAGTTTGTAAATTTGCAGACTTGGAATTCGAAAGCTTGGAAATTTGCAGACTTGGGATTCAAAAGCTCGGAAATTTGCAGACTTGGGATTCGAAAGCTTGAAAATTTGCAGACTTGGGATTCGAAAGCTTGGAAATTTGCAGACTTGGAATTCGAAAGCTTGGAAATTTGCAGACTTGGAATTCGAAAGCTTGGAAATTTGCAGACTTAGGATTCAAAAGCTCGGAAATTTGCAGACTTGGAATTCGAAAGCTTGAAAATTTGCAGACTTGGGATTCGAAACAGTGGAAATCTGTAGGCTTGAAAATTTGATGGCTTGGATTTCGAAAGCTTGGAAATTCGAACGCTTGGAAATTTACCGGCTTCGATGTTTCTTAGCTTGGAATACAAATACTTGAATATTCGAATGCTTGAAGGTACAAAGACTTGGAAATTTGATGGCTTGAAATACGAAAGCTTTGAAATACGAAGACTCAGAATTGGTAACTCAAAGATTGGAAATTCAAAGGCTTGGTGTCCTAGTGCATGCAAATTAGGGGACTTGGAATCCGAAAGCTTGAAAATTAGAAGACTTGGAACTCAAAAGCTTGACAATTAGAGAGCTTGGCGAGTCTAAGAGCTTAGAAATTCGAAAGCTTGAAAATTCGAAGACTCGCAATGTGAGAGGTTGGAAACTCTAAAGCTTAGAATCCGAAAGCTTTTGGAAACTTTGAAGACTTGGAGAATTCGGAGACTTGGAATCGCGAAGCTTGGAAATTCGATAGCTTAGCGACTAAAAATCTTAGTAATTCTACAGCTTGGTACCCAAAAGCTTGGAAATTCAAAAGTTTAATAATACAACCGAAAAGCTGAGAAACTGAATAGCTTAGAACTCGAAAGTTAGCAAATCTTCTAAGCTCGTATACACGTTCGATCATTTCTCAATAGTTCTCGAGGTGCATACGACTAACTCCCTAATTTCCCCCTCTCTTTCGGCTTCTTTAAATCACGCTGCCACGACCTTTCACCGAAATTAACCACGTCGACGATGCGGCAGGGCAAAGGGATATATGGAACGATCGGCTCTATGCATATTTTCACCCCCTCCGACCGTATTGACGTCGCGACACGGGCTTAAAAATATTATATCCAGGGCGGCCATACATATTGTAACCTCTTTGAGCCGGGAACGCGAATAGGACGCGTGTAACCCACCCCTCGAGCCACGGATTTCATGCACCATCCGAGAGATACCGATCTAGCGAAGTATGCCATCAGGCCGGGAGTGATTGAAGATGCAAGGAATGCCTCGGTGACTTCTATCTTTCACGGATATCGCTCTAATGCCAGCCAAAATGTTTCCAATCGCTGGTGGATTTAAACCCGCATCGATCCTCCCGCCAATTTTTTCTTTAATTCGAAAATGTAGCATATACTTAATGTTGATAATGTTTATTTCCACTTTAACAAAAGAAAGACCTATATGTTTATATAAGATGCAAGGAATGCCTAGGTGACTTCTATCTTTCACGGATATCGCTCTAATACCAGCCAAAATGTTTCCAATCGCTGGTGGACTTAAACCCGTATCGATCCTCCCGCGTATTTTTTGGTAAATTCGAAAATGTGGCATATACTTAATGTTGATAATGTTTATTTCCACTTTAACCCTTAGCGGACGCGTGTCTGCAAATAGCTACCTAATCGCCTTTTGGCTTTCTGGACGCACGTTGATTTTTAAAGCACAAAATTTAAGTTAATGTTGTTAATGAACGCTCCAAAGTTTTGGGAATTTGATAGCTTTGAATTCAACAGCTTGGAATTTCAGAGCTTGAAATGTTGAAAATTTGGATTTGAAACCCGAAATACTTCCTTAAGTGTTGTTAGTCCTCGTCCGCAAAGGGTTAACAAAGAAAGACCTATATTTTTATATAAGATGCAAGGAATGCCTAGGTGACTTCTATTTTTCCCGGATATCGCTCTAATGCCAGCCAAAAAGTTTCCAATCGCTGTTGGACTTAAATTGGGTTCATTTCTGGTCATTCAAAACGTCTTACTTTTTAAGCAATTATAACTACTAAACAACGTGATTGGATTAGTGAATTACACACTTTTAGAAACACACAAATATAACACTACCGCGTTATCAGTGGCAACTTATCAGTCATCAATATTTTTAAGTTAATTCGAACGTGTATCAGTGAATTGCACACTTTTAGAAACACACAAATATAACACTACCACGTTATGAGTGGTAACTTATCAGTTATCAATATTTTTAAGTTGATTCAAAAGTGACTTAAACCACTTTCGAAATAAGCGCCTCAGATATAATATCGACGAAGTTTATTTCCACTTTAACTTTAAAAGAAAGTCTTTCATTGTTGTCCGTGAAAGCAAACGCACACGCGTGTATATCAATGCGCAGCAAATAATGAATTATAATGTCCCTAGTTTCTTTGCCTCTCTATAAAGACATAAAATAGGCATCGATAAGAGCATTGGAACGATAAAAACGCGCATCTGTAGGATTTCGACTGGTTGCCATGGCGAGCCGAAGACGCGAATGGTAATAAAGTGATAAAGGTCCGCGAGGGTTCAGCCCGTATATTTACGACGCCGTATCGCTTTATTACCCCTCTGAATAGAGAAATTCCGGAGGTAGAAGTGTCGGCGTGCGGCCGACTGGGGGATTAGAGACTCCATATTCATGCCCTTATTAAATGTTGCACGTCGATGCGGAGAAGCGGGGTGAAAGAGAAACGAAAAAAGGGGGATGAAGGACGGAGAGGGGCAAAAAAAAGCGTGCTGCCTTTCACGAGCCTCCATTACCTGATTGGCCGGCTTGTGCCCGGAAAGAGAAACTATTCGCGTTAAAGCGTCGCATTGTACGGGGTCAGTCCACAAAGATGTCGAACAAGAAACGAAGACCACTGTGTCGCCTTGCATCGCTCCACTTCTACGGCGAAATGACTGCTCAACGCGCTCGCTACTATTCCTACGTTGCATGCAACTGTGAATTCGCCGAAGGTACAGGAATCCGTGAAAACATTTCTGGGGTGGGTGAAATATCGCGGAGTGCGAGTACGTTTCACGGAGAGGCAAGAGGTGTTTGAAATTATGAATAATTGAGGTAACTGGGATTATCGAGCGGATGGTGGTGGAAATTTGGGGGTTGTATTTGTTGGCATCGGAAGACGTTGAAGACTTTTTAGCTTGTGAACTAAATAAAAGAATAGGGATGGATTTTGTAGATAGTAGAAATTTAAATATAATATTGTAGAAGAAGTGGTTATTTGAGTGGGTTGGAAATGTAATTGTAAATAAAATAGTGGATGAAGTAGTTATTTAGATAGACTGAATTTAGGATTTATATTTGTTCGAATCGACAGACGATGAAGACTTTTTATC
Organism: Eucera pruinosa; assembly: GCA_028830335.1. Taxonomy (NCBI): domain Eukaryota; kingdom Metazoa; phylum Arthropoda; class Insecta; order Hymenoptera; family Apidae; genus Eucera; species Eucera pruinosa. Next base: position 17,825,152 of record JAMYCR010000006.1, read on the forward strand.
TTGTGAACTAAATGAAACAATAGGGATGGATTTTGTACATACTAGAAATTTAAATATAATATTGTAGAAGGGGTGATTATTTCAGTGGGTTGGAAATGTAATTGTAAATATAATAGTGGATGAAGTGGTTAGTTAAATAGACTGAATTTAGGATTTATATTTGTTCGAATCGACAGACAATGAAGATTTTTTATCTTGTGAACTGAATGAAAGAATAGCGATGAATTTTGTAGATAGTAGAAATTTAAATATAATATTGTAGAAGAAGTGATTCTTTAAGTAGGTTGAAAATGTAATTGTAAATATAATAGTAGATGAAGTGGTTAATTAGATAGACTGAATTTAGGATTTATATTTGTTCGAATCGACAGACGATGAAGATTTTTTAACTTGTGAGCTGAATGAAAGAACAGAGATGAATTTTGTAGATACTAGAAATTTAAATACAATATTGTAGAAGAAGTGGTTATTTGAGTGGGTTAGAAATGTAATTGTAAATATAATAGTGGATGAAGTGGTTAGTTAAATAGACTGAATTTAGGGGTTGTATTTGTTCGAATCGACAGACGATGAAGACTTTTTAGCTTGTGAACCAAATAAAAGAATAGGGATGGATTTTGTAGATAGTAGAAATTTAAATATAATATTGTAGAAGAAGTGGTTATTTGAGTGAGTTGGAAATGTAATGGTAAATAAAATAGTGGATGATGTGGTTATTTAGACGCACAGAAAGTTGGGGAATGCAGATGTAAATATGATAATAAATGGGGTGATTATTTAGATAGATGGAAGATTAGGGGATGCAATTTTAAATGCGACGCTAAATAGAGTGGCTATTTAGATAGATCGAAGATTAGGTGATGCAATTTTAAATGTGATACCAAATGGGGTATTTGTTTAGCTAAATTGGAAATTGGGAAATGCAATTGCAAATATGATAGGAAATGGGGTGGCTGTTTAGATAGATTGGAAATTGGGGAATGCAATTATAAATGTAATATTAAATGGGTTGGATATTTAAATTGGAAATTAGAGAATGCAATTATAAGTATAGTAGTAGAAGATGTAAAGCAGTGATTTAAATACATTGAAAATTGGTGAATGCACTTGTAAATATGATAATAAATAGGGTGGCCGTTTGAGTAGATTAAAAATTGGGAAATGAATTTTTAAATGTGACACTGAACGTGGTGTTTATTTAAATAAATTGGAACGTGGAGAATGCAGATTGCGAGCGTGATAGTAAATAGGATGACTATTTAGATCGATTGGAAATTGGGGAATGCAATTATAAATATAATATTAGATTGGAGTGGGGGCTGTTAAATGGATTGGAGATCGGAGAATGCAATTATTAATGCAACAGTGGATGAAGTGGTTATTTAGGTAATTCGAAAATGAGCCTGTGCACCGCTAAATATGATAGTAAACGTGATGGCTATTTACATAGACCGAGAATCAAGGATGTGAAATTGTAAATGTGACAATAAATGGGACAGTTATTCGACTAGATTGAAAATTACGGAATGCAGTTTTAAACGTGAAACTAGTATAAATGGAACGTTCGTTTAGATAAATTAAAAACTGGGGAATGCAGTTGGAAATATAGTGATAAATGTGGTGTTAAGCGAATCGAAAATAGGGAAATACAGTTGCAAAAACTATGGCAAATAAGTATTTAGATAGATAGCCTATTTAGATAGATTAGAAATTAGGGAATGCAACTACAAATATAATAGTAACTAGAATAATTATTTAGGTAGTTTAAAGGAGACTACGAAAGGCAGCTGTAAATAAACGGAGCAACAAAAAGAATGGAATGGCTATTTATAGATAGATTAAAAATATTAGCACACTTTTAACCTAATCCAATTCGTAATATCCCAACGATTTGCAAACTGCGGATCCTCAAAAGTCTATAAAAAGAAAAAAAAAGAAATCTAAAAGCTTGGTTACAATTTGAAGAGGAAGAATCTTAGCCAACATCTGCTTCCTTAGATTGACCCTTTAACTGCGATGGACGTTATTCAAATAATATAAAAAACTCGTAAAAATATTGCAATTTCATCGCGTTCAATTCATATTATTCCTTCGAAAGGCGATAACGATGCATAACCGATGTTGATCGACGTGAAAGGTTAACAGCGCTACGCGTTATGCTAATTTTTAGAGCCGCTATAACCGTGAACAGCACCGAAGGGGTTAAATACATCTGGAAGCGTCGAAGACGTCGACGAGAAGTAAAATTATGCGCGCGTTCGCGAGTGACGAAGTTAAGGGTGGCATGCAGGTGCGTTTAACGGCGAAGTAATTCGTGGATGCAGGTGCGTTTTACCGTGAATGGGTTCGAGAAATGTACGCGCGGAAGTTTACGGCGTGACCCATGACCGTGTATGAGAGAGTTCCGCGCTGTTGACTGAAGTTCTTCCGAGTTTGAAGGCGAAAAGAGTGCGACCAAGTACTCCGTAGAAACTGCAAGAATGAAGTGCGGACTGCCTAAGAGTTATGCGAGAAAGGAACGCGAGGAATTTCCCTCCTTCTAAGATTTGTAGCCATTTCAGCTTCCTACATACTAAATGTCGTTCTCCCATTTCGAAATCACAAAACAAATTTCCGATTCAGAAGCTACTCTCGCGTTGATTAAAAAGCGAGAACGAAACTCGTTACGCGATGAGCCGGTAAAACTTGCAGTTTTACTAATGCGATTTATTGCCAAAGAGCAAATGCAATTGTCGTAATTAACTCTCTGCGAGGAAATGATATTAATGAACGTCTTCCGTGTTTAATGTCTCGCAGAGTTTCGAGACTTTAAATAATTCTCTTCTAAAAGATTGTTGTTAACAATCGTGCGAGTAGATGATGAAATTTTGTTACGACAAAAGAAGTCTTTCAATCTGTTCCAAGTAGAAATGATTCAAGAAATTCCTTCTCGTTATTCTATCCCATAAATAGTTCAGAGTTTCCAGAATGACCTAAATAATTCTCTTAAAGATTAAAAGAAATTACCGATCGAATGATTTGTAAGAATAATTTAATCTAGGACAATTTAGCGATTTATAATTATATATATATATATATATATTCAATATTCATTATCAACCATTCGTATAATCCATTTTAACGCTAGGTTTACGGACGTTACGTGCATACGTTGACAGGCTTCCACATATTCATACCATTGTATTACGTAAAGTTAACATAAAGTACTGAAAAATAATATTTACGGTCTCTATAATTTTAGGTATGAAATCTGAACGCCGTCAACGTGACGAGTTCCGTAAACCCAGTGTTGCTATCGAATATAAACTAATTTCTATTTTATTAACAATATTTTGTTTCATAGTTTAGTTTAGTTTAGTTTAGTTTTAATAACTATATTTTATTAGCAAAGTTTCGGACACGAAATCGAAACTAAAATATGCAATATGCTAACGTATAGAATCTAAAGTTATCAATCATGCAACAACCTAATAATTACCTTAGAACCAAAGTTGATTGCCATAGAAGAAATATTGCAACAAAGAATAATTGCACGAATTCATCTTTCGCAGTTCCGCTGGTTTAATATTCGAAGGAGGTTACAAGAGGGGCTCGGATAATTCTCCCCTTTAAAGATTATTATTAACAATAGCAGTAACGTTGGGGATATCCGGAGGGCTGAAGTGGAAGGCAAAGTGTAAGCGGTATTTCATGGCGAACTATCTCAAAGCAAGACCATCCCCGATAATCCCACTTTGCAAATTGCCACATTTAGCGATAGCTTAGCCCTGAAAATCGTCTCCTTAAAGTGTGTCAGCATCGGCGAACGAGTACCGCGAACCCTTAATCCTAACCTCCGTTCATCCATATGCCGCGCTTCCGGTTTGGCTGACGCAAGACGGTCTATTTAAGACGATACAATGAATCGACTACTCCATTGTTCCGCTCGCCAAATGCACGCTTTTGTATGTACACGCATTTATGATTTGGAAGAGAAGGAACTTTTCCATGATAGATGGCAGGAATTAAAAACCATGAGTCGAATGTTTTAAAAGGAATCGAAAGAATAATAGGAGGGGGGGCTCTGATGGACGTTGCAATTAATTTCCTCCGACCGATTTCTTCCGTATTTTCAATAGCCATTCGATACTTTTTTGTTTTTTTTCTTTGCTCTGAACGGAATTCTAATTAAGGATGTACAAAGAGCGAATATAAACAACCGAACGAAACACGAGCGATGAGAAATAAACAAAACGGTGAAACGAAGAATCTGTGAGAAAATATTCGCACGGAAATTGTTTTAAAAGACAATACGTGGAAGCGTGGAAATTGAAGAGGTGGAATGGTGAAAGATGCAAGTGCGAAAAATATTAACACTTCGAGATTTTTGGTTTTCTTAGAGAAAAAGGATGCAAATTTTATTTTTGATATTGTTGTTAGGTTGAATAATAAATTCGTTCCCCTTTTTTGGGAAATATTACGATCGGATTGTGGATTTTTATGCAAATTCATATTTCTATAAACAAGTCAAGAGAAACAAGAAATAATGACAAAAATAAGGGTTTGTTTCATCTTCTAAATAAAATAATGTCTACTTCACTTTGACTATACGTGCGTTCTGTGCCTGTTTATATATTTAAATTTCCCATAAATATATGCACATCCGTAGTCTAGTAATAATGAGAATGAAACGAGAACGAACTTATTACTCAACCCAATAAAGTTGAATAATTCATTCTCTTCCGTTTCCTTCGCGTTTCTTACTTACATTGTGGCGCTTATATCGTTCATCATTTTAACTTCTACAATTACAGAAAATCAACGATTAACCCCTTGCCTTACAAGGACGAGTCTATCGTCACAAGACAACAAAAATATGTACACGGTTTTTGCGATAAACTTTAAGTTTAACCGTGACAATAATTTTAGTCCGTAAGATTGACGATTATCAAGTATAAATTACGTACAACATTTCAGTGCCAGTGTGTTGAAGTGTGTCCCTGTTTCCGGACACAGTATTTTAAAGCCAGGTAGGCTGTTTGCTAGCCTAAACCTTAGCTTTCGCTTTTACGAAGGTCTGCGCCACATCTGGTAAGACAGTGCCACGACGCTTACTTGGTGTTGCCTGACAATTGAAAAGTCGGGGCCTGCGTTGCCCCCACCCATCGGCACTGCGTTGCCGTGCAAGCGGTTTAGGACCCTTGTTTTTTTCCCGGAAAATTCTGTAGCAAAATAAGCATTGAAGTCGGACACGGGTAGTAGTTGCCTGCGGAAGAGCGAAGAGAGTAGCTGCACTACCTAGCTCTCGAATCGTGTATCGTTTCTCTAACTTTGTGTTTTCATTAAATAGCGTTTTCATTTAACTCTGCTCGAATAATTTACACTGCCTGTAAATATTCAACACAGTGCACAATATTATAATGGTAAATAACTGACGTTACAAAGTACGATCCTTGGAAAATTCGGTAAGGCAAGGAGTTAATCAGTAATAAAGGGTTATCCAAAAGTACCTTTAGGATGTCGAATGACAATATCTGTGAAACGCCACGTTTGTTAGTAAAATAGAGGTGAAAAAAAAAAATAAAAATTGAAAACGAGAACGAACGAAGATAATAGAAATAAAAAACAGATTAGAAAATGGTAAAGCAAAAAGGGAAAGAAAAAAAAGTGAAGATAGGTGTTCCTATACTCTATTTTGGATAATCCTACGTTAATAATTTCGTAACCTACGATAAATACGAAAGTTCTTGATTATAAAGGCTGTCCTATTTGCGTGTAAATTCTGAACATCTGTCCACGGATATCCCTTAATCACCGATCAACCCGTGCAAGCGGAAAGCCAGCCGTAAAAAAAAAAAAGAAAAAAAAAATCTCATTTCCCATTCCCGAAGACGCTCGTTTACTTCGATTTCACGACACTAAAGTTGAAATGAAAATCGTAAATACCTCCTCCATGGATAGTAACACGGATCCCACTCCCGTTAAATTTCATTTTACGAGATCGCGTAAACCAATTGTTCAGCGTCGCAAATTCTTCCGGCTTTTACACTATTCGCCGTTGTACTCTTGTTACCCAGAAACGTCTGCTAGGAGACGCAACGGAGGCTCGATAGTTCGCCTAATTCCTTCCGTTCGCCCGTTCGCCCGTTCGCGCCGGTTTCGCAATGTGGGACAGCCGAAAATTCGGTTAGACCCGCCCCTATCCCGCACGGTTAACTCGATTAAATCGTAAACTTCGCCTAGGAAATAATGCTATTCATTAAGGCGTACGACGCGTTCGCCAAGAACCAACTCCCGTGGCTATTATCGCTAGACTGCGGATTTTTATGCAAATATCTATCTTTCCACGCGCGATTAACCCGTTGTAACGACGAATCGACTGGTGAAGCAAATTATGGATTAAATACGAAATAGAGTAGACGTTTATTCCGAATTACAATCACTGTCCCTATAATCGACACTCGAATTACTTTATTTAACCCTTTGGTCACGGTAGACTTTGATACTAAGAAAAAATAAATAAACTTTGATATTAATATGCCGTTTTTTTAAAAAGCGTATGGCAGTCGTCAACGCATCTTGAGTGATAACTCGTTTACGTCTGATAGAAGCAAGGAGCTTTGCAATAATCCCGATAACATTTGCTAAATATCCATTGGCGCCAATTATTGCTATCTAAAAATTTGAACAAAGCGCCTATAGGCGCCAATAGTATTCGAAGAGTTAAGAGCAATGTAGCGTACGAAGAATCGTAGATAAAGAAATTTTGACTGCTCTGGTACTTTTATTAACATTCTAAGTAACTTAGAAACGTCTTATAACTCTGAGAAAATGAATCTTCAAAGTAGAAACTAATTTACATTTATATATCGTTAATAACGACGTTATTACACTCGTTTCAAAACTAGGAAATATCTTAAAGAAATAAGAATAGGTTTGGGTGAAAAGTAACTCGAAAACTGGAGCAGAATTAAATACGATTGATAGATTACGAATTCCTAGGCAAATTCCTATTTTTTTTAGCGATCTGTATGTAACTATAGTTAATTATCATGCTACTGTGTTCGCGTAAACTGTGATACTTAAAATTCTTTGTGCGTGAAATTCTTAAAATTCCTATTTTTTCAACCTTTACTCGTTTAATTAAAAGAACGAGAGTGAAACAGAAATTTATCTGAAATAATATCTAAATATTATAACACGCGCGTTTTACTTTAAACGCTTTGCATACTTCTTTCACAATACGTGCAGAATTTAACCTTACTGAATTTAAATTATACATAAATGCATAAAAATCTGCAATCTAATAATTGCTACACGCGATTTTTGCAACCTACGGGAAGTTTGAACTTTTGATAAAGGCGATTTTAAAAACACTGAATTATTTATCGGCACGCTTAATAGTTCACGCAGAAGGAAGCGTTTATTGGCGATTACGCGAATGTGTAATTAATCTCCGTGTTTTAAATAGCGAATTAACTTATTAACATAACGTAACGAATTTGCTGAACGACGTAAATCTGTTCCATTCGCGCGTCCAGAACGGAAAACCGCCCCGACGCTCATGGATGTTGGAAAAGTACAAAACTAAATACAAATCCGCGTCTCACTTTTTTCAATATTACAACGCAAAACTTCGATTTCGATAATTTTACAATTCCAATAGATAACTTTACTTTGCATATTAATGCAAGTTTACGTTTTAGTTTTACGCGAACTTTACGTTGGATACTTTTTAAACAGAATCCATAACCTAAACTTTACGTTGGACACTTTTTAAATAAAACGCGTAACCTAAACTTTCCTTTGAATATTTTTGCAATTAAAACGCACGACGCGAACTTTACTTTGGATATTTTCTTCAATTAAAGCGCATGACGTTATATAACGTTAGTTTGGATATTTTTGCAAATTCAACGCGTGAAAAAATACAATCGTGCAACTTTACTTTGGATATTTTTACAAAATAAAATACACAATAAGGCGAACTTTGGTTTGATATTTTTTTCAATAAAACGCGTAACGCGAATTTTATTTTGGATATTTTTTTCAAATAAAACGTGTAACATTCCTTTAGAGATATTTTTACGAGTAAAATACATAAGGCGAACTTGACCTTGTGTATTTATTAAATAACGTGTGCAACGCGAATTTTACTTTCGATAGCGTAAAGTATATGGATCGCGTTTAAATCGCGTACAAGTAGTCTAATCGTGAGATTTCAATGACGAAGCGAACGCGAGGGATGAAGTGGTTCCGCGTGACGATTTGAAGTGACTGGGAAACGTTTGACGGAGTGGTTGCAAAAGAATGCCAGAGGACTGACCACGTTTCGAGCGCTGATACCGTGGAAAGTGGATAATCGAGCCGTTTAATGACGACGATAGACCGGTGTGGAAATAATTAATGGAGCGTGGTGGATTTCGGAGGGTTAATCGGAGGGATGAAGTGGAATATTACGTGCTCGACGATTGTTATCGACAATTGTTATTGGCCACGTTTAACGAGTGGTGAAAAGGTTACGACACCGTGTCATATTAATGAACGAAGATTCGGCGCACCGATAAAAATTCCAATCTCCAATGTCAACCGTGCAAACGACTACAATTTATCGAATGACAGATTACTATTCTGTTGGCCTCGAAAGCATCCCTCGAATTATATTATTTCAATAAAGGAGAAAAGTAATCCGAACTCCACCTTTATAGAATAATATTATTTTATAGAATTATGGAATAATAATTTTGAACGCATAGTATCGGACTTTTTTATTAGTAGTAACTTTTTGTTAACAAAATTAACAAAATGGAAGCTAAATCGGGGGTTGTTTTAGACTCTCTCTGCAATGTAACGCGTTATATTTTCTTATCCTCGCGCACGTCGCAGTGTTACAGTGGATGATAATTTCTCTAAATGTTACGCAAATTTAGAAGTGGCGAAGGTACCGTGTTTAATGATAATGACACCGTGACCGAAATAATTAACGAGTCCAGGTGGATTTTAGAGGATAAGCAAACAGTCAGACGAAAGGAGCACTGCATATTTAACACGTACGATTTCCACTCGCTATTTACTTTGTCCGTCGAGAGTGGCTATCAAAATATTGGTCATCGCGCTCCAGAACCGATCCTCTAATTATTTTCGACGGCGCGGTGGCCGCGATATCGAATTACTGCGGATAGTTCTTCAACTATTACATTTCACGTTCCTCCGCGAAATTCCCAATCCCCCTCGAAAATGTCAAAATTGTACAATCTTTACACTATTGCTTCCCTATTTCTACTATTTTCGATTAGAAAAAAGGAATCGCTAACGTAACGCTTGTTAAAGGTCCTAATCTACGTCTGTAGAAGAATCACTTGAGATTTTTTTCTCGCACGAAAGGGAGAACAGAAGACTTTAAAGAGCTTTCGCGATTTTGTTCTACACTGCGAAGAATTGTATTTCACATCCTTCTTCCATAAAATTCGAAATCTTTCCCTAAAACTTTATAATCGTAGAGATTTTATACTACTGCTTCTCTATTTCTATAATTTTCGATTAGAAAAGAGGAATCGCTAACGTAACGCTTGTTAAAGGTCCTAATCTACGTCTGTAGCAGAATCACTTGAGATTTTTTCTCGCACGAAAGGGAGAACAGAAGACTTTAAAGAGCTTTCGCGATTTTGTTCTACACTGCGAAGAATTGTATTGCATTGCAATTTAATCGTAATGCTACCCTATAACTCAATTTTTACACTATTGCTTCCTGATTTCTATCATTCTCCATTGGGAAGAAAAATTAGTTACGCAACGCTAATTAAAAACTTTAATTTACGTCTGTAGGAGAGTCACTTGAGACTTTCTCGATGTTTTCGCGCACGAAAAGGAGAACCGTGGATTTCGAGGAGCTTTCGCGACTTTTTCTCACGGCGTGAAGAACTTACGCGACGAAGTGAACGCGAAGGATGCAGAAATCGCTTACGGAAGCGAAGAAACATCCGCGATACTCGCGGCAAAAAGACCGGCGAACGTGGGGAAAGATCGCGAACAATGAATCGCGCTAATTGGCCACTTGGCTCGATGCTCGATTAAAAGCTGCTCAAGGTTCTTGTTCGTTATGGGCCACTGACATGGAAATCTATCCTCTCCAACGCAAATATCATTCTGCATCGATACTTTGACTCGAGAAAACGTAACAGCAAATTTCGCATTCGAACTTTCCGAAATGCGAAACTTTTGTGGTGGCTCAAAATGGATGCTACTCGAGTATCAGTAGACCAAGGTTTCAAAAATTCCCCGTAGTTAATTTATACGATTTTCGCAAGAAATCGCTAATGCGATTTTTCTCATTTTAACTACCTCGGTAGTTCCAATTGTTAAGCGTTAAGTCCTTTACTGCTGACCCCGTACGTGGTACGAGCACCAATAAAAGTATAAATTGTTAATCCCAACAATAATTTATGGGCAACGGGATCCCTGTAGATCTCAAAACATGATTTCAAGAGTAATTTTTATGCAAATTCATGCGTTTGTAAATAAGTTCGTAGAAATAGAATCTAAATTGGGGACAGCTACACCCATCAAGTATTGTAATTTCTACTATACTTTGGATATTTTGTATAATTTTGTGGATCATAATAATATGTCTTCTCTACTTTTTCACGCCTTTAAATTACTTACAAATGCATCAAAATGCACAGTCTAACGATTACGTTTTCCGCGTTTGAAATGGAACCGCATATATAAAATCTGTACCCTTTTTTCCTATATATTTTATACTACTTAGAACCGTCTACAATTGCAACGTATCGTCATTTTAGCCCTTTCAGTGTTGATTAAAATAACGACGCGCTGCGATTCTAAACAGTTTCGAGTAACGAAAAAAAAATTAGAAAAATGGTTCACAGATTCTGTGCTGCTTCGTTGTAACTGAGTAAAGCAGAAACAATTTAGAAACTCGACTCCAAAGATCTGAACGCCTTTCATTGCCCATATATCGTCGCTAGTTTACCACTTTATACTTTTCATCGCGCCCGTACGACGTCCACCGAACTTAACAACGAAAGCTGCTAATTAACAGGAAAAGGGTTAACCCTCCTCCGAATTATGAGTCCCATAGAAACCCCCCACGATTTCAACATTGATATAACTATCGGTGCAAATTGATTTACCTCCGTATTTCCTCGCCAAAGTTTCAATACCGTTACGCGTTCAGTTTGCACTTCTTAACCCGGTAAATAAAATAAATCTACGAGCGAAACATAGAAATCCGAAGAAGGTTTAAAGACACCATTTGGAATTGAATTGCCCACGTTCACCGGAGTCGGTTCTACGTCCTCCGCGTCGTCGACTTCCGTTTCGCGAGTTAGAAGGGCGACAAAACACTCACCGATGCAGAGGAAGAGCGCCGCGAAGAGAATCGGCGGGAAAGCTCTGGAGGACGAAAACATGCTGCTGGCGGTGTTGGTGGCTCTTACTGCTTTGGAGAAGTCCGTCAGTTCGGGCTGAGGATTCCTTCCGGGAGCCAGGAGCCGCCCAGAGGGGCGGGACCAACGTAGCCCCGCGAAACCGAAATGAAAAGGCACTTGATGCACCGACTATCGGTCCCTTCAAACTTTCCCTTTATCGTTAATTTCTCGAATTCCCGATTCACACGCAAGTTACCGCCTCTCTTTTTCCCTATTTATTCGAGTGCAAGTATCACGCAACGATCCGAATGCGATCCACGACCGCGACACGATCCTTCTGACTCTTCCTCTTCTTCGATCGATCGTTAACTTCGTCCCGAGGATATCTTCTTTTGGTTCGCACGAATTTTATCGAAGCGAACACGAAACGTGCTCTTCGCAGGGGGGAATTTCTTTTTAAGGAGAGGCACTAAAGAGGCGCACGAAATCACGAGCGGCCGATGTTTGATCGCCTGGGGGCCACGAAAAGGCGCGTCCTAACGCGTACGACTGGTGCGGCGCCGCCGTCGGACTGACTTTCTACGTTACGCTGCAGCAGTGGCGACGCGGCGCGCCGCGACGCGTCACGCCGCGTCGTCGCGCGCGCTTATCTTCCCGCACCTGTGTGCCCCCCGATTTTCACCCTTACGTGTGCATACGTGTGCGAATCCCTCTTTACCTTCCCCAACATACACGCATACGCGCGTTTTCGCTACGAAATTCACCCCTGTTCCCCCTTTTATGCCCTCTTTTAGCCACGCACCAGCTGTGCCCTTCCGGTTCTAACCCTGCGAACGCAAAAATACATACGGATTAATTATGAACGTTTTTGTCGCTTCGGATGTTTTGCAATGGGAACGGGGAAATAAGATTTTCATAAGCGGACCGCGTTTCGTAGTGGTTTTCGATTTTTAAACCCTTGCCTTACGATTATTTTATTGCCCACGTCTGCTGGCATCAGTTGAGCAGTGCTTTCGTAACGTGTTACGTTCAAATCGTTTTGAATATTGTAGGGAATTCGTATTTAAGAACCACTAACCCTATTAGGTAGTAGATTAATGCCAAAATTCGAATTCAAATTAAATGTCACACTTAGCAATATTAATTTTTGTTGAATCTAAGGCACGAATTTGTAGAACGAGTTTTAACTCGTTATTATAGGGCAAGGGGTTAATCTTCCGCGATCCATGTGGGGTTAGATTAACTCTAATGGGCTTAAAACTGCTGTGATATTTTCAAATTTACGGAACATTAACGCTAACCATAAATGACCGGTTTTAATATATTTGATCTAAGATTCTACATATTATATACTTTACATTAGTTTATATTATATTATTATATTACCTACTTCTTTTGTTTATTTAACTTTATGACAATTCCTATATTGTCCAACTAATCGATTCCCGATAATTTGTATTCTTCCTTGGTTCTTTTTTCACTCAGGATTTACCGAGTAATTAATTACTATTAATTAGTAACTTCATTTAAAGAGTCCATCGCGAAATGGTTAATAGATGGAAAATCGTAGCATTGAGAATATTCCATCATATTTCTGTCTGGCATTGATGGCGGAAATTGGTTTATTATACCGGTATCGAATCAACAACAATGACGATGTAAACGATAAATTTTGGTTTTCGTTTCGGGGAATTTGTTGCGTTTGACGCGGTTACGATTATTTTACAAATTTCCACGACGATAGACAGATAAAGGGACGCTTTAACGCGGCGCTGAATAAAACTGATAACCAGGAAACTCGAGCGGAAGCCGATAAAATGATAATTAAAAAACTTCACCGGATAAAACGTTACAGAACTAATGTTAAAATATTACATCACCGTCTCTCGCCGGCTATTCAATTGTTAACGACGCTTGTAGGTATAATAAACACGTGAGCGTATTGAACATTGAAACGGGTATCGAAAAGCTTTTAAAGTTTTAGCATTACCGACGATCCTATTTTCTCTTTGCTTCTCCTTTCTTTAAATTCATTTTCAACGCGAAATATCGCGAGAAGTAAAAGAGACTTAATACTGAATCTTCGAAGATTAAAGATTTTATTTCATCCTCGGAATAAAATAATTTGTACCGTATATTTTTGCATATCATGCGCATTGCGTGGCTCTTTGCGTATTTAAGTTTTCCAATAAAGGCGTGGAAACATACGTGATCTGATATTAATACTTGACGCTACTTCAATAAGATACAAACGAACTTATTACTGAATCTATAAATTCAATTCTGGTTCTAGTGTTAATATTCCATAATATTAGCGTGAAGTTACCGGTAAGCTACGGATTCGTATGCATTTACAGAAAATTCAGATATGCCAAAAAAGCACAGAATGCATATAATATACAAAACCATGTAAAATATTCAAACGAAAGCGTGCATTGCTATGCATAGAAAACGAAACAATTCTCCATTTCACTTCAAAACGATTCTTGTAAACCTTTGCCGAAAGAATGCTACGGTATTTTGGATTTTTGTTTAGCGAATTTCAGCAAAATTTCTTCGACGAAATATTCATCAAAATATTAAGCAATCGTAAATCGTGAAAATCTCCAAAAATAACAATAAATCTACTAAAAGTAATAGAGGATGATGCAACGAATTCTACAGTACTTCTTCCAAGAGAACTCTAAACTTCGAAACTCGAATTTGCCCAAACGTAGAAAGAATAGATGAAAACTAAGGAGAAGTGAAAAAGAAACGAAAAGAGGGCGGATTTAGGATCGAAAAGGTGAATCATTGTCGACGGTGGATGTTTCGTCATCGGCGCTGCAAACGCGTTTAATTTCCATAGGCAACGTTCGCGTGGATATCGAAGCAGCGTTTACGTATCGAGTTGCATCAACGTTATTGCAGCATGCATTCACGCGGCAGTTATCGGCGCGATGTATGCACCGTGCGCGCCTATGCATTATACGCAGGCAACATTGTGCGGACCGACATCAATCATGGGATTTCCTGCAGGTGAAACGGAGTTCACAGATTTCTGCGTTCGAATTCCCATTGATGGATCTGCTGTATTCTCGAGGAATCGCGACGAGTCGCTGATGGAATTGGCTTGCGAACATTTAGGGTAGACGTACCACGTACTGGCCACTTTAAGATTCGCGCGTAACTTTGTTCAAATATTTTAAAACTTATTTAACCTGGAAACTGTTCCAGTTTGGGGCACAATATTGTTTGACCGCTCTTTCATTTATGAACATTTTTTTATTCATCGAATATATTGAATTAACTACCGCGTAATTGAAAATATACAACAAAGTCCAATGTCCCTATTTCTGTTACTTGAAAAGTTGTCATTTAAATGAAAACAATTTTTAATTTGCGAATTACAACACGTGCCATACATTGGTCACGTTTCAATGTTCAACAGCGCATTTGCCTCCAAATATTAATTGTAAACGAATATACAATGTCTGTGCGTTATCGCGTAAACCGAAGTCGAAATTCAGTATCAGAATTTGTTTATTTACCATTCTTCATACATTACTTTGCTTCTAAGTAAAACGAATTCAAGTGTCGATTATAGGAACATTGACAGTACGTCGTACATCTACCCTACATGAAAAGAAGGATGCAACGTTGCCATACTCAACTAAAATTTTCTACATGGTAAACTGTCCCAATTGTCGCGTATCGCTTTAAGCACCTTCGTTTAATTATTCAACCTAATAATCGTCCCGGTTTGGAACACCTATTTTATCTACGATGATTTCACTTTTGTAAATACGATGTATTAAATACGATGTATTAATTACTGATTCATTGGGAATATATAACAAAGTCCAATGTCCCTGTTACCGCTACTCGAAAAGTTGTCGCTTAAACGGGAAACGATCCTTAAATATAGCCCTCGATCGCGAAAATGAATCGGACTCGAAAAACGTCGATTGCGAGGGGTAAAATTATTATTCGTACGCGGCGACAAAAGATCACGCGATCCATATTTGATGATACAATTTTCTTTTGTCCCAACGAATCCCGTTGAATTTTCGCGACCAGGTGAATCGTTGGAAAAGTGGACGTGCACGGGAGGAAAACCTGACGAGAAGCTCGTTAACAGCAAACGATAGTTCGGTGTATTAATGAGAGTTCACCTTTCTCCGACGGGCTAATTAACGGGGACGGTTCTCGTTCGCCGGCTATGAATATTCCGGTGGACGCAAAATATTTTTGTAGCCGAGCCACGATGGCGAAACCTCGGCCAATATTTGTCCACGGACCTATTTGATCAGGCAAATTCGCGGATCTCGCTCTGTGAGCGATGTGATTAATTCGCGAGAAGAAGAACAGCCACACTCGTTTGCATTACCCAAAATTTTCCATTGCTGTTTTCACCAATTTTCCGAACGGATATTTGTACAACTTATAATGTGCAAATATGTATTGACATAAAAAGAATATCTAGGATACGCGATACAATATTTAGGAGGCGATACTAATTCTTATTTATTAGATTGTTCGAGAAGTTGGTAGCGTTTTTGATAATACGTTAATTTTTGTTGCACGATCGGTGAAAATGCAATGGAATTATTTTAACGAGGCTTTGTTAAGTAACGATCAAGGAATTATAGCAGAGATTCAACACAAACGTTAGTAATCTTGACTTTGCGTTGTAAGATTGGAGTTCGTTGAATAAATGTTACCAGTAGTATTGAAATGATACGTATGTGACATGATTAGAAAGCAGCGATCAGCTAACGCTAATTTGTGTAGATAATAAAATAATCGTAGGGCAAGGGATGAATTCCTGAAATTCGGCCTAAAGAGTCAACGATTTCCTTAAGTGTTCACTTATTGTATCCATCCTACCTTCTGACAATTTTGTAATTATTCTGTAATCAATTTCTTTTCTAACTGCCTCACGTCTTGTAAACAATCCTTCTTACTACTACCTTTCTTAGAAAAAGAGGAAGAAAGAAGAAGCGATTAAACACCAAAGATAGTAGTAGAAAGTTATAGTAAAAGTATAAAGTTAAAGTTATAAGAAGATTACTGTTTTCGTTTATATTTATTTTCCTTACCGAAGTCTGTTCGTTTGATTTTTATTTCGGTACTCTTAGTATGAGGTAGTTTTAGTAACTTTCATCCGAGGAATATACGTAAAATGAATACTGAAATGTAATTGCAAGGAAGTCGGTTCCTAACCCGAGTAGGAAGAACTATGTATAAATACTAATAATAATAATAATAATACCTATTATCTTTCTTGTGCTACGGGTAAAAGCGCGAAACAAATCTTTATGTAGGTACCATTTCTTTATAATGCGTGTTCATAGGAACGCGAATCTGCGCAAACATCCGCGGTCTCTCGATCTCTAGCAAGCCTTCAGATAAAAACGAACCCAAACGTAAACTGAATGCTGTTAGACGAAGAAGGGGGATAGAAAAGCTATAATAAAATAGAAAGGAGATCGATTGGAAGACACGGGAAGAAAAGGGGGATCGTGAGAATGGTAACGGCACGCTCGATGCCACTTTGAGCCTCCTATAGAATTCCACGGCGAAATGCCTCGCAGCATTCCAACAAACAGCAACAGCCCTCGTCCTTTTTCTGTCGGTGAACTTATCGCGACCAACTCTCCCCCCCCCCTCCCTCCTCTCACGCTATTCTTTTCTTTTATTTACTACCCCCCGTGCTGACCCACATGGCCGCCGACTTATATCTGCTTCCAATTAAAAAAGCGGAATTGGATCGCGTTAAAAAAAGCCCAAAGGAAGCTGACCCTTCCCTCTCCCTCCTGTAAGAAAAGGCGAAAGAAAAATCGGTGTGCTCGTGGGGGCAATAGGAGGGTGAGAAGTTCTTTCAACTAACGTTATACTGCCGATTAACCCTTTGACGACTTTCTCTTTCTTTCAAAGCGAAACGTTCCCGCGCGCGATCAGTATTATCGACAACGATATTGATCGTACGGATTGACAATAATATTGTCAGTTCGCTTCGATATTTTGGAGACCACATCCTATCAATGTTATTGACAAGATTCGTATACTTTTTAATCGAACGTTTCGTCGGTTTCCTTTAACCGTTTGCAAGCGGAACGGAATAATATTTAGCGAATTCTTGTTCAATTATTATTGGCCCTTTGAGGATCCTTGTCCAGTTATTAATAGCATGTGTCTATTAACTCTCCAATGCACGTGTTTGATCTGAGATATTGTTTTTCCTGTTCAATGAATTGTTACGTGTGCAATAGTTTTATACAGTAAAGCAATAATTTTATCGCGAGGAATAGAAGCTGTACGTAATTAATAAAAATATAAAAAGAACAGCGTATCCTTGGAACCCTACCCGTGCACTGGAGGGTTGATAACATTCATTTAAATTTCTTGCTTTAAAAATGGACATACATGCCAAGAAAATTAATGAACTTTGCCTGCTATTTGCAACACCCGTCCGTAAAGATAAATATACTCCATTTGGAATAATATATTTTACTGCATTTGAATTTGTATTACATTGTACTGCATTTCGAATAATATACTTTATCGTTATTCCAAAACAATTGAACGTAAGCTATGAAATATTGATACCAGATATTAAAAATTGATTGCGCACGGTCAATATTACTTTCAATATTCCCAAACCATTCCCAGTATCGATGCTCGTATGGCAAAATACCAAAATTTCCATCGGTATTCAACCCCAATCCTTCAGTATTCTTCGTGTGGTCAATAATACTTTTCTACAAACTGAAGAAAGAATCGAATTCGCGATATCCAAATGTGCCTACTCCCTACTTGTATTCGCGTACTTATAATAATTTTATAAGCTTCAATATAAAACTATTAAACTATATACTTATATATACATATGTATATTTTTATCCTCCAAGTAAAGTATGCATCCTACCTACTTAAACTGCTCCCAAACGAAACTTCTGCTGCGTTTTACCTTTGGACCATGCCTCGGTTATCAGTCTCAGCTACCACTATACTCTCGCTATCACTGTTAATAAATCCACGCAAGATTTACGGATTTTTGAAAGAAGAGGTACGAATGATACGTCTAAATCACACGAACTACCGACACTTAATGCGTTGAAGTGTAGTACGGCCTAGCACGCAGTGTTTATAAACACCGTCGGTTGAAGGCCGTATTCCGCGAACGCCAACGTTTTTGTATCGCACCAAACTTTCGTATAACATAACCGATTTCACTCGATTATTCTCCGACTCCTGCCGAAAGTCAGATGTGTTTATTTTAAGTTTCCCCCTCGTTGTTACGTCGCAACCAAGCTACGGAGCTCGCGTTGCGTACATCTAATTGATATTACGATTTCACCACAGGCGGTTACCGTCACGGGCAGACTAGCCATGTGAGCAACGTTGTTGTAAAAAATGTACAAGAACAAGTAGAGGGGGAACTGTACGTGTGGATGATGAACGACGCGAATGTGACTCGTAATTTACGCCAGACACGCCTCTTAATTTAACCCTTTGAATATTGTTGGCGCTTACAGGCGCTCATTTCATATTTCTAGCTAATGGTTGGCGCGTATAGACATTTAGCAAATCTTATCAGAATTATTGCAAAGCTCCTTGCTTCTATTATTACGTTGTAAAAAATGCGCAAATGGTTAAGAAAGTCCTAGAGTAAATTACGAATCAGATTTTTGATGTTCAATCTTCACCTGTACATTTTCCTCTCCACCTGCTATCGTACGCTCTTTAAAGCAACGCTGCGTATAATTATATTATGTTTATAATATAATTTACAATCACAATATACGCACACCCTCAATATACATTACAAACTTAAATTTATCGGTACAATGAACGATGGGCCAGTCGAGCTGTGAGTTGATTTAGAGTGAAAGGAATTTTTGAAACAATTTCACTTAGGACAACAGCCTTTCGAATGAAGATGCACAGAACTCGATTGCGTAACTCGAACGAGCAAATAGTCAACCAGCTCGTAGCAGAAGTAAAGTATTGTATTTAAAAGAATTAATCACAATTTAGCATCTATTACGAATCTAACGATACGATAAATTGTATTACTGTAAACTAAAATAATTCGGTCTCGAAAGGGTTAAATAATAATCCACGTATCGTAATACCATCTGACGCAACGTACCGAAGATTTCTCGTGCACGCGAAATATGTAAGAAACGCGTATTAATGTGTTCCCTTTGTAAACGTACAATTTTTTGCGCAAGTCTACAAATTCCTCCGTAACGATAAATCGCGCAGCGCGAAGCAAAAAATAATCCCCCGCTACGAATCCGCTTAGCAACGAAAGGGTTGGATACACTCGGATATTAAAGTTAAGTCCACTTTATCGAAGTGACCGGTTTACAAACTGCACGGCCGTATAACTCATCCTAACAGCGACTCTAAAGCCACGTACCGCGGTAATAAACCGTGCCGCACTCTTCCTTAATCATTAATATTAACCCTTTCGCTGGACAACGCCGAGGCTCGAACTATCCTGCAGTGTTATGGCAACATTCGCTGCCGATGACCATTAGAGGGTGAGAAGATTCGTTACGCGAAGTGCCGTCGCTAATGGCGAAGTGTAAAATGGTTGTAAGATAAGTATTTGCTGAGAAAACTTTACATACGCGGAATATTCGAAGGTTCCGCAATTTATTGAAAACTTAGCCTACACGATTTGATAGTAATAATAGTAGTAGTAGTATATATTTATTTCAGCCTCTTTCGCATTCAGATCGTCTTTGGTTTTTACATTTGATTTCCTTACACACATTGCGCATTCTTTGTATACCTAACATAAATTAGTATATATAATACACTTTATAATATACTTAAATATGTGTGCAGGATAAAGTAAAGTATACTATAAAGTGTATTATATATATATATATATATATAAATTTATGTTAGACATAAAGGGAATGTGCAATATATATATACAAAGAAAACCATATGTAAAAATCTTACCTACACATTAAGCTATATTTCTCCTTAACTTAATATGCAAATCTAATTATTTGATTTGTCTTTGGCTTTGTATATTTAGTTTGTTGTTCTCTTCTTTCCTAGGCTTACATTAACTCATCTTCTCTCCCTTTCTGCTTTTCTTTATACTTCTTTCTCCATTCTATTCGTTCGAGCCAATTCATTGCTTCTTTTCGGAATCTTTTCCAAACTTGTATTCGTTATCTACATCTCTCCGTATTCTCTTCGACGTTCTATCAGTCGCCCAGAATTTGCATCCATTTTCTATGGCGCCGCGTCTTGTTCTGGCTAACACTTTCTGCTCTCCGTTTCTCCATCTTTCTCTTCGATATTTCGGTAGTTCTCCCGTTACTATGGTCGTCTACGTCATCTAGTAATCTATAGACACATTAATTTGATATCCTACGTATGAAACTTGGAATGGATTTCTTAATTTTACGCAACGATAAGCAACATCAGCGTCGCATAGTTTGACGCGTTGCATCCGCAGGCGCAATTTCACGAACTGGTAGCATCGCATGGAGAATAAAAAAGAAGAAGGATGGAACAGGAGGGTGGGCAGGGTGGGAAAATTTAATTACTATGCTGCAATTGCGGATGGGACGCTCATTTATGGCGCGAGTTCCGCGTTGCGCCATAAACGAGGGATCGCAGTTACATTCTTACGCCTCTAAAAGCTCGGAATCGCGATTCTATTGCGACCATTTTTCATTCGTCATGCGACTCCGCTGCAGGTTGGTCACTAAAGTGTTACCACATTTGTTGGCGAATTTTAAGCATGATTTACCGCAGGTATTCGTATGTACATTTTTCAGCGTGAACTTTAACGCGTTGTTGCGTGATTTCTCGTGCAATTACAGTAATCTCCAATATCCGAATTAATAGAGAGGCAAAAGTATTTGAACGATGATATTTTTGGATAGCAGAATAATCACTTTTCTAAGCTTCATTTATTTAACCCATTAAAGTCGAACGTTGCGTTAACGCAACATTTCATTCGCTGCTTCTTTCATTTTTATAACGTTAAAGAAGCTAATTGGAAGAAGAAACAGCATAAATTTCCAGAGTTTTCTTTAATAAACCCATTGCGAGAAGACGAAATTTAGGGATGCAAATTAGCTGGAAAGAATTGCAAATGAAACGCAATGTCGACACGCGTTGGTTCTTAATGGGTTAAATAGTATTGAAGGATACTTACTTTTATTTAGTACTTACTATTATAATTTTTTACACATTTTTTGGTAATGATAACTACTAGTATCGCTAATTCCTGCGTACATATGTTTGCCTATGGTTTCTCGAATTAATTCACAAGTTCCTTCATCCTGTTTCCTATATGTCTATTTCCGAATCGCCGCTTGCCATATCTTAACTATATACATGCAAATTTGCTATAGAATCTCCACGCGTAATTGTCTGTATTTCGTACACTTTCGCGCGTTTCCAAATTCGATTAACTTTACAACCACGCATGCCTGAATTTTCGCGCGATTACTCGTACGCATGCACGCGCAAATTCGTATCCGCGCGCGTTTTCTCAAGTGCAATGCAAAGAAAGAAGAATCCTTAATTAACCCCTTGTCGTACGAAATTTTTATTATTGTACTGACGTCAGCTATCATCAACAGTTCCCACATATTTGTCCAAAATATTCAAATATTCTGCGTATAGTTTGTACTTAGGGATCCTCAATCTTCTGAAGTGAAGCTAAAGCTAAAGCAAAAATAACATTGTATCGCAAACAGAATTTATCTTGAATAAATCTATCCATAATTCGTGGTACGAATGTGACTCGTCATTGTAAACGAAGGGATTAACTTCTATTTATTTTAACCCTATGATCGAAACGTTTTTTGGAGATATCTTATTAATTTCGATCGTTGAGAGTTAAAAAGGTTGCATTGCCGTACAATGTGGTTTGTATCTTGGGCTGCGCTACCGCATTTACATTTTGGATCATTTATGATACCTATGAAATAAAGCTAAGTGCACCGATTAATATTTTATCCGATAATTCGCGATACAATGTCACGCAACAACGTTTGCAGCCGACGGATTGAGAACTTCTTTCGAAGTATTTGTTAGCCTTTCATCACTGCTCAAGATAATCGCCCAAGAGGATAGATGATTAATAAAACGATGACGTAATCCTAGTGGTTACCTCGAACAGTTGGGTGAAATCAATGTAAGGTTAGGTTATGTTTGACAGTGAGGAAGTTCTGTCAACATAGCAAAGAAAATGGGCTTGTTTGGCAAATCGCAGGAAAAGAATCCAAAAGATATGGTTAGAATCGAAATCGAGTATAATATCTGTTCAATGTTTACACGGAATCGTATTTCAGGTGCAAGAATGGACCCACAAATTAAGGAAAGAGGGTTATCAAATGGATAGGCAGGTTAGAGGTAAGCTGCCTTTAACTACGACCTCGCAGCACGTAACGAAAAATGAAAGAATAATATTCGTCCGCAGCGATTCAACGAGAAGAGGAGAAGATAAAACGTTCCCTGAAAGAAGCGGCGAAAAAAGGTGACAAGGACGTTTGCAAAATTCTGGCGAAGGAAATAATACGGGCGCGGAAAACTTGCAATAAGTTGTACACGTCGAAGGCGCACATGAATTCCGTTTCCTTGCAAATGAAAAATCAGCTAGCAACGATTAGGGTTGCTGGTTCAGTGTCTAAATCCACGGAAGTGATGCAAGCGATGCAATCATTGGTAAGGGTTCCAGAGGTGGCTGCAACCATGAGAGAACTGTCCAAGGAAATGATGAAGGCAGGAATCATTGAGGAAATGCTGGATGAAACTATGGAGTCCATTGAAGACTCTGAGGATGTGGAAGATGAAGCAGATGAGGAAGTGGACAAAGTAAATTATTCAGATATTATTAATCATGTTATGGTCTTTGAAAAATGCAAAGAAATAGTTGCTGATAAATATAATCCCCAGCTCCAATTTTATACTGAACTTAAATGGAAGAAAAATGCAAAGAAATCATTATTAATATATAATTATTAGCCCTAATTTTATACCGTGTTTAAGTGGAAGAAAAATGCAAAGAAATCATTATTAATATATACTTTCCAACCCTAATTTTTTAGTGAATTTAAATGGAAGGGAAATGCAAAGAAATAGTTATTAATAAATATAATTCCTAGGCCCAATTTTATATCAAACTTAAATGGGAGGTAGTCTTTTTTTTTTTTAAAAGTATGCGAAATTCGAATGATTTCACGAACCTTAATAAATTTTTTTCGCAACTTATTTTACATTGCTTTTGTAGAGAGAAGTCTCCCCTTTACAACGAGCCCCTAAAAGTCGACGTAGTATTTTTTGTTACCGAGTTTTCGCACATTTAATGAGAAATGAGCCATCTACTCATGGCGTACGTTAGATCATGCGAATGCCGTCGGCATACTTTTCATTCGAACTGCGATAACTCGGCAACAAAAAATCGCACATCGACTTTTAGCGGCTCGTTGTAAAGGGGAAACTTTTTTCTACAAAAGCAATGTAAGATGGATCCCCCGAAAAAATTATTAAGGTACGTAGAGTCATTTGAATTTATCTTACTTTTAACGAAAAAAAAAAAAAAAAACTACCCTGTTTTTCACTCTACTCTCGAAGTAATAAAATTTTCGAAAAACATCTGCGTTCATCTATGTGAAAGCAGAGATCTCAAGCTTTAAATCAAGCCAAAGTTAATTGCCGTACGCTATTTCGTTACGAAGTTACAGCAGCTCAGAGATAGATAATTTTTCGATCATATTTTTTGATCCCCTAATTTTTTTACGAATGTATTAATAATTTGCAACCCTAAATTAAATAAAAAAACGACCTTATTTAAATATAGTTCCCAACTCCAATTTCATACCAAGCTGGGGAAACATTTAGCAAAACGATACAGTACAATAAAGTCTGCAAATTTCCATTAAAAACCGTCGCAGAGATAAAAAAATAAACCAAGCGAACATTAATGAAAATTTTAAGCTGATGAAATAATTGCTTCGTGATACAGATTTTATGGGAAGTGACCGCAGGCCAATTGGGCACTGCACCCGCGGTTGTTACGGAAACACCGGGTTCGGTGGTAGCTTCTACGTCCGCGGAAGAAGAAACCGAAGAAGTAGACGATAAGGAACTCGAAGAAATGAAAATGAGACTACAGAGTCTTCGTAGTTAGGCGTAATATGTAAATAATAATTCACGCGCGATGACTTTAAAAATCGGCTTGCACTTATTGAGCGTATCCATAACTAAGGTACAAAAAAAAAACACAGTGGAACGAATGCCTAGCATATTGCAATAATATTTTATTAACACCGTTTGATTAATGCTTTTTATATCGAATAATCAGGAGAAGAAAAAAAACGAGAAAAAAAATAGAAGAAGAAGAAGAATCGAGTATTAAAACGAAAGAAAAGAAAAAATTTTTATTTTATCTACTACATAGTTTTGTATATCCAGCTTTTATAATCTGTAATGTGATTTGTAGGATACCATTATTACTTTACACGTGAGAGTCGTAATTACAGAGAAGCTGGCTTCTTGAATGTATTCCGTTGAAATATACATTGCTTAATTTAATTACAACCACAAGAATCCTGTATTAATGTGTATTATATATAAATACTGTCTTTGATTGTTATTCTTTTGTGCGTTTTTCGATTGCACCTCTCACTTGCATTACCACAATAAAGATAAAGCAAATTCGTATAAATTTCTCATGGATTCATGCACGCAAAAAAATTACGGTATTTTGCACATCCTTAATTTTAACCTTTTGCACTCCGAAATGACCGAATTAGTTCGCTTTAGTAACTGAGGGCAAAGGGTTAAAGTTAAAGTTGCTTAGTTCAGACGTGTTTTAAATTTTGAATATTTTGGCAAATATCAATTTATACTAAATTTAATAGAAATATTTTATGGGAAATTATGTATTCCAAATTTGATAATTGCGCTGATCACCCGCTTGGTATTTTGTGCAAGTGTACAGACTATCAAAAGATAGTAAATAAATTCACGTTCTGTAGCATTGGTACAGAACACTATTCGAAACCCAAAATGAACGTAGGTGAGCAGAAATACGAATTCATTCGCAGCACAATAAATTTAAATATTGTTTCAACTTTATTCATTTTCTTAGAACCTATCGCTTCGGCAGTAATATCGTGGAGAAAAAATCGTCTGAAATTTTACGAAGAAATATCAAAACCAATGCTAATTTATCCTCGAGAAAAAGAAGAGATTAATGCTTGTAACGTGAACAAAATGTGGATCCCTATTGCGCCAAATTTAATTCCGCTAAAATATATATTAAAAATCTAAACTTTCCGATCCCATTATATTCTAATGGTAATTATTTACAATTTCCACATATATATTAAATAAATATCAAACTCTGGATATTTGAAAAAATATTCAAATTGATAGAAGAGAAAAAGAAGATATATATATATATATATATATATATATATATATATGTTTAAAGTATTTCTATCTCTTTATTTTTTAATTGTGCGTTTAACGTCGCATCAACTACCAGGGTATATTTCAATATTTTTTCAAAAAATTTTATTGCACAATAAAACTTTTTACACGTTCGTTTTTGCAACATAATATATACCTTTATACATACGCGTATACATGTATATATATTGTGTATGTACATACGTACAAATACAGATGTATTTAGAGAAATTATACATTCAAATTATTATCCGTCCCTCCTATTAAAAGTTTCCATCCATCCAGCCCCGATCCCGAAAAAATTTCCAATCCGACTGGAATCCCGCACACCCCTAACATTAACCCTTTCAATAGCAAGCAGTTTTAAGATCCCCGAATTTATTTTTATAATTCATCAACGCCTATAAATGTTTTTCTTATCGTAGTATTAATATAATCATCTTTAATACTGATAACAATATTTCTAAATTTATATTTCTTTCATATTTTGTGCCAATTGTAACTATACTTTAAGTAACGCGAATTATTTATAGACTGCGGATCTTTATGCAATTATGGATAATTTAAATATGTAAAAAGACACAGATTGCGAATGATATAAAAAATAGAGAAAATAGTAAAAGTAAAATGCTAATTATATAGTATTTAGATGGCGAAATAATCCCCTATTTACGATTGGATATCGTTCCTTCAGTTGTATTCGTAAAGATCCGAATTTGCATAAAGATTCGCAGTCTAATTATTTATCGCATCCCGAATTAATCGTACATGTACTATCGAAAGAGTTAATTACTTCTCCATCGATTCTCAATGTAAATTATTCAATTTTTACGAATCCTTGCAATGGTGCAATATTCCCCCCTTCTTCTTCACTTAAAAATGTACAATTGAAGTGTAATAAAAATGATCGACATAGAAACGATGAAGGAATTTGCTACAAATATCATTTGTACTCTACAAAATCTTTTTCGTTTACTTTAAACCTATTATTATCATGCCTATCACCATTGTGTTATAAATATGTATAATAAAAATAATATGTCTTAATTATCACTGTTTTAAAGAGTATATGTATATATACATATATATCTGGTCTCTTTTAATATAAATACAGTCAGTCACAGAGATCTCCTTGCATCTCGAAATATTAAGCATTCTGTTCCTATTTCGAGAAAATAATTTCCCTAAAATACATTATATCAGTTAACTTAATTTTCATATTGTCTCGATTTTATGCTTTCGTATTTTCTCTCATATCCAAAAATCATGAAGGTATTCAACAAAATGAATACCAAAATAGTTTTCGGATTCTCGAAGTTTTTTTCAAGTATCGGGATTATTATTAAATATTTAATAATATTTTTTAAGTCCCGTTTTTGTATACTTTTTACAAAACAAATAGAAGAAACAGTGCTCTCGCCTAAAAAATGCTAATTTTAGCTGATAAATAAATTACCAACCATAAAACCGCCCTAAAATTCGGAACGAGTGGATTCTCGTAAGTGTTTCAATTTCGGGGGATGCGCGAAGATTTTCGTAAGCGACTGTATAAGTAGCTATAATGTGCATAACTTTAGTTCTATCTATATTTAACTGTATACTCTTAAAAATACTATCATTTATTTATATCTTGGCAAATTTACAAGTGATCTATTACCATATTAACAATCGAAAGTTTTATCTGTGCTCTAGCTTTCCTAGGTAGTCTATGCATGTGTGGTGCCAATTTGCGTAGAAAATATTTTACTTCGCTTCTAATAGGAAAAATTGTTCTTCTCATGGTTCCCGACCCTCTTTTACGTCTCACAGGTTTTTGCTGTTTCGGCGATAAACATTCCACTTCCTCGAAATCCCCGTAAAATTGTTCATCCTTCAGATTATCAGCTTCCTCCTCCAACACTTCCAAAGTATGTGGCAAAGTACCTTCCTCTTCAACTACTAGTTCCTCATTAACAATTTTATCTTCAGTGTCTGCTAAAGAGCTGGACAAAAATTCCACCAAATTTTTCTCTTCTTCCTGTTTGCAATGCTTTACAACTGGCAAAGTAATCGCTGTTTGACCATTTTTCATCCAAATCTGTTGCCTTGGATCGATCTCATTGGAAGTAGTTGGAGTATGAGTGATTTTTGCTCTAGTCTGCTTTTTAACCACTTTAACTGGCTTCTGTTGCTCCTGTTCTGGAAGATCTATTTTAATCAGTAAACCTGGGGGAATGCTAGACAAACTGTGCACTGGAATTGGAGCACCCAAATTAGATATGTCTCCTGTGAATGGTAGAATCACCTTCTTTATATTCCCCTGAATATTATTGGTAATATTAGATGTAATATGGCTGGCTATAGTTATGGGCTGAAGCTGTTCTGTAAACTGGATCTTCCAATTAGAAGTGGGAGGAAGGGGCAATTTCCTTATCACACGATTCTCGATATTATTGGGATCTGGCCTTGGAATGTTGATCAAAGTTGGCCTTTTGGATTTCCCACGTTTTTTTGCTAGTGGTGTGGGCTTATTATCTACCTTTGGTTTTTTACTAGATACTAAAGGTCTGGAGAAACCTTGCTTCTTAATTCCTTTACTAGAATTAGTACAATTAGACTCATCTAACAAATCTTGATCATCATCCATATTTTCTGATGAATTCACACTTTTAAGCTGAGACACATCCTTTATAGTTGGAACTGCATCACAGGGTCCCACTTTGTGGAAACTTTGACCAGTTTGAAAATGTTTGGAACAAAGCACTAACTTTCTTATCTGATTTGGAGACATTTTCAATAAATCTTCTCTGCCCAGAAATTGACACCATCTCAAACACCTGCCAATTTCATAGGCAGGAAAAGGATGAAACTTATATCTTTCTACTTTGTTTCTAGGATCTGACCTCAACCTTCCACAAGCTGCACAAGCTTGGCTTTCCAAAACAGCTGTTGGCAGAGGATCCACCTTTTTTGATTTTTCTGGAGTATTGTATTTGGTTTCTGATACAAACTCCATGACATATTGTTCGGATCCATCCACCTGATCCGGATTTCTGATATTGGGCACAGCATTGTCCACCAATCTGCTTTTGAACCCAGGCATAAACTGGGATCTGTCGAAATGCTTCGAGCAAATGTAGCAGAACAAAATTTCCTTCCTTGTTAATCTGTAATAGGAATCCACTCCAACGAAATCCAGCCATTTGAGACAGCGAAACTCTTCGCCGGGGAAATGATGAAATGTCGCGCCGTCGTAATCCAAACCCGGTGGATCGCGGCGAAATCGGCCGCACAAAACGCAGGTTATGTTGTACAAACTTTGTTTAGGATCGTAAATAGACGGTACCGCGGTGCAATTCAATCGGTCGAGGTACTCGTTGAGGAAATCCTTCTGCTCGAAGTGCTTGGAGCAAACCATTCGTTGCAGCAATTGCTTTTTAGTAAGCTTATAGAGATCTTCGCGACAACAGAATTCCAACCACTTTCTGCATCGAGCTTCATCATTCACGGGGAACCCGAAGAACATGTATTCTTCCTCTTTGTTGCTTGGATTCATACGCGAACGGCCGCATACGACGCACGGATGTGGCATCTTTTTGAAAATTCCTTTGATCGCTGTACTATCGTCAAATAGACATTCTCATGGTTGTCAGCGTCGCGAAAAAAGTCATGAGTTTCGTGACTATCGCAGCCGACGGACAATTCGCGACTCAGACGAGATTAAATTATCTTCTCATAGTCCTTTTGCATGCGACTGAATCTCACGATGTTCGAACAATAAAATTCGACGATAAAATGCAATAACCTCTTCATTATTTTTCCCGTTCCTTCATGCACCTTCGATTCTAAACGCTTCCATGAAATGTAACAATGTTGAGAAAATTTGGAGGTTCGCGATTTAATTTTAGTCGCGGATTCTTCGGACAGAAATATTTAAAAAGGCGCTTTCTTTGTATGTTATTATTGCACTTGTTGCGCTTTTCTTGAAGTTTACCAGAGGTTATGTTGCATTCCGCAGCGTCTTTCACCTAACCTCTACTAACATGATGCATCTGTAACTTGACAATAAACTAGCTAACCTAAACGAAACCTCGTATTGTCAAAGTATCCGTTTGCGAATAAAAAGATAGCAAAAATGGCAGAGAATTCTAATAATCCTTATGATATCAATGGTCAGCACTTTAACCCCGATATGTATTTCCAAAAATTATTAAAGGTAACCGTAGTTCCCAATTATGGCTATTTTTTATAATTGTTTAAGAAGGCGGAACATTTGTTTTTAACTTTTGCACAGGAATGCACATTAAAGCAAATTATGGATCATGAAGCGGAAATAATTAAGAATACGCAAATATTGCATTCGGATATGCAAACTCTAGTCTATGAAAATTATAACAAATTTATATCTGCCACTGACACTATCAGAAAGGTAAATTAATTCTAAATTTGCACTTTGCAAGGGTGCAATTATTTGTTTAATTTTTTAACACGTTTCGTTATTCGATATTTAGATGAAAACTGATTTCAAAGAAATGGAAGATAGCATGGATCTGTTGGCAAAAAACATGGACAGCATCACCACTTTTTCAGAACAAATTTCATCAACATTGCAAGGAACTAGGCAACAAATTGCCAAATTATCTTCTGTTCATGCTTTGTTGAAAAAGCTACAATTCCTTTTCAAATTGCCTGGTAATTTGAAAGATAAGATGAATGAAGAGAATTATGCTCAGGTCTATATTGTTTAACCCTTTGTCTGCAGCATAATTATTGCTGCATTATAATATAATTCATATAATCAGTAGACTGTGAATTTTTATGCAGATTAATACTTTTAAATACCTTAGCAACCTCAGAAATGGATCTTAAATACAGATTTGTTTCACCTACCAAGCATAATAATGTGTGCCCTATTTTGTATAATATAGGAATCTTATATTTTTTGGCATAAATAAATTTTCCATTAATGCATAAAGTTTTGCAGTCTAATAATAAATATGCGTGCATAGTTTATATATGAAAAGTAGGTATTTGTGAATTTATTCATAATTACACTCATGAGCAAAATTAAGGGATCAAAAAATTCTAATAGAAAAATTCTCCATCTTTGCACTGCTGTAACTTCGTAAAAAAATATCGTACGATGATCAATTTGGTCTCATTTTAAAGCATGAAGTCTCTTCTTTTGCATAGATGAACAGAAGTTTTTCAAAAATTTTTTTACTTCGGAAAGTAGAATGAAAAGCTGAAAGTCTTCTGTTTAAAAAGTACGCGAAATTCAAAGGATTCTACGGACCTAATAATTTTTTTTTTGCTATTCGAAGTAAAAAAATGTTCGCGAAACGTCTGTTTACCTATGTAAAAGTAGAAACTTCAAGCTTTAAAATGAGCCTAAGTTGATCGTCGTACGATGCTTCGTTACGAAATTATAGCAGTTCAAAAATTTACAATTTTTCTATCAGAATTTATTAATCCTTTAATTTTGTCCACGCCTCCTTTTTAACAGAGAACAACTTTAATTCGTTTACTAATATTCAAAATAATTGAGGTAGTCTATTTAGGTGGTCCAGCTAATAATTAATCATATGCAATTTCCTCGAGTCGCGTTTAATTAAAAATACATCCCCAATTTCTTTCAGGCAGTGCAAGATTATATTCACGCGCAACGCGTATTAAATCAATACGGCAACATGCCTTCCTTTCAAGGGATACAAAGAGACTGCGAGGATATTGTAGAGGAACTTAAGTCCCGACTGAGGATGCAATTTCATAAGAGAGACGCGTCGGCTAAATCTCTAGCCGAAAATATAGATCTTTTACTGCAGCTTAAAGAACCAGCCGATTCGCTGTGCGCGGAATTTTTAACGCACGCGGACGGCCGGCTAACCGAACAATTAGATATTCTAAAAGATATGTGCGAGAACGATATCACAGAATTCGTAGACATGGCTAGCTCGGGATTTCTCAGCGATTTATGTTTAATCGTCGCGTCTTACAACGATATGTTCGTTAATCGAGCTCCGTCGGATGATAACGAATTCACGGATGATTTCGACACGAAAGCCACCGCGCGTTTGAATAATTTTATCATGAAGAATATGAAAAAGTATTTCGATCTGATTAACAAGAGGGTGGAGAACGTGGCTGACACGGCTGTTTTAGTGAAAGCTTTAGATAAATTTCACAGAAGACTGCAGGCTATGAATATGTTGTGCAAAGAAACAGATTTTGCGAAGTAATGAAGCTAACATCTTTTATAGAGAACGAGGAGCAAGATGCAATTAGTTAAGATGCCTATTTTTATTTTTTTTTTTAGAACCGGTACCGATATCGTTATTAACGCGGGTAGAAAACAATGCCGCAACCACTTAGATAATTTAAAGTCGCACTTAAGTGAAACGATTGTTAAAGTGAGGCAAATATTGACCACCAAAGTTTCACAAGAAGGAGATGCTAGTTTGGCAGAGCTTCAAGCATTGCTTGTAATGCCCACCATCGAAAAAGTTAAAGGAGTTCTACAAGATTTATTGGTACATATTCTGCAAATTTTTGGGGGATTAATTAACACATTGTTGATGGTATATTACAGTAAGAATGGAACATTAGCTATTCCAAATAATAGTATAATTATCGCTATAACTTGTAGTAAAATAACATAATCTATACATTTGCGATGAAATCCATCAAAACTTTTGCACGCATCCGATATAATGATGATCTAGCGTCGATTAATTTAAACTCGTAAAATTGTAGGTATTTTTACAACCGGATTTGTCCTTTAGTCTAAAAACCCAACTGCTGCAAAATTTCTGCGTGGACGAAGTGAGAGAAGGATTAGTAGTCGGATTTCTGCATCATTTAATGGCCACCGCGAGTGAATTTTGTACCGGCTCCGATATTCCAAAATTCCCACCTACTCTCTTACTTTTGTTAAGCAAAATGTGCATCGAATACAAAGAAAATAATGTGAAATACTTGGTAAGGCGACCAACGGCAATTTTATCAAACGTACTTGTAAGAAATCACTCTCTTACGTTTCTCAATTGTAGCTTTCAACTACCGATGATCTATTCAACATTGAGCAGTACACATCGTCTGGAAATGTAGTTACAACAGAGTCGGAGATATGCGACAAGTTCCAAGAAGCGGCGCAAAATTTGTTGAATCACTACGTACGCATTCAAGGTTTAGCGGTGTCGCAGATGTTAAGGAAATCCGTGGAAACGAGAGATTGGTTGCATACAATCGAACCGAGAACAGTGAGAGCGGTAATGAAGAGGGTCGTAGAAGACGTAACGCTAATCGACACACAAGTCGCCGCATTGTACGACGATTCTGATGGTCAAGTGGATAGAAGCAGCGATAGCAGCAGAAAAACTCATAGGTAACTATATATCGAGAGACAAAAGCTTCGCGTAGAATTAAATTTGACGATTGAGGCAAAAGTGAAAAATTGTTTCCCTAATAATTACCTAGAATATTTCAGTATCCCAATTTTAGATGAACTCTTTAACGTCAGATTTACGGACTGTGATTTTTTATTTATTTGAACATAAATTTTATAAATTTTGGATTATCCTTTTCTTCACTGGCGTATAATTATATATAAAACTTATTGAATAACCAAAGCGGACGGTATAACTAGACTGCGGATTATTATGCATTTATGAAAAAATATACTTCTTTAGTTTTAATTTTAAAAACAATATAAACAGAAAAAACACGTAATAAGTTTCCAGTAGTTAAAGTGTTACATGTGCTACTAAATATTTGGCTTCTTTTTTCAGCGTGAGCGTATCAAGACATCACTACAGATCAAGCTGGTCATCGTACACGCCCAATCATATGGATTCATCATTGGTGACGAATATCCATAAGCTATTCTCGGAGCGCATCGAAATTTTCTCATCGGTTCAATTCAATAAAGCCTCGATCCTTACGGGGATCATCAAGATAAGTTTAAAGGTGATGTACTTTTAGCAGGCACGGTACCGCAATAGAAACAGGTGCTGCGTCGGCCAGTTACAATGATAAAATAGCACACAGTCATTATCCACTTTGCAGCGCGAAGATACCTTGTTCTCTCGCGTTCCGTACACCGCATACTACGCAATATGCTTTTGTCCGCGTTCGATACTATCGCAGAATCAACATTCTATCCGAAACCTTAACGATAAGAATTCCTTCTTCTATTTACAGACTTTCCTAGAATGCGTGAGATTACGAACGTTCAGCAAATACGGGCTACAACAAATTCAAGTGGACACTCATTATTTGCAGCTCTATTTGTGGAGATTTGTGTCGGATGAGAAGTAAGTTCGATGTACTATTGTCTTGTAATGATAATAATTTAGGAGCTTTCCAGAAAACGGCACCATAAAAACAAAACAGTGTTCACCTGTTTCGCGAGTCGACAATAAATACTGCAATAAACTTCATTGGTCAGAGTATACTAAAGTTCGAGTTGAGTAAATCATTGGTATATTACACGTAATTTGCATTCCATAAACATTAACTTTATACTTTCGCAATACGTTTAAAATGAAAATTATCCGATCTCGTTTTAATCAGCCACATTTTCGTTAAGATAAAAACAATTAACTAAGAAGAGAATTATTGAAACTGCAAAATTATTAAACGATAAGATAATTCATCTACAATCGATGTATTATTTTTGAAAAAATGGCGTGCTTCATTTAATATAATTATATCTACTTTTTATAATATATACGTGTACGTTTGTGCTGTATTTCGGTCATCGTTTGCTTCACGAGCTACATTCGTCTTTATAAACCAAGGGGTTAATTAATCTTACGCCTTCGCAGTAGCTTTTTTTTTTTTTACTAATGCCGCCTCCAAATCGAGTCGTTCAGTTCCGGCTCTAATTTTTTACTATCGTAGGCATTAAAGAAATCCGTAAAAATTGCGAGATACTTATTAGAGTCTCTAATTTAACGTACGAGTTTTACTTAAGCAGTTAGTGGAGGGAGGATTAAAGAAAAAGATCTATGGCCTATGGATATATGGGCCCTTCTTCCGGAAAGTTCCACAATTGCAAAAATAATTATGCATTGTAAATTTCAGCGTGGTTCATTTTCTATTGGACGAGATACTGGGAAGCGCTGTACATAGATGTTTGGAACCAGTTTTGATGGAGCCGAGCGTTGTAGATATTATTTGCGAGAGAGGATGAAGAGAATCTCATTTTCCTATTGCAACTGGCGCACTGTACAGTCTTTTCTAGTATTACATTGTACTGTGTTATTGTTTGTAAAAAAAGAAACGAATAAATTAAACTGCAGATCTTTGTGCATTATTTCAGCGCGCAAAAAGGTAGAGAATACGAATAGTACGCGAAAATGCGCAAACTATTCAAAGCGATGTACAAAGTGTATCTAATACTTAATATTTAAAAGAATATTTGTGAAACAAATCTCTGTTTGGATTGCGATTGTTAACTGTGCTTAATTGTGCTTCCAATACTATTATTTATTTGCATAAATATCCGCAGTTCGATAATAATTTATAATAAACGCGACTTTGTGCGTGTTCTTGTATATTTGGCCGATAACACTGTACATTCCAGGAATAAATTTTCTGTAGAAGAAAAAAACTACGACCTATCTTTCTCCTCCCGGCGGTAATTACTTCTTCATTCTTTTATTCGTTTCGTGCGAGCGCCCACGCAGATCGAATACTACAGGGACCGATCGTGTCAAAGTACTACAATTTAAGTAACACGATGCACGACATACTTTTCTGTCTTTCCTTCTCCATCGATTCGGCCAAACGATCTTTCCTCTCCTTCCCTTTCCTTTACCCTCCCCACCTATCCGGGTTAAAATAAACTCATCAAACTCTATAAGAAGCAGGGTCAAATGATTCTAATAAGTCTTAATTCTCTACTACATTCTGCACTTTTGAACTTTTATTATTACGTCCGCAAATTTCATCGATTCCTTTCTTCATCTTCTTTTTCTAATCCTCCCTCCCATGTTTATCCATCGGATTTACTATTGAGTTTAACCCTGGAAGTGGAAAGATGATCAAGTAATCCATTCGTAATTTCTCAGTGTAGATTGCGGATCTTTGTGCAAGATTCAATTATTTGTAAATCAAAATAAATAAATGAAATTTAAATGCGGACTGATTTCATCCCTTAAATATCATACGGTATATTTTACTCTGGATTTTTCCTCGCGGAAATAGATTTTAATCGCTATTAATCGCTATTATGAAATAGCCAGGAAAGTAATTAAACCACAATTTTCTCGGATACCTCGCAATGCTACATAGGATATTTTAATCCTGCTGCGATCTTCGAAATTCTATTCAATTCAACCCCATCCTTCTTTCTTTCGAAATGCTCGATAATTATTACGAAAAAAAGGAACTCCAATCCAGAAATTGAACCATAAATCTACCTTAAATCGATATTAGTAACATCTTTTTTTCGTTTCGCCTCTAAACTACCAAAGGTTTTAGAAAAATAGGACCGTGTTTTGGCTAGAAAATGACCCGAGGATTGCAGCAGGCTTAACTTAGGAGGTTTTTCGACGACGTTTTTCGATACAACGATGTTTTTCCATGGGCGGTTTGCCGTGTACGTGACGCACAAATGTGCAAAGAATAAATGGGACAAGAGCTTATGGTATACGGGGTTCTGCCGTACCCCTTGGCAGTGGCTCGAGTTAATTCGAACTTCCTCTCGCTGGATGAGATTCATTCTCCGAGTATCCGGCGTAGGCCTACGCACAGCATTCTACCCAATTTAATAAACTCTTCTAAATTACTCGGCCGGGGCCATTCCCTCGTTCAATCATGAATTTCCCCGCAAACCCCACGGAAAACTCACTAAATTTCACTCTCTCAGACACCCGAATTGAATCCCTCGAACTCCCCGGCGATATTTCAAATTTAAATTTACGATTCGACGCCTCGGTTATTATAGTTAAATCCGTTGCTTCAAATGTTTACATCGCGCAAGGAAGAAACGAGGATTCGGCAAGATTCACCCTTAAATTCTCGAGTTACGCGTCGCGCGATTAACGGAAGTTCCATTGCGATATATGAAGATGAGCGGAATGTATGCTCTTTTTTTCGAGCGCAGAGGAAGCCGATATCGTTGCCGAGGCATATGTGGCACACGTGATCTCGAAAAACACCTGTGCACGTGTAACTTCTGTACGTTACGAAGTGTATTTCCATGATGGCACGCTCATTCCAACTCAAGCTGCGATCATACAACTATCAACCATCGAACTGTGTATATTTTAATCACCTCTGCGCGTGAGCCGAAGAAAATTATCGAAGTAGCGAAAGAACCAAGTATTTCGAAGGTAAGTGTCCTCCAAATGTGCGCAGTTTCCAAAGAGAAACGCCAAAATGTCCCAGGGCGCGATTAACATATGTGATGAGATCAAATTCGATAAACGCTCGTCCGATAAATTACCGAATAATAGAGCACGGATGAGATACAGGATAAAGCTATTGTCCATTGCATCTTTCTGTCACACGATTTTCGGGTCTCGAGACTCTATGAGTATATTTATTTTTACCTCTTCGACTGCGTAAAATTTATAGCTTTTGAGTTTCCTTTTACATTGTGCGTATTGAAGTACTCTAGAAGTACAGGAAGACCTTGATTAACCGAACTAATTGGTACCAGGAAAATCGGATAATCGAACGACTGCAATTATAACTGCGTGTCTTTATGAAAATTGATAATTTATTACGTTATTATACGCACGTATGTTTCAATTATTTTTTTAAATTACGATCTCCTTTCCTAATCTTTCCGAGTTGGCAAGTTATTCGTGCACGTATGAAACGTATGCTTCGTACACGTTGCTATAAACGATTCGGAATGGGTAGAAATGCTATTTACGAAATCTGAATTGTTAGATTACTTCGAATACATCGGATAGATGTGCATTTGCTCGATTTTATCATCAATATTGTTCGGATAATCGAACATTTGGATAACGGGTATTCGGTTAATCGATGCCCTACTGCATTTACATTCCCCTTCAAATAATAAAAAGGAAGGTTTTTTTCAGACGTCGGTATTTCAGACATGTGACAAAAAGTCCCATAAAACGAGAGCTCTGTTCTGTACCTCGTCCGCGAATAGAGTAACGATTGTCACTCCGATTCAAATTTATCGCGTTGAATGCGGAATTATTCCGATTAAATAATAGACTCGCGAACGATTCTATTCCCACACAGGTTCGAGCGTGAATTCGAAGACGATGGTAGGTGAAGAGCCCGCTGAACCGACGATGGATGGTTTATTAAAATATGACGAGACTCCGGCGCGGCCTAATCGATGCACAATGGATCGCGCATCGACGGAAGAAAAGGCTACGTAACAGGGATTGTATCCTAATAAAAGGTGCGTGCGGCAGCGCAACGTAGGTTGCTTTAAATCAGTAAAGTGGACCCGCATGAGAAAATCGTACGTGGATCTATCCACGCGAGGGGCAACACGATTATCACGAAACGACCAAACTATTCCGAAGTGCAAGCTGACGTTGTTGCTGCAGGAGTGCATTTGGTGGGATAGGGGCACACCACCGCGTGCTGCACGCATTAATCAGCGAGCTGTCCTTTTCCTCCATTAAACACTCGATGACTACCGTCATTCTTCGTCAATTTGCACGGCCGGACCTACTCATGGTCCTTCGACCAATTATTATTTGCTCGGCTAACAACACACCGCTTACTAAGCTCCGATATTTATCGTCAGAGATACGAAGACGCGAAGGAGACAACCGAAAAACTTGCGCGTCGATGATTCACCGAGCGATCACCAAATAGATTGGCCACAAAAAGTGTTTGCACAATAAATACAGCGTATTTATTGCGTTGAATAGAAAATTCGGGCCGCCTTTTTGTGTTTACATTGAAAGACGATTTTCTTTGCTTCGATGTAGTTTCGATGTGTTACTGATACTCACTGCTTTGATGAAATTTAACCCTTTAATTGCAAATAGCGTATATATATACGCTTTAAATGTCTTATTATTGGACTGACGATTTTTTAGGCAGATTCATATATTTAACAAACAGAACAAGAAACAGAAGCAAGTTTCAACCCCTCTGAATATAATAACTATGGGGGATTTAAGTATGCAAAAACACACACGGAAAACAATATGTAGAAATATACCAAATATTCGAAGTAAGATATTCTTTATAATATTTAAAAGAGGTATCAAATCTCTATTTAGGTCCCAATCCCTTCATTATGTTTATGAAAATATGAACTTACATAAAGATCTGCAGTCTAATAATAACACATGTCCTAATTTGCATACTTTATTACACAAATTCTATACTTTGCTCCGCGATCAGATTTCCCATTAATGAATAAAAATTCACAGACGATTGATTATACATATGGAGTAAAAAAAAATGCTACCATAATTGCTATTTTGTTTCAGATATGCAGAGAATCGAATATAAGTGAAGATATTTCGATTTGTGACCGTAACAATGGGTGGCAAGACGACGCACCCGTTGCTACGTTCGCAAATTAAGCTATCTTCTCAACAGGTGTCTCGCGATGCACGCAATTGCATCGTTGAACCAAGCAACTATACTAACCGATTGTTAGGCAATTTTTCTCTATCCTTCAGCTATGAAAATTTCCTAGCATACAAACGCATCTCTTTGTTTCAAATTGCGGGGGTAAATTCGATGGAAGACAGATAGACACGTAAGACAAAGCAGATAGGAAAAATCGCGCGAGTGACGAAGATCGTAGAAAATTTGAACTTTAGTCCCAATCTCGGTGTATATATATTTGGGCCTCGATTTCGTGAAACCGTAGTCAGCGGGCACGTGTCGAGGACGGAGGAACTACCGGAGAAAAGCTGTCTTGCTACTTTAATTTGCTAGTCTGTCTGCTAAGTAGTAGTGCCGTAGGTGATAATCTAGAAATTCACCTCGACACGATTACTTCTCAGACAGAGAAATGCAATAGCTACGTTCACACCGCGATCGAGATCGATGTTTCATAATTTAAAAGTAACGATAGGTAATTTATTCTATTTGATTCCTGCGTAAATGCTACCTTCAAATTTTGTCGCGTTGTAAGTAATTATATAGTGACCTACTTAATACAGGGTTATAATAATTTACAATGTAATCCTACAGTATATTTACCCCCCCCCCCTCCCCCCTACCTCCATTATCATTTAAATTATGCGTAAAATTTATGTTAAACGATTACGATTAAAAAATTCGAAGATAGTTAATTAGGTGGACTATTTTAGTCAGTCATAAAAGTCTACATGCAGCTCTAAATTCCAAATATTTAAAAGAATATAAGAGTATTAATCTATCCATTGATTAATGTTCTTCGGTCGTAATTTAAAAATCGCGATTGTTTGATTGCTACACTTATGTAGCCGACGTGCGATATTTGCAGATTATAACAATTCAATTTGTACATTAATTTCAATTATTTCATTCGAAGTTTTCGCAATACATTTCAAATCATTGCCCCAGTTTAAAATTTCATTCAAATTATTGAATTTCCACGCCATATTTGTATCATTCTAATAAAATAGTTTTGCTTTTTTAAATACAATCTCGATGCAGCAAAATTTCTCATAATCCTTTCCAATTCTAACCCACGTAAAGGTTTAATTAAAGTATTTACAAAGTGTTAAACTAGCGTTCAAAAATGGTCTACATTTTTGCAAACATTCGCGGCGCGATCGAAATCAAAACTCATATCTCAAAAGTAGTAACAGAAAATTGATGGTATATTAAGTGTAGTACTCACAAAGTGTTAAATCAGCGTGTAAAGATGGCCAATGTTGCAAAACGGGGTCCTTTGCGATAATCTTTGCAATTCCAATTCACTTTTCTCTATTTATAGATCACCACGAGCACTCAAACGCGTTACGATGGTTAAAGCGAATGACTATTATTAGTTTAAACGATTCAATTTGTATAACAAAGCACTTATTCCACTTATAAGAGTAAAATATACCGGGAAATCGACTAATCGTGGCGCGGGAAATCTTGCCCCCGAAAATGTACTAACTAAACCGGAAAAGAATCTCTCGACCAATCAACGACGCGGACGTTTCGTCATCCCAGCCCGCGATTCTCAACTGCTACCATGGATATCAAATCAAAGATATTTTAAACCTAAATACTCAATAAATAATACAAATATAGAAACAATAAAACATCTATTATATCCCTAACCTTATATCTTTTACTTGCTATCATCTTACAGTCACATACTATTTTTAAACGCATTATTAAATAAACATTACCGAATGTTACATAGTTCTTTTGACTAGTATGGTACTGTGCAAACGCCACAGTTGCGAATTAAATAATGAATTATATTAAATCAAAATTTAATTCAACTTATCTCTATTTTAAGTAAATAGGAATACATATTCTCATCGTCGGATCCAGTGTCGATCGTTTTAAAGTCCTACATGTGGATATTTTCATTTTTCTGCATTTGCGCGGCAAATTAGTGTACTTCCGGTTGCCAGTCGATTGCAGTATCGCCGATGAAACATAGGCTCGTTCACCAAGTGCAGGATAGACAGTTCATTTGTAGTAAACATCATAAATTTCAAACTAGAATACCAATCGTATACAAAAGCAGAGGTTGTTTTACGCCCCTTACAATTTAGAATAGTGCCTTTAAGAATCATATTCAATCCAGCCATTAAAGTTGGTAAACTTAACCCTCTAAAATGTTACGTGACGTAAAAGTTACATATCGATAATCTCTTTGCCAATAACATTAATATTCTTAAATCTCAACTATGAATTACTTGAATCACTTCTAATTTCACGTTTAAATAATTCAGTTGAATATAATTGAATATAATCTCTGTATTTTTACACGATCAGTTCAAAATTTACGATCTTTCCTATAAACGAGTGCTAGCCAACGAATCGCATTATCTTTCGAAGTAACACTTGAATCGGGTTGCGCGAAGGTTGAAAAGCACTGTCGTAGAAGTGAATCTATCGTACGGTGCTGTGTGTGTGTGTGTCGTCAGCCGCGCGATTCAAATCGTGCGCCAAGGCAAGGCAATAAGGATTTGGTGAGCCGGTGAATGGTTTGATAACAAGCGGTAGAAGAGCCAGGCACAGGGGGAGACGCATATTGCCCGTCGGTTGGCCGACTCATTCAGTGACGCGATTCTTCACTGTCCCGGCACTGATTTCAATTGGTAAATTGATTTGGAACGATGGCAAGAGAGAAGAAAAAAAAAGAACAGAGAAAGATGTGTGGGGTTTAGACGGGGTTAGCGCGGGGAGGGCGTAGTATGCAGAAGACGATAAAGAAAGAAAGAAGTATACACCGCCACCGTGACTGGGTGTACCGTGACACACAGCGCAGAAAACGATGGCGGTGGCAGTGGCAGTGCCTCTCTTGCGAACCGTTAATAGGTACTGAACGCTGGTTGAATGCTTAATGCACCGTGCTTCTAGGATTAAATTGACCAATCATTTCCCGCGCGGCAAGGAGCGGCCAATTACAGCGCTCGTCCGACTATATTAAGCCAATCAAGAACAGTTTATCGCTCAGTCGTCAGTCTACAGTCGTGACGCGTGTGTCGTGCGCGTGTTTATCTCTCTCTCTTTCTCCTTCCAAATAACAATATTCTGTAACTCGCGTGGAACAAATGAATCGCGTGAGAAACAGGCGAAAGCCTGTTAGCAATTTATTCGCCATGGGTTTTTTTGGTCGTTTCTACGATTTATCGGGTTCAGTGATTTTTTGTATAGCTTCTTTCCGTTTTTTTACCCGGTTGCTCATTTTTGGCGCGACGGATTTTCGCCAGCGTTTGAAATTTATCTGTCGAGTAACGTTTGAACGCAGTTGGTTTAATTAAGAGGAATTTTGCGTTAACGGAATAGGAACTCTGTGCAAAAGCGCAAGGAAAGCACGTGTGAAAGTAGCTCCAAACGCGAATATAGTTTTCTGTACGATAAGGCTCGTTCATTTCTAGTGACGATTCATATTCCGATCCTTCGAGATCATGTTTCCTGTGATTACCGTGCGTTCCTCCCTCCGTCGACTTCTTTTCATTCATCGACCGAACCTTTCAATCGAATAGTTCGCCACTTTCTTCCAAAAGACAGTGTGGTGTTGAGACTAAAAAGGATCTCTGCGTGATTCGAAGATCGAAAACGAGGAAATATTGCTCGCGCACCAATAAGTGCGGAAGAGCGCATGAATGGCCAGTAGTGTCTGATAGAAGTTAAAGGTCATGAGATTTCCTCCAATTGTTCGGTCAAGCCGAACCCGATCTCCTTGAACATCGCGTAGTACACGAGTAATACATATTTTCGAAATAGAAGTCTGGTAATTTGTAGCTATTGAAAGTAACCAACGGATCCACATGTAATATATTATATACATTTGCAGCTGTATACCAAGAGAGAAACAGAGAGATACATGTTCGATAAAAGTTTTCAAGTAATACAGGAATCACGTGGTTGCATAGGAAATTGTCCAGCGTCATATGGATCCGGTTGTTTGCACGCATTAGATATACGTAAGAGAAACTTTATTCTTATTTTCCTCGTCAATACGTCCGCGTTCACGCAAACAAGATTAACTTCTAACCACTAAAGTCACCTCCGATAAGCGCCGCGTACTATTAATATAACATTTCAATAGAAAACGCTTGTCGCCAATCTGGCAAAAAAAATTCATCACACAGACGATTGACCGATCGGCTTATCGTCTTTCGATTGTTTAACAGAAGAATACCCTAACGGATGTAATTACGCGATCCTCCCACTATCTCTCTTCTTTCTCTTTCATCAATCGCGAAGAAGATCCAGAGCGTATATTATGTGCTCAACTTGCAACGTCCGAGAGAAATAAGATCACACGTGATCGCGTACGCATAATAACCCCGCAAAGTATCGCTCCAACCTGATGCTCGACAAAAAGCGTAGAAGTCTCGAGAAATAGATCTGTTGGTTGTGTGAGATACCCGGGTACTCGGTGGATTATTCGAGTAAACGAAAATTATTCGGGCATCCATGAATTTCATCAGATCGATAAAACACGCGAGTCGACGAGATAGCCGTGGATTTCAATACAAGGGCCGATTGTTTCGCTTTTTTTCAATCAATTGTGAATAGCATCAGTAATAAAAAGGAAATGGCATTCGGCTCTTGGATTGAAATTCATAGCTGGCTTGTTGGTCCGCCGCGTGTCTCATCGATTTCATGAGATATCCGGATACCCGGTTCACAAAACTGTATTCGGGAAGAACCGAAGAGAAAGAGGAAACCGAGCGCGATCGACCGCGTGACAATCGCGCGAACGATAAAAGAGCAAACGAGCCGCGAAAACAAGCGATTCTCGCTGGCCGCGGCGAGAATGTGTTCGGGGAACGGGTTAAATTGCCGTAGGAGGAAGCGTTCACGACATTTTGTTATTCGGGAAATGTAAAGGCACGCAGTGCGTAGCTCTCTCGGCTTTATCTTCGTGACTTCTTGACCCCGCTTCGACGATAGTATAGAACACGCGAGAATGCGAGTGCAAGAGTAGTGTGGTCGAGATCCTAGAATCCAAATATCTCTCGACCAGAGCAAACTTTCAATCGAGGGTTCTTCGCTTTGTCTCATTGAATAGTGACGCAATGTTTGTGGATCGAAAGTTGTGGCGGCGCAAAAATCGTAAACTATTTCTCGATTCGAAACTCACCACTCTTAAAATAGAACA
Source organism: Eucera pruinosa (assembly GCA_028830335.1). Lineage (NCBI taxonomy): Eukaryota > Metazoa > Arthropoda > Insecta > Hymenoptera > Apidae > Eucera > Eucera pruinosa. Next base: position 17,869,684 of record JAMYCR010000006.1, read on the forward strand.
CTTTGGTTTGCGCGGTCGCAACGGAGAGGCCAGGGTTCTCGGAGCTGTGCAAATTTTTCTCCGAGTATCGCTTCCGAAAGCGAAAGAAGGATCGCGATCGTTTTTGCCCTCGAAGAACCGAGTCTGCTTCTCGGAATTCTTTCTCCGTCTTTTGCGTTCTGCCATCCACCCACAATTTGTGCATCGTAGCCTAATAAGTTGACGAGGGAGCCGGCATTAACAGAAATTAGCGTTAATTGGCGCTACTCTCCTCCATCTTTCGCTCCTCCCTTTTTCTGTTATCCCCCCCTCTTCCTGCTTCAGTCTGTTTCTTTCCCTTTTCCGTGATTCTCGTCTAACTCCACGGACTTCTTCGTTTCTACATAGTCTCGTTACGTTTTACCATGACTACTCGTCCCCTTTTTCGAATATTCTTCCGAAAAGCCTCAGTGGCTTATTGGTACCAAATTTTGGAGAGGAAAGGGAATAAATTCTAAATACCAAATTTTAACTACGAGTGTTTGTTAATCTCTGAAATATTAATACAAACTTTTCGTAATATATATTGAATTCTTCCTATATGTACGTTACATAGGCGTCTCTAATACAGTCGTCATTCTTTGTAATAGTATTATCGTCAACTGTGTTTGTATTAAAACTATTAGTATTAAAAAATAGCAACAATTTAGGCGTCCGTATCTATATGGGGCTCGCGTAAATTTTATTCACACGTTAACCAAGCTGGCTTCGAAAGAGAAAAAGTAGTCCTACTCTTAACTCATTTCATAAAAACTAATACTAATTACAGGATGTTCGATGACCGAAGATAAGACATGAATTAATCCTTTGAGTGCGGTGCTCTTCTGGTTTTAAAGTAGTACTTTCGCATAGAGCGCTGATTAACCCTGGAACAGCACACAGTTTTTATAGATCCTCACTGGGGCTTTCAGATTTCGTGCGATTTTCACTCAGTTTGAACATAAATAGAGAAATCTATAAAAATTTATTGAAATACTTTCAACTAAGAAAGTTAAAGAAAATTTTTATTTGCTGTTACTTTGCAGTGTGCAGTAACTTAGAAAATTTCGCTGGGGTCATGAATAACCCCTTAAAGTAAAAGTTACTATTATATTTGTTTATTTGCGCAACATTAAATAGAATATTTATACTTCGCCCAAGCATTTATCATTTTTATTCGCGTCGCGTTTATAAAATAGAAACATTCGTTGACGCATATATATACGTCTCGCCTTCGTTCTTCACCCGTAGCATACTTTTTCATTTGACGCATCCGAGGTGAACGTCAAAAAAAACGATCGACTGAAAGTACGTTTCTCCTTTTTTCTATCCCTCCTCCCGCTGCAGTCTATTTCATTCCCTTTCCCGTGATTCTCTCCTAACTATATAGAGTCCTCCATTTTTGCATAGTTTTGCATCACGTTTCATCATTTCTACGCGCCCCCTTTTTGTTTCGCCAGTCGTCTCCTTCTCTCGTAGCATTTGACGCATCCGAGGCGAACGTCAAAAAAACGACCGGCTGAAAGAGTATGTACATACGCACGCACGTTGCGTGCGTGCAAGATGCGTGGCAGAAGACGGCCACGCGTCCAGCTGAATCTGCAACTGCCGCCGCATCTTCCAATAATCCTCTTTGGCTTATGGCAGCAGCTTTGCATTTTTAACGCCGCACACTCTTCTACGCGTATCTTCTCTTTACTCTTCATTCTTCTCTCCGCTCTTCGTTGCGCCAGGTACTGTAAGAAACGATTGATAGAAAGACTGACTGAGAACGCGCTCAGTAACTCGAATCGTTTTTCTAAGTTTATAACGTCTGCTGCTGATGAAAGTTCTGAAGAAGTCCGGGTAAAAAAATGGTGTTAGCATCGGACTCATACCACGAAGCCGAACCATGAATACGGTGTTTGATGAAACGAGAAGCGTTAAGCAGGGTCGCGGGGCGAAGAAATCAAAGATTCAATTGTAAGCTCTCCCTCTCTCTATAGCGCGAGCACGCATTTCCGTGCACGATATTATTATATCTTCGCTTGCAAAGCAAAATGACGTAACGCACGTTCTCAAAAAGTTTCTGTTTATTATTCCGTCTTTGTTTTAGTTGTCGGAACAATGGGGGGAGGAAAGGCGAGTTTGTCTTAACCCTTCAACGACGACACGATTTTCTGTAGGAGTGTTTCAACAAATTTACTCCATTATGCTACTAGTTTACCATTTCATTGTTAGTGTTTCATTTAGGCTGCTTAGAACCGTTCACAATTTCCGTAAATTATATTTTAATGGACGTCGAAAGGATTAATTCACTGTTTATAAAATACGAAGATTAACTACACATCTCGTAATGTCCAATAAATAGCTCTTCCTGGTCTAAATAATTATTAATCATTCTACACCAATCATAAAAAGAGATTAGGATCCGTATCTGGTAATTGAAAGCTAGTACCCCAAGGATTAGAATGGTAATAGTCAGAAATATCGAAAACTCATAGCTTCCGAGATATTATAACCCTTTGCACTACAATAACGAGTCACACTCGTTCTATAAATTATGGTGTAGATTCGATAAAAATTGATTTTTGACTATTGACGATGAAATTAAATTTCAATCGTAATTTTAGCTTTGTATTATAATATTGGGAATTATTAAATAAAGATTGCCCATCGTATTAGAACATGATATGAAAGCAGTGATTAGCTAACGCTAGGTAATAAAATAATCGTAGTGCAAGGGGTTAATCAAGATATACTACGACCCAAACCATGATTGCTCTCCCTTATCTCGATCGAAAGCTCGTTTCTCGAAGATTACAATAATGATGGTGCGAGTTGCTGCGAATTTCTAGTTCACGAGATATTCATAAAAATATATTACGACCCAAAGCGTTCATTTCGAGCGGCGATATACTTGTTCTAATATCTCGAAAACTATAAGTTCTCGACGTAAGGTTTACGATTTAAGATTTCAGATTTCATGTTTAAAGTTACAGAGATCATAAAATTTACGCTTACTTTGATCGATGCATAATTAATTATCGTAAATCAAGATCCTCTCTACCCCAACAATGCAATACCTATTTTTCCGAAAACCCCGTTAAATTGTATAATCAATATCTGTAAATCTGTGTTAAAATAATCAACCCTCCACACTTCATTGACCTTATAACTAAAGTCTTACCATTATTCGTGAAGCTCCGATTCTTCTTTCATCGCTTCATCCTGTTTTCCCCGTTTACTTGCATTAAATTTTAAAAGCCAGTATAATCGATGCCTGTAACTATTTTACGGTGTAACGTTACGGAGCAAATGGTTTTTCAATTGCAAGAAGAACGCGAACTATCAATAGAGCTTATTATGCACTCTAGGATACTCTGAGAAAAATTCGAAGTAGAGTTGAGAAAAAGTAGAGTCCAACCAAATTGAATTAAATTTCTTATCATTTAATGGTAGCTTCATGTGACTATAAAAAGATTAACACATTCACTGTCCCATGCGTAATATGTGATGCGCAATCGGTACTAAATGAATTTTATTAATATAAAGTTCGTTAAAAGTTATTATTAGACTGCGGATTCTTATACATTTATGGAAATTTTTAATGTGTAAAAAACTGCATAATACTCGCAATATGCAACAATATATAAAATATCGAAAGTACAGTAGATGTAATAACTTTTAGGGGATGAAACAAACCCACCTTTTTAACTGCGTTTGTAAAATTTTTAATTTGCATAAAAATCCGCAGTCTAATTATTATTGCCTGCTGTCTTATTATATTATAATCGAAGGAAACATTTGCAATGAAGGAATTACGATAAATTGTATTTGTATAGCAAAGGAGAAGCAGGATTTTTACGTTAAACGTTTCATTGCTTTGCTGAGCGTACAAATGGCGATTATGCTAGACGCCTGGTCAGTGAACGCGTTAAAGTATAGAATCAGCTTAGAAAACGCCCGACTGGAGAATGTAGATGGGTACAAATGCTTTTGCTAGCCAGTGTACTTAGACGTCGACAAATTATCGAGATACGAAAGTAACAGGTTTGAACGCGGGTCCAACGCGGATGATGGTCGAAATTTCTTGGAGAAAGAAACACAGAGAGAGAGGAAGAAAGAACAAAGAGGCTGCGATAGTGGGCGACTTTAATGACTGCTCGAGGTCGCTTCAATGAGTACCACTGTGTGTCATCGTATCATTATAGTGTACACGATATATGTAGTGTACGGTACCACGTCCGGACTAATAATTATGGCGTATGTCTTACTATCGGTACCGTTTACAGCTACTCCATTTCTATCACTTCGATTAACAATCGTAAACCAAAGTATCACGCGTGCAACCAGCTTCCTTCTTTTTTTTCTGAACAAATTTTTATCGCCAACCAGAAGAGAGGTGTGAGTTCGTTGAATGATAAATTGTTTCGAGAAAATGTTGCAAATGAGCGGGCGACTCCATTAGTGAGTCGTATCTCATAAATAGGCTAACTTAATTGACTTAAGACTTCTATCCGTTTCGTAAAACGATTACAGAGCGTGCACGCAGTGAATGTGTCACGCAATATCTATGGGCCTACCGTATTCTTCTGCCGATTATCTAATCTGTGTGCTAAATTATAGCGAAACGTGGGTACGTGTTATATTAAGATCTTCTCCGGTTTGCTTAATTGTCCTTTATTAATCGACGCGTTCGGTTCACTTCTAGCTTTACGATTAATAAATTTCAAATTTAGCAGGGATAAAGCGCGATTTCGCCCCATCCTGAGGGATTTCAGTGGATATCGGAAGAACGGGGATACATTGGACGTTAAATCCTGTCCTGTTCCTAAGTACTAGTGCCGCAGGAGTGATTAGGTTGGGTTAGAAATTACCATATCTCCTGCTGCTCAAGTGCTTATCAATGGGTCGGGACGCACATCTACCTACTACTGCATCTGTATTGAAACTTCCTATCCAATCTAAAATTCGCGAGCGTTTCACTGTAACAATGCAGTCACTTGTGTATTCTGACGTATTATAAAAATACTTGTAATCGTTCTATATAAATACTACATTAAAGTAGTTAAAAAATATTATTTTATACGTAATAAATACACCTATGTTATGCGATTCTTTGTGTATTCTAATGCAATAATATTTGTAATTGCTTTGTATAAATACATTAATGTAAATAAAATATATTTGAGTTCTATATTTTATGCAATTCTTTGTGTATTCCGATAGAACAATACTTATAATTGTTTTATGTAAATATATAATAAAAAACATTACGCTTCGTACGTAGTATAAATATACTGTGCTATTTTTACTGTATTCTGATGCAACGGTACACGTAGTTGTTTTATATACAAATGCATTAGGATAATTGAAACATTTCACATCGTACGTAGCACAAATATTTGCAATGCAATTTTTTATATATTCTGTGGCAACAATGTTTGTAATTATTTTATATACGTAAATATATTCAAGTAATTAAAATATATTTTGAACATAGGATAAATAACGTATTAAACGAATAATAACGTTTCACTATTAAAAAAAAAAGAAGAAAAAATATTGGGTTGGAGGAGCTGGGATTTGAACCCAGGACTTTCAGCATGCGAAGCAGACACTCTACCACTGAGTTACACCCCCGGTTGAATACTACTTCTTTCATACTGTACAAGAGTCAGATAATTATACCTTATGAATAAATAACTTGCGTTTTATTTCCAACATTTATTAAAAAATAAATCCAATATTCGATTCTTATGGTCATTAATATTTTACTGTATTATACTAGCTAAGCTTTGGACGCCTAAAATGTAGAACGCGATGGAATAAAACGAATTCATGATTAAAAACCATTAATTTTTACATTTATTGCCATATTGTAGGAGGTAATAAGTAAAAAATCTGAAAAAATTCTAGTAGCATCTTCAAACATTCTAAATTGAAGATGAGATACGAAAATGAAGCTATACAATTTACTGAAGTATATTATATAAAGTGAAAAACGAAGTGTATGGTTTTGAACTAAAAACGCCGGGGTCAATTTAACCCCGGTTTACAGCGCAGGGGTTACACATCGCGCATACAGAACAGAGTTACTCTATTCCGTTTTACCCCATTCATAAGCGGCTGTGTTTGAGATCGTAGATACCTGGAAAGCAAACATAGATTAAACTCGAATGACAGAGGAGTAAACGGGAATATTTGGTACAATTCGTACATAGAGAAAAAGGGATAGACGAGACATGAGACATAAAAGCGAATGCGAGAACGTTGAAACTTGCGCGTTATAGCCTGGCGCTTTAGTCGCCTCGGCAATTGTGCATGTAGATACTAGAGATAAGTGCGGTTCTACCAGGTTCTACTGATGTCGCAACGATTCAATCTAACCTCCGAAAAAAACTAGCAGCGTCCTACTCGAAGTAACTGTCAGTTCACGGTACGTCATCGTAAAGCGACTCGACTAAGGTTATTTCGCGTATCCCCGACTTCTGTCTGTTCGCCAACCGATAAGGTTCGTCCCGTGCTTCCCAATGTTTTAGAATTGATCGCATCCGATTTGTTTAACTATTTACCACTTCCAGCGAATCCACGTCCGCGACACATGGCTAATAGATCGTTGCTAGATGGTAAATCATAAAAGCTTGAACCCGTCGAAGCTAAGGATAAGAATAGTGTCTCAATCGAAGAATTGGAACGGTATTCGCCACGGCTTTCACAGAGATGGTTGGATTGGCGGGCGGGGGAGGTCATCTGTATCCCTCGCCCCCAATGCAACCTAATCCAGAATGTAAGCCCCAACAATGTTATCTCCTCTAAATATTACAAACTTCACCATTTCTCTCATCTAACGCCTATACGCGTTTATTCTTCCATGGAAATATTTCTGTGCAGTGAGAGAAATGACAGGAATCGCTCCTAGTGCACCGACCAGTGCAGATGCTTGTTTAAGCATAGTGCATTCTCTCATGTGTCATCGTCAGGGTGGTGAAAGCGAAGGGTTCAGCAAAAGAGCCATTGAGTCTTTGGTTAAAAAGCTTAAAGTAAATATCATCATTGTTATTATTCTTTAAGCACAGTGGCTGCAAAAAGTATTAGCACACCAATGCATTTTTACATTCGAGTAATGATACGGATGAAACATAGGACAGATTGTTCATTCTCACATAAAATCATCCTTACCATTTTAGCGTTGCATGCAACATTGTTGGTTTAAAGTAGGATACAAGAGCAGCACTTTTAAAGCAATGGGAATTGTAACTAAATATTGGGATGCTTTCTACAATTGTTTTCTACATGGCTGATTTATAAAATCCAAATCTATAATAATGTGTAGATATGTATATCTTCATATGATTGGAATTTTATTTACTCTTGTGATTAACTCTTAGACTATAAATGTTTTTTTGATTCACCTCATTATGTAAATAGAGGTCATATTGATCTCATGAGTTTTTGTATGAGCCTCTGAAGAACTTTGGAAAAATTTTGGTAGTATCTCCAAACATTCTAAGCTGAGGATTGATGATGAAAAGGAAAAATTGAGCAATACCTTATTTAAGTACATGGTACTTAAATACCAAGTACTTGGACAATGGTACTGCTTAGTCACATTTAATTGTGGTGAATTTTCTATTGTTTAATAGTACCTCATGTGACTACAATTATGTTCAATGATAAATAATTTGGTATGCTTGAATCTAACTAAGTGGTACTTACTTGCAAAGATACAGTGATGTGTTGACATTTTTTGTAGCCACTGTATATATATACCTATTTACACCTGTATACACCTATTTTTGAAAAAAGTATATAAAAAGAACATTCTTCTTTATACATTAGAAAGAATAATATTAAAAATGAATGATATAAATTATATCATAGAAAGAAAAATTTCTGATTGAACTTTCCAATAACAATAAAATAATATTATTATTTATATTATTTTTTCTTACCTAAAAGTTCATAAAAATATGTATCTAGAAGTAGATGTATTTATTGATACATTTATTGAGACTGACTTGTAAAAATATACCTGTACTTAAAGGGTTGATCACAAAATCTAGAATGTATCAAATTGATGGTTGCTGTAAATCTAGTGTTGAAGAAATTCATTTAGCATACATATATATACATATATATATATTTGCTCAGGAAAAACGAGATGAATTAGACAGCTTAATAACAGCTATTACCACAAATGGAGCTCACCCCAGTAAATGTGTTACAATACAAAGAACTCTGGATGGTAGGCTACAAGTTGCTGGTCGTAAGGGTTTCCCACATGTTATTTATGCACGAATCTGGAGATGGCCAGATTTACACAAGAATGAATTGAAACACGTCAAGTACTGCCAGTTTGCTTTTGACTTAAAATGCGATTCTGTATGTGTAAATCCATATCACTATGAGAGAGTTGTATCTCCTGGCATAGGTATGTCCATGAAACATAAACTTTCTTACTTCTTTTTACTTCATAGAGAGATATTTTACTATGTACTTCTATCGATGTTCTTTCCGTTGCGTTGTACCTTTGCAAAAGCTTCTGTGAATTCATTTGTAGCACCATAAGTGTAAATGATTTATTGTTGTGGCCTTGGTGTATGATGGAATGGGTTGGTTTCCCCGCACAGACCCGTTCTTTACAGACCTATCCGGGCTGACTCTACAGTCGGGAGTAGGAGTAGGACCAGGGGGTAGATTGGTCAAAGATGAGTATTCGGTTGGTGGTGGAGGAAGCGCGGCAGCTGGTGCAGTCGGATCTGCAATGGATGTTGATGGGGAAATGAACCAAACTATTCAACATCATCCACCTGCTCAATCAACTTCGTCTAATAACACTCAACCATCTCAGCAGACTTTTATACCAGGCCTAGCACCTTCCAATCCAAGTAAGTCCAACTTCACTTACTTGTCTTCTCACCAATTTCATTGTCTACTGTGCAGACCTGGGCAAAATTTATTTCGAATAACAATTTAAAAATATTGGATTTCGTTTGGTTTTTTCTTTTTTTTTTAAGTCCCAAAAAATCTACAAGAGACGAATTCTTTAACTACTAGAAAAATAGAAGGAAGACCATTGATCGATGTTCCACGTGAATAATTGATCGAATTTATTTCTCAAAGAGGCTAACAAACATTAGTATAAAATAATCATTTCAAATAACGTTAATTGGTATTTCATAAATAATGCACTTCAATTGGTCTCGTGTTTTTCGTTTGATCAATGTATACAGGAATAATCGTAGTAAATGGACAATAGTGTTACTAACATTTATTACGTTAATGTGTTAATGTTTTATTACAGTGAGATATATATTAGGTGTACCAACGGATAATCCACCTTTTCTACTCAAATCGGAATTTATTCTAAATTAATTTTTGATATTCTATTTTATATGTAACGTTCTGTAATATTTGACGTCATGTTTGTGTAGTTGTGGTAGTTTTTTGTTGTAGTTTTCGAAAGAATATTTGACACGTATTTTTTTTCATCAGTCATCCATATCTAGGGGGTGAAAACAGCCCTCGAAGTTGGGGATGAAAAATATATTTTCCTCGATATCTTGAAAGTTATTCGGTCTACAAAAAAATTGTTTAAACAAAGGTTGAGCGTTTTCTAATGACAAATAAATCCGCGCAAACCGATTTCCAAAATATCCATTTGTTTAAAAAATACGGTACAAATTAGTATTTATTAATTAACTTTTCTGGTTAAATGATGATCCCTTTTTGCAACATTGTTTGTATTCTTCAGATCGGTTTATAGTTTACATTAAGAACCCAGGTCTGCCGCTATTGAAAGTTTACTTTTTAACGATTAGCGTTCGGTAAAAGTGTTTGTATTTTCGGTACTAGTAAAATAATAATCGGATCTTTAATAAACACGTTAAAACGTTTCGATACGATATGTTTAATTTTTATACGCTATTTTTTATAATTTGATTGGTAAATGTTTTTTTTGCATATGGAGTGTGTTGATTTATCTTGAAATAAAGCATGTTTTATGTATTCGAGATTCTGCGATACAAAGCAGCGCATTAAGATGCGATATACGAATAAAAGGAGAGGTTCGTTGTTGCGATATTTAGACTGTTAGGAAATTTGATTTTATCCCCTGCAAGTCTTTTATTAATACAGTTGTCCCTCGAACAACGCGGGGGATAGTTTCAATTTTAATCCGCGTGTAATTGTTCACCCCCCAAATACTAATTACAGTGTATAATTTACCCTATAGTTTTAATTTGTAATACATGCTACGTATTTATATGTATTACTATGTATTTTTACAATAAAACCGATTTCAAAAATCAATTAGAAAATAAAGGCGATTAAGAAGAACATAAGGAGAGGAAAAAATATGTATCTTTATGTTTACCTGCTAATTATAATATGTATTAATCGCACTGTTCATTACATAATGGGAAGTGGATCATTACAAACGTCTTCGTCCTTTTCTTGTTGAGTAAGCTTAGGAAAAGAAAAAAGAAACCGCGTAGACTTCAAAGGTCGCGAGAAAATCGCGAAAAACCACATCCGTGTCGTTGTTACGCCGTGTTGCTCAAGAGACAACTGTATCGCTTTATTCAGAATTACTTTGCATCGCTAGTTTGATTTCATTTTAGCTTTATTCTTTCTTTTTCCTTTTATTGTTTGGCACAGCTAGTGGTGAGGGTGTGTTTGGCAGTAATGGGGGAGGGAATAATGGTGGTAATCCACACAATAAATTGGATGACAATAATTGCCCCAGACAAACCTGGATTCCTACACCTCATCATCCTACAACACGTAACATTCATCATCGTACGTATATAATAGAATGCTTTCTTACATTCTATTTTCTGTCTAATTGCTAGTTAGTTTTTATTTTTTTTTATTTTTTTTTTATTTTTTATTATTATTATTTTTATTTTGTTGCTTTGTGCTAAGTTCGTTGAAAGTCGTAGCGATTTGACACGGTAATTCAGTCGATTTCAGAAACTCTCGAGCAGAGTTTGAGAATATTCGAATACTTTATTGTTATGTTGCCTGTATTGTGTACGAGTTACATTTAATTTTGCAGCAGTAGTACATCCAATGAGTCACACCGTAGGTAGCCAGCAGCAGTCGTTGAGTACATCTAGCGGAGGAAACGGGGCACAGATGCTGAGTCCTTCCCAAGGACAATCCACCGAAACGTTTTACGGTACCAACACCCCGCCTCAAGATCTTAATCAACCACCTTCGGTCGATTCATTGGCGGCATCGTTAGGTACGCTATCACATTTCAGCGGTCTTTGGTGCATTTTAATTCTTAAATTAATCTCTTCGATAGGCGAAGGTCAAAACTCCCCTGTATCACCTGTGCATCTTCATCATCCAAATGGATTTCCAGTGGGTACGGCTGCTTACAATTCGGGGGCACCACAGTGGACTGGACCCAATACTCTTACATATACTCAGAGCATGCAGCCTCCTGATCATAGACATCTTCATCCTACCTCCTATTGTGAGTTAATGATAAGTAAATTGTGGCTATCTACGTATTCATGGTGAATTTAAACGAGCAAAAGAACTACAGACTGTATATGATGCATAAAAGTATGCAAAATATCCAAAGTAAAAAAAATACACCTTATAGTATTTAAGGGATGAAACTGATCTCTATGTTTATTCCATTTATTTATTTTTCTTCGTAAAAAATGTATTATTATTATTATTATTGTTATTATTTATTTACGAGTAATAAAAAGATTTTCATGTTTCAATATTTGATGCGCCCCGTTTAAAATTATTTCGGGATCCGCCTAGTGAATTGCGACACATAGTTTGGAAACCACCGCGTTGTATTATTTTAATAGTGCCGTAATTAATATCCTTTTAGGGGGTGGCCATGGGGGTGAAGTAGGCGGAAACATCGGTGGCTTGCTATCCACGCAACCAGCACCAGAATACTGGTGTTCCGTTGGCTACTTTGAATTAGATACTCAAGTGGGAGAAACGTTTAAAGTAAGCAGCGGTTGCCCTACCGTAACAGTCGACGGATACGTTGATCCAAGCGGCGGCAACAGATTTTGCTTAGGAGCTTTGAGCAACGTACACCGAACAGAACAAAGTGAAAAAGCGCGTCTTCACATAGGTAATTATATTTCTGAATTATCTTTCATTCCAACCCTTTCGCTACGGCACCCGTAGCGCTAACATTGTTCGGGATACACGACTTGGGATATTTTTTTATTCATGTAGAAATAGTATGCACGTTAATATTTAAATACTACGATTTCGTAATTAGTTACAATTTAACGCATATGAATGATAATAGAAATGATAATGCATTTAGCGAATGGTGACGCAATTTCTGAGAGCAAATGTGTGCGTCTTCCGTAGCGAAATGGTTAACTTGTAATTGTGACGATCGGTAAGTAAATTAACGTGAACTTTTCAGGGAAAGGAGTTGTGTTAGATTTAAGGGGCGAAGGAGACGTTTGGTTAAGATGCCAAAGCGAACATAGTGTCTTTGTACAGTCTTATTATTTAGACAGAGAAGCAGGTCGTGCACCCGGTGATGCTGTGCATAAAATTTATCCCTCCGCGTATATTAAAGTCTTTGATTTGCGACAATGCCATAAGCAAATGAGAGGACAAGCAGCTACTGCTCAAGCTGCAGCCGCGGCGCAAGCTGCAGCCGTAGCAGGACATTTGACGCATGGAGCACCCATTACTAAAAGTTAGTACAACACATATTTAATTGCTGTAACAATTGTATATCACATAAATATACATTTTTAATTAACAATAAATTTTTCAATGTTTTACAGGTCTTAGTGCAGCAGCAGGAATAGGCGTAGATGATCTCCGACGACTTTGCATTTTGCGTTTAAGTTTTGTAAAAGGTTGGGGTCCCGATTATCCTCGACAAAGTATAAAAGAAACTCCTTGCTGGATAGAGGTGCGATACACTTTATTTTCTTATAGTAATCATTAGGCTGCGGATTTTTATGCAAATTTTGTTCACAAAATTAAAGGAACGTCTTTTTATATATTTATTTAACGCAATTAGCGACCACATCAAAATTACTACGTCACATTAATAAGGGTTTACAATAATTTAGAATAAACGATGAATCGCGCATAAATAATAAGGTTGTACCTATGTCACGTATATAATATTGTTGGTACTTCTATATATTCTCAGGCAACTTAACTCATGTAATTTAATTGCGTCGAGGGCCAGATCAAATAGGTATCCTCGCTTGAACTCGCGGAAAAGTAAATTGTGATTGGTGGGGATAGCTCCGGCGTGAGATATAAATACTGGTCATCCTTCCGCGAAAGGACAGTACTATTGATACCGTGAGAAGGAGCAGATGTATCCTTCGCGATATAAACAGCTCTCCTTAAGTAAGGGCATTTCTTAACGGAAAACACATCCCACGCGGTGTTAAGTGGCACCTCTACCATATCCCCTCCCCTATAATATTGGCTGAGGTCTGGAAAAAGACGTTTCCTTAAATCATAATCTTTTCGCACTCAAGTCTCTGCGAATATCATCTGCTCTACGTCAACTCCCTTTTCTAATCCGTTGTGTCGCGTCGCGGTGTAATCGATCTGTGTCTGAACTTCGAGTCGTGAGAACAAAGTATGCGTGTGTGTAATTAGAAACTATTTTTATTTTCTATTATTTAAAAATACTATTAATATTAATTTTACACTCCGCCAAATATCGTACAGTGCATAAATGCATAAAAATCCGTAGTCTAGTAATTGTAAATATAAAGTAATTTAGGACTTAAAGATTACGAAATTTGTGTGTTCGTTATAGGTACACTTACATCGAGCTCTTCAATTGTTAGATGAAGTTTTACATACCATGCCAATAGACGGTCCACGAGGAATTGAATAATTTTATTTAATTTTTTTGGACAATACATCCGTTACAAAAGACATCACATTGCTACAGACTTCGCGTCAAGTGTGCAAAATGTATAAAACGCATACAACATATACGATACTGTGTAGTATTGTTGGCAAATTTCGAATGAGAGATCAACAAAAGAACAGTTGTTGATTTAAAAAAAAAAAAAAAAAAACGGAGAACCAGTGCGAATTCGAAGTCCAGGTGGATTACATATAGAAACAAATCGCGTTGCTCGAGACTTTTATTGAAATTTTTTATATATTTTACACACATGATTTACCGCGTAAAAATGAAATGTGTGCCACGGCCTTGCATTACCGTCAACGTACAAACATTCGCAAAGGAGATATTATTTTTCTTTATGGAAAATTATTTTTTAAGAAGAAAGGGAGAGCGCATCTACGTGTGAAGAGAGAAGGCGAAGGTAGAGTAAAAAGACTTCTATTTTAATAGGCAGTCGTGTTATCTGATTTAAGGGGGGGAATAAAAAAAGGATACAATTTTTCCATGGCATGGCCTGGTGGTGTGAGCTCAGCAAAATGCGTGGGTAAAACGTGATACTTTCGAAAACATGAATAGTCATAATCTCGTTTTTTGAGATTAGCTTTGTAAGATAGCATAACCGACTTATATCCTACTTAAAGAACGATCACAAGTTTTAAACACAGTGTTTATGTCCGATACGACAACAGTAAAAAGAGTGGATTATACAGGGTGTCCAAACTGAGGCAGGCCACTTAAATATCTCCCTTATTTTTTTACGAAATCCGTTCGTGGTGTGATTTAAATGATTTCGAAAAAGGGATATCATGCAAGAACAACCTTTTTGTGGGATCATTTTTTCTTAGTTCTTTCAAAATCATCGGCATTCTTTCTGTTGCATCTTCAAGCTGATGAGAAAACACGTTTTGATATGAAGACCACGGGAGAAGAACTTGGTAAGTCACATTTTTGTAATTTTAGAGAGCAATTTTATTTATAAAACTGTTCTGCTATTTGGTTTCTTATGTTAAAAATTTTACACGATGACTTAAATACAGTGAAAATAAAGCAATTTATTTTGTTTATCAAATAAAAACGGGAAGAAATCATGCAAGTAAAGTTAATATCATAAGAATAAAGAGTTGAAATAACATAGTTATATTAATGACGATGAAAATAATAATAATAAATTTTAGTATTAATTATTTATGATTTTATTATTTTCTTTATTCCACATTTAGCGCGACAAAAACGCTCTTCAGTCAAATTATTAAATATTAAAATTCTTTAAGAACTTTTCGTATTATTCGTATGTTTTACTTGGACTTGTCAAGTTATTTTCCTGGACGCGTATTATAAAAATGCTTATAACTCGAAATATATCAAGAATTAAAGTACTGCAATTTAATTACACCAAAAAATGTAATGAAGTTGGAAACGTCGCAAAAAAAAAAAGATAGAGATGTTTAGGTGGCCTCTTTCAGCTCGAACACTTTGTATATGTGCACAGTGGGAAGGTTTTCTACGAATACAATAAGTATCAAAGTACTGTCTGGTAACAGGTTTAGAATGTAGAAATAATACGATAAATATTCTATAAGCCATTCTACGAATCTATAGTGTCAAAGAAGCCGTGTAGCGGAAAGAAATTTAACGAGAGATGTTTGCATAGCGAAACATTAATGGGAGCAATCGAATATTGAGAAAAGTGCGTATCGCATTAGGAAGGCATATTTTTACTATACTTGTATCGGTTGTGCCGGCAGTAATTTGATACTTGATTCGACGACCACAAGGGAAGAATTTAATAAGTCACATTTTCGTATGTTCAGAAGAGAGCAATTTTAACCCTTTTTTGGATTATGCGTATGCAAGTTGTAATTTTATTTGTGCTAAAGGATGTGCAGAAGGATTAGCAAAATATAAATATTGCTATAACTATCAGTTTTGTATATTTTAATACGCGTGCGTACATTTCCGTGAAATCGAGCTTTTAATTTATGTATGTTCATTGCGAAAAAATAGAAAAGATTTGTTTAATTTTAATTAGTAACTAAAATTAATGCGCTTGGAATAATCGCAACTCTTGTATTTCTTTTAAGTAGATGTTATTTACAAATGTATGTAGACGTTTGCGTCTAATTGTATCTCAGAATCTATCAAGAATTCCCCTCTTTCGTTTTCGATAATTAACAAATGACGTTGAAAACAGAAAACCGAAAAGATGAACTTATCGAGTTTTTTCCCTTGTGGTTTTGATACGTTATCGGAACAACCTTCCGTATTGTCTGTTTTATACTTTACAACCAAAAAGTATCACTACGTAAATACCTGCAAGTGTTTGGTTTATAATGACGTTTTCATGTCTCCACTTTTTTTTTGTTTTTTTTTGTTTTTTTTTTTACCGTTACTTTCCCTGTAAGGACATGGATTAATTCGATAGTTAGTATTATTATAATTATTAGCATATATAGTTGTTGGTGATGAGACAAAGCGAATAGAGACATTTAAAACGTGGTACGATCTTGTGCTTAGAGAATAAGAAAACGGAAACAAGAACTGATCATGTTTTTATGTAAATTTCTAATTTAATTGTCTCCCCTCTAATCAACCACCAATGTTACTACTATTACCATGTAGTACTTGTTGAATAATTATACTTACTGTTTACCAACCATTTTATTATTCTATATTCGTACAAAATATTCTTATATATATAATATGCTATATTTGATAATATTATCATACAGAGAAAAAGTTGACCAAATTTTATACCTATCCGTATATATATATACATATATGAGCGCATATGTATATGTATGCATACCAATATTTACTTCTCTTCATTTATTCTAAGCAAAGAGAGAACCGTTTACCGCTTGTTTTTATTAATTGATGCACATTATAGTATTCTGAATTTTTGCTTCTTTGTTGTAATTGAGAGTAGAGATTATTTAGCTGTTTTGTGTTCATGTTGTCCTTACATTTCTATAATTATTAATAATTGATCAAGATCAGTCTCATTGATACGGCCGCGAGTAGGATTTTGTATATATATATAAGCATGTGTATGCGCGTTGTATTACAAGTAAAGAATGAGTTACTCTTGATTAAGCGAGTATTCACCAGAGTTCGACATATTTTAGTCGGATAACATTTCTAATAAATTATTCGAACCAAAAGTTATTAGGCGTATGAGTTAATTCAAAGCCTTCTTTAAATTCTTAGTATCTTTGTCAATTCGAAATTGCAACTGTGACAAATTTGCTTTATAAATGTGAAAATGCTGAAAATGTTGAATATTAAACTTCTGAGTAAATATTAAATTTTATTATGAAATCCAGAAGACTCAGATTAATTTGTACACCTAATATATTTAAAGCAAATTTATGGAATAAATCACATTGATAAAAAAACCATCTTTCCCTTCGCTTTAAATTATTTCAATGAGGTCATAGATAAAAAATTAAATCGCAATATTTACCCAGTAGTAGTATCTCTCTTTTTTGTAGGTTCGTTTATTTTTTGCATCAAATATGTTTCACCGATGCTTCCTCTTTGAAAATTATTCAGATCAAATTTTATTCGCAGAATTTGGTCGAAATGTAATTCGAATAAAATTATATTCGAAGAATTTATTCGAATAATGTCCAACTCTGGTATTGAGTTATTGGGGTAGTTTATTAAACAGTAAAGAAAAAAAAAAAATAAATAAAAGGGGTAGTCTATTAACATCATTAAAAAAGACACATTTTAAAGAAAGAGAGAAAAGAGATAAGTTGTATAGTAGAAGTAATGAAAGGATGTGCATTTGTTAATGAATGACAAAAGTGAAGAGTAATGTTATGGACTAAATTTTTACGGAGTCTGTATTTTAAACGGTAAAATACACGGAACGTTATTTCTATCATTATTATTTTTTTTTTCTTTTTTTTTTCTTGTTTGTCTATTATACCAAGGGTACAGAGCTCAAATGAAAAAGAAGAGAAAGAAAAAAAAAGAATCGTGTTTAAGCATACTTAACGCCAAGTTCGCTTTAGAAAAACACATGTGCCATCATTTTTCATATATACCGTACACAAAATAACAAACACAGGATTAAGAATTTTTATAAAATCCTATATTTTTACCAAGCTCATAAAGAAAAAAAAAAAAAAAATGCGGATGCAACACATCTTTAAATTGTGGTGCTTCAGTACGTCCTATACCCATAGATTTTACAAGATCCAGAATAAAGATTTGTACATCTAAATTAAGCTGAATTCAATCTTTGCAAGATGGATTGTAAAAATTAACAATGTAGACCGCGGATTTTTATGCAAATTCATATTTCTTCTCATCCCTCCCAAAATTTAATAAATGCAAATTTAATAAAGACTCGTTTCACCTTTTAACTAATACGATGCGTCGTTTGCTTCGAATCTTTTCGGATATTTTATACACATTTCGTGCATTTCGCTATTTTATGAATTTGCATAAATGTCGGCAATCTATCGAAACTGATATAACAGAGTTTTCGAATAGAATGTCGGATAAGAGGAGATATTGGGCTGAAAAGAAAATTTGTAGCGTTTTTTAAACAAAATTCAATGATGAAATTCGTGTAATTGTACACCGTTTTACTCTAAATATTTAATTATAGTTGTTGCACTATTTTTTTTTTCATATATTTGGTAACTTGATCTTTTAACTACGCACATCATCAATAGACAACAATGTGGTTTTAAGACTTTAGTCGAATTTATTTTTTACTATACGAATACTCGTATAGTTTTGCTCTTATAGGTACTGTACTTTTTTCTATAGAATAAGCATTTGTATTTGTATGCAAGTGCGTGTATTTACGTGTTAAAATTCGTAAAAATTTTTATTTTAACACTATAACTACCAAATAGTGTTAAATTAGATTTATTTATCGATATATATATATATTAGTTGTGTAATTGTTTGCGTTTCGAAGGCACAGCCTCTTTAAATATACTCGTAGTTAAAGGGTTAAAGATTCCATCCTTCCAGAAATTTGCATCTTTTTTTTTAGCGATGAACCTAACGAAAAACGCTACGAATTTTGTTTCCTACCCAATACAATCCAAAGCTCAGAAACTTTTGCAACGCAAAATATTCTGCGAAACGTGTTCATATGATGTTTTAACGATGCCTCCGAACAATAGTTTCTTACTTACATTAGAACTGGTGTCAAAGTGCAATAGCTCTGTCTCATGTCAAAGATACCATAGCTGATAGTTGTACAAGTAAATAAAACGCCTATGTAACTTACGTTAACGATTGAAAAAGAAAATGACAACGGTAATTTAATAATAAGGGATA
The DNA here is from genome assembly GCA_028830335.1 of Eucera pruinosa. Taxonomy (NCBI): domain Eukaryota; kingdom Metazoa; phylum Arthropoda; class Insecta; order Hymenoptera; family Apidae; genus Eucera; species Eucera pruinosa. The sequence continues at coordinate 17,888,870 of JAMYCR010000006.1, forward strand.
CTATAATTATTACTGCTTTTTTTTCACTTTTTATCAGGGTAGTATAATAACAGTATAACTTGCTATTTAAGAATTTTACCGATTTGCTTCTCGATCAATGACGAAGCCTACACTTATCAAATCTTCAAATTTAATTTATACCAATTTTTATTGTTCTTCTTTTTTACTCTTTCTTTTCGTAAATCACGTTTAAATCGAGTGAGAAAATTTGTTACGTTTGTTTAATCATTTTTTTCTTCTTTGTTTCTGTAGATATTTATTGATAATTAGACTGCAAATTTGTATGCAGATTCGTATTTTAAATCGAATGAGAAAATTTGTTACGTTTGCTTGGTCATTTTTTTTTCTTTGTTTCGGTAGTCATTTATTAATAATTAGACTGCGCATTTTTATGCAGATTCGTATTTCTAAAAACATAGCCGGCGAAATGGAATCTAAATAAAAATTAGTTTCATCCTCCAAATATAATGATATATGCTTTCCTTTGGATAGTTTATATAATTTCGTACTTTTTATCATAGTTAAATTTACCATAAATGCATAAGCATCAGCAGTCTAAAGTAATATTGATTTTAAAGTGTGGCGATGTATTTTTTCGATACGAGGCTTCGTTGTTATGTTAATTACAGATTTTGAAACTCAAAGACTTGTTCTTAAACTTTAGGAGCATATTACATAAGCACGTACAATAAAATATCGAAATAGAATTATTATACATTTTATCATTGCTATTCATGATTTGAAGGAACTGTAAAATAATAGATTATGTAATAGATTTTTTTACTAGACTTTACAGGCTGATTTTAAACGCGAATCGTTCTCATTAATATGCGCGTTTTTATTCACGGATGCGTGTCTTGGATTTACTCGAGTCTTGAAATTTTGTTCGACAAGCGGCGATCCAATTTTTTGTTTGTTGTTATAGCTTGTTTTCCTATTTTTTTTCTTTTTTTTTTAATAAACAAATTGCGTATGTTTAAACCAAAGATATCTCGACGATACGATTTTACATCATGATACGTTACGAATATGTATGAAATGTAAAAGTAATTATTCTTAACAAATACGTCGCAATACATAATGCAAGTAGAATCGCATATAAACATTTTAAACCATATGTTCAAACACAATCTCATTCAGGTGTAGTGATTTTTATGGTGTTGGAGTTACGATATCTCAGTGAATAATACAAATGAATTAAGCATCGTACGAATTACAAATTAATATCTGTGATTATCGTCGCTGCAGAATAAAATTAAGTCAAATTATACGATCGTTTCTCTCCATCGCGAAACGTTTCTGCGTGAAACTGTACGACGATAATGCATGATTAGATTGTTAAAAAGAAAAACTTGTACACGTATGTGCTGAGTATAAGCTACGATAATATGGGAAAACAGAGGTGTGCAGGATCAAATCGGGATGGAAGCAGGAATATTTTTCGAGATTCGGACAGGATCTCGAAATTTTCGGGATTTCTGATATTGTACGAAATCGTTTAAGTTTCGTAAATTTCATGTCTAATCAGTTTCTTGTCCGCCTTATGTAATTAAAGACTTTTATAAGGACTTAACACTTTGCGGACCGCGCGGTTCATCCAAAGACATTTCCACTAATGTAGCTCAACTGTTCAAAGGTATAATACGTACTTAGCCACGATTATTGTATTCATTTCTATTATCAAAGATAGCGTGTTCGAAAAACACCTACGACAAAGTTCAATTTTTCTTTAATCATTAACACTTTTCGTTGCGTTTACAACGCGTAACGATAATATAGGCCGTCGACGGACCGCAGTGTTAAAAAGGTGGAAACCTTTCAGTATTAGCATATTTTATTATTCGCACCATTCTTTCTTGGTTTATACTGAATTTTTATATTTTACAGCTTCGGGATGGAATTCCGAAAATTTCGGGTTTCCCGAGAATGTTCGGGATCCCATCTCGACCCGATCCGCGTTTTCCCGTTCCGTCCCAACTATCAGGTTTCGGGAATTTTCGAGGTCCCGCACACCTCTGAAAAGGACAGGCAATCAAATCAGAGATAGTTAACGTAGTGCCTGTACACCATATTGTAAAGCACATACGGTCGCAGAACTTGAATGGATGTGTTTACAAACTTTTTGTTATTGTATATTATAAATACATTACATTATACATGATCATTTTCAATAAACATATTCTGTGAATTAGAAATAATGACTGGAATAATTGGATTCGATAGGAGAGAGAGAGAGAGAGCGAGAGAAAGAGAGGAAATATATATGAATACATTAGTTGTAGAAGATCTATCTTTATTATTGTACAAGCTTTTATTTATCATGTAAGGTATCTAATTTAATTTGCTGCTTTCTGCAATTCATCGTTCGTTGGCTCATCCGTATAATAGTTACCGTCCAGATCAATCGCGGCATTGTGATCGGTAATAGTTTCCAACACGCTCAGAATAGCTTGGTCTATATTTTCTGGAGTAATAAATGTTGGAGCTTCTTCTTTTGCCTTCCTAATCTCCGAATCCACTTGCTCTTGAAGTCTCAGGTCTCTTTCCTTTTTCTTCTCTAATTTCTTAGCGATTTCTTCCTTACGCTCATGCCTTTCTTTCCGTATTCTCTCGCATCGCATCGCGGCTACTTCCTTGTTCCACATTTCGTTCACGTAACTACATTCTTTGAAATCTTCCTCTGCATTCTTCTTTAAAACGCTCTCTTCTAAGTTTACCATTCTTATTGCTTCTTGTTCAATGAAAAAATTCCTGCAATAGAAATAATGTGTTATTTTATGTAGTAGACGATTTATCATAGACTGTGGATTTTTATGCATTTATGGGAAATTTCGATATGCCAAAAGGAACGAAAAAATGTTGCTATCTAGTCCATTCAAATTGCACTATTTTTAACTTTACCTGTAGCATTAGATCGTTTAAAAAGTCACTGTGTAAATTGTTGCACGAAATATTTGTTTATGAGTCTTAAATTCATTGTTAGCAATAGACATTTGCCCATAAAATAAATAAATAAAAAAATACAAAATATATGAAGTGTGTTTTGAAATACTCAGGGGGTGAAACAAATATTTACTTATGTTCTCTTTCTTTAGTTGTGTTTACAAAATGATGAATTTTCATAAAGATCCACAGTCTAATCATGGATTAGGGATGGCAAATAAATTTGGCACGCGAGAGATTTTCATCTGCTCCCAAAATTGATGTTAAATATTATTATAATTTATCTTAGATATTATACATTGTGTTCATATTCAGTTAATATTCTTATATATATATATGTACTTATTTATATCCTGTATGAAGATACTAATATGGGAAAGAAATTGCATTAACTTTTATCTTATTTTGGTGCATTGATGAAATCCTATTTGCCATCTCTGTTATAAATGACATAATCACGTACATCATAGACTTCATTAATGTTCTATAATTATTGTGCAAACGTTTAAGTTCGAGACTGTCTTCTTTAGGTATAACTGGTCTTACTGGAACTTTGAACATCTTAGACTTGGCTGTTGGCAGCCAAATCGGTTTCCTTTTCCATCTTACGCATTGAATATGAGGTCCAGACGATATCAAATGATCGTAAGCATTCAAATTTCGTACTGTTAGCGTGTTAACACCGAATGCCATCGACGTTCGTATCATTGTTACAAATTAAGTTCTCTTATGAACTCTACGTAACCTCTTTCGAAAGATAGTCAAGCTTTTCTTACACCGTTAAACATGTATCCGTGTATTTTATCACCTGTGACTTCTTTATACTTTACTGCAACAATTGACGTTCGCGTTTAAGCTTCTTCTATTCAGAAAAGTAAATGTTTTTAAAACATTGTTGCCCGCGTTAACATTGTGATTGGAAATTTTTAGGTTACGAGCATGTTGTTGCGAGAAGTTTTATCTTTAGATTCTTCATCATCTGGAATTATCTAGACAATTGTTGTTAGATTTTTAATCATCTAAAGTTTAGATACTTCTTTTTGCTGCAGCGACATCCATGAAGCGTCGCAAATATTAATTTTGATTCAATTTTGTCGAACACGATAACATTATTATGTTAATTATTTTAAGTTCGTTAGATTATTTTATTGCGGTTAATTAGAAAAGTTATTGTTAGACTACGGATCCTTATGCAAATTAATATTTTTGTAAACACAATTAATTCCGATAGAGATTTATTTCACCGTCTAAAATATTGTAATCTGTGCTGCACTTTGTAGTTTTTGCATATTACATAAATTCCGTATCATTTTGAAAAGTATAGTTTTCAATATGTGCATATACATCCGCAATTTACTTATAACATAATATCAGCCATAAATTTAATGTATTATAATAATAAGGCGTAATAGAAATGGTGTATTTTAATTATTATAAATATTGTGTTTGGGATTTAAAACAATTTACGTCGAAGAATAATTTTGTTAACACTTTGAACGCATTTTCTCACGAAATTGTAAATCATTTTCAAAGCAGAAGGGGTAGGATTGAACTGAATCAAATTTTGGCGACCGTTGCAGGGTTAAAATTTCGTGTTATTCTTTGTTGTTCGCAAAATTGGTGCTTCGCAAAGTGTTATTAAAATTTGCCTTGTTGTGTGTGTAAAAATGAACGAAGCGGTGGAATAATTAGTCTCGTCTTTTGAGGATCTCATTAGATAGCAGACGAATGCGCCACGACACTTACCTACATAGCGGTGCTGCTTTTTTAAAAACAGTAGTGCGACAGACGTTGTCGCGACAAGGTGTCTGGGCTTCGTTTTTCGAATTCGGTGCGTTTCTGCGTTCTCGGCTAAATAGATCACCGAAAATTAGTCCACCGTCGTTGTTCAAATCGTAAAAATGATAAAAATAGTGTAAGAAAACGTAACGTGTTCGATAAATTGTCGTAGAGGCGCGAAGTAAGTGATCTTTGGTGTCGATCGAAAGGAAAGAAGGCGACGCACGTTCGAAAGGATTAAACGCGGGACGTAAAAAGAAGAAAATGTATAGCGTCCATATGACACCGGGTAGGTCTTCCGACAAACAAAGTTCCTCGAGAAATGTGGATGCCGAAGTGGCGGTATACAAGAATAGAAGAAAAGAATCGATCCCCGTTAAAGTGTTCAATTATTTGAAAACGCAAATGCAAGCGGAAGGAATTCCAAGTAAGTGCGATTTCACTTTGTTCGAAATTTTCAAGAAATTGTACGGTCTTTATCGACGAGTTTTTTGTCATCCAGTTGAAAATAAGTGAAATGTCTAAGAATGAAAGCTCTTTTACATTATCCATGTACCGTTGTCCAGTTGAATATGAACGTTGGCCGAATACTAACCGGTATAGCGATCGTTTTTACGCCGCCATGTTGATTAGGTGCATAATTGAGCGAGGTCAAAATCATATAAAATGAATCATCATTTATTAACACCAAAGCTACCGACAATTAAGATGTGTTTATTCGTACCAAGGAAAATAAAATAATAACCTGAAGCATTACATTGATTAACGAAACTGATCGGTTGATTACATTTCTAAATTTCAAACATTTAAAAAGATACAAGATTTTCGACGAATTCGAGAACACCAATTTGTTTGTTATTTAAAATTGAATGTCTTGTTTCCTTTTATATTATTCTACTTTTTTTATGCTATGCATTTTATATGTCACTTGATTATATACGTATAATCAATCAAAAAAATTATACGGATTAGTAATCGGTCGACGTTTATTTGCAACCAAATGGCGAATAACGAAGAATCGAAAAAGGTTTCTAATAATTCCTATATCTGTCTTCGTTGTTTTCAAGTAATTGTAAGAAGACAAGGAAGCATATATGATCGCAGTATTCATTTTTAATAGGGTGACGAAAACCGAACGACGAAAATCGGACGATATGAAAAATTTCTTACAATAAATTGATTACAAGTAACTCACGGTAACAATTGCGTACCAAAAACATTTTGTCGCTGTTTAAGAAACATTAATCTATTATTTGGGGACTTGTAATCGTGAACTATCGAATTATTTGCTTTGTTTTATTTTACCGTGAGTGAAAGGATTGTACTTAGATACGTATTATATTAGACGCGCACTTTTTCTGATGCTTGCCATTTATTCCTTACTAAAATATACAATGATATACATATTAATCGAGGATAAAGAAAATAAACGAAAGAAAAATCTTTAACTTTATCATCTCTGGTCGATTTCAAATGATTGTTTGAAACTAGTCTTCTTTTGATCGATAGCGCCAACATTTTCCGCGTTCCTTTCTTTGTCCTCATTTCATAAAAAAATTCCATACTTCTTACTCATATTGGATACAAATTCGAGATCACAAGAATTATCATTATTTTTTCCCGCCAAACTTGTACTTTCATAGGTACAAACATAAAAAAATCGAGATTCTATTTTTTTTGTTTTTTGTTTTCATCGCCGCTATATTTCGCGTTCGTAGTTAATAATAATACATTTTTATTAACATCGAAAAAATATTTCTACATGATCGTGTTACAACATAATTCATAGTTTTCTTTCATCGAGATTAAGCAAGCGAATCTTTCGCTGATCATGTGTTCGACTTTGGTTTCTAATCTTAAATATATAAATAATTCGTAATTATTTCCTTCTAAATTACATAATATCAACCTTTTTTGTTATATTCCTCTTCTCTCAATAAAGATACTTACAATTATTTTTGTACTACCAGCAGTACAAATCTCTTATGCTTTATTTTTTACTGAGTTTGATTTTTCGAGAAATCATTCGCTTGACTGACCAATGGCTCAGTATTTATTACTGAAAATAAACAATCGGTAACTTCCACGTTTAAATCTTCGCACATGTTCGCATCTTTCTCCGCTGCCGTTTCGTAATTCGCATAATTCTGCGACCAATCCTCGCTTTCCTCGACCGATTCCCTCAAGTCTGAGTTGCTGTTTGATATCGGTGTATAAAGCGGCCGCGATACTTCCGTCATGTCTTCCTCGACTTCCGTTTGTAAATTAGCCATTCGCATACCGCACGAAGTATCATCGTAGAGCAACCAATACGGTGAAAAAGAATGTTGTCTGTACTCTGCAACAAACCTTTCCTTTTGAGAGCAAGTTACGCTCGACGAAACTGGCGTGTGAGTAACAATCGGCGCTATGTAACAATACACGCACGATGTTTGATCTAATTTCGATAAATCCACGCGTTTGCTACCGATGAAATTCAATATATTCTCCACGATGGATCCGGAAGAAATTTTCGCGATTCTTTTGGGCCAAAATGGATCCAATATTCCTGGAAATATAATCAATTTATTATATTTCGAAAATTCTTTTGCACGACGAAGCACTTAAAAAAGTGAAGATGGTTTTCTTGAAAAAAAAAATCGGAAAAACTCATACTGCTCCCAAGCGTTTAAAAACATATTTATGGAATTAAGACGACCATGAATTACAAGATTGAAACCCCATGATGATTAATTGCATCTCAAAAATGTTAGACTTAGATATTCTTGTGATATAAATCAGTGTAACAGAAAATAAGTGAGATGAAGTGTTTTAGTATTTTGTTTTACACCACTTTCGCAATCATCAGCACATATTTTGCCGTGTACTCGAATAAATAATTTAGAAACAATAGAAGAATAATTATGTACCATTTGTTTGAATCTTTTCTGTTGCACTAGGAGCACTTCTCTGAACATTAGATTCAATTCGCACCATAGAATTACTTTTCTCTTGCTGCTCAAAATTCTCAGATAATGCAACATTCTCTTGATTGCTGTGCGAACAGGAATACTCATAAGGCACATCTGAATTGTAGCGATTAGTGTTAGAAAATGTCTGAGACACCGTAGAAGTGTACGTATCCTGATCTGTATTTACATTTGAGAAGGAATGTGCACTCTGCAAATATTCCCCAGTAGTTTCTGTACTACATTTAATCAAATTTTGTAAATAATATGCATTGCTGCACTCAGACTGCACATTAGGAATTATGTTTGTTTCATAGTACTGGGTTTCCTCCGATGGATTCAAATGTAGCAAATTTTGATTGGAATTGTATGAATGTACACCCTCTGCCATAGGTTTGTGTAAAGCCTCAGATCCTATATTCTCATAATACATAGTCTGGAATATCTTGGATGGCTGAATATCTGAGTTTGCACAATTATTGTCTGTTGCATCCATCACATTGGTGATAGTCCAGTTTTCATACTCTGGATGCATATCAATATTCGTGCTAGGATATCTGTACTGCCCAACATTATCATTTGTTAAGACATTCGAAATTTGTTGGCCAATTTCTTCCACATTCCTGACAAAGGTTGGTTCATGTAGGAAATACTCTCCCCTTATACCACCTAAAAGTCCATAGCATTCTGCATTGGTCTCCAAATTTCCATCATTATTCTCAATATCAGATTCTGCAGTCAAAGTATCAGAATTATCCAGCAAGTTATTAGACTGATATTGCTCCATTGCCCAGAACCGGCAACTTCCAAGCACAGGACTGGCTATTTCTCCCAAATTTGCACCCACCGGTGCTTGCAACAGTTTTTTCAAAAGTATAGATCCTTGTATATTGCTGTTTGTGTCTTCCAATGTTTGATACTCCACATTGTCATTAGGCTGATATACAAAAGAATCTGCATTGTTAACAGCAATTATGTTGGACCTGGTGTAGTTGCTGGCATCCAATGGAATTTTCTGCTCATCAGATGAAACTGTTGCTGTTCTCAGATCCACTATAGTTGAGTCTCCTATTTGATTGTTATTTGTATCATAAGTTTGAAACTCTCTTTGTATTTTCTTTAGTAAAAACTGCTTGAACTCTTCATAATGGGGGATCCTATTGTCATCATCTCTGTTTGCAATCTCTTCTTCTGCACCCACCTTAAGTACATTAAAGCCATTTAACACCATTAAAGTGTTAGCTAAGTATATTGAGATGTTCAGGAAATTTTAGAAAAATTTATTTCAATAACAATAATTGCAAAAATAATTGTAAAATAATTACATTAACGTTATACAAAATTTCCGATAAGATTGATTGATCATCGATTTACAACATTAGTCTTGATCGATATAACACTTCGTTTCAAGCGTTATCGATCGATTTTGAACGCAAACGCGAGATTTCACGAATAAGTTGCGCAAATTTGTCGGAAGTTTAAGCACGCGTTTCGCCGGCGAAATGAAATGGAGATCAACTCACCCACTGATAAGGTGGTTGCTGTTGCGGACAATAGTAATCATCGGCCATAACGTAATCAGGACTATGCAATGGTGTGGAGGTTAACCCGAGTTTGCCAACTTTGACTTTTCTCATTTTTCTCTTACGATTCTGCTTAATGTCTTGCAACAGCCTGTCAACTTCGTTCTCATTTCTTCCTTTCACGGCTTGCAACACTTTAACCAGCAGTTTCTTCTACGGCGAGAAATCGTGATCGATCGTTTGGAACATCAATTTACTTGTGATTTACGGGGAGAGAAATTAAGAAACCGGGAATAACTTTCGTTCGCTTTCCTCGCGCTTACTTCTAACGATAGATTAATTTACCTTTATGTTACCTGGTACTCGATATCGGAGAGCTAAGGCCTGTAATTCCTTGTACGATAAACTTGAAATATCGTTGCTGTTCATTTTCAAATATCAAGCCACTCGGCCGTAATCCTATCCTCGGTTCTCACACATTTCGGATATGGCCGATAGAAAAATTCGTCTGCTAAACGAATTACGCGGTTCCTTTTAATTTGAATAATTCCCTCTAACCGAAAACAAAATCCTCGCGAAACTCGCGATCTTTCATCTCTACCGAACTCCCTACTCTATCATCAAGCAAGCTATCTGTATTTTACTTTGACATCTTTTTAAATCGGTTCATATTTTAGTACATTTTTTATTTCGCGACAGAATCATTTTTTCATAACGCCCGTTTAATAGTTTCATATTATTTTATTGAAGATCGCTAAAAAGAAAAGTTGGATTGCGTGAATTGTGAAAGAGTTTTCTTTATTTTTGCACACGCATTTCCTTTATCAGTAAAACAGGTGTTATCGATAGTAATTGCTATTATCCTGCCATCTGCGAATGATCCTATTACGATTCGAACTCATCGATCGATAACTTTCCCTATTCGTGTTAACAGTTCCTCCAATTGCGACTCCTCGGATTAGTTTTGCCAATTTTCTGGGTCTTAAATCGTTTAGTAATTTGCATCATAATTGATACGGCGTTTAACGTACATTTATGTTACGTTTATTGGCGATGAACGCGGAGCAAGTAGTTGGGCAAAGTTTTCCAATCCTGCTTTTGGCCGCTTGCCAATCGAAACAGGATCTTTATGTGGTGTTTATAGTTACGGTAATACGCGTGCACTAAATGTTTCCTCTCTCGCTTAAAATAACGTACGATCTCGTTAGATTTATCCGCGGAAAAGATGATCATTCGGACAATAATAGGTAAGTAGTATACTCGGCGAATGCGGCGACCGAGTTCAGTAGAAAAAGCGTGTATAGTCAGACGCGCCTCCTCTTCACAGAAGTTTACTTCTCATTTAGGCTGCCTTCTTAGAGAATTGCAAAGTATATATCGTATGTGAAATAAATAATAGAAAGAGCTTTAATAGCTATTGATTTCTTTTTAAAATTTTTATTCGGGAAAAAGGAAGAAATAAATACATTTCTAGGTAAAAGTTTGAAATCATTTTTTAGGTTGTATCCATACGAAATTTCTTATTCATCTTTTTATTACTTCAAAATTAATAGGAATTTCTCTTATATTCATATTTGTAAGATTTTTATTGAAAAGTTTTCCTTCATTTTTGTGATCCTTAAAGTGCATAGCGGTTCTAAACTTTTGTAGCCCCCGCATCTTTTTATCTCGTTATCGATAAATTGCCGAGTGCCTTTGCTCCCCATTTTTTCCGAGTAAAACGACCTTTTTATGAAATCCTCTTGCTGCGGTAGACAAGTTATTCACTTAGAAAATTGATAAAATTCTTTAGGCCTATTATCGATATAATTTAATGAGATTCGAATCAATGCACGTGCGAGTGCTACGCAGAATTGTATGCATAATTTTAACGCGAGAATATGTAAGCTTAAGGACTCTTACAAAACACACAAGATTAAATTGGTACACAAATTGTATACTCAGGAAGTTAATAAGGTTCTTTAGACCTATTATCGATATAATTTAACGAGTCTCGAATTAATGTACTTGCGAACGATGTGCAGACGTGTATGCATTACTTGATGCGAAAATATGCAGGCATAAGGACTCTTACAAAACATACAAGATTAAAACCGTAGTCAAGTTATATATGCTTGGAAAATTAATAAGATTCTCCATGTCTATTAGCGATATAATTTAATGAGATTCGAATCAGTGCACCTATGAGTGCTGTGCAGAATTGTATGCATAATTCTAACGCGAGAATATGCAGGCATAAGGACTCTTATAAAGCACGCACAATTAAAGCAGTCGGCAGATTATTCGCTTAGGAAATTAATAAACTCTTTTAGGCCTGTTATCGATGAATTTGGAAACTGTCCAGAAAAAGTTTTTGCTTCGTATTTTAGATAAAGGAGCTTACAGTGGCAGGGATTGGGTAGGTGACAGTGATTGTGTCATTTACCCTGTATTAAAATTAAATTTAGAGGTATGATGATTAATCAAAGACACGTTACCGAAAAAGGACCTGCATACAGAAATATGTGCCCTTTTCCCAGAAAGCTCTTCAATTTAATGAATTTCAAATCCATAAGCGCCGCATAGAATCGTATGCGTAATCTTGACGCGAGAATACGTAGGCATAAGGGCCAGCCTTTAAAAATGAGGTCGAACGAAGCGGGGATTGCGGTAAAATAAGCAACGATGCGAATGATCGTCGCTTATTGAAATGATACCCATCAACCGGGTGGAGATATTTGTTGTGTGTATGGCTGGAAAAGGTGTGCGGACTTGCGCGGGAGCAAGCGTAGCGTTGCTTTTGCGTGGCAGTTATTCAGTGCACGAGCGCGAGGGCCGCGCACATCGTTACGAGTTCTCCACCGTTGAGGTACATACGTTGTTAGTCCGTCGTGGAACATCGATCGGTGAACTAGAGGTGCACGCGTCCCGTTGATCGGCTTTCGAACGAGGATTCGCAGCAAGAAGGATCGTCAGCCGAAGACTCTATAGAAGGAGAAAGGGAACGAAGAGACGAGAAAGAGAGAAGAGAGGAAAGAAGAAAGATCCCCGGTGCAGCGTCATCAGGTGTCCGGTAATCATTAGAGAGAACCTGTCCGCAATCGGAAGAGATCGTTAGATCGATCCTTTTGGAAGCGGCGAGGAAAACGGTGTGGGTGTGCTTGGGATCGCTGCAGGTGATCGTTCGCTTGCGAATCGACAGCGAATCAGTGTTTACGGCCAATGAAGGCACGTAAGAGCCGCGAGAAAAGTAAGTCCATCAATCATACAGGCCGACTGTAGTGCCGCTCGAGTTTCCTCTCCAGTAATCGGTGCAGGCCAGTCGATACGCCGTGGAAAGAGATCCTCCTTGAGACGAAGGGATTGACACAGCCCAGGCCCCAACGAATCTCCCCCTTTATCGCGAAACTGTTCGTTGCGGTGTGTCAGTGCTAACAGCTGCCAAAGATGCAACGGCAAGGTGCGAGACTCGCTCGACAGAGAAAAAAAAAAAAAAAAAAAAAACATGAATACAAATTCTCTCCTCCTTGTTTGCCCCATTGACGACTCCTCCTTTGAGAGATAGCACCCTGGAACTAATATATTACTTGGTCCGCTAGGGAACCGACCGTTGCGACCACGCTCTTATTACCTCTCTAAACGTCGCGCGTCTCTCTCTCTCTTTCTCTCTTTCTGCTCACGTATATATATATGTATATGTATATATATATATATGCACACGCAGATCTCCAGATCTGGCGCGTTTTTAATTGACAAATGCTCCGAAAGCGGAATCGCAAAGTGGGGTGGATACGGGGTAGGAGCTCTCCCGTTGCTATGGTGACCCCGGATGCCCGGGACCAGAGCTGCTAGTGGAATTACACAGTGCAGAGCGTACACATACGTCTATAATGTGTATATAGAAGCCAAGTCGAAAGCGCACGGCCGTGTTTTAGACGATTCTCTCGACCGACAACGGTGCGCCCGAGCTATTTTTCTTCGAAGCCTTCCCCCATTTTTTTCTTTTACCCCCGTTTAAATACTTACTCCCCCTTCTAGCAGAGTAGTAGACGCAAATATACGTAGAATGCAAACTATTATACTCCTCCTTCTGTATTGATTCTTCGCCCAGCTTTACAGCTTCTTCGGTCTCTTTAATCTCATCTCCCTGGCGAAATTAATATTCATTCGTATACCTTAACACGCAGTGTTCCGTGATCGTAATTTTAGCAGCGATCAATGGGAAGCTTCTACCTTAGTCGCAAACAAGCCCGATGGTAGTTCGCTTCTGAACACACACGTACCACAAACGTTCTCATTCTCTCTCTCTCTCTCTCTATTTCTATCTATTTCTTTATCTCTCTCTCTCTCTCTCTCTATTTCTATCTATTTATTTATCTCTCTCTCTCTCTCTCTCTCTATTTCTATCTATTTATTTATCTCTCTCTCTCTCTCTCTCTCTCTCTCTCTCTATTTCTCTTATTGTTAGTTTGCATCGCAGAGATCGTAGAATCGATGCAGGGTACAACAGCATGATAACGCGAATGAAATCTAATCGCGGTTTTGATGCATTTTTTAACGATATCTATATCCGATTTATTTGACCCTCTTCCCCCCCACGGAGCTTCGTGGTTTCGCGATCCGCGCGGACTCTCGAAAGAAACGTAGATCGAACGGTTCGCTTTGGTCGTTTTCAACCAATCTACGCGGAAGCATGTGTAAAGGGGAGTAATTGCATGATAGGCGGGCACGCGCGAATTTATCTCCAATTATACAAGGCGAGGTGGAAATAATTGCTACTACTGGAATGAAGGTGATCCTTCGCGAAACGTAAAGTCGGCCGCGTAAGCGTTCATCCATTTACCGAATTTGGCATAACATATGCAGTACTTGTTTATAGTTACTCGAACCACGGAGATTTCATTGTAACGCATTTTTTTGTTTCGAAGGTTTTGGATTTTTAAGCGTTCGAATTTCCAATCATTCTACTTTTCAAGCCTTTGAAACAGTAGGAATAATTAAAGTCGTTTGAATAATTATGAGTGGCGCTGTGAGTAACCAAAAGAAAATACGGATCTATATAAAACTTAAATGAAAAACGCGAAAGTTAATTTTTATTATCTAACATTGAATAAACTAGTATACATAGAAATGGTTAACTTCAATTGTACGTATGTATTTTTATTTACTATTACAACGCGCCAAGTAACTGTAAGTAAAGAGTAGAGATATGAAATACTTTTATCAGTGGCATTGTTTTTCTAAAAAAAAATGTAGATATTTCCGTGTCTTGTAGAATAGAATCTCTCCGTTTCGGACCGTACCACTATTTCCGCCCTGTATTCAAATTATTCCACAACTTTGGTCGTGTTTATACGCGCTCCGAGAGCAGGAGGCGAAATTCATCGATCGTTGCGGTGATTTAAAAGCAACTTGTGGAGTTCGCAAGTGTCCAACGATAGGCGAACGCGTGCCAATGTCCACCGTAGATACGATTCTTCTGTAAATACGTAGTAGTGCGTATAATTGCTACCCGTAGCAGTGTACAGTATCTCGTAGAAGTAGGTATGTTTTGGTAGAGAGCGTCGATTAGGTATTTCTTTGATTAGGTGCATTTGTATAGAGAAATAGCATCTACGTACTCTTTAGAACTCGGTTCCTCCCCATTTGTAGTGTTGGGTCACGCTTTCGTTTGATCTTGACGCTTTATTTTCGACGCCGGTAATTATATTAATAGCGCTTCGCGTTAATGAGTATCGATTTTACGTTGCTCCGCATCAGTATGAAACGCGTCTAGACGGCCGTGTCGCGTGAAAATTTTCACCCACCAAGCAAAATAAATCGGTGATTAAATATTCTTATCCCTTAACGAAAGCGATTGCTCGACGCTGCGACGGTCAAATTGCTCTCGGGCAAAATTTTGCAATCTCTTTTCGAGCCTCAAATTGCAGATCTTTCGAACCACCTGAAACCTGTTAATGACTTTTAGCGACATTTCTCTATCTACATATATATTAACTCCGCGCATCTTTCCATTGATAATTATGGAATCGTGCGAATATTATCTTAATCTCTACCTTCCCCACCCAAGTAAAACAATATCTGCGGTAACGTGCTGGAAAATTTGAGAAGATTTGATTTCAAATTAGAATGCTTAAGTAAATTCAAATACTGAATCAATTCATTATTTCGTTGCTTCACATTTTAAACGAAGTTTGCCCTTGTTCGCATTTCGCACACGAAGTAACTATCTTTTCAACTATGGTCGACATTTTCATTAATGATCAATGTTCCAAGAAATGTTGCAAGGGATTTAAACATAATCAAATTGTATACATTTCCAAGACCTTTTGAATTGTTACGCGAATGTTGCAAACGTTGCATTCAATTAGTTTGAAAGTTATTTTAGAGGTGGTAAACGAAAAGAACATCCATTTTTTTTTTTATTTTTACTGGTCTCATTACTTTCTTGCCGCACTCGGTATAATTGTATCAGAATGTTTTACCTGGGCTTCCTCTAGTCCAGTGTTTCCCAGCCGTTTTTTTTGATCGTGACCTATCTCAACGCTTCAAAGATTTTTATATTCTCCTTAACGCAAAAGACATCTGCTACTATAAGAAGCGATGGTTTTAACAAACAGTAGCGACGAACGCTACGAATGCAACACGAAAGCAATTACTTTCTAATTGCCTCTAAAGTACTTAAATTTGCCCTTACGATTTTCAGAATTGCTCAGAAAATATTCGCAACTGTCTGCAAAACGATTCAAGATTATCCCTAAAATGTTTAAAATTGCTCTCAAAATATTTAGATTCGTTCGGCACTTAAATTTCGAAAATTGCCTCCTAAATATTCGGAATCGTTTTCAAAATATTCAATATTGCCCATGAAATTTGTAAAGTTGCTGGAATTATTCAGAGGTGGTTGGAAAATATTTTCAAATCTCCGCTGCTACGAGGCTCGCGCCTCGCTTTGGGAAACACTGCTCTAGCCTCTCTCTTTCTCTCACGAGTTCTCCGCCTGCAAGTCTGTGCACCTGTACATCTCCAGGTATTACCCGTCTTGGCAATGCGCGCACTGTCTCCCGTAGAGCCCCCAGTATGTAATTACCGAAAGGGAGTGTAGGCAGGTTGCCTGGGGGATGAGCCGTGCTATCATCTCGGGCACCCGGCGTATCTTCTCCCGAGTAATGCTCTTCAGCTCGTTTGCACCCTGTCTCGTAAGTAGATTCGCGCCATCTCCTCTCCTGCCTGCTAGTGAGAGAGGAGAAACGGCGTTCCTCCCTTTAGCCTGACGTAGAGGAAGAAGCACTTTGATTTCAAAGGTGAGAGGGGAGTATCTCGAACGCGTGGTACAGTCTTAGGAGTGAAGCGCCTATTGGCAAACTTACAGAGGGCGAACTTGAAGAACTCGGGGGCGTTTTAGGGGGTTCGACCGCCGGTGCCCTTGCCCTTGGAGGCAGGCATAAGCCGGAGGAGCTTTCCACATTGGCGGCCAACACCAGGTTCTCCAGGAAAGAGATTCAACTTATCTATCGCGGATTTAAGCAAGAATGTCCCACCGGGCTGGTCGACGAGGAAGCCTTCAAGCAGATCTTCTCGCAATTCTTTCCACAGGGAGGTGAGTTCGCCTGGGAAAGATCGAAGTTTTAAGAAAAGAAACCGAGAACAACGTTGGATATTTCAGATGCCAGCCAATACGCTCATTACGTCTTCAACACCATGAAGAGGAAGCCGTCGGGAAAGATCAGCTTCGAAGTGAGAATCTTTCTTCATTTGCTCGGTCGTTCCATAAATTCCTACAGCAATACGCTAATACTATATTCGCACGTATTTCGATCAACATCCGGCGATTAGAAGCATTTCGTGTACGCGGTTATTCGATTTCGTTGTCGGTTTAAACAAAGTATTTGGAACAGCATAATGTTCAACTGTAGCTGTAAAAATATAGACGTAGTTCGCTTGTTGGTAATCGATAAAAGGAACTCGCGAGCAAAATGAAGGGATCGAGAAATGTTGATGGTAAAATTGTCGATCCTTGAACTGCTGTAACCTCGCGAAGCAGCAAAATCTATTTTAAAGGCGTATTGCGGTTTGCTGTATACAGGAATTTTTGACCATCCTGTCGAAAGTGTCACGAGGATCGGTGGAGGAAAAACTTCAGTGGATATTTGGACTGTACGACCTGGACGGGGATGGGTTGATCAGTAAAGAGGAGATGCTGGACGTGGTTGGTTCGATTTACGAGATGCTGGGACGTTACACTCAGCCACAAATAGTCGAGCCGCATTTGGCAGCTCGGGAACACGTCGATCGTATTTTCCACGTGAGTAAATGCGATCGATTTAGCTTCCATATATAGCCAGTTACGTAAAATATTCCGCCGATTTGGTTAACAACGAATCTATCTCGAGCACTTCTATTCGCAGTTAATAGACGCAAACAAAGACGGCGTGGTGACAATCGAGGAATTAGTGCAATGGTGTTCCAAGGATGAGCAACTGTTGCGAAGTCTCGACACTCTTGACACTGTCTTATGAGATCTTTACGATTATTTTCTAACCCTCGTTCAACCCCTCAAAAGTGGCAAAGCCTTTAAATATCGTAACATTCGAACGGGTTCCGTGCGTAGTTTCGGCAACTTCGATTCTCAACGGTATCGTTTAATACCCAGCGGAAGGAATTGAATTTCAATGAAACGTACTTACTGTCCGGGCTCGTCGAACGTTCCTTGTAAATATGTATTTACCCTACCTACCCCAGTCTTTCACTCGTGCGATTGAAAGCACCATGAAATTAACAGTATTACTAAATCTCTAATTGCAAGTCCCTCTCGCATCGTAACCGTGCGTTTGACGGGTTCCTGGATTATCGCATCGTTTTAAGCGTAAATTTAGGGTAAATGTTTCGGCGGAAGTCTATTGGCAATTCAACAGGTTTTCTTTGAAATAATATATATATCGATAATGAAATATAGCGACTCGGAATCTCAAGTTAATGCTTGTTTAATAATTCAGAGTAAACCGTCGAGTCGCACGCATTACAGAATTGTGCGTTTAATAAAATCGATGCGATCGGAACAAGTCAATCTTCAAATTCGTTACAGAGGAGCCTGAATTCTATTTGCTTGAACAAAAAATGTCCCTAATACGTTGAAGAATGAATTTTAAGAATTTGATCAGCTCATAGTAATTCTTTCGAGCAAAATTCGATCTAACGTTTAACTTAACTTCTATATTTCTTCCGATCCGTGCTTTCCATGCATTTCACGAGTCCAATAAAATTCGACTCTCGTTCTTTTTAGAGCATTTCAATGCACGGTACGGCGTAGTTTTACTTCCCGCGACTGTTAAATTGTACCTCTAATTAAACAAATGAACTCGTACTCAGTGCCGACCATCGTTTACGGTAATTAAGTACGATTAACCCTTCTTCGGATTTGCAACTTTCTACAGCCACGATTTATTTTTTATTTAGCTTCGTCAGCGAATTGGTGAGCGCGGGCTAATGCGTTTTTCGCGACATTCAAAATGTTGCTGATGTATACATATTTAAATAACTACATATATCAACGCGCATCAAATTTGTGCTCGGTTTAAAGTTCCAATAATTCGAAGAAGGGTTAAAAATTCTTCAATGAGCTTCGATTATTGTCCATCGTTCGGGTCATCTTCGCGTTATCACAGCGAATGTAGCTACAAAGGTTGTTTAAAAGTTTATCCGAAATCTTTACATTTCGAAGTTCAATTCTAGGACCCCCAAAGATTGGTCAAACAAGTGTCCGCAAAATTCTAGTCACTAGATTTTTCCATAAAATACCTTCTGTGGGTTAGCAACGATCCGATTTTAAGTCAGAAAATAATTGTGTTAGGTTGTTCGGAACATGATCTATCGTTTCAATGAATAATTTCGTATTAGTATTTATTGTTTGATAATTCCATGACTATTAAATAATTTCTTAATAATTTTCCAAAAAGTTTGCATACTTGCTTTCACCAAAGTGAATCATTGCAAGTAATTTTTCTAGGCTGCTAATTTATTCAACTTCTGGTCGTTACCAAAGTTGTACACACATTACAATAAAATAGTAGTATATCTCAGGCAATTACTAACTCTCTTTAAATTAGGATGCTTAGCATTGTTTAATGATAAAAGTTGCCTTTGCTTTTAACTATCGCCTATCAATTGGTGTGTAACAAGTGAATATTATCAGAAACGCTACGAATATTCCTAATAACCCAATACTTAATGACTTAACACTAGGTTTACGAAACTCGTCACGTTGACGCCGTTCAAATTTCATACCTAATATTATAGAGACCATAAATATTATTTTTCACTACTTTATGTTAACATTACGTAATACAATGGTATGAATATGTATTGTACGCGATTCTCACCATCCTCACGCTTCTACGTTCGAATATTTACATATAATGCAGTATACGTATTTTTCCGGAAGCCTGTCAAATTATGCACGTAACATCCGTAAACCTAGTGTTAAATAAGGTGTTGATTTGGTTGCGATTAGCGTCCAATTTCGATGCAATCGCAATACTCTCTTGGACAAGCATAAATCTTCCAATATCGTGGGCGTCCTAGGATTAAACGCCTTGTTTATAGCTCGCAAATCATAAAACGTTCGAAATATGGAATTGGTGTAGATGCAAAGAGTTTATTCAGAGTTTATCGAAAGTTCAAGATTGTTAGATTCAGGCATATGCGAATATGACAATCGTGTTTTAATCTTAACAATCAAACGTAGAGAAGCTTTCTTTGATCCTGCTATTATCGGTATTATTAAATATCCGCGGATTCTTCAAGGAAGCGCATAGTTCAGGTCGATAGCTACTTCTACAAGTTGCATGAAGTTTCAAGGCATTCGCATATGTCTACTTCATAGATCGTAGGCTTAACGATTAACTTCCAAAGACCCACGTACGATGGAAAACGTATCGTCTGATCGGGCAAAAGTGAAGTCTTAGTTGTGACCAAACAAAATAGGTGACAAAAATGGCGGGTGGGCCTCAAAATTTTACTTACAGACTCGTGTTAAATTTTTTAATCTTATTCCGCTATCGTTAAATCTTCGAGTCTATCAAATTTCAAAGCTCTTGAATTTACTTGTAGCCTTTGAAATTTGTAGCTTTGGAATTTTCAAACCTCTAAATTTCTAAGCATCGAATGTCGCGAATCCTTAAATTTTTGAATCTTCGAAATTTCGTAGTTTGCTAAATTTCCGCTAATGTTTGAATACTCGTGTATTTAGAATCTTGAAACTGCTGGATACGCAAATCTTACACGTAGTTCCCAAGGCTTGGAAATTTGTAGCTTCGGAACTTCGAAACATTGGAATTTGCAAATTTTAGAATGCTCAAGTCTTCGGAATGTTAGGCTTCCGAATTTCCAAATGCTTCAGCTGAGATTCCACTTTTGCTTGGTCAAGTTATAGTTAGTAACCCATTAATAACGTATCGTAGTATCCTCGACCAATTAAGAGAAACGTGGTCCTCCGAGATCAACGCCTCGTGTGATTCTCTCGTACCTTACTATAATATTTACTATTACTGTCGCATAAAGAATATTGTTAGTAACATAATTAATTACTATTAATCTCATTACCTGTCGTCTGTTAAATGAAAGAAAAAAATATGCGATGCGCACAGATTGAAACATATTCTGGCGCATACACCGGATATTCTAAACAAATATCTTACGCGTACAAATTGTCATCGAATTTGTTGAATTTCTCAAGTTTATTAAACAAAATACTATATTAGAGGGGAATGCGATCCTAAACACTTTGTCACGCGAATGTAAACAGATCGATTCGACATCTTTGATCGTTCTGCAAGTCCAGATTAACGCATAAATGGATATTTATCGTAACAATGATTTCGATTCGGCAATCGATTTTTTTTTCACTGATTCGTAGATTGCGAATGTATCTATAAATTGTACGACAATCTGCGTGGTTTCTTTAACAATTTGTAATTGATTTATGGAAACGATTATGATACTGTTTCAAGATTCAATGCTCTTTGAGATCCGCGCACTTTTACTCGAATTATAATCATTTATTTCTAACGTATACGTTGAAACTGTTAGAGCAAAGAATTCGCGTGCGATTAAATTTGATTCGATTCTCATTCTACAACGCCGAAGGTATCATAATTGTCTTTTAAAATAAGAATCGGTACTAATCGTTTCTCTTTTAATTAACATTGTAAAATGTACATGAAATAAAGATACTTATAATTACAAAATACGTATCACAAGTAATACAAAATTCCCTGATGTAATTTACAAATTTTCTCTATGCTTATTATTAATCTGAAATTGATATAAAAATATCTCTTCATCCACGGTGGATTAAAATGAACAAGATGCATAATATATTAGAGTATCAACAATTTTATGCACACTGAATGAACGCATTAAATTATGGCACTTGCATAGTTTAATACACACGATAGATGATAGTAAATAATAAATGCTCTCAGCTCTCTGCTGCTACTCGAAACGGTAACATTTCCAGCAGCTTCTTCAACGATCCTTCTACTTTACGATTCAGCCGGGAATTAAAACAAGGATTGATTAACGACATCCTTTACTCTCGAATTATTTTAATAAAACAATGGTGAGCAATATCTGAGGGGAAGAAAGAAGGACGTAAAGAAGTATGTAAATATAACAGATATCATTTTATACATTTATTTGATGCATTTACTTTATACATTTATTTTATACAATAGCTACGAAAAGTATCAGCATATCGCTGTATTTATTTTGATATCTAAATACTACATAATTCGTTAATAAATTAATGCCGAATATATCAACTTTCCTATCGTTTAACTCTTACGTTACAGCGCGAAAGTGTACAAGACAATTCGGTCATACGAATTGATTCATTTTCGATCAATTAACGTTCAACGAATACTAATAAATTAACTACAAACGTAAGAATGATAAATTAGACTACTAGATTTAGCTAGATTTCTTGTGGCAAGATAGTGCGCCTCTTTTCCATGCCTCTATCCATGTCAGAAAATAGCGCGCTCTTTGTTTCTATCCCTGTTTTTGTCGGAAAATAGCGCGCTCTTTGTTTATACCTCTGTCTTTGTCAGAAAATAGCTTGTTCCTTTTTCATATCACTGTCCTTTTTGGAAGATAGCGCGCTTCTTTTCTATATCTCTGTCCTTTTCGAAAAGTAGTGCGTTCCTTGTCGCGCGCTACCCCAATACGTGACGTCACGCGGCTACCCCCACCCTTGCGCTGCGCGGCGGTAGCCATGTTCCGCCACTTCGCCAGTGCGCTAGTCTTCCGCCAACCACACAGGGGGGAGGACGCTTCGCGCTCCGTCTCCAATTTTCCATTTCGTAATATTCTTCCTTCTCTAGTTAATTAAGTTATATTATTGCAATCTAATAAACAATTATGAATGTATTAAGTTGTCCACTTCGTATTATTCTCCGTTTTGGAGTTAATATTTCTATTATTGCAGTCCAATAAACAATTATAAATTGTATGAGAAATTTTGGTAGATACTTACATTTGACAAATTGCACGATACTTTCGAATAATTTTACTCGTCCCCTTCGATTTCTTTCTTTTAACAACCCCGATTAATTATTTACTAATAATATTTACTTGTGTGTGCAGGTTTGTTTGGAGCTTCTACTTGCACAAACAGAGATCAGTTCTTCGACTGCTTGTTGGATAAGCACTTCGCTTTACAATTCAAGGGAGAATTAAAACAAGGATCAATTAAGAACGTATTAACATTCCTAGCATCTGCTGCTACATTCTTACTGGAACAGCGATCAGCAGCTTCTAATGCAGAACAAGGGAAGCGAAGGGAAGAAAGAAGAACTCGAACAGATAGTTTAATAGACTTTATTTTACTTCGCTTCTATTATAAATTATATAAGTATTAGTTGTAAGACGTATTGTAAACGAGTTTATAAACACAGTTATAAATATTATAAGTCAATTAGATTAAGCTAAATTGTAACACGTGTTAGTTTGTAATTATATTTCAACATTGTTGTAACTTGTACCTTACCAGAAAGTTTAAATAAATACCCAGTTAAAGACACATAATTGTTTAAACATTTACTGACCTGTCCAGCGATCCTAGAATGACCTGTCCAAATCCTTCAAAGAGAAGTATCGTGGAGGATCTTATTAAAAAAGTTCCGAAGCGAGAAACTCTAAAAAACAGACCTGTACAACACTAAATTAATTACCTAATTAAGTACCAAACATAAAGTTATGGTTTGCCAAAATTCTTGGAAATGACGTCACCATACTATGTTCGCCGGATACCTCTTCGCACATTATATTCGCCTAATACAAAGTCACCAAATTGACCAAACTTTGGTTACAAAATCCGAAAACCTCGGCAGTTCCTGGAAAATGACGTCATTTCTAGGACGCGCCGAAATTCTTGGAAATGACGTCATCTTGCCATGTTAGCAGATACCTCCTCGCACATCATATTCGCCTAATACAAAGTTTCCAAATCAGCCGAAATTTTATTGGGAAGCCTATGAACCTTGGCAGTTCTTGGAAAATGACGTCACTTCTAAGACGCGCCAAAATTCTTGGAAATGACGTCATCTTGCCATGTTAGCAGATACCTCCTAGCATATCATATTCTCCTAATACAAAGTCGTCAAATTGGCCGAAATTTTGCTGGAAAGCCAAGGAAACTCGTCAGTTCTTGGAAAATGACGTCACTTCTAGGAATCACCGAAATTATTGGAAATGACGTCATCTTGACATGTTAGCAAATACCTCCTCGCATATCATATTCGCCTAATACAAAGTCGCCAAATTGGCCGAAATTTTATTGGGAAGCCTGTGACACTCGGCAGTTCTTGGAAAATGACGTCACTTCTATGACACGCCAAAATTCTTGGAAGTGACGTCATCTTGCCATGTTAGCAGATACCTCCTCGCACATCATATTCGCCTAATACAAAGTCACTAAATCAGCCGAAATTTTACTGGTAAGCCTAGGAAACGCGGCATTTCTAGGAAAATGACGTCACTTCTAGGAATCGCCGAAATTCTTGGAAATGACGTCATAGTTCGATACCTCTGACGACCTCCTGGCATATTATATTCTCCTGATACAAAGGACCGAAAATTTGTCGAAAAATTTGGCGACTTTGTATTAGGCGAATATGAAGTGCGAGGAGGTATCTGCTAACATGGCAAGGTGACGTCATTTCCAAGAATTTTGGCGATTCCGAGAAGTGACGTCATTTTCCAGGAATTGCCGAGTGTCTCAGGCTTTCCAACAAAATTTCGGCCAATTTGGCGACTTTGTATTAGGCGAATATGATATGCGAGGAGGTATCTGCTGACGTGATAAGATGACGTCATTTCCAAGAATTTTGGCGCGTCATAGAAGTGACGTCACTTTCCAAGAACTGCCGAGTGTCACAGGCTTCCCAATCAAATTTCGGCCGATTTGGCGACTTTGTATTAGGCGAATATGAAGTGCGAGGAGGTATACGGCGAACATGGCATGGTGACGTCATTTCCAAGAATTTCGGCGACTCTTTTGAACTAATAATTTTTCTTACAACTAGTTTAATGGTGTGCAGGTCTACTTTTTAGAGTTTCTCGCTTCGGAACTTTTTTAATAAGATCCTCCACGATACTTCTCTTTGAAGGATTTGGACAGGTCATTCTAGGATCGCTGGACAGGTCAGTAAATGTTTAAACAATTATGTGTCTTTAACTGGGTATTTATTTAAACTTTCTGGTAAGGTACAAGTTACAACAATGTTGAAATATAATTACAAACTAACACGTGTTACAATTTAGCTTAATCTAATTGACTTATAATATTTATAACTGTGTTTATAAACTCGTTTACAATACGTCTTACACCTAATACTTATATAATTTATAATAGAAGCGAAGTAAAATAAAGTCTATTAAACTATCTGTTCGAGTTCTTCTTTCTTCCCTTCGCTTCCCTTGTTCTGCATTAGAAGCTGCTGATCGCTGTTCCAGTAAGAATGTAGCAGCAGATGCAAGGAATGTTAATACGTTCTTAATTGATCCTTGTTTTAATTCTCCCTTGAATTGTAAATCGAAATGCTTATCCAACAAGCAGTCGAAGAACTGATCTCTGTGCAAGTAGAAGCTCCAACAAACCTGCACACACAAGTAAATATTATTAGTAAATAATTAATCGGGGTTGTTAAAAGAAAGAAATCGAGGGGGACGAGTAAAATTATTCGAAAGTGTCGTGCAATTTGTCAAATGTAAATATCTACCAAAATTTCTCATACAATTTATAATTGTTTATTGGACTGCAATAATAGAAATATTAACTCCAAAACGGAGAATAATACGAAGTGGAAAACTTATAACGTTTATAATTGTTTATTAGATTGCAATAATATAACTTAATTAACTTGAGAACGAAGAATATTACGAAATGGAAAATTGGGGACGGAGCGCGAAGCGTCCACCCCCCTCTGTGGTTAGCGGAACACTGATGGGCTGGCGACTGGTGACGGCGACCGCACCGTGCAAGGGTGGGGGTAACCGCCATGACGTCACACAGGGGTAGCGCGTGGTAAGGAACGCGCTATCTTTCGAAAAGGATAGAGATATAAAAAAGAAGCGCACTATCTTCCGCAAGGACAGCGATATGAAAAAGGAACAAGCTATTTTCCGACAAAAACAGGGATATAAACAAACAGCGCGCTACTTCCCGACAGAGACGGAGATATAAAAGAGGAGCGCGTTACTTTCTGACAAGGAGAGATATATGAAAAAGGTGCGCGCTACTTTCTGACAAGGATTGCGATATAAAAACCCAAGTAATGTATCGATTACTAAGAACTACGCGTAAATTAGTATATTAAGATAAATTACAAGTTACTAATTCGTTGTTAAAGATAATAAACGTCGACGTTTGGAACACGTTCTATATAGTTGTAACTTGTAATTTTTATTATTAGACTGCGAATCCTTCGGAAATTCATTGTTAAATTTCGATATAAGAACTAATTTATTGGTCTTCTTTCAATCATTTGCGACTAATGTCGGTAATGATAAGAAACGACGATCGATGAAAATTCGCAGCTATCTCATCGATCCCTGTCACTCATGGGATAATCCAGTACCTCTGTAACTTTTCACTACTCGAATCTTTCACGGGTAACTCGGGTGTCTCGGATACCCGTTTCAAAACAATAGTACTAGTCGAAGCAACTCCCTACTTGGATCCTATTTTGTTAATTTTATTCATAAATAAAATGCAGTCTATTCGTTAGCAAATTTCAAACTCCCAATGTTAGTTCTCCCGCGGCGCTGCAAACTTGTGCGCAATGCATAGGACGTGTAATTCCGTCAGCGATCATTGATATAGTCTGTTTCTTCTATAAAAAGGCTCGATTAAAATAATCGTTATCAGTAGTTTAATTCGATAACTGATAAGGAATATTCGTAGATATGCGTGGCGTGAAAAGAAATGGCTAGAATCGCAAGGGATATTAAAAGCAAATCGCTGAACCCACATATCATGTAGTATATCGCCATAACAATTCTATGTTTTGCAGTATTTGCCCTGTAGCCTGCATTTATAATTAATTTCATTCCCAAACGTATATTTCCAATGAAATTTTACATAATTCTGCATTGAAATACATATGCGAGGAAAATGGTGCGATTAAAGTGGTCTTTAACCAAGGGACCCAATATTCTTAAGTAAGTAACAAATAGAATAGCAATGGAAAGATTATACTAATATATTTCACTGTTTTGTAGATTTCATTTGAAACAAAAATGGTATCGCTTGCAGATCATTATAAAATCTCTGTTTTATAATGATTTTTTAAATTGGAGTTACATTTGTGATATACTTCTAGAACCAATGTTCTGGTTTGTAGAGAATTTTACTGCTTGTTTAGGACCGGTAAGTATTTTTGCAATCTCTTCTAATCTCATTTATTAGGTGTATGCAAAAACTTTAGTCTTGGCTTGAACATTTTCTTCCTTTGCAAAAAGTCATACAAAATAAATAGGCTATGAATTAGCGGATAAGTAAGATAAGTAGACTTATGTATTTTATGTAATTTCAGTTTACTCTTATTTTTAAAAGCACCCCTAAAGAAATGAAAACTTAATAAAAACTACTTTCATTTCATTTCTATATACTTTTGCATATTAAGCAAACCTTGTAGATGTTTTTACACAGTTAAATTTCCCATAAATGCATAGAAATCCGCAGTCTAAAAATAAGTAGAAATGCTTCAAAACTAAATTTGTAATATCTATTTTACGTATTATGAGTAAAAAAATATCGAAAACTAGGGACTAAAACTTTTGCATACGCTTAGTATATTATAGATCATTGAATAACATTACTGTGCAAGTGTTATAAAGAAAGCTGGTATTGTTCACAATGTATTTACTAAGTTGGACAGTTTACAGGTATTCGTAGTAATGGTAAGCCTTTTAACAGCAAGTATCGTGTACATTGCATATTACATTGGTCTACCATATTGGTGGGAAAAGAGTCCATCGATGACAATAATTCTCTTAGCGATCGGAAACTGGTTATTAATAAATGTGTGTTTTCATTATTATATGGGTGTAAATGTTCCAGCTGGTTACCCACCTGAAGGTGGTCTTATACCAGAGGCTGTGAGTATTTGTAAGAAATGTATTAAACCAAAACCACCTAGGACCCATCATTGCTCCGTATGCAATAGATGTATCCTTAAGATGGATCATCACTGTCGTATCCTTTTGAATGTCAGAGAAAATCAGAGTTTGCAGAGGGCCAAATATTAATATTAAGAGTATGCAAAAATTTTAGTCTGCTTTATTCCTTTGCAATGGAATTTAAAATTTGGCAGAAAGTCGGGCAGATTGAGAAAAGATACTTCCAAGATTATGTTGCAATACTTACGTATTATATAAATGAAAGAAAATAAGAAAACGAAGACTAAAGCTTTTGCATGTGTCTAATTAGCAAGATTGAGATTATTACATAAGTAGATACTTGCAAATTAAAGAATCTCTACAAATCCTCCATTAGCGAGATTAAAGTGCACTTACAAGTGCAACCGTTTGCAATAATTCATTGCTAGACCGCGGATTTTAATGCAGATGCATATTTTTATTAACTAAATTAAAGAAGTGGAATTCGAGTGGATTGTTTCACCCTCTAAATAAAGCAATATGCATTTTACTTTGGACATCTCGTATTTTCTTACGTGTTACATGCATTCTTTAATTCTTTCCACATTTAAGTAGCCCAGAAATGCATACAAACGTGCAGTCTATTAATTACTAATAAGATGAACAGAATTCTATTTTCGGGAAACGTACTCAGACCTCGCGGGCCGTAATTTGCCGATCCCTGGAGCATGATTTAATATTTCAATACGTATATTTTCTAAATAATAAAATAGCATGGTTAAACAATTGCGTCGGCTACTACAACCACAGACATTTTTTCCAATATATGGCTTTCACGGTAGTCGGCATTTTATTCATAATGTTGTTCGGCGTAGAAATAGCATATCAAGAATTTTTCCCGGCGCAAGAACCAGAATTAGATGGTCATCCAGTGCGCATCAATAATTCTCAAATAATTCCGGTGGTAATTAGCGAAAAATATAATTTAAACATTTAAAAATATAATACGATATAATGTAATGTTTCTTTTGTTTCAGACCGAATCGTTGGACCACTTGAGCGACGAAGAATTAGCGGAAATAGCCAAGCAAGCTGCGGACACGAGCACTAAAGAATGGAAACGTCGTTTGATAGTTTTCGCGGCGTTAATTTGCGTGGCCACATTCGCGGCATTAGGTGCTTTGACATGGTGGCACGCGGGTCTAATTACGAGAGGAGAAACGAGCATAGAGGCCCGGATAAATAGCACGGAAACGCAAAAGTATAAAGCGCTCGGTAAAATATATCAAAATCCGTATAATTTCGGGCAAAAGCAAAATTGGAAGCTGTTTCTAGGTTTAGTCGGCAGGTAACTACAGATATCGAAATGTATTCATAAATATTTTTCGTACATATCCAGTTACATCGTACGATTATTTGTTACACTAGAAGTTGGTGGTACATACTCTTTCCATCCAATCACGGGCCATACGGAGATGGCCTCACATGGAAAACGATTCACGACACAAAAATATCCTGAGTATAATTCCTGTTGCCTATTAACGGCAAAAAAAAAATGTTGCACTTATTTTACAGATTTTAAGATCTTCTAGTCAAAGTACATTGTTACGATAATTATATTCTATTACATGCACGCATTTCACGCGACGGTAACATATTCCGCGGCGAACTTTAATATCAATATAAAAAGAACCACTGCATCTTTTCTTATTCATCACGAATGTACATATATAACAAATACCTTTAACGAAAGTCTATCATTACATTCATTGTACATTTTTAAACCATACATAGTATTAAATAATGTATTTGAAACTTTTGATGTTGAAATCAGTCGAAATAACTGCTGGAGAAATAAACAGAGTTTTTTATCTTTGCAAAACACCGTGTACATTAATACCACGTTACGGCCAAACGTTTTCCTCTATCCAATTTAGATAATGCGAGACTCTGGTGTATACCCCAGGTGTATCGATGACCGCGCACCCTTGTCCGAAACTTGTAATGCCTAATACTTGAAAGAGACACGCATTTTCCGGATGAACTATTTGTAGAGGCCCCCCGGAATCTCCTTGACAAGTATCTTTATTCCAGCCTCCGCGAGGATCTCCAGCGCAAATCATGCTTGGAGTAATTCCATACGGTATTGCTATTGACTGATTGTGTCTTATAGCACAAGCTAAGTTATCAACGATATTGAGGGAAGCCTTTTGCAGCTTGTCGCTTTCCTCTTCTCCACCTGCAAGCGTTGGCACTCGTTATATATAGGGATGGATCGTCTTTATGATGCTTCTTTACGAAGTTGTAACAGTTCAAAGATCGACGACCATCAGAATTTTTTGAATCCTTTAATAACTTTACTTACGAGTATTTTCATTTTATATCGATATTTCAGTCTTACCGTATTCGGTAACACCCCAGCCTGTAACCCACGCCTGCGTAGGCACATTGCCGTACTGCTGATACAAGCAAGCAGGTCTTATTTGTTTGTTGAAGGCAACGGTTGTACTCAATTTTATGAGAGCTATGTCAGCGTACATCGCAGGAGGTACGTAACTCGGATGCCGTATTGTCTTATTAATTGTAATCGAGGTACCTTGGTGAGTATCGTTCAAATTATGCAGGCCAACGCGGGCATTCGTAGGACTTCTGTTTAACAAAACGGGCGATGTCATTTCGCTGACATTTGTATCAGAGATTTATAGCAGATGTAAAACGCAAAGTAATACTTTGGTCCGTGAGTACAGTGCGCCGCGGTAAGTACCCATTGCGGCGCAATGAGCGTACCGCCGCAGGAAAAGCTGAATAGTCCATCTGTGCTTGTGATACCTAAAGCAACCATGTGAGGAAACTCTCCTGGAGAAGCGTCCACGCCTCCAACAACGAGACGATTCGGGGGGTTACATTTTTGATCGGTTATCGTGATCACCCCTGGATTTGTACCCACCAGAGATAATACATCTATGGTGCCTGAGACCAGCCTCCCATATTCTTCGCATTCTGCGATATACCATTAGAATATTAGCAGTATTAACCGTTCAGGGACGGCATCCGTACGATGTACGGACCCTACTTTCTTTTTACGATTAGTGTAAAACGATTATTTTAACTTAGAAAGGCAGGGCAGTGATTACAAGAGGAATTTAGGCACCACCTAAATACTTAGATATTTAGCGGCTAATTAATGTGGATTTTTATACATTTATGGGAAATTTAAATGTATAAAAAAATACTGAATGCACATAGTATGCAAATATATGCAAAATGTTCAAAGTACACTAGAACCTATAATATTTGAAAGATGAAACAACCCTCTATTTTCTTCAATTTCATTTAGATCTCTACAAAGAACTGAGGACTTTCTACATTTACTTAAAAGATAAAAAACTTGTTGAACATCATACATGCGTATAAATCTTGAAAAATGAAAAAATGCAAGATAGGGCATGCTAACTTAGGGGGACAGTAATAAAACAAGCAGAGATTTCCTTCCCATAAATGCATACAAATTTGCAGTCTATTAATCCTAAAATAGCACTGCTTTTTAGACCCACACAAGGTACGCTGGAGTCTTTCAGAGTTCCTATGATTTTCACTCATTTTAAGCACATAGAAAAATCTATAAAAATTCATTGAAGTACTTTCAAGTATCTGTTTCTAGCTTATAAAGTTCAACTGTTCAAAAGAAGTTAAAGAAAAGTTTTCTGGTGTCATGAATGATCCAGGATCAGTAATGATTCGCTTAAAACTACTTACTGAGCTCTGACTTAGTCTTTGTATCTACATATAAACTTGTTTCACTTGTAATCTCATCATATATCTTCTCCTCTGGTTCACTTATGGTAACATGTGAAGTGGTCACATCATGTACTGCTGCAGCATTATTCGAAGTAGGAGGAAGAAGAGCTTGTAAGAAAGGATTATGAATATAAACAGCCACAGTAACACTGTGATCTTCTGTTGCCTTGTATGGATTCGTATTTACAAATGGCTGATTGCGTTCACTGACATTGTCAGAAGACGGCGATGGTAATTTCAGAGTATTCGCTAAAAAAGGATTCGTCTGATATTCCGGTTCCATCGTAGAGTTATGATTTTGCAAGAACGGGTTATTTACGACATTCTCGCTCAATTTCGGCGGACTCGCCTTTTTCTTCTTCGAGTTTCCTAAAAATACGTTTAAGCTTCAAACTACCTATCTTCGTACAAGAAATTATTTTTCGCTTGAATAAAGTCGCGACGATGGAAATTGCACGGTAACGAAAACAAGACAAACTGCGTGAAATAAATAATATACTTAACCTGAGCGTTTCGAGGACTGCGTTAACGCTAAACTGAGCAATAAAAATAAGAATACGATCGAGATAATGTTGAATCTGAATGCCATAACTAACAGCAACACGACCGATCTTTTCCCGATCCCCGGTTAACGTGGTATGAAAAAAGCAAAAAGATCATCTGCATCGGTGGTAGGATGTTTAATAAATAAAACGCATGCTTATCCCCGTCTTTATCGTGAACTTTTATTTCATTTTGACGAATGATAGCCGGCGACGATCAGAAAGCGATGTATTTATCGAGAATAATTTACAAATCCAATGATTCAATCTATGGATCTGTCGTCAACGAGTATAGTTCGAAGCGACGTTCGATTGGCCGATTCAGTGATCTTACCAATGCATTTTAAATACCACGTGACGTATTGCGGGTAGATTGGAAAAATCTTGTTTAAAGTTTCTTCGTCAACGATAAGGAAACTCGCGTTTGTAAATACAAATTGCATACATTGTATTGACAAAATAATTGTGGTTCGCAATAGGAAGGACTCATCGACGGAAGCAGGAAAAATGATGTATCCTCTAAGAAATTATTTTGATATCCTAATAGATGCATGCGACGAATTGATACCGAATAAAACATAAAACGACACTCACCGTGTTCATAGCTCTCGTAATTCAATAATATGTATATTAAACCTCTTTACTCGAAAACTTCGATATGTCTCCACGACTCGAAGACTTCAACTATTCCCTTGAGATTCGATTTATCAAGGTTCGATTGCACAAAGAGAAATATTAAACTTTTCTTATCGCCGAACACGAGAGCAAATCTCCGTGATTTGTTCCGCCAATAATGAGACTTGCAAATTCATAACAGCGATCCACGACAATCATAATACTAGTAGACGATAAAAATGGATAACGCTGCGTGCGATCAATCGAAAGAAAAATGGTTAATTTATGGGTTACAGTTATATAATTTAGCATTTGAAAGGATTATCTTCTGCCGCTAGCCGCTATCTATCCGATGTTATGACACCAATTGGCCAGACAAGATGCTATCGCTATTTTCACACAAAGGCAAATTGTCTCACGAACAGCAGCATAAAGTGTATATAAGGGTCATTGCGTGAAAACTAGATGAACAATCTGTCAATTGACGGAAGTTTGCGCGTTCAAAGTTCACTTCAGCGTCGAAGATGTTCTATCGTGCTATCTTCCTGTTTTGCTTGATCGTTAGCACCGTGTCCGGGGATAACAAATCGCCCAGGATAATAATCGTGGGGGCCGGTGCATCTGGTATCGCGGCAGCCTCCAAATTACTCGAAAACGGCTTCGACGATGTGCTGATTTTGGAAGCCGAAAATCGAATCGGCGGACGAGTGAACACAATCAAATTCGGTAAGTGTTTCGATCGAACCTTAGAGACGGGTCGAAGCCGGAGGTGCGCGAGAACCCAATTGCTACTTAATTAGAGAGTCGCTTGAACGAATAATAAAGACCTAACGACAGACTCTACATTTGTATTCGATAGCTACGATCACCACAATAATGCATTAGCTGTACCAATGACTAATCCATTTGTTTATATTAAATTCAACATTTACTTTAAAGGAAATCAAACACCTACTCTATCTTCAATATAAGCGTTGTTATTCTGTAATGCTCTACGAAACTGTTTAGACCAGCTATGGATTCCTGCTTGAAAGAATGATTCATCTTTTGATAAAACAAATTCATCGATCCATTTAACCCCTTGCCCTACGATTATTTTCTTACCTACTTATGCTAGTGTTAGCTGATCACTGTTTTCATATTATATCACGTAAAAATCGTTTAAATATTATGGTCAATTTTGATTTAATAACTCCCAATCTTATAAGACAAAGTTAAAATTAAAGTTCAAGTTAAATTTCACCCTCAGATGTATTCATTTTTCTGTTGAATCTATGACATAATTCACACCACGAGTGTTGCTCGTTATTGTACGGAAAATAGTGGGTTGGTTACTTAGTGGTACATCTAATAGTTTTCGAAGAGGCGTGAAAAATAGTAAATTCGAAACCCAAGTAGATCTCATTGAAGCCGTGATCGAAACGCAACGCAAAGTAAGATTGACGAAAGATCTATGCACGTTTGCAGACGAGTACTGGGTCGATTTAGGCGCGCAATGGATCCACGGAGAGAAAGGAAACGTTGTGTACGAATTGGTGGCTCCTTTGAACATAACGGAACATTCCGTGCCGTACGTGGATAACATTTATACATCCACAGGCGTATTGGTGGATCCCAAGATGACAAGAAATCTCTCAGACTTTTATGTTAATTATTTCGAGACGTCGCCAGAGTTATTGTTCGAAGGATGCGAGAAATCCTTGGGCGAGTGTATGGAAAAGAAGTAGGAATTTGGCGCTTTCGCGCCGCGCGTCTCCGCTTTGCGAGTTTATTCAGGATAAAAGGAAATTTGTTACTTTCTAAAGCAGAGCTTAAACTTTTCGCATAATCTCGAAAACGATACGCGAATAGCTAAATAACGATATTTAGAGGGTGAAACAACCCCTAAAGTAAGTCCAATTTCCTTAAATTTGTTTCTAAAAATATGAATTTGCATACGAATCTGCAATCTAATTACAAATACTTTTTATAAACGATTGTCAAAGATTTAAGAAGCTCCGTTCTAAAGGATCTTTCAGACCGACGCGAAACGCTCGCAATGTTAGCGAACGTTGTCGTTATAAATATCATTATAAAGTGTCAAATAAATGATAAGATGTCGTAAAAATACATTGTTCGCGTCGGTCTGAGGAATTCTTTATCCTGAATTCACATCCGAAGCGATGCGTAAACCCTATAATGCATGCATTATGATACGCGATAAACGTATGAATTTTGTAGTAGAATGAATTTTTTGCGCTAGGTTGGAGGGTGCTTTCGAGGTATTCCCGGAACTGAACGATACTACGAAAGAACAATTTCTATGGCATTTCAACGTGATGCAAACCAGCATGGATCCTGCGGACGACTGGTACGATATCTCAGCGAAAGATTATACGGAGTATGGTATGTGCAAGGGAGATCAGGCTGTTAATTGGAAGCCAGATGGTACTCGTCAACTTCTCGACGTACTAATGGTTCGCACGCATTACTTTAATCATCGACGAAGCATAGGATACACTATCCTATATTGTTATATAAAATCACTAGGGAGCTATTTGGCCCCCTTACCGCCATTTTATTTATCTATCGCATCTACGTATTTCTTGTGTCTCTTTTCGAATAGAAAAAGTTTCCAAATCCGGAAGAAGAGTTGCCTGTGCTAAACAAGACGATTTTAAATGCCGAAGTAGCGAAGGTTGATTATTCGAGAGAAGACGGTACCGTGGAGGTAACTACGCTCGATGGAAACAAGTACACAGCCGAGCACGTTATCATGACCCCTTCTTTAGGAGTGCTTAAAGCGCAGTACGAAACTTTGTTCAACCCCCAGTTGCCGGAATCCAAAATTAAGTCCATTAAGGTATAGTATGAGATATTGCGGATAGTAAGGACGAACTCAACCCTTATATTGAAGAAGAAGTGATGTTTGGAATGCCTTTTTATAAGTGTATTAGTAACAAACAGAATTGAGCAACGTAAATTAGTTGGAAAATCGTTGTGCTTTAATGAGTTAATTATCAGTACATATAGTTGTTGTGTTAAGTAGCTCTTACTACCCATAACGCCTAGTATTTTCTTCTGTTTTACTGAATCTTAATCGACGATGTTTAATTTTCAGGGATTAGGATTCGGAAATGCTTGTAAAATTTATTTACTGTTTAACGATACTTGGTTTAGAGAAGAAGGATCTGACAATGTCGGGGGATATAGGATCTTGTGGAGCAAAGAAGAAAGGGAGAGACTCGATAGCGATGTAAGTATTCGAACTTACTTCAACCTAGAAACGTGTTTGGGATCTCTGAAAGGCTTAATTCAGCCCTGCTGCTTTGCATATGGAGATAATAAATTTCGCCACTTTTACAGCCGAAAACAAAATGGATGCCTTACGCTATGGGATATTTCTTTGTCGTAAATAAACCTCGTTTATTGTCTATATGGGTTTCCGGTAAAGGTGCGCGGTTAATGGACGATCTCACGGACAACGAAGTCTTAGAGCAATCCACACAGATGTTATACAATCTGTTATCAAAGGATTATAATGTTAGCAAACCAATAGCGATGATAAGGTATAGCGTTCTTACAATCGCACAATTTTTCTTTGCATCCTTGTACGTTTCTCCTTGTTTCTTCCAATTGAGAACAACAAAGATAAACATATAAAAAAATTGCTCATTTGCATCGAGCCTTATCGCGTTCTTACGAAACGAATCTCGCTTGTAGGAGTACATGGCACCAGAATAAACACTTCCGGGGTACATACAGTTATCGAAGTATGGAGACCGTAAGAACGAATTCCAGCGCGCTGGAATTATCCAAGCCTATCGTGAAAAACGACAAACCGGTAAATTTTCTCGCAAATTATTTTGGGGGGAAAAAAAAAATAGAAACTGGAATACTGCATATCTTTTCTATTTTCAGGTGGTTTTATTCGGCGGAGAAGCTAGTAACCCGCACATGTTTTCTACGGTGCACGGAGCGGTCGCTTCCGGTTGGAGGGAAGCCGAAAGATTGATGAACCTTTACAAGGAGAATGATAGTACAACTGAGACTGCAGTGGCAAAATAAGAAATTTTATTCAAGTAGATTCACTTGCAATTATAAATGTAATATGTTATATCCTATTAACGTGTAACTGGCCATGATCCGATCAAACTTAGGTATACAATTGTACGATATACAATAAATGGATTTTTTTACCTCTCAGATTTACATATATGCGTGCGCTTGTATGTACATATGTACACGGTGTATGTGTAATTTATTTTTATACTTATACTATACGTGACGATCAACTTTTAGCAGTGTGATGCTTTAGGAAAATTTGTGCTTGTTTCACACCGGTATCATAAGCGCCGTGCGTCGTGGAGTAAAAATTCTCATGCGTCGCTTCGCCGGCGAACATAATTATGGGTACATCCTAAGAGGAAATAATTCGATTAGGGGTGCGTTATTCGAAACCTCGAAACCCCTCGAAGTTCAAGAAGTTACGAATTCTTTAAACTTTAGATAAATGATGATTCATATAAGTAGCTAGAATATTGTCATGATACGAATGTATTTAACTAATAAGTTTATTTAAATCGTAACTAAACCTAAGTTTCATTTAATTAGGTCCGATAAATCGTTTGATTCTCCAACAGGAATTTATTACCATTTGAATTCCCGACAAAGGAAACAAATAAGGATTCAGGCTTTCGAAAATTCCGAGCAAAGTATCGGATTCGAATTTCAGGAATCTACAAATTAATTTCCGACCCGTGTATCTAAATTTCACTCTTCACGATTTGATTATCTTACCTTGCTCTTGCGATCTTTTATCACTTTAGCCCATATCGGTTCCGATAGACTTCGCGGCGTGATTCCATTCGCGTCGCATTTAGTCGCAATATGGCTGTAGCTACCGCGAACGTATTTATTTACATTCCACTGCGTTCTCAAGCATCTCTTTACGGGAGTTATATTATCCACTTTCAGATAGTGCTTAAGTAAATGTTCGCAATCGGTCGCGACTTGCTGTTCGCTCAAAGTTTCGACGACGTAAGCTCCGCGTCCACCGACCCAACCGAGAAGCACGCTTTCTTGATTCGGTAGAACATCGAAACCTGTCAGATCTCTAGTCCACGCGGCCAATCTTTTATTGCAAAACATTCCCTCTTTCCAAAGCAATTGAAACCCTTTGGTGCTGGGTTTCCACCAAGGAACACCGAAATCGAGGAAAACTTTATTTATCAAACCGAAGCCCAGACATTCGATGGCTTCGCTAAAAGGTTTCGGTAAGGATGGAACGAACATATTTTTGTAATTCTCTTTCAAGTAACCGAGGGAACAGGTGATTATTGCGCACTCTGCAAGAATGCGAGCATTGTCGGAAATGTTTAACACGAGGGGGGAATTAAAATCACTATGCATCACTTGCTGCCACTCGATCGAATCCACGGAAGTGTTTAGACGTAAATTCTTCTTACCCAAACCATCGGCGATTAGTTTGGGTAAGGCCTTATATCAGGATTTAAACGAGAGATGTTCCGGCCCACCGACAAACTACAAAATACATACATGTTTAATATTATCGTTAGGCCGCGAATCTTTATGCATTTGCGGAGAATTTAAATTTTGCGAAACGTGAACGCTGTATATCTATACTTCAAAGACAGATTTAATTGTATTCGAAGTAGTTCACCCAATTAAATCTTCTTCATTTATTAAGTAACCCTATTAAGATAACTAAAAAATTGTATAGCACGATAAGAATAATTCGTATGAAGGTATCAGTGTACAGAGGTAACAAATTTCTGAGAAAAATATAATGTCCGATTTGAATTACTATTGAATATACTTATGTATACGTGTCGCGGCCGAATATTTTTGTATCATATTATAATTATGTAAACAGATTTTCATTTAAAGTCCTCTCTTAGTTTTACGTAAAAAGATATGAATTTGCATAAAGATCCGCAGTCTAATTATCAAATATCTATTCCATCGACTTACCCTAAATTTTCCCCAATACTTCGTGGACAGGTCGTCTAATGTAAAGCAAGAATTGTCTATCACGAGAAATCTAACATTCCAATCGAAAATCTCCCTTTTTATGCTTCTCACGGCTATGGAATCCTTTTTCTCATGCAAGTGTTTGCTAAGGGAATTCCTTAAAACCGCGCCGATATTTTCGTAACCCGTTTGGATAATCCTATCTTCGTAACCCTCGCAATCTTCTAACGTGCTGCGAACGAGATCGTCTATCTCTTCTACCAAAGCTTCGTCTACTTTACGGCCATTGTTACGAACAAAAATCCCCTGACCATCTCTGCACTCGGTATCGGAAAGTAGATCGTGCCGATAGCAGAATTGCGCTAATTGACTTTGGTCCCCGTGCACGAATTGCGCTCCGCACTCTATCCAAGCTTCGTTCCACGGAATCGATCGAATTCGACCGCCGATTTCGTTTTGAGCTTTGAGAAAATAGGCATAAGAGTGAATCGCGTGATACTTTGCGCGGATGCGATCTACGCTTCAGATTCAATTACCTTCTATTAATAGGTAATCTTTGAAATTCGCATCCTCCAAAGTTTTCGCAGCCGCTAATCCCGCAATGCCCGCGCCTACTATCACGAGTTTCGTTCTTGTCGTCGTTCGATTCGAACCATTCCTAGTCGCCTCCACTTTATCGAAGTCGTTTATAGTTCGCTTTAACCAACCACGCGTTCTACGTGATTCGAATTGTAATCCTCATTATTAATTTTTTTTTTTTGGCGATTTCGAGTTTAGTTATAAGAAATTTATGTACGAATTATTAAAATCGTAGAAGTTTGTACGATTAAAAATGATAGATTTTGGTCGATTAATGCTACAATATTTTTTATTCTTCGGAACTAAATAATAGCGTAATTAATAGACTGCAGATTTTGATGCATTTACGAGAAACTTAAATGAGCGAAAACATACTGTACGTAATAAACAAAAATCATCATTTAGGTTCCATTTCCTTAATTTTCCTGATAAAGGTATGAATTTGCATAAAAATCCGCAGTCTAACAATTAACGATGCGGCAAGAATAACATGCATATATTTCATTTATTTATCGTTAAACGTAGGACGATTTACGAGGAAAGGAGTATTTTTTCTTGTAGGAGTAAAATAATAATACTAAACGGTTACTTGTTGAAACAATACGTTGCAAAAGTGTGCACTATCACCGTTTGTATAAAAAAAAGGTTTCTTTTTAGTAAAACTATGATTTACCGTGATCCCTTATGTAGAAACATGTGGCTCTGGTTTAGAGCTGAGACTTTAACCGCCTAAGAAGAAGCATGCTAATCAATAGAAATAGAATATGTGATTCAGTATAAACGTTTCTAATATATACTCATTTTCTCACTCATTTCTTTTGCTCAATATGTACGAAAATAAATAGAAAAAAAGCGTGAAAGAAACACCCAACACCATGCAAATTATCTTTACGGTTAATCACCAATTCTAGTATTCAAAAAAAAAAAAAAAAGTAAAATAAAAATGCGTTGCAGAAGTTCGTAATATAAATTGCGACGATCAAACCATAGAATAAAGGCTCTATTAAGCCATGCAACGACAATGGAAGTGAATTTATCTTGCGACCCAATTACTGTTTAATCATCCATAGAATCATTATGTATCAATAAAAACCCCTTATCACAGCTAGAATAAGTGATCAAAAACACTGTACTATTTTATACCCTAACTACCTTACTCTAAATCAATTTCAAACGTTAACGGTGAACGAAAATATAGAATTTACCTATGAAAATCTATTATTCTATCGGCTTCTCTGAAACCCGTTTCGACCGCTCCGTGCACCGTAGAATAATAATGTTCGTGTGTCGCCTCTCCAGAAAACAGTATTATCTAACAAAGGTGTAAAATTATTTAAAAATCTAATGTATACTATTTTTTGATTATTGGACAGCGGCAGCTTTTCATACGAATTCAGATCTTTGTAAACTTTAACGTAATTTTATAGTTAGATCATCCCCTAATGACTATAATTGTTAGCGATTATTATACGAACGAATGTGTATTATTTTACAGAATTAAATTTCCCATAAACGCGTACAAATCCGCAATCCGTCGAGTATTCGATTAATAAAAATACGTACAGGTTTTCCGTCAGCTGTTACAATAGGATTAGCTAAATTTTTGGTCTCCACATTCATCTTTTCAGTGGTTGTACTCTTGAAAGTATAAGAGCCGCGGAAATGCTCATCCGTATACCAGGATGACCTAACAGTAACGTAAAATATTAGATCTTCGATCTAGATATTAAATCTCATCTAATATTAGATATTCGATACAAAATATTAGATCTATGCAAAAGTTTTAAGACGAAGACTAAAACTTTTGCACACACCTAACAGAATTCTATAAATCATTACCTAAGTATTTGATCGAATCTCGGAATATTGTACGATTTACCCAAAAACATTTCCAATAATAGATACAATCGATCGGACAAATCGCTATCAGAAACTAATTCCATTTGCTTGGCAAATTTACCAGAAATCCACGTGCACAATACTCTTGGCTGATAGTCCACGGAAATAAATGCGAACACGTCGCATAGCCATTCGTAATCCTAAACCATACACAATTAATATATCTATCTATCAATTAACATAGATCAATGATCAAGAATGCAATTGTACTTGTCCATGGGATTTAACAAATTCCTCTCTATCTTCCTTTGACCATATTAAACTAAAACCAGCGCATTCTTCTTGCCACCATCTATGTGGGAATTCCAAGAACACTTTATTTACAGTTCCAATATTTAAACCCTGAATAGACGCATACCAAGAAAGGATTTTATATTAAAAATGCATACCAACAAAGATTTCCATATTACACATCAACGTTAAACTTTTACCGTGCCTTTATTGCATGCTGCTTTATTTCAGGTAAAAGTGGAACAAACATTGTTGCATGCCTCTCTTTCAGAACTCCGAGAGACGGAGTAAATATAACATGGGATGCCGTGTATTCTGATCCATCTTTCGTCTTCACGATTACATTGTTATTCGAAGTATAATTAATATTCTCAACGTCTTTATTGAATTCTATTTTTTCCATCACGGGCAGTTTATCCTTGGTGAAATGGGAGGGGAATAAAGAATAGATTTTTATAAATGTACAATTGAGGGCATAGGTGTAACTAAGGAATTTATCGTGGGCATTGATTCCATGCATTCTACATTCAAAGAAGTTGTACTTCCCCCAAGTTTCATTCCAATATCTCAAAGATTGAAAAAAGTGGAGCATCTTAAAGTGTAGCTTGGCTACTTTTACATGTTACATGTAATTAACGCCTCAATTATACTTAATAGAAAGTATACGTACAGTTAATAAATCGAACAACGTTTTATAGCCACGATCTTTCCAATTCAATACAAGGTCTCCCTCGCAAGTCCAATAATCTGTAATTCCTTTTGCAGAAACATCAAACCATGAATCACTGCATTGAATGGAATTATCGAATTTATGCATCCAATCTAACAGTTGCTCGGCTCTGTCTCGAGTAGTAAATGGATTTTCCTCGAACGCTTTATAAAATCTAAAATATTTCAATTTTGAGTTCTTTTCGACTGCGAGCGATTGCATTTCGGTTATCGGACTTTAAATTCTAGCGCTAAAAGCAGAGGCCGGATGTGATTCGTTATTGAAGCTGAGAAGGGGAAACTATGGTACACTTGATATAACTTTTACATTGTTTTTTCCTCCTATTCTTATATCATCTCGAAAATAATAAACGTGTATATATTTTCTAATCACGGCAATAAACAATTGCAGTAGCTAAACTTAAACTTTTTGCATCAACAAACATGTTTAAAAGAAGGTAAAAATAGTTATATAAATACATCTTTAATAATGGCAACAAACAATTGCAGTGTTGAAACTTTCACTTGTTGCATTAACAAACAAACAAATATGGCAAACCTGTTTCAATTCTTGCTGATTACAAATGAACAATATTGTATTTTAGAAATGTAGATCCCGAATTAGAAAGATTAAGGGAGGAAGTTGATGGTCCTCCAAATTTGGAAGATGTAGCATTAAACATTCAAAGAGCCACAGAACAGATTCATGCTTCCTACTTATTCGAAAACATTGGAAAGCGTACATTGCAAATATTATGCTTGCGACTAAGTGGCACTGCTAAAAGCAAGACTTACAATGGATGGCAAGAATTTGCTGCACACATGGGAATATCAATGCAACAAATACGTGTATGTATATAGAAAATATTTGATGCTTATCAACTTTGAAACTCCCTCTATTATTAACTCCATTTGTTGCAGTGTATAGATAATTGTTTTACAGGCTTGCAAGATCCTACCTATTTTGTGTTATTAGCCTACGTGCAACATGGTGAAGCAACAATTGATAAAATCTTAATTGTCTTACAGAAAATAGAACGTTTCGATGTAATTAATGAAATACAGGATTACATTTATGATATAGTCAAAGGGGTCCCGCAAGATAGTAAAAGAAATGGTATTCTGTCCCATGATATTGCAGAATTTCATTATTCTTATTATATTTAAGGCATTCGGGATTGAACTGAGTTATTACCTAAAATAAATTAACTCTGTGTGGTTGTAATATAATTGTTAATCTTTGATGTACTGTAACTTCATGAAGAAATATTGTACGACGATCAACTTTGGCTCATTTTAAAGCTTGAAATCTCTACTTTCGCATACGTGAACAGATGTTTTCCGAAAATTTTCTTACTTCGAAAAGTAGAGTGAAAAACTGAAGCTAGTTTTTTTCTAAAAAAAAACTTTACTACCTTTAGCTTTTCACTTTACCATTCGATGGAAGGAACTTTTCCAAAATTATCTAATTCATCTATGCGAAAGTAGAAACTTCAAGCTTTAAAATAAGCCCAAGTTGATCATCGTACGATACTTCTTTACGAAGTTACAGTAATTCAAAGATTCACAATTTTTAGTTAATCAATTACCACTTGAAAAACCTATAATTTGTAATTGATTCGAAATGAATCAATTCGATTCTTCTTATATTCCGTACCTCGAACGCAACGAATTAAATTAATTTTAAGATAGATCTATGTTAATTATATACCTGAACATTAAAACTTAGATGTTTATAAAAAAAAAAGTGATGCTCGAAATCCCGCAATATTGCGGCACGCGATATTTTAATAATAATAATATCCATTATTCTTTCTAAAAAAAATAAGCACTTTTGTATTCGTATAGAATCAAACATTTTAATTCCGGGAGAAATACCAAGAGCACCATTAATATTAACTCCGATTAATGTCATTGAACCAGTACAAATAAATAATAATAGTGACTCCGGGAATGTTTCACGAGACAGTCTGCAGAAGGTACGAAATATTCGTGGTAAATATTAAGTAAAATATGGGAATGAAATTTGCATTGTTTTGTATCTTTTGCCAATAGACTAAACAACCACTTGGCCCCACAGTTATGTTAACATTTGCAAGTGATGCTTCAGAAATTGCTCGAAAGGTAGCAAAAATATTTAGGTCTAAGC
Source organism: Eucera pruinosa (assembly GCA_028830335.1). Taxonomy (NCBI): domain Eukaryota; kingdom Metazoa; phylum Arthropoda; class Insecta; order Hymenoptera; family Apidae; genus Eucera; species Eucera pruinosa. The sequence goes on from JAMYCR010000006.1 coordinate 17,933,196, forward strand.
AACCACCAATTCGAGTTGTCATACTTCAAGAACAAGAGAAATATGTGTACAGTGGTGCAACAGAATTCATAGATGATTGTCACAAACAGGTAAAGCAGTGTGATTAATTTTTAATTGCAAAGTGTGAACCTAATTACGAAATTGCGGATCCTTATGTATTTATGGGAAATTTAAATTTGAAAACGGTACCAAACGCGAATAGTATGCAAAAATACGGAAATTATGTAAAGTAAAATATTAACTATGATATCTGAAATCTATTATTGAATTCTGGAAAAAGTGTGAATACTGAAGTGACTACTGGATTTGTAGTGCAAAAAAAATCAAGAGTCCGAATTTTCTTGGAATACAATTTTATTTAATGAAGTGAAAAATGGATCAATTTTTCTAATACTAAATAATCTCTGCAAAATACTATCAGAATTTTGATTTGAGTTTATTTCTGACAAAAGAGATGTACAAACTTTGTTCTAATAACATTTCGCATTTTTACAAATGACACTAAAAAAATGGAACCTAAATTTTTAATTCGTGCTGCTATATATTTTTGTATATTTTCCATAATTAAATTTCCCGTAAATGCATAAAAATCTACAATCTAATAGTTACTATTAATTTTTAGGTGGACTTTATTATACCCATATTGTCTCAAGGATATATAGAAAGAATAAATAATTCTAAGGAAACCTACATTGAAGATCCAAATGAGTTAGATGCTAAGTATGTAAGATATATATATTGCCTATTGACATACGAATTTTTATGGAATCAATGCAAAAATCGTCGTGTAAGGTAAGTACATCTACTAATTTTTACATTACACAATTATTAGACTGCAGAGATCATTCTGCAAATTTATAATTTTCTAAACACTACTAAGAGAATAAAATATAAGCAGAGATATGTTCTACATCCTAACCATCTTAAAATGCACATTACTCTATTATAATAATATATATAGCATAGTATATTATATTATAGTATAGTATATTATAATAGTATACTTTGTACATATTCCCATATTATGTGGATTTTATTCACTCTGCAGTATCAAAATTTCCCATAAATACATAAAAATCTGAAGCCTAGTAATTACCCAGATATTTCTTTCTTTAGCTCATCTATTGATTCTTGCATTACATAATTACAATTATTAATTCTTTCTTTAGGTGCATAGTTCCTGACAAAGATGTTAGCAGAGTAATGAGCACATTTTTGCACCCAAGTTTGCAAATATGGTTCACAGAAAGTCACATTGATGATTTGGCAAGATCAATCTTTTACAGTATTCAATACAGATATTAATTTTGTATATATAATAAATGATATAATTTATCAAGTGTCTAACTGTGTACTTACTGTTTCACAAAATATTCCCCGTATGATTGTGCCTCGTGTATGGCATCTGATATTTGTTCAGAAATATTGTAATATATTTTAAATGTTTCCATGCTTTCCTTCTTTGAAAAGATTTCACCTTTGGCAGTGACAAATATGTGTTTATCAAATTCATTGAAACATTTAGATGAATCTAATAATTTATGGGGGTCGACAAGATCGAATACAATGTTTCCATGTTCCCCGTGAACCCATTGCGCTCCTAATTCTACAAAATTATCAGCTGGAAATGTAACAATAAATAGTAAAACATATTTTTCTGTATAAAATATTATTAAAGATTTATTGCACTTGTCTCATATACTTTTCTCAAGTGTCTATCATCTTTATTTCTTTGATACAAATAAGTAAACTGTGGATCTTTATGCAAATTCATATTTTTGTAATTAAGGCTGAGGAAACGGAACTTAAATAGGGAATTGTTTCATCCTCTAAATATTATAACTAGATTGCAGATCTTTATGCATTTATTGGAAGTTTAAAAGTGCAAAGAAGTGCAGAAGGCATATGATCCACAAAATTATACAAATATCTAAAATATAGTGGAAATTATTATACTTAGAGAATGAAGCAACACCCAATTTAGGTCCTACTTTTTCAAACTCATTTATAAATATAATATGAATTTGTATAAAACTCTCTCTGTATTTCCTCGTCACTCTGTATTTTTTAACATATTGAACAATTTCGCATAAATGCACGAAATCAGCAGTCTCCAACCAAGTATACTTTATTGTTGTTTAAACAATTTCAGTGTTAAACAATTAAAGAATTAAGGATGATTTACTTACAAAATTCTACCGTATGAATTCTACCACCTATACGATTTTTCCCTTCGAGAATCGTCACATTTTCCAACCCTTTTTTCATTAATCTACTTGCCGCAGCGATACCTGAGGCTCCAGCCCCGATAATTATTATTTTTGGCCCTTTAAACATTCTTTTGTTTTAACACGATTCAAAGTATTAAATACTAGAATGTTATCTGTATCTGTTCGCGATCATTCGGCAATTAATCCCCTTTTAATTCAGAATGATAACACAAACGCAGGCGGATTTTTTCGATAACCATGTTCTAAACAGAATTAACGCACTTATCAGTATTTGCACAGTGTGTCTCGATAGATGCACGATTTTTGGTATCCCGGAATTCGGAATCCGGAATTTGATAGCGCTACGAATGCCTACAGTGAATCACAAAATTATTGGCACAATGAAACATGAAGAGCATTGACTATAAGTACAGGATAGACCACTCATTTATAAGAAATATCGACGATAAAAATTGATAAAGTTAACCCTTTATGATCCCGTCGTAAAAGTGAATTAAATTCGGGTTACAGAGGATTAAATTTGGATTTTATAGATCAATTATGTCGAAAACAATTGCGTATCGCAATGTTTCATTATAATTTCCATCGGGTTAGAATAAACTTTGTTGTCTTATTTTAGTCTAATAATTTGATCTAGTCTTAAATATTTGGGCTAATAAAACTATATAAAACAAAGTAACAAAATTATATGATTTACAGTCATGAAAGATAAAAATTTAATCATTTTTGCACCCGATTTTAGTTGCAAAGTTGTTGGCATATTTTCTGAAGCTTAATAACTTTGACGTAATTAATATTTTCTGAAGCGCTCTTTCGATCCAATTATTAATTCCCTTTGCCCGATTCTACTATTTTCTGAAATTATCTTCAACATCGATAACAAAAGTTTAATCTTCTTTTCCTGATTTAACGTTGTTCATATCTTTGAAAATTGAATGCTTAACGTATAAATTCCACATTTTTTTAAATAAACAGTCCAGAAACTTTTCACATTAATGATAATGTTTACGTGCGCCAATAATTTTGTGAATTACTATAGCATCGCGCAAACTTTCTATCTTATTATGATTTTCATCATCCAGTATACGATATCCAACAAGTATCGAGTATCGAATCGAATGAATTTTCAAAACGTCTTGAATTTCCTTTTATAAATACTCTACAAGAATAAAAGATTGGAAATTACTCTTTTAAGCACTGGGCAATCAAAACATTATACAATGTACATGGAATTTGTTACTCAATTCTAGCAAAACTTGAAAGTAAAATGGAATAGTGAGGTTATAGCAGAATAACTTTATTGTTCAATAAAGTTAGCAAATGGCTGTATAAATATACAAGCCATTCATTTAAATATTTTTACAATTTAAATACCGATAGTTTAATTCCAACAAAACTTTAAATCCGATAATAATAGCGTAACGATGGAACACAGTAAAGAAGAATCTTCGCGAAAGGTTAGTATATTTTGTATGAACGCTTATTATAACTCCCAATTTTGCTGCATAATAAATTAATAAATATCTAATCTTTCTAGGAAGGCTTATTATAGTTCCCCGAATTTTACTGCACAATAAATTAATAAATATCTGATTTGCCTACGAACGCTTATTGTAGTTCCGAATTATGTTGTACAATAAACTAATAAATATCTAATTTTTCTACAAACGCTTATTATAGTTCCCCGAATTTTGTTGCACAATAAATTAATAGATATCCTATTCTTCTACGAACGCTTATTATAGTTCCGAATTTTGTTGTATAATAAATTAATGAATATCTAATTTTTCTACAAACGCGTATTATAGTTACGAATTTCGTTGTATAATAAATTAATAAATATCTAACTTTTTTACGAACGCTTATTATAATTCCCCGAATTTTGCTGCACAACAAATGAATAAATATCTTATATTTCTATTAACATTTATTATAGTTTTCCGAATTTTGCTACATAATAAATTAATAAATATCTAATTTTTCTACGAACGCTTGTAAAATTACCCGAACTTTGCTACATAATAAATTAATAAATATCCAATAATACAGAAATACAAGAAAGGAGAAGAACCAGAGAGCAGTGGTTTAGAAGCAGAAGATAATTATGTTCCCTATGTACCAGTTAAAGAACGCAAAAAACAGCAACTGGCTAAGCTTGGCAAGCTTAGTCAACTTAAGGATGAAGCTGCTTCTGGTTTCATTGGAAAAAGTAGCAGTGAAAATGAGAAGGATGATGCAGATGATGACGATGGACAAGTTTGGGGAAGAAAGTCCAACATTTCTTTGTTGGATCAACACACAGAGTTAAAGAAATTAGCAGAGGGTACATTTATATTAATAATATTGTAATATATCAACACTAGAAGTACCAGAGTGATCTTATAAAAATTTTGTACATTTATAGCAGTGCATTTTTGAGAATTTTCAGTGATCTGTGAACAGCACAAATGAATGTTTATTTTCCTTGCATTACAGATTTTTGCAAGTACAGTGACTTATGAAAGTGATCAAATATTCCAATTTATTGTATTTTTTATTATATTGTATTTTCTATTGTATTGTATTTTATTTTCTACTAAATCAAACTGTAATTTCTAGCCATAAAACTTTGTACATATATACAATGTGCAATTTGTGTTCCTACATTAATCTTATTTCAGACTTAAGAAAATGTTCTTGTGGCTAAACTGTGGATTTTGATAGATAAAACTACAGAAGTGAGATTTAAATAAGGGGTTGTTTAACCATTTAAATGCTATAATATATATTTTAATTTTAGTATATTTTGTGTTTCTAAATACCTCTAAATAATTTCCATCCTGTACTTGTTTGTACATATAAATTTCGCATGAAATTTAAAATCTAAGAACATGGCAATGTTACCATTTGATCAATTTCGTGAGTCACTGTATCTGTATTTTTAATTACTTTGGTACAAATAAGTACACTTTAATTGCTGGTAGTTCTAATGTTAATAATATTTCATTGTAGCACAGACTAACTAATACATGAAATATTTTAGCCAAGAAGGAAAGTGCTATGGAGAAACAATTAAAGGAAGAGGAAAAGATTTTGGAGAGTGTGGCAGAGAATAAAGCCTTGATGGGTGTAGCTGAATTAGCAAAGGGTATTCAATACGAAGATCCAATAAAGACAAGCTGGAGGCCTCCAAGAGCAGTTCTTGCTCTTGCAGAAGCAAGACACGAAAGAGTTAGAAGAAAGCTGAGAATTTTGGTTGAAGGAGATGATGTACCTCCACCATTAAAAAGCTTTAAGGAAATGAAATTTCACAGGGGAATTTTGAATGGCTTGGAGCAAAAGGGTATTGTTAAACCAACACCAATTCAAGTTCAAGGAATTCCTACAGTGTTAGTATTTATTAATAGACCATGGATTTTTATGCATTTATGAGAAATTTAAATAAAATTATAATGTTTGAAACAGTTTCTTATTTAAGTCCAATTTCTTGCAATTTTATTTACAAAAATGTGAATTTATATAAAAATCCGCAGACTACTTATTAATTATAAAATGTTGCAAACGTTTATGCAAATCTATATTTTTATATGCAATATCTGAGAAACGAAATTTAAATAAAGATTAATTTTACCCCCATGAATATTATTACATGTATTGCATTTTGAATGTTCTTTATATATTTGTGCATATTATCTGCAAATTTAATTTTGCCACAAATGCATGAAAGTCCGGAGTCCAATTATAACGAAATTTCGACCACTGTTTCGAACAATATATAAAATATTTATTTTAATTTACTTTTTACGAATTATAGATTATCCGGTCGCGATATGATTGGCATTGCTTTCACTGGCAGTGGTAAAACTTTGGTATTCGTTTTACCAATCATAATGTTCTGCCTGGAGCAAGAAGTGGCTATGCCATTTGTGAGAAACGAAGGACCGTATGGTATAAATATTTCCCGAATTTGTGCAAAGCGAATAAAATCGTCTAAACTAAATATTCTACATTTGATCCGTTTCTTCTAGGCTTAATTATTTGTCCGTCGCGAGAATTGGCGAAGCAAACTTATGATATTATTCGCCATTATACTAATAGTTTACGGCAAGCAGGGTGTCCCGAAATACGCAGCTGTTTGGCAATTGGTGGTGTGCCAGTATCGGAATCTTTAGAAGTTATCAATAAGCAAGTATTCTATTAATTTTTCGATGTATTAACACTAGAACCACCAAAGCAGTCAAAATACCATAAAAATTATATAAATTTGCAACGTATTATACCCCGTATAATATTCCTTTTTATTCTGTATGAAATATGAATAAAGATTTATTTTACTTCAATCATATGGGCTTTGCAAATATCTACCATTTTTATTTCTTTCATATAAATAACTATACTTTAATCGTCGGAAGTTCTAGTGTTTAATCGCCCTACCACCGATCTATTTAATTACCTAAGTATGTAATGTTTCCGTTTAATATTATTACAGAGGTGTACATATCATGGTGGCAACTCCCGGAAGATTGATGGACATGTTAGACAAAAAGATGGTAAAACTTAGCGTATGTCGTTATCTATGCATGGACGAAGCGGATCGTATGATCGATATGGGTTTCGAAGAAGACGTACGAACAATCTTCTCGTTCTTCAGGGTAAATATATTTTACTACGATAATTTAGCCAACTCAGAAATTATTTACTATAAACGTTAACTTATTTTATATACAGGGCCAGAGGCAAACGTTACTCTTTTCCGCGACTATGCCAAAGAAGATCCAAAATTTTGCACGTTCCGCTTTAGTAAAACCCGTGACGATTAATGTCGGTCGCGCAGGAGCGGCGTCTATGAACGTGGTGCAAGAAGTCGAATACGTAAAGCAAGAAGCTAAGATAGTCTATCTTTTGGAGTGTTTGCAAAAAACTCCACCGCCCGTACTTATATTTGCCGAAAAGAAACAAGACGTGGACGCGATTCACGAATATTTATTGTTAAAGGGCGTCGAGGCGGTCGCGATTCACGGAGGCAAAGGTAATCCATTTTTTCATAAGGCAAGGAGATAAAAAAAATATATATTACTGTTTTATTTTACGCTCACCGCTCTTCGTTTTGATAAACATCCTCCGTACACCAGGGTTGGCGAACTTTTCCGTTGCGGGTCGCACGTAATCCAATCTCAATCAGCCGGCTCTTTCACACTATTAGCATATTAGCTAACACTACTATCACTACCACACATATTCCTTTAGAGTTTACACCACGTGAAATTGTACTATTCACTCGCGAATTGACGCCAGATTAATGTTTACATCCATACTCTAATTACAGTTTTCTAGCTTCCCTACCACTACACGTATTGTTCGTTATTGTCTAAGAATGATGACGAAGATTGACTCGACTTTCAATAAGCCGGTTCTTTCACCCATAACAAATTAGCCACCACTCGAGTGGTGGCACGCGAGTGTTTACGTCCGTACTCCGGTTAGAACTGAACTAGTCTTCCTACCACCACACGCATTCTCATTATTGCCCAAAGACGATTACGAATGCGTGTTGTGGTGGGGAAGCTAGTTCTTAGACTGTAACTAGAGTAGGGATGTAAACATTCCGGTGTCTTCTCGCGGCCTAATAACGAAGTTTAAAGAGTCAAATTGATTTGGAGGGGATTGTTTTCCTATGTCCCTTATGTCTTTCAGGACGAAACAAATAGGGACAAGCGGCTGGCGATATTTCAGTTCGTTAACCCCTGTCGTACACACGTAAACATGAAGAAAATATGATAAAATATCTCTAAATTATAAATCTATGCAATGCAATTTGGTCTCTCTTAACCAGATGTACTTTTAGAAATGCAGTCACAGTTTCATTCGTCGCATTAGAATTAAAGAATTTTCGAAATATACTATTTTTTGAGGTATATTGAAATATACTATTTAAATATTGGTCAGCCAATATTTTTTATTTTATTTTTGGCCCGCACCTAAAAAAGTTTACCAATAAATTGAAGAATAATTTGAGCATTAACTATAACAAACCCAAAGGTGGCCCAGAAACCATCCTCAAAATTCTAATCTGTAGTTATCTTTATTGCATCCGATATTCGAATCGTTCGCCTATTTTTTTTATAGATCAAGAGGAAAGATCTCGATCCGTAGAAGCCTTCCGCGAAGGGCGGAAGGATGTGTTGGTTGCAACGGATGTTGCATCGAAAGGTCTCGATTTCGCGGACGTTCAACACGTTATAAATTACGATATGCCGGACGACGTTGAAAATTATGGTAATCTATTACACCTCCATTGGTTTACCCCCAACCGCGATCGATTAATTAAACAATGAATTTTCATATGCAGTGCATAGGATCGGAAGAACTGGTCGTTCGGGGCGAACCGGAATCGCCACGACGTTTATTAACAAAGCAAACGACGAGTCCGTGTTATTGGATCTCAAACATTTGCTCATGGAAGCGAAACAGAAGGTTCCTCCGTTCTTGTTGGAACTTTGCTCCGAGAACGAGAAATATTTGAATTTGGGAGGTAACGCGATTCGTGTTCACGTTTATGCTTTTTATCGAAAGAGAAAAACCGATGGTTTTATTAACCCTTTGCCGACGATGTTAGCAAATAGTCACCCGATCATTTCTAGTGCTCTGCACACATATCGGTGTTTCAGCCAAAAATTGCAATTAGTATCGTTATCCTCTTGCCTTACAATAACGAGCTACATCAGTTTTATGAATTGTGACGTAGATTTAACAAAGGCAGATGCTAATTATTAGAATGGGGAACTTTATGTATTTATGGGAAATTTAAATGCGCAAAAATATTCAAAGTATTAACAAAAAATAATAGTAGAAATTTCAAAATTGTTCTTTCTCTTATTATTAAGTTACCCAATTGTTTTTAATAATCGTAAGGCAAGGTATTACTAGACAATTACGTTAATAATCTGACGAGAATTCGTTAAGTTCCGTCCGCAAAGGGTTAATAATTGAGTGAAAATTGGTTTAGCATTATTTTAACTCGCGTGTAAAGAGCTAATTTTTATTACATTTCAGACGAGCGTGGATGCAGTTATTGCGGTGGTCTTGGTCACAGAATCACAGAGTGTCCGAAATTGGAAGCTATCCAAAACAAACAAGCATCGAATATTGGGCGACGTGATTACTTGGCCAGCAATGCGGCTGACTATTAAAAAGCTACAAACCGAATCATTCTGTACATATCTTTTAAAAATACCGAACACAGATTGCGGATTTTTGTGCATTTATGAGGAATTTAAATGTGTAAACATATTAATGAACATAAGATATTTATAATTTACATATTATATAAATATAAGTATGAAATAAAATACATTTTATTATATTTGGAGAATAAAACAACCCCCTAAATAGGCTCCATTCTTTTAATTCCATTAATAAAGCTTATACAATAATTAGCATAAAAATCCGCAGTCTATCGATGACGTATTCCTTGCAAAGTATTACATTTGTAAATAGCTTGAAATTTGTATCGACGACTAATAAATCAATTGAATTACCCACCACTCTGTGTTTCCTTTTACCTTTTAACTCTGGGAACGCGATGCTTTTATGTTTTCTTCGCCGATTAATTTGGCAGATGGTTAAATTAATTCTGTGGATTAATCCATCTACGGTTAAATCGAACTAAAATATAATGATCAATGAGCAAGATGGAAAGGGGGATGAAGAATACGAAAAACTTAAAGATCGCAAAAGCGTGGAGTTGGAGGAACGGCGAAGGTTGATGGAGATAAAATCCGAGAAAAAACGACGTTTACGTCAATTGCAGATTGATCGCAAAGAAGAGACGGAAACGGAAAAATGTAGGCGTGCAAAAGAAGCTGTAGGTTTAAAAAGTCGTGAACTTGAACGAGCGGAGCGATTGGCTAAGGAACTAGCGCGTCGCAAACGTAAGCAAATGAAAAGTTCATGGGTTTCTTATTTTAACATTTATGTAGTATTTAATTAAGTTCAAATATATTCAATTCAATTCTATTAACACAATGTACAATATCACCAGTGTATTCCATAATATTCTATAATCTCCCAATAGATTCAATTAATATCATCTATAATAATACAATTAACTACAAAAATTTGGTCTTTCACGAGTGGAATGTAGAATCTAATAAAAAAAAGTATCTCTCTAAAAAGCTTAAGCACTTTCTTCTTACAACATAGATATCGAACTGCAAGAGTCTATCAAGAATCTAAAAGCAAGATCTGCCGTTTCATCTCTTACCGACGAGGCTTTGGAGAAGATACAAGCGGAACTGATGAATGAAAAGGAACGAAAAGAAGAGATCGGAAATTCTACTTTGCCCAGTCCTTGGAATATCAAAGAGGATTCTATAATAAAGCAGCAAGAGCGAAAATTGAATTACAGACGGGATTTACAGAAGCAAATAATCGATAGCCGACGTAGATTGCGCGAAAAAGAAGAAGAGAAGCATCGCGAGAGAAAGATAATGGAAGAGGTACAGGACGCGATGCATAAAGAAAATCTGCAGGCGGAAAAAAGGAAGAAAGAAACCGCAGCTTTGTTGCAAGCTGAAAGGGACGCTTTCCTAAAGGCTAGACAATTTTGGAAGGAGAAAAGAAGGGAAGTTCTGAAGCAAGAGCACGACGAAATCTCGCGGATCGTTGCTAAAAGGGAAGCCGTTCAAAAGATGGAAGCCGAGGGAAAGGTTTGCGAGCAGATTAATTCATTGAGATTGAATTTTATTTTTACAAAACTCGCAACACTTTTTCAGACCGATGCTCGAGCAGCAAAGGATGCTGCGTTGGAGAAGCTGATGAATAAACTGATGGAGGATGAACGTAAAAGAATGGAACGGGAGGAACTCAGCCGGGAATTGTATTTGGCGAAGAGAGAAAGCGAAATGGCGAAAGAAGAGATTAAATTGGCGATGGAAAAGAAACGTACCGCGAGGAAATTCCAACAGGACATGGTAAAAAGATTGTTTTATTGCAAAACTGACTCGATTAGGCGCATACATTAGTACTTAAAAGTTTGGGATCATTTACTCCATTAGAGGGGAATGTAAAATGTATTCAAACGAAGAAATTGCCAACCACATTACTTTTTTATTCTGTTTCGTTTTATTTGGAAGTGATCCCAAACTCTTCGATCGATAGAGTATATCAGAGGCTGTGAAATAACGCAGGCGAGCAATCAGAAAGCTATGGCTGATAAGAAAGCGAAAGAAGACGCGATCGACGCTGCTTTCGCGAAATATTTGGCGGATGAACGAAAGAAACACGAAGAAAAGGAGAGACTTAAGGAAGAATCTCGCCGAGAAAAAGGTAGACAAATTTTCTTCTTTTTATCCTTTTAGTGGTTTTTTAACTAATTTCTAAATATGCTGCATTTTATGTAGTTTAATATAAGAAACCAGCAGCTGCGACGACTAAGTATTAATATAATGAAACTAACTGACAATGAGTAACTTTCAATATATTTGGGTAAAAAAGATGGTTTTGAAGATTATTTTTTGATTCTCCATTTAAATGCTCGCCACGTTGAATCATACATATATAAAATTTAATTTCAACACAAAACACGCTTCCATTTTCAGTGATTCAATATGGAAACGAATTACGAGAGATGATGGAGAAGAGTAAAACGCAACGTTCAAAGGATGCCGCGTTAATGCAATTTAGAATGAATGCTAAGGATGAGAAACGACAAATTAAATACTTCTCAGAATCAACCCTTCACACGTTGAAAGCTGAAGAAGCAAGGAATTCTTTGTGCTAAATACAGTTGCGCTCAAAACAATTAGGTTCTCGCATATTGCTCTGTCGCTTTAATTTAATTTTAAAGTCAATTTTTCTCACAATATTATACGAATAGCAGCTCTTATCTTTCTTTATTTTTCCTCCTTTTCGTTTAGAACCGATTGGCGCGACAAAATTGTTCAGAGTTGCGATCTTCTAATTACGTTGAGCAATGTAGTAATTTAGACTTCACCGAAATTTGTAATTCTACGTCTATTTTTATTGGTATACAGTTATATACAATGATACGCGAGAAACGTGGCTCTCGCGCTTCTGGCTCTCGTCATTTATACAAAGTACGTGTAAAAATACAGCAGCCCCATCTTATATCGGATATTAAGTACGTGATAAATTAACAGTCTCGCCTCGGGCGTGTCCAGTATCGAAAAATCGGACGGGAACAGCTAACTATAACGAGTATTCATTCTGCCGAACGGATTTTTCTTGGCAGTCTCGAGCGATCTTTCAGCAACCCCTTTTCGCAACAATTTCCAATTCAACGTTATCAATTAATCTATCCATTTTAATTTTCATTCTCCTCTTTGAATCTTCGCTAACGAAATTTAAGACGAAGAAGGGGTTGAAGTAGCGAAACAAGGAGCACCCGAGTGTTAGGAATGACTATAAGTACGAACGTTAATTTTCTCGGTGACCGGCTAGTCGCCATAGTCGCTTACAAACTAATTCGATCAATCGATCGTGTTTTATTCCCTTTTAACGAGTAAATTAATATCTAAAGTGTCGTTAGAACGTTATGCGCTTGGAAACGATAATAATATTCGTGAAATGAATTCGTGAAACGTATTCCTGAGATCGTGGAGAAATTCTTTTATCGCGATTCCTCCATTCTTTGAGGAAGATCGTCGTTCCTAGTGATACTAAAATTCAAAGTGGATATGCTATCGGTTCCCTACTATTTTAATACCTTACGCTACGTAAAATCCATTGAGATGGGTCGAAACCGAATTTCTAGATTCGCGAAACTCGAAACTTTCGAAAACCCGAAATAATGCAACGAATATTACTTTTGTCGATAATTAAAATCTTAAAAATTATTTTTCGAGTACAATTAAATGTAACCTAAATGTAGTTATAATTTAAATAAACGAATACATGGAAAAACTTCGTGAGATGATTATTAACTCTTACCTATATGTTTTATTATTTCTCGGTATAAATAATTGAATTGGTGAAATTGTATGGTGATTAAAATGAATTTAAAGTCTAAACGTAAACCCAATTGGATTATTAGTAGGCTGCGGATGTTTATGCAAAATATATGCAAATCGTTTTATTGTAATTTGCATCGAAAATTAATTTGTAGGACGCAAATGTTCTTTCAACATTACAGAATGTAATAACTACACATCTATACTTTTTCCAATATTATGCTTCTATTTCACGTAAAATTTCAGTAGATTTATCACCTAACATGTCACTAACGTAAATCTAGATAATACTTCGAATCCAGAATTTTTCCAAAGGACAACTTTCATTATAACCTTTTTATTTATCGTCAGTAACGAAGGCAACTTCAATTAATATGACACAATTACGAATGCAATATTTCTAATACTTGATTTGGAACGAGGGAATCAGTCAACAAAAATATACACGAAATACTATGTAGGAATAAAAATAACTGTATACGAACGAAGTATGTAATACACAAAATAAAAATTCTCCAACAACGAAACAAATTTCTATCCAGATCTCGTAACTTTATCTATTTCCTATAAAAAGTATGCACTTGCATAAACATCCGTAGTGTAATTATTAGTTAAATAAATTCATATCGCTATAATATTCTTGTTACTTACGCGACGTATTATTTACCTGGGTTTCGAGAGATTCGAATTTTAGAAGCAGCATAAAGTTTCGAGTTCTCTTTCGAGTTTCGAGGGATATCGAGGTTTCGACGTTTCTAGTGTCCCATCTCTAAAAATCTATAAACTTATCTTCACTCATCGAATTGTTTCTCGATGATCGGCTCTGACCTATGGCTCTTTATTTTCAGCGAACTGAAGATCGTCCATTTGAGAATCGATTAAAGAATAAAAGGGCGGGAGAATAGGCGACATGGCCACTGGCTCAGAACCGGTGAAGTTCACGAATTTAACACAGATTGGTCTTAAAAGTAAAATCACATTTCCTTAGACAACCCATTTGCCTACATTGACTCACTATATTGTTTCTTCTTCTTTATTTCTTTTTCAACTAACGCGACTCTTTTCTAAACGCGGCTTCTTTCTAATCTTTCTCAAAGAGGAGGGAAGTTACCTTGGCCTTTACTTGGAAACCATAGTCGCACTAGTTGAGATTGTTGCTTCGTTTAATAAATAGTATCAACGCCTATTCGAGTAAACGTCCCTGACTAATTAATAGTCGCTTAGATAGTACTTTAGGCCAATGGGTTAATTAAATATTTGTCGCGGCACGAATCGAACCGCCGAATCTCAAACGGATTCGATCGCAAGTCTCGCGCGCGCTATTGCTAAACGTGTATATAAATTCACGTAAAAGTAAAATCACATATTCTTACGGTTTAAGTACACGTACGCACGTATGTATACACACAAGCGGAGTTTTCGTCATTTATTCGCAGCAACCGGCAAAACACTATTCCGCAATGATTCCCAAACTACGGATCGCGATATAATTTCAGATCGATCGCGTCAAACACTAACCTTTTGGCTGTTCTGCGAAACTAGAGTGGTTCCCCACTATGTCCTTTTTTCGACCGCTACACCCAGGACCGAATTAAAGCTTTCGAGGCCCGGGACATAATAGAAAAGGGGGAGGCATGTAATAAGTAAAAATTGAATTACTAATAAATGATTAACTAATTATTTAGAAGTTTCGCCTACCTACCGATTTTAATGAGTCTTGGATATGTTATATAGGACAAGATTTGCAACAACTTTTTCCTCTATATGTATATGGCAGTCGGCTCTAGGTTTCGAAATATTTGTAAAATTTGTTCATTCGTTAATCTAGTTTGGAAAAGACGAGCTAAACGTGAATCTAATTCATAAACACTAATATATACTATTTTGATAGTAGGTATTAGTTTTCATGAAACGGTTCAGAATTACGCTAGTTTTTCTCTTGTCGTCAAGCGGGGGCCGACAGAATTTTGCAAATATCTCCGAAACTAAAGTCAACCACCGTATAGGTGTTGAGGAAAAAGTTGTTCTAAATATTGTCCTCTATAACGTATCCCAAAATCATCGAAATCAGTGGTAGGACAAAGTTCTATGCATCATATAAATTTGTCCCATAGGTGAGAAATTTGGGTCTCTAAAGTTATAGCAACAGAGACATATTTGAAGAGTTAAAGTTTTTTTCAAACTACTTTGATTTAATATGTTTAATAAATTTTAGTCTAGTAATTTGGAAAATCGGGGTTTCATGAATTGCGAGGCACTCATAAAAACGAAACTCGGACTACAGTCTTCCAATTAATCCATGGCTGGATAACCGCTATAGTGTTATAATTAAAGTACGAATTTTTATGCAAATTCATAGTTCTACAAACGCACGTAAAGAAGTGGATGGTAGATACTGATTGATCTCATTCTCCGAGTATTATAAAGTGCGCCTTACTTTTGATTTGTATATATTTGCATATTATATGCACTCAATACCATTTTGCATATTTCCGTTTCCCATAAATGCATAAAAATTCGCAGTATAGTGATTAGTATGTTTATTAGAAGATTTTCACCTATTGAAAATTGTTAAGTGTAATCCACCTGTGCAATGCTACAAAAAGTATTTGCACATCATTGTATTTATTTTAGCATTTCGGTATTAATTAATAAGACTTAAATATATTAAATTTCTAATCATTAAACTGAACTTTTATGCGAGTATACAAATATATCGCGTTGCAATCGAAATATAGAATCTAGTAGGAGGCTATCTCGTTAAAAAATTAAAGCTTGCGCGACTACTTTTTGTAGCCACTGTAAATTATAGTATAAGGGAAAAACTATCATCTTCATAAATAGGATCGCAAGTCCAAAAAGTTTGGGAACCATTGCTCTATTATGATTAATCGGAGGCGAGCAAACTAAGCGTGTCTCAATGATTTCCCCGCATTACAAGAAGACACAAATAGGTATTTTTTGACACAGAATGTTCTCTCGTATGATTATGGCAGTATTTATCGCAGTATTGGTTAACGAAAAAATTCATTTGCCCACCTCCGTTCCTTAGCGTTAACGTCCTCTCGCATGAATGGTGAACAAATCTGTCGTTTTCCGTCGCTCTTCGTCCACCGAATCGTCGCGCTTCATTCTAATCACGTAAAACATTTCCTTTCCTCCACACACAAAATCTATCACCTTCTTCCGGTGTATTTTAATGACAAGCGTTTATTAACAGATAATTCTCGCGAGTAAAAGTCGCGGAATACGTATTAGCGGACACTTAAAGGATACTTCAGTGGGATCTTTATGGGGATGGCTTAAGACAATAAAAGCTTTCGAAGAAGTCAGAGTATTTTAAAAAATATCATCTCTAGGGAATGTTGTGTTCGAAGCAATTAATCGTTAATTAAGTTGTCCCAAAAGTTCTTTTCAGTCGGTTACCGAATATTAACCCTTTCAGATCCGATGTAAAAGTAAAGGATAAATGTTTTTTCTATTCACCAAAGCTAGTAAAATCTTCTTTGGCTAAACGGAAGAAAATGCATTTTGTTTATTTTAAATTTCCACTTTAGTTTAAAATGTGATTATCTATAATCTCGCGAGACGGAAACGTTTGGTATTGAAACGATTAAATGCGAAATTTCATAAACAATACAATTTACTAAAGAAGCAACGCAGAAAATAATTTACTATGTAAGTAAAATCATTATATTCGTAACATCTTCGTTTATCTTTCCCGAATTTCTACGCGTAATTTTCTCGGGGCCCAACCAAGCCACGAACTCCGAGAAGAAGAACTTTTCGGACAATTTAATACTTGTAGACTGTGGATTCTTATGCAAATTTATGCCTTCTTAAGCACAACTAAATAAATTGTACCTCGTCGAAGACTTGTTTAACTTTAATTATTATTTATTTGAGATATTCTCTATATTATTGCATTTTCTATACTTTTCTGCATATTTAAATTTTGCAATGAACGCATGAAAATCCGCAGTCTATTAAATAGCAAAGGATACATAGATTTAATGAATCCTAAACGAATATCTGCGAATTAGAGGAACTTAAACTCGTTCGAAAGATACTTAAAGCGATCCGGGAATGTTTGACGGACATTATTTGGATATTAAGCATATTGACTAATAGCACCGCAGAGAGTAGTATAAATGGTAAACTATTTCAGTACGATTAAGTTTCGATCGTTTCCCCGTACGAAACGACTTATGTTTCTTTTAATCAACGCCCCGGGAAGGAATGAAACTGATGAGAAACTTAGCGAAGAACGCGCGTGGTGTCGTTAATTCTCGTAGGTATCTTTTATACAGTCTCAAAAATATAAATTAGCTCAACGAGTTTCATCATCATCATCATCATCATCATCATAATCATCATCATCATCACTTACGCACTTGGAAATGCAAATAATCCGGCAAGGTTTACACCGCGGTTTAGGAGTTGCCGGCAAATAGGAACCATGAGAATAGTACGTGTTAGATTAACAGCAAGTGCAGGCAACAAAGTATTAAAGGTTGACATTCATAGACGATCGTTTGAAGTGATTCAAAGAGGATAGACTAGTTTCAACTATCAACCGCGATTGCAATTCTAAACTTTAGGCTGCGAAATCGTGTCCGTATAATATGCGTATCAGGCAATTAAGTATTTAACACATTCGAGGCTGACGTATTTCTATAAAATTGTCCGTAGCTGTATTAAACAAAACAATGGAAACCGTCGGTTCGATTGCGAATTATTCGTTTTATACTCTTAACACTTTGTTGATCGGCACGAATTAACTTGTGTTTGCGTTTACATTAGTTTATGCAATTTTTAAACCTGGGGAAACTAATAAATTTTTGTAACGATAATAATGGATCTTAAGTGGAGTTGGGTTTTAAGGAAGGTTCAAGTTGCTCGAATTTTGTATTATTAAATACCCACGAATTCTTTCCACTTTTGGTTTACACTGTTTGGCCAACAAAGTGTTAAAAGCAGCAATTATTTTATAGTTTACTTTAAACTAGCGATTCCCAATCTATGGATCAAGATAAATTTTTGAATATTTCTTATAAATCTAAATTCGTTTAAATCGCTTCCAAAATAAATGTATCGAATGTTACTTTTCACGTATAGAAATTACTATTAAATATATGTAAATATCTGTAATTTTCTCCATTTACGTAACATGATTCCAATCAATCAGGTTTTTAAATTTCAATACTATAAACAGATATGTTGAGAATCGCTGGTATAAACGAGTGGATTCTAAAAATTACTGTTTGCAAAAGCTCTCGAATTATTATTCTATTCTATAGCTCACCTTTCTAATAGAATTATCTTCTCGACTGAAATCCTTGCCAACGAGCCAATTATCGAGTCATCGAGCGACTCGAAAGTATCTCGTCGCGCGATAGTTTTGTCATCCAGTCTCGAACGTGTTAAACTGCCTGCCAACTTCCTGTTCGTCTCACAACTATCGCCGCCAGGAAAACCAAAAAGTTCTCTTCTCGACTGCGAGATCCCTTTCCCAAGTTTCGAACAGCGGTGTACGATAGGCACGATATAGTAACAGTTTTTTTTTTTTTTTTAAGTATCTCTCACTCTCTCTCTTTCACTCTTTCTCTCTTTCTCTCCTCTTATCATGTGGAAAATACGGCGATACTCGCCTCTCGCATCGATCGAACGCTGATCCCTGAACTGTGTAAAAGCGATGTGATCGCGAACGAAATCGTAATCTCTTTGTTTCCGTCTAAAAGAACGCAAATTTCCGCGCGCTTTCAACAGGCTAAAATGGGTATTCGTGTGTGTGTATGTGTGTGTGTGAGTCTGTATTTATGCTGTGTGTATGCGTGTGTCTGATTTGTTGTGCCATATTATTACGCGTACGTCGATGCGCACGATTTTGCGATTAAATCTTTAAAAAGTGAATTTGGCCCCTTTTCTTTGGAAGAAGAAAACTTGGCTTGGATCGTTCAACTAGCACTTCCATAGAGCGTGGATCGTTTCGATGATCAATCGAGTGATTCGACGATTCACCGAGGTGAATTTATTCTCAACGCGCGATACAGATTGTGTCGCGTTTTATTACTAGGAAGACGTGTGTGAAAAACAGCGAAAGCGTACGCCGTATGTGTATGCGTGCTCCTCGTCCTTACACATACCCATAAAAAAATAAATTCCAGCACAGTAGAACGGAAGAAGCTCATTCGGGGTTACGTTTTGTCAACACGTTTATCAAAACCACGCGTCCACCAGCCATTTAGACTACGACGATAAAACGGCTCTCGCTTCTTCGACCAGGGCTTGAAAACAATTATAATATCGGTTTCGGTTTTTCAAACAATTACGAGAACCGAAAGAATGTTGCACGTGTTATAGATATATCGTTCTTCGCTGATTTCGATTTCAATTCCAAACAAAAAGTATCTTTTCAAAAGTAGTATTTCAAATGAATTTATGATAAATATTGAACTTCTATTACTTCATAATAAAAAAGGCTATTAACTATCTCATCTCCGTTTTTGATAAAAATGACGGTGCTTTTTAACATGTCATCGCTTTAAAAAAATACAGCATCCTAAATTTTGTATATTTATATTTATCTTCCTTTTTTTTTGCATTTAAAATTATTCGGTAATAAATATATGCTTGAAAAAGTACTGTGTTCTTAATTAATAATTTCTATTTTCATATATGAATAATTTCTTATTCGAATAGATATTTATTTCACAATGGTAGATGAAATGTTATTCTGTATTTTTATTCGTCATCCGACTTCCGAATGAAATTTTCCCCATTCTGAAAAACTGAAATGAGCGAGAACCGATATATATCCATAACACTTACCTTTTCTTGCTTCTCATAACTGTTTCGATCAGAACCGGTATATAACAGTTAGAAACAGTTACTACCGGAACCGTTTCATTCCCTGTTTCCGACTTCACCAACACAATAAATCGCCTTCCTTCTTTTGATTCTTTACTCAACGTTCCCTGGAACCTCGAATCTTCTTTCACTATCGAAGCTGTCTTATCATTCTACTAGTCGTCGGTGAAACCGAGGTTGAACCACGTAAAGGATAGCATGCGTAAAAAGTCCTCGCAATATGTTCGCGACTTCGTCGGACGGGATTCTTCGACGCATCGATTCTTCTTCGCATCGATGCATCAGCGATCTTCGCTAGAAAAAGATTTTCTCTAAGTGTCTCTCGTTCACCGTGGTCACGTATCCGAGAAAAGGAACTCGCTTTCGGATAACAGCACTTCGAGATCGGAAGGAACGGTGTGGAGATCAGAATTGGCCGGCTCAGGTAAATCACCCGCACTGTTTCCGATTCCTGTAGGCGCTATTTGTCTGGCCCTGCCGATTCTGACTCTGTCCTTCTTCTTCGCGGTCCTCAGAAGAACGCCAGTCCTCGGAAGCTTAGGTCTGCCATTGGCGTGCGCCGTATTCGGCGCCAAAGCAGGAACCTGCGCCACTTTGTCCGATTTGCGTAGTTTCACGCTAAATCTGAACGGCGGTTTGTACACTACTTGAAGCTTTGCTCTTTCCTTCCTCGCCGCAGAGCTTGCTGGAACCTTCGTCTCTCTGTTCTCGGCGGGTCTTCTCGAAGTTACCTGTCTAGTTGCAGGGATTCTGGTTCCCGCGCTTGTCAAACCCACAGGCGTAGACTTGCTTTTGGGCAAACCGGTCGCGTTGCTTCTTCCAGTTTCCGGTCTGCACTGAGAAGACGCCAATAACCAGGAACGAACTTTGCTTTTGGGATCAGCATTCGGTTCGGGTTCCTTCTCCGCTTGAATGGCTGAATAATCGATCACTTCTTTCTTATGTTGCTTCTTGCGCTTTCTTTTATCATTCTCCGTGTTGCTGGACGAGTTTCCATTGCAAGTTTGCTTGTCTCGATTGGGGGGGAACGTCTTCTTGCGTTTGTTATCCTGAATCACGGCCGTGGTTGCGTCTGCCGATCTTTTTCTCGCAAAATCATCGGCGGTGGTGGTCCGTTTTGTTTGCGGTGGCGCTTGCGGCGGTTGTTTCTTCTTCTTTTTGGCGGGATCCTTGCCGGATTTGTCGTTCGGGTGAGAGTCCTTATGCTTTCGATGCCTACGCTTCTCCCGCACCTTTTTGCTCAGCGGAAGCTTTGCACGGACAGCTGGAGGATGGACAGTGACCCCTTCCGCTCCTTCCGGTGGCAACCGCACCGTTTCCGTTGTCGAGCTGTGGATTATTGTGACCGACTTGAGCTTCAGATCCGGCCGTTTGCCCAGCACCCTCATGCTCGCCACCTAAATTACACGAATAAGTCGTAAAGCGTCGGGGTTGACGTGCAGCGAGCAAGGTTCGCGTGTTCTACCGTTACGGATAATGCGATAATTTAGGGGAGCAGCGAAATGTTCCATGAAATCAACTACGATACTGCTGTGAAAGTTGCTCGCACGTGTTTGATACGAGTACAATGAGAGGCTTGTTAATCAATGAGTTAGGTAGTAGCCAAACACTTAATGACGTTCGAATGAAGACTAGCGATTAAATACCGCGGATTGGAAGAGATTCTACTTTTATCTGTCCGTAGACTTACTCTTAATTTGTTTCGCGTTCGCGCGGTTCCTCGATCGTTTCTGGTGTAAAAATTATCGGTATAGTATTGTGATAAACTAATAGGTAGGCCTTCTTATGAAACACTATTTGTGTGTATAGAATTAAGAAGAAGCGGAATATGTTGGAGTAATGCTTACCAATAAAGATAGCGCAGCCAGGATGATTAGGGCGGCTGCGTACCAGTATTCTATTATCCAACGCCGGAAAGTTGCTAGGCTTTCGTCGGATAATAGAAGCTTCCTCAACGTTGCCAAAGGACCACTTGGATCGACCTGCTCGACAGTAATGAAAAAATATCTAAACTAAAAATGTTTATAAATATGTATAATAAATTTATAGATGATGTAGGGTTTATAAGGTATTCTTAACAGAAAATCATGTCGCGAGGGGAGTGGGATGTAACGAGTAAAAATTGAATTACCGATAAATGCTTCATACAAATTTAGGTACATATAAAAAAAATATATAAAACTTATTTTATAATAACTTACTCGTGTAATATAAAATTAAAAATAAAGCATTCAATATTATGGAACAAATAAATAAAACTTTCAATATTATGAAACGTAACATAAAATAAAGTAAAAGATCCAGAATTAAAATTTTTATCTAAAGTATTTTGATTTAATCTATTTAGAAAAAATTTATCTAGCAATTTAGGAAATCGGGATTCTCGAATCGCAAGCCCCCACAAAAAAGACAAGGTTCGGAACAATTTCCTCTTGCTGGCCCGCTGTTTAATTTGTAGCTGGTTATTACGATGAAAAATATTAACGTACCTCTCGACATTTTTGGAAGACATCGCAGTATCCGTTGTAATCGTTGCACGGTGTTCCCGGCTTCGAGAACATGTCTGGTATATCGTAAGGCGGAGAGTTCCAATCGAAAGACGACCTGCCGACGAGAAATCGATCATCGATACATATTTATTTTTACCGTCGTATAAATAAAAAAAAAGTAGCAGACGATTGATAACACGTACAAGCATGGTTGATTTTCTCCAGGAAGACGACAGCAGAGCTCGCATGCTTTCGTCGGCGGATCATTTGGCCCCGGAATGCACTGGCAAGATTCCAATCCGTATGCAAGGCATATACTACCTGTACACTCCTGTAAAACGACCAAAAAGTAGAAAACACATTCGTTGAAAAATGTTCTCCGCCACTATCCAGCGTCTACCGACTCTACTCACCCCCATGAAACACACGAACTCGCGATTGCAGATTGTCTTGTTGGGCTTGTTGATGGAAGGGGGGCAATATGGCGATCGTCCATCGCAGAAACTCGCATCGCGGCATCCGTTATCATCTCTGCACTTGTCTCCGAATCTCAATTTGCACTCGGCAGTGCAACAGGGGCCCTGTGACAAAAATAATAGTAATCGTTAGAGTGATGAATAAAATTAGGGAACATAATATTGGGTACTTCCTTGGGGATTCATCACGTAAATGACATTATATTAGAGGCACGCGACAAAATGACGCGAAGAGCTTCTGGAAAAATAAATAGAGGCGCAAAAATACTAAGGCTCATATGCATAACGTTTGAGGTCCCAGTTCTTCACGATTCATTCCAATATGCTCATTTTATTCGAATCAAATTTTATTCAATTCAATCGCATCGAGAAGGGGAAGATTTATCTTTAAATTGCTACAAAGGGAAGAACAGCTTAAGGTTGAACTTTTGAAGAAATTTACGCAGCGCCGACAAAGAGACCAAAGAGTTAATATTTAATCGAAGAAGGATCTTTTGGGCAATTTAACCCATTAAGGGCCACTGCTATTTAACACAGCATTTCATTTCCAATTTTTCTTAGTCAATTTACGTTGTTAAATTCTGGTTTCTGATATTGCAAATAAGAAATGGCATTCCGGGAAATTATGTCGCTGTTTTCTGTTCCGCCTGGGTTTCACGGTTTTATGAAGTTTGAAGATATTGCAAATAAAATGTTGCATTAACGCAACATTGGTCCTTATAGGGTTAATATAGTTTTCCGTATTTACGTACTTGACTAGGACTGCAGATGGAACCTGGCGTAAGCGTACAGGGAGTTTCACCCGTAGGAGGATAACGACGCTGAGGAAAGCAACAAGAGTCCCTGCAATCTTCTTCCCATCCGCAATCGCACTCTTCACCCTCTTCCACGACACCGTTTCCGCACAACGACACTTGTGGCTCTAGAGACGCATAGTTTGCTTACTTTTCCACTACGCATTCTCATAAATACCCGCGTTCCAACTACGCGTACTCTAAGCCTTTAATATCCTTCCGCAAGGTGTACTAAAAGCTACCTTATTACCGAAGCAAGTTTATCGCTCGAGAAAATGTTACTTCGAAGTTTCGACGAGTATTCGGAAGGGACGTATCAATATTTAATCCAATATAAATTAGGTGTCTCATACCTAACTAATGATTTCGTGTAAGTTCAGTTTAAGTAATAACTGAGACCTAGAATACAGAATCTATGCGTCCGTCGAAAAGAAACGCATACAAATAGATTTCTTCTATTCAAAAGTCTGACCGAAGTTGATATTTAATAATCGCGTAGGTAACTAATAGCAATGTATCGAACGCGAAGAAATGCGACTCGCGTCGATCAGAGAAGTATTTCGCGCTTCGAGGGTAGTCTATGGGAACGCGAGCGAATCAAAAATAACGAGTAAAGACTGACCGGTGAAGCAACCCTTCGGAGAGCGAGCTTTGCTATTCAAAACTGGGTTTATGGCACTCAAGCTACACGGGCTGAAACGATTATTGTTACGCTTGTCGCCGCTGGTAGCACGAGCGAACATAATGAAGTTTCCATCCTCCCCGCCGGGGGTGCATTGTTCAGGATCGTGCTGAAACAAAGTAAAGTGGCGCCTCGTGTTACACGCGTATCGACAGTCCTGGAAAAACAGGACGTCAAACTCCAATCCACGTAGCACTTTCTACTTACTGCGGAAAATAGTTGGCAAAATCTACTATACGCGTGTGATCCTCTGCTGGGGAGGCAAACCGATCAACTGCACTTCTCGTAAATTTCATAATTTCATAATTACCGGACTGCGGATTTTCATGCAGATTTTTCATACATTTTTAATAATACTTCGCTCGTGCCGCTGGATATTTTTAATAACACGGAGGAGCGAAATCTAAATAGAAGCTAATTTCACCGTCAAAATACAAATGTCGCTTGCTTCACTTTGAGTATTGTATATGCTCTCGTACATTTTTAATAATACTTCATCAATGTTACGGAATATTTTTAATATTTTTAACAGTGCAGAGATGTGAAATTTAAATAAAAGCTAATTTCACCCTCTAAATGCAATAACGCGTGCTTTACTTTAAATATTTTATATATTTTTTTTGCATGAAAAGTATTTTTAATATTTTTAATAAGAGAGGAACCTAAATAGATGTTAGTTTCATTCTTTAAATGCAATAACGCGTGCTCCACTTTGGATATTTTATATGTTTTTGCATTCTAAATATTTTTAATAAGAGTGGAACCTAAATGGAAGCCAGCAGTTTCATCCTCTAAATGTAATAATGCGTGCTTCGGATATTTTATATATTTTTGCATACTAGGTACACTCTCTATTCTTCTGCCCAGCTAAATTTCGCATAAATGCATAAAAATCCGCAGTCCATTCGTTACCGAAGTTACACGAATAGTGTATTTCCTTTTGAAAGCAACGTATTCAATGCGACTGACGTAAATGTACTTATGCGTCGTAGTCCTTTTTCCAAAAATTTCCACGGGGAAAAGAACTAGTTTTCCAGGTTTTCGACGTTTCGAATTTCCGTGCATTTTACAGCTGCGTTTTACTCTTATCCAGCTAATCGTACCTCAGTATATCGGTATGTAATCGAAATTTGTCAACAAAATTATTACCATATTCGTAAAGATATTCGCCTGTATTCCTAACAATTTTAAAGCCACCTTTCAAATATCCTCACTGTTCCAGCCACTTGGAAGTTTTCAGTTTTCCGGGCGAAAAATTCCGTCAAACGATTTGTGGCAACGGTACGAATTTTCCCTTCCACCAAATATAAAAGCATCTTGCTATTTCGAATCGACAACCTTGCGTTCCCGTGTACATACGTATATTTTCTCAACTTTGTTCGCGGAACGCACCGGTCATCGGTTAACGATTTTTACGAGCTCGCTACGCAGGTTGCAACAACAATATTTCATCGAGAAGCGAAAACGAGAGCCGCGCGCAGAGAAGTAAATTCAAGGGACCTACCGGTGAACCGAAGTTGTGGCCGATCTCATGGGCCAAAGTGACGTGAGAAACTGCGGGTGGTACGTGCTTGCCGTAATTCAGTAAAGTCACTATTCCGGTGTTCAGCGACTTCATACTGCCGCGATAGTGCTGCAAAGTTCAGAGATCGTACGTTTCAGAGACTTCAGCTTTCATTTCAGGCAAGGAGGTGTTGCAAGTTTTGCAGGGAAACAAGCTTTGGTCGGTGCAGTCATTGATTAACAAGGAACTTAAGCGCGAATTGCCGATTTTATTGAAACACGTATAATATAGTTCTCGGAGAAATATTTCACCCGTATTTTTTTGTTATCTGCTATGGAGCATATCTAAGGGGTAAAATCAACCCTCAAAGATGGCGGAGAAATACACGTTTCTCTCGATATTTCGAAACGGATTCGATTCGGAGAAATGTTGTTTGAACAAAAATTGCGTACTTTTCTTAACGTTGAAAAATATCAATTTGTCAAAACGGTGTGTGGAAAAATAATAATTTCAATTTATTAATGCGCCCATCTAATGGTGTTCCCGATTAAAGATGGAGAGAAACTTACGCCGTTCTTCTCGCAAACTCCGCCCGCGTTTTTTAGATCACCGGTCCAAGCGAGACCCAAAGTTCCCATCTCGAAGTCCCGATAAGTGAACATGTACGCTAAACAGAACGCGTCGTAATCCTCTTCTGCAACGAACGAGAGAAGAAGGAAGGATTTATAGCGGTCGGGGAGATGCATCGGTCGCCCTTCTTTTACCATCTATAATAATCGAGTGCGCGAAATAACGTTAGGATAGGAGACGGTTTATTTACCGGAGAAGAGCTCGAGATATTTTTCCACGCCGTAGTTGCCTGGGAATCGATAATTGGGATCTCTCAATGCGTCCTCGCTGTGAACTTTCACACGTTTTATCATGAAGCTGATGTTGTCTGGCCTTCCATCTTGGTTGAAGTCTGGCAAACAGTAACAAATCTCATCTAATTCTCCATCTCTTGATCGCCGGTTATCCGATTTAAGCTCCCGCAAGACGGACGATTAAGTTATCAGACGTAAATTGCGTCTACTTCGGGAAGCGTAAATTTGATCGAAAAGGGACGTCGTTTAACTTCAATACAGAGTTGCCCCTAATACT
This sequence comes from Eucera pruinosa, assembly GCA_028830335.1. Classification (NCBI taxonomy): domain Eukaryota; kingdom Metazoa; phylum Arthropoda; class Insecta; order Hymenoptera; family Apidae; genus Eucera; species Eucera pruinosa. The sequence goes on from JAMYCR010000006.1 coordinate 17,960,331, forward strand.
CTAATTTGTAACGGGTGGTATACAAAAAATACTATATTACTATAATACTATAATACTATAAATAGAGTGATAAATAGAAATACTCGAATCTGATGGGAAAAGTTAATATTTTCGAGTTATCGAAAAGAAATTTCGGGGGAAATGTGGATAACACTACTATTATTTTGCAACAGTTTTACTTTTTAAAAATTGCGAAGTAACTTTGGATATTTCCTACGTTTTCGCATGCTAAGAGCATTTCACTCGTAAATGTGAAAAACTCCGTGATCTATTTATCAACCCTTTAATTATCGAAGTTTTAGCCGCCAGTAAATGATTGATTGATTTATTTATTTAGTAACAGGCCGACATTCCAATGTATAAATCATATAACGTACAATGGTTTAATATATAATGTACCCAACTGTTAGGATTCTATTATAATCAGAAGTTCATGGTAAGAAAGAAGAAGAACTCACCGGTGTGCTTGTAAATCGAATTAACCCTCTGCACGTGTCTTGTCATCACTTCGATGCAAGCCTCCTCGGTGCCGTATCTGGCGAAAAACTGATGATCCGCTTGTAAGTATAACATGCAAGTAGTTTTGCGAGGATCCACGGTGGCACGTTTGTGCAAATGTCTCGCGATACGGTCACCATCGTTGCTTCTGAAACGAGAGAAAAGCGATAGGTGGCGAATTAAATTTTGGAAAAGGGAAGATCGGATATCAAACGAATCGTTCGTTTCACAAAAGAGGCGTAGTGCGTTCGAACGATTGGAGCCACGAATTCCAAAAAGGCACAGGATTATCGACCAACGTTTCGAAAAAGATAGTCTGCCTTTTTTAACCCTTTTGCGCTCAAACTATTCTTTAGTTTGTTAATTAATAGTGACCAGATTTTATTGCAGAAGTTCATAATGTATGCGTATTATGTTTTCTTTATTTACAATAGGGTGTAGAGTATATTTGTAATAATATAAAATGGCACGGGCAAAATAGAACGCAGAAATACTAATTATTAACCCTTTGAGCACTAAATAACGATCCACGCGTTCCTGGATTTATTTTACAAACGATGTGTATGCATGATCTTCAATACCGATATGGTTATATTTATTAACCATTGCAATGCTTCTAAATTCATATTTAGCGGTCCTTTTGCACTCATTATTTATCGTTTTAGAAGACTCGAATCCATAAACTTTATATGTGTCATTTTCAAAATTGATCACACATATGCGACCGTGACACCGAAAGGGTTAATAATAATACTATAAAGAAGCGCGAAACTGGCAAACACATGATATAAACAAGTTCAACCCTTAGATGATCAAAGAGTTATTAGCTTCTTGCCTTTCGATTTTTTTCTGCAACAACGCACGTTACGTTACCATATTCAACTTTGCACCAGATGCAAGATATTGAAATACTCTACTTTATGTGTATCCGCTACGCTACTTGATTTCAACCCCTTGAAGAATTATGTATTAGCGATCAAAGTCAATTCATAGAATAACTTGAGTCACCAGTGTGACTCATGATCATAAGTCAAATGCTAGGTAGACAGTTAAGGACTTAATTCTCCCACGTTTCCTTCTTCATCCTATCGAAGGGTTCGCGTTGCCCTGAAACGCCGTTGCAAAGATCGAAATCTACCATATGCAACTCGCGTAAAGTATTAAAAAGGCTTTAGGGACCACCGTGTTGTGTTTCAGAATTCGTAGCTTCGATTCTAGTAGAATTTTCTCTCTCGTTGCCGGCACTCACGTTTCCATACGTGCCGCGGTCTTATCTCTCTCCGAGGTAGAAACCCGTGCGCCGTTTTCCTTCGAGTATAGTGCTTGCCTCTCGCCGAGCAGAGGTTCGTAAAGCGTCCGAGAATGGTTCCCGTGGTTGTTGCTGAAAAAAAATAAACCAACCATATCTGCGTGGCCTAGGTGGAGTACGATTTTCCGCGATTCTAGCTCGCCTTGCGGAACACGGCCAGGTGTAGGGGGAAATATTGTAGTAGTTTAGTTCGCCGACGGTTTAATTGCCAGCGATTCGTCCCGGGAATGTTTGAAGATCCGCGGTTTAAAGCTCGTTATATGTAGGCGAGGCGCGCGCTCCGCGTATGCCTACGAATAATGCGTCGGAGAAATTGCTAACGAAATTAGCGCGAGGAAGGAGCAGCCGGTGTTCCGAGTTGATAAACCTCAGACGGCGCAGACAAGCCCGGCAACGGGGCTTGTCTCTCGTTAGATCCATTTTCATCCTCGGTTAACGTAACACGATTTGCCCTGGCTGTTTTAGAGGCGTTATCCTGTTACATTAACGAGCGAGTGTCTACTACGCGATGAGGAATCCGCGGGCATCTTTTCACTGCGCTCTCGTAATCCACGCTGCTCCGGTAACTTTCGAATAAGCCGCTTTATTTCGCGGCACGCGTAAATGCTAATCGTTAGGTAACTCCTTCTTCGCCCTTCGACTAGCGCAGCCATATTTGTACGATTTGATAAGCGAGAATGCGCATCTAGTTTACGCGTGCGAAAACGCGGTTACTTGCGAGTAAAGTAATAACGAAGGTTAAGATAATGAAATGTTACATCGCTGTTAACTAGAGATTCCAATATCATTACGAAATGATAAGTTAGAGGATTAATCTGCATACGTTGGATTATACAAAATCTATAGGGTGTATATACAATATGGCTTTCGCAGTCAAAAGGTTAAGGGCCAAATTATTCTGTAAAAATTGCTAAAAAGTTTTCGAATTCTTTTGTATGAAAAATAATAAGATGCAGAATTGCGAGGCAAATATTCAATGTTTATTGCGCGGTGATATCTGGTTGTAGAGTTTATTGGATATTTTCATGTTTGCAATCAGCTTTTATATATTATTTATCGTATCGTACGAGTATACTCAGTTTTGCATAAATTCGACCAATAAAGCGGGACGGTGTAAACTTGGGGATAATGGAAACCTGATAAAAAAAATTGAATGGGGTATAGTCGTTAAGAGGTTGCATTCTTATGGTACACCAAAAGAATATATTAATAGGTATTATTAATCTCTGACGAGAAAGGTAAGTGTACATCTTTGGATGATTAACAAAATAATAATAATAATTTTGTAGCACTTTTGCGTAAACGCGCAGTACACTGGTAACGCGTAAAAACGCACCAAATATTAAAACTAATGTCCATTTTGATTCCGTTCTTTTAGCTGCGACTACAAAGATTTGAATTTTTATAAAGTTCCGCGATTTACCGATGACATTCGATTTTTGTATATCTCCATTTTAATAGGAACAAATTTTCATCTAAATTTAAGTCTAAGTTGTCTATTCGGTATATCTAAGTATCTCACCTTAGATTACGAAAGTGTCGTAAAAATTACGACCTCAAAAGAACAAAGTACAAAACTATCGTGCATATAACGTTGACGTTTGTCCGTGCTGTGCTACTTAATTCTTTCAATTCCTTTCAAACTGTGGTCCATCGAAAATATAATTGTTCCAAATATATTCGTACCAAATCATCGATAAGAATATTACGTCTGAGTTACCCTGGGTTTTCTTCGACTTGTAAATTTTACGAATTTTCATAGTAACGTGATTCGCAATGAAGTATCGTAATCTAGAGTTAACGTTGTACGCAGTATTGAAGATTGCACGCGTTGTTATTGCAAATTACCGCTAATAATAAAAAGGGATTAGCGTTGCAACACAGTTTAATTTGTCTCGGATTTACGCGTGTTGCCTGAGATCATCAGTCGATGAGTCACTTTAATTCCGACAATTATCACCGGTAAATCGTTAGAAGAGTCTCTTACCTTTCTATGGAATCGTGAGAAGCAGCTTGATGCAACTGTTGACTGGCGCAAGGCAACGCTCTCTGCGGTTTTAACACATCGGAAGCTCGATAGGCTATACTGTGATACGCCGGGGACGTGTCCTCTTCTTCGTTCAAATATCTGTTCGTCGGTTCGATATAGTATTCCTCGAATCCGGTGACCACGGTCCCATCGAACAGACCGTCTTCCGTCAAGATCCCCTGCACCATGGCATTCTCGTCCTCTGCGAAATAGAAATAAAAAAAGAATCGTATTAACCCCTTCATATGCAACAGCTTTGTCGTGTAAAGTGGTTCGATTCATAACAAGCGGATGAACGTGACAAATAATTTAGTAATGTACTAATTAGTTAATGTATATTAACCATTTCGCTACGAAGGACGTATATATACGTTTGGAAAAATTGGACAATTATTCATTAACCCTTTGGCTTACAACAACGAGCTACACTCGTGGTTTAATCTATGGACCAATTACAATGGAAACGTGCTGTATTTTCTAATAAATTTCAATTCATCTTATTTCGATCTGTAGGATTGTGAGATTGAGGATCACTAAGTATGAATTACGTATAATATTTTAGTGCTTCGCGTTCGATGTAATGTTACAATAAAAAATTGTCCAAAATTTCAGTGAATAATCTTTGAAGAATTCGTAAGCCAAGGGGTTAAGAGCATACTTATCGTTTTGTCTGCGGTAAATTATTGTATCTGTCTTCGTTTGTGTAACAAAATTAGGATCCTAATCGATAGTACAAAGCTTTTAACTATTTATATTACTTATATAGTATTTATTATAATCCTTTGCTTTGCCGCTTAGGATGGCTCTAAATATTTACAGCTATCCTATCTTCGTATTAATAAGTGCTGCTCCTTAGCAACCGTAGCGAAATGATTAATTACAAAACACAATAGAACGAAGTGAACGACTTCGAACGTTAAACTAATATTTTATCATATCGTCGATTAACCAATCACGTGTAATAGTAATATGCGTAAAACAATCTTGCTTGTAACAATCATATTCCAAGTGTAAACATATGTAATTGTACGCTTATGCTATTAGTTAAAAGGATCGATTCAACTTTTAACCTACTGGTACACGTCATCGACAGAAATTGTCCGATTTGAATTTGACGTACTAGTACGTCACGGGTTAAGAGACGAGCAGAATTAGCGCCTACACCTGTCCGATTCAACGAATAAATGATGATTGCTTTTTTCTTTTCTTTTTTTTTGGAGTCCGCCTTCAGATGGAGAGAATTTATCGGGAGATAGATGGACGTTTTTGCCCTCCCCTTGCAACCAATTGATCGCGCTGGCTCGCCTTATTGACGTAATATCGTTTCTTTTGCGGGGAAATATCACAGAGTCCCGGGGAAAATAAGCAGAACGGAGAATTTGTTTCTCGAGGAGAGCGAAAATATTTTTTACCGCGTTATTACCTTACGAACGCGATCGAGCAAAGAAAAAAGGGGTGGTTCTATAATATTTATAAGTTTTTTACGTTTCGTTGCGTCATAAGCTTAGATGTGTAATTTTGCAGCTGCGAGAATTCGTATTAAAATAACTGAAAGCAGCATCCCTTGTCGATGTATCAAGTAGATTGAAAAACATACTCGCGATCTTTAAATTCTTTTACGCAAAGATATTTACTAAAATTATTAACTAAGATGATGAACTTGTATTTGATCGATGGGAAAATAATGTTGGCTTTTAATAATTCTACAATTATTCAAATTTCTGTTAAAAGCAGGGTGCACCTTATAGTATTTGAAAGACGAAACCAATCGTTTCGTTATTTATAATTATTAGAGTATGAATTCCAATAAAGATCCACAGTCTATTAATAATTTTCCTCTTTCTCGTTTCACTACTTTAATAATAATATTCGCAGCCTATTACTAATGTCCTCCCTTTTTGATTCACCACTTTAATATTAATATTTATAGCCTATTAATAATTTCCCCCTTTTCGATTCTCGACTTCAATAATATTTCTACTTATTTCTGTTACTTACTACACTTTAATAATATTCGCAGTCTATTAATAATTTCCCTCCTTTTTCACTCGCTACTTTAATAATACTTCTACTACTTATTGTACTTTAATAATAATATTCGTAGCCTATTAATAATTTCCGCCTTTCCAATTCTCGACTTCAATAATATTTCTACTTATCTCTGTTACTTACTACGCTTTAGTAATATTCGCGGTCTATTAATAATTACCCTCCTTTTTCACTCGCTACTTTAATAATATTTCTACCACTTATTATACTTTAATGATAATATTCGTAGCCTATTAATGATTTCCCTTTTTTCAATTGTCGACTTCAATAATATTTCAACTTATCTCTGTTACTTATTACCCTTTAATGATAATATTCGTAGTCTATTAATGATTTCCCCCTTTTCGATTCTCGAATTCAATAATATTTCTACTTATCTCTGTTACTTACTACGCTTTAATAATAATATTCGCAGTCTATTAATAATTCCCCTTCTTTTTCACTCGCCACCTTAATAATACTTCTACTACTTATTATACTTTAATGATAATATTCGTAGCCTATTAATGATTTCCCTTTTTTCAATTGTCGACTTCAATAATATTTCAACTTATCTCTGTTACTTATTACCCTTTAATGATAATATTCGTAGTCTATTAATGATTTCCCCCTTTTCGATTCTCGAATTCAATAATATTTCTACTTATCTCTGTTACTTACTACGCTTTAATAATAATATTCGCAGTCTATTAATAATTCCCCTTCTTTTTCACTCGCCACCTTAATAATACTTCTACTACTTATTATACTTTAATGATAATATTCGTAGCCTATTAATGATTTCCCTTTTTTCAATTGTCGACTTCAATAATATTTCAACTTATCTCTGTTACTTATTACCCTTTAATGATAATATTCGTAGTCTATTAATGATTTCCCCCTTTTCGATTCTCGAATTCAATAATATTTCTACTTATCTCTGTTACTTACTACGCTTTAATAATAATATTCGCAGTCTATTAATAATTCCCCGTCTTTTTCACTCGCCACCTTAATAATACTTCTACTACTTATTATACTTTAATGATAATATTCGTAGCCTATTAATGATTTCCCTTTTTTCAATTGTCGACTTCAATAATATTTCAACTTATCTCTGTTACTTATTACCCTTTAATGATAATATTCGTAGTCTATTAATGATTTCCCCCTTTTCGATTCTCGAATTCAATAATATTTCTACTTATCTCTGTTACTTACTACGCTTTAATAATAATATTCGCAGTCTATTAATAATTCCCCTTCTTTTTCACTCGCTACCTTAATAATACTTCTACTACTTATTATACTTTAATGATAATATTCGTAGCCTATTAATAATTTCCCCCTTTTCGATTCACGACTTTAATAATATTCCTACTACTTATACTTTAATAATAATGTTCGTGGCATACTAATAGTGCCCCCCCCCCTTTTTCGTTTCGCTACTGTAATAATAATATTCGCAGTCTATTAATAACTCCCCCCCACTCTTTTCTATTCACTGCTTTAATAATATTTCTCCTACCCATTATCCTTTAATAATAACCAGGTAATTCCTTAATAAAAAGAGAGCCGCGTTAAAATAGTAGGGCAGGTTTCCTTTGTCGCTTCTATTTCGAGAAAATCGACTTGGAAAGTCCAGCCACGGCTGTAGAAGCGCGCTCAAAGGGGTGGCTTTGACAATTCAACGCGCACTCGGCGATTATCAAAGTAATCTCTTTGGAGGACACGCTGTATTTCTTCGCGAATATCTTTCTGTATTTCTTGCCCGTGCTTTCCCACCGTCTACAATGCTATCTACTCCTTTTACGCGGCCTTTTTCTTACCAATTCTTTATTAACGTTAAAAATACAACGCGACGAGGCGAGTTTGTACGTTTGTACGTGTAATCGCCTGTTCACGGGCAAATCGAGCGCGAACGGTCCTCTATTTAGATTCGCAGAACTCCGGGGGTTAACTTCGTTCCGCGTCTGCAGCTTCGTCGACGGCACCGCTTCCGGCTGCAGCGATAGATTTCCGAGGCAAACTCTCGCGATCGAAAATTGTCTCAGGACGAGCGGAGCCGCGAAGCGAAAGGGGTGCGACAAAGCGAGGCTGGGTCTCGGGCGAGGAAGCAAGAAAGAAGAAGCCCGCACCGGGCTATCTATTTCCGTCATTGCCGTCGTCTTCGTCGAGAATTGCACCGTTTCGACGATTTCATAATTTCCGGACAGGCGTTTCCAACCTCTGCCGAGTCTTAGCGCGAAAAATTGGGTCGTTCGCTTCCTTCGTTGCCGGTTTCTAAGATTTCTTTTTTTTTTTTTTTTTTACGTACACGCGTTGCGGAACGCGGAATTTGAACCCTTTCGGTGCTGAGTAATTTTTCAAGATCGACGCGTTTCTAGATTTAGTTTCACGGATCACGCGTACGCATGATATTTGATTTATTTAGTAAGCATTGCGATGCTTCTAAATTCGTATTTGCTGACTATTTTACAGTGATTATTATAAGGAAGGGTTAATTATACGTTTGTGGTTAGATATGTGACTTTAACCCTTAACTATTACGACGGGCGACAAAATTATTATGAACGCATCAACGTTAAGTTCGAAATGGAATAGACATGCGAATACATTTGAAATGAAATCGTCTTTTAATGTACTCGTTTCTGAGATATTAAATATATCAAATATACGGGTGCATGGAGACCGTATTGCACGTTGGGGTAGATACATCAATAAATGAACACTTAAGTTGACTCTTTAGGTTGAATTTCAGGGGTTAATAATGCTGGTAAATATTCTGATAATTTAAACCCGATTCTTTACTGTCCGAACCTTTATATCATACGTACAAGAAAATTTAAAAGGAATGGGAAACCAAAAATATTGATTTTACTAATAAATGAACATGAAACGTATTTTTGCGAAGAAAACCTTTGCACTCGTTTTTGTATTTAATATTCATTTAATGGTGCATCTACCTACCCTATGGAGTATATTAATGTAAAGGGAGCGTCGTGACTAGACACAATGGCGGATTTTGATGCAAATTCATACTTCTATAAACGTAACTGAGACAAACGAAATTTCGACAGGGAGTTGTTTCACAACTCTAAACAGAATCATTCGCACATTTTACTTTAAATATTACGTACACGTTTGCATGTTACATGCGCTCCGAGTACCTTTGCAAATTTAAATTTCCGACTAATGCACGAAAATCCGCAGTTTACGTACAACTCCGAAATTAATGATACACGCATCCGTGTTCATTAAGACTTTTTTCGCTCAGCTTCACGAGTGTTGCGTGCCTCGAAACTTTGACATCAACTTTTACGAACGCTCCGCGAAACTTGTATCAAAGCTGCAAGAATATTTCGTAGAATTAAAGAACACGATTGCAGGGGTTAAAGAAAGCAGAAGTCGAACGCGTAAGCACGTGCATCGTCCTACACTTGACATAATTCACTCTCTCTGTAATTGCTCGTCGTTCTTTTATTTTTCGCTTTTCCCCCTCCCCCCACCCCCGATTAACCGCTTTCTCAGGGCGAAAGCAATTACCCGGGCGTTCTTCATAATTAATCGAAAGATACACCGCCATGGTAGCATTTAATTTAACATTTTTCACGGACGAGAACCACGGTAGAAGCTAGAGAAAGAAGCGAGTTCTATCGCCGGACGTTCAGCCGGCTAATTGTCGATTACACAAAAGGCCGAATTCCTCTTCCCAAGCGAAACCTTTCCACCCTCTTCCCCCTCCTACCTCTTCCGCCCCTTATTCTCTCCCTGCAGGATGGCGGAGAACACAGGAAGAAGGAACGAGAACTATCCGAAGGCTTTTCCCTGCAATTAAGTGTTTTAAATCCCTCGATGGGAATCCAGGATGGGTAAATTCACCCCTCATGCTAATCGATACCCCTCGAACAAAGGAAACGATTGAACAAAGGGTTCTCCGACTCAAACGATCTACCTCCTGATGCGGAACTACGACCGGATGAAATTACCATTTAAGCGGCGAATCGAAAATCCCCCCACCCCCCATCGATGCAATCGAGCGAAAAAGAGAGCAAGAAGAGGCAAGGGGGAGGGGGGATGCTCATTAACTCGCGATACATCCGGAAAAATTTCCCTTCCAGACTACCCGGCCACCGTGCGAACTCCGTAACAGTGCAGCGAGGCACACGCGATTATTTTCCATGCCTTTCGGCCTTTCCGAGGGATTCAGGGATTCTTTTTTTTCGAAGTAGATCGCGAATCATTATGCAAATTGATATTCTTCTAGGCGGAAGTAAAGGGGAAGTTGTATAGGGGTAATTTCACCCTCTAAATATTGTAATGACTTGTTTAACGCTAGGTTTAAGGTCGTTACGTGCATAATTTGACAGGCTTCCGGAAAAATACGTATACTGCATATAAATATTCGAACGTAGAAGCGTGAGGACGAAGAGAATCACGTGGAATACATATTCGTACCATTATATTCATTAAAGTTCACATAAAGTACTGAAAAATAATATTAATGGCCTCTATAATTTTAGGTATTAAATCTGAACGGCGTCAATGTGACGAGTTCCGTGAACCTAGTGTTAATTTGAATATTGTTACCAATTAATTGTCCCGAAAGTCCCTTTCGTTCCTTCGATGGGTATTAAATGCATATAATTTCATGGATAATCAAATTTACTAAAATATACCTTTTATAATAATTTATACAAGTTGAAAATGTAAAAACTTGCGCAACAGCTGAATAGAAATTTCGATTCAGTCCATTCAACGATGGGAAGAGAAAAATGTTCGAATGGATTTTATAGTTACTATGCAAAGAAATTAATTTCTACAAAGTTCATATTTTTATCACACAGTGATACACATTTTATAACTTCCTCCATTTTTTTGGAAGCCTTTTGCGACGGCATTTTTTCAAAACCATGGAATGCCATTTTGTCCAGCAAAGTCGAGTACGCAAATAAGAAACGAATTTATGCATATCCTGCATTTACTTGTGAGATTCAGTTTGTCACAAATGCATATACATATTTATAGTCTTGTAATTAGCGAATTATTTACGACTTTAATCATTTTGCTGCTCGATAGTCAACCTTAAAGCTGTCCGATAGTCAACCATGTTTTGAATTCTACATCTTTTTAACTACATGCTTTATATACCTATTGTAAGACAATTCCACCTTTTATTGTTATTCGTAAATTTTGTCTCTTTACTTTTACCGTTCGCGTCTACGAGTAACACAGAAAAGAAACAGATAAATAAAATGTATACATGAACGATTGCATAACATAAAACCAGCAGCACCTCGCAACGATGTTAATCTTGTTTTCCCAAGTATTTTGCTTCATGTTACCAGCTATTTGTATCTCATCCCGAAGAATAATCATTCGCAAATTTAGAATTTGTATTTTATTATTACCGGTATCTTTTCATCTCTCTGCTCGTATTTGTTTCTAAATTCTCGTATCTCTCGGTTAACTTATTTACTCTGTCAGTTTCGAGGCAGCTTTACCCCTTTTTGCCGGGCAAAAGTAGTGGAGAAAAAGGGGGATGCGAACGCGTGGTTGGTTTTTCGGAGGCACATATTGAACTCTGCTAGCGCGCACAGAGCTCCGCCATGCGAAATCCATTTAAAACGAACGTGCCCCGCACGAAATGGTTTATGAAACGATATCGTTAAGTCTTGCAAGTCTCTCTGGCTCTCTACGATTGGATCGGACCACTGTCGGTTTGCACATAGTCGATATCACTCCAACGTATTCGCAAAAAATAACACAGAGACTCCATATACAGTGCTATATACATACGTACATATATGTATATATATATATATATATATGTAGTTCGTGGACACGCAAACTAAAAACGTGTAGAGGGGAAAAATAACGAGAGACGAAGCGAAGCAAAAGCGAAGCCGATACTGAGATTACAAAGAATACGGTTCGTTATTTAATTCGGTTTGCATCGCGGAACCGTAATCGATACGCGTATCGACTGCAAACCATTTATCTGACAGTGTGCATCCTTTCTTTATCGCCTAACCAAAGGGACGCTTAAGAATCGAAGCTTCGGTAAACTTGTTTCGATTAGAATTATTTAAGGTCGAGGAATTTAAACGATAAACGATAGATATACGTATATCGAAGTAAAAATTGAAAACTTTTTAAAGGTAAACAAAAATGGAAGAGTGCGAGTTTTGTTGAAGTTCGGACTTCAAGACTGCCTATACTAATACCACGAATTTTTTGTAGAAAGAAAAATTGGCGACTCAAACTTCGCGAAGTATACCACCTCTGAAAAGTTTGCGATCGTTTCTGCCATTTACAATCGAGATGTTGAACTGGTGAACGATGTGGGAGGAATTTCAATAAAAAAAAGGGGGTAGTTTGACAAAATGGCGTACCGAACTTTTACACGTTTTTTTGCTTTCGCTTTTTGGTAGAAATCTCTTACTGTTTTCGCAATATATATATATCTTTTTGGGGAATCCGTAGCTTCAATTTCTGCTCTACTCCGCAACTACAACCATTCTACAACATAAAAACCACGAGGCACGAAGTTCAGGGAGGTGTCAAAGTCAAATAACTTCACCTTCGGCGAACTTACGCGATGTTAAGAAGTCATAAAACCTCCGGGCGATAAGTCTTCGCAATTCAATTACACCGACTTGCATTACGCAAAAACTTCTTAAAGACGGGGTGTAGAGCTACAGCGGGCGAGGAGAACACAGCAACGCTGTACAGCAAATATGATAATCATGGCGTCAGCAAAAGCGGAGGACACGTTGCCGTTTCTATTGTAAGTACAGCCATCGACCAAGCATAGGCTGTCCGTTCTTATGTAGAATCATTAGGGGGCTACCTAACTCCCATACCGTCTTAATGTCACATGCGACATTGCTATGATAATTTAGAGTAGACGAAGGCAACAGCGGAATTCTAACTAAATATTGTGCGACGCTGTTGTTTTCGATATACGTATGCACGTGATCTCTAAATTTCAAATCTATAATAACGTATATAGAAACATATACTTGTGGACAAACGTATGTATAAGATACCTTGAAAATTTCCAAGATCAGAGCTTAATTCTATCTTTATATTAAAGGACGTACCGAGTGAAATAAAGCTATTTATCGTTAACCGATACATTCGTAAACGAAACAAATATTACAACAGATACCCACGCGAAATCAAATGAATACATTTTTGCTTCAACGAACTTATAAGACGTTATCTTTGGTAATTAAAAAATATATACACTTACCGACGAACGTTAAGAAACGAAGTAGTCACTTACGAATTTTTGCGTATCCTTTCGCTTCTAAGATTCACAGCATAGAATTTGCAATGGCATAAAAATATAGTATTACAATACATCGATAAACAATAAGTTCTTCTACTTTTATTTCAAATCCATGTATCTCAAAAGCGAGCGACGACGTAAAGCTTCGCAAATACGTATCACGTTTCTTAACTTTTGTCACGGAAGTGTATAATATAACTGATCAGAATTAGGTTTCACTTTTCCTCCGAATCAGTTAATAATGAATAGACCTCCCTCTATTTTATACTAGCTCACGCGTTGGATTTGGTGAACTTTTGTACGAATTTCTTGTATATGTATGATCTAAGTCTGTTGGAATAGGCACGTTACGATGTCTCCTGTAAATAGGTAGTCTATCCTGTAGACGGCCAATCGTACAATCGGCAAGAGAGACTCATCTACGCTTTGGAATCGACTCGAAGGCAGTATCGACGACTTCCTTTTTATCGTCGCTTCGAAAATGACCGAGGAAGGACGGCGAATGGTCTCTGGGGATCGGAAGGAAATCAAAGACCTCTCCCCCGTCCTCCGATTCCCCTGCCGCGACTTTTGTTTCCGCGATCGAAGCACGAAGCTCGAAGCTCGGCTAATTCGATCCAATTTCTCCTGCGCCAGCTTAGCACCTCGGTTCCCCATCCAAGGGTTTCAACGCAATCGACGATGAGGTGTTCGATGCACGTTGCACCCTTGGCGATCATGTTCGATAGGGAAAATGATGGTCGCGAACGTGAGAAATTTGATAGGGTGGAAAGGGTGAAGATCGTGGGATACGTGGGAAAGAAAATGCGAGAGGAGGGAAAGGATTTGGAAATTAGGCTGCGAAGTGGAGAAGATTGTTAGCGCGTTATTTACTGGAAGCCAATTAACAGGCTTCGCTATAAATCCTATAAATCGATAATATAGTTACGCTGTAATTTCGTTTTTGCCAGATTATTCTTGTAAACTGTATGAAACGTAGAAGGCGTATAACTCATCAACATATTTCACTTTACAGCCGTTTTAAAAATGGCTGTGTATCTTAGAACTTGCTTAGATTTTCATCTTCTCACCTACGTTATGTAAAAAGTACTCTCAGTTATCTACCGGATGACACAAAGAACATAAAGTAGATGGAAATGAACTCGTCAAGTTTTGCATTTGTAATCTTCATTTCTAATCCTTGCACTGGTAAATTTACCCATTTTCTGTCGCGCCACCAGTTGCGAAGAAGCACCATGTGGACGAAAAAAGAGAGAGAAAGTGCAAGCTAGTGCGAGTAGCCGAGGTACTATGGCAAAGTATCGCGGCGGTCGCGACGAAGACAGTGACAAAACTTTTCTAAGGATGTGTCCGATTCGACTAGTTATCCTTGAAACAGTTCCCTCGGTGTTACCTTCTTCCTCGCAGTTCCCCGCTGCATCCTGCACAGACAAACTCACTCACTCTCTCTCTCTCTCTATTCTTTTCGTCCCTATTCTCCTGCTGATCATGCGCCGTTGCACAATATTATCGTTTATCTTGCACTTTCAACGGTGAAACAAACGCGGACCGAGCTCTCTCGAATTTGCTTCTCGCTCCTCAGACAAGGCAGACGGAGTACCTATTGCTTGTATTATGTATTAGCGAGCAAATTCTGCCGGCTTTCTTCCAAACGTGAACACGGGAAGCGAAGGTTTCTTCCTTATTCTCGCCGATTCCCTTTTTAACTCGAGCTCGTCGTAATGTTTATTCGCGCGTTCTTCCGGAACGTTTCATCCCTTATTTATCGCTGCTTTTTCAACCTACTACATCTTCTATGAGAATCGCGTTTAAACCGACGCACGTGATTTCACCGCGAATCGAAAAATAATTTCACGCTCGGTAGAGAACCTTCAACGTTTGGCCTACGAAATTCTACAGTTTGCTGTTTACCTTCTTTCCGCTTTAATTGCGGCTGCTTTCAAACGTTTCGTCGAGTCTTCGCGGGAGCTTTTACGAAAGCTTCGCGATCCTTTGTAGCTCCGCGAACCACAAAGTAACCCTTTCGCATGTTGCAACTAAAGGGGTGTATACAGTGAGAGACAAACGCAAGTGTGCACCTCGCGAAATTGAAGTTGAGTGAAATTACAGGCTCGCGTAATACTAATGTAATTATAATGTTTACTAGTAGAAAATACATTACGATATAATTGTGGTATCGTTTACAGGAAATAAATTATACCAGAATGTTACTTTTGTAAATTGGATACCTAATTTTGCGTATTTCGCGTACATCTGTGTTTGAAAGAGTGGCGGGATGGTTAGAGATGTTAGGGAGAAGAAAAAAGAGAACTAGGAACCAAAGAATCCAAAGACGAAAGACAGGGTGAATCCGCAGTGCGATAAACGATAGTGGGACGATACAAATGTAACTAGGATTTAGATTAGATGAAATAAAATAAAAATAATAAAGGTGTTTAGATTTATCTTAGAATAAGATAGTTTAAGGACATCGTTGGTGGAATGGTACAGATAAGAAATTGACACCAGGGGAGGAGAACAAAATGTACAAAACTGATTTTCCATTTCGTAGCTTGTAAAGGCAGAAATTGATAAAGAAATGTACACTTCTGCATTTCATACAGTGTACAAGGAGAATCTGACAAAAAACGAAATTACAGCGTAATTATAGTATCGATTTATAGGATCTACAGCGAAGCCTATTAATTGACTTCCAGTAAATAACGCGTTAACAATCTTCTCCGCTTTGCACCTTCATTTCCAAATCCTTTACCTCCTCTCGCATTTTCTTTCCCACGTATCCCACGATCTTCACCCTTTCCACCCTATCGAATTTCTCACGTTCGCGACCATCGTTCTCCCTGTCGAACACGATCGCCAAGGGTGCAACGTATCTTTCCGTATCGTATTTTGCATATTAAAATCCCCCTTTAATGCCCAAAGATCCTCACAGCGTAATCGTAACACAAGCCTTCATTAATCCCTTCCTCTTGCTTCGCTCGTTCGGTAGCATCAATTCGGGAGCAGCCTGTATATTTCCCTTTCGCCGTGCCTCTGTGTGCAACTCGAGTGTCTGCAATTGCAGACCGTATCGCCTGACTACGTTCATTCGCGTTAAAATCAGCTGCAAACTCTTCCCGTCCCGTAATTGACCTATTTCACGGGGGCCAAAGCCTCGACGCAATATTCCACTTCGCGGCGGCCAAGTAACTCCGACGTCGACGAGGAGTCCGGTTAATTCGCTTTAATTCGGAGGAAGAGAAGTTGAGAGTGGAGGCGGGAACCAGTCAGCGGGGACCAGAGGTCTCTTTCTCCTCTCTTCGCTATTCAATATTCTATTTCGCGGACAAAGAGAATCCCGCGGAAGATACGCTTAATTTAAGGTAATTTCGACAAAAGCTTCGGATCGATGGAAAAATTGAAAGGAAAGTTTGCGACGCGTGGATTGAACTTTCGTTAACCCTTTCGATGCGCACATTTTACGTTGAAAGCATCCTCGACGCTCAAGATTAGGTTTTTGGATAATTTTCGTTGCTATGGAAATTATTTATTAGTATAGAAAACGAGCGCAAGTGAAGAGGTGAAACTTTAAACGACGCGAGTGCTTACGAAATTAAGAGAACTAGGATTTGTACGAATTGTAGAGAGATATAAATTTCGCGTTGAATATGACGTAACAAGCGTTTAAATGGAAAATAAAAAATTGGCTAATTAAATGGAAATAAATTGCTTAAATTACTATTTGGTAATTAATCGTTCAGTTTATCTCATATTCTTGGTTTATATTAAAAATTGCCATTTCTAGCATTTACAGCGTTTTCCACTTTGATTCTTCAAATATTGAAACGCTTTGCGTAGCTAATTACTATGTATAATATGAATGAAAATAAAAATAATACTGTACTATAGTTAAAAACGTACGCGTGCCTTTAGGTCCATTGTACCGAAAGGGTTAATTGAAACACGCGAAGGAAACCGAAGGGAAACCAACCCTTATTCATGCTTTTTACTACAAGCTACTAAAGTCTTCAGAATTGAATCGTCGTGAATTTATGCAATTTTTACCCGAAATTATTAATGATAGATAGATAGATAGCTTTCCCAATGGATTTAAAAGTGGATTCCGTTTCATTAAATATTTACATTCTTGACTACTTACCAATACCCAATAGTGGCTTAATTTATTCTATCACTCTATTACATAAGATAAACTGTACGATATAAAAATACAAAAAATATATAATCCACTTCTATCTAATCCACTATATAATCCACTTCTATCTAATCCACTATATAATCTACTTCTACAATCTTACATATTATTGTACCAACACGTAACATTATCGCTTCGAACCCCCTTCGAAATAATTAACGAATCATTTTTATAATCCTTCGCTTTGCTAATTCTAGCTAGGGTTAAGGGTTTGCAAAAGGATAATCGAAGGGTCCGTTACCCGCGGAAAGAACACACACCTATAGATTCGCCCTGAATAAGATCCTCGAATGCATTTGTAAATCCAAGCCCGTAAGGAATTCGCCAAGGGAGCGAAGGAGAATAATCGATCCAAGCCTCTGATTAAATTCGACAGAAATTCGTTATTACGTTTCCGGGATTTGCACGGCTGCTCTACACGGAAGAAGAACGCGCCTTTAATTAAACCATCCCCCTTTTACTCGCTCTTCCAGCCAGCCGTCCATAAACTCTGCTCAAAAAAAAAGAAAGAAAAGAAAAAAAGAAGCATAATCATCCCCTTTTCTTTCTTCTTCAATTAAGAGCCTAGAGGAAATATTCTATTCGCAGGCTAAATACGAATTATTGGAATCCGCTCTAATTTAATTTCATTCAGTCGGCAACGGGGCGCCGCGCCGCCGTGCTTTCTCCCAGCGAGGAGAGAAAAACGGGCAAACGAACCAAGCCAAAAAAAAGCTATTCCAAGGGTTGCAGCACGCTATTGCGATAGGCGCACAGCAGGAACAAGGGCAGGGAGGGGGGGGGGGGGGAAGAAATAGAGAAGAAGAGCGCGAGGAGAGTCGGATCACCGAGAGAGAAAAGAGGCGAAAAGAGTGAGCAACGCGCGATGGAGAGGAAACCGGAAGAGCAAAAGGGGTGAAAAGATGGGGTGTGCAAGCAGAGGAAGCTTTCACGGAGCCAACCGGTCGCTTTTACGGAGAAAAGCTTCGGCGCTCGTTAGTGGAAAAATCCAATTTAGTCGGGGGAACAGTTTGCGGGACCGGTCCGCACGCGGAATCGTGAAAATTCGAACAATGCACGCGTGCGACGCGCGACAAATACTCGCTCGCCAATATATATATACAGACGCGTGGAGTATGCCCAAACGGACTTGTTTTATTGATTAACAATCGAATTACGTCCAATCGCCGGTGCATTGATTTGAATCATCGCTGTACACCGTTTTCACGCGCACCTCGACTGCAACCATACGAACTCGTTTATCTCTCTTACTTTGCTCTGTGTTTTTGCGCTTCTTTTCAATTAATCATAACCGTGGGGGATGGACGGGGTTAATTAATTTTGATCGTCCCACGAGTGTATCGACGTGAACCGGAGTGGTACCTTCCGAGTGCGTCCTTCGTTCCGTGCAATTAACGGACTTGGAAAAAGTAATTGTTGCGCGGCAGAGTTCCGCTTCCGTGCGTCTTGCCCGGTCTGCGGATAATTCTATTCCCCTTCCACCTTTACAGCGAATCCCCCTTGCGAGAATACCGTGCTTTTGTGTATTTATATAAACCATGTACAGACCGTATGAAACATTTAAGCCGTTTCTTTTTTTTCTTTTTTTTTTTTTAAGTAGTACGAGTCAATTTAGTCGTACATTGAGGTATTATTTAAGAGTTTGCGTTTGAATCAGCTGAAAAATATTGGCAAACGTTAATATATATTCCGGTAATGTTTTTGATGTAATTGTTAACTTGTGAAATATTAGTAGACTGCGGATTTTTATGCGTTTATTATTATTAGGAAATACGAATTCGCGATAAGATGCAAAATGTTTGCACTGTATGAAAATGAGAACCAAAGAGAACCTTGCGATAGAGAACCAAAGTAAAATACAAGTTTGGATATTTAGTAGATGAAATAGATTTTTATTGCAACCCTATTTGCGTAGAAATTCGCAGTCTAAATATTAGTATGTAACAATAATCAATAAAATTGTCAAAGAAAATAGGGAGTCTTTTTTGCTACAAATGAACTTATACCACCTTCAATAATAACGAATTACGAAAAGTATGATCAATATCGATTTTAAATTTATATTTTAATTGCAGTTTGATTTTCCGAAATGTATTTTTTTTCAACATGAGAAACAACAATTGAAATGAATAAGTGTAAGTAAATGAAAAGTTAACTTCGTTAAAAAATATAAGAGTATTACGTTATTTTGACCATTACCACTTTGAAAAAAGTATTTTTGCCTTAACATTTAAGCCGTTTCTTTTTTTAAGTAGTATAAGTCCATTGTAAACCCAACAAACCTCGCGTTTTTTTAACGGTCTTATTAACTTCTATCGGAGAATAAAATTTAACACGTTTATATGTTAAATACATCTCACCCGAATTCATTAACTAATATTACTGATATTTCTAACATTATATAACATTGAATTTATTTAATTAATATAATATTCCATCCCGAAATGAAAATAAACGAGGTTGCGCTACTTTGAAGAATAATGACTGCTATATAGAGTTGAATATAGCTGCGGATGCTTTGTACAAAATGCAACGTGTGCCTACTTGGCGAATTATTTAATTACGCGGATCACGTTAACGATGTAACGCCAATTATTCATGGCCAGCGCGATAATTAATGCGTGAATCGGTAATGAAAATTGGTAGCCAGCTTTCGCGAGCTGAGAATGTTTGCGGATTCTGTTCCGAGTTGATTGCAAATTTGTAGGGCTGCGATTGTTGCCCTGGTTTGGGTTAGGTAACTCTACTTTTGGTCTCTCAAAGCTGAAATTGAAATTCGTAGACTCGATTATAATTTTGTTTGCCGAGAAATGTTTGCTTGCTTTGAGATGTGCACATTTTCAATGTAAATTTCGAGCTAGAAATTATGTTTATCAATAGCTAGCGATTTATTTCTATTCTTCTTAAAATTGGAATTGGAATTAAGGAATTTTTTTAAAGTAGAGAAAACACGTTTGGACAAAAAATAACTCGAAGGCCGCAACGCGGTTAAATACAAATTAATTCTATTATTAGAATCCTTGCCTAGGCGACTTAAGTAACTTTTTCCATCTTGCTTTCCTATTTTTCTAACTCTATAACTAATTATTAATATCTACATTTTATGGAACTAATCGATTCTACGCCCTATCGTATAATCTTATATTCTTACAGTTTTTAGAGCATCCTTTGGTGCCTAAATCTTCCAACTCTCTACCACTTGCCTGTACGAACTAAAAAGTGTAAACTATCTTCTCTTAATTTCTAATATCGCAATTTCCTTAATGCAAACTAATTACAATATCTACAACGATGTTTGCATTTCGCGTATCATTAAAGTAGCAAATAACTAATCCAATTATTCGTAACCAATAAAAAAAGAAAAAAATCCAATTGCGAGTGATTAAACACCATGAAATCGCCAAGCTAAGATCAACACTTTTGCTTGCCACGGTAACCAATGCTTCTTACTGGGATGCGTTCAAACGATTGCTGCGAAAACAACAATAACAGAGGAACATTTCACGGATCGTTAATCATGGCGTTGGAAGATATCGAGGTTTCCCGAAATCCAGCCAAATCATTTCCGAATCAGTGACCGTGCACCCACTGCTTTCAGGCGCAATTTAAATTCATGAGCTGAACGCGAGCCGAAGAGTTGTGTTAAGCAACGACAAGAATCGAATAGGATGGCGATAATGGATGGAAACTCGATGCGAACAATGCGGGGATGGAGGACACGAAATGGACGGGATTCTTCGAGAGGAAACGACAAGGTTAAGAACGACGGATGTCATCCTTAAATCCCGGCTTAATTAGCCAAAGTGCCGGCGCGTTAAGTACACATTTTATCTCTGCCGTTTGGTCCCCGTAATTCGTAACCCTCGAGTGTGAAAAGCTTCGAAGCGAGAAGCATCGCGCCTCGGTTATGAATACGTCACTGGCGAACGGCCAGAAGAACCTGCCATGCCGTTGCAACTTCCCCAAACTCATTCCAACGGCCAAGAATCGCTCGTGGTCTTCGAATTACGCGAGTGACAGGGGATAAAATGCGAATCTCAGCCTCGTTATCGGTAAAAGTGGCTTTTAACGAGACCTGGGTAGAAATATTTTTAATAAAAAATGCCTACGAATATTTGCAAATGCTAATTCTCTTAACTATGTGATATGCATAAGCTTATTTTGAAATAGTAGGTAATTTATTTCTACGTTAAACGAAACACTATTTGAAATACTCACAGTTGATTTTACGAACGTACAACGAGTGTTTCGAATATATATATTTTACAGTATAAACTTGAGATATTTAATTGAAACGAATGTTTTCCTTATCCCGAGTGAAATGAAATATTCGAATATTATTTCCATGAAATTTTTACGACCATGGAATTGTTTACTGTTCGTAATTTGTTTCAAATTCTGTTCGATACTGCTTCGACGCACATCGTTAAAAACAGTTAAATGTTCCAATTATATTTATTGATCGAGAAAAATATAGAAAAAAGCTTACTTTTCAAAACGATGTGCTGTTGTACCTTTTTTCTATACTTTTATTTCCTCTCGTAAATAATGTACCGGAAAGAATAGTATTTTTACTATTATACTATTATATTTACTATTTTCTAATATACTATATACAATGCTATGTCTATATACCATTTCAAACAATTATTTCCAGTGCATCTTAACAAAATACTATTCCAATGAATCATTTTCCTAACTACGATATAAACTACTATTTTCAATAAACGTATTTGCCCCTATGACGCGAAATAAATCTCGAAATATTCGTTCGCATAAACAGCAGTGATCCATTAATTACTTCCAATACTTTTCCAAATATTTCTACCCATTATAAAAAAAATGGTCGCAATCCAATATGATTTGGAGTACCCCCGAGGTAGTGAAAAAGGTGATTATTTTCGATAAAATATTGATCGGTGGATTCGCGTCGTTTTCGCGAAAGTTCATGGCTCCGATTCTTGGCTGACGATGACGAGCTCGGTTGAAATTTTCTAAGCGACTTGCCACGCATCGTGCCCGATTCTCCATTACGGTGGCACACAGCAATCGGCCATTTCCGGCCGGTGCAATTACACGGGGGTACACCGTCAATTAGGCAAGTTTAATCGGTAATCGGATTATCAGCGATACGCGTTATCCTGCATCGTTGCACAGATGCATTCTACGCTTTACACGCGCGCCTCCGTAAATAGCAACGGACACGCGCGCATAGAGTCACGGCAATCGAAAAGTTAAGTTAATTTAATTATTGTATCGCTGCATCAATTACGTTGCGTTTCCGGTTGTTTTCGCGTCGTCATATACAACCATTGTAACGCTCATTATGCGTACAATTATTTCGTCTCTTGCGTAGCTTCCAATTACGAGGGATTGCAGCTAGCTATCGATACGATTATACGCGTCGTTCCATGGAACCGCGCGTCGATTATAATTTCGCTCGCGTGACTCCGTCGTCCGTCAAAGCTTTTACGGTCTTCCCATTATTTACCTCTAGTTGTTGGCCTCCTTGTTACATTGTCCCGCGATTGGTCAACAAGCTGTTAATGAAACGCATCATTCAGCTGGAGATAATTTACGTCGACCGTTCAGTGGACAATGTTTTACGACGCCGCAGCGATTTGCAATTTCAGTCACTCGCGGCATTAGGTCACCTATAGGGATGATATCCTTCCACTTTCCTTTCGCTGGCTTTCCGTCACGCGTTCATCGATGATTTACATACGCATATCATTCCCGTTATAATTCGACTGTGGATCTTTATGCGTTTGGGAGAAACTTAAATTTGCAAAAAGGACGCAGGATGCATTTAATCATACGTAAAGGCGAACCAAATATTCGTAAAGCGCAATTCGTGAAGTGCGCGTTAGAAAATTCAAGGTATCAAACAAGTTCCGATTAAAGCTTCGTTTCTTTAATTGTGCTTGCAAAAATACAAATTTGCATAAACATCCACAGTCCATTTATGGTATAATCAGTACCGTCATATAACGATAGTTGAGTGTCAAGCTGATTTTGACGATCTTCCAGTTTACGCCATGTAATATAATATTGCGAAAAAAGTTGCGCAGTTAAAGGGTTAAATATTGCCTCGAAAGTTCCATCCTCTGTCCTAATTTCAATCAACATGCTAAATAATATCCTTCAACCGACCAAAACACTATTCAAGTATTCGTACCTGCGAGTTGCGTGCAAACCATTAAACGACGACAAAATTGTTGCGCTTGTTACGCTAAATGCTCAAAGTGCAGAACTTATCCAGCACTCTAATATCGCCGATAAGGATCAGTCGAAGCGGTTGTGTTTTCTATGTGCTTTATCTGTTGATTCAACGTGGATCTGATCGTGGAATAATTGCAGTTGTTGCGTACGGGCGAAGGTTCGCTGTAATTGAGTTGCCTTATTCTTGGAAACGGAAAACAGCTCGCAACTTTTCGTTCGCGCATCGGGAGGCGTAACCGCGACTCCTGTTAGATACGGCAGACCTTTGTTTCGAATCGTGCGCTCACGAGGGAACGCTCTCAACTGGTCGACTTCGATTTTAATGAGCTTCTGTAGCATTGTAAACTATGAGCCCCTAACGATGTGTACGAAATATTAAGCGTGGTTACTTAATAGTATTAAAGAAATACACACGTGATCCAACGAATTCCTCATTAGAAGTCACGTGTCATTCGAATTTCACCGCGACTATTTTGTCGGAAAGCACTTATACGCATAGTATTATGACAACGGGTATGTAACTTCACGCGTGTATTTTTTTAAAACTATTAAGTAACTACGTTTAATATTTCGTACACATCATTAGGGGCCCATAGTCTACCTACCTACAAAAACTCATTAAATCGAAGTTGACCAGTTGAGAGCCTTCCCTTGTCAGCTAGAGACTCGCGCTAAAGTGATTCCAAACTTTACGTTCTACTATGAGACAAAAAATTGTACAAGGGAGGAAATACAGGATAAATATTTCATGGTATTTCATCGCTTAAAAGTTTATACTTCGCGACATCCCCGTACGATGTACGGACGTAACAGCGAAAGAATTAAAGGAACAGTATACGGATATCGTTTTGCGTATCCTTCACATATCTTAAGAACGTGTTAAGATAATTAATGGCAAACAAGCGCTAACATTGCATTGCGTACAAAAATATGCACAGGAAAGATTTATTACGATACGTCTCTAAATACTTTGTTTTGAAGCTGCTAATGGGTGTATGCCCGTAAATGAATAAATAAGAAAGCAAGTAAAAATGAAATCCGTAACATCAGCCATTAACTTTGACTTGCGAAGCACTCCAGATTTAAACGCTCGCCGCGAACGAATATACTTCGTGGCGTACTTTTCAATGCAGCCCCTAAACGATCCTATACTTCGCCGGTGGTGATAGTCAAAATTCTCACGAGAACCATAAAACACGAGTTGGATCGTATCCGCCGTTAAAAAAGTTTTCAAGCGCAAGGGGGTTAAAATTTCCTCCACTTCTGCACGCATCCGTAGCGATAAGCACGGGTGAAGCTTGGCCGTTGAATTGCTTGTTAGTTAAAAGCACGAGACAGAACGCGTCCTTCGCGTGCTCGGCGTTTTCGAAGCTCGAACGAGTAGATTCAACAAGTTACGCGTGGAAATTTCGCTCTGCAATCGGGCACGATCTAATCGGGTAAAGGAATAACGATGCTTGCAGGTTGAAGTTCGCTGAGAGTAACGTGGTTCGAAGAGAAACGTCGATCGCGCGGGTTTGGCGTCGACGTCGACGTCGACGCGGCTCGGCTCGGCTCGGCTCCGCGGTGTTCTACGCGATCAAGTTTCGAGCGGTGGCGAAGTTGCGGTTAGACCAGTTCGAACCCATTCGGTGCACGAAATTATATTGCGGGCTTCGTACACTGTGCTCCACGGTGCACGTATCTGCTTACTCGAGTTCCTCTCGCTCCTATGGAACGCTCGCTGCAATCAGATAGCCCGCCAATATTGCCATATTCTCCTGTGCATGCGAGACGAGAGTTCTCTTGTCCACCGCGGCCGCGGACTCCGCTAACAAAATTTCCAACTTCATTTCGCATCGTTATTCGACTATACGGTCGGCCGTTGCAGCTTAACCCGGGCTCACGGTCACTCGTGGAAATCTTTCTACACCCCTCGAAATTCATATGTTTAAAGGAATAGATTTGTTTGGAATTTTAGGGCCGCTCTGCGATCGTTAACTCTCCGTAAGTGGAATGTTGTTCGAGTGAGCGAAAACGAATTATAATCGAGTACGATTTCTTTATCTTAATCCGGAAGATTTTAGAAAAGATTAGTAGTTGCTATAAGTGAATCATTTGCTGCTGGTGCAACGCTATGCAGATCAAATATAGCTCCACAATAATTATGGCATACGATACTATTAACCCTTTCGCCACTAAAAAAACATTGAAACTAAAAATTAAAAGCGTGGGTAATGGTAATGTTTCGTAATATAAAAATGATATAGGTATAAATGTTTGGATATTCTACGTATGTAAATTGTGTTATGTTATAGAAAAAAATATACGTATGCTTGTAACAAATGCCAGTTCAATTCTTGAAGACGTTTACATATACGTCCACGGTAGCAAAAGGGTTAGAAACGCAGCGTTGCACAGCGTTATAGAGGGTTACTCCGTTTACCGTTTAAGTTATGAAAACTTTCCAAAGGTGGCAACGTTTCTTACCATGTGTTTGTAAAAGCATACAAAGACCCGAGAATTCGATCTCACAAAAATCTACGCACATCTGTCGTGGATAAATTAAACTAATTATACAAAACGTATTATAAGTTACAACTTACAACTATGTTTCTACCTGCGTTGGACGTTGTTGAATTTCTCTATACGTGTGGTAATAATTGCATATATATCTACAGTCTAATTACAAGTTTCCAAGCTATCAACTGATACGGTGCATTTGAACCCTCTATAATCAGAATTTTGTTCGATTAGCTGACTAATTAGGGTTCTTTTTATTTGAATCCGCAAACTAGGAAATAATAACCGTCCATGGTATTAATATTAACGTAGCCGTGCAATTGTAACAAAACCAAGTACACATGCGCTTTGCAAATATCAAGTTACATTAAACCCGTAGATGGTTGAAAGAACCGTTCCGCCAAAAATAAGGACCGACTGCTTGAAATTTGAAGATGCACGCAGAGAGCTTCATGACTGACTACATTTGCGAAGTACAACCGAAAGCTTTCCAATTATTTTCACTCCTTATCAGCGGTACGCGCGCGGAATAAACTCGCGCAATCCGCCCGCTCTTCTTATTTAGCTTGCTTCCGAGTTTAGTTATACGTATTATGACAATGGAATAAATTTGCGTGACTCGAGTCGACGATCGGGCAAGTTTAAGAGAGTCTTTCGCGATGTACCGGGGCGTACTTCGGGTAACAATTGCGAGGGAAGAACACTCGCGACGCGACGTGATTACGATGGAAACTTCGCGTATCCGTGTAGCGAACGGAATTATGAGACGCGTATATACAGTACACACTCTTTCGACTGCGCAACTTCCGAGTTCCACTCCAACGACCAAATAATTCAACGCCATTGTTCTCTCCCCCTCCCCCTCTCCCCCCTTCTGAGACCTCAGCGGTAATGGTGCTCGTTAAACAGCTTGAATCCATCGATTTTACCTATCGCTTACGCGCAAGAATTATTCCGCGATTGCCTGTAAAACGATTCTTCGATGCTTTCGCTTGATCTCCGAGATGGAGGAAATTCAACTCTGTCGAAAACTGATTCTACTTTAATTTATTCCCACCTACGCTCCAATTACTGGTACAGTTTATTCACTTGCAAAGGAGTCGAAATGAAGGGAAATACGATGCGTTACGATTTACGGTAAATTTTGTTCCACGATCGAAACATTGGGGATGATATTTACCCGTTAGGTCACGAATTATTTCGTGATTGTCCGTAGAACGACTCTTTGATCCTTCTACTTAATTTCCAAGATGAAAGATGGATGATAGAAGTCGAGGTTTAACTAAAGTTCATTTTACTATAGAATTTCTTTCCACCTACTACTGAATTTTCAATTTTATTCGTTCGCGAAAAGATCGAAATTAAGGGGGAGAATAATACCTCATGATTTATTGTAATTTTGAAGCCTCGACTGCAAGTTTGGGGTTGAAATTAATCTATCGATGCTTTCTCTCGATTTCCAAAACGGAAAAAGAGGATAATAGAGGTCTAGGTTTGGTAAAAATTAATTTCATTCTAATTTCTATTCACCCGTGCTTCAATCTCCAAGTTCATTCATTCGCGATGAAATCGAAATTACGCAAGGCGACGTATCGTTATTTATACAAAATATCGAATAGAATTCATACCAAATCAATATATCAGAAGAATATTGAAATCAAAGTATATTTTGTTATAGGTTTTAAGAAAAATAATACCTATAACGATGCCGGTATCTTTGGAAGATTTTGTCTACTACTATAATTTCTTTCCATGCACTCTTAAATTTCTCTGATTTTATTCACTCGCGGAAGAATGGAAAGATAGGCGAGGCGAACGAGGTATTACGATTTATAGGAAATTTTGATCCGCTACCGCGAGTTTGGGGTTGAAATTTCAGAGAGCAAAGAGCGGTGAAACGAAAGTGGAAAAATTCATGCTACTCCCATGATCGGTTCGTTCAAAACGCGTTCGTTTGAAGCGGGATCCTCTCAAAGGAATATCCTGCGTGTGCACACGTGTGTGCAGAGGATTTTGCTACTCGCAAGGCTTTTCACCCTTTCCCACTACTGCATATTAAAGGTAAAGGGTCAGTAGCTGAATTTCATCAGCGATTTTCGCCGGATACAAACCCCACAGCGCGATATGCACCATTTTTATGGCTAGCTTCTTCCATTTTCCCAACCCTTTACTCCCATTCACGTGTATTGGAATCCGTGTTTTACACCCCCGATGAATGGCAAACCGCGTAATTGTCAGTCAGATGATCGCGAATCTATACACAGAGGTGCGCGATATCTCGAAAACTTCCGAGACGAGACGAGACAAGATTTTTTCTTTCGAGATCAAGATTTATTTACTTGTTTATTTATTTAATAAACGGGAGGGGAAAAAGAGAACGTTTTTGGTGCACAATAGTATAAATACTTAGTAGTCGGCAGACAAATCGCGAATCAATTGACGCTTAAGACGATCGAACGATGAAAACATATCTAATGCTCCACAATGTAGGTTAGCATTAATAACCACGCGATTCATACGATTATATTCGCTGAGATGGTATTTCGACAGCATATTAAATTCATGTCTTTATTTTTAGAGCCTCGAGATTTTTTAACGATGTAAACACGCTGACTACATAATTGGTACGATGTTGTTGTCTTGCAATAATACTTCTTATGCACATTTGTTAATCTATTTATCTAAACCAAAGAGTATCTCATCCGTAAATAAATAAATAAAGAAATAAAATATCTAGATCTCGAATGTTTCCGAATCTCGCACACCTCTGATAGGAGATAGAAAGTTTTGGAGAAATGTTGACGAAACTCACCTAACACGGTGCCCACGTAAGAGTGCGAAGTGTCGAAGACGATGGGACCATTAGTGCTCTCGAATGTTGCATCCGTGCTGAACAAACTCCTGTCCCGAATTAAGCGCAATGTCCATTGTCTGAAACACAAACGTGCGTTTTTGTTAGTATAAAATATTCCAATTCTGATGCAAGGAAGACAAAAAAATCCACGCTTCGCTGATAAGGTAGGCGAGAAAGGATTAAATCAAATAATTGATCTGTTTGACTTTTCTGTACGTGTATTTCGCAGATCACGTTCAAGAATATTCTAACTACCGCACGCGTTCAATAACCTATGTCAACTAATAGGTTTTTCCTCGTTTACGAATAAAATGAAAGATAAATCAAATAAATCGTACCAATATTATAGGCAATATGTGTTTAATGAACATAAAAATAAGTTCAAGTTAAGTAGTAGTGATTAGAGATCAATGCTATGCATTTTTATTGAATATTTCCCATAATTCATAAGCACGAGTACGACACGTTACTCTATGACAAGGGTTTAATATTAACCGTACTGGTATTTTACATACACTTATTCAAGAAATCTTCCTCGGTGAAAAAAGAAGCGAAAGGAAATGCAAACTGTGCGAAACTTATTAGTTGGATAAAATAAGAATTATCATAAAGTTAGATGATCGAAAGAAATAATAATGAACGTAGAATATTGAACCAAATAGTTCAAGACCGATCATTTGACCGGTCGTAGTATGGTTAGTGTTAATTACGTTCTACCAAAAATCACAGCGAAAGATAGTATCCGATAATTCGTATCAGCGAATTATTTCCAATTTCGCCGTTCTGCGCATCATTTCCAATGAAAATGTCATCGTTTACGCAAATTCCGGTTAATCCAGCGCGACGTAAACGGAATCAGGTTTCTTTGCACGCCGCTTTCGACGGATTCATTGGAGAAGAACGTCGCCACGGTTCAAGTGAATCACGGCATAGGAAATCTTTGAAAAAGCGAGCTAACTTTGCTTAAGTTAAACTGCCTATCCGCGCGTTTAGCTGTCCATGACTGAGCGTCGATGGATGATCGAACTCATCGATGGACAGTCCAGGGGTCAATGGTAACAGCGTCGACGAAGCGTAGGATAGACTATCCATTCTTATACTATTCGCCCGCGTACAAGAAGGCACGCAAGTATTTACATTCCCGTTCTACGTACAACCTACTACTAGTCTTCTTACGCGCACGTGCCGTGTTCACTATTAACCGAAGACGTTAAAGATCGACGGTGGTTTAACCCTTTGGCTTATAACAACGAGTTACACTCGTGGTTTAGCCTACGGACTACGTGCAATAAGAACATGCTGTATTTTGCAATAAATTTAAATTTATTTATATTTCAATTTGTAAGATCGTAAGATGTAGGATTACTGGGTAAGAATCGCGTATAATATTTTAATGTTTTGCATTCGATATAGTGTTGTAGTAACAAATAGTCAACATTTCAGTGGATAATTTTTGAAAAATCCGTAAGTCAAGGGGTTAATAACGAAGACGACGTGTGGTGATAGGGGAGTCAGTAGACCATATCTACAGTGAGGATGTAATGACTCGTCTGCCTTCTTTTCGTGGACGGACAGTACAGATAATGATTAGGAGGCTATGCGGTCTCCTTACCATTTTAATATCACACGCGACATTGCTATAATAATTTAGAGTAGACGAAGACAGCAACGAAATTATTACTAAATATTATGCGACGCAGTTGTTTCCGATGTAAGTACATTGTACATACGTGATCTCTAAAATTGAAATCTATAATAATGTAAATAGGTGCATACTTATAAGACACCTTCGAAATTTCCAGGATCAGGGCTTAATTTTATATTTATATTAAACAGCGTGGCATATGAAATGCAACTATTTATCGTTAACCATTACCTTCGTAAATTGAACGCAAATATTGCAACAAATATCCCCGTGAAATCGAACGAATTCGCGTGGACGAACGTATAAGACGCTCGCTTTAGTAATTGAAAAGATATGCATAACTAATCAGAAGTAGGATTTCACTTTTTTCCGAATGATAATAACGAGTAGACACCCCCTTTATTTTATACTACTTCACTTTGTACAATGTTTTCCCTATAAATCTGGTCCTAGTCTGGCCAAGTACCATTTATAATGTTTCCTATAAATGGGTAATCTATCCTGTGATTAGTCAATGGTAACAGGCAATGGATAAGACGTCTCACGGTCGAAAGCTAGTCACCAGGAAGGATACAAGAATCGCAGTGTCGATGCACGAGAATCACGAAAGCAACGTTAACTCTCAGAGATCCGTTGTTCTCGCGTGATTCAGCGATTCTTGGACGATGACGCGATGCCGGGCCTTCCCCGCTCTGCCGATCGTGGAACGTTGAGAATAATTGAAGGACGAGACGGGCAAGAATCCGGTAAGAGACGGATCAACCTCGTCGTAGTCGAGCTTGTTGACGAGCGAAGCGCGACGGCTTTCAGATGAGGCATATTAAATTTAGAAACGTGAAAGGATTCGACGTACGACATTGAAACACACGCGGATTGGTCAGGGATCGCGTATACGCATCGCGCCTGGTATAATCCCGGATTCGAAGGTAAATGGATTAGGTTTAATTAAATTCGCGGCAGAGCCACGGGTATTACGAACTCACGTAGGCCGGCAAAATTATTTTGCCTTTGCTCTACTTTCGATTATCCTAAATCCGTAGACGCTGGACAGGGGACGTAGAGGACAATCAGAGACTAAGAGTACGCGAGGTACGTCGATGATAGTGGACATAGGCGATTCTTTGCGTCGAAATGCGACACAATTGTAGGATACATGTTTTTCATTCGAAGCTTCATTTTTTTTTAGAAAGAGAACTTTAAAGGCGCCGATGTAAATCTTAATCTAATCTCTATGAACTATTTGTTAATGACAAGATTGCGGATTTTTATACATTTATAGGAAAATTAGATATGCAAAAGATTAAAGAAAAATGCAGAAAAGTTAGAATATACAAGCGATTCAAAATACGATACGTATTATATATTTCGTTCAAGGGATGAAACAACCCTCCATTTAGTTTCCCTTCCTTATATAATCCTTTGCACTCAAGAG
Organism: Eucera pruinosa; assembly: GCA_028830335.1. Classification (NCBI taxonomy): domain Eukaryota; kingdom Metazoa; phylum Arthropoda; class Insecta; order Hymenoptera; family Apidae; genus Eucera; species Eucera pruinosa. Next base: position 17,992,339 of record JAMYCR010000006.1, read on the forward strand.
TTGTCGAAACTGGTCCATTTTCACGACTAAGGCTCGTTTTTTGAATGCAAAGGGTTAATTTTCTTAATAAGAATAGGAATTTTAGTCTATTAATCAAAACACAAATTCAATGTACAATGTCTTATGCAACCGAATTTTGTATTCGAGTAGACTTACAAGAGCTTCAAGACTACGTATCATATGAAATGAAACTATACTAAGATTATACTAAAGTATGTTACATTGAATACAATCAAATGCATCGAAAGAAACCAATATTACGTATTCACAGAAATAGTCTAATCTAGCGGTATCAAACGCATATATGAAGATAGAGAAAAAGATTTCTTGAAATAATTGTTGCAAATCAAATGGCGAAACTCCAACACGATACTCTTTCCAATAAGCTCCTATAACTTGCGATGCTTTCAAAATGTATCCTACATTTCCTTCGATTATTGACGGTATTAAATTAACGTCAAGTTTCGAGCCTAAACACCACTCGTCTAATTAACCCGAACGAACTGTTCCAAGTTACAAATCCATCGTGGCAAATTGATACAATTTTTGCGGATCCATTTTACGCGCTTCGGCGTTGCGGCATTAAAGACCAAGGCAATTTCCACAGATTTCGGTAGAAATTCTCCGCGTCGTTGCAGAGCGGGGCACGGCCGAAGGAGACGCGAAAAGGATCCTCCGCTCCTTTGTCCGGCGCAAAGAATTTAATACGGCGCATTACCATAAAGAAACGAGGCGGCATTGCGCAAGGTATTAACGGAAGAGCGACAATTAGTCGCGGATCTTTGTACCGGTCTCACCGCATCTGCTGCAATTATTTTGCTAACTCGATAGCTTGCCCTGTGTGTTCGCGATAACGGTGAACCTTGTGTTTCCCTTCCTCCTCCCCCCCATCGGGGATCGCGCTTTGTCCCATGAAATTGGTCCCGTTAAGAAATTCATAAAGCCGCCCGCCGAGAGTGCTCGCAAAAACCGGTCGACCCGAGGTCGGCTCCTTCCAACCATTTATCTTATAATCCTTTTGGATCTCCTCGCGGGATCGAGGTCAATGGATTCTTTTAAGACTTTAAGTTATTCATATACGGCGGGAAGTGACAAAAGCCAATAGCGGGGCGCGATTTATCGTGGCGAGTTGTCCCTCAACGTGTCCAGATTCTAGACGGCGCGCGGTTTACTTAGTTACGTGTCCTCGCTTAAGTACGTACACCTTGCCTCGGATATTTTTAATTCAAAATGAATTACCAAGCGCGGAAGAACACCGGCTGGTAATCCTTGCGAGGCAACGCATCGGATTTCTTGTAAACTCTTTTTTTTTCTTTTTTTTTATGCCACGCCACAATCCCCTGTAATGAATCCAATAACCGCGAATCCGATTTTTTTTTCCCAGTCGAAGGGGCAATCTGATAACGTTGCTTTGTTTATTCCTTGGTTTCACAATAACAACAGGATAGATCAGCTAATTTATAGGAAACATCATCAATTTCAAACCGAATTACCAAGTGTGTTAATAGACGGAGATTCTTTACGCATGTTACAATTTTATATATATATATAGATTGATTTGCAATCTGTTATATTAATAACAATAAGTAAATCGTATTTGGTGTTAATTAGTGTACAAAGTTAGATAATACGTGCAATGGCAATGAATATGTCGATTAAAACTATTAATAGAACATTTGGAATATTAATAGTTAATGAATGGACAACATGATCTTGGTTTAAAATAATCTTGAACTGGAGAAAGAAATTTTTAAAACGAAACACCTTTTCCATCGAAATAAGTCATAATAATGATCTATGTACAATTAGATGTACAGCAATTTTAGAAAATATTGCAGACAACATAGTAATTTGTCGATAGAAATCCGTGAAATCTATCAAAAATTATTTTAATTAATAAAGTTTTGTTTTTACCATATTACTGTAATCGCTATTCTATCTTTAAATCTGCCATTTCACGCGCAACGACCTAATACGGAAATTTGTTGAATCTGATCTTATTCGCATATCACTGTATTACTCCTACACCTGTATAAAACAACAGGTGAAAAGGGTGAAACCCACCCACAACGATTTAACGCCTAACAAGAATATGCAACTAGTATATTTCGCAAAAATATTGAACCGCGGTATTATCTGATTTTCCCTGGCAATAGGAGAAACAACACCGTTCCATTTGTTCCTCGGTTATATCAACAAATCCCTCTCCAATTTTGTTCAAATTCCACGTATGCTGGATACTCGAAAAACTAAGGGCCACGTGTCTTCTTTATATCTGGGGATATTCGGATTAAAAGAGTGAAGTCCCACGCCATCGACGCATTCGACGCGCAACGAGAATGTATTGTTGAGTTTCCCATAAAAATTGCGAATTCTTTTGAATTTCAATCCGCGCGTGGCGATATTTTTCATCCTTTCGTGGAGAAGCTACTATAATACTTTATTCGCCAAATCCCCCCCCTCGCTCCGAACGTTAAAAAATGTCAAACAGAGCGATTAAGCTAAGAAGGACAAAGTGATACGCGAATGAATCGCGTTGACGGTTGTTCAGCAAGAAGATCGACGCTGCAAAGCGTTGCTGTTCGCGGATATTGCAAAAATGGCACGGTTTTTGCATTGCAAATGGGAACCGCGACATAGCTAGGATGCAACATCTGCGCGCAAACAACATTTTTCCAAAGCGAGCGCGCGCGCGCTTTCCTTTCTTTCGTTCCCTTTCGCATCCGGACGGTCATTAGACGCCTCCGTGGGCACACGGTACGCGTTCGTTCGATTCAACCTGTGCCCACGTGCGGGAAAACTGGATCCAAGCCATCCAGTCTGCTCGCGGAGGCTATATTCGGTGCCATCGTGCAAGAGGAATGCGATTCCGCGCCATCATTCTTCGCCAATTTCATATAGAATTAAACAAATTCGATTAAAGAAGAATAGTACCTAAAAGATATTTCAGCTTCTTTCTACCTTCTGTTTAAACAAATATACATTTTCCGCAACAAACGTTCTTTATAAACATTCCAGACATTCTATATTAAACGCTACCTTATCGAACTGTTGATCATCACTTTTATTATCGTTTTACTATAACATCGAATCATTCGAATCGTTTCACACTCAACGATTCGACTATGCTTACGTATCGGCTTCCTCGTTCAGCCGCGTTTCTTTCGTCAAAAGAAACAAATTTTCTCTGTTTCAGTTAAAGGATGAAATCGCGTAGCCTCCCCGTTTCGAAGCGTCGTTTATTTCACCGATTTCGCGCACAGAAGGCAAATGGCCGTGAATGCTTGCGTGACAACGCAGCGAAAGAGACCGAATAAAGGGACACAGCGGCGGATCGTTTCGGCGCGTGGTGCGTGTTTTAAATCGCGTGGTTGCCTCGATACGCGTATACAAAGAGGACGCGTAGCGTCGCGACGCGACGCGAACGGAAGAACATCGTGTGCACGGGGGCACAGTTCCTCTTGCCATCCGCCCCCTCGCCCGCGACCTGGCATTATCTTGCCAGTTTGTACCAGGTGCAGCAGGGTGGAAACACGAAGGACTCCGCGAGGGGTTGCCGTCGAGGCGAGGCGAGGCGAGGCGAAGCGAGGCGAAGCGAGGAGAGGGCGAAAAGAAAAAGAGGAGGCACGCTTGGTACGACATCGAGGACGGTGGGGACCCACCTACCGTTCTGCTTTACATTTTATTGCTTGCCGTGAATTCGACCGATTTACATAAAGAGACGAACGCCCCCGTCGCATCGCTCGGTTATTCACTCGCTGGCAACGGAATCGCGCAACCAGACACAAAGAAGAGGCTCGTGCCTCGCGTTCAACTGGATCTCAACCGATCCTCTCTCGCCTCTTCCTAGCTTTTGTGTTTGAAAATCCGATTTTTGTGCAGAGAGAGCTCTGGCTAGGCTAGCGTTTAGCCGCAGGGGAATATCTGCCATTTTGTCAAACGTAACTCCGACGTTTTCGATGAAAGTTGTTGCGGATCGATGAAGGATTAACAGATAGATGCACCGCCGTGTTTAGTTTCAGGTGTACAGAGAGAGGCTCGATGGCTTATGGGATATTTAACGTTTATCTTGTTTCCGAGTTCGATCCGTGTATCGTTGACGCGACGAGGACGAATTTTTGGAGGGAAATAAAAATGGAGAGAGGATGTTGACAGCGTTTAACGCGGCAAGCGTCACGCAACCCTTTCGTTACAAAGAGTGTACCGTAAATTAACTCTTACCGAAATACACGACTCGGAATGAAAAATAGGATAACGCACCGTCTATCGTACATAACGTTATCGTTTCACGTTACTTTTAATTCTATGAATGGTAAGTTAGAAAAATTTGCAAATTACATTTGCTCCTTAACTTTTTACCAGCAAACGTAACTCTCTCCGAATTGCACCGGTTGCACGATAAAAGTTGATAGCGTCAAAAAGCGGCACAAATTTTCCAAACAATTTAATAGGTATTTCCCTCGCCATCTGGCCGCGATAATACGGTTGCTTTTACCGGGGGAACGCGAGGAGAATTTACGCGCTTTTATTCGCGCATTTTGCTTCGACCGAAGTATTTCCGACACTTGCGAAATTTTCGCGCACGTAGCGTAGCTGCACAGGCCACGGTTGCCGAGTTTGTTGCTTGGTACGTGGGCAAAGGGACGAATCTCTGGCACGCGGACTATGCGAAACTCCAACGACACGAAAACGATAGAAAAGGGAGAGGCGAGCGGGGTGGGCGAGGCTCGAAAACGGATCGAATTCATGACGAAAGGCAATTTCGTTTCTAGCCGCGCGCGGCTCGTCCTTCGCGACTGAAATTTAATTAACTGCCCGACAAGCGACCGCCGTCGGTTTCTGGCTGCAATCGAGAGGGAAGATCAAAGCTCGCGGACGCTTCTTTTTTTCCCCGGCATTCCCGCCGACGCGGACGTAAATAGATCACAATAATTGGCTAATACTTAATAACGATCGACGAGTCCGTAATTGGTCTTCGTCGGAGTATCCACGATTATTCAACCGAAACTGGATAAACCGGCAATGGTGTAGCCATGGTGAGGCAAATGGGACACTTGCAACCCCCTTAACTTATGGCCGATGAAATTTGGGAGAGAAATTTTGAAAGCATTCGCCAAGTATCGTAGGAGATCGATCTTGATCTGAATTGCGTTTAACCCCTTAACGATTAACCCATTTGCACCGGGACGCGAAATATTCCGCGACTAATGTTAAGTGCGGAATAATCTAAACAACGACTGCGTTGCGATGTTTAGCACAATCACTCTGAAGAGAATCAATTTCTCAATGCGATACTCGCGATGTATATCAATTATTTTAAACTATATCCTACGCAATAAAAGTAACTATTCCTTGTAAGAATTTTGAAGCTATTTAATCGTATTTGCTGCAGTGATTCATAGTTAGCTCCGACATTACTGTTATTAAAGGACAGGTTACATAATTCGAGCCGTGATGCAACTTTTCGCTATCATTATTGATAATTTATGTTTCTGTTCTATCTTCTTCATGACTGTTCTTATTTTAGCGATACTCTATTAAAATCGAAAGAGACATGATATAACCCCCCCCCCCCTAAATGATGAGATTGTACCGTAAAAATTGATACCATAAAATGCAACCACTTTGGCCGGTAAATTGAAGAAAAATTTGAGCATCACGGAGTTAACTTTTTTAACATTTGCGTAGAATTGATCGAAAATAAGGGAACTCTGCTAATTGCCTTGCAGTCCTGTTCAAGTCTAGTTGACTTTGCAGTCGCAGAATTGTTTGATCGAGAGAAACGACAATCAGCCGACCGCAAATCCTTTAGAATGTCGGATCAAGGCTCCATCTACTACTTCATTAATCCGGCAACATGGATCGCAGCTTTATCGAAAGCTTGTTTCCATTTCGATCGACAGCTGAGATTTGTGTATAAAGTAAACTCTGTTAAATTTGAGACAATCTCAAGATTTTTGTACTAATTCAACGATCTTAGAGATCGTTTAAGCTATTAATAATAATAGGTTAACAGAACGTTACTATGAGTTTAATTAGATGAAAAGATACAAAGGAGAATTTTTACGATACAATTTGGTCACACGCTGCTTAATCCTTTCACTGTTGATTAAAATGACGACATGCTGCGATTGCAGACGATTTTATGTAGCACAAAACTTAGAAAGCATAGTTAATAGATTCTTTGCGTTTCCATAAATATTTGCAAATATAAATACGCTTGGAATCCATCTTTTTAAACTTGTGCAAGTGAAGGGAAATCAGTGAAAGGGTTAATATTAAGTTGGGTAACAAGTCTTTATGCAAATTCAGATTTTTATAAATAAAGTTAAAGAGTTGCTTCACCCTCCAAATACCATACCTTACATTTAACTTTCAATACGTTTCGCATATTTGAATAGCATTCGCATCCTGCCGTATTTTTTTACATATTTAAATTCCCTATAAATGTTCACGTGTAACTAATATTGCGAATGTTATAAATAGGGGGAAATTGTCAGATTCCCAAAGAGAATTTAACGATCAGCGCGGCGAAATGAGGGGGATTAAAAATCGCAGCGCTCAACTCGCTAATGGCGATCCGGAAAAACAAAATATACGCGTCTGATGTTCACGCTGCAGAGTAAAACGCGCATCAAAATTTCATCGAAATATCCCCTTCTAAACAGAGTTCACTTTACTTTGCTGCATCGTAAAAGCGCCGTTTGAATTTTAACCCCTTCAGAAACGGCTAAATGAAAAAGTTTAATGCAATCGCCAACTTGCCTGCCTGCCTGCCTGCCTGCCTGCAATATTACTTTTTAACGACTATTTAATTGCTCCGGCCGAAAATTTACAAAATTATTCCCCCACGGCTGGTTTCGGATAAAAGAAGCGGAATTATAAATTGTTCAGAAGCACCTGTCCTCGCGGAACACGAGCAAAGAGCTACGTAGGGGAGGGAGGGGGCTACGAAATTTATATTGTCCGGTCGTTGTAATTAATTTCATTTAAGGGAAATTCGGGAAAGCAAATATAACGTAATTTTGTGGAAACAGAGGCAATTGTATTATCTCCGCGGTGTATATCGCTTCCAAATGTCAGGAAAGCTTTGTTTCCCAGCTTGATATAGTGCCAAGTATCCTGTAACCCTGTTAATCTATCCTTGTACGTCTACACACCACCCTTTACTCGCTTGACAACCATACACGCGCACACCTAACTGATCCTCTATAGGTTCTACACGAACTTGACCTTAATTGAATCTAGGCCTATTGACCCAACTGTGAAACCGCCGATACGATTAACAGAATTTCGATCTAAAACCACCTTGAAACGCGTTTTCGTTATCGCGAAGCTTTTAATTTAGTCGGACTTTTCCATAGTATCAGAAATATACTTTAATATCTTTGTACTTTGTAATAGTGTCTTATATTAACACATTACGGTCCGGTCTGTTTGCGCGAAAACTTTTGCGCGTAGACGAATAAGTAAAAGCAATAAGACTTACGATGTAATGTCTGTACTTTCCTTTATATCACATATATATGTATGTTGTAACACATATTTATAGGTCGCCGGCATTTAATGCACAATATGTAAAAAAAACCCTATTTATATGTTTCCGGCATTTTACGAGCAGTCAAGAAAAAACATATTTTTATGTCTCCGGACGGTAATGTATTAATCGTTGTATTAGTATCTTGTACTACTTTACTTGCTCGACTAGTATACGCGTAAAGTGAACTGTGTAGATTCAATGCGAATTTAACCGGAACCTTTTATCCGATTATTAGGAGTTCCACTCGTGGTGAATTTATAATCGGTATACAACAGAAAGACGCTATATTTGTAATTGAGTTTAATCGCGGATACTAAATGGATCGATTTTAACATCGACTTAAATGCAATTTGATTGTAGTATTTACACTGCTTAAAAATGTATGCGATTTTAAATCAATAAACAGCTAGTTCAAGTAGTATTTGAAATTGGTGAGAAAAAAATTATAATAGGGTTAAATTTTAATTTTAACCCCTTGTCTCGCAATTTTTTACTATTTCATTTATACGCATATTAGCATCAACATGACACGATTTGTATCTTTGATCGAAACAATCGAAATATTGTATATAATTTATATCTAGCGATCTTCAATCTTCTACACTAATCAATGAAATCAAACCTAGAATAAAAGTAATGCAACATTGCGAATTGAATATTGTTTTTAAGGAATCTATCTATAATTTTGACTCGGTATTGTAAGCCAAAGGATCAATTGCTGATTCGATATACAAGACTGATGATATTAAATGTAAACCGATGACTAATCAAACAAATTACAGTATTATGTAGATTCGCGTTTCATATAGTACTAACGCAACGATCAGTCGATTCAAATACCTGCAGGCAGTAACAAAAATCATACGGCAAGGGATTAATTGGATTTAGGTCTATCGATTGCGGTATGGAAACGTTGATACGATTAGTAGAATTTTGATGGACCACCGAAAACGCGTCTTCGTTAACAACCAAAACGGTGTTGCGCCGCTATTGCGAAGCTTTTAATTATTCGAACCTTTTGATGTTACCGAAAATGTACGAAATGTACTTCGCTATCTTTGTAGTTCTACATACCATGCTTTACTGGCTCGACAAGTAAATTCTACGCGGAATTTAATTTAATCCCTTGCTTTATAACTACGAGTTTCACTCGTGACGAATTTACGGTCTAAATACAACAGAAAGACGCTATATTTGCAATTAAGTTCGACTCTTTTAGTATCTACAACAGGAATGCATTTGCAAAGTTTGATACCAAAGATTGCAATTATTTATGCCAAGATTTGTTTCATTTTAAATCGAATAAATATTTCGCGTCGTTTATTCTAATAATTTCTTATCCAAGTAAAAGAGTTATATTCGCAAAGGTGCTCACCGTTTTTTCCAATAATGTTTAATCATCCTTTAGATAGGCTGCATCGTTTCAACAACGTGAAAGTTTTCAGTTCTCCGGCTGGGGAAATTGTTTCGAATGATTTGTGGCAACCGGAACAAACTTTCAGTTCAATCTAATATATGACGAAGTACACAACTTCGCTGTACTTGTACATCTACGAGACACGTCTACTCTGCAGGCTAAACAAGTATACGTACACGCACACCAAAGTGTATAGATTCTACGCGAACCTTAATTGGATCTAGGCCTATTTACCTAACCATGGGAACGTTGATACCATTAGTAGAACTTTGATATACGATCGGAAACGCGTTTGGTTAACAAATTCGACGGGCGCCGTAATCGCGAAGCTATTCATTATTTGGGCTATTCCGTATTATCGAAGGTGCTTGGGATGCAACCCCGTGCAAAAATGTTAGAACAATTATCGTATTTGTCGCAATATTTTGAATGATTAATCAATTGCTAAAGAACGCGAAGAAAAGTTTGTACATTTGATGCTTCGATAATTAAACTGGATTTTTTGTGCGTTTAGGGGGAAATATACCGAATGCAATTTAGTGAATTAAACTTACCATATGACGTAAAGTACAAATTATTGAATGTTCAGGGTGAAACAACCTCCAAATTAAATTCCTTTACTTTAATTTTCTTGATAAAAGAAATATGGATTTGCATAAAGAGCTCCGTCTATTAATAATAATTTAACCTAACACTAAATCTAACTAAAAAATTCATAATTCACCCCAAATTAAATTCCATGAAAACCACATCGGTGTCCCAAAATTCTTCACCCTTGGGTGTATACTTTAAAAAAAATAGCCAACGTCCCTACTTCTAATCTCGCAACTAATAATTAATGTAAGTCACACTCGACGTTAACTTAAAAAAAAAAGAAAAAGAAAAGAAGAAGTAAATTTAGCGACGAAGGAAAGGCAAGAATACTCCACGTTACTAGTATGTAACGAAGTAATCTCGCCGGCAAGTACGGTAGAAAAAATTCGTAACGAAACGAAACTGCTCGCGCGGACTTCTAAAGTTTAAGCAATGGGTAGGAAAGGTAGCCGGGAAGCAAAAGTGGCGGAGTGGCGAGAGGAGCTCTCCTTTGATCCGACAGCGGAAGAAAAGAGAGTGGTCGCGAGGACTGGCGCGCGGTAATTCGTTAAAGAATCTTTTAATGCCGTGTTCATTTCGCGCTGCAATTTCCCCGGGAAAAATGTGCCGTGACCTAGCGCGCTAGTTAGTCGGCGCGCGGTTACTTTTGATCCGGCATACGGAACGAGGAACGGGCGAAATGGAAACAGAGAAGAGAAGAGAAGAGAAGAAGTGGTGAACTTACTTGTCGAGTGCTTTCAGCCGCAGCAGCAGAGGTTGATTGTCGACCACGTCGGAGACATCGCGACGCATCCGGTTACGATGTTGTCTCAAGGCTACGGTATCGTAGGAGGCCACCTCGTAATAGCCGATGTAAGAGCCGTGCGTGATACCTAAAACATAACGAGAAAAGGCCAGCCTTCCGTTAGCTATGGCGGAAAAGAAGGAAACGGTGGGAAAAGTCAGAGAGAAAAAGATAAAAGGGGGAAAAACGAAAAATGGTAAAAGGAGAAGTAGAACAGAGAAAAGAAGAGAAAGGGGTGAAAAACGAAAAATGGTAAAGAGAGGAGTAGAAAAGATAAAAGAAGAAAAAGGGGGGAAACGAAAAATGGTAAAAGGAGGAGTAGAAAAGAGAAAAGAAGAAAAGGGGGGAAAAAACAAAAAAAGTGGTAAAAAGGGGAAAAGGAAGAAAAATAAAGAGGTCTTACAAGATTAAAGGACCGTAAACTAAAAACGTGCCTACGAATATTGTTATTCGTATGACTAGTAGTCGACGTGGTACGAAAGCAATGATCAACTAAGACTAGCATAAGCAGGTAATAAAATAATTGTAGGGCAAGGGGTTAAAGTACTTCGCAATTGTAATCATAGAAAGCGTCGATGACGTTCTCCGTGCGGAAAGTATCAAAACATCTCCCAGGGCTCTGTACGCTCCGTGCAATTGCACGACGGCGTTACCGCCCACGAATTAAAGTATCTCGTTGCGTGGAAAGAACTCTGACGAAATTCGCGCCAACTACCTTGGTCCCCGTTGTCGCGATAGTGAAAGTCCAAGTCCCGGAGATTCGAATTTTGCAAGATCCTAAACGGTTTCTCTTTGTCGTCCATTGGTTCCGTTAAAACCGAGCGAGAGGAGGTCGTTGTTATTAATAGGGGCCACGCAATCCAATATTTTACGATGCAACGCGAAAATGCAGCAGGCAGGATATTATGGTGGGTCCACACCGAACAGAAATAGGGTAGATGTCCGACGTACTGTCGGTGTACCTGTGATCGTCACTTGAATTCGTTTATTTAACGGCCAACGAATGTACGAAGAATCGAGGCTAACAAAATTTCAACGCTAAATTTGTACTTCACTTTTATGTAACAACACGCGGACGTTGCATATATGCGTATATTTAATATTTGTAAATAAATACTAGGTGGTGAATGTGTCGTTTGAGAATAAAAACGCGACTAGTATACCGTAAGTAGAGAGTACGGAAATTTTTCGAATGCAGTAAAGACAATGCGTTTACGATTTATCTTCTATTTGTCGTACAAACTCACATGCCAATATGTATGTAAGGATCATTTCCATTTAAGTGACAACTTTTCAAATAACAGTACGAGGGACAATCGGACTTTGTTATACATTTTCTATGAATTAACAATTAATACGTTATATTTAACGTACAAAAGTATCGTCGTAAGTAAACGAGATGTTAACTAATGTTGTGCACGAAACCGGAACGATTCGTATGTTAAATAACTTCTAAAATAATTAAACGAAGTTGCGCGCGAAGCTCAAAGTGGCAATAATATTGGGACATCTGTCCTAGTGTTCGAAAAGTTTGTAGGGCAAAGGATAAATTTCAAGTGGGTAAAACGAAAACCGGACGGTGAAATCTAGACAATGTAAAAATGCTCAGAGACGACGCGCTGCTTACAATCGGACACTCAACGGGCATAAGGAGTAGAAAATTGTTCTGATTGTACGTTTTAGGCGATGCATCAGGGCGATAGGATCGGTAAAGAAAGAGTGAGTACACTTGCAATTAGCGTGGCATTCGGGATCGCGTTCCCATTGTTCGACTGGTAAGTGCCGATCACGAACAAAGGAGACATTCGGGGAACAAAGCGGGAGCGTTGACTATTAAAGCGTTGCAACGGAGTTGCAGAGGCAGGCGGAGTTAAACGGCACCTCGTAGCGTTCTCCAGGCCACATCGTACGGCTTGCAGCTTACGCAACCACCCTCCAATAATCTAATTACCATGGCTCGTTATCGATGCCTTGGCCCGCGGCGAGTTGCAACGCTGCCACCCTCCGATGCACATTTTGTATCGGATTTTGCATCGAGAATCGCTATCATCCTAGCCGCTAGTGGTCACTTTCGATAAGCTCCACGCGCCAGCCAACTTAATCTTCGCGTTATCAGCGAAGTGGCATACGATTTGCATAGGATGCACGTTAAGGTCGTCTCGTAAGTTTGGGCCGAATTTTATACCAAATGAATTTGCGATACGTTAATCCCTATAATATTAGTTCGGTGCATATGAAATGGCCGAGTTTACGTATGCGGCTCAAAGTTTCGTAGGCATTACGTAATCGAAAGTAACGTCAAATAACATTTGCTGTGTACAGGCGGATATAAAGGTTGAAGCTTGCCGTATTTAACCCTACCGATAGATCGTTAATTTCTTTAAAAAGGAATACCTATATATACATACATATATAGGATCGCTTTAAATTACCGAAAAACTATTCGTTAATCCTCTGCAACAATAATTTTCCTCTCTAAGCTATCAATTTATGAATTGTGCAGCTTTCTGTAAGAAAAAGGGCCCATAATATAAAACGGTGAACCACACGTTACACCTATAAACACTTTCCTAATCTCCATATAATATAACATTGAAACAAAATTTCGGCGGAGCATTCTTAAAAATGTGACGACTAATAAAAGACGATACTTCAAAGTGTGAAAAGGTGAGTTTGTCCCGAAAAGGACGTAGGCGACGTTGTAAACTAAAATCGCGCGTTTATCGCGTTGCTCTGATCCCCGTCACATAGCGTTAATGAACTGGATAATTAGCGGTGAATGTAGGGAGAATCCATTGGGAATCGGGCATGACTCACCTGTGTGCGGTGGCACCGGATGAAGAGGCGAAGCAATGGCGACGATTAAAAGGCAGCCGAGCACCAAGAAGAAAATGAAAGGTGTTGCAAGTTGAGGATATCGTTTATCGTTGGTTGATCCGAAGGGGTACATCGCGACCCTCTGGGGCCCGTTTCGCCCGCTTTTACCCTTGTCTTCGTCCTCTTCCTCCTCCTCCTCCTCCTCTTCCCCTTCTTCGTCGACGGCCAGGGCCGTAGCGCGCATCGGCTCGACGTTCTCCGGCCCAGCAACAACTAATGGCGCTATCTGCCTTTCGTCGAACAGCCGACCACCGCACTTTGCGAGTCGCCCGCCAAGCTCATCTCTCTTCCTCTCCAATTCACTATCTCCACCCCCCCTTTTCGATCTTCCTCCTCCTCTTCCTCCACCGACGAACGTGCTTCCGCCACGTCCTTTTCCCTCTTCTTTCTCCTTCGTACCTAGATCAACCTTTCGACCCTCTTCTTCCGCCGTTCCTTTCACCCTTTTTTTCTCCCAATTCCTGATACACGTCGATTGGGTGAAGCTTCTTCTCTCTCGGCTTCGTCCTCGCGATCGATTCTATTCCTGGAAAAAGAAAGAACAAACGGGGATGGGGATTAATTTGAGAATAGGCTTCGAGGTTTAGTAGGCGATACGTGCACACGTGGAAAGTGTTCGATGGGTTTAGATAGGATGGGTTGGGTTTGGATCTCCCTGCCGCGATTACGTCATCGATTCAAGGGAAGTACAATTGGATGGACTTTCTATAGGCTTGCAAGGGAATCTTTTGTTTTACGATGTTCACAGGAGGGGGGAATTAAGGTTGCTAGGAGATATGTCGGAGTTTTGCCTGTGGATGAAATTGAAGTTGGAATTTTGGGGGAAGAATGGAATTAGAGTTGTAGAAGAATAGAATAGAACTAGAATAGAGTTTGAGTTTGAAAGGAAAGGGTTGAAGATCGATAAGCTTGGAAATTCGAGGCTTAGAAATCTAAACGTTTGGAAATCGAAAGGGTTGGCAATTCGATGGACTGGAATTCGAAGCCTTGGAAATTCAATGGCTTGAAATTTGAAAACATAGCAATCCAGCAGCTTGCGATTCGAAAGCTTAAAATTCGGAGGCTTGTGAATCCAAAGCCTTAGAAATTCAAAAGCTTCGAAATCCCCAGGCTTGGGAATCCAAAGGCTTAGAAATCTAAAGGTTTGGAAATCGAGGGCTTGGAAATTCGAAGGCTGAGAAATTCACAAGGTTGGAAATCCAAAAGCTTAGAAATGTAAATGTTTAGAAATCGAAGGCTAGGAAATTGAATGTCTTAGGAACCCGAAGGCTTGGAAAATTCACAGCGTGAAAAGCTTCGGAATTCGAAAGCTTATGAATTCGATAGTTCGGAAATCCAAAAATTCGTAAAATCGGCGGCATGGAATCGTACAATAGAATTAGAACGAAAGATTGAGCGATGCTTGGAAAGCAAAGGATTAAACGGCAGGATGTCATAGACGAGTGATTTTACAAGCTAGCGCTAATCGGGGGAATAACGAGACAGCCATAGAAATTTACAGTGTTACGCAAGACGTGGCCGAGCGCGAAAACATCGCTCTGTAGAACGGACGAGGAAGGCAATTCTTTAAACGTCTCCTTAAGGAGTTCTTGAAAAATTTCCTCGCGTGTATAGTGGAAGCCGAAGGATGGCGAACTTCTGCGATAAATCATCGTCAATGTTCTCCAGCTTTGCTACAACGTCTTTAGACCTTGTTCCTCCACCGACGAACACAGTTTTCCCGATGAATACAAATATTGGCTTGCAAGAAAAATACTCCCCGTGTTTGACAATCTTTCTGTTATACGAATTTTTACGCAATCGGCATTAAAAAGATTTCAACATACTTTCAAAATTTTCACGGAGGTTGTTAACCCTTCAATGCTGTTATGAGTGAAATTTTATCCCACGCGAATTTTGTTTCAGGAGTTTTGCAAGGCTTGAAAACGGATGGTACTCATTTTTTGGATGTTTATGCAACCTGCGATAATTTCATGCGTGTCATTTAATACTAAGTAGGAACAAAAATTGTAAAGCGTCAATTATAAGTTAATTTTCCATATTATTTTTTGTGATGCCATTTATGGGTTAAAAGTCTTAAAAAGTCATAAGAAGTCTTTCCTTTTTTATATTCGTAATATTTCTACTTAATGGAACTCTGCTCTTGTTCGCCTTATTTAAGACATCAACAGAGCCATTAAAAATACTTAATCACTATATTTACCTTAATGCTCATCAAGCAAAATTAAAACCTACTAACAAGGAAAGTAAACTAAAGTACACTGTATACGTTAAGTAGCTCGCGATTATGCGACACAAGTTTAGAGATCGTTTAGGCTCGCGTCGTTCCGCGACGTAACAGAAGAAATTTAGAGATCGTTAAAAGAAAAGACTAATTTTGTTTGCAGAGTTGGACCGAAGAATACAAGTCTCGCGAATCTGGCATTAGCCTCACTATAATTCACGCCAATTTGAATATCGCCCTATATGCATTCGCATTAATCGAGACCTATCTTTTTGCTATAAACGTCTGTAAAATTTCTTAAAAGAAAAATACTAAAATTTGGTAAAGTAATAATAATAAAATTTTAAAACGAAACGGTAATAATTAATTTACGTATACAGACAGATTATACGTTCACATTTCTAATGATCCTCTTTAACCCTTTCGCTACGGCTTCTCGGCAACGAAAACTCAAACTGTAGATAAGAAATAATTTTTACCGATACGAAACTCGAACAAATATAAATATTTAGATGCTTTATGTCATCGATTATGGTGTAATAGTATGGTGTAATACCACACTATAAAGCAACAGTAGCGATGCTTTTAATAAATAATTGTCCAATCTTTACAAGCCTTTCGTAACGAAAGGGTTAAGCAATCGTAATGACCATAAAGTGTTCTGCGCGTTTCCTCCTTTAGTAGAAGATAGCGTCTCGTTAGTATAAAATTCGGCAAGCGCTTGTGAGGTGTTCCAATATTTGCACCAAATCAACAGTTTTCTCCCATCCATCCACCATTTCACCTCGTCATTCGCATCGACCCATTTTTATCCATCGAAAACGAATCCGGCAAATGTTCCCCCATCAAGAATTGCATTTGGTAAGCCATGATGGAGCCGGAGTCTTTTCTGTGCGGCAAACGCGCGGAGCGGCGCAATAACGATGGAAACGGGTACTCAAAGAGAGTTTCGGTCCTCCTGCGTTGGACGTTCTATTCTACGCGTGGGTCGTTCGGTCAAAGAGGGATGATTTGGAAGTCTGGAAAAGATATGGACGATATTCGCGGGAAGCTTTCCCATGCATGGTAATGGCGTTACGCGGAACGTTTGCTCGTCTACCAGCAACATGGTTCACCGCAGAACCGACTCTGTCCACCGGTTGTCCCGGTAAACTTCCGCGCGAGCTATGGGAAAACGATATCTAGCCCGTATAGTCACGGTTCGGCTGTTCACGTCCAACGTGTCGATTTTCCCTTCTTTTTTTTTTTTTGTGTCTCTGCGTGTTTCTAGTGTCGCGACTGCTATTGAATGACACGTAATCGTGTAACGACAACGAACCGTTTGCAACCGTTTCCTATCCGCTCTCACTCGGCGACACGATTTCTTCTTCTACTACTTGCTTCATTCGCGTTCTCCGATGTAACACCTGCGTGCACCTCTTTTCTCGTCTTTTTCCCCCGTTTTTACGCCCAAAACCAGCAACTATGTGTACACCGTGTTATTTATAGATCGCCATTAAATTCCTAAACTTCTGAATTCCGCGCAATTGAATTTTTAAGGTTTTAGATTTACGACCTTTAAAATACGAGGCCGCCAAATTCCTAAGCCATTAAATTCCCGAGCTTCCGAATTTCACGCAGCTGAATTTTTGACCGCTTTAAGTTCTCAAGCCTTAGCACGAGGCCATCAAATTTCTAAAGCCTTTGAATTTCTAAGCCGTTGAGTTGCCAAGCTTTCGAATACCCCGCAATTGAATTTCCAAAGCTTTGAACTTCCAAGGCTTAGTACACGAAACCGTCAAATTTCCAAGGCTTTGAATTTCCAAGTCTCCAAATTTTCACGCTCTCAAATTTCAAGCCATCGAATTGCTAAGCTATATTTTACATTCCTAATCCTTTGAATGTTTACAGATTGGATTTTTCACTCTTCGAAACTTGCATGATTTCAACCCGTAATCTTCCAAACTCCCAAACCTTTAAATTCCGTTATTCTTAGCCATTTAACCGTCTCGCTTAATCAATAGAATTTCTGCTAACTCTATGCTTTCCAATAATTAACTACCAATCCCTTCATCCGATCATAAACGCCCAGATTACGCTGTCCGGGATCGGTAATTTCATACGCATCGCACTCGATCCATCCTCAGAAGCGTATGAAAATCTAATTGCCAGTCTCTGTAAACTATTCCGGCTCGGCAAGACTCCGCGTATCTAGGTTGAAGAACCAAGAGCGCTAAAAAAAAATAGGACGAAGAAACTAGACGAGCGTGTAACTGGCGAATCGGCTTTCCGTTTCTACGAACGAGCGAATTAGAGATCGTATAGCCAGTCTACCGTGCAATCCTCCCTATTAATATTTACCAGCACCCGAATCTTTTTGCATTTTACTCCCGGCACGTTAAAAAAGCGTTACGCGCCTTATCGGCGCGCGACACGCCGCGGCTTTGCGCGCGAAAACAAATTATCACACGCGTACGTGTGCGTATATGTATGCGTGTGTGTGTGTATGGGGGAGTCAAAGGGGAAAAAGGGAAGATCTATGCAAAAGATAGAAAGAAGAGTGCACAGACAGAAGCGAATACGCGACAGAGAATTGTAGAGCTATGCTTACATTGAAATAAATAAAATATACTACAATTTCTTTAGAGCAAGGATCAAAGATATATTATATAAATTCAATAGGGACTTGGTTGTGTGAGCGTGGAGAGTAGCGTGAGAATTAATTCGAAAATTCTATAGCTGCGAGAAGCGAGGATATTAAAAGTTTATATAAATTCAATAACGACGACATCTGCCATATTCGTAATTTACGCGAACCGGATAGTTTAGAGCATTTCATCAGCTCGCGTCCTATATACGACGTCTGCAGAGAAAAAATCTCCTAGCCAACGATTTCGTACCCTTTGTACTGTCCTATTATAACAAGGACCATATCAGAAACGTTTTTTATTATGTTACCACTAGTCTTAAGGTGCGTTCTTTTATACTAAACGAGTGAATAGTGCTATATACTAATTAGATTAAGAGTTAACTGTTAAGTCCTCTAAAGAAAGGATGCGCAGACTGTGTTGGGAGGCGGAGAAAGACATAACGCATGTACCGATAGAATGTTCGCACACCAGAGGCAACTTGTCGATACGAAAGGTTTCGGATGAAGAAAGAAAGGGGTTAGAGGCTACTAGGAGAATTCTGGAGAAAAGAGAAAGAAAAGCTAAAAATGAAACTAGATTGCACAGACAAGATCAGCCAAGCTAAGACCTATCTATGTATATATATATATAGTATATTATATATAGTATATATTTGATAAAAACACGTCATTTTTGTATTAAGATGCGACAAGTAACAAGTTAATACGGTTGTACTTAAATCTAGATCGTTTACACCAAAAATTGTAACCGGCAGTCATCCTAAACCGACAGGTAAGGATTAAGTGCAATGAACGTATAATGAAACATTAAATCCTCTAAACTGGACTTTGTTTTTACTTTTCGTGAATGAGAATTCGAACCTCTTGCATGGCGACAATTTGCAAAATTGTCTCACGCGTTTCGCTCGACTATCGCCACTCCGCGCCTTTCTCGCCCGACAGTCCACGAATGATAATCGTCCCACGTATAGCAGATACTACAGGGGCTTTGTCCTCTTTTCACGAAGCCGCGATACAACGAGAAAGAACAATGGAAACGATGAGCAGACGCACAGGATTCACGCCGCGATCACGCGACCTGTCCTCGCCGAATATTTAATACCGCGGTGCTATTCGTATGCAACCGGTCGTATGATAACGTATCAATTGGCCATTATTAGCGAGAACACGCGACCAATACGCTCCAATTGAATGGAACGAGTATGTATGTCGGTTGTAGCGGTAAACCGAGTTGCAAAGTACACTCGGCTTCGTAAAATCTGACCGCGAGCATGTAAACGCGTGAGGAGAATCCGGAGGAATTATATTTTCTTCAGGGGGTTGGTTATTCGAAGCCGCGAATCCTTGAAACTCTTGGAAACTTTGAAAGTTTCGAGTTCTCGAAAGATGAAACATTGCGCTATTTTTGCGATTCGAGACACTTGAAACTCAAGTAAATAACAGTTTCTATGGGTTACGAGAAAATTGCCGTCATACAGGATGATTATATTAATCGATACAATTTACAATCCTGATGTTACGACTATTTTTAGACTTGTGTTTGCTTAGTATATTACATATAATGGTTCTTTTCAAGTAGAAAAATATAATAAATAAACGTTAGCAGATAAAAGCCGACTAATAGATTCCCAGCAAACGAGTATTAAAGATCCTACTAATAGGTTTCCGATAAGCAAAGTGTTAATAATAATCATTTTGTACGATAAGCTAATGGTGTACAACTACGCGCGTTAAGGGGTTAATCTCTACTCAATTGGTATCAATTTCTTTTTCAACGAAATATTCACCATATTACAGAAATGCCATTAGTCTTATTTGCAACTGTATCGAGTTAAATTCAGAAATTATGGACCACATGAATAAGGTTCTAAAACTTGACAAGGGTTGGTCTTGCTGCGATACCCTCAATTCGCAACGAACCGGCTGAGATATTTGTTTGATATCCCTTATTTAAATTAGTGGGGTATCTTTGATATAAACCCTAATATGTACCTCCATAAATTAGAGAAGTACATTAGGGGGTTTCAACCCTTTGCCTTATCAGCTTTGAAATTGTTAGAAAACTTGACTCGGCAATTTAGTGCTCCAGCACTACACTAAACATTGAAATATTAGAGGTACTTTGATACTCACGAGTCCTCAATCTTATAATTTTATTCTACTTTTATTCATAAACGGGGGAAAAACCCATTAGTTGACACAGATTATTGAACGTGTGCAGTAGTTACAATATTCTTGAACGCGATCAACGAAATACATTACAGTTGAAGATTGAATTACAACGTTTACTCCAAATGCATACAGCATGTATTTGTCGTATTTACCCCCGTAATCTTTATCACGAGTCAGATTCATGATTATACGGCATCGGGTTAGAACCGAGAGGATTAAATATTATGTACCATTATTAAAATTTCTCTCGCAGCAAGGAAACTTTTATCGAGCGCACAAATAGATGGAAAAAAAAAAGTTTCTTATACGCCCACGTGCTTTCATCGATGGCTTGGCTATTCCATCAAAACTCTCGACCGAAGCACGAAGCACGGTCCGGTATAAAATAGCTGCTCTAAAAGCCATTGAAAACGAAGAGAGAGAGAGAGAGAGAGAGAGGGGGAGAGAGAGGTAGCCATAGAGCGTGGGCGTAGAAAATCGTGAACTCCGGTGGCGTCGGCGTCGACGTCGGCGAGCCATCGGACAATTTTCCATCGAGCGCGCCTCGCTGAACCGTTACCTCGTAACGTGCGCCAGCGAAACACGTTTTGCGTAATGTCCTAAACGTTCTCCGAGAGCGGACATCGCCGCGGCGCGCGGCGTCGCAACAACTCCCAAGCAATTACCAAGAAACGGTCCCGCGGTCGAGGTCACCAAACTGGCGAACTTTGGACTTGCCGTTCAATTTGGAAACCGAGAAAATTCTTCGCGTTTCAGGGGCGAAATCGAGGCGGCGAGTCGCGAACGTGCGAGGATTATTAATCCCCGGATTAAGGCGATTAGCGTGGGCCATGGTTAGGTTGATCTGGGAAATTGCGGTCGAAGAGAGGAGAGGGAACACCAAAGTTTTGGGATTATTAATTTCAAGTTTCTATTGCGATTAGTGGCGATCGAGCTCCGGTGAATCGATAAAGGGAACCAAAGATGTTTGAAAGGATCGAACGTTCATGTGGAACTGAACACGAAAATACATTTAAAGGGGAATTAAATAATGAATAGACGAACGAACGATAGCGTAGTGAATGTTAGAAATTCTACCAATAATTAACAGACTGAGAATGAATTAAAAAGAGGAACTGAAAAATGAATGTGAAAATAAAGAGCCGGCTGACGAATACGAGAAACTGTGTTAATAATTGAGAGACTGGCAATGAATTACAAGAATGTTTTTAAAGGAGGTCGTAAAAAATGAATAAACGAAAGAATGACTTCTTGGTAAGTGAGACAAATTGTGTGAATAATTAATAGACTGACAGTGGACTATCAAGGGAGCTGAGAAATGAATAAAAAAGGGGGAAGAACGGCTTGCAGAATATAAGAAATTATATTAATAGTTAAGAGATTGGCGATGAACTCCAAAAATACCTTAAAAGGAGATTGAAAAAATGAGTAGACAATCGAATGACCATCCGATGAATCTGAGAAGCTATACTAATAATATTACTAACACACTGACAATAAACTATAAAGTGGAACTAAAAAAATGAAGAACCATTTGAAAGATACGAGAAACTGTATTATCGATTAAAAGACTGGCAATGAGCTACCAGAATGAATCGAAAAGGGCCTTGATAAATGAGTAAGCGAACAAACGATCATCTGATGAATTCGAGGAACTATATCGATAATTAACAGACTGACCCAAAAGGGAAATAGTGCCATTACCTATGGGATAACCTAATAGTTACAGTAATTCACGAGCATCGACATTGTGTAGTTTAATAGACCGCCGATTATGATTAACATAGTGTGTTGTTTAAGCACCGTAGCGAATTAATTGAATCGCAACGAGGCAAGTTGTTGCACAATATCGATAGACTGATATCGGTTGAACATAGCGTGCAATTACAAGAAGTTACGCGGAACTTCACAGTTTGATAATGTTAACGAGTCCTAACGAATCCTTACTGTTAAGATCTTCCGAACGACTTGCTTAAGAGTAACCTGAATGAACAATAGTGTCGACCTCCTAACGGTCCCTCAGAGTTATTTTTTAATATAACTTTCACGTAGATAAGCGGCCTTATGCAACGCTCGTTACATGCGCCAACTCGATATCCGGCGTTCGCGTTTAACGCGCTCGCTTTTGCTATTAAACGACAATTAAACTCCCGCCACAACTTTTGCAATTTCCCTCACGGATAACCGCCATTCCTTATCCTTTCTTCCTTTTTAATCTCTCTAACTCTCGTCTATATACGATGAACTCCCTTACAACGCGATACGAAACCGTGTTATACGAGACACGCGTTATCGGACGAATTTATGCAACTTTAACACATTCACTCAATGTCCAGACATCTAGCATAGATATTTGCCATTTGTACGCTTGGGAAAGCAAGAAAATGGGGAGCGTAAAATCCTGATTTTCATTTGCTATACAATACTATACTACTACTACGTACATATATGCATTTATGAATGACTGTTAGATTTTAAATTAAATATATGTATTATATTTATTTTTGCTATAAATCTATTGTATTAGGTATACCAATGAATAATTAATTCTTTTTTCTTTTTTTTTGTTTAATTTAGCACTTATTTGTAACGAAATTAAATACTTATATGATCGTAAATATAGTTGTTATTATGTGCTACATTTTTCGGGCAAGCCAAAAAATAAATTTGTCAACCCATTTGAAGATAAAGGATTACTTATCGATACACTTATATGATTATACTTTAACTTTATTCAATTAGTTACTACTTTATCGAAAAGGTTAAAGTATAATATCATGATGACGTACAATAGATTTATATAAAATATAAATATACATTTAACTTACGATCCATACACATTCATTAATACGGATTTATAGTAGTAGCACTAGTATATATTATATACATATGAATACAATATAAATGTATCATACATAAAGCGTTTACATGCCTGTTCGCGTAATAAAAAGGAAAATATTCTTCGAAAATTCTAATGCTTTAAAATGTCGGCATTTTAGACCACGTGACGCGAAGTCCCATAAGATGCTGACACAGACGAGGTATAGAATAGACCTACTACCCCTTATGGGACATCGCGTCACGTGGTCTGAAAGGCCAACATCTAAAACAATCAAAATTTTCGAAAGAATATCTTTCCTTTTATTATCTGAAAGGGGGTGTAAACATTTCTACAGTATTTTAACTCATCAGTGATGGCATTTGTGCACAGTTCGGACCTTGGTGTCATTCCTCAAGTTCGAATTTGGTATACGGATCCATTTTATAAAGTATGCAACCGAATTTTGTCTGAGATTTCGTTCAATTCCTTTAACATTCGTTAAACTCTACGATATGAAATTAGTAGCGTATATAAAAATAAACAAAACAAAAATAACGCCGTTTCTGAAGGGTTAACCCTTTGCGGTCGTATTAATTCTATATATGGGTGCCATACGAATCGGAATTAATTTTCATTGAGCGAACACTGATAAACGCTAACAATACAATGCACGATTAACAAAATTTATTATATTTCTCTTAACAATTTTCATCTTCACATATGTATATGTAACACAGTAATACGATTTTGTTTCACTGCTTTGGTGGCTGAGAGCAGACATACGACCGCAAACGATTAATATGCAAAATGTAAAAGACAACTCAAAACCCATAGATTTTACGCAACCGAAAACATAAAACTGAAAATGTTAATAGAGCTCACGAGCCCCAAGTCCAATTGACAGAAAATAGCATCAGACGAGTGGTCTGTGATGTATCTGTACCTGGTCTGCGACGATAGGATCTATTTTATATCTCGCTCATGTTTCTACCATTAAATCCCCCATAGAACGCGTGGAAACCATTCGTTACGAAAGCTCAGCCCACCAAACACCGGTAAAACGTACATGATTCGCTTGGTCCTTTCGCGGAGACGCGCAAACACACCAGTCTCGTGTTGCTCCTCCGCCAAGTCAGCGTATCTAAGGTGACTCCGTTGACCGCGAGAGAAATCTACTAGCATGGTGTGTGCTCCAGGAGCGACTTACTCGCGTTCCCTTCGACAGGTACTGGTAGAGAACGTCGTCGCGTCGTACACACACGCACACACAACGTGTACAGAGAGTAACGCGATAGAAAACGAATCTACACGAATACTAAAACCGTACTATACAACATACAACACGGTGTGTGCTCGGTCGTGGCGACAGAGAGTCAAACACGCGCAGGAGATAGATAAAAGAGAGAGACGAACAGAGGGAAGGAAAAAGGAAGATAGAATCGCCAGCGTAGAGAATATTGCGCGTGCTCGCTGTTCTCGCATACTATCTGACACCTACCTCTATGCACAACGGTGTTTGAGTCCTGTGCCACGGGCGTCCTTTGCGCGATATCCTCGTCCTTCCGACCGGTTCCCGCAGGGCCGTCGGTTACTCATCCACGGTCATCGTACCGCATCCTGTCGCACTACACAACTAACTATATTCACAGTATCACACGTGTGTCGCACGGTAGCCGTGTGCTCCGGAGCACAAAGAAATGCAGCCAAGTGACGCGCGACAGAGAGAAAGAGGGAGAGAGAAGTGGTAACGTGAAACGTACGCGACTTTCACCCGAACGATACGATACGATACGAGTAAGAACGCGGTCCGCGTTGCACTGACGGGAGCACTCGTGCCTCGCGCGAACGAAGACTCCGAGGACAACGACTTCCCCCACTTCCATGGCGTTCGACCCAGCTGTGTGCTGCACCCTCTCTCCCTCTCGGCCTTACCAACACTCCACTAACCGTTCTTATTCTATCCGATAACGCGGTCTCTTTCCTTTTCGAAGATCCCTTCCATGTCTGGACGCGGCCCAACGCTTTCCAATAGTGGCACGCTGTATCACAAACCCCACCATTCCAACCCCGCTCTCTCCTCCACGCGAACACCCTGCTCTACTCTGCTCTGCTCTGCTGCTGCTGCTGCTGCTGCTGCTGCTGCTCCGACTCCCACCGCTGCCTAACTTGACCTTAGCCGACGGTCAAAAGAAAGGTGTGTTCCTGAAACGGAAGGGCGATCGAAGGGTTTACGAGCACTGCCTTCTTCCACGGGGGCTTTTTGTATCAATGGGGAAAAATCAATGCGCCGGGAGTAGTCGTAATTTCTTATCGATCTTACGATTTGGTAGCTATACGGGTTACCTTTTGCAGAGTATCGTTTGGGTACAGATTAATTTGGGGCTGTTATAAGGGTGATCGAAGGGTTTAGGGGGCAGTTCTTCTAGGGGTTTGTATGAATGGGGAAAAATCAATGCGCCAGAGTCGTAATTTCTTATCGATTTTACGACTTGGTAACTATGAGTTGCCTTTTGTATAGTATTCTTCGGGTATAGATTAATTTGAAGCTATTATAAGGGCGATTGAAAGAGTTTAGGATTGGTGTTTTATCGTACGGTTTTCTATTAATGGGGAAAATCAACGCGAAAAAGGCGCGATCTGTTTTCGATCGCAAATAGCTATAGGTTACCTTTTATGCCGTACTATTTGATTGAAAATTAATTTTATAAGCCTTTATTGGCGCCAGAAATAACTTTTATAGGCTATTTTTATAGCAACAATTGTTCCGTGCAATGATAGTTTATCTACAGTTAATTGAACGTTTGTGTGACAAAACATGAATGAAAATTGGACACAATTTTGATGAATCTTTGTTCGCGTACTCGTGTGATTATTGAAGACGTCTGCCGATTAATTTTAGTAACTAAAAACACTATATTCGCGTATTGAAATACTTGAAATTCATTGTTATCTGAAGAACAAGAAACAATTGGAAGAAGATTACGAATTTACCGCAACGAAATTGAGTATTTTTACGACTTCTGCATATTCTTTGAATAAAATCCGCCATAGTGAAAGGCTTAACCCCTATCTTGCCGCCCTTGTTATAACCGAGCCACGTTTGTCTCACAAACCACTATATTTACCTTATTTTCCCTTTCCGACGCTCCCCGTGACTTAACATAATCCCCACCGATAAATTTACCCTCATAGAATTCTTAATTTAGATAAGGAATTCTATAATTAATCCTCCTCGCGATCGAATATGCAATTCTCTAATTTGAACTCACATCAAAATTCTGCCTTGAAACTTCTAGCAATCATATGTAATACATTGGCAATCTTGCGGGCTGTTTAAAAAATGTACAGCGCAATGATAGCTTCCATTTTGGTGGCAATTAGGATAGATTATTTATAAATACCTAAGGATGTTTAATTTCCGAACTGAATTCTGAATTCAAACGATGATCGATCGCTCGCAGGTGGCGAACGATTACTGCGATTAGTGCGCGTTGCACTCGGCAGCGTCGCCTCTGTGCAACGAGAGATCCAGGTGCGGCTAGGTGACATAACGAACCTAACTTTACCTGAACTAACGTTATCTGACACGTAAACTAAAGGCGGAGCGAAGCCGATACTTTTTGACAAGCTACAAAGTTGTAAACTATGGTAATTAAAATTTTACTACTCTATACCGTACACTCTTTAATATTAGAACTACCGAAATTAAATTAAGCTAATTTGCACCGAAGAAATAAAATTAGTAGATTTTTATTTGCAAAGCCCATGTGATTGAAGCACGATAAAATAATGTTTATTTATATTTTCTACACAAAAGCACGGGATATGCTGAAAAATGTACGATTGCAAATTTATGAAATTTTTATGGGAAATTTGTAGCCAGTCATTTTGACTGCTTTAGTAGTTCTAGCATTAAGTGGGCTATTTCTATGAAAAATACTAAATATATTTTATGTATTTCAGGCTCGTTATTTTCGAGAGGAAGATATAGATGGTAAGTTTAATTTACCTGGAATCATTAGTTGAACAAAATAAAGGTGTATCTTTTTGCAGAATTCAGAGAATGTTTCTATCTGTTTGCAAGGAATGGCCAAATACGTACCCTGGATGAGCTTACGATCATTATGAGATCATTAGGCTTAAGTCCCACCATTGCAGAGTTAAATAAATACTTGAAGGACAAAGGTGCAGGAGAATTAAAATAGTTTTCATCTTTTCTGTTGAAATGAAACTTACAGTCATACATAGTACAGCTTGCATTGTAGAAATTATTTCGAGTATCAAAACTGTATTTAACTTTTCATACATACCCATTCAACTTTGCAACTTCTCAGCTATCCAATAGTTTTACTTCCCAATCTTGCAATTTTCTAAGCTCCAATTTTCCAGTCACTCAATTTCCCAATCTTGCAGTTTCTCAATCTCTCAATTTTCTACGTTTCTAATTCTCCAATCTCCCAATTTTCTAAGCTCCTAATTTTCCTTCAAATTTTCCAACTTCTCAAGTTTTCGATCTCGCGATCGGCCCAACTGAACATTTTTATCTCCAGGCGGAAAAATGTCGTTTGCCGATTTTTTGGAAGTGATGCACTTGCAAACGAGAGCGGAGGATCTTCCAAAAGAGGTGATAGACGCTTTTCAAGCCGCGGATAAATTCAGAACCGGCGCTATACCTGCCCGGCAATTAGCTCACATGTTGCTTCGTTGGGGCGAGCAATTAAGCAATAAAGAAGGTTTATTTTTTTGCTATTCGCCGCTAAACAGAAGCAATATTCCACAAATTACCCCTAATTAATCCAATCTACTTTTCAGTGGAGCAAATCTTCAGGGAAGCAAACGTCTCTCCGAATGGCCAAGTAAAATACGAAGACTTTGTTAAAATAGCCTGTGCACCTGTACCTGATTACTATTAAGATACTCTTTATACTTTTCTAGATCCTAGAATATCCTACTAAATATACTGAATAATGTAAATTTTCTACGAGCTATTGTTAAAGCTAATAAAAGACTATGGTGGTAAAACAAAAAGGAGTTTTATTTCCGCAGCAGTTGAACGAGCGTTATACACCTTACTTCTAAACGTGCTTACAATTACGAGTACTTAAATACCTAAATTATCGATCTTACTCGAAACGAAGTTACTCCGTTCCCGTCCTCCTTGATTAATTCGATTTTTTAACCCTTTGAACTTCACGGCTCTTTAAATCGAATAATCTTTCATCTTTTTTACTTAAACTTTCGGATCGCTTAACGCTAGACTTACGAATTTTCGAATTTTATCCTTAAAGTTATAAAAATCATAAATATTATGATTAAATCGTAACTAAATCATAAATTGATTAATAAAATAATACGAATACAAATCGTAATTCATTCCGCCATTCCCGTAACTTTTTTTTAACTTAGAGTACTTGTTGTATGTGGAATATATCTAGTTCTTTAGGAAAACTGTAAAATTAGACTATCAATGTCCGTAAATATAGCGTTAAATCATTTAAATGACTTCGTGTTATTTTGAAAAGAAGATAATTTGTCTTGTCTTCGATGAAAATGAATAAAAAACTTAGGCTTGAACTTTCGGGGGAATTAGCGGCGTTAATGGAGTGCAAAGGGTTAATTATCAACCCTTTATAACAGTATTTCCCAACCTTTCTTAAATCGCCACCCCTTTTTACGATAATTATATCATCCCCCAAATTCTCCCCTATTTAGGATAAAATAAATTCAATAAAGTAAAAAAGGAAAAAGCAGATTAATAAAAATAAGTTAAGTCCCTCGATTATCCCACTTACCAATAGCTGCAATAACAATACAACTTTATAAACCGAATTGCGAATTCGAATAGTTCGCCAATTATTCTATAATTGTACCTCGAGAGTCGCAGTCTTTTAACTTGCATCAGACTGCGAATTTTTATGCATTTATGGAAAATTTTCATATTTTAATTTAATACCCAAAGTAAAGTACACGTGTTGCTAAGCAAACAGAAGAACCAAATCTATATTTATCTGAATTTAATATCCAAAGTAAAGTACACGTATTACTAAGCAAAGAGTAAACCAGATCTACATTTATATTAATTTAACATCCAAAGTAAAGTACGCGCGTTGTAACAAGTAAAGAGTGAACCGAATCTGTATTACACCCCCAACCTTTAATTGTGTTCGTAAAAATATGAATTTGCGCAAAAATTCGCAGCCAAGTCGTACCATTAGAAAAGAACAAGGTAACGTAAGTATATTAAAATAAAGGAATAAATAAACGAATACTAAAAATCGACAAGTAAATAAAGGAAAAAAAGGATTTTACCACCCTCTGCTGAGATAGCGACTCGTCGGTTGGGAATCATATACGATTAATTATATAGTTTAGCCCTCTTTAGCGATGTTCGTGGTCGGCGGAGATCCGCAGAGGATGACGGTGGTGCTGACGATCGTTGTGAGGAAAAAAACGCATAGAAGAGCCCGATCGCTGACCAACGCGACCTGTTTCCAATCTAATTCCATCCGCTCGCGGCGATCTTGCTCCGCGAGCCTCTTCTCGTTCCTCTCGATCGTCGCGTGCACTCTTCCCAGCACGCGTGACCATTGAGCCTCAAGGCCGCCTTCTTTCGCGAGATCTGCGCCAGGTTTTTCCCTAAGTAATAGTTAGCCTCCGTACGGTTTCTCACAAGCAAAAGCTCACCTAAACTAGGACTGCTGCTGTTACTTTCATCCCTTCTGGCAACGAACTTGGGCGACGACTGCGACTGGGCCAGTTCCGGTTTGCAGTGCAGCGGGCAATTGTTTTTTCGCCGGGGCGGCTCGACCGGTTCCTAATGCAAATCGTGTACCGTGTTCGCAAGGACGTGCAAAAGATAAAGGGGAGTATCCGCTGCAAGAGGGGACACGACACCTTACCGATCTCGTTTCCTCTTGGAAATTCAAGAACACTATCCTGGCGAGCTTGTCGAGGACTAATGATCGAATGATCCCGGGTACCCTGCTTCCTCGAACACCGCGATGATGAAGATTCAGGGTGACCACCGCTAATCCAGAAGCGAACGACACCAGGCATATGCTCACTCCGTAATACAGGCCTGGAAATGATGACGATTGGTTAACCATTTGACGATCCAAGCTACAGGGTTCGAAAACTACCAAGTTCTGAACTGAGACTACAGTGGATACGAATGGTATTCGTACACCGTTGCATCTCTGCGTTTAAGTACCGCTTAGTTAGATTTAACTATGCCAAATTTTGTCAATCATTGAACGTAAGTGTGATCGCGTAAGGTACCATTAGAGAATAGAAAAACTACAATTAAATCTGATTAAGCAGCAGTTAAACGTAAAGATGCAGTAGTGCACGAATATATTTTGTAGCGACTGTAATTTAATCGAGAAAATGAACATGTGCTAGGTTTCGATTCCTGCGCCATAAGTAAATATCGTTATTTATGCATATACGGAATGCAATTTATGCGAACCGTATAAAAACTTGACTATATATGCCTGCATTCTATATATTAACTCGACCACATGTGAACAATTTAAAGTCTGCACGAGATACGGAGGTAGTCATCAAGGGGTTAATAATCGCTAGATTGTCGATTCTAGAAGCACAGTTTCGCCGAGGTAGCATTTAGGCAATATGCGATAATGACGGTGTTCACGTATGTTGTAGTACTTGGTATTTTAAGTACTTCAATTACTATGGTACTTTAAACGACACGTGTGTTTCATGTTAGCAGTAATTTGGTTTAAAGGGGTGAAACCCATCCCCTAAAGTTTAACGTGTAATAAGAGCAATCGGAATTTCTCGTGAAAATTCTGAATTCTCTTGAATTTTAAAGTACGTACAGAATATGTTTCGTCCGGCAAAATTTACTCTAGAATTGCAGTCTTTCAAAGCGGTTTGTTTTTGGAAGATAAACTGTTCTCATGCTAAATTTTCCTTCAACCAGTTGCTTAATGTTGCCTCGGTAAAATTATGCCTTTACGCGTCTACGTAAAATATAATTTGGCACGTGACGTGCAAAATAATGCAAAACATCCAAAGTAAAGCACGCGTTAGTAAAGTAATATTCAGAGCGTGAAACGGATCGCTACCAGAGTCCCATTTCTCTTTCCTTTAATTATGCTGGCAAAAATGGGAATTTGCATAAAAATGCGCAGTCTGATAATCACGAATAATAAGGATCGGAAACTGCGTACGCGATGCAAATTAATTACATAGATGCATTAGAATCCATAGTCTACTTATTACAAAAATTCACGCACTATTGCGCAAAAGGATCGAACTGTAATATAGTACAATAGAATTTGATAACACGGTAATAAAATATAATATAATATAATATATAATACAATACAAGAAAATATAAAGTACGGTAAAACTTCTTTCAAATCTTCTAAATTTAAGCGCGATTTACTAACAAAAAGAAAACTTCTGGAAGCTCTTAAATAAATATATAAAAGACGCGTAAAACTACCTTTGATAACTTTGTCTTCGTCTTTTCGCTAAATGAAAATATTCCTCCCGAGTGAATGAATAAAATACGTGCACTTTATTTAAGTCGATCGCGTCTGGTACGCACGGGATGTTTGCATCTAATTCGAGACTCTCGTAACCCGATTTTTTTTCACGCAACGCTATTTCGGTATCCAAGTTTCGCGTTATACGAGGGTTACGCGTAATTGAAAGGCCGCGGAATATCGTCGCTCTTGTATGAATTAATTGTCTAGCAAGCTTCCAATTACGTAGTTTCACGTTGAACGCACCCCGGTGCCTCGTACGATACTTCTACGGTTGAACGTGATTCCGTTGCATTTCGCAACGCCGTCAGAGGACTTTCGAACAGGACACCTGGGAGTTTTCAATCAACGCGATTACCTTCCGCTGTTGATGCATCGCCGCTCGAACACCCGAAACTTTTCGCAAATACTACAGTGACTACAAAAGGCATCGGCGCGCCACTGCGTCTATTAACTTATCCGCGTAATTAATTACACTTTGAGCTTGAAAGGTTTTACCGGGAGTCCGTGGGCTTTGTTACGAAAATTTCCGGCCAAATTAGAGAGCAATAGTTCCGAAATTATGGGTCGCGTTGAATGTTGAAATACGAGGGCGATTAATAAAAGAGTTTTTTACCTGTTAAAAATTGTCAGGTGCAATTCGTCTATGTCAAATATTCAAATATGAGAACGATTGATAAAACGTTTTTACCTATTAAAACGTATCAGGCGCGGTTCACCTTTCCTTTAAAATATAGATGAAAACTAGATTACGGATTTCTATGCATTTATGGGCAATTTCAATATGCAAACACGAACGGAATGCGCGTAATTTATATGTATTAGGTGTACCGGTAAGTAATCCACTAATTTTTTTAATAAATATAGCTTAAATTTAAAGCATACTGCCCAAATATGAAAATAGATTAATGAATTTATTTTATCGAATAATTAAGCTTCCATTTTAGTGGGAATTTTTAAGGCAGGTATTTTATTGCGTCGAAGATAAATGCTGAATTTGACGAAAGAAGTCGATTATTTATTGGTACACGTATAATAAATAATAATAATAATTTGTCGTCTAACCACAGATATTTTCCACTGCAGATTCGCAAAGAATCTTTCCTAGTAAAAACACGACTGCAATGTTGCAACTAAACGCATTCCCTCTTATAAATCGCGTCCAATTAAATTATTTTCAAGTTCCACGTTCTATCAAAATCACGTTTTACGAGGGTTATTTGTAACACGTTGCGCAAAGTGTATCAGTTCTTTGACGAACAAAAAGAAAACCGCTATTCTTTCAACTTAAAAGTGGAAACGTGAAATTTTTCCGTTCACTGGAGACGGATAATGATCACGAGTCTCTTTCATCCCCTTTTTTGTTTCGATTTTTGTACAAATAATGGCGATTCGCAAAGGATCGTTCGCTTAAACGATTTATCGCCAACAGTTTTCAGTGGAAGCATTGACTAAGTACAGTATAGACAATTCATTTATAGGAAACATTACAAATTTCAACCTAAAATTCGGCGTGTGTAAAAAAGCAGGGTTCTTTTAATCCCCTTGCAATTTAGAACCGTTATTACAAGAATTAAATTCAACACGACCGTCAAAGTTAATAAAGTTAACCTTCTATTTAACGTTGCTAAATTTCATCTCATTAGCATATCATCGTTTAAATCCCATTTCCTTCCTTTTCGGTTACGTTTACACGAGTCGTTTAAAGAGCATAATTATTAATTCCTTATTTCTAGGTTGAAATGAAACGTTTCACTTAATAATACGTTTGTTCGTATCGTAAAAGTAAATGAAATACATATGAGAGATATACTTCTATACACGTTATTACAGATCTGTCTGTTATAGATCGCGTATATCGCGAACAATTAATTCGCGCACTATTTATTCATAATTCCCATCGTTTAAAAAACGTTGTTGCTTTATTCTAACAATAAGATAAAACTAGTAACGTCGCATGTGATAATGAAACGGAAAGGAGGGGGATTCTATATAAGAATGGATAGCATTTGTAATCCGAATGGAAATCGATAAAGTATTATTATTATAAGAACGGTTAGTCTATCCTACGCTTCGTCAATAATAACACGATTGATACGTATCGATACGATAGTTACGCGTTTCGATACGTCTCGAATCGTTCGGAAACGCGAGATTGACACGCAAATATCAATTCTAAGCGAAAACGTATCAATGGCGTGAAACGTGTCTTATGTATTAATATATAAGTAATAGTAATGAGTAATAATTATATATTAGTAATAGTCCGATCGCTATGGTTGATTAAAGGTACTCACTGATCAACGGTGTTTTCTCCGTGGGCGGCAGTGTCTCGCGAATAGTCATTAGGAAGACCGTCATAGAGAGTAACGCCGAAATGCCGAGGGTGACTTTTTCCCCAGACTCCGACGGCACGTAGAATACCAACAGGGCTGAACAAACCGGAGAACGCAAACGAGTTAAAAAAGTTCACACTTCGAACGTCACGTCGACGCCGCTATTTTTCATCACGGAATATCGAACAGAAGGCATTCTTCGGTGTCGCGTGCGCGCGTCAAACTTTTTCCCGCACCGGTGTGAACCGCGGAAGGAAATAAAAAGGACCGCGCGAAAAGTTCCGCCATTGACGAAGTATATTAAAGGGTACGGAAAATTTCATCGGACAATACGTTTGGCAGTTTGTTTAGAAATGCTAATTTCTCGACTTCTAAACGTCCGATTTGGATCATCCGCGATTTAAATCGAAGGGGAGACTTCCCGCTACGATGCCCGGTAGTCTTTGAACTACGCATTCGCATAAAGATCTTCAATCTACCAATAAAATATCGCGCCTTAAATTTTCCTTTACACTTCTTCTCATGCTAATAAATCAACTTATCGTTAACAAATTACAAGCACTGTCGTTACTGCATTTAGCTCCCCTTTTTTTATTGTAAATCACACACACACACAAGCATCATCCAATCTCTTTAATGCTAATCTCTCGCCCCTTAAATATTAACAATACATCAATACTGATGTATTGTAACAATACAATTAAATGTTAAACCATCTTCACGATTTTCCCCCATTAGTCTCGACCGCTCATCCAATGTATCGTAATTGGTACTCACCGACGCCATTGATGAGTATGCACGGTAGGATCAAGTTGAAGACGTAGAACATCGGTCGCCGTCTTAATCGTATCTCGTAAGTGATATCGGGATACGGTTCCGGGCAACAAGAGTAATATTCCACGTTTCTTCTAGCCGAGAAATCGACCAGGTCGAATTCACCGTTCGCTTGATAATTGCTCACGTCTCCTTGCTCGCTTTGCCTCTCCAGTTCCAGCTGCGCACAGCCACGCGTTTTAAACCTTCAACAGCAGCTGAATTTTCGGGGGATGTGGGAAAACGCGTACGTATGATGCACGATACAACATACACTCGACGAGGGCGCAAGAACGTTGGAGCGGCCGCGTTATCTTGGCGAGCAATTATCTGCCAAGAGTACGAGGATGGATCCTAGCCGCTAGATTAAAGCGTTAAAGCGTCGCTTCGAATTAAATCCAACGGCATGGAAGGGGATGCTCGCGATTACGTGTCAGTGTATCTCGCTTGGACATGTCGGTGGACAGGTGTCCGCTATGGCAAAAACCAACCGACGCGAAAACCATATTCGACGCGAACCGGCTGCTTTCATCCTCCAAGAATTATTTCCTCAAGAGAAGAGCTTTTGAAGAACGTTAAGATGTCTTATCGCATTTTTGTATCGCTTGTTTCCTTTTTTCTTTTTTTTTTTTTTCTTGCTACCTCTGCGGAGAAAATAATATTTCATCCCTCGCGCTGGTGAAAAATTAATCCTTTAACTTGAAAACCCGTGAGCGTTGCGAGCTTCGTGTTTCCGTATTTCTTTGTATTATTATTATTGTTGATAATAGTTAGGGAGTATGGTCTACTATTTCGCTTTCGCCACTCGAAACTTTCGTGATTCTACTTTTATGATTTGAAAGTATCGAAACCTAGGCAAATAATAATCTAAAACATATATACCTGTTCGTTTAATTGTTAAACATTTGGGTATCAGTGAACGTAAATAAACTTATACCTATCCATTTATAACTGATTGGCAAATCTTTGAGGTGCAAAATAAATGTAAACGGAATAGGAAATAGTGCCTATATATTTGGAACAAAACATGAACCATTTAGCGGAGACAAAAGAACATATACCTATCTATTTACAACACGCTACTAATCATTTCAGATGGAACGTGAACATAAATAAAATAACAAATAACATACACATTAGATTGTTCCAAAAATTCTTTTCGTTATTTATGTGCTGCACTTTATCGGATAAAATGTCATTCTGTGAAAATTGATACGTAGACTTCTGGGAAAACGGAGGAAGTTATAAAAAGTATATTTCCATAAATTGCATCGTTCATGAAATTATGCGCATTTAATACCTAGCAGGAGAACGAAAAGGATTTTTGGTACAACCTAATATCTATAAACCAAAACATTATTATTAAACCTTTAAGATGTATATGAACGTAAAGTCAACAGCATTTCAACTTCTCCGGCTTTCCTTCGCGATTGTAGTTAGCCAATGGCTTTACATCGATACATCGATATTTTCCCATTTTTTCTGCCCTCCCAAGTAAAGGAAATGAATGCAACACCGAAACACGCGATTGTTAGAAGCTACAATTGTTCGAAGAGATTTTTGCAGGTGGTAGACATAAGCCGGGATCGCATCGGGAGCGTTTTAGGCGGCAAAAACGTAGCGACACGCGAAATGTATTCAAAGGCGGTGGATAGGAAATGGGAAAACTCTGTGAAAAGGTGGTCTCGAGCGTGTGGAGTCTCGTCGTCACGGAGAGAACGCCTCGCATTGAATTCTTCTCGCATACGGGATTAAGCTGTTCGATTTGCCCGAGCCATTTTCGATTTGCCGTCGTTAAACGGCCCTGGACTTCCCAAAAGCGCCGAGTCTATTCCGACCACGTCAAATCTGTTGCCCCTGTTTCCCCGATTTCGCTGTCGAATCGTCGGAAAAATGTGCAAACCCCAAAGAAACTTCGAAACTTCGTAACTTTGTAACGCGTAGTTTTTACGAAACCGCGTTATTATTTACCCATTGAACGCGAAGCTTTTCTGATCCGAAGGCCACGAAAAACGAACGAAATCTTGTTTATTGTCGTAGCTATAGTAATTGCAGGAACATGTTAAGCATATGCGCCTGTTTTAAACACCGACAGCTGTACCGCGGATTTTTATGCAAATTCAAATCTTTGTTAACAAAATTCAAGAAATCGGAGCTAAATAGGCGTTTATTTTGTCCCCTAAATATTATAAATTCTACTATACTCTGTACACGTTGTAAATGTTCATATATTACGTATGTACATTTCGTGACTTTTTATGTAATTAAATTTTCCATACGTGCATAAAAATCCGCAGCCTACTGAGAACTTTTACATTTGTCAGGAGTATAAACTGAAGTACGAATTGATTAGCTAGACGCATATATTCGTCCACAACGCTCAAAGAGTTAACCCTGTCGCGGACCTTAGATCATTTTTAAAACGGTCATGTTCTTATTTGTTTAAAACGTTTCCAATAAAAGGATTCCTATTGACGTATGCAAATTCATATTTCACTTTCCACGTTGGTAGTTTTCCTTCTCAAAAATTATGGAACTATACTAAAAGG
Source organism: Eucera pruinosa (assembly GCA_028830335.1). Lineage (NCBI taxonomy): Eukaryota > Metazoa > Arthropoda > Insecta > Hymenoptera > Apidae > Eucera > Eucera pruinosa. Next base: position 18,029,611 of record JAMYCR010000006.1, read on the forward strand.
AAAATACGATGTGATTGAATTCAGTAGAACTTCCAAGACCACAACGGGAGATCTGTTAAGGTGTGATGTTCGGAAAAAATTCGTGCACCATCTATTTTGCATTAGCGGACAGCGGAAGCACGTAGTTCGGCGAAGGGAGAAACTTTTCGAATTAATTGTGTCGCGGGCATATTTCTCGCAGTTGGTATCAAGATATTCCAGAACTCGAGTAGTCGCGTGATGCGAAGTTGCCGGAAGTAGGGCGTTACACGAACTTCCGGCGATATTACCGCGGAACTTATTTAACATTGGAAGTAGCGTAATCAAAGTGTACCTATTTGTACGAAGAAGATGAAAACGATACTTGACGAAGTATACAAATTAAACCGCGTACTTTCGCAACAAGTGTCTTCTCCTTACTTGTGCCTCGGATTTATACAGATTCATAACTTTGCAAAGCACAATTAAAGGAATGGAAATTAGATTGGAAATGCGGATTAATTGGAGGCCTTGGTTTAAAAAGCGGTCAACATCGATAAAAAGAAAAACAACTTTTTAATCCTCGCGAAATGAGAGAAGAATTTTTCAAAATTAATTTGTAATGCTTACATATGAATAAGAGGAAATTAAAAAGAAAGGTACTATAAGCCACTATAAATTATTATAGTAAGTCACAAAATGATCAGTACAGATCTAAAAATATATCAGAACGTTAAATATTCATTACTCATTATAATTATCATATTTGTATTAACTAAAAATCATTTACCTTTATACGTAACATTTTTCTATATTATAGCAAAGCGATATTCAAAGCTTTCCTATTATTTTCTTACTTTGTACACTCCGCTATTGTTTGCCTGTGGTAACAATTTTGCGACTCACTATAATAAATGTACGCAAAAGCTTTAGTCCCTTTATTATAAATAAACCTTCGAAATATCTTCTCACATTTTGTACGATCTGAATTTTCTTCCCAAGTTTCGAAGTTTGTTACAGCGACGAAACGAAATTAGTTTAGAGCCGAAGTCAAAACTTTTGCATACACATTTAGTATTTTTAAACAGCTAATAGCTTTCGAACGAGTGAAAAAAAGAAAACGAATAATATGCAACCAGAACAGGACTTTCCATTATATCCGAAAGACCACAATCGGAGAAACGTCGACCGTATTAACAAGAACTCCGAATCTCCCTACCGAATCTTTACTCGTTTAGATAAAACGCGTCGAAACCTATTCCTTAACGATAGCTCGTCTATATGCAAGCTCGATTAAGGTTCCGGGCATTGGGGATGATCATTTAATCCAACGGGAGAAGAAGCCGCAGAAGTGTGCAGGTTTTTAAGACGAGGCGAGTATAATGGGAAAAGGGATCAGAGCGGCAAATTAAATCGAAAGATTCCTCGATCGCGCGCGCGTATATAAAAAGTGAAATCTTCGGTGCGATAGATTTTTACAACGGAGATGTGTGTTTGTTGGCCATCAATGTTAAGTGTCAAGGTTTCGGTGAAACTGGCCGAAACCACCTCTCTGTACGATAGCACGGGCACTTTTATTGTCCAGCGGACGGCCCGCTAGTCGATATATCGTTTGCTCATTTGCATATCGTCCCGAGGGAGCAACTGCGTGAAATTGAGGCCAATACAGTCGAGAGGATCTAATGCAGATCGCGACAAATCTACCGACTCTAACGTCCTTCGTTAAATCTTCGTCCGGAAACATTTTTCAACCTTTCCATTGGGCTGGAATACCGATTAACCCCTTGCCATAGAATTGTTTTTACCATCAATGCATGTCACGTTATTTATCAGCTTTATACTGTTGCTATTATTATTGTTCTTTTTCTTCGCACTTCCCTGGTGTTTGCAACTGTATGTAACGGGTTCTTTATCGAATCATATGCTTCTTCTTTATTCTTGTTGCATGATTTTTCCGACTATTGTTGCAGTTTTTAGTATTGCTGGTTTTTGTACGTCTGCGTGTAATTGTGGGTGTAAGCTTATTGTTGTTAGGTTTTGTAGGAATTTCTTCGATGCGATGCCTGTTGCAGATACGACGATGGATACTACTGTGACTGTTTCTTATTATTATTATTATATACGGATGAAAAAACCCTTTTTTTATATACATAAATTAATACAATGATTGATTACTCGTAGGAAGCTACGAGTTGCTGGACTGTAATTTGTATGGTATGTAATTTTTACTTAACAAATCTTACAAATTGAAACTAAAAATCGAGGCAAAATTCAACTTTGTTACAAGTAGAATCTCTTCAACGTCACGAGTGTGACTCGTTATTACACGGCGAGGGATTAATAACAAGCATACCGCAAAAATACGTGAATATCGTATTATTTTATAAACGCCAACCTACTAAGATAACCAAGAAACTAATATTAATAAATAGCGCGAAGTGAGAAACCTAATATAAAAGACTGCAAGAACGAGGAAGATTAATCTTTTAGTGGAAAACTCTTGAGATAATTCGTACTCGTTAAGAAGATTGTCTAATAGCAATCGCAAGTACTGTAATTACAATTTTAAGAATAAGTTTTCGCCTTTAAAAACAATAGCCCACCATCTCCGCCAGTAACAGGGTAAAAAAAAAAAAAAAAAAAATAAAGCGAATTTAAATAAGAATGTCACAGAACCGTGGAGAGTAATTTCAGAATCGATGAACATTTGAATAAAATATACAGTGGCGAACGTGTTCCCAAGGTTCATAGATCTACATTGGGATTCGACCGAGTTAATTGCGTGGAAAACTGCATTCCGGTTTCTATCGGCCGAATTCGTGCCACCCAAATTGCCCTTCGTCTTTGCTCCGATATCCCCCCCCCCCCCCCCCAGGAATCCCCCTATTTTTTTTCACATTCTCAAAGTCGAAAGTCTCTAATGCGGGTTTTAAAACGGGGATTCGACTGTAGTTATTGGGGCAATTTGGAGGGAGAAGCTCTCATCGTGATTGAAAGTTTATACCTCGAGGATTATTGCAATCGCGGTATAACTTTTTACTTCAACGCTCGCAAACTTGGTCGATCGGGATGACAACGATGGAAACTAAACAACTCGGTCTGCTTCTTTGGGCAAGCAATCGTGGTTTACGTCGTAGTACGTTTTGTTAATATCTCGGCAGCTATGTATGAGTTTACGGCAATTCGAACCACCGCCGTTGTAATCTCTGAGGAATAAGCTTTCGATTAGGATAAGAGCCCCTATCTTTTCATTGTTCCAATTATAACTGTAGCGACGCGAAAGAAGACGAGAAGTTTGCAAACGATTAGGGACACAAGGGTGGATCTTACTTGGTAGCCGTCGTACGTCCAGGAGGCCCATTTCAAAACGCAACGTTGCTCGTCGAATGGGAAGAACTCCACGTCGATGTCGCAGCTGCTGCGAAATATTCCGTGGCTAAGCCAAACAACTTCACCGGTGTGGCTCACGATCACGTTCGTATTGATGACCGCCGAACTGTACTGTGGATCTGCGCTATAAACAAAACGGAATGCTATAGGCTGGCTGCTACCGGATGGAAGAAATCAGAGTACGCCTCTACCGCAGCCAATCAATACCAAAACTTCTGTTTTCTAATACATATAACTCGACTGCGGATCTTTATGCAAATTCGTAGCTTTTTTTTAAATGCGATGGGAGCCTTGCAACAGTCTGAATTTCGTTAGCCAAATTTATGCGACGGTTGCAACTTTTTCGATGATTATTAAATCCGTTGTGGACCACTTATTATTTGTTTTTTTTTTTTTTTTTCTTGAAAGTAACGGATAACGAACGAAGTAATAGGGTGCTTTGTATGTTGGATGAGTTTAGTTGTTTCGTACAAGTTAATGTTACGCATTAGTATTATTTTTCGTTGATTACGTATCTAAAGGGAATGACCCGTTAAATAAATAAGTAGACTGCGAATGTTCAAGCATTTAAGGGGAAATTAGATTCGCAAAGAAACTATATTCAATATTTGCGAAAGAAGCTACGTATAATATTCGACTTAAAAAAGATATTGTAGTATTTAAAAGTTGAAACTACCCCTTTTGTTTAGTTTCCATTTCCTCGCCTTTAACTGCATAAACATTCGCAGTCCATTCGTAAAATTCTGTGGTTACATTTTCATCCTGAACGCGTGCAAAATATCATTTAAACCACGCGTTGGAGCTGAGTCTAATTTGTAATATTTAACCGAGTCGAAATTAGGATCGCAACGAGTGAAAACGAATTTCTAACGTTTCTATTAAAACGTTGACTCTCACTTGTTGTACAGAATGGTGTCTGGCCTCCACACACGATTGTAAGGAACGCGGATAACTCGAATTCCGGCAAACTCCGAGGCATTCCATTTCAGGTGATGGTCCGTCCAGACCTGTGTCACCCAACAGTTGGTCGTCAGTATTTGGTTTTTCTCATCCTGCAAGGAATTACAGTGGTATCAGTGCAGGCTAAAGATTTATTATCATTACACGCTGCAGATGTTCGCGCGTTTGCGGCAAGTCTATAATCAGATTGCGGATATTCGCGCGTTTACGGGGAATTTAACTGCGCGAAAAAGGAGCAGCGCGGAATTATGGAAATCCGGTAAAATCGTTTGGAAAATTTTCACACGATCGTTCGTTTTCTACGGATTTGTCGCTATACGACGTGCAATTAGGACGCAGCTGATTCCAGTATAATATTCGGATGAAAGATGCTTCTCGTTAAGGAGTATCCCGCGTACACGCGTGATAAATCTTGAAAGGTCCCAGAGGATGCGTTCTCCGGGTAATTTGTCTTGGATATTTCCGACTACCCGGCCTCGACTAGGGTAAATGACCCGCGTACTGTCACTCGTCCTATAACTGCCACTTTAATTCGTTTTATTTAATAGCAAAGTATGTAATGCATAAAGAATCGTAAGCAAAGAAATCTTCATACCAAATTTGGACTTGTTTGAACTGGTTTACGTAACAACGCGTAGAACATCGTATATACGTTTACGCTTAATATTTGTAACGAAATACTGGGAGGTACATGCGCTCTGTCGAACATTGAAATTTGACCAATATAATTATTAAGTATGGAACACGTGTTATAATTCAGTAAAGCGCGACGTTTACTATAGATCTTGTATCTGTTACACGAACTGACGTGTTAATATTTGTACGTAAAACGTGTTTCTATTTAAATGAAAAGTTTTCGAGCGACAGCAGGGAGGATCGTGGACTTTGTTGTACATTTTCAATTACGTAGTGATGAATTTATTATATTGAACGTATAAAAAAAGATGTTCATAAGTAAAAGAGCGGTTGAACAATATTATGACGAAAAACTCGAACGATCTTTATGTTAAATATTTTTTCAAATAGTTAAATAAGCGCGAACCTTAAAGTGGCAGTACGTATTTCCCACGATGGTCTGGAGCTTCTTCGACGATTTACCAGCCAGTCCCGTTATCGCGAACGCGAAAAGAAATACATCGTAATGAATATAAATCGATATTTCCCGGGCTAAACGAGCGTCGCGTGTATCGCCGGAATGCCGATATTCCTGCCGAAGCGGAAACTTTTAAATACGGATTGGAAGCAGGCTCGACCTGAATTTCCTGCGTTTCAACGTTTTCCCCTAACATGTCGAAGAAGCAAGGTCCGCGAGAAGCAATTCGCCGCTTTATGCTACCCGTTTTTACGATTTCCAGATTATCTTGCTTTTCGCGCCGCTGCATAACATTTCGACGCCGTGTCTTAAAGCGCCGCTTATTTCATATTTCGCGTCTTTTAACGCTACGGAGTTTGCGTAGCCTCGAAAAAAAAGCTCTCGTCAACGCGCCTTGAAAACACTTATTTTCGCGAAGAAATTGAAGAAATTTGCCGCCCCTAAAGAGGTTCGCTTCGACTCGCTCGAGAAATCACTTTCGTATCGCGGATATCAGAAATTCATTGGAGAGGGCAAAAAGAGTTTAAAGGTGCGGAGCAGAGGCGGATTTAAGTTTTTCGTACCGTACAGATCATCATAATTTTGCCACCCCGAAATTAAATTCTCGTTTCAGGCGAATTAATACGGTATGTAAGAAGCGATGAATATTTGTTCAATTCATGATGGTTAGCCTGCAGATGCTTATGCAAATTCATACTCTTGCAACTATGATTAAGGAAGCGAGACCAAAATAGAGATTAATTATACCCCTGCAAATATTCTAACTAGGCTGCGGATCTTCATGCAAATTCTGATATTTTTAGTAACGAAGTTCAACAAACAGTTCAATTATAGTATACGGTATATAACTAGAACGAAGTTGAATTACAAGTGAAATAATTCCCAAGTATTTCACTTTGAACCATTTGGTGTATTTTCACAAATTGCACGCGCTCTGTACTTTTTATTTGTTACATACTTAAATTTCCAATAAATGCATCAAAATCCGCAGTCCAGTTATAACAAATACCCAACCATAATTAAAGGAATTAAGACCAAAATAGAGATTAATTATACCCTATAAATATTATAACAAGTGCTTTACTTTAGTTGTGTGATATATTTAACATGAGTTAACAATGGATTATTGTGCAAATGAGTTTCTTAAGTTCAAAATAAATATCTATCCTAATTGAATTTATAAATGGCCTGCACCTTTTTAAGCAAAGGTGCAATTTCATTGGCCACTACCGTATTATATGATTCATGTATCATTTTACATATTCAAATTCTCTATAAATGCAATATATTTATATATTTATATGCAAATATACAAATATACAAATACATCGATATTTTGATATATTGATATATAAATGTATAAATATATTTATGCAATGATATATTGATACATTGATATATAGACATATTTATATAATGATATATTGATATATTTATATAACGATACATTGATATTTTGATATATTGATATATAAATATATAGATATATTTATGCAATGATATATTGATATTTTGATATAAACATTCGCCATCTAATGTAACCAATTATAAAATCACATTACTTTGTACTGTGCACAGAAAGAACCTAACACAAAATTTCCCAAAAAAGATCTATAATCTATTTATCCTGTACCTAAATCCGCCTCTGGCGCACAGGCGAAGGTTTTCGTGTGTTTTTACAAAATTTCCATTCGGTCGACTACTCACCACGTCGATTATGTGATGAAGAGAAAGACCAAAGACGACCGCCAAGGGTTGGGAGGAATTTTTAGCTGGTCGCACACCGGCGTCGTATCCATCGAGCAGATACTTCGTCAGTCTGTATTCGTGTTCATCCCCAAAACCTGCAAAGGCAAGTATGCACGGTATCTGTCCAATATTCGGGGGAATTAAATTTTCTATGTTGTAATACGTTGCGCTGTTCTCCGCCGCTAATGGGTTTTCCTTTCCCACGCAAACATACAGAGATAGAGAGAGAGAGAGAGAGAGAGAGAGACTCTCCATGTGCATTCGTTTCGATATCCTGCACCGGCCAAAACAATTGAAGCCACAAATTCCAAAACAGCACAAGTTCGCTTTTAGACATTATACAATGGAACCGTTCAGGTGGTACGATTGGACAGGTTACGAGAAAGCATCGAAAGCTTCGTTTTTTTTTTTTTTGTGAAAATCTACTTCAATCCTTCACTAATGACGGCAAGCTTTTAGACGCTAATTCTGTAAATAGTCTATGTAATAATAGTCTGCAAAACACCAGTCAGTTTGTGTAACAGATATAAGATATAATATAGTAAACGTCGCGCTTTTCCGAATTATCACACGTTTCACACTTTATAATTACATTGGTCACGTTTCAATGTTCAACAGCACGTTTACCTTCTAATATTTCGTTTTAATTATTAGTGTAAACGAATGTACAGTGTCTAATACAGGTACTACCTAATACAGGTGGACCTCCTACAACGCGGTAGATACGTTCCTTGAAAATATACTATAGAATTTTGGCATTGTAGGAAACGTTCCACGTTTCCAAAACCGCGTTGTAAAAGTATCGCGTTGTAAAAGTACCGTGTTGTAAAAGTACCGCGTTGTAAAAGTACCGCGTTGTAGGAAAATTTCCGCATTCTTCCAACCGCGTTGTAAAGGTACCGCGTTGTAAAGGTACCGCGTTGTAAAGGTACCGCGTTGTAAAGGTACCGCGTTGTAGGAGGCCCATCTGTATTTATTTATACATATTAAGTGTACACAAATATGCAACGTCTATGCGTTGTTACGTAAACCGAAGACGAAATTTGGTATACAAATTTCTTTACTTGCGATTCTTTGCACGTTACTTTTCTATTAACCCCTTGCCACACCATTTCTTTTATTATTAATTGCCACGTAAATTACTCATTAGCTTTATACAATGTTACACGCAAAGCATCCAAACGTTGGATACGTGCAATTTTTAACCAGCGATTCTCGATTCTTATAAACTTAAATTAAAGATCAAGAGTTAAAATTTAACTTCGTTACAAGTATTATAGAATTCCTTTTCATTCGACCAACGCCATGATTCGTAACACGAATGTGACTCGTCATTGTACGTCAAGGGGTTAAATAAAATAATTCGAGCGACAGTTATGGGAACCGTGACTGTACGTGGGTGATTTACCCTATCTCTTTCGGCCGACTGATTTCTCGCAGGGACCTGATAAATTACAGAAAAAGATGGAAGAGGGAAATTTGGAAGATTACGCGAGAAGACGGGATAGACGCAATCACGGACAGTGGGTAGCTTTGTCCCGCGGAAACTTTCGACGATCTTTTTGATTAATTAATCCTGCAACCATTGGAGCAACTGCATTGTCTCCGGCGAGAGACCCTTTATCTAATTGAGGTTTGAAGGCAACGCCTGAGCTTTGAGAAAAGATGGGACCGGAAGGAAGATTAGCCGGTCCACGGAAGGGCTTCGCCGCGTTTCGAGACACAATGGCCGCTTCAATGGGACGAACGCTTCCGCGTACAGATCGGAAACGCTATAATGGATACCCTTGATGTAACGAATGGAATTAGATTTGTGATTAGAGCACAGCGAGGAGAGAGAGAGAGAGAGAGAGAGAGAGAGAGAGAGAGAGAGAATTCGTGGAACGTAGCCAGCACACGACTCGACTAGCTTCGATTGCTAAGGCTACCCGGCACTGCGTTTGCGTGCTTTTCAATCGTAGCACCTTACAATTTTATCAAACGAAACAAAATGTTACTGCTCCATGCAATTTTGGATCTCGTATTGCAACTATTGTGCCTGTAGACGTAACGTAGAATTTCGTTGGAATTATTATTTGCCACGAGTTTCCATTTACCTTGAAGCTATTAAAGCTTTTTTAAATAGAATTGAAACGTAATTCTTAATCAAAATCGTCGCATTTATCGATTAAAGAAAAAGGATCATGAAGAAGCTGCAACCTTTTGGTAATTTCAAGGGGTTACAGATAGTATCCGAAGATAAGTATTCATTTCTCAGCTTCTAGACGTCAGATTTTAATACTCTATGGCTCAAATTAAAGGGGAAAGTCCAAGAAATACTATCCATATATTTTTAAAGCCTTCCCAAGCATAGTTTTTGAGTAGCTGCAAAAAATATGAAAAATTTGTTTATAACAAATTAACCGAAATGTTTATTGGCAAATTGCTAAAAGGACAACATTCCTGAGATCTTTCCCTTTAATTTAAGCCAAGGAGCATTGAAATCGGATGTCTAGAAGCTGAAAAATTAATGTTTCTCTTCAGATACTGTCTGAGTAATCTACCATGGCGCGATATATTTGTTTATAATAAATGAACTACAAGGACTACTTGCAAAAGGGTATAGGATAATATTCTTCGGACCGTTCACTATAATTTAAGCCAAGGTGCATTGAATTTGGACGTCTAGGAGTTGAAAAGTTAATATTTTTATTCGGATACTGACTGAATAATCTACCATGGCGCGATATATTTGTTTATAACAAACGAAGTACAAGAGATAGTTACAAAAGACTGTAGGATAATATTCTCAGAACTTTCCCCTTTAATTTAAGCCAAGGAGCATCGAAATCGGCCCACTAAAACCAGAGAAATTTTGTTATAGGTGATGTTCCAACACAGACGAGGTACAGGGACAACTATCCCTCAACGAGTGCAACACGGATATGCAAATTATTGTATTACACGTTATTAGATAGTCGTATCAAAGTAGAGGAAAGCTTATTTCATACAGAAAACTTCAAGGAACACTACGGTATTTTTTCGGATTTTTAATCGCGTCACCTTGAACCTCAATTCGCAACATAAGGCGTATCTTATAATCCACATATCTTATATGTACAGTAAAAAACAGAAGTATATACTTTATACAATTTATAAAATATAAAATATTTCCCTTCGATAGAGAGTCAGACTAAACAGAGTGTTCTTCGGCTAGTACTATTCTTATCGACGGTATTCTTCTAGCATAGAAGTCTAAATCTAAACACCACAACAACTGCTAACAAAGTAGTTCAGTTTTTTCATATCGTTTCATTAATTGCGATTCCTTGCTCCGCAAGAAGAAACAAAGTTTGGGATCTCCCTCGTGTTGCGAAGCCCCACTCACGGTACACCACCTTTTATATGACTGCTAAAAATTTTCCACCCAGCGTCTCGTTTCGAATACTGCCGTTACGTCTGAAAAGTATGCTTAACGAAACCAACCTCTTCCACAAAATCTAAAGTCATTGTGGAAGCTCGTCGCTAATGACCTCGACGTTGATGCGACGTAAAACCTTATATACGAAAAAAGAAAAAACAGTTTGGGGCCACGGAGAGTTAGACGGGACTCCTGTAATATTTGACTTTTTTCGCAAATTCTTGCTACCGATCGTGAACTCTTCGACAGGAGCCTTCAGTCTTTCGGAGGCGTAAGGTCGCGCGAGTGACACACGGTTCAAGGAATTTTCTCCCCAACCCTCTTAATTCCGATCGTTAAATCGACGTCATACATCGCGATATAGTTACTCCGTCATATTGAAGCCGTTTCTCTTTCCTGAATCGTTTAACTATCAACTCTGCCACTGCTTTCGGCGCTTCGTAAAAAAAGAGATGCTTACTAATAACCGACCAACTCATTGCTAGACTACGGATTTTTATGCAAATTGAAGGGTTAACCCATTCACTGCCAGGCAAATTTTAAGTGCCAAGACTTTATTTCAAAGAAAACATGGTATTTCACAAAATCTAATAATATTTAGTTGCAGACATGGTAAAGTAATATAGTATAGTATAGTATAGTTTAGTATATAATATAGTATAGTATAGTGTAGTATATGGTGTAGTTTTATTCCAGTGACCAATTGCAATCAATCTAAAATTGTAACGCAAACTACGAGATATCTCGTGGCTGGCAGTGAATGGGTTAAGAGAAATGGTTAAAGAGTTCGATGAAGAAATCCTACTATTTAAGAATTAGTTTAACTACAGATCACTATTGTACCAAATTTAATAGCACCCGTTGAAAGCTCAACTTTGAAATCCAAACTTAAATTTGACTAATCGGAAAGTTCGATGCAAAGGCAATCGACTCCAATTTCTAACAACAAAATGACTTCTTAATCGAGATCTAAATGCGTTGAATTGCGTGTAGTATAATCGAAGAAATCCGTAATTGCAATAATTAAATAATAATATAGTGAAACCAATTGAGTACATTTTCAATGCGTAGAAATGTGAAAAAAATAGTTAACTCCGGAATTTCTTTTTCGACGCCAAAAAGCGTCTTAAGCTTTATCCACGCTTAAAATGTATCTCCACCTTACATAGATAGCAGAAAAAAAGGCGTCTTACTACTGAAATTGCCTAACAGTGAGCTTCGTAAAAGACACAAGCTCATTAGGCGAGTCGATCAAGTGAAAAAACGGGGGAATCTAATTTTAACGCGGCCAAGTTTCGCCTCTCCAGCGACGCTTTTTTTCCTTTTTTTCTTCTCTCTATGAGGTATCTTTGTACATTTTGCGAATATCGATAATTTCCGGGCGAAGTTGAGCGTATCGAGGCGTCGCGTCGCAGGGAACGTCGAGTACTCTCGAACACGCTCGCGCGATATTTAAAGACGACATTTACCAGAAAAAGGGGCGAAAAAGGAACGCGAAAATCCGCTTTTTCCCTTCGCCACGGAAATTCTATTCATCGCTACTCTGTTTTCCGGTGGCGCACCGGTAGATTCGAGCTTTCGCAACAATTGGCGCGCGAATTTTTCCCATGCGCGTAAAATTCGACACGGTGGAATTTTTTCTGCGCGCCGTTTCCGGTCCCACGGTGAGCTCCTCTTCGAAACGCGCTTAATTCCACGGTGAAAAGAAACTGTTTCGCGTTTTAACGCCAAAACTATAGGGATGGCGAAGAAGAAAAGTTCGCTCGTAATTTCTTGTGAAAATTATATAAATTCACCACGACACAGGTTGCAGGATTTTGTGTAATCTTTGCAAGAAATATGGATAAAAAACCTGTTCCTCCAAATATGTATTAGGTGTACCAACGATAAGTAATTCGCTATTTCCGCGACAAGTTCAAAATCGGTTTAAACTCAAAATATACTAGCAAAATACAAAAATGAATCGATGAATTTATTTTGTAATGCGCAGATATTAAGGAACACCAATTGTATTTAAGGCAAGAGTTGAGTTTAAGCAAAAGAAGTGGATTAAGTATTGGTGCACCTAATACTTGTCATCTACCTATCTATAATTTATATTTTTTGTCAAGCGTCTATCATTGTTACTTACAAGTATATATTATTCATCTACCTACCACTTTTATCAAGTGCCTAACATTATTATACACAATTATATATATATATTCGTATTTATTTATCTACGATTCTTGTCAAATGTCTATTATTGTTACTTACAAGTATATATTATTCATCTACCTACCACTTTTATCAAGTGCCTAACATTATTATACACAATTATATATATATTCGTATTTATTTATCTACGATTCTTGTCAAATGTCTATTATTGTTACTTACAAGTATATATTATTCATCTACCTACCACTTTTTTCAAGTGCCTAACATTATTGTACACAATTATATATATTCGTATTTATTTATCTACGATTCTTGTCAAATGTTTGTCATTGTTATTTACAATTATATATCATTCATCTACCTACCACTTTTTTCAATTGTCTAAGATTATTATACACAATTATATATATTTGTATTTATTTATCTACGATTCTTGTCAAGCGTGTATCATTGTTATTTACAATTACACATTATTCATCTACCTACCACTTTTATCAAGTGCCTAACATTATTATACACAATTATATATATTTGTATTTATTTATCTACTATTCTTGTCAAGGGTCTGTCATTGTTATTTAGAATTATATATTATTCGTCTACCTACAATGTTTGCCATGGGTCTATCATTTTTCCTTACAATTATATATTAATCTGTCTACAACTTTTGTCAACTGTCTGTCAGTTCTATTAACAATTGTATATTTATTTGCCTGCAACTTTGTTCAAGTGTCTAACACTATTATATACAATTACTCATACTTGTATTTATTTGCCTGCAACTTTTTTCAAGTGCCTAACATTATTATATACAATTGCACATATTTCTATTTGTTTGCCTATCATTTTTTTCAAGTGCCTAAAATTATTCCGTACAATAGTACGTACATTATTTCTTTACCTACAATTTTCTGTCAAGCTTCTTACGTTTATACTTTATACTTTAATCATTGGTAGTTTTAGCGTTGAAACGAGCTTCGAAAAGGAACAAGCGAAAGAAGACACTGCAGAGGGAATATCGAATGAAGATTTCCCGATAAATCTGGACGCTCTTCGATACTCGAAGTTAAATAGCACCGAGTGTCCGCGAATTACTCTGCAATACAGGGATGCGTCGTCGTTGCGCGAAACTCGTAAACGAACATTGATACGCGCGATCGATGCCTGCGAAAGAGTAACGGCGCTCTTCATTTCTCGCGAACGCACGCCAGTCGATTCGACTCTTTCATTCGCGCTACGAGAGCCCTTCAATGCCTCTTCGACAGCGAAATGGAGTCGGATGGAAAAATCTTTCAAAACTTCTAACGAGATGCCCGAGCAACGACTCCCGAGAACCTTCTATCTCCTCCAGACGACTATAATTCCTCTCTATATTCCCTCTCCGTTGCTTTGATAGAGAAACTTCAAGGGAATCGTAATAATTAGACCACAGAGTTCTATGATTCAGGGTAGATGTCCCGATTACTACTATTTTTATTATTTTAGTAGTTATTCAAACCTACGAAAGGTTCCGGTTTCGGGCATAACATTAGTTAACACCTCTTTTGTTTACGATGATTTTTTTGTAAAACGTTAAATACAATTTAATTTAATTAATACAATGGTATGAATATGTATCCTACGTGATTCTCTTCATCCTCACGCTTCTACGTTCGAATATTTACATATGCGTTATACGTATTTTTCCGGAAGCCTGTCAAGTTATGCGCGTAACGTCCGTAAACCTAGTGTTAAAATGACGCGAGCTCAAGCTTCTCGACGAACGCTCGACATTCCGAAAGAAAGAAACATTCCATAACTACGCCGCTATCTAAAATCCATCCAACATTCCCTGCCGCCCCGAGCAACTAGAAACTCTTTATCGGATGACTTTCGATCTGTGCGTTCGCCGTGTTAATGATTCGGTGGCGTGGTGGTAAACAAACAAATCGATCTCGGTGGACGCGTGACGGACGAAATTCGATGAATTTCCGAGGAGTATGCAAATGGCTAGGATGTTCCGATCGCGAATTAACGGCGACGAGGGGCGAAACGACGTCTGCAAACGTTTACACGGAGGGCCAACGTAAACGGTTGATAACGAAGTTCCGCTTAGCGTTACCGAACGTCTAAAGACTGTCGGACAACTCTGCTAAGCTTGCTCTTCTCCAACGCAAACTTTGGCGTCGTCGTTGTCGTCGTCGTCGTTTCTTTAACTATCCTCTCTCTCACTCTCTCTCTCACCCTTCACCCTTTAATGGTCCACTTTCGCGTCCCGTAGGACCACACGTATGCAAATCGTACCTTTGGTCTTTATTGCGGCTGGCCAGGCTACGCCATCATTACCCCTTTTACACGTAAAAGTTATGTTAACACACGCTCGGGGATTTGCATCTTGCGGCACTTGCAGCGGCTACATTCTCGTACTTAAGCTTCGGGGGCTAATCTTCGGTTTAACGTTCGGATATCGAGACGATGATGCTTATCGGTGTTTTAAATTCCCTTTCGTACGCGAATTACTTTTTATTCGCGGCTAGGGTAAATGACCCACGTGCTGTCACTGTTCCTATAACTGCCACTTTAATTCGTTTTATTTAATAGCAAAGTGACGTATAAAGAATCGACGTTTGCAAGTGACGGTACGAAGGACCGTGGA
Source organism: Eucera pruinosa (assembly GCA_028830335.1). Taxonomy (NCBI): domain Eukaryota; kingdom Metazoa; phylum Arthropoda; class Insecta; order Hymenoptera; family Apidae; genus Eucera; species Eucera pruinosa. The sequence continues at coordinate 18,044,956 of JAMYCR010000006.1, forward strand.
CTTTGTTGTACATTTTCACGAACGTAGTAATGACGTTATTATGTTGAACATATAAAAAAGATGTTCGTAAGTAAAAGAGATGTTGAACGGTATTATGTTCCAAACTGGAACGATCTTTGTGTTAAATATTTTCCAAAATAGTTAAACAAAGTTACGCGCGAACCTTACAGCGGCAGTACGTGGTACATCTACCCTAAATTTGATCGTCAATTTGACGAATATTAGCTATAGCGTAATACCATCGACTAAGCATAGAATAGACTATCAATTGTTATATGAAATCATCAGGGGGCTCGCTAAAATAAAGCAATGTCGTTTTTATAACGATGGGAATAGTAAATAAATACTGCTACAATTAATTGTGTTCCCATATAATCGATGTATAATAGCTAGATTTTTAATAACGTGTACAGAAGTATATCTCCGTATGTCGTGGACTTCTATCATTTAATCTTCTAGAATCCGAATTTCATTTACGAGCAAACGTACAGTTATATTTAATACATGGATAGAGGATTAACATTATCAACTTTGATGATCGGATTCAATATAATTCTTAAACAAACAACATTCTAATTCGCAAGCCACTGCTTTTTTACACACGCCGAATTTGAGTTTGAAATTAATGATGTTTCGTATAAATGGATAGTCTATCCTGTACTTAGTTAGTCAATGGTAATACTATATTCTATGCGTTTTTAATTACAAATTAGGAGCGCATAAACAATCTTAAAACCCGTCTCTCTCTCTCTCTCTCTCTCTCTCTCTCTCTCTCTCTCGAGAACCGAATAATTTACACGCTCTGTACACTTTTAATTATAAATTAGGAGTACTTAAACAATCTTGAAATCGGTCTCTCGAGAACTAAATAATTCCCGTTGTTTATACGCACTTGCCGACTTAACAATTCATACATTCCAGTGTGTCCGTTCTTAACAGCGAAAGGGTTAAAGTAACGCTCGTCAATTTATAAAGTCCCCCGAGTAATTCTAACGCGGTAACTCACGGATCCCATTAGTCACCAAAGAGTTAAACAAAAGCACCGTCTCTATAATTCTTCGCCGGCTGAACACGACGGCGGCGGCGGCAGTGGTATCGCGTTTCCGTTGCGAAAGAAGTTAAAGTGTTCCGCGTGCTATCTGTAACTCGCAGCGAGTCCCCGGGCCATTTGTTATTTGCATCTTAACTAGAAAGCTTCGCCGCTACTCGTGCCGCGCGATATCCACCATCGGGTCGACCGCACGCTTCGAGAATTTGCTTCCGTGGGACGACGCAAGACGGGTTATTCCAAAGTTGACGAAGAAAAATGCGCGCCAAGATAAAACGGAATACTTTGCCAACGGATACGTTCGGTATCCAAAGTTCCGCGCAGCTGTCTCGAATATGGGAATGAAATATTCACCACCAAACTTGCCACGGCTACGTCGATTTTACCGGGCAAATAGAATATTCTTATTGCAACCTGGCCAACGCAACGCGATAGAGGAGAATTCTCGCTTGAACGATGAGAAAAGATACGATTCGAAGGGCAAAGAAGAAGTTGAAGTGAAAGGGATGAAAAGTCGAATTGATCGAGAAACGAGTAACATTTTTGGTCTCTTACGGGGGGGGGGGGGGGAATTTTCGAAGCAAACTCGTCCGACAACTCGATTGGGTGATCATAAAATTTCTGCTTGGGGAAATCCTGTCGATCGAGGCAATACGGTTACCGGACAGACAGAAGAAATTACCTTTAATCGCGGCAACCCTAGTCCTTAATCACTTCTTCCCTCCCAGGAGTTCGATTTAAGCTGCCACGCATTCGGATTGAATTTTCCGCGCAAACAAGATTATGCATTTTTCTCTATAACGCCTCGACTTCCATCTATTTAGCTTGCAAGAATATGTAATAAATAACTTCAAAATGCAATTGGTATTTAATTTTAAAACGTGCCTTTGAAATTTATGTAAAACCTTTTTTGTAGTCATTCGCGAAAAAAAAAACATTGCTGGCCACTGGGTAAAGCTAGCAATAAAACTACTGGTCCGCAATGTGTTAACACTACTCACTACCGAGACAGTGAAAATAACCGGTTACAAAATTTACCGTACGAATCATATAAATTTGCAATAGTGCGCTTTTTAGGATATTCCGTACTTTTCTGTACGAAATATAAATGAAGATTTATTGTACGTACCTCAATCATGCGGGCATTGCAAATGTCTACCATTTTTATTTCTTTCGTACAAATAAGTATACTTCAGTCATCTAATAGTTCTAGTGTTAAAAATAATTCCAGATTATCCTGCCTGTGTATTAATCGATCTTCTACCGTGATAAAATTAATAATTAAAATTGATTTAGACTTGAAATCTAGAATGATGATATTATACTTGTAAATACTTCTGTAATCGTTAGAATGCATAGAAGGTGTACACTGCTAGTAACCCCATAAGAGGTTGAGTAACGTAAAAATCATAGAAGAAAAGAGGAAACTTCGATCGTTAAATTTTGGCCAGATTTGATCGAAGATAGGAAGGTCGCCGATGTTGGAATAAATTGAAAAAGAAGCTAATCCATTTTCGTATCGCTATAGATGCAACACTGTTTAAACACATGAATCGATATGCATTGAGTGTTGGGAAAAATTCGCGTGGTTTGCGTGTTGTAGATAATTCAAGTTTAAGATAAAATTCAATCTTCCATTGCAAATGTTTTGTAAAAATAATTTAACAATTATGTTGTCATTTCATCAAAGGAACATTTTGCCCTTTTTGAATCCCCTTAAACTATTAGGTGTACCAATAAGTGGTCTACCATTATTTTAATACAATTTTTGCTCATTGAAGCTGATTTACGGTTTGATTTAGAAGATAAACTGATCGATTGTAACCTGAAAACTCAATCGATATTATTACGGCAATGGAGATGCAAAATCGGAAATAAGTGGATTTCTATTGGTACACCTAATAAATCACGCTTCAAGATGATTAAAAATCATAGGAATTTTCTTTCTTTTGCTATTTAATATTTAAATGAAACTTCTACGGTGGCTACAAAAGATATTGACAGCTATTTATATTTTTTAATCGGATTCTATGTTTTATCTTTGCAACGCCAAATTTTGATACGCGTTACACCTTGCGAATCTTTATGCAAATTCAATTTGGATTGAGAAAATTAAAGAAGTTGGAACTGACGAACGTTCGAAATATAATAATTCAGTGCTTCACTTTGAAGATTTTGTATATTTTTGCATATTCCGTACATTCTGTGCCTTTTTGTATATTTCAATTTTCGATAAATGCATAAAAATTCACAATTTAATAATCGAATGAAGGGGCATTAAATGATAGAAATTAAATAACCATGAGCCTAATTAATATTTGAATACTTAAATAGATGCAGCGGTGTGCCAAACCTATTTGTAGCCACTGTACATTAAAATTGAACAAGAATGAAAACCTTTTTCCCATCACTCGAATGCAACGCCGTTTAAACTCTTAAATCGGTATTTACTTGAATGAATGAAAAATAAAAATCATTGCCAGTGGTTACAAAAACTATCGACATTCATTCGTATTTTTAATCGGGTTCACGATCAAGATTGTATTTCATTTTTCACGAATGAATACACACTTAACTATGAGAATGAATAACGTGTACACGTAATATACGTTGTAACCCTATCAAATAAATACAACAGTGTTTTAATATTTTTTGTAACCACTGTACACTAAAATACTACATACCACGTAAAAATATTTAACCTATTAGCAGTCCACGAATCATTTTCGACTGAAACGTGTTCTCATTTCTGTAACAAATTTTCCAGTTTTAAAATTAAATACAACGGAACTTTGAATACCAATATTTACGTTGAAGTTTCTCTTTCCCAAAACTGTAGAACGATTTCCAAACAAACCGGAGCACGTTCTCGAGTCGACTATAATCGCGAACACGAAGACGTTTCGAATAAAAAAAACCTATTTGCGATGTTACGAAAAATTACAAATTACGAATAGGTACAAGACGAGTCGAATAAAATGGCGAAGGCGAAGACATTTGCAAAAGATAAATTCACGATAATCTATGTTTCCCTACCACTTTGCACAAACTACGATCGAATCAACAAAAGAGAGAGAGAGAGAGAGAGAGAGAGAGTTGAATTCAATCTACTAGTACTAGGATATCGGCAAAATTTCCAATAAAGCTGGCGCAAAAAAAAAGCAATGGTAAAACGAAAGATTGGGGCACTCACCGTTCCCGAAAATGATGGCCAGAACTCCGTAATGAAAGAACAGGGCCAAAGGCGACATGGAATTGATAGACCACTTAAACGCGGGACCGCCTGTCCTCGACTGGTGTCCGATGCTTTTCAACCACCGTGCAATTTCGACCCTGAATCCCGCGCTACCCCTTCCAACGCGCGGTCCGATCCCGAGGAAATTCGCGCAGGCGTTTCAAACAATGCAGTGACACACACGCGAGATGTTAAACAAACTGGCTCGCTTTGCTTGTACCGAGAGGGATAGAGAGAGTTTTGCTATTTCGCCGCGTTCGTGGCCGATCCCGACGGAAGAGGTCCTCCACTTCCGTCGATTGTAAATTTGCTCCGATTAGCGGACCGCAATTAACCGCGACGATGAAATTAAACGGGGCTTTCGTTGCTTCGAATCGCGCCGCTATTCCATTTGGCCCAGGCACCAATTTGGATCCCGTATTAGTCGCGCGATCCTATTAGAAATGAAATTCCGATGAAAAATGACGGGTAAGATTATTATTTGGCAGGGTAGATGTAGCGATTGATGCTGCTTTTAGCTTCGCGCGTGACTTTGTTCAACTATTTCAGTAATCATTTAACATAAAAATTCGGTTGCAGTTTGCAGTGTAACATTACTTAACATTCTCTTTTATTCATGATGATATTTTTTGTAAGTTAAATACGATGTATTAATTACTAATTCATCGAAGCTATATAACAAAGTCCAATGTAACTACTACTGTCACTTGAAAAGTTCTCATTTAAGTAGAAAGAATTTTCGACATATATTAGCACGTCAGTTATTGTAACAAATATAAGATGTATAGTAAACGTATTGCTTTTATTGAATTATCACACGTCCCATACTTTCTAATTACATTGGCCACGTTTTAATGTTCAACAGCACATTTACCTCCTAATATTTTCTTTGAAATATTACGTGCAAACGAATATACAAATGTCTACGTGTTGTTACGCGACCCGACGCGACGTCCAAATTTAGTATCGAATTCTTTTTATTTACGATTCTTCATATCATTATTTTGCTACTAAATAAACGAATTCAAGTGTCGGTTGTAGAAACACTGACAGTTCGTGGTACATCTACCCTTACTCGTAACCGTCAACTTCGCTTCAAATAGTAAATAGTTAGCGTTGCAGTGAATACTCCGTGAAAAATTCGTAATGCAAGGGGTAAATCGAGACTCCCTATTATCGTGGTACACACTTTGCAATATGCGACAGTTTCGGTTATTTGAATTGATTCTCTATTATCCGAGGTGCGAATTAACCTTTTGCGGACGAGTGTGGGAAATAATCGCCCAAGTTCTTCGGTGTTTTGGGCATATATTAATTTTTAAAACAAGAAACTCAGCTTAAGATGATCACTATACGCTGCTGTTAATACGCGGACAAGTATTTGTTTAATAACGTTTTCAAAATGTTAATAATCGAACGAAAATTCGTTAAACATTATTTTGCTCCGTCCGCAAAGGGTTAAATTACATATCTGCAATGTATATTTCGACCAGTCGACAGCGACACAGTGACGTCAGCTCGCGGCTGCTTTAATTTCAAAGAACACCGCCGCTTCGTTTTTCAGTTTTGATCGCGAATGAAAAAGTTTAAGAAACTTTGATCCAATATATTGTACCACTACCACTTATTGTAATGTTTGTAAAACTTCACTAACGACCAGAAATTGAATAATATCAAAGCCTAGAAGAATTACTTGGACGAGTTCATTTCGAACGAAGAAAACGTGCGAGCAACGCAAACTTCATGGAAAAGTGAATTACGGAACTTTCTGATAGTTATATAGTTAACAAACGATAAATACTAGACGCAAAAGTTACTTACCGAAATATTAATGCGCGCGAATCACTTTTGAGTGTTTTTAAAATATCTCTATCGACTTTCCGAGTAACCTAACAGATGTTACTGCACCTATCGTCTCGAGAAACTTTGTGTCGCACTTTCTGAAATACCGACCCCGAAAAATATCCCAATGCTTTTTACGCCATCTACGATTTGGAACGGGGAACGCAACACCTACGATCGCGTGAATTATCCGAGAAGATAAAATCGCTATTCTGTCGGCGAAATAGGTATCTTTCATTCCGCGTAAATGAAAAACTAGAATATCATCATTGACTAGGAACAGGATAGACCACTTATCCAATGCTTACCTTTGTCACTCGGATTTGGGGCTCACGAGCCCCAAATCCGTTTCCATTTTTACCTTTTCGCGTGTATAAAATGTATAACTTTTGCGTTTGCTCTTACATTTTTTATATGAAAATATTTTAAAAGCGTTTACATTCTTTGTCGGATAATAAAACGAAAGATATCCTTCCGAAAAATCTGAATTTTTAGGTTATCGATATTTCAAAGCATATGACACGAAGTTCCATAAGTTGATCGGTCTATCCTGTACCTCGTCCGTGATATCATCAATAAATGTATCAATTATTATATTTACAGTTGCGATAAATTCTCTAGGGCACAAAGTTTCAACAAAAAGTGAAACGATCAGAAGCCGAAGCACTTACCTAATCTTATCGAGAAGCGCGTCGCGACGCGTCACACGAATTTATTTATATATTACGAACCGACACTAGCATCCAATTAAAACCGACTAATTATTAATCACTGCACTCCGTACTGTCGCTTAGACCGGTTCTGTTCGAAACAAACGATTAGAAGCCGAGCACTTTAATTCTATCCTATCCTGAATCGGCAGGATAGACGTTTCCCGCGTAACAACGGCGAATGCGGAAACGCGAAGGCATAAATGAGTGCGCGCGCAATTTGATTTTACGTACAAAACTAGCAACGCGAACGTAAGTATTCGATGACGCGAAAATGATTGTCCTTCGTTGAAAGAAATATTTGAAAAAGAAAACAACGTTTCCCTTTCATTTATTCTAAGCCTAATCCTACAACTAAACTCCTCCTATACCTCATCCATACTTCGAAATTATTATCGGAGAGAAACAGAAATGAAAACTATTTTCCCGTACAATTGACTCGCGGTATTTTCTAACGCATTCAATTCTCGCTCTGAACTAATTACACGCACAAATCGAGATGACTATGCGCAGCCAATTCGCTCGCTATTGTTAGCAATATAATTAATACGTGTATTATATTATTATATGATACGAGTAGTAATTATACGCTAAGTAATAACGATTTCCCGGGTCCCACCAATCGTGGAGGTTGCTGCGAAATGAGGACCCGCCCTAACCACGATCCCATCCACCCTCCTTTTTAAACAAATATTTAACAAATACATTATGCTTTTCTAGCACCTCTGCAAAACGATCATTATTCGATTGTTGCGCAAAGCGAGCTGCAAAAGAAACGTTACGAAAATCGCGACCGACTTAAGCTGTAAGAGAACTTACAGCTAAACTGACTCAAATTTGGGCCCAAGTTGAGTCAGTTTATATAATTACGGATTTATAATTATACGCAACGCGCAACGTAACGACAAACTTAGTCTAACATAAAAATAATTAATCTAGTTACTGGACTGCGAATTTTTATACGTTTGTGGGAAAGTTAAACGTGCAAAGATGCCGCAGAGTATTTAGAATTGTCCTACACACTCGAAACAAAGTGCGTATTATAATATATAAAGAGCGAAACGAATTTCTATTAGGCTCCTATTTCTTTAACTGCTTTGCTTTATAGTGAGATGCACTCGTGGTACACATTATGGTGTCTAATTGCCATAAAAACACTCTATACTTTTTAGTAAAGTTTAATTGTAACTCTGACTATAATTGCAATTCGAAAGATTGAGAACTGCCACGTGCAAATTACGTGTAACACTTTAGTGGTTCGCACTCGACACGGCGTTAAAGTATGAAATAGCAAACATCCCAATGAATAGTCTTCGTGAAATTTGTATGCCAAGGAGTCTATCGCGTTTATAGAGATATGCATTCGTATAAAAATCCGCAGCCCGCTAATTACATATCAATTTATCTTAAACTAATCAGAGAAGGAAAAGGGATAAGGTATACAACGCGTCTACACTTTGACTTAACGCTATACATCTTCTTGCGCAGATGATAACAAAATTCTATCAATTATTTTGCTATTTTTAGCCATCATTCCATTAGCCATCCTTACGTAATAATTATGTGGCGTACCAAATTCCACAAATCTGAAACAAACTTATTTGCCAGATTAGTACGCTGAAAAGAAAGCATGATTCGACATAGGAAAATCATACTAAAGACTCAACACGAAAATGAAAATGACTCGATGGACGAATGGAACCGAATTAAAAAGCGGAAGTTTTGCTTCGATACCAAAATAGAAGGGAAAAGATAGAGTCGTACGATTTATGACAACTGGTAAACACGATCGCGTATAACAAATATTTAGGATCTTTCCAGAAACTCAAGATTGAAACGCAATTATATTTTACTGTAATTTACTCTACTGTATCTTTGCAAAGAAAAAACGAGCCCGTGAAAAGTAAGAATATAACTTTTGCTGTTAACACAAAGAGCCGAATTGCAAGCAAAAAGCATTTTTATTATTAAAAATCAACGCGGCAATCGCGACTGAACTTTGATTAACGCGAGACAATTCCGAAGATTTATGCAAATTATCTCTACTATGAAGCAAGGCAAAAATACGACCGCGAGCTTTAAAAAACGTGAATTCCGATAACGAACAATCGTAGCACAATAATTATGGACTCTAATGATATTTATTGAATTTTTATTGAAATCTCAAATAAATCAACCCGCCACTCAAGTTGCGACATTCTGAATTATTATACGGATACTTAACTGAAATTTTTCTCTGCGAAGTATTACTCAAATTCTGACTCTAATTGTATTTTTAGAAATCTAGATTACTTTAAATAGCTTTATATAAAATGAAATATTATACTCTTCAATAGCAAGGAAATATGTTTCTCAGCAGTATATTTCTATAACGAATGCTCGATAAACAACACAACAATAAAAAAAAGACAACATGAAATTGCAATAAACCAGCAGCTCCAAAGGGCGCTAAAAAGACACGTGAAATTAAAGCAGCCCGAAACGAGCGCTAAATGAAAATGGATCAAGTGGCTAAAAAGGCCACCAAACAATAGTAATCATCCACTCGTCATAAACCCGATCAAAAACCCGTGAGTGGAACTTTGCTTCTTTTTCGCAACGCTACGTTACTAAATTTATTTATTAAATAGAAAATTATGCAAATCAATCGCGAAAGGTGCTTAATTATACTACAAATACTACTTTAACAAACTCCCGAAAACGTCCATACTAGGACACTTTATTTATTGACGCAACTCTAACAAATACTAAGCAATGCACCTATCATTTTTCAATGCGCAACACTAATTACGGAGGTGCAGCTTCCATAGCTGCTGGTGAAGAATCAGGAACACAGGAACACAGGAACTGACTTCCACAATCTCAGTGGAAGATCATTGGGCGTTTTGTTATAATCGCAACGCTACTTCAACAAACGCGATCATTTATTAACGCAACGCTAACTACTAAAACTAACTTGATAATTTAATGGAAACTACTATATTTATATAGTGAAAGCTACTTTAAATAATCGCAATATATAAAAAACGTAACTCTATAAAGGTGTCTGAAAATTCATATATTTATAATTGAAAATATGTACTACTATAAATTAAGAAATCGCGGCTCTTATTCGCGCAATGCTAACAAAGTTAGTAAACAAATATACTATAGTAGTGATCTCAATAAAGCTATAGCAATTGAACTGAAGAATATTAATAGCAATCGCGATACTTCATAATTCGCAACGCTACATCAAACTCGACAATTGTTTCTTCGCAACGCTAATAAAACCCGTGGAATTCAAATTCATTCGCAACTCTAAAATAAAGCACCCACGCGATTTCCCTTCCCTGCAACGCTAATTCAACCCGTAATTAATTTCTCGCAACGCTAATTGAAAAATCGCGATTTGCCCAATGAAGACTTGACGTTTCTACTCATGCAAGACTCTACAACAAGTACAGTGACAACACAGTGACAAATAATAATGACCGTCCATTCTTTCTTAAATAAAAAAAAATGGATAGCCATTCGTTGCTGCCCTCTTCGTGACAATTTGTCGGGCCTCTTCTTTTCTTCGGGCGCCATGCCCGCAGGAACTTAGATTTAAGCTCGAGGTTCTCCAATTGCAACCCAGAAAGAGACTCACAAAAATGGAATAAAAATGCATATCGAAGAAGTTAAATAACACGCAGACGACCAACGACTCTAAGAATTCTAAGAAACTAATCTAAGAATTCTGAGCATCCTAGATCGTGCAAACGTGTCGGACCTCGAGCTGGATATATATGTACGTTCGTTTCGTGCAATCGCGACCGCGTCCGCGTGACGATTCAAGATCGCCGGATTCGAAAGATCGACATTGGCAAAGACCGGAAATGACCTGCATTCTCCAGGTCAGATCAGCTCGCCGTCGATGTTCAAATCAGATTCCCTGAAACAGGTTGACACGCGCACCCCCCATTAAATATGAAACTCGCGACCCGAGACCATATGTCAACCTGCCCGGCCCTACCTACTTAAAATTAACACACATTCCAGAAAGTATGCTACCTACCTACCTAATGCTATATTTAAAAAATGGCAAATAGGCACACAAACACAGGCATACACCCCACCCCCCACCCAGCGGATCACACACATACCACCCGGGTGCAAAAGCCTACTCTAGGGAGTAACGTCCCGGGACGCCTCCGACACCCGAGTTCAACATACAACTCATACGCACTCTAAAGTAAGAAAAAAATCCTGAAATCGTCTGAAGTGGGTAGCGACCTTTGCGTATTATGCCATTTTAAACGCGTTCAACTCGATATATTCAAATATACTTCAAGTATTTATCAAATGATTCCGTAGGAAAATTGTACAATGCGTTTCTAGCATTTATCAATAGAAAACTTGTAAAATGTCATATATATCAGGCATTTATCAAATGTGCACATGATTCTATAGCAACGTTGTGAGATATATGTATACATTTGTAATGAATAGTTTATTACCAATCGTGCGCGTGTAAATAGTAATATATTTGGTACCGCTTTAAAATCAGAGCGAGCTTTTGGTACCAATGGGGTAGAAAAATGAATTAAGATTCGAAAGAAAACGACGCAATTCCACAGCCTAACACACACACAATGTGGAAATGACGTCGCGCACGATACGCTACCCACGATCAGCCGCCACACAAATATTAAATATCAAATATCAAAAAATTAAAAAAAAAGCATCGTGCCACGTGCTTTTCACCCGCTCAAGTAGCACCTGAGCACGTGAGCGGGATCCCGGCAAAACGGCACGAACCGACGCTGGAAATCCTATCTAGAAAAAGTTCCTAGCATATGGAATCGACTAACGGGCTGTGACTCTACTTTCTGTTCAATTTCAATGCAAAAAGACTCTACTAATTTAATTTAACTTTCTCAATAATCTCTCAATAAATTTAATTGAGCAAATGTAATGTATTTATGAAACAAAGAAACAAGATACCTTTAATGCAAAGTGAATTTAAATTGAGACTACGTGTATGAATAATAAAATGGAACAAGTGACTCTGGTTTGAAATAGACAATAATAATAGAACAAGTGACTCTAAGTTGAAATGAAGAATAATAAAATACAAGTGACTCTAAGTTGAAATTTTAATTACTGCAATACCTTGGGCGACTCCCTTATCAAAGCGTATAAACTCTAACAAACATTGCGTTAAAATTTGCGACTTCGATTTGGAAATCTACCCATCGCGAAATGTCTTCTTGCGCATTTTATTTAGCATCATTTTTGTACGAGAAAAGGCAAATTTACTATCTGTATCTTTAATTACATCGAAGCTACTATGAGAATTGAAAGATTGCATTGCTTAACACTTTCAATAGTTTTGAATTGAATAATGAACTTCCATAAAATACTATTCATATGTATATATATGTTCATATAAGTATAGTAATAATAATATACTTTGTCGATATGATTGTGCAACAAATATAGCTATTAAAGAAAAGGAACGAAGTCGGATGGTGTCCGACTTCACCGTAACAAATTACAAATTTCACATTTATTAAATAAAATCATTCTGAAATATCGTATCATATATTTGCTCTTACAAATATTCCACATTAATAAATATCTATGTGGAACGTTTATTGACTCTACTTTAAATTGCACAAATGTTTGCATTAATATTCCTACTATTTGACTCTACTATCGACTTTTATGTTTCATTAATGTACTACAATATTTAAAATCGCGATGCACAAGAAGACCTAGCCTCGTCTAATAAATAAAACACAGACACAATAAAAATGATACACGGGTATAATATATACCCGTGGCCACTGTACTCGTTTATGCAAACGTCTACGTATACAACCAGTCGCCCGTGCCGATTCGGACCTTTCGTCCTCGGCATGGTTGAGCGACCGGAGGGACTCAAAATGCATGCCACTCACCGGTAGACGACTACGCTGTCATCTGCTGCAGCCAGGCGGATGAAAACCTGCTGCCATCGTCATCGAGCGAAGCCGTGAAGTCGTGGAGTCGTGAAGCCTTGAAGACAAAATCGTGAAACCGTGATGCCGTGAAGTCGTGAAGCTGTGATGCCATGTCCTTTGGCCCCAAGGACAAGAAGATCTGTGGAAGACCTGTAACAGAAAAAAGAGAAAGAGATGATTATAATTTATCCTTTAACTTGTTACTCATTAATGACGTAACAATTTTTAAAGTAGGAAAATTAAAAGTTCAGTAGACTCTAAATATTTAAATAATTCTACTTTTTTATTTCAACAAAAGGACTAATAAATCGAAACTCTACAAATTTATAATAGCTCCTGTATTTTTATAATTATTAAACATTAGAATAAAATGCGAAGATACTTACATTGCGGGCTTCGGGAGCCCAGCTAGATCATCTGCCAACAGCCGAAGCGTGACTCTAATACCGAATACGAATATTAAAAAAAAAAAAAAAGAAGAAAAATAAAAGACTACGCGTCCGTATAAATTATATTCGACGAGCAAACACAGACTCTACTATCGCGAGTAATTGCAACAATTAAATTTCATTAGAGCAGCTGTGCTCTTAAAAAGATCAACTAAGTTTTTCGTAACAAGCACTGACTCTACAACCGCATTGCGCGCGGTCACAAATTCTGAAAGAAAAGATTAGTAGGAGGGGGAAGGGTACAAAGAAATAAAACACATTTTATTATATTATTCTTCTTATTCCTATCGAGCTTCTGCATAGCAATACTGTTGCTTCAAATTAGTTAATGAATATTAATACCCCAATGGGAATGTTAATGTCTCGATATGAAATATAATTCTAGAATGCTATTCATGTGTAACAAGTGTACTGTGAATGTCCCGCGACTGGAATTGTACCGTGTATTGAACTCACGCTGTCTAAACGTAAACACGCCCGTCCCTTAGGATTCCCGAAACTGCGTGAGCAAGGTCGCGCGCGTTTCCGGCGACAGTTTTTGTGTTTACGACTCGAGGGATTTCGCGAGAAAAACAAACGTGTATTGAACCCAATTAGTCACTCTACAGAACGAATTTCGCGATAAAATACAATAAACTACGACTCAAATTCTACTGACTCTACTATCATTTGTACTCTAAAAATTCTACAACGAAAATAAAATGAATAATACGCGTGATTCTAACCTTTTTTTATTTCACCTCGGTTTCAAAATCGAAACGAACAAAAAGTTAACAAATACGCGTATACGTATGTATTATGTTATCCCTTGTTATTACAAATTAAATATTACTATCCACCTCTGCTCTGTGCAGCTCTTATTTCAAGTTCCGTAAGAGTGAAGCTTCCAAATTAATTGAGTATCTGTAACAAAAAGAAAATTCAAATTCAAATCAAGGTCAGAATAAAAGCAAAGAACTGAACGAAGCTAACCAAATAAAGCAAAGGAAGCGAAATCTTAAAAATCGTTATGATTAATAACTGTGACATCGATTAATTTGTTAATAAAACACGTGTTAATTAATTAACGCTATTCGAATCGCGTTGGGAATATACACAAGACGCGTGGGAGATACACACCGTAAACGAAAAGTACGTCCTCCTTGAACGGCGGCCATGACACGACTGATGCCACCACTCTCGCCAATCTCCAGGAGTGGGGATATTCCCTCTACTACGCTTACGCCAGGAGTGGGGAGACTCTCTGCTTCTGCGCAACTCACGCCGCGAGATCTATTGAAGATTTAAATTAAATTCGATTTAAAATTAAAGATTTTCGTTTTAATTTTTGATCAATGAAATATTCACGGTAGAAAAGTAAATGAACAAACAAACAAATGAATCACTGTGAATAAATCTTGAAGACGAATTTATAGCATTGATCTTTCTATTCTATATTTTTGTCCAATATAACTATAATCGTAACGTTTGGTTGAACATTCTATTAACTATTGTATATTATATGGTTTATACATTGAGCTGTTGGCTCGTTGCTAAATAAATACATAAATAAATCAATTATCTTGTTTTATTATTCGTCGCGATCCGTTGAAAATCAGCTCGGAACTCATCATCGGTTCGCAACTTATAGTTTGAGAATCACTGCTATATTTTTTTGCGATTTCAAAATTTAGTTTTAATTTCAACCACTAGTAATGCTGCAATATTATTCTCAACTGAATCGATAATATCGAAAATGACACGAAAATGGTAAAGAAATTCGTAAGCCCCTAAATTCTCACAATCAGAGCAAAAGAATGCACCGAGTGGTAGATTTATCGTGTATTTCATTTGAAATATTTAAAGATTTTTATTGAAATTCGATCTTTATTTTTTACCATCGATGCATTGATTTTGTAATAGTAACAGGTGCATTTAGATGGCAGTGATGCATCGAACAGCTGATTCATATTTGTAAACTCACACATATGCATTCTGGAATCCTGGATGCATAAATTGCAACAAAAAAGAATTGTGTTAACGAAGTTTCGCGTACTATTTCTATTTTTTAATTAAAGATTAGTATCAAAATTTATCGAATGATATTATATACGATATAGAATACTAATTGCATAAGAATATTCTCAAGCTGACAATGTTCACGGATCGTTCACTCGAAGCCGTGAGTTTTAACTCACTATTATCTTCTACAAAGTACGTTTTAAAATACTTCGTACCTTCTAAATATATCTATATTTGTTAGTATTTTATTTTCATTGTTTAATTCTTTGTAGATCGCAGTTGTCGACGAATATTCAGACGACTGAAATTGTTTATAATCAGAACCCCGTACAAACAATTGAAACGAGAACCGTCGAGGCAATTATGAACTTACGAATATCGTTAAATGTACGAATAATTTCTCTGTATTAAGTAATCTTACGTTTTTGTTTTGTTTTAGACACAAACTACAGCCGAAGAAAAGAAGAAGCCAGATGTGAATTATGAAAGATTGGCTGAATTTTTAAATAAAGTTACACCAAGCATATTGGAAGCATTGGATGAGTCTTATGGGACCACTGCATTTGAAGATTATGACCCAAAAACTGATGAAGATACACTCACAAGTGTACAGCTTTTACAAAAGATCAATAGCACCAATGAGTCGGATTCTCAGGTATCTAAATTTGATCTTTTCTAATTATCATTATTAGATTGCAGATTTTTATGCAAATTTGTAATTTTACAGATACAATTAAACCAATAAGATTTTAATGGAGATTTATTTTACCCCCTAAATGTAACAATGTGTGATTTACTTTGGATATTTCATTTTCATATCACTTTCATTTCTTCAAGTATCATTATTATTGGGATATTTTATAGGGATTTTTATGGGATTTTATAGAGATTTATTTCACTCAACAAATGTAACATTGAGTGGTTTATTGTGGGTATTTTATAAAGGATATGTCAATAAGAATTGCTATCCAATTGATCTTGCTATTTATTATTTTAATTAAAAGAATGTATTATACGAACTATACTACACTTAATGAAGCTTGTTGAATCAATATAACCGGATTTTTTACGACTTTAATTGTTTAACATATTAAAGAGCTCCTTTTTGTCAATATGAGTTACTGGAAGTAGTAGTTCTTATTGACTCACTCTGTATAAATATTTTTGCATACTGTGTCCATTTTGCAATTTTTTATGTAAAAAATGTATACAAATTTACAGTCTAATAATTGTCTTAAGAAGATTTGCGTGAGTTAATTACATTTTCAGATGAAAGTAACCGATATGAGTTGGAGTATTGGAGGAGGTACCCTATCTGTATCCTATGGTATTCCTTATCACCAAACATGGTGCGATCATCTATCCAAAATACAATTGTACAATCAGGGAAAAGAGGGTAGTTTCACTGATAGTCCAAACAAAACTCTAGAAACAAATGCATGCGTGACAACGCTGGCTTATCACCCAAGCGAACCATCCATCATAGCAGCTGGTTTATTCAATGGTAATTTATCAAATTATATAAACTTAAAGAAAATTGCTGTAAATTTTCTATGAATTTAAAGGCGACGTTCTCGTATGGAATTTGAGAGACGACGTATCGGTAGCCCCAACAGCGGTTTGCACTCACGGAGATTGCGTGTCTCAAGTGTACTGGAAAGCAAGAACCATAAACGACGTGTGTTTGCTGGTCAGCTCCAGCAAAGATGGATACATCTTTATCCACAGGATGATGGCAAATTACACGATCGCTCGCGTGTACAAACGGTAATTAATTAAAAACCGTTAACCGATTTCTGAAAGCGTTTATAATCGCGTTATACCTTTTCAGATTGAAAGTAGTCAAAGAACATAATCCGGTAGAAAATTCGAGGCCGCGTAGCGCCGGTGGAAAACGTGAGCGCGCAGTGGAATCTGGATTATGCATCACCGCGTTCGATTTTTCGACCAGAGATCCCATATTCTTTATTGCGGGCACTTTATGCGGTGGAATATACAAGTGTAGCTTGGATCGAATCGCTTCTATCGAAGGTATGTGAATTTTTGTATTTAATTGTTCGATAATATTCCGCCACAATGATTCCTAACTAGTAGGTCGAGAAACATTTGTTAGAAGGTCGCGGCCATTATTTTTAATTATCGATTCTTGATATTTATCCATTTTAATATAGTTATATTACTTTCTACAAATGCGGTACCTTAGAAAACTGTCCATTTAAAAATCTATCGAAATAAAGGAAATTCACATTAATAGCCAAAATATTAATTTTAAATTACTAAAAAAAATTAGCAGGAGGTACAATATAGATACAACTTAAGAAATGATTCCAAACTGTTGACCAACAATTACGTTGGTCAAGTTACATTATATACTATATAACGCTAGTCTCTTATAAACGAGAAATAGTAATACTTACTGTTTTCCATGTGTTTTCTTTACTTTATTAAATTTATTTCACCCTATATAGGGGAGGATTTGGAGGAGGGGGGTTGCAAATGATTTAACTACTATTCTTTCGCGGACAGAATATAATAACTATCTATTGACGACGTTAACCGCCTTTTTTTTTTTTTTATTTAATTATTGATACGTATCTAGAAAATTAGAAATAATCAAGTGACTATTTGCTGCCTAATTATTAATGGAAACAGTGATTCAAAAAAGAAGTTAACAATCACTGTTTTACTACATTAAAACGATGATTAATTTTTAATCATAGGAGACGAAACTTTAATGGATCCCGTAATAGACGAGTACGAAAGACACGAAGGCAGCATTACGTGTATTAAGTATTCCCCCATCCGTAATCTTTTCGTCACTGCCGGCACGGATAAGGAGATTCGAATCTATGATTTCGAGGAGGTAACTACTACCCGGTTTTCCTTACAATTTATCTGTACACTTTGAACGCCGTAACGGATACGAATTGTTGCGTAACCCAGCACACCTGCCTACGGTCAATTTCGACTGAAAACACTATCGTTGGTTTAACATGGATGATTGGAAATCAAGATGTTCTGGCGGCTTATGGCGCTGGTTCGAATATCAGATTGTACAATATCACGGATGGTAAACCCGTGACGAATGTGAATTTTGAGTCACCTGATAGGGAAAATACCAGCTGCTTACGTGTAAATTCAAAAAGGTAGGGATAATCGATGATTTGACGTATTATAATTAAAAATGTTATTGTACCATTTGTTACGTTTGTTCTACAGAGACATGATAGCAATCGGCGATACTCAGGGAAATATAGAGATCTGGAAAATCCCAAGACAATTGCTGTAAATATAATCTACTAAAAAGAACTATATAATATTGCTTTCGCAATCACTGTATCTCTCGTATTACTCTTTTGCAATGCACCTGTAGGATCATGTATTTATTGTATGACGAAATATATTACTTTTGTACAAAAGACAAGCGTTTCCAAACTACACCGTTCCATTTTCGGGTTCCTGTTTAGTAAATGTAGCAACAAACGGTAAAATTAGGCAGCATATTAATAGCACGTGATTATTACATCAGATATTCTGTGATTTAAATATCGTAAAACGGTCTCAAACTAGACGCGTTCCATTGTACAAAAATAGCTTGACCAATTCATTGCAAAATGTATGAAAGCAACAGTTGTGCTGGCAAATGATCAGCTAGAAAAGGTGCGTAAAATATTACAAACTTAACACTAGATTTACGGCCTCCGTCAATTTCACGGATTTCGGATTTCACGCTTAAAATTACAGGAATCGCAAATTTTGTTTTTAAGCAACTTATGATGTCCTTTATTGGTGTAGTAATACGAAAAGTTATCCTAATTTAACATCCTTTCTCCTTCGATTCTATAATACTTATTTTTCCAGCAACACGTTTTAACCATTTGCATCCGCGTGTGATGACTGAAATTTGTGATATATCACTGTGTATCGATTATTTTAAAGATTATCGTACTGATTACTAAATGCTACAATATCTATTTTAAGTTTATTTACTGTACATATTGTATAACGCTATCTTTTGTTTTGATGATTATTCGGAATTTCTGACAAATTACACCGATGGTTTCCGACTTATAAAGTTAGTCGCGTATTTAGTGCTATGATGCAAATGAGTTAAAGTATACAGTGATTGTCCGTAAATCTAGTGTTAAAATTCAGCGGAGATAAAATTACTAAAATTCGTGTGCCTAATGTAACGGTAAAAAATTTGAATTAGTAGTTTCTTTAGTACGCACAGCTGAATTGAGTGAAAGCTTGCCGTAAGACCGTTATACATGACCTACTACCGCAGTGACTTATAAGGAAATAAGGAACTCGAGGATACTTTTTACAAACTAGACACGATTACGAATAAAGAAACACACTGTGACAATATAAAAATATATATATATATATTTATTAACAATGTATAGTTAAAAAGGAATGCAAGTTACAGTGTAACAGCCAAGTGAACACACGGTTCAGTTCCCCGCGACAAGAGTACAGTTATTTACGCGCTTCCTTTCAGTTTTCGTGACGTCTTATCTCGATTACTCATCCACGCCACCGACGTCACTTTATGCGCAAGCATGAAACATCAAAACACGAGTAAAGAACAATTCACACGTAAACCTATAAACTTGCTTTGCTTGTACTTTTTGTTAACACGTACGGTAAAAAAAAATATATCCGCGATCTCTTTGACGGCATCGCATGCATGACTAGAAACTTATTACGATAACTCTTTATCCTTGGTATGACTTTGGAAAAATTAAAATTGCTAGTGATGGGACGAAACGTTCGAAACTTTTGAAATCCTTAAATGTTCATTATTGGATTGATAAGTCGCGTAAAATTATGATTAAATTAGTTTAAATCTAATTAGTTGGCCAAATATCTTATTGCGCATTTAGAGAAAGGAAATAGAATAAGCATATATAATACATATGTGAGAAATGATAAATGCGTGTAATTAGATGAGAGAATCAGATAAAATTGTAAATCAAAGTTCTTTTCATGACTGTGAAGCTGAAAATAAAGTACAATGTATAATTTAGATATAAATTTCGAATTATTGCAGTAACACAATGCTTCGAAACTTTGCAAGTTTCAAAGGGCTTCGAGATTTCGAAATTTCGAGTATCCCACCCCCAAAAATTGCACAATATCTTAAATGAGTAATGCGTGAAGTATTTTAAAAGTGAAATGTCGACGAAAAATATGTAAAGTAGTTAAAAAAAGTGGTGTTTGAAATTCAGTTAGGAAATACGTCGGCGACGCAACATTACGCGTGGCAAAACTTAATCGCTTTTCTAGTGAAACGTGACACACTTAGGCTTCCTGAACGTTCTACAGCGGATCTCTTTCATGACCTTGTTCGATTTTTATGGAAATTTGCTGGTCACGTCACTAAGTCACAATAATTACAAATACCATTCATCATTATCAAGTGGCATTAAACTTGTATAACTAATGATGTTTTTTGCACACACACGCTGCAATAAAAACGCAATCACCTTGTATACGTTACAAGTTCAGTATACATACCCAACATGCAGATAAGAATCCAACGATATCGCAGTAGAATGGAAAACGGAATAAGTTTCCAGAGAGATGATTCAGGTACTCGATGAAGCTTCCATATATCCTCGAAAATACTTTCCCCAGTCCTTTGCAGCATTGTATTCTTCGCATAGTTTACAATCAATCACGAAAGTCTACGTATACAATCTAAATTCCAAATAATTGCATATTTAAAGTCATACAGTGCTGAACGTAAATATTGGCATACTTGATCAAAACGTTATCAATCTTTGAACTTCGTAAACAAAAAAGAGTCGTACAATAACAGGGTTGTAAGACCAACTTTTAAAAGGATCATTCATTGTAAAGAAGAGGTTTCAAGTTTTCAAATTTATAGTGGTTTTAGTAGCGTAAAAATTTGTTTAAACATTTAGATGCAGTTTAGATTTTTTTGCTACAAGAATGGAAAGAAAATCATTGATCAATGTGGCGCATACATAACTAATTAACTTACTTCTGAATTCACAAATAGATGATCTTAAACACATTAATAAAATGGGGCAAATGTACACGTCGCGACCTAATAAAATATGTACGAACTTTCCGAACACAACCTAATATATTTTATTGTAAACAAATAGAAAATATATTACTATCTTTTGATATATATATATATAGATATATATATAAATGGCTATTCTCAAAACGATAGAAACTCCTATAATTTTTTCAATATTTGAAGTTTCAGAGTATATGTAGACTTTTACGACTGACTCTATAGAACTAAGCCCAGAAATGGGATCATCATAGCTCATCAGTTTTAATTTCCATCCTAAAAAGTAAAGCTGCAGATATTCGTCCTGAAAAGGACGGTTTTAAATTTGTTTGTCCTGAAAAGGACAGATTTTGTTTTATTCATGTTTAGTTGATCACAAAGTTGCTACCACATGACTGGAGACATTTGCGGGCCCTATGAAGGGCCCTAAAGAAAAAAAGGGATAGTAAAGAGGAAATGTGGACGGGATATGCGTAGTATGCGTGAAGTATAGTATAAGGCAGGAATAGAATTGTGGTGATATTATTCGTCGAGGAGTGTCCAAGGACAGAGCTTCTGCGATGCTTCTGTACCATTCACACTCTCGGTCAGCAGTTTTTCTTCCTCAGTATCAAAAAGAAAAAGGACGGTAATAAAAGTGAAAGAATTTAAAGGAAAAGAGTAAATGAATAATAGGGAGGGGAAAAAAAGATAGGACTGTCTACTACAGTGCCAGGAAACGTTGGAAATTTTCTCCCGTCGATCTATTTTTTCTTCTTCCAGTTTGTTTTTTTCTTCAAAGAGGCGGCTCCATCCGCGCGCTAGGTAAACGGTCAAAGAAACTTCAATTGCGGCGTGTATGTATATACGTGTGTGTATGTAATATTATGTAGTATAATATATTATATATCGCCTTTTGTGGTAAACACGGTACGGGCCTGGTGGTTAAGAAAATTTTCAGGCGTTCTCCGTCACTCACCAAGCTTTCTCCTCGCTTTTTGAATGTGCATCTCTTCGCATACAATATTTCTTTCTCTCTCGGAGGTTCTCCTCGCATTTCTGCGTTTTATTTCCCATTTAATATACATGCCGGTAGTAATTGCGAATATGTGCGTCCAGTGTTCGTTCAATTTGAATTCTGTCCACGTGACTCACATAAACGTGTATTATTATTTCTTTTCCAACGTTTTGAATCGCTCAGCTCGCCTTCTTCCGTCTTCTTCCTATACGTACATACACGAGTATGCGAATAATGTATGTATCCTGCTGCTGTATGTGTATGTTGTATGTATGCAATTGTGCTGTACTGAAATACTCCTCTCAAATAAGTCGATTGCGTGACTTGTGTGTCTCACACGAGAATCGCCTCCTCAGAAATTTCTCATTTTAGCTTGCTACAAAAAGATCCTCACACCAAATTCTCAAGACGGAAGAGGATCCAAAAATTCTTCTCCTTTTCATCTTATTCTCCTTCTTCTAAATCTTCTTCTCTCAACTCGTCTTTACCTCGACGACTATTGCACACACCAAACACGCTTCAAACACCGTGTACTTTCTTCCTTTGTCTTTCTCGATATCATCTTCTTCTTTCGTCCTTCTCTTCTTCAAACTTCGTTCTTCCACCGTTGATATTTCCTTACTATCTATCTTCTTCAGTCATTCTTCCACTTGCTCTCCCTCCCATACACTCTCCACAGATTTTATACATTGATTTTTTTGGCGCTTTTTATTCTCAAAAAGACATTTTTTCTGATGGTTTTTTAAAAATCCTCTCACATTCGCTCCGAATCAGATGCACTCCCTTGCGTAGTTTTCTCGCAAACAATCGACTTTGAAAGACATTTTATATACCTCCTCCTCCTCCTCCTCCTCCTCCTCCTCTTTACTCGTACGCGTATCTTCGTTCTCTTCGTGGTGCTGCTATCTCTAACTTCCTCTTCTTCCTTCCATATTACCGCCAAAAATCGTTTCTTTGCATCTTCTTCATACTTCTCCTCCTCTCCTATTGGTCACGCGCTTACAATACTTTCTTCGAAAAAAACGCGTGTGCACGTGTATCCCAATAACAATACCAAAATTACGATATATAAACGATTACGCTTTAGGTACGACTTGGATATACCATCTTCTTCCTTCGCCATATATTGTTCTTCAAGTATTTTACTGGCTCTCTTCTCTCCGTATTACGTTCCCTTCGCTTTTTCGGAGGATCATCATCATCATCATCATTATCGTCATCATCATCAATATCTTCTTCATTATCAGCATCAGCATCATCATCATTATCATTATCATCATCATCATAATTATCATCGTCGCTATATTCATCTCAATAATTATCGCTGCGCCACGCCGTAGCTGTTCTCACACGATGGAAACTTCGAGGCGTTTCCTCTTCTAATAGGAGAATAAACGGCAAAAAATAATTATTCCTCTATCGAGCCTCGTGTAGTGGACGATTATTAATTATTTTATTATATCATCGAAAAACTTTCGCCTTA
This sequence comes from Eucera pruinosa, assembly GCA_028830335.1. Lineage (NCBI taxonomy): Eukaryota > Metazoa > Arthropoda > Insecta > Hymenoptera > Apidae > Eucera > Eucera pruinosa. The sequence continues at coordinate 18,068,745 of JAMYCR010000006.1, forward strand.
TCTCTCACGAGAATATATTCTTTCTCGTGAATATACACTTCCGTATTCTCTTATTCCTTCTTGTTCTTTTTCTTCTTCTTTTCGATTATTGCAATCCTTCAACGTCGGACGCGCAAACACGAGACGATTGTTTCGCCAAGAAAACAACGGGATGCGCGTCGAAAGGTGGCCAATCGATGATTAATTATCCATTCTCGTCGATCGCGCCATCGTTAAGCTCTCCCGTTATCCTCTTGCCTTTAATTTGGGTTAGGTTGTTTCGCCTCCTTTCGCTTCTCTCGGTGCTACCCAAAAATTTTGTCTTCTTCTTATTCTTCTTTTATATCCGAAGAAATGAAAAATCCGACAGGAGTTGCATCCAGTCGAGATTCTCTCTCCTCTTCGATACGATAATCTCGGTGCGAATGATTCGTTGGAAAATTGTGCACGCGATCTCGGAAGATCGACGGATTTGTAAACCGGAATGTACAACTTCGTTACCTCGGTATACACATATGTATGTTACTTTTTTCTTTTTTTTTTTGAAGCATGGAAGCGATCAAGCTACTAATCCACCTAGCGGAATGATAAAGAGATCTCGTTCTTGCGCGTAACGACGACGTGTCCATCTTGTGCCACCCTTCTTCTTCTTCTTCTGCTTCTTCTTTCGTCCATCTTCGCTTTACACATTCTTCTTTATTTGAGGCCGCAAAAAGAGATCTGTATATTGATCCGATCGTCTCAAACGATAACTCGAAAATACGCAGCAGCCATTATTATATTGTATTCCAAAATGAACCTCCACCTCTTCTTCTTCTTCTTCTTCTTCTTCTTCACCGTCCTCTTCTTCTTCTGGGCCTTCGTTTTTTTTTACATAACAAAATATTCTCTTTCACGCGATCGAATTTCACACGTATATGTACACAATTTGTTACGGATCTTTCTCTCCTTTTTTCTCTCGTTTGTGTTTTTAGATCCGCATTTTGTCGATCGATCCTCCCTTCAAAAAATGTCACGCGAAACGGGCATCCTTAATACGATATTTTTATAATACAGTATTTCTTATGTATGCGCTCGAGTCGAACCTTAAACGTACTGCTTCTGTGTGTGTTTGTTTTTTACGTACAATAATAGATATACATTATATAACTCTATTCTTACGTACCCTAAAACTTGACAGCAAATTGCATCGTGTCCGCGACGGAGCTTATTTTTTCTTATCAAAGAGACACGAAAAGGGGGAAAAATCATCGTCATCCTTCACGATTCTCATCGTTTTTTTGTCCCTCCTCTCCATCGTTCATAACGTCTTCATCATCACAGAGATCGCGCGACTCGGTTAAATTCTTAATTATATTACTATATGATTTACTGTCTAAACGATAAACTCGTCGCCTCTATTTCGTTGGGGAACGACAGAACAAAAGTTCTGACCTTCTGTGTTTTTTTTGTTTTTTGTATAATAATCTTATCGGACTCACGAAGCCTACACTCGCGAAGGCGACAGATCGATTATTCGTTATCTCTTAGAGAACTTTCCGTTTTTTTCGTTCTCTTCCTTTTTCTATTACACTCTGTTTTGAACCGCGTTATTTCCGTATGCTTCCTTATTTTATTTTATTTCATTTTTTTTGTCTGTTTTGTATAATCAGTCGAAAGACATATGTGTATTTTGCAGTTGCCGAGAGAATGAATTAGGAAAAAGATAATTCTCTGCTTGATGCGTGATCTTTGGATAAATGAGAAGACAACCTGTCGCTTCTGAAGTATAAGCTTCTTCGCGTAGTGCCCTTTGATGCACCTCTGATACGAATCTATCGCCTCGTTCGCGTTTTTTGCGTTTTCATTATACTTCTACAATCGTCATTCGGTTTAAAGCAGACCAGAGTTTCGCGGAACAATGCTCTGTACAGCGATGCTCGGTGTAAAAATGTAAGCTTACAAAAAAGAAACAAAAAAAAAAGAAAAAACGAGTTACAGAAACCATTCGAAGAAGAAATGCCACGTGGTTTATAGGACATATTGTACTCGTGGAAGAGAAACATCTGCGCGCGAGAGAAAGGCCATTTTCTTTAGACCATTTTTCTGTGTTCTGTTCCGATACTTTCTAAGCAATTTTTTCTTCACAATCCAAGCCCTAGTCTCCAACAATAATTAAGGCTTTCAAAAGGGTGCTTAAACAAAGCCAATCCCCATCTCCTTTTTTAAAGTCATAAAATTCATTCGTGAATTTGATTCACAAGATGATGGAGAAGACCGTTGTTCGACTTGTATAAATTATGGTAACTAGACTATAGAAGCAGCTGCCAATGTATCGATTCACGATCACTTCAATTTTCTTACGACAAAGTAAAACTTATCATAGATAATTGTATGATAAAATTCATTAAAATCAGAAACGAAGGCGATTTAACACTAGATTTACAATATTGACATCGATTGCATAATTTCACAGGTTTCTTGGAAGATAAGTATCTTGTATGTAGATATTCGAAGTTAGAGAATCGCAAAAGGAGCGAAATAAATTACGATATGTATTCGTATCATTGTTACTCGATCAAAAATTGGTATAAAATGTTAAAAAATACTACTTAGGGGCAGTTCACCTAATACCGGACAGTTTAGATCGGTAATACCGAGAAAACTAAAAAAAGATATTAAAGAACGAAGAAGAAACTTGAGAAAGCGGGCTAAGAAAAACAAATAAAACCAGAACATTAATACCGAAAAACACGAACGACAAGACAGCTTGCGTGGTTTGCTTAAAGGATCTAATGTTCAGATTGCAAAGAATAGGCTCACGATGTTTCGAATCATCATTCGCCTAAGTTATGTCAAAAATCTTTCCTTTAAAAACGAAATGTTAAAAAAGTTTAATGTTAATTTAATATCGTATTAGTAAATGTCTGGCAATAGTGGAACTCCCCCTATGATTTCTGTAACTTTAACCCTTACCCTTCAGAGACGACAATATTTTTGGATGTATATGATTCTACGTAACATCATATATGTTATAATGATTTGAATATAACTTAATTCCATATGATAAATTTTAACACTTTTCCAAACGAAATCTGGGACAAAGTTCAGTTGCATAGGAATCTATAAAACAGATTTGTATACTAATTTTGAACTTAAGGAAGGATACCAATGATGCCCGCGTAGCGCGTACCGATGTCGTCCCTGATGATTTAAACATAAAAAAATGTAAGATCCGTCGAAGTGACGGGTTCCGTAAATCTGGTATTAATCTACCGTTGTATCGAATGGTAATATGAGCAACACAGATAGTTGAACTGCTTCTACGAATTTAAAATTTGTTCATAATTTGTTACTGGCCTGTATTAACGTGGAGATTAGGTCTACGGATCACAAGATGACGCATCTTTTGTTACTGGCCGATTAAAAGCGAAATGGGCACACACACCTGTGGTAGCGCGGTTAATTTAGTAATTGACTCGATTCGAAGTACAACAAGCGTACATACTCTTTCAACAAAAATCTTGTAGAATTTTACCCGCGCAAACGTTACTCTCCGCGTTGAGCCTCGGAACGAAAGGGAGAAGAAAAAAAAACTAAAGTTACTTCGCACATCGGTTACACGTAGGAAAAATTATTGTCACGCACGTGCGGGCGACGGCACGATACTTTTCCATATTCTTTTATCACATACACACACACATTATACGTAACTCTTTCAAATGCCATCGTTTGGTGACTTTTTGTTCTTTCCCGCGATATATCGATTAATAGTGCACAAACCGCTCTGCACGTGCGAGAAATCGAGAAGCTAAACGGGCGCGTCCTTCCCAATAAATCACTCGTAACGTATTCACCTTTTATGTTCGAGCTACACTCCAACGGGTTAGGGTGTGCGTTTACACCAAGCGAACGAATACTCGTTTTTTCCCCAACTTCGGCAAAATTCAAATGCAAACGAGCATTCTTTCGCATCCATGGTGAATTTTTGAGCACTCTTGGCGTACACGAATTTCGGAACAGCTTGGCGCCATTTGCGTTAAAGGTGCACGAATTAATCGATGCTCTTTTGCTCATCGCTTTGCATTCTCGTGTTCATTTTGGTGTAAACACATCTTTACGAATCGTCGAAATGCGATCGTAAAGATAACTTCTATCCTCACGGCGATATCATACAAACAGGATAAAACGCGCTCGTTTGTTCTTCCAGAGCGAGATGCTCTCTCACCCTTCGTATATAATATATTTAATATATGTATATTTATATTTATTCTCTCTCACGCTCTTATATCTCACACGCATTTTGGCACGCTCGCATGCACGCACACTCTCACTCGTTCGATCTTAATCTTACAATCTTTCTCTCGCTCCATCACGCACACTCTTCCCAACGCACGCATACTTTCTGGAAACGCGCAAGGTATATATATCAAGGTATATATATCAAGGTACATGGTCGAATCTCGATTCGCTAAAATAGTCAGTGCGTTTTTTTTTACTCGCCGCAGATACGGCCAATCATCCGTTTCCCCTACTTTTTTTGTTTATAGTTTAGCCGCACATCAGAACGACACGGATACCTTTGTTCTATGGAATAATACTGAGGAATGAATTTTGTGCAATTCACAACTGAACCATGCTACGATCCTTGAGTCATTTGCGACTAAATCGGAGTTTTAGTCTTTTTTCCTTTTTTTAAAAAAAATGTCCTGTGTTTAACACAAATATAAAACATCTTTTAACACTTTGTTGACCGACCACGACATTTTCATGCCTAAACATTGCTAACCGGTTACGAGTTGACTAATGTGTTTGAACTTTCATTAGTTTAAGCAGTTTCTAAGCCTGAATGCAATGTAAATGTTGATAAACAGCGTTCCTGATTCTATTTTCGGTTACCATATTTTAGTGAAAATAATAATTAAAGGGAACCAAAATTCCATTAGCAAATAAAGTATCACTTTATATTTAATTGCGCAAAATGAACCGGCTTCGTGGCATAGTTTTGACTTGAAATTGTCGGTCAACAAAGCGTTAACACGTATAATTTTAATCCTTTCGTTACTGAAGGTGACTGTGATCACCCATAAAAATCTCGTCTTAGTTAAAAAAAGTATTATCCTACTATTAAGTAGGAATACTAATATACACACAGGCTAACCAAAGATGGTACCTCGAAGGAGATCGTCCTTTGCGTGCTACGAATCTTGAATGCTCCAATAATTTACCAAATATTATCTTGGGCAAATTGTAAAGTAAATGTGTAGAGTGATAAAACCAAATCTGATCAACTCTTTGACTGTTGTGCGATATTCGCATAATCATCACTGCAGAGAATTAATATAGTTAAAAATGCGGATATAGCTTACATATCTGCAAGATAGTTACTTGTGAATAAATTAATCCGAAATCGAAAGTAATTCAATTTTACATTGCCGCTAAAATAAAGCTCCAAAGTGCTTTTGTCAAACAGTTAATATTCGTTATACGTTAATTTAGAATAATTCTAATAAGGATGAATAATTTCACAGCTATCTTTGCCGTAACGAAAGGATATCTTTCAATTTTTACATTGCTAGAGATTCTTTCTCTTCTGAGTTGCAAAGAGAAAAAGATGCGATTGAATTGAATGGAATCTCGAAGACCGTAGCAAATCGCAATTAGTCCCACGAAATAGAAAATAAAGAAAAGAGTAAGAGTATGTTTTTTTTTATAGTCTCGCATCGCGCTGGCGTACGGCTGGACTTTCACGAGCAGCAGCAGGAAGAAGAATAAAAAATATTGTCATCGACAGGCTCGTCAAAGATGCGTCTTATGGAATTCACGAGTAAATAATCGATAGATTTACGAGAGACTTCTTCTTGCTACCGTAGGTAAAAATCGTATTGTTCTTAACAATGGTCTAGCTCTTCGAAAATGTCTTTTCTTTTCGATCGATTATATATAAACGTGTGTGTGTCGTAGAACCACGCAGTGCGAAAACTGAACTTCCATTTTTTTGTACCTATTCAAATAGGATGTCGCCTCGAATTCAAAAAGTTTCTGCTCGAACGCGAAGCGACACCGGACTTAACGAGCACACACAGTCGAGTATTAAAGAAAATGGTTGACTGCAAACGGCGTCAGACTTTTCGCTGATGCCCGCTGTATGATTCTACGACAAACTAAATTCCCTCGGTATCGAATTAAAACGGAGAAAAAGCTTCATTCGCGAGAACAATTGAGATCAAAACACACACGCGTGCCTCGAATTTCGACGACTGTTCCAGCGAGATAAAACGCGCTGAAAAAATCGGAACTAAAATACGACTTAATGCAGTGATGTAAAACGAAAAATCGGGTCTCGAATAATAGAGTACACACAGAGATGATACGAATAAACTAATCGAAGAAAAAAAGGAGGCACGATTTGATGAAAGAAAAATAACGTCAATCGATATATCGTTACATTAAAAATCACACTTGCTCGCTTTTCTTCTTTTTTTCCCATTTAAAAAACATTGATTGAAGTTATTTGATTTAAATATATAGTCGTAGACCATGGCGCTTTAAAAAGACAGAGCTTTCTCCTTCTTTCTCTCTCTCTCTCTCTCTCTCTCTCTCTCTCTGTTGCTCTCTCTTTTTTTCCTGCCTATCTCTGTTCTTTTGTCAGACCTTTTAACTTAATTCTAAATTTAAGGCTTAATTAATTAATCGACATAGTGTTTCGTGTTGCTGTGTATTTTGTGTCCCTGTATAATGATCAGTGCCTTCGTATGAAATCGATGAGCTGTTGATTTTCATATTCTCTTGCATGAAAGATCAATTTAAAACGATATTATATCGTATATATGTTTATAGTAGACGAGTCGCGTCTCGAGGTCCCCTCGTGACAAAATACTTTTGAGGGTGCGACGATTCGAGACGCGACGCGATTTCATCGTTCATTCGTTTTGTTGTTTGACGCTGTCGTTCGAAGACGTTGGTTCCATTTTCAATGAACTGTGTTTTTTTTTCTCTTTTTCGTTCTCATTTTTCCTCGATTAGCCGCGAATTTTTTCTTTAAAAAGATCGCCGGTATTCTTTCCCTTTTAACGAGAAATGGTACGGATATGCAAAAATTCGTATCAATTCTTTTTTTTTCTGCTCTTTAACACCACCTGCTGTTTGCACGTGTTCCCCGAAACTTAAATGATTGAAAAAAAAAGAATAAAAGAAAAACTAAAATCAAAAAGGAATCATGGGTAAATATGTTCAAATTATATATACGTAAAATTTCGCCCTAAATATACGCGTGAGAACCTCGAATACTTAAGAAGATACCTAAACTAGGATAAAGCAAAGAACCATGAAAATTAGGTAAACAAAGACTGATTTTCCTTCTTGGTGTCATCAACCTAAAACTAGACACGAATGATTTAAAAAAAAAAAGGAGCACGTCTGCATAAATCGGGAACAAATCAAAATAATATTATTTTCAATTAATTTCTATCGTAGACCAGTTTAGCTAAAATGGAACAAACTTTCCTACATTTTAACGTAGAAAATAGAGATACCTTTGGCCAGTCTATTGTAGCTTCAGACAAAATTTATAATGTTAAACAACTGAATTCCAGAACTCGATATATCAATGATCGCAGAGAAGAGTATACAACATATCTTGCAACAGCACGGCATTATCATTTAAAAGGTAAACTCCCCAAACCCAGGAACTGCAATTGAACTTGGAGAACTTATAGGGTTACCCCCATCCCTCCTTTTCTAAATATTCTTCTTCCAAATGTTCAAGGAGGGTCTGTACACAAAATTTTACACTGGGTCTACACTTTATCTGCAATCCTCACTTCTATATCAGCTAATAAAGCTCATATCCGCGATTCACATGTCAACCCATGGTTAAGTTTATTTACTATGTGTGGGAAAAATTTGTTTAAGTTTCTCGAGTCCTATTTGGTAGATAGAGACGGCTCATTGGAATTAACATCTGCATGAATCTAATTTAAACTTAATAAAAATAGGGAAAAACGAAGGTTTACGGAAATTAATTAATTATCTGCGTAACGAAATAATATGTAACCGTGCACTGAATATTTGTAAAAATGCGCGCGAAAGAATTTGCAATGGGCATTATTAAGAATTCGCTTTTAGCCTGGAAAAGAAAGCATCGATCGAAAGAATCCGTATGAAAGCCTTTTTCTACGCATCAACGAAGAATCTAATAACGAAAGAGACGGGGAATCCCGTTCGTTTTCGTGGCGTGTGCGGAAGCTCTAAAGCTAAAATCTAAAGAAAATAGAAACGTTCCTATTACGAATTAAAATTTCCTTCAAACTAAATCAAAGAAACGGGAACTTAAGCTTAGCCTTTCGACGCGTTTCCTTCTCGTTAGAATAATTATCATATACCTTTTTCCCTTGTAACGTTCTCCGTAGGCTTATATTCGAATTATACGAAACTTAAAATAGAATTAGAATTACGATTTTACGATTAACTTCTTTCCGAAAGAAACCAGCAGAAGAAAATTATTCAAAAGGTACGAAGATATACGTGTATAGATTGAAACAGGACATGCAAGGGCACATAGCCATTTTGTACGTGCTCTCGCATGTCACGCAATGTTCGTCGACGGATGCATCACGGTGTATATGTGAACAAGTAATCTTGCAGTCAATAATAGCAAGTACATTATCAACGTAAACGTGTTGCAGACAATGCTGTCTGTTACCAAGTTTCGCTTTTGAACATTCACCGGGAAAATTTTCACCAACATAATATCCCAATTAATACCAATGAATTCTGGAAAGGTAGAATTAACCCTTTCAATGCTACGCGTCACTTATGTGCGGTCAATTCTGAATACGACGCATAGAGTTTGCAAATTTGGATCTTTTAAAGCAGTGATATCAAACACACTGTCCGCAGAATGCGGTCCTCGACATGATGCTTGAAACAAATGTTACAAATTTTATTGTAACATTTGATACTAATACCTAGAACGAATATATTTCTCAATGTGTTATTGTTTCAATTTCTGTAAATGTAACAAAGGAAAAATAAAATTTAACCACTCAACGTTCACCCGTTATTCTTCAGTTTATGATTTCAGGTCAAAAGTGAGCGAATTTCATTGCACAAATTCATAACTCGAGGATATTGCGTCCGCGTTTCCTATGTTTTTAATGAAATACGGAATATCTTCACCAATATAGAGAGTGGTGACGGAAAAATAGAATAGGAAGACAAATTATTAATAATAACTGTACAGAGAAACAAAACTGGCAAACCCGTGTTCGCACACGAGCTTGTGCGTTAAAGGGTTAAACGAGTTATTTTCGGATCGCTAAAATGATGTTAGAACACTTTACTTTGAAAGTTAGCATGTGAGTTTGACACCACTGTTTTAAAGCAATGAATAATCGTTACATAATATTCACCAAACATAAATTCAGGAACATTATAATGATTAATAAACATGACGATATTGATATTAAAGACCACGTTATATACGTCATCCACAAAAATAAATCCAAAAACGCGTCGATCTCTCAAAATTACTTAGCACTCGAAGGGTTAAAGATAAATTGCAATGCCAGTGTTAGATTAATCTATGTACTCAATTTTTGTAGATAAACTGTAGACTATAATCTGTACACTGAATATGATAATGCGATAATCTGTATAACAAATTAATATACTGGAAAAGGTTCGTATCGGATTTATAATAAAAAATATATATAAATAGAAATTTATCGAAGTTCGCCTTCGCGGCTTTTTGGTAGACACAAACTGGTGATTTATCACAAAGCTTTATCTTTCAAGCAAACATTTGTAAGATGTTTGACAATAATACTGTACAATAAGGTACAGAAGAAATAAAACTTAAATAATCCGATCTTCCTTGAAATATAATTTTATCTAACAAAGTAAAAAATGGGAAAAATATTTTGATAATACCATCATTGTTACATTAATTTGATAAGATACTAGAAATTAATTAGTATTAGTACATATTTTTAATTTGAACTTATCTCCAATAGAAAAGTTGCACGAATTTTTTCCAGCACTTAATAGACGAATATCAATAATATTGATAATGAAATTATCAACTATGATGAACCCAAGAAACTGATACCACAGAATGTTCAGCAAAAATTACACCTTGCGTTCCCATTTCACAAAATGAACACACATGACACATCCGTGAAGCCTTCACACGAGAATCTTAAATTTTGTCTTATCGATTAGTCCTCGATTTTTCGTGTAACTCGCGACGAACGATTTTTGTACGTTACAATATCACAATAAATGCCAGTCGAGGAGGGTCGTCTCGGATCATACGCATCTGTCATATGTCCACTTCCCATCTTTTTGCAACTGTTCATTAAAACAAAGACGAATTATAAAACAAGAACCACGACTTCCTCCCGTTCGTGGAGTACGAGTTTTAGATTCCATGTAGGGAAAATATTCCGCGTAAACCTAAAACGAGAGGAAGGGTATCGCACGCTATTTATCTCGCGTCTTTGCGACCGGAAGCGCGTTCAAAGATAAAATTCCCGCCCGACCTCGATCCCATTTTTCGAAACGACCCAAGTTCTCGTTGGCTCTTATAATTAGAACTACTAACTATATTCTCATCTTAAAGTCACGAAAGTGGACTACGACACACAAGATGGACGTACTCGAAAGAGTTCCTAAATAATATTTCTTTGCTTTTTACTGCCGATTGCACCCCCGCTTGCTTTTCCCCCATTATGTGCTTTCGAGTATATTTTTTTTCTCTGTTTGTGTTCCACGATCGCGTACATCGCTAATCATTAAGTTTTTACGGATAATTAATAGTAACACGTTGAAGTGCACGGAGTGCGAGGCCTCCGCATTTTTAAGACAAAGAAAAACATCCGCCCTCCACGTATTTTTTTGTTCTCCCGTACAATGCACGCGAAGTGCGTTCCTTTTCCCGTGATTTCATCATAATTTCCTCTGTCTCTCTCAAGAAAAGTTAATTCTTTTGTCTCTTTTGTATCATCGTACTTGCACGTTCCTTAAATTAACCCCACCTTATTGTTTAATCATATACATATAATATATAATATATATATGTGTGTATATATATATATATATATTGATCAGTTACCAATTAAAAATTAGTAGTACCTATAGGGTCATCATCACAGCTAATTTCTTATCATCTTTTAAATTAATATTATCATCGATTGGTTGATTATTCACTCTGTGTGTGTGTCTTTGTGTGTGTATGTAATTCGTGCCCTTTTTTCTTTGTGGCATCGCCTTTTAACCCCCGGACACCATCTTTATTCTCATCTTTTGCTCTTCACCACACAATAGCGTCTCCACACACAAAAGATCACTTGAACCGAGCCTGGCAACTTTCTCAACTGCTTTTCTCATTCCCTTCCTTCGTTATATATTTTTTTTTTTTGTTTCACTTCTTGCACACACATACTGACTATTTTCCTCTGCGAGACTCGAGCAGGTAAATTATGCAATATTGCTGTACTTAAAGACCCGAAACATTTTTTAGTTTTATGCTCTCGATCGGAACGGAACAAAACGCCGTTGCCACCAAGATTATTTCCCCTTACATATATGTATATAATATATACATAATACACACACATCGTTCCCAGTCTGTGTTCTGTTCGTATGTACACTAATTTCTTTTTTCTTTACAAGACATTTACAACTGCTGTGTATTCAAAATTACAATTTGTTCTTCAGTTTTTTTCCATTCGCCTCGTGTGTCTATTTACACCGATTCGATAGCAAACGATGCGCGTCTGTGCAATTAACGTTCGTGTGTTCAATTAGCTATCGATAGACCGATCTTCCACAGGACGGCAGTGTTTTTAATTCGTTTACTTCACGCCCAATGCGAGCCCACTTAAGAAAAAAATTCATGATGCACTCGGAAAATTTGCATTCGATCCCTGGCATATATATATTTACAGTTAGAAGATCTAATTAAGCTGCTTTTATACAAACGCGATTCGAAAGCTTAAGAAAGAAGAATCACTGGGTAAATACTGAAATTCTCTTAGCAGAAGAGACAGATCGCTACGCGTTTCCTCCTTCGCAACAACCGAACGAAACTCTGTTTCTTTTTAACCAATTTTCCACGAAAGGAGACTCAAAAGATTTGAGAAACTTATACGGATCCCTATTGTGAAGAAAACTGACAAGCGTTACACGCGGACACTTATGCGACGAAAACGATTTCCTCTACCGATGTGATCCTGCCTGAATATGTTCCACCTAACTTTAATCTCAATACGAGTCGCAACAATTCCTCTTCCGTCGAGAGCAGAAACTATTTCGCAACAAGTATGACGATCGTCCGCTATCTTCCGGCTCATATCACTATCATCCATGTGCTAAAGAAACACGTGTTTCTCCTCACAATAATTGTTGACAAACGTAAAAACTTGGAACTCTGAAATAACCTTGAGAACGAATCTTTTTGAAGAAAGGGAAAACGAATTAATAGCAACTAAAACTGATGACGACAAACATACGCCCGTGAATAATCGACTTACGAAAGTGAGAGGAACGAAGGCGGATGTGTTGGTTATTCTCTTCTTCTTTCTCTTCTCGGGACTTCTATTCTCTTTCGCCTTCTCTGAGCCGACGCACGGCGACGGTTATCGAGAAGGAAAAAGAGAACCGAAGCGAGATCGTGTTTATGTCCTATCTGTATTCGATGAGAACCGGTTGGCACCGATTGAAAAACCAATGAAATTCTTCGGAACTTTACATCAGAAAATTTCTGCCTATCAACCATTCCTTTCAACGTGATAAACGCGGCTGTCAGATGCTATAGATACGATTAAAAATTTGCTTCTTACAAGACTACGAAGATGGAGAAAGTAATCGAAAGTTCGAAATTGCACATTTTTGCTACCTTTTCTCCCTTTCTCTCTCACTCCCCCACACACACATATATACACACATTTTCATACACACGTACAGATGCACTCTGTGTTTTTTTTCCTTTCCTTGAGATCTGCGCGCATATACATACACCGAACCTATTCTCTTAATTCACCCTAAAAACTAACTTACGAGAAAAAGAAAAAATAGAGTAATCGCTAAAGGAAGAAGGGAACCAATGTAATTTTTAAAAAAAACAATGCCTTCTTTTGGATAAAAAGAAAAATAACGTACTAGTTAAAACACCATTTCAATTTGGTCAGTCTACATGATTAAATATACGTGATCCCGTGTATATTGGATCCGGGAAGAAAAGCAAAAAAAAAACGGAAAAGAAAAATTGAAAAAAAAAATAAAAATCATTGCTGTCATTTTTGGTAATTTAAGTAAGATTATAACAGGATTACGTTATATATATAGTTGAGCATATGCAAGAAAGGAAAGATTCATTTACAATGATATGCACGCGGCAAAAATTTCAGTGTTGAAATCTTTTTTTCTTCTAACATATGCACTTTGAGAACAGAACCAAAAAATTTAGCGAACTCACAATTTAATATCGAATAACGAACAATTAATTCTAACGATAAATAAGATCACTTTTATAATGAAATCCCTTTATAATGACAAGTCTCTGATTAGAGTTTCCGTACTCGATAAAAATGAATTTGAAATGTCATTCATAGAAAATGTTCCGTAAGAATTTTGTTAACTTAAGCAGACCGATTGCTTAATCATCAAATTTACTGAAAGAAATAAGTAATCATCATTCATCATCAACATTCGCATTTCAGATCATTTTCTTCATCATCGCTCATTCACGCAATCTTATCTTTCATTCCTTAATCAGTGGATTATGTGAATTTCAAAAGAGAAAAAAATTAATCCATCTGTATGCACACTGGAAACTTGTCACTTAAATCTTATAGAACGCTTTGCACAACTATTGCAAAGCTGCAAAACGAATTAATGAATACCTTCAGTAACAGAGGAAGATAAATAGAAACCAACAAATTTTGCTCTGATAAATCTTTCGAGGATAATTTGATTATTCCCTTAAGATTCATTGAACGTAATGGATTCTACCAAAGATAGCAACACCTTAACAGAATCTAAGAGGAAAGAAGTTAAATGGACATAATCATTAATCAGAGACATATCAAATGGATACTTAAGTTTATGCTAAAGAGCAGTAGACGAATATATGCAACACTTAAAGTTTACCACTTATGTTGTAAATATAGAAAGAAAAAAAAGAAAATAGTAATTAGCATACATTTTGTCACAAAATGTGTAAAGATTTAAATAACTGTTTTTGGAAAGAATTCCGGAATTGAAAAAGAATAAAAACACATACTGTCGCGATGAACAGTGCTAAGATGATGAATTTTGATTTTACGAAGAGAGAAAAAAAAATAAAGTAAAATAAAAAAAAAGAAATTAAAGAAATAGCTATCGCTTCTAAAAATAGCTAATGCAGCTTTGCCTATGTCTTCGTACCATTTCGTCAAACAAATAATATAACAGTGTCTGTGTATATGTGTATGTGTATGCGTCTCTGCAAGTTAATCATATATAATAATAATCTAAAATACATACGTTTATATCTTCATAAACGGCGCATAATAGAATCGTTACAAGTTATCATATACTTGAAATCACGGTTCGCGGCAGACGCACCTGCGTCTTTTTATCCTTAATGTTCGTATGCTTTGTGTATGATAGTTTAAAGAACGAATCATGGTTTGTTTTTTCACTCAGCATCTCTTTTTACCGTGAAAACTGGCGATGACGCTGGTGCCCTGTTGTGTGTGTTTTCTAGTAGCAATAATTACTTGTGTATCGTCCTTTAGAGATTGTTTTATCGCGCAGTTGTAAACACTTTTGCTTTTTTGTTTGTTTGTTTCAAACGAGCAACAGCAGTAGCTTGACATCACATACAAGAGAAAAAATACATCCTTAAATCCAAGAGGGGTGGGGACGATAATATCGTACCTGTCTCTTTGTTTTTTTTTTTTTTTTAGGATCTGGTAACCGCCGTTTTTAGCGGTCCGTTGGTCTCTAGGTATCAGGCTTGGACGTTTAATATCATCTTAAGATGATTTGAAATATCGCAACTCCTGTCGGATTGTTGACAACTGCTCATCAGTCTCGTAGTCCAATGGCTCGGTGGTTTCGGAAGGCTCGCTGGAGACGGTGGTTCGGAAAACTTTGCACCCGCGTAGAAGCTGTTCGTTGGACTGCCGCGCGGACTGTAATCGTACCGTAGCGGCGAATTTCTTGAACCCTTCGACGAACCGTGTGGGCTACAACTCAATCTGCCGGTAGAACTTCTGCCATAAGACCTTCCACTATTGTGGAAGAACGTCGACGATTTGATTGCACTTGAACGGTGATGATGTCGTTCGACACCGACATTGGGTGAACCCTGTCGGTCTACTTTGTTGTTCAATTTTGGTACCGAATTCGTCATGGCTTGTTTATCGTTCTTCCCTCTTTTCTATCACTCACAAAGTCAACCGACCCGTCTGCAAAACGAATCGTCTTCTTAGTTTTCTCTTCGAACAGGTCACGCAAAATTCAATTGAAAGTGATCACACATTAATTGACGCGTGTGCCAACATGCAGGGATTAAAAAAAAAAAAAAAAAAGAAAAAAAAAAGAAAACTGTATCGAGGTTTCATCATCAAGCCATAACAAATCGTATTTCTGCATCATGTTAAGCAATCAAAGTAAATACGCAGTAGCAGCAGATTCCAGAAGTTTGACCTCACAAATGTAAATTTAGTTCTGAATTCGGTTGCATTATTTTCGGTGAAAATAAAGAAAAACGTGTAACGTGTATGTTTACACAACGTAAACGTAAATAAAAAGTGACAACATTGCTTGGATGCGTGATGCACTGGAATTACGCACCAAACACAGAAGGAGAGAGGGGAAAAATTAAATGTGGAGCTGCCGGGAAAACTTACCGTATAATGTCCGCGGGCCACTTTTGAAAGATGCAACGAAGTTTTCGGCGGTGTTTGTATTCAATGATTTTTCTAACTGCGCAATAATCTCGGGATCCAGGGCAAATGGGTAGGGGGAACGCGGAGGAATAAACTTGGTGGGGTACCCCACGAACCTCCAGTGAGCGCAATGCTACCTCGCCCCGCTTACTTCGAGTTCTCTCGCAGTCCTCCCTATTCGTCTTTTTTGCGAATTTGACCACATTCGGTGACCGTTGGTCACCTTTGCTTACACTATTTTTTCCTGCACCGAACGAAAATCACACGCGTCGCGTCGGTCCAAATTCTCTTCACTTCCTTTCAACGCAGCTGGAGAGGCACAAGATGGCGGACACGAGTTGTTTGTTTTCGCTACTCCACACGGATTTTTCACGATACAATGATGACCACCGTTCGACAGCGAAACTTTACGTACTCATACCATCGCAACGCGCACGCGCGCGTACACATATGTTCCGTGAAACGTGAAATTAACTTTGATCAGCAATATCTCGTACGTGACTGTATATGTACGCGCACCAAACGACGTTCGTTCGATTTTTTAAAAAAACTGATATTATCCGCCTAACCACAGCGCCCGTCAATTTCTGCCTCTTCGTTTAACACTGCTTCTTCCTCTTCTTCTCACTTTTTTACCTCTTTCTCGCCACTTTGCCCCAACTCACACAACACTCGCTTGAAACCGGATACTGCGATCGAACTCGTAAACTATGTGCTCATAAGCACAA
Source organism: Eucera pruinosa (assembly GCA_028830335.1). Lineage (NCBI taxonomy): Eukaryota > Metazoa > Arthropoda > Insecta > Hymenoptera > Apidae > Eucera > Eucera pruinosa. The sequence continues at coordinate 18,085,372 of JAMYCR010000006.1, forward strand.
CCCTCCTCCAATACTGTCTCTTACCTTTGTGACGGCGCACGCCTATCTTAAGGATTATGAACGTCTCCCCACCAATCGTTCTCGACCAATACTTTGAACTGTTCCGTGTCACGTGACTTCTTGCATCCAATCACATCCGTTCATACTCGGGCATTTTCGATCTTTTACGTACAATTTATTATACTTCCCTCCAACATTTTTAGTAACTACAATTTTAAAATCTTTTAAAGCTCAGGAATATCTTCGAATTTTTTATAATCCGGTGGTGTAGCTTTTTGTTGTATTTTACGATAAAATCGTAGAATAAATTAATGTTGTGTATAACGATCGGAAGGTAGGGCACGATGATTGGTGGAGTAGTACAGTACAACACCTCGTGATACAGGTCTGAATTTCAGAAATGGTTTTACACCCTTAACTATTTCCTTCCTTGTTTATTGAATCACTTTTATGGAAGACGAACCGGAAAATCTTTATATACGCGTATAGCTTGAAATGTTCGAAGAATTTTTAAAGAAATAAAACGTATACGTAATAAGATATGTGGTGGGGTCGAGAACTATAGTTCCGGATTTCTCCGTGACCTATACCAATTCAGAAACCACGATTTTATTTTTCTTTTAAAAGTTATACTTAGTAGAAATAAAGTTATATCAGAAAAGTAACTCGTGCAAAATCTTTTAGCCCTGATAATTTCGCATGTGTAATCTCGGGAAATGAAAAAATATATATAGCTTTGAGATTGTATCTAAAGTAACTCGTAAAACGCTACGATACAGGAACTGTAGGAGTAGTCTATGGAGACGCATGGTGGGGTAATGACATGCCTCTCGTTCTCCTACCGATCTCTTTAAACTTATCGAGCTATACGCGCATACACTGATGATGCGGTGCCTTCGTTCAAGGTAGAAACGCATAAGCTCCACGAAAGATAGCATGAACTACGTCTCTAGATGTTAGTGAAGATTTAGCAATGTGAATTATCACTTATCAAGTGATATTGACGAAACAGGACAAGAAATGAAACAATTCTCGGGGGGAAAAAGGGTACGACCGAAATGATATTTATTTTGCGGAAGCTTTTTCTCCGTCGATATCGGTGGAAAGCAACGTGACTGTTACGGAGGCAAGCAAGTGGTGCCGCCATTAAGCTACGGCGAAACAAGCGAAGTTTGTGAAAGCGTTTGACGTCAGTGGCCAAGAACGCTGATTATCTTGCGACGCAGATATTGCTACGTGGAATATAAGAGGATATCTTCGGTGGTTTACGGGCGATATTAATCAAACATATGAACGTACTTGGTGCTTTATGGTTTAACATACGGCCTCGAGAATATCAGTAGGCCCATAATGGGCGGGGTCGCGGCTTGGGTCGAGTGAGAGACATGGAGCGACCTCAGTGTTCTCAGTGGTGAGCTGCACGGCCATCGCCGACCGTCGGTTTCGCCTAGCGCAACCAACGTACTCTGCTATGACATCGCTCTGAAAATCCCAGATTATCCCAGTAAAAGGTAGGAGTTTTCCCTCCGAAATTTGGATGCGCGCTGTCTCTCTCTCTATCTCTCTCGCTCGCTCGACCCCTGTCTTTATTTCGCCCCCCTGACGGTGTACTGTTCCCCCCTCCGACATTTCCCATCGCTTTTTCGTAGATATCCCCAAAACGCGTTTCTCTGGTGACTGAATTTCAAATTTTTTTACTCCCTTCGAAAAAGCTTCCCGTAATAGCCCACTGTGCGATATCCTCCTAGCTTTCCTTTCGTCTCTGTCATTTCTACCTCTCCCACCAGATATTCGATATACGCATTTGCCCAGCGTTCTTTGTCCGCTCCGTTTCGTATTTGGCTTTCATTGTGGTATACCATCTTCGATTTTTAATAAGTGTCCTTCGTAAACAGAGGATGCACACGATGCGTGCAAACGTGTCCCTTTCGTGCACAAGGAAAAACATGTATATTATATTCGATTGCACTGATATGCACCTGTGATATAGACCTTTTTTCGATCTTTCTCCGATGCGTACCCCTCTTTATCTGCTGTCTTTTTCCGTTTTCTCGTTCGTGTATGGAGATTCGTATATATACGTACACATGCTGTATGAACACACACGTACGCCTATATATGTATATACATACACGAGACGCAAGTTTGTTTGCATACATGCGCGAGCATACTTGCGTGCATTATGCATATGTGAAAGTACGTGTGTACCTATGTAGCAAAAGTTTTCTTTTCCAACTGTTTTCGGACTTCGCTGTCTCATTGTGTTCGTGTAACATAGACGCGATACGTTACGTATTCCAATATCCTTATTGCAATTTGTTAACATGACAAGTTGTCGAAAAAAAGAGCGGCACGCGCATCGCTGAAAACCTGAGAACGTACCGATATTAATCGAAGCGAGATCTCTTTCTTGTTGCATCCATTCGTAGTTGCAAAGTTATTATCGTTATTATTATCACCGATTTCTAATAGGAAGCTGGTGCCGATCCTTTCAATTTAAACGCATGTGACATGCAATCGATTATGCGCTTAGTTTATATTATGTACATACCAAGTAACACTACATAGTTTTCTATACATAGTTGATAGTGAAACTTCGTAGTACGTATTATAATCCTTCGTCGCTTTCTTTGGTATTAACCGACATTTAATGATAGTTATTAATCGGGGTTATGATCTGTGTTCGCGTGCCCGTAATAAAAGCGCGAAATTAATAGTTAATTGACGACGATAAACAAGCCTGATCGAGAAACGGATACATTTATATTATTAATGAATATAAATGAATGTCTTAATTTTAATGACAATATACTATACAGAAATTGAAACGCATTTTCACTGTTTATTTAAATGAATGGTTGTAACAACTGCAATTTTCTTATTCCACCGTAAAAAAAGTCAGCACTCATAAATGCATAGAATTTTCCAATAGTTTTTCCATGAATCTCGTATATAGAAGTTGGCTATACGTTGTGGCGTAATGGTGGCTAAAATTTTCTGCGTGCAATTGCAATTGTATATCTAATACTATTTTTAACACCAAATAGTACTTTTATATATCTAACACTGAGTCACTAGTAGTTAGTCATCCTACTATAGGATATACTGAATATATATTGATAATATATAATATCAAATATACAAAGTTAACCTACTAAAAATCATGTTATGCATCGTATTCTATCGAGCAGTGGTTAAAGTATCGTAAAAGCAATGATAATTTAGTCATACGGTTATCTTCTGCGCTCAACTTGCTCGATTATAGTCGAATATAAATTTACTGCGTGGAGAACGCCATTCCTTATAGCCTCGTGGCCAACTCTATGCTTAAAGTCTCTAAACATAAAAGTTGCTTGAAAAACAGCTGTTAGTTGCAAGCAACGAGTAGCAGGGAATTTTATAGTTGACACGTGAATTTATTCCTCCAAATTTCACAAAAAAATTACATATTTGTAATTTGGTGTATCTTAGAAGTATTGGCGTTCGTTAGTTTGAATAGGATGTGCAGTCAGTCGCGAAAGTCTACATACTATTAGTCAACATTAAAAACATCATCACAAAATGGTGAGGTTTTTTCTAATTGTTTGCAACAAAAGGTACGTAAAACGGAAACTCTACTTCGTAACAATTTACGTCCGTGTAACAAATATTTTATATACAATTTAAATTATATTAAAGAATGAATTCCTACGCGAAGCATTTGTAATCCAGGATCATTTTTTTAAGTTTTCAACTTTCTACATGAGCATATAATATAAGGTATAATTAGGTGGCCTGTTTTAGGTGATACACCCTGTTTAACGTGTCCTAAAATATGTAAATATTTGAAATGTAAAATCTGTAGGCAGACTTTTGTGACTGAGTGTGATAGTATACAACAGCAGAAGTTAGAAAAAGGTTTGAGTCGCGGGCTCCGAGGAGTGCCTATTCTCGTTTGTTGTGTTTATCATCTGCGTAGTAATTTCTGAATCATCAATCCCCATAGAGCCGCGATATCGACAGAGGCCCGATTTCGTTAGAAGGGAAGATCCAGATTTTACTGAAGTTGGTGCGGACCCGTATGGGAACCATATCGACGATAACACAGGCGTCGCGGCATTAGAGCCATAGCGTTCTCTCGGGTTCTCGTGTCAACACATTCCCGACGCCCACGATGACTGACGCATGCGCCCTAAACGCTCAAGTCGCTCTTCTTCCGTCCCTCTCTGGTACTCGCGTCCCTCTGGTACTCTTTCTCGCTGATTCACTTGCTCGTTCTTTCGGTTCTCTCGCAACGTGCACACAAAAGCCCCCTTCTATACCTTGGATACGCCCCTGGCTTTTGTACCCGGGCACCCTTCCCTCTCATCGGCTCAAAATTTCTAATTCACCGAGGGTGCATAGACAATGCAGATCGTTAAAACAATTTCTGACTTTAGAGTAGGATTCGTCGGAAGGCAGTCGATGAAGGTACATACATAGAAAAGGAAAATTATAGCTAAACGCGATATTATAGTATACGGTTGGGCCCTTTTGCAACCCTTCGATACGTACGCCACTGGCAGGCGCGTAAACCTAATCGTTCTTCCCCCTCCAGCCCAGTTGAACGTAGTCGAGTTCCCTCCTCTTCCGCTCCCACTGCACACACCAATTTTCCAATTGATAAGGGTGCACAGTTGATACAGACTAACCCTATCCTTCCATTCTCTCTTTCACTTTTAGTCCCTCTTTATTTCTCCGCCTAGCTCCCTCTCTCCGTCGCTGTAAAGTTAACGTTACTGCAACGATAACGTTGGTTTGTTTTCCGAAAACACTTTGAAGCAGCCCAACGCTGCGTCTCGCTTCAACACGGAAAGAGAGAGCGAACGAAAGCTATTCTCGAGAGAACTAGGGAGCGTGAGAATTGCCACCGGGAAATTTAGGAAGTAACAATTTTTCTTATTACTTATCGGGAAACTGTAGTGAAGAAAATTCGAGTCCGGTATCGGACGGAGATCTGGGTAAAAGTAGGAGGGGAAACTTGATCCTACCGAGCAAGCGAGCCGTACGTTACGTAAAATTAACAATCATGTTCCGAAACTCACTTTCCCGTCTGGGATTTCGGGAGAGGGAAGTGGATGGCATGAGAATGTTACGAGGTAACGCTGGGTAGCCCGATACGGAGCCAGTAGTACCTTGGCCGCACACAATGCTGTCCTTTAAACACAGAGAAATGGCTTTTCCTAGCGGTCAAAAGTTGGACAGCAACTTCTTTTCAGCCAGTCGTTCCGTTTTGTATCGCGCCACGCAACACATCTCCGGCTAACTCTTATAAAACACTTATGTAGAATAAGTTGAGCTTTGACTCGATGCATGACGCGTATGACAGCTGTAGCCGCGGCGTTGCCACGTGTTGACTTTGGCTTAACCTAAGTTACCAACTTGCTGGCCAAGCATGTGCATTCTGATTATCTTACGTTCGGTTATTATTGTTAGAAATTAACCGTTATGACACAGGTGAACACGAATTTGTTATAAAAGAGAGGCGGAGGTGTTGCACGGAGAAAACAGCGCAACTTCGTCGATATTGTGCAAGCGTCGTGTGATCGGAGTAACAATGGTCAGACCCGTATAAGTTTCATTCGTCCCTTTTATACGCTCTACACGTGATTCTACCAGAATGAAACTCTTCTCACGCGCCTTACATAGTAATAAGCCATCTCGTATTGATTTAGAATTTTTTTTCTACAGTTTTCAATTTATATTCTCCCCGTATAGCATCTATCATTTCCCATAGTAGCCGTACCGAAAGGCTTTTGCGTTTACATGAGTGACCAGCATTTGTGCACCACGGGTATCCAACCTCGTGGAAAATGTTCGCTCCATGTTCAAGTACCAGAACTTTGGTGTATTTACTTGCACGCTCAGGGCTGTGCCAGTGGGGACCCAGCATGATCTTCAAGAACTGCGTGGGTGCGGCCTTTCCCTGGACTCGAAAGAAGGGGGACCGGATTCTCTCTTCTTCTTCTCTCTATCTCTCTCTCTCTCTTTCTTGTTTGCTCGCTCGCTCAGTAGGACCTACCTTTTTTTATTTGAAGGTCCCTTCATGCTCGCGGCTTTAGCATCAGCACTCCCTCGCTTTAGGGTCGCCCCTATCTTCCTTCCTCTCGGCTACCCTTCACGATATTAAACCCTGTAGGACCCAGGGATGTACGGGTACAGCGTCATTCTACTGCTGTATCCATGAATAATTTTGGTTCTTTTTTCCTTTTTTTTGTTATTTTAAACAAATTCACCGCGATACGGTTCTCGATCAAAGCAGCTGATACGTAAATGATGTATAGCAACTCTGTTCAAACTACTTACCTACTAATACCGTCGCTACACAGTTTTACATTTAATGTCGATCGATAGTATCATTGTGTACACGAATGTGTACGAGTTACGTGGGTATGAAATTCGCAGTTCCAAACGTGTTGCATTTCTTTTCCTTCGAATAAAAAGAGTGACACGCTAAACGTATCAGTCAGAACGTATCGCCAGCAGTTTTCCGATAGCTTTATCGATTCCCAATCGATTTTAATCATGCGTGAGCAACTCCACCGCGGTTCTGTTTTTAAATATCATACAAATAATTGCTCGAGATATATCGTTCACGCTATCGCCAGTTATAGCACATTTACCGCAAGTAACACAACCGTTCTATAGTTTAATGCTACTCCGTTTGCCGCGATAATCTTTCTAGATACCGAATCGAACGATTCCCCTCTGCCAATATTTAGCATTACAATCTTCCACATTCGCAAACACAGATAGAAACGTAAAAAACGAGGTAAAATCTTATCGACCCTCGGTCGACAGAGTACTTATCGACCGTATCGTAGCTAGAGCAAAAGTGCGAGGCCCTGTCGCTACGGCGTACGCCCATGCGACGGGTCTCTCCCACCACTGCTGCTTCTCCCACCGCGCGGCCATCACCCCTTCCAGTCTAGCGAGCCGCGTTTCATCTCAGTCTGTCGCGCGCCACCAACGGGTGAGGTTCTGTGTTTCGTGTGTGTCACGCGCGGTGGTGGTTGCTTCACGTACACGCGTGTGTGTGCCAGTGAACGCGCGTGCGTGCGTACATGCGTGTGCCTTCTACGGTGCAGAGTGTATACGTGTGTCTGATACTATCATCGTGGCCTCTGCTTTCGACCGCTCGCACACAGTAACGGTGACATCGAGGCATGACAGCAACGCGAGAGTGTTACCCCATACGGTAGGAAAAACTTCTCTCTACCGTTCTTCTCCCGGTTATCACCGCCTATCTATATACCCACGAACGTTCCCCCGGTACAAAAACGTAAACCTTGGAACGGCTGCTCGTGGACGTGCCTAGTGCACGCTCGGGAACACGGTACACTTGGCTACGAATGTTTTACCCAAATCGATACGCCCTCCGGCGGGCATTTCGTATCTCAACGTAGTTGTACATACATTGCAAATGCTTTTCCTCGTACTACACACTACCAACCATTTTAACCGAACAATGAATGCCGTTGCTTTTTAATCTGATAGATAGTAGTAGACGTTGTCAGGTCGCCTTTTCCTTTTCCATGGTTATCTGCTCGATCGTTTCGCTCGATTCTGTCTCGCTACGTCAATGCTTCTCTCGCGGACTCATGCTCGTCACGCGTTCGCACCGAGCACACAGGGCTTTTACTATATAGGGAAAATCGAACGTTGTTTACTATCTCTGCTCTATGAGTTTTTGTATTATATTGTACAGCGATAGATACACGTATTTTTCATACGTATCATGCCTTCGGTTAGACTATTTCGTTGTCTTGTCTCCGTTCCTCAAGGTCTCGGAGCTTTGTGTCGCGGTAAAAACATTACGGAGAAATATCGATACAAGCGATACGTTGGGTGTAAGGCTACTTTCACACTTGTCAGCTGCGATACATAGTCTCTTCCCACAGTCGAAGGATAAAACCGTTATTCTATAATTTATTGTACTCGAAATGCGTACGCTACCTTAAAAATTCCGTCGCGATTTTTCAACTTGTCTATTTATACGGATCGATAGTTAGGTTTAGTGGTCTAGGAAGCTATATTTGACTTATGATAAGTTGAACAATTTCTGTCGTGTAAGTACCATTGGGGAGACTCGCGGTTATCGTGAAGTTGGCCGCAGCCAGGCGCGCGAGAAATCGGCCAAATGCCCGCCCTGTCAGATAGCGCGATTTAAATTTCACTCGATACCCGCTTGACCCTGCCCACAACGCAGAAACTAAAACCTCGTCCGATTTAAATTCACCGAGCTTGCGATTACTAATAATCCTTATTTCTGTGTCGATAAACGGAGCACAGGATCGAACTGATCGTGTGCGTGACCGACTGACACGGAGCTGAAAGGTTAGTTACTGTGTGTATTCCGATCCGGTGTATATTTCCGTCATCTCTAAAAATGCTCCGTCAAAGGAATTATCGTAACCCGTGTTCCCGTTGATGAAAAACGTCCACGTGTACTATTTAGGTAGTTGATACGTTGAACAAAATTAACACGAACAACTATTGTCGATTGCTCAGTATTATGTGTGTCATGCGGCCTATATGGAGTTTAGTCACTATACGTGGTGTAGTGACTTAGCTCCAGAAAGACGAGGTCTCTGAAGCCGTCACGCGGAAGACCAACAAGGAGAATCGCTCGAATGTATCTCCACGATTTTCATAAAGGTTTGCGAGTGGATAAGGAATCGACAAATGTATGACTGTGTTCAATTTTGGGCATAGAAACTTGATAGTTTATTAACCCTTTGCACTCCATTGGCGCTGCTATGGAGACACGCATAAATTTCCTCGAGAGTCAAGCTTTAACTCTTTTATTTATATTCTCCAGCTCAATTCTCATTCCTTTCAAAACAAAGCATATTAAACACAGCTTTTCCCATTTCCAAAATACGTAACACTTTAAATTCCCACAAGAGACATAAAACTGTGGTAGAATTACCGCTAGGTCATACTCTTTAAAAAGTTCCGGAGTGCAAAGGGTTAAATATTTTATAATAAAGGTTTCATTACATCTCTGAACGACAATAAAAGTTTTTAGCAAATTCATATATACCAATTGAACTCTTCTTTTCTTCAAAATTGACAGTATAGCTTTTATCTTTTGCACGAGCAGAGTTGAACATCATTCGAATAAATTCTTCGAATAACATTTCGGATAAACACTTTGAATGAAATTACAATATTTACCTTATAAAGATGAGGAAATTTTGTCACATTATTCGTAGTTTTGGTTATTCTCTTGGTCCAAATATGTTTCATTGATATTTCACTTTCGAAGAATTAATTCGAATAATTTACTTGGAATATTGTTCAAATGAAATTTGATTCGAATTGTTTATTCAAAATTGTATTCGAAATGTTATTGAAATAAAATATGCCCAACTCTGCAGCTGGCGATGTAGAAATGTTTGAAAATAAGCGGTCACTTCAAGCAAGTTTTTGGTGCAAGAACGATAATCAAAATATGCTATTAAGTGATAGAAACTTGACTCAAGTTGAACTCAATTAAGAAGTTCTTCATGGCAACAATACAACGGTGTGGTAATATTTTTTTAGCCTTTGTACTTTGGATAAAATGTGCGTCTTCGCGTGTCATCTTTTCCGCAACCCTTCACTTTTTCTTTTTCTTTGTTAGAAGGATTCTTTCTATTCATAGCGAATCTATGCTACCCGACATCCATCAAGGGAGAAATGTGATACTGCCTTCTGATAAACAATATGCTCCTTTTTTCCTCTTATACCTACTTTCTTCGTCGAATTTCTCTCTTCCTCTCCAATTTCGCGTGTCGTCGCGAAGTTAGAATTTTTCAGTATGGCGCTTTCTGTCCGTTCTAGTAACCGAGAAAATTTCCCGAGCTTGCGAAATTTATTTTACTGCTCCGAATGGGGAAGCAGAGGTGGAGCATAATTACTGTTATATTATTTTCGTATGCTAGTTTCTCATTTTTTGTTAACTGCTCCGACGTAAAAGCATCTCGTTTCGCTTAGCGCATCATATATACTGGTTACATTGTAAACCATCTTGAATTCTAAATCTCATAGTTTTCCCATTCTCTACGTCCTTTTTAATCCTCTATAACGCCACGTAACTCAAAAGTTGTATAGCTACACATTTTAATATGTTAAATTTTATCTTATTCGTGTATCAATGTTTTTTTACTTTACCATTGTATCGATGCCACACGCGCATACGGTAATTGTTAATTCTTGGTTTTCAGATTGAAATGAAAATTTTTACTTAATTATCATTTCTTTCATCGTAAAAGTAACTGAAATTCGGTTTATATGGGGTTAACTTTAAAAATAGGTTGCCGAAGCATATAGGAAGAGAGAACTCATTGGATACTTTATTAATAATTTGACCGAATGGTGGATGTAGTTCAAAGTTCATAATCTTCATGGTTCTATTGAGCGAGGGTATACACGTTCCGCGTTATATTTCCATTCATTTGCGACAGAGAATCTCTATATGGAATTAGGCATTAGCATGTAGCAAAAAATGTAATAAAAACTTGTTTTCAATTACGCGAACTGTGAAGAGGGATAAGAGAAGTGTACTTTAAAAGAAGAGAAAAACTTGAGTTACCTTTGTATTCTAGTCTTACGTCTAATATACCGCATTCCAAGCATTAATTTCCGGAAACGAGACAAAATTGACTTAAGCTACGTTCGTTCTTGGAAATTCGCTATAATTTTACCTTTGTAACAATTCACAATATTCCCCGGATTTTACTTAGAGTCCCTTCAACGATCAAAGAAAAGCTTCTTTAACTTCCAATGAGGGTTTAAAGTATAATGCATTTAGCGGTATTTAGAAACTAGACTTAAGATTATAGGGTACGGTGTACGGTATTACGGTAACAATAATTTAAAGTTTTCATAGAATTCAGGTAGAGTTTCGAAATTTTATTCAACGATTCATAGTAGTTTGAATAGTTTTCAAGTATATTCAGCGGGAGGTTAAGGAAAGATCTCAAATTTTAGGACTTAATGCTTAGCGTCATTAGACAACCTAATTTAGGATAGGAAACACTTTCGACCGTTCGTGAATAGAGCACTTTTGCAAGAAACTACCTAGAAAGGTTCGTCTATTTTCAATAGCAATTTACAGAATTATTCTAAAGAGAAATATTTGCAAGGATATTTATTTACGAAACGGTAGAATCAGAGTTGGGCATAAATTCTTCGAATAAATTATGAAGAAATGTTATTCGAATAAAATCTCAACTCTGTCTTATAGAGACAAGAAAATGTTGTTGTTTCTCGTGCTTTTGATTATTTTCTTGCTTCAATTATATCTCATTGGTGCTTCCTCTTCGAAGATTATTCGAATAAAATGTTACTATAAATAATTTATTCGGAAAGTTATTCGAATAATGCACAACGTTGGGTAGAATATTTCGAGAAGTGAAATAACGTTCATACTAAACGGTGAATCATTAAAATAACTCAAGTCGTCACGCGGATGCTCTATCTTCTTACGTTTGCCTGCATCCGTGCGAGCTGCATTTCCGGTGGCCGCTTTCCTCAAAACGCCACAGGAATCGAAAGCTTCGTTTTCTTTATCGATCGCGGTGGAATTACAGCTCACGCATTCTCGTTTCGAAACCAACCAACCAGCCAACCAGCCAGCCAGTCAGCCAGCTTGTTGGCTGCCTGAGAATATCCTACGGAAAACGGTGCCGAGAGGAGGAGCAGGCTTGGTTGCGAGGGACCGAGGCAGGCAAAGCAAAGGAGGCAGGTGGTGGCCGAAGAAAGGCGGCAGGTCCACCTGGGTTTTTCAGGAAGTGGACATTGCCCGTCCAGTGTACGGTACCGGAGTGTATCCTTAGTTGGAAGGATCCCTTCGAGGAAATTCTAGATAAGTACGCTATTGCCTTTGCAAGATATATGGCCGGGGTTGCAAATCAACCCTTCGCAGGAATTTGATTAGGCGCAATTTCAGTGAAATATGTATAGGGGTTGTTAAACTTCTACTTCGTCGATGTGAATTCTGACCTGCACTTTTAGGGTACGCGGCACAAAGTACACCTAACTGTTAAATTTTAGATATTTTTACGAAGCCTCGATATACCTCGAAGCCTAAGTAGTTTTTGGAAATGAAAATTTCGTGCTATAATACTTTTACGATTCTACACTCTTAAAACCTAGGTAATTATTTGCGAGGTGCAAATAATTAAGTAACGAGAATATTAGCACGATACAAATTTATTTAGCAAGTAATCCAATTAGATCTGCGTTAACGTTTTAGATTCATTTTAATTGAGGCGCTATCATCAATTATTTGGAATTTCGAATGTTTCGAAATTCGCGAATCTGAACATTAGGTTTTGACCCATCTCCAGATATTTTATATTAGTTTAGTTTAGTCAGCGATTTCCTAAGGTTATATTAGTTTAGATCAGCTAGACTTTTTAGTTATCGTTTTAAGATGAAAATTTTTACCGTTACTCGAGAGATAAGTATAGAATGGGGGGATTCCGAACTTGTGTTCTGTGGAATTCTAAACTTCCGGTGATAAAATTTGATGTTCTCGAAGTCAAGGAATTTTCTTCGACAAGTATGACTCAGGCCCAGGCCCCCACCTTTTCTCAATTTCGGTCATGATCCTACGAAAGTGGAGGAATTTCCTTGACTACGGTCATTGGACTGCGATATTGTGGGTCCTCTGCTCTTCGATCTTATTTTCTGTGGAAGTGACGCATATGGTTGCTGCTGGTGACGTATTATTAATCTTCCCAATGACGCGACGACTTCCGATCTTCCAAGAGAATCGAACGTTCAAAGAACAACGCGTGCTGTTCGATGGAAAGGCGATGGAATCGGCGATTAATCGATAACAGTTGATAAAATAGTCCATCGGAGACTTATTGACTATCACGCTGTCATCAATTTTTGCGTTTCATTAGATAAACTTTATATTACAATAAAACTAACTCATGTTGCACAATTTACACAATAGACAAAATATACGTGGATTATTTGCAATTTTTTAATTAATTTACGAAGACTAATTTTGTAGAAAAAAAGTAAAATATCTGTGGAAATGTTTGGTATGGAATTAGTTCATTTGTTTGTCGCTTAATTTGTTGTATCTTACAAATTTTGTGACGATAGAATGTTACAATTGATGTATATACAATTTATCTGTCTGACGTTTTCTGGAAGCATACATTGTACGGAATAGATTAGAAGTCGCAAGATAAGTTAAAAATAAACGTGTGGAATATGCAGAATATAACGAAACGCAAGAATGCAACATTGGTACTATGCACCGAGCGAGTTTAGCTACTTCATCGATTAGTATTCTCTTTTGCAAACAAAGTACATACTTGAGAAATCATTTTGTGTTCCTTTCGATGCCTTGATCTTTGTCACCTTTTCCCACTATCTTCTTATCGAGAGTAAGGTATTATCGGAGAACGTTGTGAAATTCTTACAAATTAGCGATCCAACTCATGGCTTTTTTGCACGCAAGATCTCGGAAGTTTCTTAGAAATCATTGGGGAAAAGTCTTCGGATATTCGATTTTTGCATAGAATTCTGCAGTCACGCATAGAATCCCGATTCTTTGAAAGGCGGAGGGTGAACACGCCAGGTGAAAAGACAGGGATTTCCACGGGAACCTTTCCTTCGTACCTGGTTAGGATTGTGGATCGAGAGGACGAGTTCCCTGAAGGGTTGGCCACAATATCCATCATTATACGGGGGGGGGGGGGGGGCGGAAAAGGGAAGGGACGGCTGTAATTCGCCGCTGCGGTATGCGGGCACGGTGACGCATACGGGCTCTCCGGTTCTGAAACTCCTTCTGTGTTCTCGTCGTTGGTTTCGGGAAGAAAAAGCCGTAGGGGCGAAAAACGACTGGTAAAACGCTCCCTTAAGGTCGCGGAACCCTCTTTTGCCGCGATATGCGGGCGTATGCACGCATTTAATGTTTACGGGTTAAATTGGCTTGGAATAAGGCTGCTGGCTGGATTAATGAAGGCTCGTTAACTGCCCTTTATATCGACGAATTATGCCTCGTCGTGATAGCTGGCCTTTTTATTAGGGTTTTGGTTGAAATTGGGAGGGTGCTTGGCGATGCAACTTAATGCTAGAACAAGCCGACTCTTCGTTTGTTCTCCTTAAGCAGCTTTTATATCGTAAAAAAGATCACCGAAGATTAATCTACTGCTATTAGGCGTATCGATGAACAGTCCACTTGTTTTAAATGGGTTGATGGATTTATTTTATCAAGAGATCAATTTTTTCGTGTAGCAGAAATCTGTAGCTTGACCGAACGAAAGCGCTATAGAATAGCAGCAATTATATTTAGGACAGAATAAGCGTATAAGTTTGTCACAAATAAATGCTGAATGTAACAAAAAAGGGAGATTATTTATTGGTACACCTGATTCTCATGTGGAGGGTCGCAAATTCTGAAAAAGTTACAAATCGTATTGCAGAAGGTTCTTTCTCGTGAAAACTTTGGTTGCACAGGGCAATTCGCCTGTGCTCAGACGAAACGCGGATGGAGATATAGAACTGGATCTAGAATAGATATGTGTGGATGTTTCGAGTTAAATCCTAAGGGATTTTAACCCCGGGAAGCTAGTTATTCGAACGTATGTTTTTGCTACCGAAGTAAAAACTTCGTTTGGATGGAACTTCGTACCAATCTTTAACAAGGAGGAATCTCAACCCCTTTGATGAGCTTTCGCACAATATAATACAGCTGTTCTTACAACTACGATCGTTCTTTGTATGTAGATTCGTAAGGCATCGTACAAGTTAGATTAGAGTCACATATTTCTTATATCTTTTATTTGATATTTAACCCTTTTGCTGCAAAAAAATTGGCGCACAGCACGTTATTAGCGTCTTCTGCCAATTTCGGTTATCAAAGACAATATTGGCTTCTAGAAACACGTGAAATTCTTCGTCATCTAACCAATAGGAAAGAATCCCAGTAGAACAAGAATTCAACGTAACGTAGTTAAATGGTTTAGCGACTTCTTCATATTGCATGGTTAAAATCTGTCGTAAGAAAAGGGTTAAGCTACACCTTTTTGTAGTGTCTTGCAATACCAAATTAAAATCTTGATTGTGTATCTTGAACACATTTTGAGTGGTAGTGGGGGGATCCTTGCCCAAATCAGTTTTAACTTGGCATAGCTCTAAGGATTTTGAACAAAAGTCGAAAGTTTGCATTGCACGAGTACTTTTTCTACTGCTTATGGTCAGTCGAATCAATCGTCAATTGCAACGCAATGATTCAAGCGTAACAGTCGGAAAATCCCATGGCCACTCAGCCTCAGGTCATGGTATACTAATTTTCCAAAGCGAAATAGGCGAATAAGGATTCGTTAGTCATTGGTTGCAGCAGTGACTAAGAAATCAGGAGTTCTAGTCAGGGCAGACGTGCAACATTGCACGTTACTTTTTCGTCGCGAGTCTTCGTCGTCGTGCTCTAGCATAGAACCTATGCACAACGACGAGAACGTACACGTGAGTCGCCTTTGTTGTGGCATATTATTCTATCAGAAATAATTACAGTAATATTAACACTAGAACTATCAAGGCAATCAAAACGACTGGTTACATATTTACCATGAAAGTTGCATAAACTTGCAATGGTGCATTTTTAGCATATTTCGTGTTTTTCTGTAGAAAATATAAGCGAAGACTTATATTCATTCCAGAATGGGTCCAGAACGCTGGGATGATTGAATGACTATTTAATGGGCCCCGCCCGCAAACAGTTAAAAATGTTTAGCATGAAATCTATACTTTTACCCCGCTGTAATTTTCTTTAGTAATTTGCTCAAATATCGGCAATTTTTGCGATTCATTTTCTATACCCTATCGTATAGACTTAACCGTGATCCAATCGTTGCTTTTTAGAATTCTGAAGAAACACAATTCCCTTTTTATTAATTTGTTAGCTTTCATAAGGAGAATAACCTTTTAGCATTTTGTCACGTACAAATCGTTTGAATGTTATAGAAAGTATTTATTCGATAACCTTCAATCTTGTAACCCGAAGGCGAAATTAGAGTTCACGTTAAATTTCATCCGTACTACTATGATTTTTAGTAAGGGGTTAATCTTGTAGTTAAATTATATCCCTCGAAAAGAAATAAGCGAGCACTTTGGAGCGAATTGTATGTACAAAAAGTCTCATCAAATTGATGAGAAAAATGCTTGTTTGAGGCAGAACTGTCCCGTTGCTACTCCATGTTTGTACTGATACTAAAAATCGACCTTATACCGTACGATAGAAGCAGAACAGGCTGCCGTTTCCGGATTGTTGCTTTTTAGTCCGGTTGGTTTATTTCGTCGAACCAGTAGGTCCAGTTCAGCAGGGCTAAATGTACCTGTTACCGTTCGTATATACGCATAAATTAAGGCGTCTCGGTTCGTCTCGGATTCACGCAGGCAATTACAGAAAGGAAAGGGTTCGAGAGGACGGTGAACGTGTTCCAAATATGCGTATTTATCCGTGCACGTAAATACGCGCACGTATGTATGTACTTCCCTTTTACACGTAGCGGAACGCGCAGTTTTTGGGACAAACATTGTGCTCTCTTGTTCTCTTTGGGGAATTATCGAGTTTTTAGGCGACGCATTATTCGAGTGCGAAGGTAACGGAACGACTGAAAGAAGGTTGCGAGAAGGAAGTTAGCTCGAGATTCTTAATGCGAGGTGAAAACGTGCGCGCGCGTAGTGTCGCACGAAATATGAAATATACAGAAAAGGATTCGCGTCTAACGATTAGATTTATAGTTTGGTTTTCTCGTTAACCGTTACTCCAACAGTAACGAGTTACACTGGTGACATAAATTATGCGGCGTAGATTCGATAAACACGGAATCTGTTGTAATAAACATTAGTTTATATTTCAGTTTCAATTTGTAAGATTGAGTACGTGGCAAGGGGTTAATGCCGGAGATGATTAGTATGTTTCTTGGGGAACTCGGTACAGTCGGAGTACCCTGTATTTAGAGCTCTCCAAGTGTGACTCGTTATCACCTCTGGACTCTGTTTTCCACGCGACAAGTGTAACTTGGAAGACACAGGGGGTTAATTTGATACGAGCTCGTAGCGCAGCATCTCTAATAAGAGAAATAATATTAAAAGCAGTTATACGATTTAATTAACCACAGTCAAGTATCTATGAAAATGTAGGAAGATCAATTAATTAACTATTCGTTCGATTAATCGTCCGTGGTCAAGCTTATATTTTGCTTCTTCCTTGAGCACACTGAGTCTATTTTGCCCGCGACTATCTTTTTTTACTTTTCTAAGCTTTCAAAAAATCTGGGAGAATTCTGGAATACTTATCGAAGTCTCTATTTTAATGAACCGTCGTTACTTGGGTCAACGTGTTCTAGGATTAATTGGAAACTGCAACCTTCCCTTCGAATATATTCAAGAGTGAAAATTTACGGCAGACAAAGTTGACCTAGTGTGCTCATGGAGGGTTAAAGAAGAGAAATTCATTCGGTCTTTATAAATCAGAGAAAACATGTCCGATTATTTCCCGATTTTTGTTAGTTGCACGTGGAACAAATGGGTTTCAGCGAACGCTCGTTAGGCGTTGGTTCACGAGGAAACGCATCATCCTTTAGGAGTCGAATGTTCTCTGTCCAAGAGTGGACCTTGAATATTTTAACGCATCCTCGTTTCTTCTCGAAGGCTGCGAGTCGTTCGCGCTGCACAATCGTGTTCCCCTCTGCTATCCGTTCGCGTTATCTTCGCTTGAAAGCGAAAGAACTCCTCCAACGAGTGGATCGAAACGGACTCCATTGTTCTTTTAGCCAAACGGGTGATTTTCGGTGACTACTACGGTAGAATCATTCTACGACTCATCTTTTTCATTTATTGTTCATACAATTTAACAAGTTTGCACGTTGAATCACAAAAGTATCTGATCGCATTAAGTATTCAGTTTTTCCGTGAAATAATATATCAGTAATAAAGGGAATTGGCTCGAAATGCAATTTTAGCATCGATAGAACGTTCGTTGCGATGAAATTATGAAACGTTGGTTTCGAACAAATGTTATTACTAGACTACGGATCTTTATGCAAATTCATATTTTTACTAGCAAAATAAAAGGAATGGCATTTGAATGGAGGATTGTTCCACCCTCATATGCAATAATGCTTATTTTGCTTTGAATATTGAATATCTTTTTGTGTATTTAGATTTTACATCAATGCATAAAAATCTGCGGTGTAATTGTAACATAAATGAATAATAAGTGGATGAAATGTTTCCATTGCGTAAGACGGGTTAATACTTTTCTGATCAACTGTATCTTTTAGTTGAATACCATTTCTGTTCAACTTTTCAACTCCTCGCCTTAAAATATAATCACGAGTCACATTGTAATCTGAAGGCAATAAGAATGCGCTGCACTTGTGATGAAGTTTAGTTTTCGTTCGGTAGTTAACTCGCTATCAGTTGTACAAGGAGTGAGAGAATCGTCGGATCGTTTCCAGTCTAATCAATAGTCGCCATATTGCCATAAATCCGTGTACCATCCCTGTACAAGTATATTTTCGCATGGAAGAAGATTCGAATAATAATCAAGCGGCCGATAGTAATGAGGCAAAAGGCGCCATGGCAACAAAATTCGATAGAAAACCGAGAAAATCCATCCTGTGGGTGGATCCTTTGAAGAGAGCAAAGTGGAAATTTCTCTTTCTCTATCCCTTTGCTTCTCTTTCTGGTCCCTCGCCGGTATGTTCCCTCTCTTCATCTCTCTATCTGTCCCTCTCGGTCGCTCTCTCCAGGGTGCCAGGCCAGTTTCGTGATACGAGGCGGCCCTGGATCGATAGAGAGCAGCTCAGCTCCTTGGAGTTCCTCTCTTCGTCGAGTTGGCGATTCCTAGAGGATTCGAAGGAAGCATTTTCGAGGAGAAGCGACAAAGACGGTGCGATAGGAAAAACGGATGGCGAGAAAGAGGAGGACGGAGAAAGGGAACAAGGTCCCGGACCTGCACCGCCACCGCCCTAGGGACCGCCTTTTGTCATTTCGGCCTTTTAAGGGCTAGTCGAGTGGATGGACGAAGGTCCACGGCCGCCCTGTACACGTGAGACACCGTGCCACCAGCTGGTGGAAAATCGAAAACGCAGCTGCCGCCTTCTCGACCGGCATAAATTCGAGCCTTTGTGCCACGAGCACCACTAGCCAAGCCTTGTGCTATGCGCGCCTGAATCTTGCAGTTTCGGCCGAGAATATAATCGTGGGAGGCTCCTGCTTCAACCTCGCTCGCCCGGAACTGGTTGCTCCAACTGGCGCCTCTGATCCGAGCCTTGCCTCCTTCAAAAGCATACCGAAGTAAAAATTTTCGAGAATAATTGGAAGGATTCTCAACTATCCACGTGGGGGAATAGTAGATACAGTGGCGTGTGCAAAAGCTTCCGGTTAGTTTGCCTTTCTAATTTTCCTACCGAACGAGGAATCTTAAGCAACTTTTATTTATATTGCATATAACGACTTATCGTGCGAAAAGTGCGACAAAGAGAGATTAATACTATTCACTTGCGTATGTGTTTATTTCAAATATTCTTAATCTAGTGTGTATAAAAGTTAAACAAGTGGCCGGACATTTTTGCGCACTGCCGAGGGGAAGATTTTTATTCTTGACCAGTTTTAACCTTTACAGTGTAAACGTTTTTCTTTTTTTATTCAAATGATACTGTAAACGTGGATCATATTGACTCCATGACAACATTATCATCTTTTGGGTCGATAGATACGAAAAACACAATTTCAGTTACTTATACGTAACACTTTTTAATAATAATGTCATGTATCATGTACGATAGTTTAAAATATTAAGCTTAATAGTGCCTTATTAGACAATTTACCCGAGTCTCCCTCCTGTTAAACTGATAAAGGGTTAAAAACGCTGGGGTGAATTTGATTCCGATTTACAGTGTAAGGATTAACCAACTATAACGCGAATTTTATATCCTTTTACTAGGAAGGAAATTAAAATTGAATCACACTTTCCAATTCAACTTGTAATCCAAGAATTAATAGCTATTGTATTAGTGCTTGGTATCAATATACTGATAACGAAAAATAATGCAACAGTGACGTGCAAGCTTACTTTAAGATAAAATTCAAATTATTTAAATATGTGAGCACGTAACTTCGAACTTACAAGGTGTTGTACAGGGTTAAATAATAAATTTCAAAAAGATGTCCAAGTTTATGAACCGATGATCGATGTTAAAATGCAACGGAAGATTTCGTGGAATCGTGATGACCCCGTTCAGGCCAGGATCTGAACCGAACATTGCAGTTCGAAACGGTGTATGCGTTTCTCGTCGCGATTCCTTCGTCCTCGTCTCGACGGTTTTTGCGTCGGTCGTGTCTTGAAAGAGCCGCTACCACGAGAGAGGAGTTTAAAGGTAAACGGGTTTCTCTCAGACGCGCACTCGCCACATCACCAGGAGGCTCTGGCCTCTCTCGGTCAGATCCACCAGAGCTTCTCCGTCTACGTAACGTGTCTCGAGGTTTCAGCCATCAGACACTCCTTATTTCCTTATTTTTGACTAAAAATATTCGGTCCGCTAACTTGAGATCATTCGGTCAATCGTTTAACTAACTCCGAACGGTTTAGTTACCCTCTTAATGAATTAGAGTCGTTTGGGGTGGTTGCAAATTCCAGTACACCTACGCTGCAATGCGCGTTGGGTTTGTAATCTGAAATATCTGAGAATTCGAGTAATCGGGAGTTTGAAACTTACAGAGGTTGAAAATTCGAGAATTCGGAGATTTAAGGGTTGGAAATTTCAGGAGCTTGAGATTTTTAGAGTCTAAAACGTCCAGAGTTTGAAAATTCGAGAATCTATAAATTCAAGGGTTGGAAATTTCAAGAGTTTGAAACTTTCAGAGTTTCACAATTTGAGAATTGTGAAATTTGAAATATCGAAAAGTTCGAAATGAAATTAGCGCTCGAGTTATTAAACTTGAAAGAGGTTGGTCCTTTGTCCAAAGTTTAAACGAGTTCCTTCCCTTGTAACGAAAATGGACTTGCAGCATCGACGGCTACAAAGAGACCGAGACGTTCTTATTATTGCATCAAAGAGACGTATTAGATGTTAAGTAGCGTTTAATAGCACCTGTTACGTTACTTTGCCCGTTGCCTTACCACTGTTAATGATATACAACACCCAGAACATAGTAAATATCCAGCATATGGTATCTACTGAACAGACTGTGTCTGGCTATTGCTACACATGTATCGTTATTCCCTCAAAAAGAAATATACGCCAGTATAATATGTAACATCGAACATATATCAACTGCAATAAATAACAAAATTAGTAATTAAGTAACGGATACTATACTGCCATCCTAAGTTAAAATGTCCTATTTTCAAAATAATTTATCGAGTTAACCGAGAAGAGTAATGTCGGAATTTTCAGTAAGAAGTAGTAGTCAGATCTTTTTTTAAATACAGAAGATAACTTCTTTTAAGCTACGCATTGAAGTTTCACTTTTTTTTTTTTTTTTTTTTGAAAACAAAATTAACCCCTTGTCTTATAATGACGAGTGTGACTCGTAATTCAAATTATGGTCTAAGTGTAATAAAAACACTTTGGATTTAGAATGAATTGTAATTTTAATTCTGACTATATTATCAAACTGTAAGATTGAAGTCTATTAGGATGCGACGAAACAATGTATAGTTGACTCAAACTTTCCAAAAATTGAAACGATTAATAAAGCAAGGGATTAACACAGTGGTTCTTAACCGGGATTCCACGGAACATTGGTGTTCCGCGTGTTTATTATAAGGGTTCCACGAAATTGTAAAAAGTCACCAGAATTCCATGGAAAGAATGTAAGGTAGGTATGATGACAGTGAAAAGCGTTCCGTAATTTTCGAAATGGTTAAGAACCACTGGGTTAACGTAAACTACTACAGGAGTTCGATACCACCTTTGGTCAACTTCGTACTCACCATAAAAAACTTGCACTGCAAAGGGTTAATAAACAGAAATTTAGAAAGATAATTCTATTCATAAATTTAACTTTCGTAATTGTTTTCGTTGGATATAGTAAGAAGTTCCATTTGGCTTTTGGGGCGTCCGTTTCACGAGTACCGTGTTAGTTAAGAATCACCGATCAGATGAAAATTAAACGAATAGTTCGCTATCTTTTATTAGATACTCTTATCTTTTTACGTGACATATGGCGCGTTCACCTGGTGCCCCTGTGCAAACCACCTATTTTCTCGATACCACGCTACTGCCACCGGTTACTAAAAATTCTACTCGGAACACCTGACCAGCAGCTAGTTCCAGTATTAATCTTTCACTGATCAGATTCAAGTATTTCTCAATTCCATCGATGTATACCCACGTAATCGTTAGTAATCACGTTTTCCTCGTCCGCTCGCATGGAAGAAGGTTCCACGAACGTCAAGGAAAACTTGTGTGGGAAAGAAAGAAAAATCTAACGATGAACATTTTTTTCTATCCAAGTTGAAGCCGCTCATTCTCCGAGTTTAGAAGTATTGTTAGAAATATCCTTAGGGGTGACGATCCTGCGTTGTTCTGAACATTATTAAACGCAGTACCGCTCGTAATTATTTGAATGACTGCAAAAATTGATGAACATTGCATCAATAATTACGTGCAATTGCAATCAATCGACGACAAAGAGCACTGTCAATTATTCTAATAAACAGTAATCTGTGACAACTAGACCGCGGATCCTACGGATTATTTATGCAAATTTATGATTTTATAAACAGAATCAAAGTTGCGCATATTTTGTTCGAATCAAATTTTATTCCAATTATCTGTTGGAAATGTTATTCGAATAAAATTTGATTGGAATAATGCTTAGCTTTGAATGCAACTAAAAGAGCAGAACGCGAGTAGAAATTTTGTTCACCCTCTAAGTATTTTAAAGTGCGCTTTACTTGGTATACTTCGTACATTTTTATGTATCATGTGGATTTTGCTTTTATTCTCTATAACTACATAGAAATGTGCAGTCTAGTGATAATAGTATACGAAATTTTCATATAAACTGAAGCAAAGAATACAATATCTGTCGTTGGAATAATTATAGGCGGTACTGTAGGTCTAAATGAATACGAAATATTCACCCCAGTAACTTATCATTAGACTGCGGATCTTTATGCAAATTTCCCTTCTTCCAGCAGAAATAAAGAAACGGAACCTATATACGGGATTCTGAGAACCTCCAAATAAAATAACATGTATTTTACTTTGGATATTATCTATATTCTTGCGCGACCAAATTTTTCATAAACGCGTAAAGATCTGCAGTCCGCTTGTGATAGTATCGAAAAAGGGATAGTCACAGGTGCAAGTTAGAAATTCTGAGTAATCGAAAGTTGTGAAATTTTGAAGCCCTCGAGAGTTCGTAAATTCGAAATGTTGAAATTTCGTTGATTTGGGACTTGGATGGTTTCTCCGTCTCTAGAATTGTTTCGTCCATTCGGAATTCCAGACGTTTTAAATAAAGAAACCAGTGGTACCCGGGTTACAGTCAAAAGAGACCAGGCTTTAGCTTCGATTCTCGTCGATTAAAGCTTTTTTTAGAACGTGTTCAGGACCAGGAGGAGGTCCAGGTCGAAAATTCGCTACAATCGGAGGCTTATGGCCATAGTGGCTGGCTGTGGATATTTTTTTCTTTCCACTGCGGGGCCATGGTCCGCACAAAAGCAGAGAGCAAGAGAGAGGCTGGCCCAAAGCAACGGGGCCTGGATATTCCGGTTCACTTAATCGTTTCTTCGGACTTCGTAGCCTGGGCCCTGTCTCTCTTCGTCTGCTGCTTTCGAGAGGAGAAAAAAAAGAATCAGAAAAACGATGACGGCGCGCCATGATGGTACACAAAGGGGCCAGAAAATGGTACCTCTAGCCATCGCTGTAGAACCATCCAAATTGTCTGCAGCCATGGAATATTCTTATAACCCTGTAACGGGCCCCGAAGTTTCATTCCATTCAATCGTATTCTGTTTTGCTTTGGAAATATTTGATAATTCCAAGGAACAGAGCATTCGACGTAAAAATTGATAATTAAGATTACGCGTATTAAGTAGAATCGAGGCGTTGGCGCAAAGATAACTTAATCCGGTTTAAGTTCGGAGAGGAAGCGAGACGAGTCAATTGTTTATCTATTGATTTTGATGTAACCATTTATATAACGAATGCAGTTTTTTAATTAATCAAGCATTTTTATCACTTGACAATGAATTACTGATAAAAATCGCAGAACACGCGTAAAGTGAAAACACAGTTGGGTCGAAAATAACTTAAGAATCGTTGCAGGTTTAAGCGGAAAGGAGGCACGTTTGTTTTTGCGATTTTAAGCAGTCCTGAACTTTAACATTCTAAACAGCGTGTAAATTATTGTAGTTCGGCTTAACAAGTATCATTGGTATCACAGAAACTCGCCATTACCAGTAACGATCCACGCCTATTAACGATCGTGTATCCTCTGTACCCTTTCGCATGACCAATTCGGTTCTCTTTGCTCTTGTACTGTGCTGTGCTTCTTGCATTTTGCCGATTTTCATAACGAGTCACTCGCTACTTTAATCGTTAACCCTTTCGGCGCTATGAACTCGTACATATACATACAATATACGAGTTTCGAAAACACGCATCATCGGACATCTTGTCGCTGAAAGGGTTAATTAATTCACTTCCTTCTAATCAGAGTCCAGCTGATCCTAAAATTTGTCAAACTTAAAGCTGATTCCGAATTGTATTATATATACGTATGTTGTGTTGCTTTGTCTGTGAATTTTTTCATCGTTCGTTTTATGTGCTCCTGTAGCTTCTTTTCACGTTTTTAAGCGTTAGCAGTGGTTCGCATCGCGATGTCCCAACGAAAATGAGCGATATTCCGACGACTACGAGACTTTTTTCTTCTTACAGAACGTGGGTATGTAAGTTTGTACAGAGACTGATTGAATTGAACGATGAGATAATGAAAGAGGAGAACGTCGTGATCTCGAAGCAGCCAATGACTTGGTCGTTGAACGTTAATGTTTAACGCATGTGGGCTTGCTGTAACTTAAACCCACCGTGGATATACAGGGTGTCCGAAAATATCGAGCCATACAGCATTTTTTAAGTTTCGGAGAATGTTCATACTAATTTAAAGTATAGCAGAATTCAAGTAGTTTGAACGTGAAGCACGGACAAATCTTAAAAGGGAAACGAAGTAAAAATTTTAACCCTTAACTCTTTTGTAGTTTTTTGTACACCTGATGCATGAAACGATTGTATTTTTCGTACGATTCTACGCATTGCGAGCCGACTTACTGCTCACGGATCAAAGTAACCATTCGTTGTACGAAGGTTAAAAATTACAAATAAAGGACACAATTTGTTCCTAATATGTACGGAAAGGTATCGCGCGAGGTTTGTCGGATTCAATGTTACCAGTTAACGGCTAACTAATATCAAAATGCTACAAGATTTGTCTCGTATTATCTGATTTCTTCTTCGGTTTCGAACGACGAGAAATAGAATCGACGCGCATCCGCTGATTTCATAAATATTTCTGCAGAATTATTAAGCGCCATTTGCATACGTCGCGATTCGCTCCTTTTCATTGCGGACACTGTGAACCCGAAAACGAGGGTGCAAACGTTTGCTAACGGCGAGCGAGAGAAATGGGTATCAACTAAAAAAGTATATTTTCAAAAAAAAAAAAAAAAAGAAGGGAAAGTAATGAAAAGGGAAGTGAGAATGGACGCATATGGAGGCTAGGTGGCGGAGAGCTTTTTTTGGTACCGGAAGCGCGTTCGAACTAGTCGCCATTGAGAGTTCGTTCCGTACCCGGAAGGAGCATGCAAATGTTCGCTCGAACTTCGGTAAAAATCTACTCCCACGAGACGCCACATTTTCGAATAGAGATTGTAGATCGCTCCTCGCATTATAATTGAATTATATTCGCGAGATTCGCCGGATGCAATCGTAAATTGTAGCTTTGACAATACTGTTGCCCCCCGTTTTTTTTTGTCATTTTAATTATGCTTCGGTTTTCAAAATTATATTCAATTCAATCGCATCACTGTAATTGCTCCAGCATATTAGTGCATGGTCTGTTTGTTTCCAAAAACACATTTTCTGGGCTGTCATGTTTTTATGATCGAATATTGCACAGTACTATCCTTGGCAAAAAGTTTTCGATCAAACGCGGTAATGTAAAATTAGCTAAAAATCCTAAGGTTTTTGCGGTGCAAACTGCTACCGTATAATTGTAAAACATAGTAGAAAATTGATAGACAACACGGAGCAAATTAATTTCCTCGCTGTATTCTTTTTCATAATAAACGCATATTATGATTCTTTTCCTGTCCTCGTTTGTTTTACATTAGATTTACTTCATTTTCCCATATGTTTTACGTATACGGAGCAGCGTTTTGCTCTTCAAAAATATTAGTGCTCTTAGTTCCACGTTGTCGCGTTTGATCGAAAACGTTTTGCCAGGGGTGGTACACGATCAAAAATCGTTTAGAGATATCGTGCATCTCTCGATCAGCTCATCGCCCTTTCAAAAAAACTCTCAGTAACCATGATTTGGATCGATCGTACGTTTCGTCCTTTCTTTTCGTACATTGCTACGATGCCACGTTTTGTTTATGAGGGCCCGGGGCTTTGGATGTTCGTATGATCGTCCCTGGCGTTTCGAGCAATACTCGAACATGGCGGCGAGCTCGGATGTTCTTTCGACATTTCGAAAGAACGGCGCGCGAGGTGGAAATCGCCTCTCGATCATCTAGCCTCCTCGCCTCCGTCGACGTGTAACGTTCGAATATCTCGCCAGGTTCTCTCTCGATAGCCGAAGTCGGAGGAGTTGAACGTGGGGCGTGCACGTTTTGAACGAAGGGGCCAGAAAACGTATACGAGGTCGGGCGAATTCGGGCGGCGAGGTTAACCTCCTCCTTGCCGTCCTCCCCTTTCGACCACGAAGCCAGGAAAAAAAAAGGGAGGAGCGACGATACAGACGCACACATACACGGTGGCCTGTTGTGAAACAGAAAGAGAAAGAGAAAACGAAAACGAGAAAGAAAAAAGTAAGAGCAGTGGAAAACACGAGAGATATAGAAAGAACAAGGGTAAAATAATAGGATCGAAACGAGACAGAGCAAAAGGGGAGGGAATGAACGGCCCTGGGAGTCATCAGCATCGCGGCTTGGGCATGCAGGGACGTTACAGGGCCGTAGTAACCGGTGGTACCCCGGCTGGGCCCCACTCGCGCCCTCCAGCGCCTCCTCACGCCCGCGGTGGATGGCACCCACATAATCAGCACCCTCAGCACGCCCAGATACCTCAGCAATACACCGGCAACAAGGAATACCCGTATCGACAATGTCCACCACCACGCTTCCATAACGGGTATACCATTGTAGTAATGAACCTGGTACACCTTCGTTGCATATCCGTTCCTCGGAGCGCAAATTCTTAAGTTCCGTAATACAGTTGCCCCTCGAAATACGCGGTTGCCGATTGCGCGTGGCTTTTTTCCGATCTTTCAAGTCGCCGCCACATCGGTGAATCACAAAAATTATAATACACTTTCGTAAATATGTGAATATGTATCAGGTCCCGTATTAATCGGTCTCCAATGTAACCGGCCACATTTTTCTTGACATAACATCAATTGGACAAAAGAAAAATAATTGCAGCTGCGACGAAATATATCAAATCTTTGATTGGGAAAGGCATACAGCATATATAGATTTTATATAATACAACCTGCATTTCATTGTATTTTTTTTCATATAACAGTCTTGAAACTCTAACGAATCAAATCGAATACAAAATTTGGTTGCAGAAAAATGTATACAATGAATTTTTGCAATAATTTCGGACACGCGGAGTGATGATAAGGCGCGTGTAGTGCACGTACATCGTTCGTGAAGGGTTAAGAGTCATTTCTGAAACGGACCCACGTAAAACAACCCGAGAGATGTTGCAATGGAACTCTATGTTAATCATTCAGCAGTTGTTCGACATTTAAACTTAATTGTAACAATATTATACTTAAAGATCGCTAATAATACAAATTTGTGGCAGAAGTCGGAAAAGTAGCCTTAAAATGACGTGTATTTTCAATTATGCGGTACGTCGACGTCTCGAACCCCCGCATACTTCGAGGGACAACTGTACACATTCGTCATCGAAGTTTTGAGAGATCAATCTATTCAACTTTTCATCTTTTTTGTTTTATTTTCCTTTTTTTTTCGTTACGATGCACGGACCCATTCGTATACACGCGCCTATGCTAGTCAAAGTAAGCGGAAGCGTTGCAATTTGTTATCGCATAATGAGACGAATAATTATCGCCACGCTTTTTTGTTCGTAAATATCGTTACATAATTCTACGTAATGAATTAACGCGTGCATCGACGTAATTCTGGAAAAAGTTTCGATTCATCGTTGATCGATTGAGAATCGAACGGGGAACGCCTGCCGATACGTTCGCGCGTTTGCTAATGCGCGCACACACGATCGGTATAAAAGAACGAAGAGAGACACGGTTGCGTCGCGAAAGTGTTGTGTTCGAGCGACGCGTTCGGCCTAGCAAGTGTGTATTTAATTTTCAGTGTAACCGACATTGAAGAGTCGGCGATTCTAATCGACGATAATAAACGCGGAAGGGTGTCCACGGCTTGCAACGCCGCAGATGCAACCGTGCCGGCGCATTTTCATTTTCGCGTCGACGTTTAGTGTTCGTTAGTCCTCGATCGAAAGTTACGCTCTTCTTTTTTCTTCTCCTCACGGCTTCTTCGCGATTCACGCGTTGCCACTTGCAAATTTACGAGTTGTAATACGTCGCAGAAAATTCGGAGTCCATACGTTAGGCGACTTCACATACATATTGGGTTGTAACATGTGTTCGACCCGTTTAAATCACTCGTACGCTAACAAGTTCTAAAGATTCTCCAAGAGAAGAATCCTTGAGCTACCAGAAAAATGCAAGCAGTCATCGGCAAATATAATTGACTGAACTATTTTTTGACTTTACAAATAAATAGTTTTAAGAACGCCAAGGAGCGGATCGAATAATTTGCTGCAGCCCAATAGATGAGCGCGAGTGCATGCGAAAAATGCAGACGTTAGCTTGCTCAATTGAAGCGATATTTGTGCAACTGTACTTGTACATGCACACATAAGACCATCTTGTATATAGCGTAGGAAGATTTAATACACGTTCGCATTCGTCCATAAATGGCATTAAATTAAACATAGTGCTGGTATAAAGTGGCTAATCTGTATCTTGGTTCGATATCGTATCTTTTCTGTAATGAAGCGATTCATTACTGCATGAGGCACCATACAAGCACGTAATCTTCAAGGTACTAGTACTTGGATCAATAACAACCTCTAGCATTCGTTAACATAGTAACCATGATTTTCTTATGTACCGTACGAATGCTTGTTCGTTTCTTCTTCTCGTCCCATTTTTTTCGTCTCTGTCTTCTCTGCTCTCTTTGCGTTCCATGTTTATACGTTCTCTTCGCTGGTTATCTTGTTTAGCATGCCACCACGAGATGAGTATCATTTTTTCAATGACTGCATACACGTTCGGTTTCTTCGTTCTCGTGTTGTGTTGTATTTTGCATAATCTCGTGTCAAGACTTCGGAATCCTCAATATGGGAGAGCAATAACGCGGATGGATTCGTCGCGTGTCGCCATTTAATTCATGTCGTAAACGATTTGTGTAAACACGTGTATACGTAATATGGGAACATTTATTCAGCTGCGCGTGGCTAGGAATAATATTGTTCCTGCTTTGTATCTAGTCGAACGGATATCGTTTTATCGCGACCAAGAGAGCAACGACGTTACTCCGCCATCATGATCGTAATTCTGCCGGAGATTTGTGTTTATTATTCAGTTCGGCAGAATATCGTCGAGTTGAACTACGCGCACCTAATCCGCGCGTCTTAATCGTTCGATAGATCGATACACACGAATGATCAATAATCGACGCGTAAATCGCGTTCAAGTTAAAAGGAAGCGACCTCATGGTACACAAGTATCAGCGTTACGGTGAAAATACCTAATCCGGCGATTCTAAAAGATCCATAACATCTTCGTGGTATTATTACTTATATTACAATTTATTAGGTGTGTGAATTAATTCTGAGCTTTTAGATTTACTTCCGGCCTAGAAAGGCCTAAGTGAATGGTATTTTAAAAAGCTTTCAACTAATTTACGCGTCTGATAATATAAATAATGTTACGCATAAAATTATTATGATTTACGATTAGGACTTTTAGGTACCGTGTTTCAGTGTAATTTCTCCGTAACATCAATACGTATTCCCCATAGCATACGCGTTAAAAATTTGGTGATTCTGTACATTATTTAGGGACTGTCCCGGCGTCGGTACGTCTTCCGGGCCAAACGGTAAGGAAGTTTCGTATCACGGGAACGTAGGCGGGTCTAGCGTGGGGTACAAACCGCCCCCGCAACATAGTCCGCAATCAAGAGGTCCACCGACACATTTTCCACAAGAGTCCGTGGGCCCACCGACCAATTCTCCACCGTTGCATATCAACATCTGTGGCCAAGTAAGCATTCCTCCCCCAACATTGTCCATATGCGAGTGTTTTTTTTCTGTTTCTTTTTTTTTTATATATATATGTATGTACTTACAGGAGAACACGATGCGTGGTCCATTATTGAACATGAGTCCAGGTCTTGGAGCTAGCGGCGTCGATATGGAGTACCGTAGGAGTTCCCAAGGTATCCCGAAACTTTCCAAACAGGATATCGATCTTTGGTCTTACGCCGTTGTAGCGATGTCCTTGTTGCATCCCCTCGCATAAAGTAAACGACACGTTTCTTTTCTCTTTTTTTAGCCACAAACCAGCTACCTCTGAGTCCTGTACAAATACAGCCATCGCCGCCATATTACAGACAACCTAGTCAAGACGACGGTAGAAAGGTATATAAAACGCAGTGTCTCCTATCTTTGCCTTAAAACATTTCAACCCCTATTGCCGCGAAGATTTCTTGCGCTACACGAATCCCGATATCCAAATCGATGGCGGTATTATATTTTAGAGCGAATCTCCATCAAGGAAACGTCGTCGAATATCGCGCAACGGTGCGGTCTCCGGGATAGAAGTGCGCGAAACAACACCACCGTCGCCTACACCGCCATTGCATACAACTCCACCGCCATGGGAGTTCTCTGCCGCGCCTCAGAGGCGATCACCTCGGAATCACATGTCGACGCGCGGTAGCCCGACTATCAGGAATCGTTATCAACGAATCACGGAGTCGTTTGGCTTGTCCTATCCGTTTGTGCCCTGTCACACTAATCCGCCCATTCATAATTCCCACCACGGGATCCATGGCTCCCATCATAACATTCACAATTCGCATCATAATCTGCATAACTCCCATCACAACATGCATAATGCGCATCAGTCGCATCCCCATCATCCACCGGGGACGGGACACCATCCTGCGCAAGGAGCGAACGGTCCTGTGGTGGTGGACGTCGGGCAAGTCGGTGTTTCCGGTTTAGGGGTTGCCGTTAGCAGCGACCCGCTCTGGCATCCTCAGGCGACAGGTTACAGGTTCCCCTGCCAGCTGCATGGCCTTTACGCACCGACCGGGCCACACGCATTTGCGCACTCCTGTCAGGTAGGTATACGCTTCCTTTGTGAAGAGACGTAAGCAAAGAATTACTTCTTTTTCCATGTTTTCCTTTATTGTTAACGTATTTATTAGGACTGGGCGTTTGGTCCGGATTTTTTAATTATCCGCACAATGCGGATATTCGAATATTCGTAGTAGTAATAAAATAATCCGGGTAGTTAAAAATATTCGGATAATAATAAGAAAAATAGACAGAATTACAGGTTTAGTTTAGATCTATTGCGTTACTACGCTTCAGAGGGTGATATAAAATAAAGCCTACAGCTACTATAATACAATATAAATAGCATAGGGTGACTAGTTACTTCCGTAGCACTAGTTGGAATAGAATCTCGTAGATCGCAACAGGGTTAAGAGAATTTTTGTTTGCACGTAAACGTGTATTTCTGCAGGTCCACCCCCATCACAACTATTCAGCGCCTCATCCGACACACCCAGGTCACAGCCTGGTCGGTTCGATAGTTGGCGCAGCATCCAGAGGATATCCAACTCCAGCCGGAGGTCCTGTGGCGGCCCTTCATCACGCTCACGCGCCTCCACCACCCGTCCATACTACTCATTACACTGCGCACCACCAACTCTCCCAACAAGTAAGGTTCACTACATAAAGCTTATACTCCTATATATATATATATATATATATATATATATATATATATATTATTGTTAAAACAGAGAACATCCGTCTAATGTTTTTCTTTTCGTTTTCTCTTTGTTACAGCGAGAAGTTGAATTAGAGTTAATAGAATCCCATCATCACAGAGTGGGAGCTGCTGCTGGTGCCCCATTACCATTACCACACTCGTATTCACCGCCGGCTCTCACTCAAGTTACTACTCCTACTCCTACTCCTATATTCCTATCGGAAACAAGGAACAGTCAATTGGAAATGATTCAAAGCAGAACTCGACGCACTGCGCCGCTCAGACGATCAAGGTCGAGTAGATGGAGAGGCACGCCTCCGATACCACCGACCACCTATTCAGGCTTCTTGTTGCACTTCTTGTAAGTATACTAACTCATAACACGCGTATTAAACCAGTCCTGTCCACGGAACAGCCACCCGTTATACTTAATTGTTACCGAACAATTTTCAGCTTCTTTGTAAATGATAGAAAAGTATTTTATAAAATGTACAAATGGTCTTTATACCCGTGGACAGCTCTCAGGCTTTGCCTGATTTGGTGACGATTTCATCTGTGTAATGGACGAAACTTTTGTAATTCCCAGCGCAATGCTCAGCAACCCACCATTATCCCCGTACAGTCAGGCGGAGCTGTCTTCGCCAGACTCCGCAACCGAGAATTACGAGGCCCTGTTATCCTTGGCTGAAAGACTAGGAGAGGCCAAACCACGGGGTCTAACCCGAGCCGAAGTGGAACAGTTACCATCGTACAAATTCAACGCGGAAACCCACCAAGGAGACCAGACGAACTGCGTGGTCTGCATGTGCGACTTCGAGGCTCTACAGTCCTTACGCGTACTGCCGTGCTCGCACGAGTTCCACTCAAAATGCATTGACAAGTGGCTTAAAGTAAGTATTCTATGCAATCATCGCCTTAGAAATGATTCACCATAGATACTTTTTGTACGTAGAAGAGAATTGTACAAGAGTAGCATATATAGATTCGTCATTCAAAATGCAATAAAAGAATTAAGATTTAATAGAAGAAAAGAATTCTAGCGTTAACAGGTGTACCAAGATAAAAGGAAGTTTCTAAGTGGCGATCGTTTCATTTTCTGATTACAGTCAAACCGAACGTGTCCGATATGCCGTGGCGACGCCGGAGAATACTTTGGAAACAGCGGGACCGGTAGCGACTGACGCCAAGCTGCACAAGTGCACTAGCGCCAACTGTCACGGGTCTCAGGGACGCTACTCGGCACAGAGCTTCCAGCGATCACGTTGCTGGTTTGTGCAAATTTCTGTTGACAAGCATTTCTCGCCTTTTCTCTGACCGAGTTGTGTGTGTATCACGGTCGATTGCCTCAACTTCGTGCGAAGAGGGATAAAGAAAAGGGGGTGGCGCTTGACCAACAGCACCATCAGTCGAGGGGAGGATTGGAAACGAACGGATAAAGCAAGAAAAAACGGGGGAAAAAAAAAAAGAATTAAAATTCAGGGTATGATGTCTAATTCAGGGTGTTTTGGTGTCGAGAAAAGGACTACATACACGCAATAAAGGTACACGATTTTAAATTACAGCATGCAACGTTTGTACGAATTAAGGCGAGTTAACGTTTTTGCGTTTGTTCCATTGTGTTTCTTTTTTTTTTCTCGGGAAAAATAGAAAAGATTGATTGAGAAAGAGAGAATGTATGGTAATAAACGCGCAATGAGCAAATGAACCGAGGTTGAGAAAAACGAAGAGAGAGATTTCCGGAGATATGTGTTAAAAATTACCACACGCATTTCACGTCAGGATCAAAGTCTGACTATATACATATTATGTATTCGTTCGTTTTGTTTCATCGACGCGCGCGCTTCGAGTTTAACCGTATAGTGTTTAACGCTCGTTTGTTGTTTCTCCCCCCCCCCTTTTTTATGTTGCTGTTTCGTCATAGTTTCGGGGTTTATCGTGTACATAATTACAATTTACGTAATACACACAAAAAAAAATTATTCGTCGCTACTTTCCATTAACGTTCCAGTTTTTATTATATTATTACAATTATTATTAGTTGCCTTTTTAATCCTATGAATTGTGTATATATATATACATATATATATATATATATACTCGCATAAACGCGCTCCTATTACAATAATACACGTGTGTGTGTGTGTGTGTGTGTATGTGCGTGCATACAGCCGATCTGAATTCGTGTAGATTATTCGTTTTCCTTTTCTCTTCAGACACACATTAACCAAACTGTAGCATGTGTATTCCTTTCTTTTTCTCGCGACGAACAAACCGAAGACGTGTGTAAACGGACAACTAGATGAAAGAAAAGATCACAACTTCCTAATCTATATAGGCTTTTCGTGTCCCTTCTTGTAGGCCGGATGATCACTTTTTTTCTTTGTATCGCGTCTAATAACTTGTGTTATTTCGCATAGCAATTTGAATATTTGTAACTAGAAGGAACGTTGTTGAATCGTTTTGTCAGATCGCGTGAATATTTTCTAAATAATCTGGCAAAATACTCGAACGTCGAAGAACGAAAAAAGAACAAAAGGGTTTGTTTCCTCTCGCGGTGATTTCACCGCGGACCGTTTCCTTTTCCTGTTTATTATTATCAAGATGAGTTCAATTAACCTTACCGATTCACCAAACTATTATAGAACGTAGAATTAAAAAAGTAAAAAAAAAAAGAAGATAAATGGATCAAATAACGTTCGAACCGTGAGAAAGATTAAAGAAGAAGAAATAAAGAAATTTAATAGAAGTCAGGCAGGCTCTTTAGCAATAGTTAATTACAAAGCAAAAAAAGAAAAAAAATGAAAAGAAAGAAAGCTACGTAAAGAAGATACAAAACTGAATAAATAAAAAAAAAAAGAAAGAAAGAAAGATAAGAACACTGCTTCTGTTTCCTGCGTATCTACCTCTAAATAGATGAAATGAAACGATTCATATTTTTTTATACACACATCTCATAAACAATAAACGTACGTACGCTAAGAAAACCAAAAAAAGAGGGATAGAAAGGGAGAGAAAGAGAGAAAAAGAAAAACTGCTGGATAGGAGAAGAAAAAAGAGGAAAAAGAATTCAAGTTAACGAGTTACATGATCAATCGAATTTTCACGATATTAAAGATACCGACTAAATTAAAGATTAAGATTTATCTGGTATATAAAAGGAAAGATAAAGTTGCGCGTATTTAGAGATCCCTAACAGAGAGAGAGATAGAGATTAAGAGTGAAAGAGAGGGAGAGAGAGAGAAAGAGAGTTTATGAATCAGAGTAATAGTTGATTAAGCGCGTGTTTAACAAGAAATCATTCTCGAAAGAATCGTACGTTCCCGAGGTTTTTCGTAAAGGCCTTTCATATACTAATCTCATTTAGACCACGTGACGCAGAAAGAACGCGTTTAGGCAAACGCAAACCGAAGACAAGTTTCGCTGAAGACTTTTCTGTTTTCGATACGCGCGCTTGCATTCGTGAAAATGCAAAAAGATTCAAAGTAAATTTGTTGGATTGGCTAAAGAGTTTTGTCGTATTTTAAACAAGTGTGTACGCGAAACTTCGTTAAGCCCTTGAGTACGAAGCAATTCAATTCTGAAGACTCTTTGTTGGATTAAATCGACGGTGCGGTAGCGATTTCTGTGAGTAATAAATAAAATTTTGTTTATAGTTACCGTTATAGCAATTACAGCTACTTATTAAGTATATGCGTCCATGTCAAACACTAATAATTTTTATTTTTGTCGGGAGTATAAACTGAATGCGTTTAAAGCACTTAAAGGGTTAAACAATGTATTGCCAACATTGTTGAATAACTGTTTGCCACATTAAGCAGAGTCTTATTTTATTCAATCCTTTGAGAATTTTCATTTGTTTTTCGAACGAAAAGTTCCTCTAAGCGACTTTTATTAGATTCCAGATTTTGCAATTTTCTTTCCAATTAAGAAATTTGGTTAAAGGCCCAAAAAGTGAAAATACTTAAATATTAACACTTTATCATTCGTCTTGTTTTTTCTTTGCTTGCACTGCGTTTTTACGTTTGCGGTAATAGTGGAATATTGCTGCGTTTAGGACGTGTCTCGCTTTCTTCTATTTCAAGACTATGTTAAACATAATAATTGCAATCAATCTTTACGACTCTACAAATTCTATTCTATTTAATTGCTTTTCTAATTGTCATATTAAATTACGTATCGCAATACTAGCGCGACACTGCGAAGAAAACGCCAAGACTTTTTGGCCAACCTAATATTTAACACTGCAAGCGTAATATGCGCAAATAAGGTTCGTTTCGAAGATAAAATGGTCTTCAGACAGAAAGTTTTGGTATGCGATGCACCTTATTGTGGAAATGCTCGAGTAAGTTTCAATTAGTAAGTTTTTGTTGCGCTTTGTAGTTGAATTTGAAATTGTTGGAAATTTTTCTTAAATAGTTACTATGCTACATAACTCGTAGCCGATTTTGGTTTAGATTATGATATGATATAGTAACATTTTTGAAGTTGATTTTTGATATTCTTGCCGGGATGAATTTCATTTCGAAAGATAATCGGTGATTAATTATTATAGTTTATTTAACCCTTCTTCGGACATTCAAAATTAGTTCATAGTTGACTTTTCTCGTTAATTTGACATGCTGTTGCATAATGTTATATATCAATAGGCCGAAAGGGTCTCTATTTTCTACATTAACAGATAAGAAAGTATCTTCCATTTTATCGAAAATGGTCTATGGTAAGAATTCATTCGAAATCATATTTGACTTGTCTTCTATTTTGACTTGTCCTCTGGTATTTTTATAGTTACTACAGCAAATGCAAATACTGTACGATAGTACAGTATTTCATATCTAGTACAGTGTTGAAATACAGTACCAACCAAGAAGGTACAGCCTTTTAGTTTTTCCGGCGTAATTTGTCTAAAGCGTAATGGATTCGGACAAATTTTCTGCACAATATATACAAAGATTTAAAAGGGTAATTAATGGGAATGATAAAAACAGCGCGGTATGTTTTTTCGTATTAGATGTGGAATAATGGATATAATAAACGATAGAAAAAAAATTAAAAGAAATATAACGTGACATTTATATTGTTGCGAAACATCGCAAACATCGGTCTTAGAACATTTGGAAAAATTTCAAATTGTTTGAAAATAATTATGTAGATAAATAAACATAACCATCTTAAAGCCGCAAGTGTCCCATAAACATTACAATTACATACGCGTACACTTTATTCAAACCGAATGGCTCTAAGACAAATTTATGTTTGGAAAAAGTAAAAGGCTACATCTTTTTGGCCTGTACTGTAATAAATATATTTTACTACTACGCGTAGCTATCCAAAAGCTCATAAGGCAAGGGGTTATGTAAATTTTCAAATAATTATATTAACACCTTCGAATTCGAATTTGTGCGGTAATCCGAGGAAGGGTTAAAGTCAAATTTGTTTATGGATTTTCGGTTAGTTGATAGTATATAAATGATCGGTGGTGAATGAAAATCACGTGGTCTGTCGTACGGTGAAAGGTAAAGGTCGGACACACATCATCAAACGTAATTGAAAGGAGAAACGGCGCATGACACGATAGTGTTTGTACCTCCTTGATCTTATCCTTCCATTTCTTATCGCGTGCCTTTACTGTACTGACCGTGTATCGGGACAAACGATACTAGTTCTCATGCGAAAAGTCGACGAAGGGAAAAGAAAGATATGGGTTAATTACCATATGGGGGAAGGTAAAATTGAATCGTATTCGTAACTTCAGGAAAAGGAGTAAAAGAAAGAAAAAAAAGATAAATAAATAAATAAATGTGTCGAGCGACTATCGAGCGTTTCGGGTGTTTGGAAAAAAAAGTTTCTTACCCACCATCGCGTGTATAATCACGAGGAAATAATTATATATATGTATTTGAAAGCACAAAAGCAAAACCACGTGTGTGACAAACGTGGCTGAGGAATCAAAATGTTTCACCGTGTACATCTGCACGTGGCTAGGATTAATTATAAAATGATGCGTGGATGAAAGTTTAATTATAAGAAGGGGAAAATTGTAGACTTTAATTCTAAGTCTGATCGAGAAATTTATTGATTCGTAGTTTTCGAGTATGAAGAGAAGTTATTTGATTTCGTATGGTTTATGTTACACAAAATCAATTTAACCCTTTCGCTGCTGTCAGCGCCTAGAGGCGTTCAAGAAATTGCCCCATAGCGTGTTATTGGCGACTTCTGCCGATCAATTTCAGTTAGCCAAAGCGGTATCGGTGTCTTGGAACACCTGATTTTCTTTGTCATTTAAATTATAGAAATGAATAGAAATTAATTCGTTTGATGAATTATCAGTGGTTTAGACATAGTACTTTATGTTGTCAGTAATTCCTTATTTTCTTAAGCTTCTTTATGTTCGTATCAGAAACACGTTACTTTACATTTATATTCTCAGGAATGAAAATTCCCTTAAACAATATGTATTAGTTTATTTCTATTAGCTTTTATTTCTGCGTATAAAGAAGATTCTGAATGAAAAATTACCCAGTTAATAGCTTAATATAATCTAATTGATAGACTGCGTAGTTTTATGCATTTGTAAGAAATTTAAAGGTGCAAAAGAAGTGCAGTAGAAATTATAGTATTTAGAGGATGAAGTAATCCTCGATTTAGGTCTCATTACTTCATACTTATGTATAAACATATGAATCTGCATAAAAATTCGCAGTCTATTAATTACATTATATTTACATTAATTGAATATTCTGGAGACTTTTACATATTCGTTGATGAAAGTCCGTTGCAGCGAAAGGGTTAATTTAATTTCATATAGTATAGATACGTTAAATCATTTTTATTCCGATGCTTCTGTTCGTTATTATAATAAATGTTATTTGACGCTTGAAACGTGTCAGAGTCTATTGCAGATGGACACAGTGAGCAGAACGATTTACTCCTAAATGAAACTCGTCCGTGCAACCGCATATACGTAAAACATGTACTTTTTAGTAGCTTTGTACGGGTCTAAGGCTGCGTTCACAAGTGTTACAAGATGCAAGTGACGATTTATTAGGTGTACAGATTAATTTTCAGCCTTCAGGAATTCACGGGATTTAATACCTATTCACGTGAAAATCACATACAATTTTAACATTCAATTATTACATTTATCGAGCAAATTCGTCACTCGATAAATAGTAAAGTAGCGATTCTGAGTTGATAAAGATACCAAGAGTTACAAGATTAATTTGTACACCTAATATCTATCGAAAACGAGCTACGGCTCGTTCCAAATTTCTTGCCTACTCGAAAGCACCGTTTCTTCATTCCATCGCGCGACTACCACCCTTTTGTCCGCCTTAAACTCTGAAAGCGCAAACTTACAAGCACACGCCTTTTCTATCTCGAATTAAAAAAAGCTGAAAGATGGAATTGTGTAACAGAAAAAATTGATATCTATATATATATATATATATATAAGAGAATAGAAGAGAAAGTGACTCGAAGTGGCAATAGATTTCGAACGGATGCAATGCAAATCAAAAATCGATTTCTCCGATCGCAAGCCGCCTCTCTAAACTGCTGCGTTTCGTTTCGATCGATCGCCGGTTTTTCCCCATCCGCCGCCTCGTCGTTTGCATCGATGTAGCGCGCCGTGCAAATGCGGCTCATTATCGAACACAATATCAAAAGCTCGTATGCGTGTGTGTTCGTGTGCCTGTGTGTGTATGCAAAAGAAGAAAAAAAAAAACAGACGCAAGAGAGGAAAGTACAGGAGGAGAGAGCGTTGGTTTTTCCTAGATGCGTTATAAGAGAACACATATCACTTTACTCCATCGTATAATCCACGCACGCTCGCCCTTTTTGTCGCATTTTAGACCCGGGCAGAGGAGGAAAGAGGAAAAGGCTCATTTTTTACTAGCTTAAAAGACTGTGAAAGTGAGAATGAGTGAAAGAGAGAAAGAGAGAGAGAGAGAGAAAGAGAGAGATTGCCAAAAAGGGACGAGCGTTCGATCGGAAAAAGCTAAAACCGAAAACATCTCTTCTCAGTCAAGGGACTGACAAATTTTCCTTTTTCCCCATTCTTTGGAACTTGTTATCGTTGATACGGAATTTCGTGCAATTTTTGGTAGAATTGTGACGTGAAATTAGGTAGATTTCGTGGAACACGGTAAAACTTTGTAGTATTGGGTTGCTCGGAAATAAATTACGATTTATGCTGCTTCTTTGCTTCCTAAAACTTCCCTCAACCCCCTATTTAAATGTCGTTCCTTTAATTGTATTTGTACAAATCTGATTTTACATAAAGGTCCGCAGTCTAAGAATTAGTGACTACTGTTTTATTTATGCTTAACTTGTATGCAAGTATTCGAACTATCGTTCCAAAACCATCTTTAACAAATTGTTTGATTTTGTCATTATTAATAAAACGGCAGTAGACCGTATTCGATCTTCTTTTTCTTCGAGACTTTCGTTATCATTATAGAATTATTCAAATCAATGCTGCACTGTACTTTCGGTGATTGTATCTTTATCAAACACATAATTAATATTTCGAGCAGTTTCTGCTATTTATTTCCGGGCAACCTAGTAGCATTATTTGGAATCTCTTTCTCTTCTAATTGTCTCGAACGACTAATTTCACTGTCGGTTAAATAATTTGAGCCCCCCCCCCCCCCCCAAAAAAACAAAATAAAACAGCATGGATCACTTTTCAAATTAGGGGATATTTATACAATGTCTCAGCAATAGTGGTGCATTCGTAAATGGGGTGATTCCTTACGAAAAGATGAATGAAAATCGTAGAATAAAATGTTTGCGTTCGTAGATTCGTTCTTTTCATAGTTAAAGCGAATTCGGTACATATTTATTAGAGGTGTACGAGATCCCAAAAATGTCGGGTTAGGGCGGGATTCTTGAAGACTTCGAGATCCCGCACGCCCCTAATATTTATTTTAAATTGTACATAATTTTGAAAATTGTTCATAATTTTGATGCGGCCGCTTGGCTTCCCGCAAAACTCCGTGTATAATATAATCATTTTGTTTAACTTCTTGTTTAGTTTAGTTTTATTTAAATTTTTGTGTACGATATAATCCTCAGTCTACAGCAATCAAAGGGTTAAATTTAAGTGAGCACTACTACACCACCATTGCTAGGACAACTTGTATCGATTGCTTCCTTTATAAGAATACATTTTTCTTTTCGATGAAAATCTTTAATCGCCTTTGTTTTCTCCAATGGTGGACGATGACGATTTTCGGTAATCTTGGCCCGTCCAACGCTCCGTCCCTTGATACGCTTAGACTAAGATAGCATAATGAAACCCGAAACGCGTACCTTAAGCACACCCTGAAGCCTAGTGTACCAATCGCAGCAGAGAAACACGATCGATCCCTGGAACGTCCTGTACCATCTAACACCCAACAACTACGGATTCTTCGAACAGAAGAATCTTATTTTTCTTCTATCCAGTCAGCGAGAAATCAATTTTAATCGACTCTGTGTCATACGTAAGGGGAAGAAAAATATTCGAAATACGCATGTTCCAGGAACCGATCACGAAACAGTACCAAAAGTAATTGTTCCGACGTGTATGAGTTCACGCGAGTTGCTTTTAGACGTAACCGATATAATATAATTTGTACATAGGGAGAAAACATGTATCCGTTTATACACACTCTGTACACTGGACACGTATCACGTTTTCGAATCGTAAAACGAACAAAAAAGAAAATAATAATAATAAAACGTACTGTTGCTTCGATCCTCGATTACTTTGGAAAACGAAGGAGAAGATGGCCGGGAGCGTGTAATGCTAGGTCCACGCTACTGTTCGCGAACATCTCGCGAATGACTCGCGAGCAACGTTTATTAGAAGTGTGAACAGTATTACGAACAGCGAACAATTGAACACTTGTTCGCTCGGAAAGCGATACATCAAAAGTCCTGTGCTCGAGCTCAAAATCTGCAAATGTTCGCGCGAACTGTTCGCCAGTTACAGTAAGAATGCGATGCAGTTCGCGAGTTGTTCGCGTATAATTCTGCTGCAGTGTAGATCTGGTATAATATGGAAGTTACGCGTTCAAACTTGGCTCTCGCGTCGGTATTGCTGAGGCCGGTTTTGCGTTCGACTGATTTATGCATATCGAAGACCGAAGTCGTGTTTAAGAATTCACCTACTGGCCGCAACAGTGCAGTGTGAAGCCCTCGCGGAAAGTCGATTTCAACCTATGCCTCTTTTCCTTTCTTTCGAGAGTCGTCGATAAATCCGGGGGTACAACGATAAATCAAACTCATATGGTCGTGACAAATGTGCAAAGCTCTACAGTGGTTACGAACAGTGTTGGCACTTCACCGCATTTTTCCACTTAAGTACTATTTAACTACATTCCATTCTGTTCAATTCTTGAAATAATGAACAATTCAGAAATATTGTAATAATTAATAAGAGCACTACGATGATATTAAAAATCATGTGAATGCGTCATTAGTGAAATTAAACCGAGAAAATTGTCGATCTCTCAAAATGACTCATTACCCAAAGGGTTAAGCGTTAGGAAAATCGACACAAGTTGAATTTATTTAAGTCATACCTAAGTGCAAAACTGCAGTGGCGTACCGATACTTTTTGTAGCTACTGTATTTGGATATATGAATTGCATTTGATCTTTCGCACGCCCTAAATGTACAATCGAACTTTATCGTTTCGTTCGCCATTTATGTGTTCTGATACCTCCGAGACACGCTCACCGAATCGCTTCACGATAGATAGTACAAGCATGTTATATTAGTTTAGTTAATTTGTTATTTGTTTCTTCGTGTAGAGAATATTTTCTCTAGCGAGTGGTGCTCTCTTGTCGTACGTTCGTTCTTTTTTTTTTTTTCCTTAATCTACCGGAAGCGAGTACAGTTATCCAAGATAAAGTTTCGGGTTCGGCAAGCCATACTAGAAAGCCTTAAAGCTGGCGTTATAATTGGAACGAGAAAAAAAACGCAAAAACCCGTGATAGCTTCAGATATTCGTCGCCATCACCTCTAATTTTGTGTCGGAAATTGGACTCATTTTTTTTTTTTTTTTTTTTTTTTTTAATATCAACACCAATTATCCTGTGTAAAAGTTTAGGGGAATCGCGCCGGAACTATGTCTCCCGTTCGAATTGATAACTGCCACCGATAAAAAGCGTCAATATCTCCTATACACGGTGTACCAAAATTGCACCTAACAATACAGGTTATTCCACCTAAAATAAGCCACCTAATTATCTTTTTTAATTGGAACGGTATAACGTAGTTCGATCGGATTACAAAAAAGTATGAAAGTGTGAATTTACTGCGAGGAACATTTTTATGTTCCGAGACAATTTATTGCAAAATTTTCAAATTGTCGCACGGCATGTGATACGTGAAAGATAATTAAGAGGCGTATTTTAGATAAGACATATCCTGTAAATTGACTTTTCTCTTTTTTCCCCCCGTACTGTTTTTTTCCTTTACGTTTCTTTCTTGTTGGCGTAGTAGGCCTTTGCTCTATTAGTGAAACAATTAGCGTGTAATATTTGGTGTTCGCTGTGTTGAACAGCGAACTTTGTGTAACTATTTTGTATACATATTTTATTAGTAGAATTAATGATCGCCACTGCTACTGCTGCAGCTGCTGATACTACTATTATTTTCGTTAACAATATATACCGGAAATGCGTTGGACGTTTTTATACAAGTTCAATTTAACGTTTTTTAGTTGTATTTAATTTGTTCGTTAGTTATTGTTGTTATTAATTATTATGATTGTATCATTACCATTATTATTACTATTATTATTATAATTA
This sequence comes from Eucera pruinosa, assembly GCA_028830335.1. Lineage (NCBI taxonomy): Eukaryota > Metazoa > Arthropoda > Insecta > Hymenoptera > Apidae > Eucera > Eucera pruinosa. The sequence continues at coordinate 18,129,510 of JAMYCR010000006.1, forward strand.
TTACGTTACTATTAACTTACCATAATATCGGTTCATTAAGTTTATCGATAAAATAGATTGTAATATCGCTAATATCGGGAACACATTGTTAAAATAACCAAAATGCGACACCACGAACTTCTGTATACAGAAAGAGATTGGGGACGTTTCGATGATTGGAAAATATCGAAGCGTCCCTGCACAAGCGAATCCATTGTACAGACGCGAAGATAACGATGCCAAACATTATATATTATTAATACGGACACTACTACTACTGCTACTATTACCGCTACCGCCTACTATTATTCTCATTCTCATCATTATTATTATTATTATTGCGATTATTAATATTATCACGATTATTATTATTATTATTATTATTATTATTATTATTATTATTATTGAAAATATTATCGATTATTATTATTCTCAAATTACACGACTTTTTTTTCACATGTTACGTTCAGAATGAATCTTTTTTTTCGTACACAGGACATCCTTATTTGTTGCATGCATGCCCTATGAATCATTTACCAACTTCGTAATTAATTTCACTATCATGCTTCGAGCATATCGACGCGATTTCTTTTGCAAATTGCATGGATTTCGATCGATATGCGGAAGCGTGTTCCCTTGCAATTCTACAAGTTTACTTTTTCTTATAGATCACGAAGAGTGCCGATACTGTGCTATTACTGTAATTGTTTCGTTATGTTTTAAGAAACATTTGATTTAAGAAGTATTAATAACGTTAAAAGATATTGATTAATTTGGATATTGAGCTATATCTAACAATGTTGCGCTACAGACTCATCGTTAAATTAGTGCGACATAGCTTTTCTATACGTACTTTCAAAACGTATATCGATCTTTACGTAACAGATTAAGTTTGACGAAAATATCTTGGTTACGTTCTTATTAGACAGACTCTGTATACTGATAAAAGCAAATTTCTGCCAGTTCTGTTTAATTCGAGCATTTTGGCTCCGCTCGAAGCTGCGCGGACGCGTTATCGATCCCGATATTATCGATCCCGATATATATATCGTTATCCCCTCTCGATCATGTCGCAAAATCCCATAATACAGCTCCACTTCGGCCAAAGGTAGTAGCCTCTAATTTGCGACGATGCTATTCCATTGGACGGGATCCCTCGCCGCGTTCTCGACACCCTCGGTGCTCGTGCTATTCGCGCGCGGTGGAAACACGCCATGAGGGTCGCAAGAGCAGCGGGAGCAACAAAAAAATGAGGAGAAATCGCACGCAAAAGAGATATGGGGGTAATCCACACGAGGGTCTTCTGCGCGAGATGCGATAGAATTCGAGCCGCTTTAAAGCAAGATATGTTCATATCTCATGACCCTACAGGCTAGGTTGGAACGTTCTATCCGCTTTAAGTTTGCTCGACAGAAACACTCTCGCAGCGGCAGTTCCCCTTTAATGGAAAGCCCCCTGGCTAAATTTATAGGGGGTGGGTCGTGGGCTTTAGAACATAAACCCTCTTCCTCCCTGCCTGTTTCTCTCTGTCTCTCACGCGCTGTTACTTTTCTCTGTTTTTCTCTTTTTTTCCCCCTCGCCTTTATCTGTTCGCATTTTCATTCCTTCGCCCTGCCGTTCCTCTCCGCACATCCGCTCTCTTTCTCTCTCTCTTTCTTTCTCCTTTTTTTATCTTTCGCTTTCGATATTCCTTTTTGCACATTCACCAACCTCGCTTTCCTTCTCTGACCTACGACTCTTTTACTACCTTCTATCTCCTCATCTAACTTTTCCTCCTTCTTTTTTTGTCCCTATTTTTACCATTTCCTACTGCATTCTCTGTCCTCGCAAAGTATCGCTTTTTCGTCTTCTTTCGACCTTTATGGCTTTTTCTCTTTTTCCACGTTCGTGTCTCCTACCTATCCCCTATCCTACGATTCGTACCTCTCTAAAGCTCACATAGCTAACACGTTCCCTTTAAGCTATCTCTCCTGTTCCCTCCCTCTCTGGCTCCCCGTTCCTCTAGCTGATCCCGGAGCTCTCCCTCTTGGCGGTTCGCAACTTCGATCTAACTGGGCAGAGTTAACACAGGAACGGGCAACGAGAGCGAACGGCTACAGGGTGGCAGGGTCGAAATCAATTCGCCGGGCAAAATTAATGCGCTCGAGGGCCGGCGTGCTTCGCGGGTGTGCAATTTACAGGGAAACTTGAAGGCCCCGATGCATACGAGTGACGCGATATCGCATCTGCGATTCCGCAGCTTTAGCCCCACGCGTACGGTTACCTCGATCATTTTTCTGTTCATATAACCAAGGCTGATTTCCTAATCTACCACAAGTTTTTCTCAACCACTCCTGTATTTTAGAACTTCCCTCGGAGCTGGGCTTCGTACGTTGTATGGACTCCGCCCACGTATATTCACACACGTAGTTAGATAATAGCGAAAACAATATGCATATGAAACATCGTGTACTGAGTATTCGTCTGTGCGTGCGCGCCATGAGAAGTTAGATAAGAAGACCGTACAACGTACGGAGCCCGACTGCATATGAAGAAACTATCATCCATACGATTAAAGGTGTCAGATGCTTGAATACGACGAATCGTGTTACACTCGGTTCGAACAAGCCAACTAAATCGAGTACTGGAAAAACCCGACCAGCTCGAAAGAAGTCGAGCCATACAAAGGGACTATCTACTACTATTAGTATCTACAATTAAAACATTCACAAGATTATGCAAAATTGTAGGTATTGCGTATAATAAATTCTACACGATAGTATATTCTGCTCAAAATTGAATCACTCAAGATGCTCGATCTTCTCGATTCACTTTAAACTGCTCGGTTTCTATCGAGCCGCGAGGATTCTTTCAAGTTGCTCAGTTTTTTTCGAGTTCTCGGATCAGGTCGAAAAGCGAGTCTCAATTCGATTTGAAGTTCGAATTTGCTCGAAAATTCGTGCATTCCGACAACTCTACATACGAGGTATGAAGCTCGTATATGAGGGATTAAGAATCCCTCAGACCGACGCGAAATATTCACAGCAAGCGAGTTCGTGACGAATCGAGAAAACGGAGACATACAAGTTGATATTAGTGCGAAGAGGATGCCACGAAAAATTCGCTGCCGTTGCAAATGTTTCGTGTCGGCCTGTGGAAGCCTTTATATTTCTAATGATGCAACACGAGCGTACAATCCCACGATACTGTAAAAAATCGCTGCGAATTCGCGTCACTGTTGCGCACCGGTGTTAAAAGTCTCGCGTTGCAACGCGGAGCGTAAAAAGACTTGCGGAATCATTTCTTAGATTAGAACACGCGCTCGCTCGATCAATGTAGTATCGAAGAATAATAAGTGAAAGATTTACGCCTCTTTTCTGGATGTCGAAGGGGAATTTGCAATTCTATCGAGGGAACTCCGAGAAGTAACGCGTTCGGAACAGATCGATGCACGGAGCTCGCTTACGGCGACTACGCTCGTCGGGTTTATCCCTGCCGTTAGATATTTCATCGGAAGTGCATAATCGGTACAACGATATTTCCAATGATAAAGCAAAATTACGCAGCCTTAATCTTTATTCTTATACTTTTTAAGGTCACAGCTACAGATATGAACATGAAATTTGATAAACGCGATACGTTTGAATCGTGGTAACATTCGAGAACGTTACTTGCGTCCAGTTGGTACTCGCCCCGTCAAACGCAAAGAGGCCATTCACACTTTTCGTAATGATCTACATCCGTTTCGAACCTTTTCGAGCTTAATTTACACCTACTATGAATCGTAATTGAATTACACGCGAAACGAAAGTAATTTTTTATAGCAACCCTTCGCGAATATTTGGCAAATACTTTGTAACTAATCCCACACTTCTCTATTAGTAGCTTTGATGCGTGTGTAATAATAGATCTAGAAGGTTTCGAAACTGATGAACGTCGTTCATTAAACTGTAGCTTTTTTCACCCCCTCCCCCCCTGTAAAACGATAAAATCGAACTCGTAAATCACCATCGACTTGTAATACTATTTGATAACTTGCGAAAACGCGATCACGAAGCTGCGTTAGTCGTTCAATAAACGGAACTATCATTGTTACATATTAATAATGTCTTTGTAAATCGTCACCGCTTGAGATTGCCCTAAACTGACACCTAATCAGTGATCCTTGAGAATAAAGTGAAACTTAGGACGTAAATGTACATGTGTATACCACGAATACAGTGTACAAAAAGCAATATCCACTATATTACATATATATATATTACATATATACATATGTAATTGTTATATATATATATATATATATAGACACAGGTACACACAAGCACACACATATGTACACATGAGTTGCGTAAGAAGTAACGTATACCTACTTTCGATTAAAACTCGTAATTTGAATATGGTAACTAAAAACCACTCGGTTGTAAATTTCGGTAGTACATGCTTTGTAAAATTATAAGTGTTATTATCCAACAAAATAAGTGATGTGCATAATGTATATACAGGGTGAAGATTAAAGAAGAAGTGAGAAAAAAATGAAAGAACGAAGGGCGAACAAACTGACAAGTTTTAGAACAAAAAAAAGAAAAAAAAGATTATTTGTCCGAAGGAATAATGTGTCTTATATATATGGCAAATAACGAGAGATCGATATTTCTCGATAAAAAGAACTCTATCGGTTATGAAATAATAGGTGTGTTCCTCTTATTAGATGGAGTAAAAGTAATAATATAATAGTTTCGTAAATTACCTGACGACAAGAAGAAAAAAAAATACAAAAAAGATATAGATTACAGAATCACGAGGTCTGCTTTGTCTTGTTATAATCAAATACTTTATATTATGTAGTACAGGTTGTCATTAAACGTGTGAACAAACCTACTATTCAAACCTTTTTTTATTATTATTGTTGTTGTAAAATTATTGCGTGAAATGATTTGAATTTTTGTTATTATACGTTTCGTATAATATAGGGGGTCTTTATGTTTGCATAATTTATTGTAAATAGACCATTTATAAAAAGCATATCGTACGTTTTGCGTTTTCCAATCGTCATTTTCATTTCAACACGAGTTTATTTGTTTACAATGATTGGGAGACACGATACGGTAAGTGAATAATTTCTTATGATATTAAAATAGAATAAACTAATCCCGATATGGACGGAATCCCGAAAATATATGCGATTCCCGGCGTTCTCAGGATTTTCGATACTTCTAAGAATGTCAAGTATTTATGTATATTTGTATTCCGATATTTGTTTTGTTAAACGGGACGAGTTGAGAATTTTGTTTCCCGAACCCGAATCTTTTCGAGATGCTGAACGTTTTTGGGAATCCCGGATATTTTCGGGATCCCGCACATCGCTAGAATTAACCCTTTCATTACGGGGAATTTTAATCAAAGAATATGCAGAAATTATCTAAATACTTACTTGCATCGCGTTCAACTCACATTCTTCTTCCCATTCTTCAAGTAACAAAGAATTTTAGGTGCTTAAAGACGCCAAAATTAATCGGCAGAAGTCATCGATAATTTACGCGCAACTTTCTTCAGCACCGATAGTAATGAAAGGGTTAATAAGAAACTCAAGACTTATTCATTTAAGATAGGTTGCAATACTTTTTGTATTGTTTTATACAATTTTTCCTTTTATAGAGGTTTACAATTTTTGTATAATACACATAATAATCCTTAATTAACATTTTGGTACATGCTTATTTGCTAAGTTGAATGTATTATATATACACGAAATGAATACAATATTAACAAGTCCTTACTTAATGCTTCCATAATCGTGTATTAAAAATTTTTAGTGGTATATGGAATGTTCTTTTGAAACTATAAAGTTGTTTTATGTGGACAGGGTTTGAACCAATAAGCAATAATAGCATGAATGATATATAAATAATTTTACATTACGATTTATCAACATTTATTAAAAATACTTCGCACTCTGCATCGAATGTTTTAGTAGAATAAGAAATTTAAAAAACCTTTAAGTATTTTTATTTTTTACTAGATACCATGAAAGATAAAACTGTCGTTACTGAAACGCTACGATAATTTCGACGGAAAGCAAAAGCGAAACTATAACTACGCGTTAAAGGACCTTTCTTACGGCATAATAAATTAAAGAGTAAATTCAAAATATCACGGTACTAAAAATGAATCATATACGCGAACAAATTGCGTTAAAATAAGCACAAGATTACTACATCTATGTTGAACTTAAAAAAATATATCTTTCGAACCACTGTGAACTTCCTTTGAAGTGGCGACTCGCTATACGTATATTTTACAGACAGGAAATGTAAGTTTATATATACGTTCGATATACGAAATTAAAATTAACGTTAGTACGTATGTACCGTAAGTTTCATCGTCGATATACTTATCTATCTTCACGTTTTCAACACATACACTTGTTATTTCGTTATCTTTACAATATAAGTACAAGTATACAAGTTTATCCTAACATATTTTTAGTTTGCGTTTGCCTTTGTTGGTTCTGCATCGTTAATTTTGCTATCTCTTCGCCAAGAGTATCGATGTTATCCTACGAAGACAACGTTTGTTAATAACAAACAGTTTCGAAAATATATCAACTTCCAGCCTTAGGTGGCTCGCCCTGTATAAATGACATTTTTTTACGTTTACCTTTAGAGTAATGTTTTTAAATAATGCGTCTTCGAGAACCGCTTGCAGTTTTTGATTTATCTCTAACGATAATTCCAAAGTCATATTATCGTCCGAGACGCGTTGATTATAGACAGAGGCCATTATGCCTCCGTGTCTCGCTAATTCAGCCTACAATTAAATAATAATTAAAACCAACACCGACAACTTGCGAATATATTTACAATTACAGATTACTACAGTATAACAACGTGCAATTGAAATTTTTGTTACTGAACTTACTGCATTTCTCCTGCTCTTGATATACTTGTATGTAAAAAATGAAATAAAGTGCCGTTAATGATGTTATCTGTTTCGCATAAAACTCTCGAATCGAGTTGTAAAAGGACACGATTAAAAAGTAAAAATGTACCTTGTATTTATCTCTCTCGTTGCTGCCCATGGCACCGATATTTTCGTGTAAAATATAGTTCTGAATAATTCGTTTCTTTTTCTGTAACTCTTCCACCAGAATTCGAGTATGCTCCTCAAAGAAATCTAGCTTCTCCGCTTTTCTAGCGTTACTCTCTTGTAACTTTATAATACGATCTATTAGCAATTGTTTACTAGGTTCCGTAGGCAGAGTATGCTGTTCACCATTCATACTATTATCGGATAAGGCACCGTTTAGCGTATCTCCTAAAGTGACGAAAACATTAGTATTCGTAAAATACCACGAATACGTAAATGGTAGAGATGTGCAAGAACCCGAAAATATTTCGGGATTCATACACAAAATTAAAGAAACCTTAAATTTTAATCAAAAGAATCGTCTGTTGCAACATTGTGAACAAGCTACTTTCAAGCATAATTTCTTACAACTTGTTAAGACCTAAGACGATCATTTTATACGAATATTCTTCTCTATACTCCAAAAGATTTCCGATCCGTTTACAAATAAATAAATAAACCACGAAAGAAGTGTACGTAGTGTGGTAAATATTAATTAAATTCGCGGCAGTATGGCATTTTCTTAAACCATATGTCCATACTCTATTTCCTATAATTTTATAGTTTGCAGGAATTTCGAAAGTCTCCGAAATCTCGATTTTCTCGAAAATCTCGATATTTCCGAAGCTCGGATATTTTCTTCCCAATACGACACAAATATCAGGTTCCCGACATTTTTGGGTTCTTGCACACCTCTAGACTGGTGTAATTAAAGACCTGTATTCAATGAAATGTTTGATCCAGTCCTGGATGCAACACCCAATGAGTTATAAGGCGACGATGATTCAAACACTTCCAATTTCTTCCTACATTGTTGCAATTCACGCGTCATTTCCTTCATATTTATTTGCTGCTTCCTCTTTATCACGGCGTTTTCTCCTTGACTATCCTCTAATTGTCGAGCAAGATCTTTCGCGACTTGTGTCTGTTCAGACAGATGCCTGGCTAAAACCTCGTATTCCTCCATTTTTGTTTTTCGTTCTTGAGCGAAATTTTCTCCCAATGCCTTTATTTTGTCCATTAATTCTCTTATACGTTCGTGTAACGGCCCGTGTTCTTGTTCCAACTGTTTCGCTTTGGCTTCGATGCCCGTGAACTCCGATTGAAGTCGTACATTTTTATCCGTTAACTTTTGCGTAAAGTCCAGCATTTCCGCTTCCTTTTGACGGCACGCAGACATGTCGGACTGTAATTCTTCGTTAGCCAAACGTAAGTGTTGGATCTCTGCTTCGGTAGATGCCAGATATTGATCTTTGCTGCGTTAGAAAAAGTTTCAACGTAAACAATATAATACGAAGTAAAACTGTGATTTTGCAATCGCGATACCTACTGATGCAATTGAACCTTTAAAGTTTCTAATTCGGACACTTTACTGAGCAACTCCACGATCTCTTTTTGACGCTGATCCGCTATGATCTTCAAATTGCTTATATTACTTTCGTAGTTCAAACGATTTTTTTCGGCATCATGTATCTTTAGACTAAGCATGTTATTTTCTTCAATTAAAATTTGTTGCCTGTGCTTCAGCATGTCCACTTCTTTTTGCAATTGAAGCCTCAACATCTCCTTGTCCTCGGTAACGTGCCTCTCTAAAATTAAGCGTGCCTGTTGCTCCTTTAATTGCTGATCTAACGTGACCGCCTTATTCTCTTCCGATTGTTGAAACTTTCGCATCGTTTCCTGAGTTTCTTTGCGCACTTGTTCACATTCCTCCTTCATCTCATTGATTCTGGTCTACAAAAACAAGCAACCAATAGATTGCATTAGGTTGTTGCATAATAAATATCGCTTCCAAGATAAAAGAGATTCATTCAATCACAGCTAGTCACGAAAGTCTGCATACACTAATCAGTAAATTTTTGTTACTGTAATATAAGTTAATCATCAAATATTTTTACGACTGAAGATTTGAATGGAATGAGAGCTCATTGAAAAGCGACGTTTATCATTTAATAATTAGAGATACGCAAGAAATCGAAAATTTTCAGGAATTCCACAAATCTTAAATTACGGGATATTTTTGAGAACCCGACCTGGTTTCGATATATATTCTCGACCCGATCCGATCCAATATTTTCGGGTTCTTACACATCTCTGGTAACAACCTAATACTTGTTTTACTACCGTGGCTTTATCTAACTTTTGTTGCGTTTCCTTTAACGAATCCATTTCCGTTTTAAGTTTGTTCTGAGTCCATTGTAATTTTATATCTCGCATCTTAACATCCTCCCTCAATTTTTCAACTTCTCTCTGAAGTTCCGTCGCTTCGCGATGTTTCCCGCTCAAAATGTTACATATTCTAGCGCGTTCCCCTTGCATCTCCCGTAATTTACTTTGAAGCGCCTCCTGTTGCGTCGTCATTTCCTTTACCTTGCGTTCCGCGCTTTCCTTTGCCCTAATAGTATGATAAGAAAATATAAAATAGACCGAATAATATAAAATACGTTTGTCACGTTCGTACGAATTCGAGCGTACCTTTGGGTATCGATAAGTTGCTTCTCGCTAACCGCGTATTTCATCACCATGCTCTCTCTTTCTTTATTCGCCGCGTTATACTCTTTTTTAACCGTTTCCTGTGTCTCTAACGATGTATGTAGTTCAAACGTAAGTCTGTTTACTGTCTTTTCTAACGTATCAATTTGCGCGGAGAAGATTTCTCCTTTATTTTCCGCTTCTAACGTCCGATTCCTATCTTCCAAGTGTTCAACTTTCTCGTGCAATTTTAAGTACTTAGATTTTAGATCTGCATAGTCTTTCAGTAAAGTAAAATACGCGGGATGTTTCAAACTATGTTTCAACTCATCAGAGTCAATACTTTCTTCTTCCCTTTGATATATACTATCTGTAAGACTTTCCTGAGAATTATCGCCCCCCGAATTTAATACCATAGAACGAATATTATAATTCTTATCTGTTTCCTGTGCATTGCAAAGTACATTGTCATTTGTTCTACTAACATCGCCGCTAACGGAATATGATTCGGATTGCGTTGAATTTTTCCGTTTAATAGAAGTATCGTTATCGTTATTTTTATCGAAGCTCGATTGACGATCGTTCGTCAATAAATATTTATTATTTTTTTCCGTATTTATGTATATGTTTTCATTCGAATTTGTTACGAAAGTATTTTTGTTTTCGTCCTTTCTTGTACATTCGTCTTTTTCGGTTTGCATATCCATTGCATTTTTCGTTATATACGGAATACTTTTTGTTCTTTTTAATGGATCTGATTCAATGCTAAATACTGGTCCAGTTAAAGGAGTTTCTGTACTGGATGATTCTTCTGTGTATCTTTTCTCATGGTAAGTGTTATCTATGGACCTCATTACCGAATTATATTTCATTGTCAAATGTTGTGGTAGCAGTGCTTTTTCCATGATGTTTGTAGACTTCTCAGTAATAAAATTTAAGAAATTACGGCTCTTGTTTAGAAACTGAGCATTTGATTGCATTATGTTAATTGGATTCGATGGCAGTGAAATTTTCACCAATCTACTATCTGCTACCAAATTTGGTCTAGATATAGGGTTGCTCTGCAACTTAATGCTTTTGATGACCTCACAGGATTTTTGTTCTTTATTAAAGTCCCCTTCACATTTAATTACATTTGTTAAAGCTTGTGTTTGACCATTATTGGTCATTAATTTTTCATCTTCATTTGATCGCTGTCTTATATCTTCTATTCTTTCAGTGCTCCTTTTAAACTCACAGTTTTCATGTTTCCTCATACTATTAACTATTTCTCCTTCCAAAGAACTAATATCACCAGTTTTAATGTACAATTTAGTACTAAATAATGTTTCTTCCTCATCATTGCCCGTTACATTTAATTCTTTACCCTTATCTAACATTGTGGTTTCTATACTATAATTAGAAATTACATCTGAAGATGTACATGACAATGTGTCAGAAAGTGTAGAAGAAGGTAATACAATATCATTACAGGAAGATGATTTTTGGAGATACTTTTCTTGTGGAAGGTCAGTAAAAGCTTGACATTTTAAAAACTCATGTGACAAATTACTTAAAGAAGTAGAATTTTTTATAGACACATTAATACTGCTTTCTTCTATTGATTGATCATCACATTCCTTTCTATCATTGTTCTTTAATAATACTGAATCTGTTTCAATTGGAGCAATACTGTCTTGTACAAGTCCCTCCTGAATTGGCATTGTTTCTTCAATTATCTTTGAATTTCGGCAAGCCAAAGATTCGACGACTAAAAGGTACGCAAGTATAAAGAGGAAATATTAAAAATTTAACAGCTGTAGCTTGAAAACTTTTCGTTAAACAACTTGTTAACTGAAACTCGTTAATTCGTACCTTCGGCAAGCAAAACGTCTGATTTTGCACTGGAATCGACTTGATCGAGATTTTCCGCGAAATTTTGCTCCTTAGAAGGCAATTCTGATTTTTCCTCGTCCATTTCAGAAACTGGAAATTCCATTTCTTTTGGTGCTACTTGACCCTATTTCATGGTGTTATGTTTTTCGATGGAGATCATCGATGCTGGAGAACTTTGTCGATTCGAAAGAAATTCAAAGCCAAGGTATTACGCGACATTCGCGAAAAGAAATTGAAACGAAGGAAAGTAACCTAAAATCCGAGACAATTTATCTGTCATTATCCGTATTGTTTCTAACCATCGCTAGAACATATTCGGCGTATCACTGGACCTGAAAACATCGACCAAGAATTCAGCTGATAGGAGTCTACAGCGTGCGGCACATGTGGTTTCGTACACGTTTAAGTACGAGCTACTTTATTAATTTAAACATGTCAAGCATGCAAGTACGCAACATAAATAAACTGTCGCGATTATTTCAACCAGCAACAGCAAATATTGTTAATGCCAAAAAGTCCAAACAATCATCAAGAAACTACGAAGTACACTTTATATTTCGCATGTCTTTTTCTACGATTCTTCATGCAACAATGTTGACAATCGTAACTGTTTGTATGTACTATTTGTAGAATTTAATTAAGTATGGTATGATGAAACAAATTAACAATGGAATGTACGCGCTTCTACCTTTGGGCTTGCGCGTATTAAATAAGTTAACTGCGCTCGTTGACAATGAAATGGAAAAAATCGGAGCCCAAAAATTGATACTTCCAGCCTTGACTCCCACTCATTTATGGAAGAAAACTAAGAGATATTATGATAACACCTCTGAACTATTTAAAATACACGATCGAGCACAAAGGGAATATATACTGAGTCCGGTAAATTTTTGTTTAATTAAAAAACGACATTACATTAATAAGTTAACACATTGATTACCATTTACAAATTATCAGATACTTTATAATTTTCTGTTCCTTTGCAACTTTGTACAAGTCTTCCTATATGTGCAATGTAAAAGATTGCATTAAGAGTCTATACAAGATTCTTATAACAACAGATTGTTATATACAGATGAAACTACTTTCTACTTAAGTTCCACTTCTTTAATCTTGTTTATAAAGGAAAATCTGCTGTTTAGTTATAAAAATCTATAAAATAGAATGATTTGACTTTTTTAGCTAGATTCATTGAATGCACAGTTGCATGCTTGTTATTTGGTTGTAGACATGCGAAGAAACAATTTGTACTTTGATATCATCATTAGGAATGTTATCATCTAAAATGTTCCCCCTAAGATTATATCAGATTTCTACCAAATGGAGAGATGAATTAAAACCAAGATGTGGCTTGCTAAGAAGCAGAGAGTTTATTATGAAAGATTTGTATACTTTTGATATAAATATGGATAATGCACAAGAAACATATGCAGCAGTATGCGAAGCGTATGACAACATATTTAATAATATAGGAATAACATGTGTAAAAGGTAATAGAACAAGTCATAGAGTGCAACATCCTGATTGCACTAATGTTACTTGTACTTGCAGCTGTTGGCAATCCAGGATTAATAGGAGGATCAGTGTCACATGAATATCATTATATAAGTGATATTGGAGAAGATTCTATTTGTATATGTTCATCTTGCCAGTATGCTATTAACAAAACAATGTGCAGTGATACACATTGTCCCAAATGTAAAACTGAACTTCGCATTGAAAACGCCGCGGAGGTAATAGAAGAAAATAAATGTTTAACTTAATTTTATGTCCTGTAGCAAATAGCTACTTTTTGTTCAAGGTGGGACACACATTTTTATTGGACACAAAGTACACAAAACCCTTAAGTGTAGTACACAATTCAAGTAATACAACAGCACCATTGCTAATGGGTTGTTTTGGACTTGGTTTAAGTAGAATTTTAGCAGTAGTCAGTGAATTGTTATCTACACAAACAGAATTAAGGTGGCCAAAACATTTGGCACCATATACTGTGTGTATTATACCACCAAAGGTAATGTGTACATTTCTGTAGAAACGAGGTATAGAATAGACCTATCATCTTAATACAGAGATTTCCAAACAGACATCTAAAAAATCAGAATTTTCGGAAGAATATTTTCCTCTTTATTACCTTAAAGGGATTCTAAACACTTCTAAAGTCTTCTAATATGCAAAATATAAAAGCAAACACAAAAAGTTGTCAATTTTACGCGATCGAAAAGACAAAAATGAAAATATTATTAGGGTCTTGAGACCCTAAAACCATGTGACAGAAAAGTGCATTGAATAATAGGTCTGTTCTGTACGTCGTCTGCGATTTCTGCATGGTATCTTTTACGGCCGATAAATATTAAAAATCTTTGTAATTAACAGAAAGGTAGCAAGGAGGAAGTCACTTCTGAATGCATAGGTAAAATAATAAACACTTTTGATCGATTAAATATCGATGCGATACTTGACGATAGAACAAATTTGACTATCGGAACTCGTCTTACGTTCGCCCGTTCAACTGGATTCCCTTATGTTGTCATAGTTGGTAAATCTATGATGCAATCTCCGGGTTTAGTTGAAATTCACAACGTAAATGATTCAACGCAATGTGAGATACCTTTGGAAAACCTACCTAATTACTTTAATGATGAAAGTATCAAACCATAAAAGAATATAATAGTACATATTGCTTGAATGAACAGGCTCAATACACGTGTTTTTCAATAAAAAAAAATATTAATTTAAGGTTTCTTAGCCGAAGTAAAAAGTTTATACATCGATCTGATCGCGCAAAATTTAACATTCTAGTTTAACTGTTACTTTGTGATAAGCGTTACAAAGGAATCCTCGTAAATTCCAGATATTTTTGAAACTCTCCGGTTGGACATTATACGACGCGTCTACCGCTTTTGCCCAAATTTCTGTTTCATTAGAACCTTTGTTAACGGGAAGATCTATGCTCCATAACGTCCAACTCCAATATCGACCCTCTTTAGCATTAGTATCTTCGGCGTCTAAATTAGCCGTGTGCCAAGTTTTACCTTGGTCATTTGTTACATCAACTCGAATGATTTTCCGGCCTCCACCCGACCACGCGTATCCTGGCAAACATTTTGATCGAATTGTAATTTTGTTATAAAGATGAATCAATACAATCCGCAAAGCTTTTTTACATTATCCGGTTGAAAATTAATGTTGCGATCCTATATATCGTTCCTTGTTTTATTAGTTAAAAATAACGAACATAGGTGTACAACATTTCATTCATTTTCAACCGGATGACGAAAATCAGACGCCGAAAACCGTTCAATGAGAAAAGGCTCTAAAGGCGTGATTCCACTGAGGCATCACTAAGCACCTTGCATTATGCTACACGTTCTCCGATGCCTTTTATTTCGAGCCGAGTCTTGTCGAAAGTCATGAAAAATCATCTCGCATGCAAAGCAAATTAATGTATGACACGATACATTATTTCATGCTACTTGTCATTCCATTGGAAGAATTCCATGTCGCGTGCATCATTGCTGCATGCTACATGTTGCATCAACCGAATTATGCCTCAAGAGCTATGCTTCACCTTTCACATTTATCTTTCCATTTATCGCTTTGACCGTTTCCATTGGTTCCGGTTTACAAATCGCGGAGATTACAGGCATTTCTTGTATAGCGGGCGCCTTAGAAAAATCTACGTTATCCCAATCGGTACTCGGAGAGAAACCTTTATAGTCGCCTCTTTGCCATTGCGAATGACTTTCCTCTTTTGAGGCGACTATTTTAGCTATAAAAATTACAGCGAAAATTACAAAACTATCCTCTATTATTTAAATATAATTATATAGGGTTATCCAAAAGTACCTTTAGGATGTTTAATGAGAATATTTGTCAAACGCCATGTTTGTTAGTAAAATAGAGGCGAAAGAAATAAAAATTGAAACGAGAACGAACGAAGATAATAGAAATAAAAAACAGATTAGAAAAGGATAAAGCAGAAAGGGAAAGAAAAAAAGAGAAGGTAGGTGTTCCTATAGTCTATTTTGGATAACCCTTTAGCTATAGAATTGCTCAATACCGAGCCACTTTACATTCCTGGCACCCACAACACCAGGAACAATTACTCTGATTGGAAAGCCATGATCCCTTGGTATGGGTTGTCCATTCATTTCATAAGCTAAGATTACATCTGCTCTAGGATCCATAGCTCTGCTAATGGGTATACTTGCACCATATGGTGCACCAGAAGGATCTAAGTCATATCCTTCAAACTTATTTCACGAAATTATTTAAAATTAAAAAAAAATATATAAAAAAATTCTCATATCTTTCGTTTATGTTTATGTGTTAATACCTGTATATGATCATAGTCATTCTCATTGATTCCTAAATCTTTCAGTACATCGCACAATTTTGCACCAGTCCATGTTGCATTACCAACAGCACCTACACCCCAACTTAATCCTTTTAAATGTTTCTCCTATTAAAAAAGATAAACAAATAAAATATGTCTTGGTGGCTTTTCAGTATTTTATGTGAAAAACTAGTTGTGTGCTTTCCAAGAGAAATAGGTCTTTTCTGTGCCTACTATCAGTATAATTTCTAAAAGTTATTGAAAACAGTAAAGACTATCCAATTGATTAAATAAATGATTTTTAGTTAAATAACATAAGCTATCTATTTGTAATGGAAACTATCAAAACTTTTACATGCATTCAATAATTTACTTTTGCCATTTCTGATCTTCTATTCCCACCACACATTACAGCACTTGTGATGGTGTATTTAGGATATTTCTTTATATCTTCAAATTTCAGAGTCTTTTTCGTTGTTTCCTCTATAGCTAATTCTACAGTGTAAGTTTCCAAGTCTATTTCTGGGACTGGAAGATGATTTCTTACATAGAATAATTCCCTAAAATGAAACAATATTTTGGAAACAAGTTACTTGGGTAACTAAAATTCTTAAAAATTATTTTCCCATTTAAATTGTATTTACACTGGTGTAATGAAGCTTTCGATTAATAAAGGAGAAGGTGGCTCAGCACAAAATGGTTTCTGACCATTAACTTTCAATGCTTTGTGTCTCAGAGGTTCATTGAAATATACATCATTCCCATTAGCTACATTAGAGATTGCATCTACTTTAGAAATATTTCCAATCCTCATTGTTTCAAGCAGCTCATATATTTCCTGTGTATTATGGTTAGCAAAGATTGTCCAAAATGGTTCAATTGAACTACCAGCTGCCATTATTATTTTTGAGGGACCACCAGGGTGTTTATCAATAAAATCTGTTATGTCATACACCCCTTGCCTAAATGTTACCCACACACGATTTTCTTTATTGTCATGTTTGCCTACTTCCTGTAAGCTATAGGTTTTTAAATCTGCTCTAAACTCTCCACATGATGGCTCCCCAACAGATGATTTTCTTAAAACATGCTCTTTCTTAGAAAGTCTATAATAACATATGCCTAATACTGTTGTGGCAACAGTAACATAAGCTGCATATTTTGCATAAGAATTAATCTTAGCTTTATTTGCTCTAACAAATTCATCTTTATGAGAAGAATATTTCCTGGATGTTTCAACATAGTGTTGAATACAAATGCCTGACACTGGTGACACAGATCTAAAATGGATAATAAAATATATAATATAATATTGTTAGAAAATATATAATTCATAAATGTATTAGGTAAACCAATAAGTAATCCACTATTCTTAAATGGCTTGATGAATTTATTTTGCTGAAAGAACAAGCTTTAAAAATGTGTATCTTGCCCCAACAATGTAGCAAATTACATCAGTTATATTTAAGATCAAGCAAGTATTTAATTTCGTTAAAAGTAATTGCTGAATTAAATAAAAGAAGTGAATCATTCATTGGTACACCTAATGATTCAAAGTAATGGAAACCTATTTCTGAGATGATTTAAAATCCTCCAGCGCAAAATCATATCAAATTTTTATATTCAGTAATTGAAATATATAGTAAATATGTATAGTAAACAGCGAGTTCCTCTCTGACTTAGATAAAACAGATAAACGACATTGTGTAACAACGAATTACTCCGTTTACTAGCATCTGGAAACCGCACGTTAACGATCCATCTAAACAAATATCATTATCTCTGTTTCGCAGTCTTGTTTTTTTAAGTGTAAGTTTTCAGCGGTGATATCGCGACAAGTGTATGATATATACCATTTTCTCATTTCATGATGGCTTCCTGTCATTCTTGTGCATACATGTTTTCGTAACTTTTCGTAACATCATTTTGTTTCCTAACGCCTAAAACCTTTTTCAATGAAACCCCAAGAGAATTAGAGCGCAGATAATTATATATTGGAAGAAGCTCTAAGAATTGATTCTCGAATAAATGCAGGATCTCTTCTATGACATCGAGAAATTATCTACTTTATTAGTAAGTAAATAATTGTTGCGCGCCTTTTACCATTTGTTGGATGCTTTTGTAATTCCCAGAAATACGATTAAAATAAGTTTCCTCATTTTCATGGGGGTTTAAATGTCATAGTACTATTTGTTCATTCGAAATCATCGGAAACAATAGTACAGAGGTTATATCGAAAAGATTAGAATTATGCGAGTTTGAAACAAAATTAATGAATTATGTTTTACGAATAGACCGCGGATGCTTATGCAAATTCATATTTTTGTAAATATAAGTAAGGAAGTGGAGCTTAAATGTAGGCTGGTTTCACTTATCAAATATCATAAGATGCACTGTACTTCGAGTATTTTTTATACTTTTACTGAATGCATTTTGTACGTTTTTATAAATTTAAACTGTCCGTAATTGCATAAGGATCCTCAGTTTATTTATGAGTATATTTATATGATCATTGTTCACATGCTTGCATAATATAAGTTATTAAGAATTCTTTAATATTATAAGTAGACTATAAATCTTTATGCAAATTTACATTTTTGTAAGTAACAGTAAAGATGTAGGATTTAAATTGGGAGTTGCTTTACTCTCTGATTATTCTAACTTGTGTTTTACATTGGATATTTTATATAGAATAGGATAAATCTTTGTTTCAACCTCTTCAGTCAAGGAATGGACTGTCTTTATAATGATTCTTATTTAATACACATACCAATTTCTATGTTTTTTACAAGAAACTTACATTACTATTCTTGTTTTTTTTGTATTTTACATTTAGACTGTGGATCTTTATGCAAATTCATATTTTTGCAAACATAAATAAAGAAATTGAACTTAAATATAAATTAGGTTTGCTTCCCTAATATTATAAAGTACACTTTACTTTGTGTTTTTGGTAATTGTATACATTTTGTACATTTTTGCACACTTAAATTGCCCATAATTATATAAAGATCTACAGTCTACTTATATTCTCCTCTTATTGTACCTTTAAACTAATTTTATTATAAACTTATTTTTGCTCTTAATGGATTAATTTTATACTAGTTTTATCAACTTGTTGCTTCCTCTGCCAGTTTGGCAGTTACTTTTCTCACCCACTCTGTTATACATTCATTCATCTTTCCTTCCACTAACTTTTCTAATCTTAGGTTTATCTTGGGTATTTTATATATTTTTCTATATATTTTTTTCCACAGTTAAACTTCCCATAATTGTACAAACATCCACAATCTAATTATAAGAAATTCAGATGGGATTGTTATTTAACTAAATGAATACATTTGCAGCTACAGGAAATGATAAAAAGTGAATAATTAATTATGGCAATGACTATGAGAAAACGGAGCGGATCAGGCTCTAAACGCCAACATAAAGGAAAGCTTGTACCAATTTATGAAAGCTTTTTCAAAGGAGAAGACTTGACATTAGCCCATCCAAATTTTTGGAACGAATTGTTCTTAATTAAACCTATGGTAATTTTTTCTATTACTTATATTAGATTGTCTTCAAAGCTTTATTTAACATTATATAAATACAGACAATAAAAGATAAAGATTTCTAAAAGTTGACAAAGATTTGAGAGTCTAGAAATTCTGCCTAGGTCTGCTGCAAAAATCATTGAGCACGTTTTGCCTGTAATAAAAATGTTTCATTGAGAAAAGAAGTCGATGGCTACTAGTTAAAATTATAATCAAGTTTTACCTTTCTCTGTTTCTTTGGCACATAATCTTCGTGCATAGTGTACTTCTCATCATCTGGGTATTTTTTATTCCCCTTTTTGTCTTGATCCTTTGCATTTACATATTCATTTATAATATACGAGTCTTTAAAATCGTCAAGAGAAGCGGAATTTTTTTGACCCTTGGCATTATATTGAACTTTATTTTGTGATTTTATTGCTTCAGGTAGTATTTTTTGTTGCTTGGATTCACTTTTAACTACAGATTTAAGTGTATTGCATATTATTTGTATGTAGGAAGCAAGATAAAATACAGTCAGTGTTCTAAAAAGGAGCTTTACCCCATTACTAAATTATTATTATTATTAACAAAAATATATATTTAAAATTAGAAGTATATGTAGACTTTTGCGACTGACTGTATATTTTTTTTCGTTATTTAGTACATACCCTTCTTTTCAATAGATTCTTCGCATTCTAGTTCATTACGCAAACTACCTGGCATAAATTTGCACTTAAAATTAAACCACGCTTCGCTTGTTTGAACTTTGTATTTTAAACATTTTAATTGATATATACATACTCTTCCATAATATTTTGTTACTTCCCATGTTGGTAATGACTAGAAAATTACATAGATATAAATAGCATTCCTCAGATGTAGATATACATATTCCTGGACAAAATGTTTCCAGAGGACTCACTTGTATTATTTTAGTAACAAATTTACCAAACATTATGCTACACTATTAATTTACATTCGTATAAAAGAAAGTATAAATTTTTAGATATTAAAATCATACATCTGCAGTAGCATTGTTTCAATGTAACAGAATTTTCAAGCTAACCAAATAAAATGTGATGCTTGGATGTCTTTGTTCGACGAAAATTTGATTAACTTTTTCTGTCAAAGAAGAAACAAATGAATCGTCGTATTATATATATACCCTATGACTCGATAATTAAATACGGACTATTTTTAAAATTTTTAGGTTCCACATATTGAAAGTGAAATTTTGCATATGACTGCAGAGCAGTTAAATGCGAGCAGAGAGAACTTGAATGCTTTGGTTTGCCATTGCGTAGACACGTTAGTGGACGAGCATCCTTTTAGAGTTGTATATGCTTTACAAACTTTAGCAGCTGTTATTCAATCTATGTATAAGAAAGCTAGTCAAGGCGATTGCGGATTTAACTTAATAGACATCCTGGTAGGATTCGATTCCGCGGAACAGAGAATGACAACGTTGATGCAACACTGTAATAATTTCTTAACAGGTATCTGTTTTCACGGCCCATAAAAACTGCGGCTACTAACTCACGTTACATTAAGAAATCAAAGATTCAAATATACATTTAACATTTGAATAATAATCTATAGCTTTTTTTTTTCAAAAGAAACTGATTATTAAAAAATTTCCCATGATTCTAGGTGAATATCCTGATAGTTTAAAAGCTTTGTGCTTGAAATTGTTGTTAATTATTGTAACTGGCATGGACAATGTTAGTCAGAACACTTTGTTGGAATATGTTATGCTTAATAGTGTTTTTGAATCTCTGGTTCAAGTAGGTGTTACTCTAGTACAAGCAATATGATTCCATTCAATATTATTCCAATTAAGTGTTAACGTTTCCCGATTTGTTTATACAGCTGCTGAGAGACACAACAGCTAGAAGTCGTCACGGGCACGACGCGGTGTTGCTTTTAACACTTCTAGTCAATTACAGAAAACACGAAAGAGCGAATCCCTATATCGTTAAGTTATCAATTTTAGATGACGAATTAGCTCTTAACGGTTACGGACAAGTTATATCGAGTTCGTTGATGGATTTTTGCAGGCAATTTGCACAACAAAGAGCAGGTACGAAATATACATCTTTACGCTGTTAAACCGTTCGTTATAAGTACAATAATAAGGAACGTGTTACATAGAAATACAAGCGTCCTGGTTGTCTTCCTTGACTAGCATAGTCGGAAGTATGTTCGTTGGAGAAGAGGAAGCAAAAACGCAACAAGTTCGCGCGAACAATGCGCTGCTACTTGCGCTTTACGAGGCGACGCATTTAAATCGTAATTTTGTAACAACGTTAGCGTATACGCAAAGCGATACCAGCGCACCACCTTCTCCAAATAACACATTGGGACCAAACGCGGTAGCTCCTGGAGCACAGCTACCTGACGTGATGGCTCAACCCTTTAATTTATTGGCTACGTTCTTACAGTATTGGTAGGAGACTTATATAAAATACAGCGAAATCCGAAATTATTATATTCACTGGGCTGTTGATTTTTATATGAATTCATATTTTTACGAGTGCAGTTAACACTAGATTTACAGAAATCATAGATATTGTTTTTTTTTAGCAGTTTATGTTGACTTTGTTTAATGCAACGATATGAATACATACCGTAATTCATTCCTCCCCTTCCCAACTTTCTAACTTCGATTATTTAATAATAATATACTTATTTTTCAGGAAACCTAGTAAAGTCTGTAAACCTAGTGTTAAAGAAATGAGACTTTAATAGAAACCTATTTCACCCTATAAACATCACGATTTGTAATCTATTTTGGTTCTATTGCAAATTTCTGCATAATACGTGCATTTTGCCACTTCTTGCGCATTTAAATTTCCCATAAATTGCATAAAAATACGCATTCTAAATAAAAATACGTAATCTAGTAATTACGGATAATGTTATAATGTTACGGATAATCGGTTGGTTATTCTTATAAAAAATTACAAGTCTCAAAGTGATTACAATAAGTGGATTTCACATGATTGTGTTATATTTAGAATTGCAAGGAACGTTAATTATTTCAGTTCAATAGTTATGCAAGTAATCAGGACAGAGGCGATAATGAACAACGTTAAGTTATGCTTCCTAATATTAAGTTGCATCGCGGAGGATCAGTATGCGAACAGTTTGATGCACGATGCAAATCTGGCGTTTAGAGTACATCTCCATCGTGTACCGATGCATCACAGAAAAATACAAGATAAAGTTGCACCGGCACAACCATTGGCAGCTACCTTACTTGGTACGATTATTATACACTCCCGTCCATAATCTATCGGACACTTAATCAATTTAGAATAACGAAAAATTGGCGTTATGGTTACAAAACGAAGCTGCGATTCGCTAATTAATTACACTCAGGAAGAACATTATATGGTGCCATATTTTTAAGATGCTACTGGAAGTCTAATTTAACAAATACTTTATTAGAAACAAGTGTCCGATTTATGGACGGGAGTTCACATTCAATATTAGAAATTTTAATTATACAAGCGATTATTAAAAATTGCAGATCTGCTTGTTGAATTTGTTACATCGCACATGATGAAAAAATTCCCGCTCGAACTTTATCATCAATGCATTGGAGTATTACAAAGGTTGCTTTGTTATCAAAAAAGATGTAGAGTTAGGCTTGGATACCAATGGAGAGATCTTTGGACCGCTCTGATTAATCTTCTCAAATTTTTAACGACTCACGAAAGTCATCTTATTAAGAAAATGAATATCTTCCCACTGGCTATCCAGGTAAATTAACATAACTCTTTTAACCCTTTGCGGACAATTATTGTAAACAGTCACCCAAGTCTTTTTCGTTATTTGAACACGTGTCAATTTTTAAAGTAAAAAAATTAAATTAATGTCATTAATAATTGAATAAGAATTCGGTAAGTTAAAGTTTGCTAAGTATTATTTTGGTCCGTCCCCAAGGGGTAATTGTATTATAACGTATGAAATAAAAAGAACTTAATGGTTCCAGGTTGTGAATATTTTAAATTTGTTTATTACGTATGGAGATACATTCCTATCATCTCCTAGTAGTTACGACGAATTGTTTTACGAAATAATACGGATGCGGCTTATTTTCACAAATTTAAATGCAATGGGTATACATTCAATGATATTCGTTATATATTCCTGTTGTGTAACTCATTAAGGACTGATATGCTTCCGACCCGCATTTCATTTGCAATTTTTTTCCAATTATTTTAGATTGCTAAATTCCGTTTTCTAATATCGTGGCTTTATATAATATATTCTTATCAATAATTCGCGCAATAATTTTTTTTATCACTATTCCTTTTCCCACTTGAGTTTTACAACTTCATAAAGTTTGAAAAGTTGCAATCGAAATGTTGCATTAATGCCATCGAATGTTAATTGGTCCTTAATGGGTTAAATTTCGTATAATAATTGCTGATAAAAATATGATTTTATATTCAAGCGCTACGTTATTCGACAAGCGAATCGTACGAGTATAAAGAACACGCATTAAAATTAACAAATTGTTTGGTGAACATGAGAGATATAGTAAATCACTTTCCGCCAAAAATAGCGGCATGGTTGGCGAGTGAAAGTTTGTCCACGCCAACGGAGCAACAAATTTTAGCTATCATAATACAAAATTATGATAGTCTTACATTAAAGTTGCAAGACAATTTGGATCAGTACGAAAGATATTCCGAGAAACCTAATCACGTTGCATTCTTTGAAGAGATGGTAATATTCGACTAAATATATCAGAGCTTCTTAAACTGAGGTTCGCGAAGACTTTGGTAATTTTGAAATATTAGTAAAGTAATATTTAATAATTCAAGTAAAGTTAGTAGGTAAAGATAATTACTAAACCCATTTTAACTTAAGACAGGCAATGTTTTATTTGTTTATTTATTTTATCTATATAAATAAGGACGCAACAAATTTTTTTCGGCGAAAGAAGGTCGCGAAAATTTTTCTTTTGGAAGGAAAGAAGTCGCTAAAAATTTTCTTTTGCAAAAAGGAATCGTGAATAAAAAAGTTTAATAAGCTCTGAAATATGTACGGATACGACTTGGAAAATATGTTCTGACGATTATATTATTTTGCAGGTAACCGGAGTCGTAATCGATACTCGGGGATCGATAGACTTGAGTACGTTGGATACGCAGGCGATCTTACAAGAATTATCGAACATTTCGTAACACAGGTTCCATATGAAGTGTGAACCAGATCCTGTGTGTTATTTTGTTGTCACGTTGTATTATAATGTATTTTTTTCTTCTTTTTTTTTTAATACAATCAGCTTTACATGTATGTCTTTAATATTGCAAAGAACGTATAGCAGCTTACGAAAATAACACATCGTAATTTGTTTGATCGTTACGCTATATTTCTATGGATTGTGTATACAAGTTTTAAAAAAAAATCATAAAAATTTATTAAGTGTCAAATGTAAAGATCCTTATATTATTACCCGAGCAGTATTTCACGACGCGTAACTTATCAGTAGACTGTGGATCTTTATGCATTTATAGGAAATTTATTAGCTGTACAAATTAATTTTCGTAACATTCAAGACTTCGTCACAAGATTCTATATTTATTCACAACATTGAGAAATGTAGTAAAGTAAAGATTTCGAATTAATAAATATACTAAGAGTTTAAATATAAAGGCTCCAAATTAATTTGTATACCTAGTAAATATGTAAAATGGTACAAAATGCAAATGGTATTCAGAAATATAGAAAATATTAAGTAAAATACAAATTATAATATCTAGGAGATGAAAGTAAGTATTATTAAATTTGATTAAATTAAATCTTATTCGGATTTGGTTGCTTTTAATTTTATTTGTAAAAATCTGGATTTGCATAAAGATCCGCAATTTATTTATAAGTTTTACATGTAAAAAAATATATATACAATTCGTATGTTCTGTTATCCTTAATCCCTATTCCAAAAAATACAATAATAATTACAAACATTTTTTCACTTGTTTCGCGAGAATCGCAACGCCCGCTTTAGACTGATTTTTCCTCTGAAGCTGACTACTAATGAAATCTCCTATCTTTACTATTTCATTGAGATCTATGCCAGTGTCTAAACCTTGTCCATGCAAGAAGTACAGTAAATCTTCAGTGGAAACATTTCCAGAAGCTCCAGCAGCATACGGACAACCTCCTAATCCAGCCACAGATGAGTCAAAAATTCTTATGCCATGTTCAAGGCTAGCATAAACATTCACTAAAGCTTGTCCATATGTATCATGGCAGTGAAGTGCAAAATTATTCATATTACTTGCTATGTGCTTCAATTCGTGTAACACATTGTGCACTTTGCTAGGTGAACCTACACCTATGGTATCTCCTAAGGAAATTTCATAGCATCCAGATTGTAACATGAATGAAGCTAAATTAGCTACAACTGATGGCTTGATATCACCCTCGTAAGGGCAGCCAACAATGCAGGACACATAGCCTCTAACTTTAATATTATACTTTAATGCTTCTTCGATGACTGTCTTGGCTGTCTTCATACTATCATCAATGGAACAATTAGTGTTCTTTTTTGAAAAGCTTTCAGATGCAGCTCCAAAGATAGCTATCTCTTTTACACCCACTTTTAGTGCACCTTCCAATCCTTTTACATTTGGTACCAATACTGGATAAGAAATATCAGGTTTCTTGTTAATTGCTTGGAAAACCAGGGCATTGTCTGCCATTTGTGGAACCCATTTTGGAGATACAAAACTGGTGACTTCTATATTCTTCAATCCGGTTTCTGAGAGTTTGTCAATGAACTGAACTTTAACTTCAGTTGGCACGATATTCTTCTCATTTTGCAATCCATCTCTTGGACCAACTTCGACTATTTTTACGAAATTACTGAATGATCTTAAATTTTTCATACAGTATTTAGGTAAAGTGTTACTTGCAATAATAGCTTTAAACATTGTTAATATGAAAATATACTAATAGACCATATACGTGCACTTTTCTTTATAAAACGGAACGTGTTCAATATATAATATTATATACTCTCGAAATATTACTCAATAACTACCATGATCGAAACTAATAACTGTTTTTCTCGAATTATCACTAAATAATATTTCTGTCTTTGTCGGAGAACATTGTGCTCTTTATCTATATCTCCATCTTTATCGGAAGAAGTGCGCTCCTTGTCTATAATTCTTTCCTGATTACTAAATAGTTTCTCTCTTTCGCTAAGCAGCACGCTTCTATATATCTTTGTTGCCGAAAACGTTGAAAACTCTCTCTTTATAAAAACTTCATCGAAACATTGCACAATAACTACCCTAATAGAAAATAATAACTAATTTTCTCTAATTACCGGTAAGTCTGTCTTTCTCGTAACGCAATGGTGTCAAATACGCAGGTTAAACTTTACGTGACACACAAGTCAATCAATAATTAATAAATCAATAGAGGAATTGGGATAATTCCAACTGATTATTATTCCTTGAACTCCGCACTTTATTTTGAATTAAGATTCGTCGAAAAGAAATATCTAGAAGCCGAGATCTAACCACTTTTCCTAACCCAATCCGAATCGTTCGCCGTCTCGTGACACAAATTAATTAACAAACATCACGCAAAATGACCCCGCGGTGATCGGTAACAGACTGAGGAAGCGCACGAAAATTTGCTTCGAAGGTAAGGATAGCCAATCTACGGCGCATGCGCTAAAGTGGAACCATTGACTAAGAACAGGATAGACCACTCATCCAATGCTTTTGTTTGTCACACGGTTTTGGGGCTCATGAGCCTCATTACCATTTTCGTGTCACGTCCAACGTTAACGGTTAAGCATGAAATAAACGTGCAGCGCTGCAAGTGATAAGAATTAAAACTATAATATCCGTAACAATTTAAATATGGTTGGATATGCAGTTTTATTTATACGTTCGACCATTTACAATATCGGCGAATTAAAAAGCATTAACAAATCAATCTCATGGTGTTTCTCGTATACTCTTTAAATTATTTTAATATTACGCTGTTACGTAACGAAATGTTTAACGTATTGTATTTATTGTTACAATAAATTCCTCAGAGCGCAAACGTATAATAAAGATATAAAAATTAATAAATCTTATCATATTGTACTAGAAAACTAGTGAAAAATTGAGAAAGGTCTCTTCTCACGCGTGATCCGAAGAAGGGGAGTCACGTGACATCTCCTCGCATATATAAGCAGCGGAAGGGCGACGCGCACTCTCATTGTTGCAGGTGCTCCCGAAGGGATCGGATCGAATCTGTATATCGCAGATTCACTTTTTAGCTAGATGATGACCACTGGGGCTAACCCAACGCCCACCGCCAACCACCCACCGCCCACCACCCACCACCCACCACCCACCACCCACCACCCACCACCCACCACCCACCAACTAGTAATTTCTCTTAGACTCAAGATTAAATTTAACCCATTACGTTTGATACACACATATCTGTGCATGTATGATTGTATTGCAGGTGCTACCCACTAACTTTTATTACGTTATTCTATTTATTTTTCATTTTATTTATGTTATTCTTCTCATATTTTATTCTGCTATCATTTTACTTTGTTTCTGTTTCGTTGTATCAACATTCTGTTCTATTAATTACGTTTGTCTTCTAATAATTTATATATTTCATTCTGTTTAAATGTTACTCTGCTTACATTTTATTCTGCTAACATTTTACTTTATTTCTCGTTTCTTGTACCTACATTCTATTCTACTAATTACTTTTGTCTTTTATTAATTTATTGCGTGGACTACTAATTTCACTTTAACAGATTAACTTCGTCACGAAGATTCAAGAATTTTAAGAAGAATTTTAACAAGAAATCAGCGAAAGAAGATTCATCGCGGGATGCGTGCGTCTAATTCTAAGTTAGAATAAGCTACGTACATTTAGTCAGAGTATTTTGTACCTAGATTACTGTGCATGCATTTTCTTCTAGGATCGCTCGACAACTTAGAGCAAAAAAACCTTAACTTCTCTTAACTTCTCTTTCAAAGTACATAATATCTTTCATCCCATTCTTGCTCGCGTTAATCAATTTGCAATCGCTCGATCCCTTCGAGATTCTCGCCACGCACTCGCTCTCAAACAGCCGCGCTGTTCGAGGGTAGTCATGGACAATCGAACTGTATGCTTGGTAAGTCGTTCTGTCATACGATCTCAATCTCATTCCTAATCGCAATCGACGTTCGTTCGCGCCTCGAATCGTTGAAATCGCTTTCGAGTCGAGGTGCAGCGGTGTTTGCGATGCGAGGATCTGCAGCCCCTATCGAAGCAATTCGATAGGGGTGCAAGGCCCTGTAGGCTGGATCGTACGCATCTCTGTCTCGGGTACGCAGTGCGGCCTTCTGTTTGCTGCTGGGGTTAACGTAATGTTAACTTTCTGTTAGACGGTATCAGTGGTCATTATGTACTGCCCTCGATGTAGAGGGATTCTTGCGATCCGACTATTAGGCTGTGCTGGATCCTCTGCAAAGCAACGCAACTTCACCTCGGTCTCGAAAGCGATTTCTTTGACTCGTGTAAGTCGCGTTCGAATTTCGCTTTCGATTCGGGTGAGTGCGAGTCGCATGACAGAGCGCTCGAGTATAGAGTTTTGTTGCGCATGCAAGTGCGTTTCGTGACTCGTTGGTTCTTTCGAGAGATAGTAAATTGTGTTTGCTTTGCTCGCGATTTTTATATTTGCTTTTCATCGCCCACTTCCGGGCGAATGTTCAAAGAATTAGCGTTGCGTACAGAGTAAAGTAGAGTTTAGTTTGCCGTATGAAATTCCTCTTTGCGAGACACGAACGTTTTAACAAAGTGTCAGTAGAGTCTCTTGCTTTTCGTAATATGGCTCTAAGTTGGAAGAGCGTATCTTAGAAACAGAATACATCGGTAGGGTTAAGCATCGTTGTACAGTTTTGTGAACCGAAATTCATTCCATGTTCTCTTAAAGTTTCTTCGAGAAACAAATTATTTTTCGCGCGAATATTCAGTAGCTTTAAGAAATACTTTAAGAATAATCTTCAACGGGAAGTCATCGAAAGAAGATTCATCGTGGGAGGCGTGCGTCTAATTTTAAGTACATAGAAGCTACTTATATTTAGTTAATGTAAATTTTGTACAACGATCGCTGTCCAACTTGCAGCCAAAAAGCCTCAACTTCCCTTTTACAGTACATAATATCCATCATCCCATTCTTGCTCGCGTTTATCAATTTGTAATCGCTCGATCCCTTTGAGATCCTCGCACGCACTCGCTCTCAAACAAGCGCGCTGTTCGAGGGTAGTCATGCACAATCGAACTGTATGCTTGGTAAGTCGTTCTGTCATACGATCTCAATCTCATTCCGAATCGTAATCGACGTTCGTTCGCGCCTCGAAGTCGTTGAAATCTCTTTCGAGTCGAGGTGCAGCGGCGTTTGCGATGCGAGGATTATGCAACCCCTGTCGCAGGTACTCGATAGGGGGTCAGGGCCTGTAGGCTGGAACGTAAGGGTTTGGTAACCCTATGTTGCAGCTGCAGTAGTTTCTAGGTAATGCTGGCTCTGTACTTTATTCCTGCCATTAGGGTTTGGGGCACTTGCGATCCGACTATTAGCCTGTGCTAGATCCTCCGCAAAGCATCGCAACTTCACCTCGATCTCGAAAGCGTTTTCTTTGACTCGTGTAAATCGCGTTCGAATTTCGCTTACGATTCGACGTGAGTGCGAATCGCGTGATAGAGCGCGCGAGTGTAGAGTTTTGTTGCGCATGGGAGAGCGTTGCGAAGCTCGTTGGTTCTTTCGAGAGATAGTGAATTGTTTTTACTTTGCTCGCGATTTTTATATTTGCTGTTCGTAATATGGCTGTAAGTTGGAAAAGCGAAGCGATACTTACATCTAGTCAAAGTAACGTGTACCTCGATTACTGTGCATGTATTTTGTTCTACGACGGCTACCTAACTTGGAGCCAAAAAGCCTTAACTTTTCTTTACAGTACACGATATCCATTCTCCATGCACTCGCTCTCAAACAGGCGCGCTGTTCGAGGGTAGTCATGCACGATCGAACTCTATGCTTGGTAAGTCGTTCTGTCATACGATTTCAATCTCATTTCGAATCGCAATCAACGTTCGTTCGCGCCTCGAGTCTTTGAGATCGCTTGCGAGTCGAGTTGGAGCGGCGTTTGCAATGCGAGGACTTGCAGCCCCTATCGAAAGTGCCCGATAGGGGTGTAAGGCCCTGTAGGCTGGATCGTAAGCATCTTTACCGCGGGTACGCAGTATGGCCTTCTGTTTGTCGCAGGGGATACGTCTTCGTTCAGACGGCATCAGTGGTCCGCTACTGCCCTCAAAGTTTAGTTTCTTGCGATCCGACTATTAGGCCGCTATTTCCTCCGCGGAGCAGCGCAACTTCATCTCGGTCTCGAAAGCGATTCCTTAGACTCGTGTAAGTCGCGTTCGAATTTTGCTCTCGATTCGGGTGAGTGCGAGTCGTATGATAGAGCGCGCGAGTATAGGGTTTTGTTGCGCATGGGAGTGCGTGTTTGCTTTGCTCGCGATTTTATCTATTTGCTTAGCGTTGCGTACAGTAAAGTAGAGCTTAGTTTCGCGCGTTATATTCGTCTTTGCAAGACACTAACTTTGTAACAAAGTGTCAGTAGATTCTCTTATCATTCGTACGTCGGCTCCAAGTTAGAGAAGCGTATCTTAGAAACAGAATACAACAGTAGGGTTAAGCATCGTTGTACAGTTTTGTGAACCGAAATCCATTCCATGTTCTCTTAAAGTTTCTTCGAGAAACTTTAAGGGCGTAGAATGGCTTTCGGTGGGTCTCGGCGCGTAGTCACCTCCTCGTGGTGAGACCTGGTAATTGGTATCGTTTTCCAAAGAATGAAACGTCTTTCGAAAAGGATACGAAGCTAAGAACTACGCATTAACGTGTAACCTTTATATTTTAGTTTATATTTTACCTTAGACTTTCGTTTACATGCTTCGATCTTAGATTACATCTTACAGCTACCAGTTTCCAAGAGTGATCGACTTCGATTTCCAAATGCATGTTACACGTATCTTTGACTGTGTTAATATTTTGCAGGCTGTGCATTTCTACTTTAATATTGTATTAATATCGATTAGAGAACTGTGTATCGTATGATTTAGACTGTTACGAATTTGGTCTACGTTGAAGTTTTGTTAGTTTCGTGCTCGTGTGACTTAATTTGTCGTGCGTGTAGATAGCATTAAGTATAATAAATCATTAGATAGCATTAAGTATAGTAAAGCTTTAAATAGCATTAAATATAATACATATAAGATTTGAAATATATTAATCTATCGATGGTCTTCGTTTCGTATCGAAGGAATATTCCTTTGATCGTAATATCAATACAAATATGTATCTCGAAATTCGAATGATTTGCGTGACACGCGCCGCGCAACCGTATAGCGTTCCCCCACTCTTGGAGCACGGCGTGCGCGGCGCGTCAGTAGTATTTCGAGTTTCGTCCAGGAAGGTTGTGTATACATAATCGTACGGTGCGTATCTCCTCTACCTCTATTTCCTCCGTACAATTTCCCACCATCCTGAATCTAGTAGCATTGTTTAATCAACGTCGTGTCATTTATTGCTAATTCGTAACAACAAATAACAAACGATTATTAACTTAACAATTCTCAACGTTCCGATACATTGTTCTTTTTTCTTTTTCTTTGTTCTTAATTAACTTCCTCCCCTTCCTTGAATTACTGCTGCCTTTTATTTTAACTAATCTATTTAAAATTTGCATTCTTCTTTTTGTTACAGATACCTGGTTGGTAATTCGAGAGGCTAAAGAGGTGGATGGTAATATTTACGTTGCGCTAACACGTGGTAACATACACACGGGTTCACATTTATTAATTTTTTCATTTGTTCATACGTTTTGTTATTTCGAGTCATTTATATTTCGTAACCAACGTGAACGAAGGGTGGGCGGAATTTAGAATCATTCGTGTTTTTTCGTTATTTTTTTATTCCGTTTCATCGTGGACGTGTTGAAAAGTTGTTAACAATGGTACAGTTACTACACGTAGAGTCTTATTTCATTGCATTTCGGTTGCGAATGTCGCTGTGTAGTGTATCATTGGTTTCTAAACGCGTTTCCTATTTCCACGAATCTGCTCGAGTTGTAAACACGCAAAAACTGTCGCCGGAAACGCGCCGCGTGCCTCTCGCCCCACTCCTGTATTTTCATTTCGAACCTTTATTTACGCGAGCATTTGCGAGAATTTGATGGGTGGGGGCACGCGGCTTACGTTTAGGACGCGCGAGTTGAACGAACTTTTCGATTCCAATTCGCGAACATTCGTAGCGTACATTTACAATACAGGCATCGCGCATACAAATTGTACAAACAGAATTCTAGAATTTCATTTCATATTGAGACATTAATATCGTTTAATTGTTTCAGGGCAACGGTATTCGCAAACAGACGCTCGACAAGAATAAGAATAATAGAATACATTTTTTGTGTTGCGTATTTTCTTACCCTTCCCCCCTGCTACTAAATAAGCATTTCTTTCAGCTCGTTGTGATCGCGCGCAATGCGATCGTAGAATCAGTGCTTGCCGTCGAACGATATTTGACTTGCTTAAGAGCACAGCTGCTCTAATTAGATTCATTTGTAAAAATTACTCGCGAAAGTAGAGTCAGTGTTTGCTCGCCGAATATATTTACGCGGTTGCCTAGTCTTTTACTTCCCTTTTTTTTATTTAAGTAATAGTATTCGGTATTAGAGTCACTCTTCGGCTGTTGGCAGACGATCTCGCTGGGCTTCTGAAGTCCGCCATGTAAGTATCTTTGCAATTAACGTTTATATTCACGAATTAAGAGATATAGAATCTATTAAAAATTTGTAGAGTTCCACGTTGCTATTCCATTTTTGTTGAACTAAGAAATAGAGTGATTTAAAAATATAGAATTTGTTAAACTTGCACGTCTTTAATCTGAAGATTGTCAAATAATCGATAAGCAATATCTCCAAGAATAAATTGTAATGTTCTCGCTCTCTTTTCTTTGTTACAGGTCTTCCACAGATCTTCTTGTCCTTTGGACCACAGGACATGGCATCGCAGCTTCACGGCCTCGCGACATCATTTTTCATAGCGTTGACTTCAAGGCTTCACGACTCCACGACTTCACGGCTTCGCTAGATGACGATGGCAGCAGGTTGTCATCCGCCTGGCTGCAGCAGATGACAGCGTAGTCGTCTAACGGTGAGTGGCATGCATTTTGAATCCCTCCGGTCGCTCACGCATGTCGAGGACGAAAGGTCCGAATCGGCACGGGCGACTGGTTGTATACGTAGATTTTGCATAAACGAGTACAGTGACCGCGGGTATACGATCGTATACCCGTGTATCATTTTTATTTCTTGTATGTATTGTACTTATTAGACGAGGCTAGGTCTTCTTGCGCTACGCGATTTTAAATATTTTCATATGCTAGTAACAGAATTCGAGTCAATTGTAGAGTCACTTAGTAGGAACTTCTTTTTAAATATCGATGCACTTAAAAGTAGAGTCAACAGAAATTCCACAAAGATATTTATTAAAGTGGAATGCTCGTATGTTTGAGCACGTTATAGGTTTTAGTTATATTTGTAGGTAGATTTATTCATTGCACAATAGTAATGGGGAAATGTGTTTGCATTGCTATTTGAGTACACGCAGGTGTACGCAAAGTATTATATCAGAGTTCCTTGCTTGAATCGTAATTCGTAAAAGAATTGAGCAACATATTGCTTCGCGGTTCATAGTAGCTTCAATTCGATTTAAGATACAGAGACGCATTAGATTTTTCTTTTCTCGTACAAAAACGATGCCTAATAAAATGCGCAAGAAGACATTTCGCGATGGGTAGATTTCCAAATCGATGTCGCAAACTTTAACGCAATGTTATGTTAAAGTTACGACGTTTTGATAAGGGAGTCGCCCAAGGGATTGCACTTAAAGTTTCACGTTAGAGTCCCTTGTTCTATTTTATCATCGTATTCTTAACTTCAATTTAGAGTCTGTTGTTAAAATTTAATATTCTTAACATTAATTTAGAGTCACTTGTTCGCGTTTCTTATTCTCAGCCACGCGTATTTAAATTCACGTTGCATTAGAATTTTCTCGCTTTCTTGTTTTGCAAGTAACGTAGCTTCTTTTCAATGTAACGAGTAGAGTCTGTTTGCATTAAACGCATTGGAAAAGTAGAATCACAGTCCGTTAGCCGATTACGAATGTCGACAAGTTTTTTAGCTAGAATTTTCAGCGTCGGTTCGTGCCGTTTTGCCGGGATCCCGCTCACGTGCTCAGGTGCTACTTGAGCGGGTGAAAAGCACGTGGCACGATCATTTTTTTTTCTTATTTTGATATTTGGTATTTAATATTTGTGTGGCGGCTGATCGTGGGTAGCGTATCGTGCGCGACGTCGTTTCCACATTGTGTGTGTGTGTGGTTAGGCTGTGGAGTTGCGTCGTTTTTTCATAATCTTGATTAACTTCTTAGTCAATTTATTCTTTAATACAATGGTACCAATAGTCTCCATTATATTTGCAATAATAGCAATGAACCATTTATTGCAAAGACAGCTCTCGGTTTTCGTATTGAATTCTTTCATAAATGCTCAAAGTATATCTGACAATTTTCCTATCGAATTTCATGTTTGATAAATGCTTCAAATATATATCGATTGACACGTTTGCTATCGACGTACATTTCTTCGCGAAATGCTCGAAGTATATTCGAATATACCTAGTTGAATATGCTTGAAGTCATATAATACGCAATGGTCGCTACCCACGTTAGCCGATTTCAGGATTTTTTTTTACTTTAGAGTGTGTGTGAGATGTATGTTGAACTCGGGTGTTGGAGGCGTCCCGGGACGTTACTCCCTAGTTTAGGCTTTTGCACCCGGGTGGTATGCGTGTGATCCGCTGGGTGGGGGGTGGGGTGTATGCCTGTGTTTGTGAGTCTGTTTGCCATTTTTTAAATACAGCATTAGGTAGGCAGGTAGCATACTTTCTGGTGTGTGTTAATTATAAGTAGGTAGGGCCGGGCAGGTTGACATATGGTCTCGGGTCGCGAGTTTCATATTTAATGGGGGGTGCGCGTGTCAACCTGTTTCAGGGAATCTGATTTGAACATCGACGGCGAGCTGATCTGACCTGGAGAATGCAGGTCATTTCCGGTCTTTGCCAATGTCGATCTTTCGAATCCGGCGATCTTGAATCGTCACGTGGACGCGGTCGCGATCTGCACGAAACGAACGTATGTACTCTGCTCGAGGTTCGACACGTTTGCACGAACAAGGATGCTGAGAATTCTTAGATTAGTTTCTTAGAATTCTTAGAGTCGTTGGTCGTCTGCGTGCTATTTAACTTCATCGATATGCATTTTTATTCCATTTTTCTGAGTCTCTTTCTGGGCTGCTTTTCGAGAACCTCGAGCTTAAATTCATGTCCCTGCGGGCATGGCGCCCGAAGAAAAGAAGAGGCCCGACAAACTGTCACGAAGAGGGCAGCAACGAATGGCTGTTCATTTTTTCGGTTTACGAAAGAATGGAGGGTCATTACTCTTGTTACTTTGTCACTGTACTCGTTATTAGATTTGCATGCCTTAGTGTTTTCAGCTTCCACATCTGGGCACCGCGTACTTTTGTAAATAGCGTTGCGAGAATGTACGCACGGGTTGACATAGCGTTGCGGATTAAAGAAAGCGCGAGGTGATATTAGAGTTGCGAATGAAAAAGTCACGAGTTTGCATTAGCGTTGC
The DNA here is from genome assembly GCA_028830335.1 of Eucera pruinosa. Taxonomy (NCBI): domain Eukaryota; kingdom Metazoa; phylum Arthropoda; class Insecta; order Hymenoptera; family Apidae; genus Eucera; species Eucera pruinosa. Next base: position 18,165,597 of record JAMYCR010000006.1, read on the forward strand.
GAAGATACGATTATCGCGATTGATTTAGCGTTGCGACGTATGAAATGTTGCGCGTATTCTTAGCATTTCTTAGTGTCGCGTTCCACAGTTTGATTGAGATTAGCATCGTAATATATTTGATAGCGTTGCGATAATATCGATCGCGTCTTCTAATTATAAGCACCGCGATTAATCAGAGCAGCTTCCGTTACACGAAAATAGTAGCTTCCATTGAATGAATTAAAATGTTAGAGTTGCGACACATTTGCATCGCGCGTGTTTAGCTTTGCAGTTAGCGTTGCGCCACGAAATGATCGCGTTTTGCACGTAGCGTTGCGTATATGAGATCCAAGCCCATGATGTTCCACTGAGAAAGTGGAATTCAGTCATCGATGGACCATGGACGACTCAACGGCAGCCGTGCATTGGGCACGCTGCACTTTCGCTATTAGTGTTGCGCTTTGAAAAAGAATAGGTGCATAGATTAGTCGTTATTATTTATTAGCGTTGCGTTACAGGGTCAACGAAGCGTTCAGGACTTGACGCTTGCGCGACATTGCCCTTTTCTTTCCTCTTTGATTAAAGTTAAGTCGAGTAAAGTAGCTTTTACAATAGAATGAAGCACCTTTCGCGATTGATTTGTTGAATTTGCTCTTTGATTATTAAACGTAGTAAATTAGCGTTGCGAAAAAGAAACAATGTTCTACTCACGGGTTTATCGGGTTATACGAGTGGATGGTTGGTATTTTTTAGTGGTCCTTCTGGCTGCTCAATTCCGTTTCGTTTAGCGCTCTTTGGGGCTGCTCTTTTTTCATATTTCTATTAGCGCCCTTCGTTGCTGCCTCGCGTTTATATTGCGCGTTGTTCGTCGAGCGTTTGTTATAGAAAAATACCGTTGTAAACCCTACATCGTTGCACCCGCGCGATTAGATTTCGAGATCTAATCATCTTTCTAATCGTTAGTCATTAAAAAATTACATTTCGATGCCTGTACGCGCAATGCCACGTAAATGTGCAAAGCATAAGTTAATCATTTCACCAGTATAATATATCTGTATATCGGAAACCAACACCGTGCTACAGCAAATGTGTCTCTTATTTACGCGAAATGTATAACGTATTGTATTCAATGTTACAATAAATTCCTGAGAGCGCAAACGTATAATAAAGATATAAAAATAATTAAATCTTGTCGTATTGTACTAGAAAAATTGTGATAAATTGAAAACGTTCCTCCTCACGCGTGATCCAAAGAAGGGGAGTCACGTGACCCCTCCCCACTTGCCTATATAGCAGGGAAACATCGCCGCGCGCTCTTAAATAGCTACTCTCCCAAGCACTCAACTTCTCACCAAGTTTCAAGAATTTTGGATTCGTAGTTTGCCCAAAAAAAAGATCCTGCACCCCCCACGTTCTTTGTTCCGTAACTACGCTTGCGATCGTGAAAAATGGAGAGCCGATGATTCTGGAGATAGAGAAAAATGTGCCCTTTAATTTGCTTTCCGTTTCACGTCGATATCTCAACTCTTTCGCGAGATATGGCCGTTTAAAGTTTACTCTTATGGATAGTGCGCGCGGAGTTACGAATGACATAGTAAACATAGTAAAACTGACCTGCGCAATGCTCTGAATGGTGAGGCGGTTGAGAAGTAGGTCAGTTCGCGGAGGCCGAGAAGAGCGGGAAAAAATTAAACTCGTCTTTAAACGATGATATCTCGGCAACCGAAAGTCGGACTTAGGTGAAACAAAAAGCATTTTAAAGGGGAAGGTTCACGGATCATGACAATGCAGGGATTTTGATAATGTTCACGCAACTTCTCTAAACGAAGTGCTTTGCTAAAGCACTTTTCTAAACGTATCGAGATTGGGCGTCTCGATGCGTCACACGAATTTCTTTATCTTTTACGAATCGACGCACGTATCCGAGTAAAACCGATTGACTATGAACCACTGTACTTCGTACTTTCATTTCTGCCAGTTTCGTCCGAAGGAAACGATTAGAAGCCAAGATCTAAGCATTTTTCTAATCCTATCGAGATCGAAGATTTGACGCGTAACACGAACTTCCCTTTATTTCGCGAACCGAGGCACTTATACGAATGAAACCTTGGATTATTATCCATTTCAGTCCGCACTTTCAGTTTCTGGTGGTTTCGTTCGCGTCGCGAGCTTAGAATCCGATATCTAAGCATTTTTCTAATCACCACGAGCTCGGGGACTTGACACGTCACACGAAATTTCGTATTTTTCGCGAACCGAGGCACTTATACGAAGGAAACCTTGGATTATGATCCATTTCAGTCCGCACTTTCGGTTTCTGGTGGTTTCGTTCGCGTCGCGAGCTTAGAATCCGATATCTAAGCATTTTTCTAATCACCACGAGCTCGGGCACTTGACACGTCACACGAAATTTCGTATTTTTCGCGAACCGAGGCACTTATACGAATGAAACCTTGGATTATGATCCATTTCAGTCCGCACTTTCGGTTTCTGGTGGTTTCGTTTGCGTCGCGAGCTTAGAATCCGATATCTAAGCATTTTTCTAATCACCACGAGCTCGGGCACTTGACACGTCACACGAAATTTCGTATTTTTCGCGAACCGAGGCACTTATACGAATGAAACCTTGGATTATTATCCATTTCAGTCCACACTTTCGGTTTCTGGTGGTTTCGTTCGCGTCGCGAGCTTAGAATCCGATATCTAAGCATTTTTCTAATCACCACGAGCTCGGGCACTTGACACGTCACACGAAATTTCGTATTTTTCGCGAACCGAGGCACTTATACGAATGAAACCTTGGATTATGATCCATTTCAGTCCGCACTTTCGGTTTCTGGTGGTTTCGTTTGCGTCGCGAGCTTAGAATCCGATATCTAAGCATTTTTCTAATCACCACGAGCTCGGGCACTTGACACGTCACACGAAATTTCGTATTTTTCGCGAACCGAGGCACTTATACGAATGAAACCTTGGATTATTATCCATTTCAGTCCACACTTTCGGTTTCTGGTGGTTTCGTTTGCGTCGCGAGCTTAGAATCCGATATCTAAGCATTTTTCTAATCACCACGAGCTCGGGCACTTGACACGTCACACGAAATTTCGTATTTTTCGCGAACCGAGGCACTTATACGAATGAAACCTTGGATTATGATCCATTTCAGTCCGCACTTTCGGTTTCTGGTGGTTTCGTTTGCGTCGCGAGCTTAGAATCCGATATCTAAGCATTTTTCTAATCACCACGAGCTCGGGCACTTGACACGTCACACGAAATTTCGTATTTTTCGCGAACCGAGGCACTTATACGAATGAAACCTTGGATTATTATCCATTTCAGTCCACACTTTCGGTTTCTGGTGGTTTCGTTTGCGTCGCGAGCTTAGAATCCGATATCTAAGCATTTTTCTAATCACCACGAGCTCGGGCACTTGACACGTCACACGAAATTTCGTATTTTTCGCGAACCGAGGCACTTATACGAATGAAACCTTGGATTATGATCCATTTCAGTCCGCACTTTCGGTTTCTGGTGGTTTCGTTTGCGTCGCGAGCTTAGAATCCGATATCTAAGCATTTTTCTAATCACCACGAGCTCGGGCACTTGACACGTCACACGAAATTTCGTATTTTTCGCGAACCGAGGCACTTATACGAATGAAACCTTGGATTATTATCCATTTCAGTCCACACTTTCGGTTTCTGGTGGTTTCGTTTGCGTCGCGAGCTTAGAATCCGATATCTAAGCATTTTTCTAATCACCACGAGCTCGGGCACTTGACACGTCACACGAAATTTCGTATTTTTCGCGAACCGAGGCACTTATACGAATGAAACCTTGGATTATGATCCATTTCAGTCCGCACTTTCGGTTTCTGGTGGTTTCGTTTGCGTCGCGAGCTTAGAATCCGATATCTAAGCATTTTTCTAATCACCACGAGCTCGGGCACTTGACACGTCACACGAAATTTCGTATTTTTCGCGAACCGAGGCACTTATACGAATGAAACCTTGGATTATTATCCATTTCAGTCCGCACTTTCGGTTTCTGGTGGTTTCGTTCGCGTCGCGAGCTTAGAATCCGATATCTAAGCATTTTTCTAATCACCACGAGCTCGGGCACTTGACACGTCACACGAAATTTCGTATTTTTCGCGAACCGAGGCACTTATACGAATGAAACCTTGGATTATGATCCATTTCAGTCCGCACTTTCGGTTTCTGGTGGTTTCGTTTGCGTCGCGAGCTTAGAATCCGATATCTAAGCATTTTTCTAATCACCACGAGCTCGGGCACTTGACACGTCACACGAAATTTCGTATTTTTCGCGAACCGAGGCACTTATACGAATGAAACCTTGGATTATGATCCATTTCAGTCCGCACTTTCGGTTTCTGGTGGTTTCGTTTGCGTCGCGAGCTTAGAATCCGATATCTAAGCATTTTTCTAATCACCACGAGCTCGGGCACTTGACACGTCACACGAAATTTCGTATTTTTCGCGAACCGAGGCACTTATACGAATGAAACCTTGGATTATTATCCATTTCAGTCCGCACTTTCGGTTTCTGGTGGTTTCGTTCGCGTCGCGAGCTTAGAATCCGATATCTAAGCATTTTTCTAATCACCACGAGCTCGGGCACTTGACACGTCACACGAAATTTCGTATTTTTCGCGAACCGAGGCACTTATACGAATGAAACCTTGGATTATGATCCATTTCAGTCCGCACTTTCGGTTTCTGGTGGTTTCGTTTGCGTCGCGAGCTTAGAATCCGATATCTAAGCATTTTTCTAATCACCACGAGCTCGGGCACTTGACACGTCACACGAAATTTCGTATTTTTCGCGAACCGAGGCACTTATACGAATGAAACCTTGGATTATTATCCATTTCAGTCCGCACTTTCGGTTTCTGGTGGTTTCGTTCGCGTCGCGAGCTTAGAATCCGATATCTAAGCATTTTTCTAATCACCACGAGCTCGGGCACTTGACACGTCACACGAAATTTCGTATTTTTCGCGAACCGAGGCACTTATACGAATGAAACCTTGGATTATGATCCATTTCAGTCCGCACTTTCGGTTTCTGGTGGTTTCGTTTGCGTCGCGAGCTTAGAATCCGATATCTAAGCATTTTTCTAATCACCACGAGCTCGGGCACTTGACACGTCACACGAAATTTCGTATTTTTCGCGAACCGAGGCACTTATACGAATGAAACCTTGGATTATTATCCATTTCAGTCCGCACTTTCGGTTTCTGGTGGTTTCGTTCGCGTCGCGAGCTTAGAATCCGATATCTAAGCATTTTTCTAATCACCACGAGCTCGGGCACTTGACACGTCACACGAAATTTCGTATTTTTCGCGAACCGAGGCACTTATACGAATGAAACCTTGGATTATGATCCATTTCAGTCCGCACTTTCGGTTTCTGGTGGTTTCGTTTGCGTCGCGAGCTTAGAATCCGATATCTAAGCATTTTTCTAATCACCACGAGCTCGGGCACTTGACACGTCACACGAAATTTCGTATTTTTCGCGAACCGAGACACTTATACGAATGAAACCTTGGATTATTATCCATTTCAGTCCACACTTTCGGTTTCTGGTGGTTTCGTTCGCGTCGCGAGCTTAGAATCCGATATCTAAGCATTTTTCTAATCACCACGAGCTCGGGCACTTGACACGTCACACGAAATTTCGTATTTTTCGCGAACCGAGGCACTTATACGAATGAAACCTTGGATTATGATCCATTTCAGTCCGCACTTTCGGTTTCTGGTGGTTTCGTTTGCGTCGCGAGCTTAGAATCCGATATCTAAGCATTTTTCTAATCACCACGAGCTCGGGCACTTGACACGTCACACGAAATTTCGTATTTTTCGCGAACCGAGGCACTTATACGAATGAAACCTTGGATTATGATCCATTTCAGTCCGCACTTTCGGTTTCTGGTGGTTTCGTTTGCGTCGCGAGCTTAGAATCCGATATCTAAGCATTTTTCTAATCACCACGAGCTCGGGCACTTGACACGTCACACGAAATTTCGTATTTTTCGCGAACCGAGGCACTTATACGAATGAAACCTTGGATTATTATCCATTTCACTCCGCACTTTCGGTTTTTGGCGGTTTCGTTCGCGTCGCGAGCTTAGATTCCGATATCTAAGCATTTTTCTAATCCCATCGAGATCGGACACTAGACGCGTCACACGAAATTACATATTTTTCGCAAACTGTTGCACGTATCCGATTAAAACCACGCGATTATGGTTTGCTACACTCCGAGTTTTTATTTTAGTCCAGCCTCGACGGAAAGAAACGATTAGGAACCGATATCTAAGCATTTTTTTATGGTGTCGATAATGGCGTCTTACCGCGGGACGCGTCTACCGTTGCTGACCGTTACTTGCCGTTATTTAGTCGTTTCCCGCGTAAAAATTGCGAATGCGCAGTCGCGTGCATTTTCGTGCGCGCGCAGTTGAGTTTTACCTTTGACTAGGAGCACGATTGTATTGGACGACGAGAAGATTATTGTTGTTCATTGAACGAATATTTTAATTAAAATGGCAGAGAGTTAAAGTTTGAAACGTTTTAATAGATGTTTTGGGGTTGGTTAGGACCGAGTAAAACGTACGCTTCTCTTTCTATAATCATATTTTTCCAATAAAAAGTAGAATTTAGATGAAACAAAAAAGATTTTAAAGAGAAAGTTTCCCTATTTTTAATACGCTAAGGCAAATGCAAGAATTATAATAACTATGAGTACTATAGAGGGCGTATGAAACACTTGGATTTTTTTCAAGATCGAAAGTTCAGAGCATGTGACACGAAATCCCATAAGATGAGTGGTCTATTTTGTACCTCGTCTGTGTTAGAGCGAATGAATTGTCATAGGATAACGCTCTGTATAATGTTCAAACATTATGAATTTCCTATGAATACATAAATATTTGCGATCTATTATTTACCATGCGAGTTCCGTTACCATTTCTCTATCATTCCCAACGTTACCGAATTCGAAGAGAACAAAATCACAGTACGTTCACCGAGTTTAGAGGGCAGAACAAACCTTTTCTGATTTTTTTCCCGGATAGATTAGGTTAGGTGTTTTGTTTTGGTGTCGTACATACTTACGATAAGCGTAGTTTTTAAATAAAATGTATCTAATGCCGTTCCCTGTAATTACGGGTTACGATGGTGTAAAAGAATAAATGTTAACGATCGGTGCACCGAATTCTGTCATCCACTTTGTAGCTTAAATTTATAAAGATAATTTTCTTAGCCATTTTCTCTCGAGTGTAATAATAACCTTACTACCAAATACAGACGTAAATAAACATAATTGTCACCGCAATCGATTAAATAGATGTACAATAGAAAATGCTTAAACAAACGTTTGCAACAAAATTGGCGAAAATCTGTTATGTAAAATCGATTTCATATATGTCAACCCAAGGAAATGTTTACAGTATATTGAGCACGCACTTGAACATCGATTCTAACGGTATACGAAAAATAAGAAAACTTAAGGCGGACAGTATTATTGTGAAAATACCGTCGAATCAAATTGTTCGAAATTGCGCGATAATGCAGGTGAATATTATTTACAGTAATATTGAATGTTACATAATTTCTTTCTGTCAACAATAATCACTTTGCTCCTCTTCTTTTATGTCAGAGTATGGATGTAAATTTGGAAATGGTTGAGTTTTTGGCTGATTGCCTACAGCTTCAGCCTTCGGTCATAAGAAACCGAATTTCCATACTTAAAGAAATGGGAGTAAAATCTGTAGGCTTGCAAGATATTTTTCGGTACGTCTGTAGCATGTGTTACATTAATATAACATAGTTTACGGATAGAATTGCAAAAGTAAAAGTGGTAGATAATTTTCAGTGTTAGCCACTGTATATGGTAATATAAGTATTGTAATATACATTAATCTTTTAAGTACCAATGTTGCATTAGTGCAATGTTTTTATTTGCAACTTTTTCAGGCTTTGTAAAATAATAGAATTTATATGTATTCTAATATACATTCATTTTATAAGTCTCAATGTTGAATTTGGTGAAATATTTTGCTTGCAACCTTTTTAGATTGTGTAAAATAGTATAATTTATATGTATTCTAATATACATTAATGTTTAAGCCCCAATGTTGCATTGGTGAAATGTCTCACTTGAAACCTTTTTAGACTTTGTAAAATAGTATAATTTATATGTGTTCTAATATACATTAATTCTTTAAAGACTGATGTTACATTAGTGAAATGTTTCACTTGCAATCTTCTTGGACTTTGTAAAATAGTATAATTTAAGCAAAAGAAGGAAAAAAATTGCCTTGCAAATACCTGGACTACTTTTTGATAGTTGCAATGTTCAAAAAGAAAGTTGAGCCATGTAAATTGATCGAAAAAAATGTCAACAAAATGTTTCATTACATAGCATTGGCCTTTGAAGGGTTGACTATACATATATTCCAATATATTTGTATTGCAATTTTCTGGTCTAGCTTTCCGAGTTCTATGCGCAAATCGATCAATACTTTCAAGAGGACTTACAATATTCCCAAGGAAACGAATGTTATGAAGATTATATTTTCTAACATAGGTATATCAGGGAATATGGCTGAAAATTGCTTGGCCAATTTTAATTTTAATTCAAGTGTCGGCGACTATTATAAAATTGGTATGTCGTATTATAAAACGTTTCATCTGCAGTTGCACGATGAATTGTTTTATAAATCTACAAAGGTGAAATATCGAAGCTTCAAAGAATTGTCCTACTTAGTCCATATATTGAAGACCAAATGCCATTTCGACAGCAAGTTTGTGAGCATATTTAGTATTAATGTTGTAATTCACTCGCGAGGAAGATTAAGAGATCAAAAAATTCTGATGGAGAAATTATCGATCTTTAAGTTGCTGTAACTTCGTAACCAAGCATCGTACGACGATCAACTTTGGCCCATTTTAAAGTTTACGGTATCTACTTTCGCGTAGGTGAACAAATGTTATGCGAAATTTGTCTTACTTTTAATAGTAGTGCGAAATATTCGAGGTAGTTCTTTTTAAAAAGTTTGATAGGTTTAAACGACCCTGCGTACCGTAATAAATTTTTTTCAGGATTCGTTTTACGCTGATATCGTAGAAAAAAGTCTCCCCTTTGTAACGAGTCCGTAAAAATCGAGGTACGATTTTTCGTTGCCGAGTTCGCGTATTTTTAATGAAAGAAATGCAAGCTTCTCGTCGTGTACTTTAGATCGTGCGAATGGCGTCGGCACACTTTTCATTCAAACTGCGCGAACTCGGCAACAAAAAATCGTACGTTGACTTTTAGCGTTTCTTTGTAAAGGGGAGACTTTCTCCTACAAAATCAGTATAAAATGAACCGAAATAAAAAATGATTAAGGTCCGTAAAGTCACTTGACATGATCAAACTTTTTTATTAAGTGACTACCTTCGGTTTTTCACTCTGCACTTCGAAGTAAGAAAGTTTTCGAAAAACATCTGTTCACCTGTGCGAAACTGGAGATTTCGAGCTTTAAAACGAGCCCGAGATGATCGTCGTACGATGCTTGTTCACGAAATATAATACAGCAGTTCAAAGATCGACACGCTTTCTATCAACATTTTTCGATCCCGTTAATTTTGCTCACGAATTTATATCGTTTATCATTCGACATTCTAATATAATGTGTTCCGCAGATAAACAGACATCCATCGCTGCTGTATTTAGATGTGGATAACGTGGAAACGTTTTTGAATGAATTTAAGTATGTGCAGATAAACGGGAAGAATATACTGTACATATTAAGGAAACATCCCCGCATTTTATGTTACGACGCGAACAGAGTGAAACAGTTCCTGCACCTTTATCGAGTATTAGACATACCGGAAGATTCTCTGCTTTCTTACACAATGGTTTTAGGAATGACAAAGACGAAATTTCTAGAACGGTATATGGATTACTCGAATGTGTGCGAATTAGCATTATGGTTGCAATATCCACGCGTGTTTCGTATGATATATTATTACAAAACCGTGAAACATCGCGTCGATTATCTGAAACCGTTGAACTGTATAAGCAGTGCAAACATTAATACGTTTTTAGCGCAAAAGAATTTTTTTTTAAGGTGAGCAGCATCTTGTTACAGAACGCAAAAGGAAAATAGGTTTACGAATACGGTGATACCTCGGTACACGTCCCTAAGCCGTACCAGATTAGACTCGTACCAAACGAATTTTTCCCATAAGGAATAAAGGGAAAATGATTCACCCATTTCCATTCGCACTGTTCCTTGGCTAAAACTTTCAGCAGCTCGCTTTTTTTTGGCTTTATCTGGCTATGCGATATGTGGTTTATTCGAAGGCAAAATTTGCGTACAATACTTGACTGGTGGAATAATGTCACTGTGATCAGAATCATAGCTTGATCGCGCAAAACGATTACTTTCATATTCGTCCATACTAAATTCATCATCGCTGCTATCTTCAAACAACTCTTCTTCCGTCATATTTTTTCGCCACGATGAATAGTAGCCTTTTTTTTTATTTTATCGGTCAAAGAAACGACTACTGAAATCAGTGAAACATGAAGTCACAGGCGACTAAAATTTAACCGTAAACTACAACAGTTCGATCTTCAGTGCGGTATATTGTTGATGTATTAATGAATTATTATTGCTAAGTGGACGTACACCAAGGTACCACTGTATTTCATAAGTTCTTAGGAATAATTAGAATGGCATTGCAGGTTTATAGAAGGGGATACTTCCCACAGTGCTTGTAAAAAATATTTATCGTACATCGTGCGCAAGGAATTAGGGGAAGACAATATATACGTAGTACGCTCTATTCAGAAGCATCCTTATTGGAGAAATATCCCGTTGATACACGTCAATAACATGTTGCGATATCTAAAGAAATATTATTCGATAGAGGATATATGTCAGAATATCCATATCGTACTTTATCCACGGTGAGGATTTAAATGTTACAGTAAATTATTAACTGTTATAGTGGAATCCGCTTATTGCGCTCACTTTCGGTGCTACAATTTTTCATAAAAATAACCGATTCATAGCATTGCGCGGAGGATCAAAAATATGTTTGTTATTTAACTGATTTCGTTGCGAACAGTTTCGACTAGACTGTGAATCTTTACGTATTTATAACAAATTTGTGAATTCATTTTCTTACAAACAGTTTCGACTAGACTGTGGATTTTTATGTGTTTATAGCAAATTTATGAATTCATATCGTTGCAAACAGTTTTGACAACGATGTGAATCTCTATGCAATTTATGGTAAATTTCAATTTGCAACGAAGAACAGATGGTATACAAAAATTCTATACGATATAAAAGTGTACGAGATATTTGCATAAACGCCCGCAGTCTAATCGTAAACGGGCTACGTGTAATTTTTACCGTTTTCCCTTTTAACATAGGTCCAAAGTTATCGACGTGTTGGACTCGTTGCGCAAAGAATACTCCGAACAGGAGGAATACAACTTTACCGATAAGCAATATTTGGCATTGTGCTTGTACAAATTAGAAAAGAAATATCACTTCAGTGGAGACGCGGTTTGGCAAACGGTGCAAAGCGAGATGTCGGATCTCAGCTCGAATTTCTTCGAGGATATAGAAGCAAATAAATCTGATAATCTAGTTGAATTCATAAACGACGATAATAACGAGATGCCGAATGTAAGCGGCGCCGCGTGGCTCGAATATTTACTGCGATCTTATTAAATGTACATACGTACGTACGACTAAACCTGTATATATTTTTGTTACAATAATAAACTTGTTACCGGAAAAATATTTCTAATCGTGAGGAATCTGTGCTCTTCGCGACTTCCATAGACCAACATTAATCCGATGAATTACTGAAACGGTTCATTCCTTAATACATAAATTTTTTTTTCAATTTATGACACCCTTAAACCTTTCACTACGAAGGACGTATATGCACGTCCTCGAAAACTGGGCCATCGTTTGCTAAAACATGACCATACTTTGTTTTGCATCGCAATAATAATAAACTGTTATTCGTATTATTTTACGATTCAATCAGTAATACCAAGTATCTAAATTTTTACCGTTACACAATTGTTAAATTAATAAAACGTATCCTCATCTGTGCATTAGAAACAGTTTTCAATTATTTTAGCTGCTGTAGTGAAAGCGTTAATATATTATTATTATAATCCGACGAAGAATGGTTAATAATAATAGGGTACAATTATCGCAGGAAGAAGCATAATTTTTGTGTTATATTTCCAGTATTTCTGACGATTTATTAAAAATCATTTTCACATACAAATCGTATATTAACGTACAAGATTATAATATGTTTGGTCGAATTCTTTTAAATACTTTAAGATGCGTTATTTTATTCGAGGCGTATCACCGGTGTCATACTGTTCGATTACACGTATACTTTCAATTTTAAGTGTATCTAATTAAACGAGAGTAATAAGAAACGTCGCGGAAGAAATACACGCGAAATGTTCGTGTCGAGAACTTGACGAATTTAGATGATACTTTATACGCTCTATACGTACATTTACGTTTGTATATTATGCATCTATATGTTCGATACAAACGCGATCGTATAATATGCGAAAAAAGTACAGGCGAATAACGCACGATTTCACTCGATTTTAATCGTACGAGTGTGAACGAAAGGCAAATAATACAAAAGTACTCACACCTCGTACGAGACTACTATTTTTTTAAGGCACTGGAATGCACTCATCCAACTTCGCGCTTCCTTAAAATACTTTATAATTCTTACACGTATTTCTTATAAAAAACACGCTTTAGGGCTTACTAATTGTAAGAAGTATCAACGATTATCATATCCTTAGCGTTAAGCTTCCTCTTCAAAAGGCAAGTCCGATTAGTCTTCACATTCACCGCTGTTAAAAATACAATTTATAAATAAGAAAAGGTTTGCAGATTCCTCGATTAGCGCTCCAATTAAAAACCTCCCTTTACGTTTCCTTCCCACTTCGCCTGCAAGTTACTTCTCCGAAAGCAAAGGAAATCGTTAAGCACAACTTAGTCAAGATTCAAAGACTCGAAGACGAACAAATTCGACGATTTCAAGATTCAGAGACTCAAAGCCTTAGACTCGAAGATTTGAAAATTTGAAGACTGAATGGCTCGAAAATTCGAAGTCTCAAGACTTTGAGGACACAAAGATTCGGAAACTCAAGGATTCGAAGATTCAAGGCTCAAAGGTTCGAAGATTCGAAGGCTCAAATGTTCGAAGATTCGAAGGTTGCAAGACTCAAAAGATTCGAAGACTGAAGGCTTTGATAACTCGAAGACTCAAGGATTCGAAGACTCAAAAGTTCAAAGATTCGAAGACTCAAGGCTCTGAGGATTCGAAGATTCGAAAATTCGAAGACTTTAACACTGAAAGATTTGAACTCCCAAAGCCTCGAATGACGAACTATAAAGATTGCAAACCGAAGCCCCTAATAATAGCGTGAACCCTGAAATTCTGTAGCCAATGATGGTCCGTTCCAAAGCGGGACCGGAAGGTGCTCTAAAGGGAGTCTAGACCGGAGGTTTCGAGTCAGTTCAGAAAAGGAGGCAACTGTACATAATTCTGTTGGCTGGTTGGTTCTGACTTCACCATAACTTGTTCTTTCATCCCTTGGCGTCCCTGGGGCGAGTGCATACCGTATTCTTGCTTCTGATCTTGCTGCTGTTGCTGTTGCTGCGCGTAATCGGCTTGCTCGTGTTGATATTTGTCCGCTGGACTGAGGCCGCTCACGTAATCTAATTGCTTGCTTTGCTGGTGCTCCTCCTCGGACATGGAATTGGCCAGATGCGTGGGCGGCGAATGAGTCGTGACCATAGTTTGGTAATCGTTGCGAGTCAGGGGTGGCGGCGGACTGTTGCTGGCGTTCATGTAATCCTGGTGCACGCGCATCGTGTTGCCCGACGGCGTCGAAAACAAGGAGGCGTCGTGCTGGGGAAGCATCGTCGCGTACGAGTACGCCGATCCGTTGTTGCTCGGTCCGCCGAACGAAGTCGAATACGGAGAATTCGACGGGCTGAGAAGATTCAAGTGCGGCGTCAAATCGTACGCAGGGGAATACGCCCAGGCATCCGGCGGTGCTGTTGCCGTTGTCGGAGAAGCGAACGGGTTCAGAGTGTTGTTCAACGACGTGAACGATCCTGAGGAAAAATGGAGGAAGATCGTGTTAAGCAGTATTTCCTAAGTTAAAGTACTACTTCTACACTTTACGGACTGCTTACGAGATAATTCGTCTTTGCTTCTACGCGCGAGTTTTTTTTTGGTGCATTTTTAAAACTATACCCGGTGCAACGAGACGATTCGGCGAAGGAAAAACAAATGCTCGAGTGACGAAGCAGATCGAACGTCAATATTCTTTCGCGAAGTACTACGGTACGTAGAGACATGTTGTACACGTGTAATATTACTTTCGTTCCTTGTATAGTAAGCTGTATTTCTAAGAGATGTATGTATGAATGAAGTAGGTGTATTGGATAAATTCATTTAAATGTCATCCGTTCATATTCAACTGCGGGAATATAATCAGCCGTACGGGATTTTTTTAATTTAATACAGACGGCGCGTAAAATGTTAACACGTTCACTGTTTCGTGCATCGTGTGCGACACATGATCAAGTACTAAACGAGTTACAAGCAAGTTTATAAGGATTTTTGTGTTCAACATTTTGTTACTTCGTCGAGGGTACAAATGGCGACTACGCTAAACGCGCGAACAGTGAACGCGTTAAAATATATTTTAGTCGCTTCAATAAAACGATCCTTCTTTTTCTTTTTGTGTCCCTTTCTTTGTAAAGTATCGAACGATATCGCGGTATCAGTAACGAAAACAATACCGCGAAAGTAATGAAGGCGTTTCGATTGAACGATTAAAAAATACTTATTGATCTTTAACTGTTCCGATTATGAATAACCGTAACGTAAATATCGTTATATACATATTATAAACGGCGATGTAAATATTGTTACAATTACCTGACAAACCAGGACTCGCCGAGCCAGCAGCCATGTAGCCGGCGGTTTTACGCGGTGGTTCTCTCTTCCGCCATTTTGCGCGTCGATTCTGGAACCAAACTTGAACCCTGGACTCCGATAGAGCAAGCTTCAAAGCGAGTTCTTCCCTCGCGAATACGTCTGGGTACGGTGCTCGCTCGAAAGCCCTTTCCAACTCCTCCAACTGATAAGCCGTGAACGTTGTTCTGCAATCATCAATTTGCATAGTGAGAAATTTGCAAAAGTCGCGCCGCCGCGACGCGATGTTAGCCCACGCGCTTCGGAATTAATTTTCTCTGTTAACGGAAGATGACTAATGTTGAGGAATTCGAAACATCTGGCACGATGGTGGCGTTACGCATCAGTCACCTATTTTAAAGCGAATTAAACGTGCGGCAGCTATTTTGTTACCGGATTGTGGATATTCGTGCAAATACTAATGGATTCGAAACTAAACGCAATAGAACGTCGATAGAGATTTGT
Organism: Eucera pruinosa; assembly: GCA_028830335.1. Classification (NCBI taxonomy): domain Eukaryota; kingdom Metazoa; phylum Arthropoda; class Insecta; order Hymenoptera; family Apidae; genus Eucera; species Eucera pruinosa. Next base: position 18,181,108 of record JAMYCR010000006.1, read on the forward strand.
TTCGTCCTTTAATATTGTGTTCGTGCTACTCTAAAGAATACTTCGCGTTCCGATTAAACAAATTCATCGATCCATTTAAAAATAGTGGACTATTTATTGGTACACCTAATATTATCCTAACGGCAACAACGAATCGAAATTCATCGAGGTGCAGGAGAGTTGAAATAAGTACTCGTGGAAACTAATTTCGAGGAAGGTAATAGGTACCTAGTTTTCTTCTTCTTAATCCCATTGTTGTCAGTCTTCTTCTTCGAGTCTTTCTTGGCCGGCTGCGCTTCGCTGCTCACTGCGAAACAAAGTAATCCAATTTAAACCGTCGATAGTAATTAATAGCTCGCGGATTTTTGTGCGTACGCGGATGTAACATGCAAAGATATACAAATTTTCGCAAAAAAAGTAGGTACTTAGTTGTTATTATACTTGGGGGATGAAACAGATCTCTATCTATGTTTTGGTTTCCCAATTACGTTCGCAAAGCTGTGAATTTGCATAGAGATCCGCAGTTTAATTACAAGACTGCAAATGTTGATCATATAAAAAGTATCTAAGAAATGCGCGTAATATACAAAGTATTATGTTTGGAAATAATTAATTCGGTGCCTTTACGTTTGAACTATTGAAGCTTAAAGGTTTTATGCACTTAAATCGTCATTTATTATTAAAATGGAATATGTCACTCGTATAGTACAACGGAGATTGAACAATGAAGATTATTGTAAATATCAAAATAATATCCCACATATATATATATTTAATATCCCACAAACATCGAACTTTGCAAAAAGCCATCGAATCAATTTGTACACCTAATACTAGTAGTAATAGTAACTAAAAAGTAACACTAAGTGTGAATTTGATTCGGGGAAAGTGACTACGATCTACGAAAGGGGTGAATTTGTATTGTAGAAGCTGCGCTAACCTGGGGCAAGTGTGTTCATGGGATCTTCCGGTTTCCTCTTCAAAGGATTACCAAGCTGCAAGCCTTGCTGCAACGTGGTGGAACTCGGCGTCGCAGCGGTGGACGTCGAAGTGGTGACATCCTGTGTCTGAGGGAGAGGAGCGTACATTCCAGCCAATTCCAACTCCTTTAACTCTTTCTGTTGCTGCTGTTGTTGCTGCAGATGATGATGGGAGGTCTGATGATGCGGCGGGGGACTGTTCGAGGAATCCAATTTGTGAAGATGACCTCCGGTGGGCATTAAATCGCCGCCATGGTGTCCGCCATGGAGACCGAGCATCACTTGAATGCTGTGAACTCCGGAACCACCTCTGCCGCCGAAATCGGAGAAGATCGGATCGTCGAAAGGACCTCCGTCCATTGTTTTTTTTACGGTTAATTTAATAGGAAATCTTCTTTTTATAGACGTCTCGAAATATTCGCGTTCACCTTGGTATTTTGTTTTCGATTGGTTGCTTTAAGATTCGCCTTTTAAAGTACACCTTAAGCTTCGACTTCACGATTTCTTTCTCAGAAGAAGTAAAAGTTTCCTTCGCGTAGCACAACTGGCTCAGTTTCGGTGCTAATTTTCTTTTTTAATAAGGTACAACTTTTTTTTTATAGTAGAAGTATTTTTAGAATTCTTTTTTTTTTATACAAAGGTTGCAGAAGAATGTTTATTCTGGTTTAAAGGTACCAATTCACGGTTTCTTTCCCTTTAATGATACTTCAACTTTACACGGGATTTTCTTTAATTGTAGCACGTCAAAGTTCGACGATCACTTATGATTTAAGGATCGCAAACGAATTTTTCTTCTTCTCCAATCTGCAATGTCAACTTGTTTTTCAATCGCAACTATTTAAAGCTCAGCGATCATCTATGATTTAAACATTGCAGAAGATTTCTTCTTTAATCTTCGATATCGATTCACGTTTCTTCTTCTTTTTCAATGATTCTCCGATACCTTTTTCAACAGTATCCGCGTTCTTCTTCAATCACAGCAATTTAAAGTTCGTAGATCGCCTGTAACGCGAAGATAGCAGAACAATTTTAATTTTAATCTCCTTCTTCCTCTTTATTAATCACAGCAACTTAAACTTCGACGATCATCTACGATACAAAGATCGTAGAAAACTGTTTCTTCCCGTTTAATTTCCAATGTCGATTCACGTTTCTTCGTCTTCGATGACTTCCCAATAATTTTTCACCAGTATCTTACGTTCTTCTTAAATCACAACAACTTAAAGTTCCTCGATCTCCTGTAAATATAATGATCGCAGAGGAACTTTTCTCCTCGTCTGATCGGCAATATCAATTTGTTCGATGATTCTACAACTCTATCCGTATTCTTCTTCTTCTTCTTCGTCAATCGCAACAACAACCAAAAGTTCGCCGATCTCTAACGCAAAGCTCGCGGAATTCAATCTATCCGTTTCTTCTTCTTCCTCTCGTCAATCACGGCAATTTAAAGTTCGTCGATCGTCTACGATGATCCGGCACTCTTGCAATTATCCAGGCTAAGGCGAACGGCAACACACGTTCCCCTTTCGGTTGCGCGGATTCCTCGGATTCTTCGTTAAGATAGCGGCCGGATCGAGCGTCGACCAATTATGCAAAAAGGCGCGCGCGGTGTGCAGGATGGCGGTCGGCGGCGTTCACGCGTCCTCCGTAATGGAATCCGAGCCAATTGCGATCAATTGTTGCCCGGGTTATGATTAATTTTGATTAGTTCGGGCTAACGAAGCCAGGCAAGCATCGTGCGTCGTCGCACGCGTACGCACCAACACCGATATTTACGAACAGCCCCGAAGGGAAAAAAAATCCAACTCTCCAACCCTCCGACGGCCAACCGGTTAAACCCTTCGCGGCTAATTAACCGATCGAAATCGCGTAAATCGGCGTACGCGTGAAACGATGGAACCTATCCTCCAGCCGTGTATCTCTTCTACCGCCGACGGATCTTCCCCTTTTCTATAATATATATCTCGAAGGCAAAAGTGAGTTGATCGCGCGAAACAACAACAGCTGCCTAACTAACCGGACACTGTCGCACTAGCGACGATCCGTTCTGACTCTGGCTAATCAACCGACACTCACACAGGCTTATATTTTCAACGGGTTGCCGGCCAGGCCGCCCCCACACATGGAAACCAGCCAATCCTGTAGCACCTACCATGCCATACGTGCTCCAAGAGAGGACGGCCGTTTTATGCGGGCGCGGTGTACACTGCCTCCTGTTTTTCTTCCTCTTTCTTTCTCTTTTCCTCCCTTTCCGTGCCACCGCGTCGTCGTCTATCCGTCTCCCTTTTTTATCCCCCCATTCACCGCCCCCCCCCCCCCTCTCTCTTTTACTTCTTTCTTCTCTTTTCACTCGTCTCTGTCTGCTGCCCGCTACCCACTCCACGCGCGAACTCGCGGAGAGGTGTAAGTAACCAACTCTTACGGAGATGGTCATCTTTGTCAGCTTTCCACGTACGCGTTTTATTGCCGTGTATGCGTGCCTCTTCGTCGATTCTCCGCGTGTCGGTGCACCCTTGCGACCGCCCCACGGATCGGGAGGCTGGAGAACGCGAGATGTATTGTACTTATGGTCTACGCTAGGTGACGTTCTTTCGGAGAGAATGGTGGGGTATTGTGGGAATCAGAGCGGTCACGGTTGTGCACGATGCGGATGCGATGGGAAAATTCTGCATCGAAGGCTTATTCCGTTTCGATTGCCTCGCCCTCCGCGACCCACATGATCCTTTAAACCCTGGTTATTGGGGGAAGAATGCTGGCTACTTGGGAATCTTCTCCTCTGCTCCTTTCTCCTCGCCGAGGACCGATTAACCCTTTAACCGCGGACGTCGTCGATAGACGATAAAGCGAAACTCTTTTTATATATATTTGTTAACGTCGCGTCAACGATTGATTACTGGAACAATGATCTTTGAACTTTTGATGGAACAGGCGAAACTTTTGCGAAACATGGGTTTCAGATTTTAATCGAGGTTATAATTCGAGCATACGAATAACTCTGGTAGATTTGTATATTAGTTTTGTCGTGTTTTATTTTTGGGAACACTGCTTCTTAAAATATATCTGCAATCGGAGGGTTATTTTGTGATACCATGAACGTGGATAGGGAAAGCTGGTGCAACGGAGTCGAAATTTGGGGTACAGGGTTTTAATTTGCGAAATTAGATCATCCACGTAAGTAACGTGATTTGTTTTCACTTGATTTCAAGGGCAAACTATTAACGCTTGCATTTGTTTCTAATAGACTTTGCGTGCTATGGACACATATATACGTTAGAAGTATAAATATTCTATTTAATGTTGCGCAATTAAACTAGTATAATAGTAACTTTAATCAGCACCTTATGTAAAAGTGCTACTCTTAAATCAGAAGCCGCTTAAAGGGTTAATCGCCATCCAGGACTTTTGCGAAGTTTCAAGAAATTTTCGCGTCTTTTTTTCGAGAAATTCTAGACAATAAAGTTAATTATGGGTAGACTGTACATTTTTATGCATTTATGAGAAACTTAAATGCGCTCGACGTACAAAAATATTCAAGATATGGAAAGTAAAGTATATATATATCATTTTATGTTTGGAGAGTGAATTAACCTTCCTTAGCCTTGCCAATAAAAATATGAATTTGCATAAAAATCCATAGTCCACTTACAGGATTAACTAACACGGTAGTATAAAATAATAGTCTTCTAAAAGATAGGCTCCGATTTAATATAAAATAAAGCATCGTCATAATTATTGCGCAACGTTAAAGCTTCCTTCAAATCTTAATCTCTTAGAGCCTGACTAAAATTGGAAGAATGCGATTAACTAAAAAGACTGCGGATCTTCGTGCAATTACAAAAGTATACAAAATATTCGAAGTAAAGTGCACCTTACGATATCCGGATGACAAAGCTAATCTCTATTTACGTTCCACTTCTTTACTCGCATTTACAAGAATATGAATTTGCACAAAGATCCGCGTTCTACCGATAATCGAATTTACCCACTTGACGCTTAATTAAATTAACAGTTTACCTGAATTTTCTCCGGTTTCATCTTCGCCCGTTTCTTCTCGTATCGATTCCGTCAAAACTCCGGCAATCTTCTCGCTCACCGTTCACTGATCAACAACGAAACAGTCCGGAGGTCCAAATTCCAGCCGGTTTCCGTTTCAACCCCGATCTCACGTGGAACACAATTCGCGCGGGCAGCGGCATATCTGTGCTCGTTCTCGCGAAGTCCTTGAAGCGGAACCTTGAACCTCGATCAAACGATTCGAGAGATCACGGAGCGGTCCGCTGGGCGATGATCGACGTGCGTTTCGCGGCGTCACCGATCCTCTGCCCGCCGAATATAATCCTCCCATCGATTCGCGGCCGTGCCCGTGCACCGCGAACCGCCGCGCATCGCGTAAGCAATTTCAACGTCCGCACGGTGAATCGAAAACGTCGATCGCGTCCATCGGTTACGCCCTCCGTTTTCGGTGCCGGTGGCCGATGAAAAATCGAACGCGACGTATCGATGGATCCGCGGCGAGATCGGAAGGACGAGAAAGGTAAGAGTACCTTTACTTTCCAAGAGATCCATGTCCGTTGACCGGCAGCGTGGCACTGAGCTCTTAAGCGCAGGCTCAATGAAACCAGCAATCGCCAGGAATTGCCTCGAATTGGCCCAATCAAACTACCCCCATTCCGTGTGTACACGCGTATATTAACTGCTAATTTCATCGGCGGTAATTAGCGCGCGCGAGCGCGCGCCTGTCACGCGCTGATTTAATTGCACTCTCGCGGACACTCTCCTTTACTTCCTCCCCCTACCCAGAACACGTGTCGCTCTCGTGCCTTTTCCGATTCTACGCTTCGAACCGATCGCGCCATCCTTCCCGCGGCCTTCCTCTTCCTTTCGCTCGCATCTCGTCGTTAATGAGTTTGTTTACCAGCCCGACTCGAGATGAGTTGCTGTCATAGGCGCGAGAGACGACGACGGGCGACTCGAAACGGACTTGGGACAGGTGCTGCTGCCTCTTGGTCGAAAGATTTCGATCGCGAGGTGACTTCCGGTCGAGGAATTGGGGCGATTGCGGAGGAGATGGAGGTATTTCGTAATTTGAACAAGCAGAGAAGTCGATGGGATTTTCGTTGAGTAAAGATGGATGCAATGGTAACTTCCGGTTGAGGAATTGGATCGATTACGGCAGGAGATGCAGGAATTTTGTAGGTTGGGAAAACTTGGATGTAAAGGCAACTTCCGGTCGAGGAATTGGTGCGATTGCGAAAGAAGTGGAGGAATTTTGTAATTTCGATGACCAGAGAAGGCGTTGGTGGGATTTTGGTCGGAGGACTTGGATGCAAAGGCAACTTCCGGTTGCGGAAAGATACGATGTGGAACTTTTATAGTTCGGACGGATAGAGAAGGCGTTGATGGGATTTTTGTTGAAAGACTTTTGGATACAGAGGCAACTTCCGGTTGGGGAAAGATGCAGTTTAGGAATTTTATAGCTTCGATGGACGGAGAAGGAGTTTAGGTTTCGGTTGGTAAAGCTTGAATGCCGATTTACGCGATTCGGAAGGAAATGGAAGGTACAGTGCGGAAGTTTTACAATTGCAATGAGCAGAGAAGGCGTTGATGGAATCTTTATCGGAAAATTTCGATGCAAAAGCGATTTCCGGCTGAAGAAAGATACAGTTGTCGGTATAACACATACACATATGTTTCTACATACGGAACATATACTTAATCCACGAATTTTACGATCATTGCACCTATACTATTAGAGTTTTATTTAGATTATTTCATGTCCATTTCTCATTTTGGGTCAAATTGATCCTTAACAGTGCACCGACGTTAAACAGAAGAATTGGTTTACTCATTGGTACGCCTAACAAGGATATTACACGCGTAAATACTTGTGTAACGTTACTGTGCACGGAAGTAACCCCATAAAGGAGTTGAGTAGCGTAATAATAATAAAAGAAACCGTTTTCAACCCCTGACTTTGACTAACTTCCAACGTGATTCGACTTCCATCGAATCCTATCCGTTCTTCGCGTAACGGGGCAACTTCTCAAGGAAGTGAAAGTTCGCCAATGCGTCGAGATGCACGGAATCGGTTGTGGAACACGGTGGATGCGGGCGATTGCGCGCGCCTGCAGGATATCCGCGGATGCAGGAGGCGGCCGGGCCGTCCGAGAGGATGGCGATGAGCGCAAGAGCGAGAAGTCGGTAACTTAACTGGCCTAAATGGGTTTAACTCGATGTGATTTTGCTGGCGAACCACTAAATTGAACGAATACGAACTAAACTGAACTCAACTAAGCTAATCATATCACATTACTAGCGTTATTAGCCGAGAGACGATATAAGTGAAGGTCCGGTGGTGCCGGGCTGCAGTAACGGGTCGCCTCCTGCACTGACCCTCTGCACGACTTTCTTTTCGACCCCCTTTTTCTCTCCTTCGAACTATCGTCCCTTTCGCATCCCGCGTCCCGTTATCCCGTATCGAGGGAATCGAAACTTTCCAGTCGAGGCGAAGACAGTGGCTCGGTCGCTCGCTTCCGGATAGCCAGAGAAGTCGAAGAGAATTCCGTTGCAAACGCGGAGGATTCTTACGGTGGACGCGCCAAGTTTCTGGAACGATGTTGGCCGATTCCGGCCGAGCTAAACGCCGGCCTCTTTGCTACAGGAAACACGTGCTCCGAGTGAAAGTGACAGATCACCGCGCGCGGTTCATTCGAAACGGAGACCCGTGACGCGGCTTCCGGTTCGCGGTTAGGTTCGTCGGAACAGTGGATTTTTCGCGAGCCCGTAACGGATCAACGGTGAAATTGCTGTTGAAGTGTTATAGTAGACCGGCGGCGAATCGGTGCACGCGGCGAATTTCGATGAAAATAAATAATTCGGTTGATAAAACAATTGGCAGGATATTTGACGGAGTACACGGGAGAGTGAAATGTTCGTTTCCACGGTGATGTGACAGATATGAACTGAATTCAGTTTGTTCAGGTTTACCCTAGCTTCTTTTCATCTCAAGCTTTATCATCGGTGGTGCATACCAAGTTCCAAAGAAACGTGGTGGTAAAATAAGCGTAGATTTGTTATATTTAATCGTTGCGCTACTGTGGGGTATCGACTTCGCGTCCTTTTCGTTTTATAATCGAAGTCAGAAATTTCAAACCTTTTAGATAATATAGGAGACAGTTGGACAGGTGTGATTAGAAACGGGGTAGTTTAACGAAATGATCTAGCGAACGCGACAACTACGCTGCGGATCTTTTTGCATTTATGGGAAATTTCGATGTTGCGAGAAGAATAAAGTCCGCGTAATATTGCAATTGGAATAATTTACGGAAGTCATTGAAAACTGATTTATTAGTTAAACGATTGTTTGCAACTGGACACGATCTATTTGTGATCGAATTCATCGATATATAAGTATACATAAAAGTATACAAAATGCGTAAAGTAAAGTGCACGTTAAAATACGTAGAATGTGAAACAATCTCTGCTCATATTCTATTTTATCTTATGTTCTAGCTGTCTTTGTAATATTACGAATTTTGCATAAAGATCCGCAGTCTATCAATGAAGAATTAGAGAAAATAAGCAACGGGGTACATATCTGTTTCCCTCCAATTATTAATTAGCGAATTTATATCGTTCTTCGATTCTCGTTCTATTTTTCGATACTTTTGCTGCGACAAATCGTACTCGAATTCTTGTTGCGAACGAAAGAAGTGAAAAAACATTCCTCGATCGTTGCACTCAAACGAGTTAAGAAGATTGCTGCTCTTCTTTCGTCATCTTTGCTACTACGAGTTACGCTTGGATCTTCAAGACGAATGACGCGTGCATTTAACAGTACAAACTTGTACTTGACTTTTTACGTAAACTTCGTTGAAATTGTCCGTACAAAATATCGCATCATTGGGTGAACAACGTTATCCGGAATAAAGAGGCTCCGCCCAAATAAACTGCATTCGATGTTCAACATTAATCCGAATCGATTAAGAATATTCTACTAATAAATGTCACGATATAATCGTAAATAAATATACCTACAAATAAATGTAAATAGTTATTGTTGTAATAAAATCGTGTCAACGCATGTACTATGTAACTATGTAACTTTTGCAACGAAAGATTGCAAACAACGTGGAGGGGGGGAAAAACTAGATGAAAGTGGAGGGGAAACGTGGGGGAAAGAAAGAGAAGACGGAATAATAATTATCTCCCACCAACGGAGTTCAGGGTGAGCGATACGGGGGAAGAGACTTGGAGGAACGATAAGAACCAAGTGGACCCGATACGTTCATCTCCCACCAAACTCTACCAGCGGAATAGAAGGAGTTCCTCGGCTCCACCTCTTCCCCTTCCGACCGTGTCATTCCTCGACACCCAAGAACCACGCTGAAACCACGATTTATACCACTTTTACCACCCCGTAACACCTTACAGTCAACCCCTCAAAATCAATCACGCAATTTTAATATTGAAAATATTTTTGGGGAAGTATGGCGGCGGATATATAGCGGGAAAATCCAAGAGTGGTTGTGGAACGACGTCACAATGAGATAAAGCGTGAGTGGGGAGACGCGTTACTTGCGGTGTTAATTCGTGCATTATATTTTCAATATAATTGAAGATGCTCTTGCATCTAGCGAAGATTGTAAATTTTTATTCCTCTATTATGTATATTTCGAAGTACTTGCAAACGTAATACTTTTCATATTAACCCTCTTAAGAATGCTCGTTGTTGCTTTAAACAACCTAAAGCAAAACGTAATTCGTGATCACGCGATAGTAGCCGAGGTTCGAAAGTTACCAATTAACGATATTTTGATGTCCGTATGAATTCGTACTCGCGCATATTTAAGTACGTGTACTACGTAAGCGGAGGGTATTTAAATATGAAGCTTTTTGCGCGAGGAACGAGGCTCGTTTGATAGGAGGCGAGACAAAGGGAAGGAGCCACTCATGGAGAAATATATTTAGATGGAACGACAGAGGGATACGAGAGGAAGGGAGGGTGCCGCAGTGACTTTTTGCACGCAAGCGGGTTTTTTTACGTCGTAGGTATGCCGACCGGATAGTATTGCCGTGTGGCCGGCCTGGCAGGGCCGACCAATTGAGCCTGTTAACGTCAATTGGACTGAATTAGTTCAATTGGACGTAATTGCGCGAAGGCGACGGGGAACCTCCGCTCTCTCTGTTCGCCGGCCATGCTCGCGTTCCTCTCTTCGCCCTGATATCGCCGTATTCTCAGGACTTCCTCCACGGTACAGTCCGCGTAGCATCCATCCTACAACGTCGAATAATATTAAACGAAACTGATTCCACGCGCAGCGATATCGATCTTTATTCGGAGATCTCCGAGACGACATCGAAATGATTCCTAAATAATTTTCGTAGGCTACGATTAACCCTTTCGCGGTTCAGTAATAGAGAGTTGGGAACGGTGTCGAATACGGCGATACAAATTTCATATTACTAAGTTGTATCATTTAGATGTATCACAAATTATAATCCGCACTTTATAACAAAACCAATGATAGTTTTAACCCTTTAGTAACATTAAGAAGAAGGAACCACTCCGCGCAGATGAAAATGCATATCCCGTCTGCATTCCGCGATCTACGTATAATGTTCCCAATATCGTTCGATAATAGTAGAAGAAAAACCACCCCTAACTCAAAAGTTTTCTACGAAATTCCGCATTATCCTCGTTCCTTCAAGTTCCTTCAAGTAGCGCAAATTTCAAACCATTATTTATAAGAAAATTCATAATAATTCTAAGCCTTTAATAAAGTTAAGAAGAAACCACTCCGCGCAAAGGAAAATACGTATCTCGTCTGCATTCCGCGATCTACCTATAATGTTCCCAATATCGTTCGATAAAAGTAGAAGAAAAACCACCCCTAACTCAAAATTCTTCCACGAAATTCCGCATTATCCTCGTTCCTTCGAGTTCCTTCAAGTAGCGCAAATTTCAAACCATTATTTATAAGAAAATTCATAATAATTCTAAGCCTTTAATAAAGTTAAGAAGAAACCACTCCGCGCAAAGGAAAATACGTATCTCGTCTGCATTCCGCGATCTACCTATAATGTTCCCAATATCGTTCGATAATAGTAGAAGAAAAAGCACCCCTAACTCAAAGTTTTTCTACGAAATTCCGCATTGTCCCCGTTCCTTCGAGTTCCCCCGAGTCATAGACATTACATCATCACCGGTACCAGGATAATAGCCGTGAGGGAAGGCAATTATGACAGCCGTGGCCCACGAATTAACGTGCCCACATGACCGTCGCGAGATTCCCGATCGAGATCACAATAAACGCTTCTTTTTTCCCTCTTTTTTTTTTCTTTTTTCCCTTTCACCCCCATGGAAACAGCACGGAGCGAAATCGTATTAGTCACTTTATATCATGCTGGTATATTTCACGCGTCAAAGCGTAGGAAGATGGCCGACCCGTCGAAGACCACTACTGTATTCGCTTCGTGATCTCTAGCATCGATGGGACTCGAACGCGAAGCTTTGAAATTTTTGATATATATACAGGGTGTCCCGTAACCGGCGGTACAAGCGAGTAGGGGGTGATTCTACGTGAAAAATTGAATCGAAAGTTTAGAATAACATTTTTTCATACGACGCTTTATTTTCGAAGAAAATAAGTTTGAAAATTTGTCGAGTACGCGTGCACTTGGACCAGCTTCAGTATTTGTGGGGTCATGTTAAGTCAATTGTGTACAGCGATGACATGACGAGCTTTGAACGATTAAAACAAAAAATTATTCTAGCGTTTGAACAATTAAAATTGCACAACGATACATTAGAGAACGTTCGATGCAATTTAATAAGGAGAGCACAGTTATGTTTGCAACAACGTGGACATCGCTTCCAATCGCTTCATAAATTAGACGAATTCCGGAAATCTGTTCATCGATTCATTGGGTGTATGCAAACGTTGACAACGTTTACGAACAGGAATGGAGGTGATCTACGATGAAATCCGTCGAGCTGAAGCTGGTCCAAGTGCACGCGTACTCGACAAATTTTCAAACTTATTTTTTTCGAAAACAGACCGTCGTATGAAAAAATTTTATTCTAAATTTTCGATTCAATTTTTCGCGTAGAATCACCCACTACTCGCTTGTACCACCAGTTACGGGACACCCTGTATATACACACGTAGGAAGTCTATTGAATGGTTCGGAGTCCTCTGGCGCGATTTTACCTGAGATTTTATTCACTCCAAAGGTGAATACCTGCTTCGAAAGCTCACCGAATGCAACCACGCGGGTTCGGTATGTGCAACAGGTGTATTTATTTCGCGCCCGGACACCTGTGGAGTAGATCACGTAGATTTGGAGTAGCTTCGGGGGATGAAAGTAAGTGGAACGCATAATTCAAACAATGGAAGACGAGATTCGATCGGAGCATCGTTAACTCGTTAACTTGGGATGACGAGTTAACTCGTCTTATGGATTATCAATGTTTTGAACGTGGTGCTTCGCTTCCTTGGAAATTCCTTACTTTCTAAAGCATCTTTACATTCGTATCGGAAACAGGTTATTTTACATTCGTATTCGCGGCAATTAAAATTTCCCCAAGCAATATCAATTGCTATTTATTCACTTTTATTTCTGCGTATAAGGAAGATTCGAAATGAACAATTCCACAACTATCAGGTTAAGAGATTGAATTACTAGGCTGCGAATCTTTACGCATATTCTTATGTTTCGTGTATATGAAATTAAAGAAACGGAAGCCAAACGAAGTATAATGAAAGCTCGATCATTTAAATTTGGCATAGATACGTAAAAATCCGCAGACAATTCGTTACAATTTAATGTCGACTCCGATTCCTCTTTAATCGAGAAGTTGAAATGGTAAACGATGTAAATCTCTATCTATCGAAATTTAATACTAAATACGACAAGCCAAATGTTGTAAGTGCTGGATTAATTAACAGGAGATAAATACCAGTTACAAAATGACTATTGAATAATCAATAATTCCTTTCGGTTTATCTCGTAAAGTTTAATACGTATCCCAGATTTTTATTTCCGCCATCTGCATCGTTTTACTTGTTTCTTTATAGGTAACCCTTGGTTCACGGAACTCGTCACGTTGACGCATTTCAGATTTCATACCTAAAATTATACAGACCATAAATATTATTTTTCGGTACTTTACGTTAACTTTACTTAATACAATGATACGAATATGTATTCTAGTTAATTCTCTTCATCCTCACGCTTCTGATTTCGAATATTTATACGCGGTATACGTATTTTCCCGGGGAAGCCTGTCAAATTATGCACGTAACGTACGTAAACCTAATATTAATATACTATTACGCCATCGACGAATGATTTATCGATAGCAATTTTACAATTTCTCCGGTTTCCAGACCGAAATGAAGAAATCGTTACGCGCTTTGCGTTCATCGATGCAAAGAAAATTCCGATCGATCGGCGACGATTAATCGGGTTACCCTTTAATTGCGCGTCTGGATTCGGAGATCGTGATTCGAAGGAGAAAATGTAACGTCGCAGCTGGGATGACGTCGCATCCTTATTAACTCGACGTGGTCATATCCGTCGCCGACCCGTCCTGTATTCACGTGCTACGGGGTGTTTCTCGTAATCGTACCTCGATTTGCATTCTCAAAGCCGACGAGAAATTTTCCATCGTCTCGCGCGATATTTCAAGCTTCGCGGAATTCTTTAAAGCGAGCCGACTCGAACTATTCGGGTTGAATTTAGTAAGATTGAAACGATTCGTAAAATAGCTGTTTTAACCCTTTGTGGACGAGCGTCGACAAATAGTCGCCTAATCATTTTTTGGCTCTCTGAACCTATGTCGACTTTTAAAGCAGAAAACTGAACGCAATGAATACTTAACGCAATAATAAACATTTGAAATCGTTAGGAATTATATGGTTTGGAACTCGAAAGCCTGAAAATTCAAAGACGTGGAATTCAAAACTAAAGTACTCCCATAGGTGTTATTACTTCTCGTCCGCAAAGGGTTAAAACTAGGTTCGCGGACGTTACGTGTATAATTCGAAAGGCTTCACGGGAAAATACGTATAGTACGTATAAATATTCGAACGTAGAAGCGTGAGGATGAAGAGAATCGCGTAGAATACGTGTTCGTATCATTGTATTGATTAAAGTTGACGTAAAGTACTGGAAAGTAATATTTATCGTCTCTATGATTTTAGGTATGAAATCTGAAACGCGTCAACGTGACGCGTTCCGTAAACCTAGGGTTAAATGATGCTGTAAATAATTTATTGATGTCCATTCATCGGTGAAATCTTTTAACACGATTCGTTATACTTTCTATTTATTTTCTGTTATTATACGAGATTTTTTCGTTATTATACGAGAATTATACGTATTATACGAGAGTTTAAACATTATAGAATCTGAGTTGGATATGGACTAATATCGATATCGCTGATATTTGCGACGCAATATTTATCACTATGTATTAATCATTTTAAAGATTATAATACTTAATATTACGTAATATGTAACACGTAATACTTAAATAAATAATAATACATAAATAATAATACGTAAAATACATAATACATGTAACACATAATATTCTACACATAATATTCTAATACATATATATATACATATATATATATATATATATATATATATATATATATATATATATATATATATATATAATTCTATGTTTATTTACCGTACATATGTACAATATCACCTTTCTTTTAATTATTATACAATTTCCGAGCAAAACCGAAAGTCTCCGATTTATAAAGTTAATCGCGTATTTAGTTTCAGTATATGTAAAAACGTGTTTCTATTTAAATGAACAGCTTTTCCAAGCGACAGTACGAAGTACCGTGGACTTTATTGTACCGTTTCAATCACGTAGCAATAAATTTATTACGTTGACCATAAAGGGTTATCCAAAAGTACCTTTAGAATGTTGAACGAGAATATCTGTGAAACGCCATGTTTGTTAGTAAAATAGAGGTGAAAGAAATAAACAATTAAAAACGAGAACGAACGAAGATAATAGAAATGAAAAATAGATTAGAAAAGGGTAAAGCAGAAAGGGAACGAAAAAAAGTGAAGGTAGGTGATCCTATAGTCTATTTTGGATAACCCTATATATATAAAAATTAGTCATATAAAATATTCATGTAAATAGAAGAGCGGTTGAAGAATATTGTACTCCAAACTGGAACGATTTTTACGTTAACGGCTTTATAAAATAAATAATAGTTGACGAAAGTTAAATACTAAAATAGTTAACGAAAATTACTTGAAGCGCGAACCTTAAAGTGGCAGTAATAAGTGGTGCGTTTACTCAATGAAACGAATAAAAGAATCCGTTCGACGAATAGAAATGCTGCGGCACGGATTCTCACGCAAAAGCAGAGCAAACCTATCGAATTCTTTCGGAGATGAAAAGGTAATGATCGAGGAGCAATTAGCGAACGACACGCGTGCCCCCATATTTCGTGAGAACGAGAAATTCGGGTTTCCGATAGGCTATAGAATGCTGTACGCACTATACAGAAGGGAGCTAAAAACGTGGTTCATATCATCCCGCATAAGATCATCCACGTATACAATAATAATACACATAACAGGACTGCGGGTGGGAATTTACGAGGACGTCTTTAGATCTGATTACACGGAATTCTGGGTGCTCGTTTGGGCGCCCAGAAAAACTGCGCCCATATCCAGAAATGTGGCATAAAAGTGACGATCCGATGGTTAATCTCCCCTCGAGATCGTTCCCCGACAAGGGTACAATAAAATGTGCACCACCTACCAAAGGCCAATTCGTCCCTGCGTACGAAATAGAATAGCAATGTATTAACCATTGCAGCACAATAATTTTACAGGAACTGAACCATAGGATATATATTACGCTTAGAGAATTACGGTAACGATAATTTGTTGATTATTTTACCGCAAAGAATTATTGCAAGATTGATATTCTTCTTGGAATATTTTAGAGCAGGGCAAAGAATTCTGTTAAAGAGTAATAATAGTCGAGTGCAATTTTTAATTATTGTACCGCAAAGGATTATTGCAAGATTAGTATTCTTCTTGGAATATTCTAAAGCAGGGCAAAGAATTCTGTCAAAGAGTATTAATAGTCGAGTGCAATTTTTAATTATTGTACCGCAAAGGATTATTGCAAGATTAGTATTCCTCTTGGAATATTTTAAAGCAGGGCAAAGAATTCTGTCAAAGAGTAATAATAGTCGAGTGCAATTTTTAATTATTCTACCGCAAATAATTATTGCAAGATTAGTATTCTTCTTGGAATATTTTAAAGCAGGGCAAAGAATTCTGTCAAAGAGTAATAATAGTCGAGTGCAATTTTTAATTATTGTACCGCAAAAAATTATTGCAAGATTATCATTCCTCTTGGAATATTCTAAAGCAGGGCAAAGAATTCTGTTAAAGAGTAATAATGGTCGAGTGCAGTTTGCAGCAAAATTGTTTGCTGGAGTGTCTCCCACCCCCCCCCCCCCCCCCCCCATCACTTAGAAGTCTATGTATTGTAGAAAGCATATGTTTTCACGTGCGAGCATGCTGGCGAAGATGACTCCTCCTGACACGCGACCCGCAGCCATCCTAAATGCTTAATTGTCAATTCGATTTCACAGAGGGAACGATATCCGTGGAATTTTCACAGACTCGACGTCGTACCCTGTACCCTCTCATCCGTCGGCTTTCTTTGCAACAGCTTCTCGAATTTAACGGTACCATTTCTGTCACACGCTTATCGACGAAAAGTTAAGAAACATGGTACGTATTCGCGAAGCTTTACGTCGTCGTTCGCTGTTGAGATAATACATGGATTTGAATTAACCCTTTGCGGACGAGCGTGGACAAATACTCGCCTGATCATTTTTTGGCTTTCCGAACCCATGTCGACTTTTAAAGCACAAAACTTAACGCAATGAATACTTAACGTAATAATAAACATTTGAAATCGTTGGAAATTAAATGGTTTGCAACTCATAAGCGTGAAAACTCAAAGTCGTGGAATTCAAAACTAAAGTACTCGCACGAGTGTCATTACTTCTCGTCCGCAAAGGGTTAAAAGTAGGTGAACTTATTACTTATCGATTTATATATGATAGACAGGCGGACGCGAAAGTATACTGTATATGCAAATTTCTACGTTTCAAATATCGGGAGAAAATAGAAGAGCGATGATCGTTTGTTTCCAAAGGAATATACGAAAAATTAAAACACGATTTCACGTGTCGAATATCTACGTATTTATAGTAACATGCTTGAGCGTTGCATCGAATTCATAACTTTAGAATTGCGCTACTGTAATATTAATACTAGGTTTACGGAACTTTCCACACGTTGACGAATTTCAGATTCCATAAAATCATTAAAATTATAGAGACCATAAATATTATTTGTCAACACTTTATGCTAACTTTAATTAATACAATGGTATGGATATTGTATTCTACGTGATTCTCTTCATCCTCAAGCTTCTACGTTCGAATATTTATATGCATTATACGTATTTTTTATTATGCACGTGACGTCCGTAAACTTAGCGTTAAAGATTTAACACGGACGACGATTTTAACATTAGTAGCGGTTAGAACTGACACTGAATTTAACCGTGCAATCGCAAGAGAAATATAGGATAGATTAATTATAGATAAACTATAGGATTATTTAGCTAATCATGTTGCACTCGTTTAGGGACAGTTGATCCTGTACCTCGTCCGTGTTGGAACATCTATAACAAAATTTCTCGGCCTTCAGTGGGCCGATTTCGATGCGCCTTGGCTCAAATTAAAGGGAAAAGTCAGGAGAATATTATGTTACACTCTTTTGCACCTAACCGTTGCAGTTCATTTGTTATAAATAAATATATCGCGACATGGTGGATTACTCACAATCAGAGAGTATCCGAAGAAAAATATTCATTTCTCAGATCGTAGGCATTCGATTTCAACACCCCTTGGCACAAATTAAAGATGAAGGTCTTAACAATATTATCCTATAGCCTTTTGCAACTTGCCCTAGCACTTCATTTGTTATAAACAAATATATCGCTGCATGGTGGATTACTCAAAAAGTACCCGAAGAAAAATATTAATTTCCCTGCTCCTAGATAGCCGATTTCAATGATCCTTGATTTAAATTAAAGGGCAAAGTCCCAATAATATTATCCTGTAGTTTTATGTAACTAGCCCTTGCAGTTCATTTGTTATAAATAAATATGTCCCGTCATGGTGGATTACTCAGAAAGTATCTGAAGAAGAATATTAATTTCTCTGCTCTTAGACATCTGATTTCAATGCTCCTTGGCTTAAATTAACGGGGAAGGTCCCAAGAATATTATTCTACCGCTTTTTGCTAGTATCCTTTGCAGTTCATTTGTTATAAACAAATATATCGCGTCATGGTAGATTACTCAGAAAGTATCCGAAAAGAGATATTAATTTCTCAGCTCCTAGACATTCGATTTCAATGCCCCATGGCTTAAATTAAAGAACAAGGTCCCAAGAATATTATCTCATACTCTTTTGCATGTAGCCCTTGCAGTTCATTTGTTATAAACAAATATATATCGTGTCATGGCAGATTACTCAAAAGGTACCCGAGGAAAAATATTAATTTCTCGGCTTCTAGACGTCCGATTTCAATGCCCCTGAGCTTAAATTAAAGGGAAAGGTCCCAGAAATGTTACCCCCTTAGCAATTTGTTGATAAACATTGCGGTTAATTTGTTATAAACAAATATTTTCTATTTTTTGCAGCTACTCAAAAACTATATTTGAAAAGGCTTTAAAAGTATATGGAAAACATTCCTTGGAGTTTTCCCTTTAATTTGAGTTACGGATGATTCAAATCGGACGTCTAGAAGCCGAGAAATAAGCATTTTAAGCAAATTGGAAAAGGTTTGTCCGACGACGTTTGTCCGAACAATGAACAATTCTTGTTAAAGAAAAAAATTAATTTCTCCGCTTCTAGGCGTCCGATTTGGATAACCCTTGGCTTAAATTAAACGGGAATGTCCAAGGAATACGCTCGATATACTTCTAAATCAATTCCATGCATAGTTTTTAAGTTATTAATAAAAAAAGGAAACATTTGTTTATAACAAAGAAACCGCACTGTTTAGCGGCATAAAACGCACCGGGCATTGTAGCCGGAAGTCTTCCCTTTCATTTGAGTCGCGGTTGATCCAAATCAGACGTCTAGAAGCTGAGTAATTAGCATTTTAAGAAAACTGGGAAAGATTTGTCCGATTGTGTGTTTTCGGATAATCACCAAGCGGCAAAAGTATTGGCCAATTCGGTGACTTTTTCCGACGCGCCATCTAGCGGTAGAAAGGTGGAACTAAACTCGTAATTTAATTAATAATTCTTGTTTAATTAAAAAATTAATATCTCCGTTTATAGGCATCGGATCGGGACAAACGACGACTCAAATTAAAGGGGAGACTCCCGGCTACAAGATAGGCTAGGTCTCCTTCCGGTAACCCTTCCTGTTCAGAAGTTATAAGCGTTTATTTACTACAATTAAGAATAACGTAATAAGTACAAATGCAATCGTTTGGAAACCTACTGTATCTCATTCTGGAGCTTGTAATCTTTAATTTGAACCAAGGTTCATTAGTATAACACGTCTAGAAGCGGAGATATAAACATAAATAGAATACAACTTCAAACGCTTATATCTCCGTTTCTAGACGTGCTATACTAATGAACCTCGGCCCAAATTAAAGATTAGAAGCTCCAGAATGAGATACTGTAGGTTTCCAAACGATTGCATTTGTACTTATTACGTTATTCTTAATTGTAGTAAATAAACGCTTATAACTTCTGAACAGGAAGGGTTACTGGGATGAGACCTAGCCTATCTTGTAGCCGGGAGTCTCCCCTTTAATTTGAGTCGTCGTTTGTCCCGATCCGATGCCTATAAACGGAGATATTAATTTTTTAATTAAACAAGAATTATTAATTAAATTACGAGTTTAGTTCCACCTTTCTACCGCTAGATGGCGCGTCGGAAAAAGTCACCGAATTGGCCAATACTTTTGCCGCTTGGTGATTATTCGAAAACACACAATCGGACAAATCTTTTCCAGTTTTCTTAAAATGCTAGTTACTCAACTTCTAGACGTCTGATTTCGATCAACCGCGACTCAAATGAAAGGGAAGACTTCCGGCTACAATGCCCGGTGCGTTTTATGCCGCTAAACAGTGCGGTTTCTTTGTTATAAACAAATGTTTCCTTTTTTTATTAATAACTTAAAAACTATGCATGGAATTGATTTAGAAGTATATCGAGCGTATTCCTTGGACATTCCCGTTTAATTTAAGCCAAGGGTTATCCAAATCGGACGCCTAGGAGCGGAGAAATTAATTTTTTTCTTTAACAAGAATTGTTCATTGTTCGGACAAACGTCGTCGGACAAACCTTTTCCAATTTGCTTAAAATGCTTATTTCTCTGCTTCTAGACGTCCGATTTGAATCATCCGCAACTCAAATTAAAGGGAAAACTCCAAGGAATGTTTTCCATATACTTTTAAAACCTTCTCAAATATACTTTTTGAGTAGCTATAAAAAATAGAAAATATTTGTTTATAACAAATTAACCGCAATGTTTATCAACAAATTGCTAAGAGGTTAACATTTCTGGGACCTTTCCCTTTAATTTAAGTCAAGGGGCATTGGAATCGAGCGTCTAGAAGCCGAGAAATTAATATTTCTCCTCGGGTACCTTTTGAGTAATCTGCCATGACGCGATATATATTTGTTTATAACAAATGAACTCCATGGACTGCTTGCAAAAGGCTGTAGTCTAATATTCTTGGGACCTTCCCCTTTAATATAAGCTAAGGGTCATTGAAATCGGATGTCTAAGACCAGAGAAATTAATATTCCTCTTCAGATACTTTCTGAGTAATCCATCATGACGCGACATATTTGTTTATAACAAATGAACTGCAAGGGCTAGTTGCAGGAGGCTACAGCATAATATTCTTGGGGCCCTTCAATATAATTTAAGCCAAGGGGCATTGAAATCGAATGTCTAGGGGCCGAGAAATTAATATTGTTCTTGAGATACTTTCTGAGTAATCTACCATAACGTGATATATTTGTTTATAACAAATGAACTCCAAGGGCTAGTTGCAAAAGACTGTAGGATAATATTATTTGGACCTTCCACTTTAATTTGTATCAAGGGTCATTGAAATCGGTCGTCTAGGACCCGAGAAATTAATATTGTTCTTCAGATACTTTCTGAGTAGTCCACCATGACGCGACATATTTGTTTATAACAAATGTACTCCAACGAGTAATTGCAAAAGGCTATAGGGTAATATTCTCGGGACCCTTCACTATAATTTGAGCCAAGGAGCATTGAAATCGGATGTCTAGGAGCTGAGAAATGAATATTTTTCTTCGGATACTGTCTGATTGTGAGTAATCCACCATGTCGCGATATATTTGTTTATAACAAATGAACTCCAACAGCTAGTTGCAAAAGGCTGTAGGATAATATTCTCAGGACCATTCCCTCTAATTTAAGTCAAGGATCATCGAAATCGGCCCACTGAAGGCCGAGAAATTTTGTTATAGGTGATGCTCCAACACAGGCGAGGTACATCACCTAAAATGATATTATTTCCATAGAGATATAATATTATTATTATTATTTAATAAAATCTTAACGCAATTGTACCTTGTTCGTAGATTTAATTACAAGTTTCGGTAACTTTTATTAAGAAATTAATTGGTAGGAATAAATTAAACACAGATCTCTTTGTTACCAACTCTCGTGGAACAGAACGATAGGTAGAGACATCTGTCAACTGTATCAGAATCAAGTTGGATCCTCGCGATCACGTGCGCAATGATTTCATGGATCGATGGATCTCAGTTTCAAAATTAAATGAATTATTCAATCGAACAGCGATCACGATTAATCCTTCGCTTAAATAAAACTATTACAACTATCGTAGTAGAAACATTATAATACATTTAGTTATTTAATTATTTACTTATTTAGTTATTTACTTATTTACTTATTTACTTATTTAGTTATTTACTTATTTAGTTATTTAGTTATTTAGTTATTTAGTTATTTAATTATTTAGTTATTTAGTTATTTAGTTATTTAGTTATTTAGTTATTTAGTTATTTAGTTATTTACTTATTTACTTATTTACTTATTTACTTATTTACTTATTTACTTATTTACTTATTTACTTATTTACTTATTTACTTATTTAGTTATTTAGTTATTTAGTTATTTAGTTATTTAGTTATTTACTTATTTACTTATTTAGTTATTTACTTATTTACTTATTTAGTTATTTAGTTATTTACTTATTTAGTTATTTAGTTATTTAGTTATTTAGTTATTTAGTTATTTAGTTATTTAGTTATTTAGTTATTTAGTTATTTAGTTATTTAGTTATTTACTTATTTACTTATTTACTTATTTACTTATTTACTTATTTACTTATTTAGTTATTTAGTTATTTAGTTATTTAGTTATTTAGTTATTTAGTTATTTAGTTATTTAGTTATTTAGTTATTTAGTTATTTAGTTATTTAGTTATTTACTTATTTACTTATTTACTTATTTAGTTATTTAGTTATTTAGTTATTTAGTTATTTAGTTATTTAGTTATTTAGTTATTTAGTTATTTAGTTATTTAGTTATTTAGTTATTTAGTTATTTACTTAGTTACTTATTCACTTATTTAGTTATTTAGTTATTTACTTATTTAGTTATTTAGTTATTTACTTATTTACTTATTTAGTTATTTACTTATTTACTTATTTAGTTATTTAGTTATTTACTTATTTAGTTATTTAGTTATTTAGTTATTTAGTTATTTAGTTATTTAGTTATTTAGTTATTTAGTTATTTAGTTATTTAGTTATTTAGTTATTTAGTTATTTACTTATTTACTTATTTACTTATTTACTTATTTACTTATTTACTTATTTAGTTATTTAGTTATTTAGTTATTTAGTTATTTAGTTATTTAGTTATTTAGTTATTTAGTTATTTAGTTATTTAGTTATTTAGTTATTTAGTTATTTACTTATTTACTTATTTACTTATTTAGTTATTTAGTTATTTAGTTATTTAGTTATTTAATTATTTAGTTATTTAGTTATTTAGTTATTTAGTTATTTAGTTATTTACTTATTTAGTTATTTAGTTATTTACTTATTTACTTATTTAATTATTTACTTATTTATATACATAGAGAAATATAATACAAGAAATATTAAAACTATTTAACGACAAGAAACCAATACGACGTTTTAATTAATTGCTTACAAAAGCCGCTACTTTTATCTTGGAAATCGATGATCGAAGATTAACGAAGATTATCTCTATTTATTTACCCTGCAATCGGTAAATTTCTTTTCTTATTAAAAATAGTCCACCCCAATATTTATCGTTCATCGATGCACGTAATGCTTTCTTCTCGCGTTACTTTCAATTCGCAAGCTTCGTATCTTGTCAATGATCGATTTGTTTCTTAACTTCTGCCGGCAAGGGTGCGTAAAACATCCGAATAGAGTCCATTTATATCGCGAAGCTCGAGATATAGGAGAAAGATGGCTATTGCTTAAAATACCATTGCCGGAGTCGACAAACATTCGCGAGGTCAGTCCACCCAGGGCTGGTGAAATTAGCCGAAGAGGGAGAAATAGAATGCAGCTAGCGAATATGGCATAACAAAGCAAAACGACGAACACGGTACATCCTCTGCTGATGGAACTTTCTCTCTCGTCTTCAACGAAATCACCGCAAAATAATCAACCCTTATTTTAACCCTTTGCGGACGAGTGTCTGCAAATAATCGCCACTTTCTTGGTTTTTGTGGACGCACGTTTACTGTTCAAGCAGAAAGTTTCAATTAATATCGTTGATAAACGCCTCAATGTTTTGGGAATTCGTTGACCTGGAATTCGTAAGCTTAGAAATTCGTAAGGCTTGCAATTCAAAGTCAACATACTCTTTTAAGTTTTATTATTCGTCGTACGCAAAGGGTTAATACCACTGGCAAAAAGTATTCTATTAACTTCTTGGGCTACGATAACGAGAGTTACACTCGTGCTATGAATTCGTGCGCACGCGTTAACAAAAACCGTTGAATACCTTTGAGTGCAAAATTCAATTTGAACTTTGATCTTAGCTTTATTTTACAAGATTCGATATTGTAAAATAGAAATTATCTACCGTAGTGTTTGACAAAGTGGGACCCACGCCCTAAAGGAGGGCACGTTGATCTTTAAGGGGGGCAATTCGGAAATGAACTCGTTCAGAGTCGAAAGAAATCGACTGGATATAACGCAATTGGGAGACTTGAAACTGAAGCTGACTAAATTGCAAACTAACGTGAAATCGCTTTGCAGCCAAGCATCAAGCGATCAAGCATAAAATAAACTGATCTGATGAGCTCTGCTCTCAAATAAGAAGTACATGAATATGTTTTCTACTCTTTCAAAATGTCCTCAGTCAAATTTCGTAACGCATTTCACTTTTTCACCTGGCGACCCCCCATCCCTAAAACATACTCATGATTAATTTCATCCATTGTTCTCACTCAAGAGTCAAATCGATACTGAGCGCTCAGCGTCGGATTAACCTTATATAGATAAGAAATAATGACATCATCCCAGCAGCACAGAAGAAAAATGTCCTCAGTCAAATTTCGTAACGCATTTCACTTTTTCACCTGGCGACCCCCCATCCCTAAAACATATTCATGTTAAAAAACGAAATACGTGGTAATATTATAATCAAATTAAAATAGATAAAATAATTGAAATTGATGGTGTTGATCGATGAGGTCGGACGTGTTTTGACGACAGGGTGCGCAATTGTAGCGCAGTCGGATTCCGATTAATATAGTCTGTTCGTTTTTCTACGCGTGATGCTCGGTGAATTTTGTCAGCCAGCTTTGCATGTTAGACCGTGCATAATGCAATAGGACAAGCAATGTTTATGGTGTCATACAAGATTATTACTTATATATATCAAGTACCTAACAGAGTATGGTGTATAAGTGATTATTCGTAAGAATCCTAACAGAAATAATATAGAAAAATCTTTCGTTAACATTATTCTGTTGTATGCCAACGTAATCATTAGTACTATATTATTTTTAGTTAAGACAACGCGGCCTTCTCATCCTCCTTCAAACGCGATAAACCAAACCCCAGCAGCAAACATTCCAAAATCCTTCGATAGCTGATGATTTCATCCTAGTTAGTCACCTCCGAACCTCGATCCTGCTACCTCATCCCTTACTGACCATCGAACCCAAGATAACCCCTACCTCTCTATTTTCCGAGTCTCCAAAATCACAGTTTTTCCCTTGACACGCCAGAACAGTCCGGACCGTCTTAGGACGCGCAACTACACTTGTAAAACGCGAATACACTCTTGTATACGTTAAACTTCGTCTTTATTCCGTTCGACGTTGTAACTTATTATATATAATAAACTGACAACCTCAGCGGAATACAACAATTCGTACTTGAATTTCTAGGTTTTCGTTGTACGTTTCGAAAATTTACATACCGTGTTTCCTCAACAATTTCCTAGCGACTTCTTCTTAAAACCTATCGTTTAAGTTTCTTCGGTGAACGATTCAATTTTTGAAAATTAAAACGTAATGCATATATTGTATAAAATATAATACATACGCGTGTACATAGGGGGCATAAGAATTTGACAAAGGTTTAGCGTGGGGCATGGCACAAAAAAGGTTGGGAAACACTGGGTTATACTTTTCGGAATTAGAATTACAATTCATTAAAAATGCAACGTTGCATTTGTTTCTACTCGGTGCATAATGTACTCTAACGCGAGATAGGCTCGTGGTTACCAGCCGAGGGGTTAAAGGGTTAACATGTTTGCAAACGGGAATCGAGAATAGGGAAGAAACGCGAGGGAAAGAGAATTTTGCGGAAAACGCAGCGGCGGTTGCGTGTCTGCCCGACAACAGCGAATCCTCAAGCTCGAAAATAGATCGCCGACACTTCAAACCTCCGTGTATCGTAATAGTCGAGGCCCGGTGTTCGCCCAACAACTTGGCCACGAATAATTAAACGTTTATAAACACCGGAAGATTCCTCAAAACCCCGGCCCGCACGTGACGCGACGACGATTTGGCTCCGCTCCGCTACGAAACAGCAACGTGCAAGGCTGTGATAAAATCTGACTTTATCGCGGGAACCGTGAAAACGGGAGCCGTGGCTTTGCATCGGGACCAAAGAGTTTAACTCACGAATCGTGATGCGGCATAGAAAAGAGTCGGTTTTATTTTTAATATTCGGATACGAGTTGTTGCCCTCTACTTTGCGTTAACGTTAATTAATACAATGGTATGAATGTGTATTCCGATTGATTCTCTTCATCCTCGCGCTTCTACGTTCGAATATTTGTATACGGTATACGTAGTTTTTCGGAAGCCTGTCGAATTATGCACGTAACGTCCGTAAACGTAGTGTTAAACCAGGGACTTGAAACCGGTAGAATTTTGATAGCGGTATTGTGCCGGTAAATCTATACCGAAACCGATATTGACGAAGCATAGGATAGACCATTCATTGTTCTATAGAATCATTAGGCAGCTACCTGCCCCCTTTACCATTTTAGTACCACACGCAATATTACTAGTTTAGACCGAAATAAGACAACAGTGTCTTCAAAACGATAGGAATTATAATTAAACATCGCGCGACGCGCGTATCTTCGATACGTGCGATCTGTAAAATCTAAGTCTACAATAATGTGGATAGAAGTATGTATACATATATATCTTCGTACGTATTGCACGTCAATCATTTAATCCTCTATAACCCGAATTTAATTTACTTTTACGATAGGATTTTAAAGGGTTAACTTCATTAACTTTGACGGTCGGGTTGAATATAATTCTTGGAATAATCATTCTAAGTCGTAAGGGGTGTAAAAATAACCTCTACCTTTTCACACGCGCGGTATTTCTGTTCGAAATTTATCATGTTTCCTATAAATGTTTGTTTTCAACAAATTCGTATGTAACGCGTTGCTGATGACTTTTACCGATTCATTCCGGTAATTAAAAACAACTTTTTTGTGCCATGCCCCACCTTAAGCCTTTGTAAAATTCTTATGCCCCCTATGTCCACGCGTATGTATTATATTCTATATAAATGTTGGCGTCTTAAAACACTTGCACGTTTTTTTATTTAAAAAATAGGAAAGAGTTAGAAGAGAACTATAAATTCAGTGCAATGCAACTCGGTATTACGAGTATATTTTTTCGAGTTTTATTTTTCCGAGTATTATTTAATATTTTTTTATTAAAATTCATTGTAGCGAAAGGGTTAACGGAAAGAATCTTTTTATATACGTAGGACATCATTGCACGTAGTATTTATTCACGCACGTTGCCAATTATCAAGCGTCTCGCAGTTTAATAAAGCTGTAATCGAATCGTGGCAGTGAAATCAGCGAAGAAATTTCGAAAAAATTAATCGGCAGCATTATCGAGTTAATAGAGCATAAAGGAGATCCAACTCATTATTCGATTGCTTTAATTCCAGTCACTCGAACTGTAACTTAATCGTTTCATAGTAATTAACCATCGTAATTGCGTGGCAATTTTTGTACATTACTCTTTTTATATTATAATATTAATTGACGCTATGGTTGCGCAGCTGTATAACATTTATGTTATTGTTGCACGTTTATCTTATCGTTAAATAAATGTTACGCCCGCCTTTTTATCGTCACTATAATTTCCTTTTTTACTCTCTTTCGCGTGATAGTTTGAATTTTTAAAGATCGTCGATAAAAGCCCTGAAACACTAAAGGAATTACAGTGCGCTGTTACTGTTACGCTCCGCAATTCGAATTATGAAACTTTCCAAGCGCGGCGCAATAAAATTTTGAGCGGCGTTGCGGCTTTCGATTATTATTCCGAGAGTCGTACGATTCGCCAAGTGTAAACTTCTAAAACGTTCGAAGCCCCTGAAAAATAAGCCGACAGCCGTTTAATGCCACTTTGCGCGTTTCGTTTTGGTTTAAGCAACTTTCGCCGACTTTACTTCGTCAATATTGGCAGAGGAATTCGTTGAACGTGTATTTTTAGACGATTGTAATAAGATTCGTTAGAAATATAGCGCGGATAATGATGATAAAGCGGTTAAAGCTTTTGAATTTTTGTAACGGATGGCTAAAATTATCTTCGACGGTCTGCTGACGATTCGTAGCATGGGGACGCTACAAGCCAGCTTGTAAACTAACAAATCATTATCGTTTAGCAGTTCTTACGTGAACCGGTGACGTAACGCGCAACGCACATGTGCGATTTAACGATTTTTTCGACGACGGAGCTTCAACCTGTTATAAATTTTCTACTCGGCGCGGAGATATTAAGTTATCGCGTAATCAGTGCCACTTTTCGAAGAACTTTCCTCGTAGTCATTTGATAGTTATTAAACATTCGAGCAACGAGTCGTATCATGAAAACGATAAAAATGTATTCGTTCGAATGCAGACTTATTTTAGTTAACCGAATCCCTAACGTTCGCCTTTTATTTTAGACTGTTACATATTTAATACTTTTTCTGCTTTTCATTTTTCCTGCTACCATTTTAAAACGATAAAACATTCGATCATTGATTCGTATCATCGCGATGACTAAAATCCATTCCTTCAAATATGGACTTATTTTAATTAACTAAAGTTCAAACGAACAAATGAAACGTTTGCCTTTTATTTTAGATAGTTGCGTAATAAATATCTACCATTCTTCGGTTAATTTTCCTTGCAGTTGTTTCAAAATTATAAAACATTCAATCATCGATTTGCATCATCGCAATGATAAAAATCTATTCGTTCAGATGCAGGTTTTAATTAACTAAAGTTTAAACGAGTAACTCCAACAAAAATAATACGCCTTTCAATAAGAAATAGCGTAGAAAGCGTGGAGTATTTATTTTTACTATCTCTCTCTCTGTGCAGCTTCGAAAATCCTTTTCTATTAATCGGAGCGAGTTGTTCGTTTCGAGACGACAGGCGAAGAGTTTCATCAATAATTCGAGCGAATGCTAAAAATACGAAATTTTATCGTGGGATAGGGAACATTTGCTCAAACTTTCGAAGCTTATCGGGAGATAGGGAACAAAGCGATAAGCGACGAAAAGTTCACAGGTGCGGGCCCACGACTGCAGAAAAATTAACTTCCATCGAACAGTACTCCACTTTCGCGCTACAAACACATTTACATTTCTCGTGATCCTAAAAAAGCAGACGTACGTATCTTCGCGACGCGTTCATAGATAAGTCGAAACTTTCCATTGTTTCTTTCGATGAAACGTTTGCAAGATTAAAGTGGCGAAAAGTTCTCGATCGAACGTATATCAAAATACGAATAGCATAACATTTATTAAAATCGCTGAGATTTTTATGGTTCGAGTTGCTACTGTGTAATGATAAAATCTAGTAGAAAATTCGTAGACATCGGACACTTCTAGACCCCAAACAATTTATATCTATACTATTCTCGTATTAATTAAAGCGATTCTTATTTATGCTTTGGCTTCTCAATTTTAAGATAACGTAGCGAAAGGGTTAACATCGTTGAAATTATTAGCCACTCGATTGTTTCTTTCACTTGAATTGTTTATTCAACACCAGGTTTACGGAACGCGTCAATTTGACGCTGTTTAAAGGAAGAGGTTAAAAATATTATTCTTCAGTAATTTACGTTGGCTTTAATCGATGTAACGAAGCGAATACGTATTGTAATTCATCCCCACTCTTGATCCTCTAATTTCGAGTATTTAGATACAGTCAAATTTATTTATTTATTTATTTATTTATTTATTTATCTACGGGTTTGAATCCCCTTGAACAGAGAACTCCATAGAAACAAAATATAAAAAAGAAAAATATATACATATATGATAAATATCTTCTAAGCTAAATAACAAACAGCAAAGAAACACAATGACATAATGACATTTTACAAATTACACAATCGATGTTCGTAAACCTGGTGTTAATTAATTGCGATCGTCAAGGAACGTCACGGTATTCAAAGTGTTAATTCACAGCTGGCTAAAACAAGGAAATGTTCCCTCTTTTAAACTCGCGGAAGATTCGAACGATTTGCTTGACGATACCGAAGCGTGAAAAGTTATGCAACCGAACGAACGGTCTAATTGTAAAAATAACACTTCGTAATATCTGGTTCTGTTTGGCAGCTCGTCTAAAACTCGCGATTCGGCCGATCCTTGTATCGATACTTTGTTAACAGTGTAGAGAAAGGAAAAAAAAATGAGAAAGGGGGTAAATATAAAAGTTGGGATTTGTAACGTGCATAGGTAGACAGGGCGGGAGCTCTAATTAAATTTGGCAAGAAATTCTGGCACGAATTTAGAATGGCCGACGTAGTCGATTTCACGGCCAACGGTGCTGCTTTACAATGTCTCAAGGCACGAGATCCCCTTGCGACACGAACGGTTTAAAGTATTGCAGCCAGCTTACTGTAAAAATACAACCACCGCCTGCGTTCCTGCCCTACCGTCTTTCTGTACCATTAATTATAAATCTAAAACCCACCGAGCTCGTTCGTAAATTCGCGTGACACATTAGACTGACAATGAGTGATACAGTGGCTGCGAGAGTTAGAAATATTTTTCAATTACACGTTTTTCACTCGGATTCTACATTTCAATTCTACGGGAACAAATTTTTGTATAGACTAATCGTTGCCTTCATTTACGTATATACCAAACGGTCTTTTGACCCGTGTATAATAATAATTAAAAAATATAATAATAATATATAATAATATATAATAATAATATATGATATATAATATATATATTATATATTATAATTGATATATTGATATATTGATATATTGATACATTGATATATTGATATACTGATATACTGATACATTGATATATTGATATATTAATATACTGATACATTGATATATTGATATATTTATATATTTGTTGATATTCTACAGAGACGACAGAAAATGAGATACTTTGGGAATTTTCTAAACCTACTTCCGCTATTCCAAAACTATAATAATAAAAACTGCAATAATAGTCAGAGAAATCGTGCAACAAGAATAAAGGACAAGTATATGGCAAAGAAGCCTTCGTACAGTTGAAAACACTACAGAAGCGTGAAGAAGAAGAATAATAGTAAAGAATGGAACGAAGTACCAGTCACAGCAGTACCCACCGGCATATCTGCAACATGCATCGCATCGAAGAGGTTCCCACAAAACCCAACAACAATAGGCTTGCGCCCAAAATTACTTTACAAACGTACAAAAAGCAACAGTACTAAAAATTGCAACAGTAGTAAAAAAAGATCATGCAACAGGAATAAAAGACAGGCATAGAAACCGTGGTGCAGTTGAAAAAATCACAGAAGTGCGAAGAAAAAGAATAACAATAACAATAGTCACGTAATGCGATATTCTAACGATCGAATATCGAAGTCACGCATGATTTTCGCGTAATCGCGACGGATTGCTGTAAGAGGAAGGTTTATGGTGGATTTATTTGGCCGACTGTACCAGGGCTAAGAAGATTTAGATTTGCAGGGGCGTAGACGAGGCAAAGAGACGAAAGAGAGAAAAAAAAAAGAAGGGGAACGCGCAAAGAAACAATTCGAGGAGTTGTAAGCGACGTGTATTTCGGTCCCAGCAGCGGCTGGGCCCTTCAACGTTTACGTCTCGCCGACTTAGCGAAATTCCTCGCTAAATTTAATCCCCACCGAACCGCTAGATAATTGCGCTTTGCGTAAGAGATAGCGCGGCCTCTCGAGAAATAATGCATCGACCACGTATGCAGGCCGATTATTCTATCTAAACGTTATCCTTACGTTAAAATAGAGTACCTTCTATTTAACGTTGCAACTACCGAGCCGGTTAAAACGAATGATTCGCTTTTGTCAAAGTCGCGTAAAGGTTAAATTCATCCCTTGCCGTGCGAATTTCCCAAAGGCTATTTATTAAAAGGAAATCCTCGAAACTAACCGGGACGGATGATTAATTGTGCGCCAATTTAAATAGCAGCATAACACAGCAGGCAACTGTGACGTAATAAAAGAGCGTAACAGGAATCGATTAGTCACTTTTACGCGACGCGATCTTATCGAGCCACCGGCGAAGAAGAAAGTTTTACGTGCCAATCATCACGATTCTTGCCAGATTTCGCCTCGTTCAAATATACCACCGCTGTTTCAAGTTCAAACGTTTCATCGATAAATTAATACCACAATCACGGACAGATAAACCCACTTTAGCGATTCGTAATTCACGTGTATTGCAAGTGCCTCCACTTTAATCGCTGTCTGTTTCGAGAAGATGAATAATTGTATTTGCACAGTGGTGTATCTTGTAACGAACGATCTTTTTTTTTCTTCTTTATCATTAAATCAGAACGAACGACTACGATACAACTAATGCGGGACGATTTATATAAATTTTCGTGCAGTCAGTTACGGATGTCTGCATGAATGTCTGAACTTCAAATATTTAGAAAGATACAGGAATTTCGATAGTTGCAATAATGGTAACAGTATTTATTGCACTCCAATGAATTTTCCTGTACTTCTACGTACTCTATATTAACAATATGATAACAAATTTAATTAACTGCTTGCCCTGCGAATTTTTCGCAGATTATATGTTGCAACGTTAACTAGTTATTAGTATAATACTGTGTCAAATACAGGACAACGAAATATTAGAATTAATTTGGTCTTGATGATCCTCTGACTCGCATATTAAAACAGAAATCGCAGTTGAAGCTAAACTTTATCATATAGATACAATGTGTCTTCGTTCTATTTAAATTGTAACATTCATTACGAGTGTAGCTCGTTATTATTATTATTATTGCAACTATGTAATACAATACAACCTATGATAACAATTACAACGATACCTATTATAGTGACCTACTATAATACACTTACTGACAAAAGTTAAGAAACAAAGTAGTCACTTACGAATTCTTGCGTATCCTTTCGCTCCTAAGATTCGCAGCTTAGAATTTACAGTAGAATAAAAATATAGCATTACACACCATCGATAAACAATAAGTTCTTCTACTTTGAATTCAAATCCTTGTATCCCGAAAGATAGCGACGACATAAAGCTTCGCAAATACGTACCGGGTTTCTTAACTTTTGTCAATAAGTAATATTAATATTGACATACAAGCTAATGACAATAATAGAATAAAACAAAATAAACACGTTAATAATATCCATAAAATGAATAACTTTCCAAACACAACAAAAGCATCGTACTACTTGCTATCTTAAAATCTCAAAGTAAACCAACGATTCGAATAATATTAGATATACGTAACGACTTCAAAAGTTCATGGACGCTTTCCGTTAATGCGAAATGCTTGAAACCGAAAAGTATGAAAATCCAAAGGTTTGGGAATCCGAGAAGCGTGGAAATTTAAACTTAAAATGCTTTGAAATACAGAAGCTTGGAATCTTGAACGCTTCGGAATTCAAAAGCTTGGAAACCGAAACGACTAAAAATTCAACCGCTTGGGAATTCGAATACTTGAGAAACCGAAAGCTTGGAAATTCGAACGATCGGGAATTCAAACGCGTATCGATCGCTTTGTTCGAAGCATGGAAATGTCACTGTTCGAGTTTCACTTTGTGCCGCTGTAAGATGGTGACCGTGATCGTTAAGTTGGATAACACGAGTATGGAAACGAATGTTGCAAAAATGATAAAGGCAAGACGAAAATTCGATAAGGGAGGTTGCGGAGCGGGGATGTTTTGTACGCTGGACGTGCCAGCGGATAATCTTGGCGCAGCCGGCCATTTCCACGGAAAACGAGTATATCTGGCGTGTAGCGAGCCAACATTATGTAATAAACAAACAAGGTGGCCATCAACGGTGGTCACCGGTGATTTGCTGCCGGCAAACGTGTCGAAATTACAGAAACAGTGGTGCTCCGTTCGTTCCTTAAACATCGACATCGAGAACTGCCCTCAGTCAATGATTATTTCCAACAAACTACAAACCGCCCCTAGAGAGTGGCTTTGTTTTTCATCCGGTGTGTTTCGCGCAAAAAATAGCTTCCGATATATTACGCGACGTCGACGGGAGAACTGGACGACAAATATTTGACGGACTCGATACGCTATATTTGCCAGTCGCGCGATAAAATCGCTGCTTTCGAAGCGGTTAAGCCGGCGATTTAACGCACTTACTTGTGTATGTAAATTTCCCGGTTTAATTGCCATACACATTTGCAGACGAAAGTCAAGAAACTAAAGCAATCGTTGCGAATTCGTCGTTAACCGTTTCGCTACGGTAGCTTAAAATTGAGAACTCGAAGCGTAAAGAAGAGCTCCTTTAATTAATATGAAAATAGTATACATAAGTATAAATGTTTGGTGATTATATATGACTCATTATAGCGTAGTATTGTTGCGTGAATCGACGAAGAAGCAGCATTGTACTACGGAGAAAATATACGTATCGCACAATTTTGTAAAAGTGTTTTTGCAGCGAAAGGGGTTATTTATTGCTTCTGAATTTAGGTGGCGGGAAAAAAATTCGTGTCAATTTATTAGCACGAAATTCGAGTAACGGTGCGGAAATCTAGAATTCACGTATATCCCAGATAGGAATGACATACTCGAAGCATTGAAAGAGGAAACTAAAGTGTCGAGTTTCCACGAGCAGTGAAAAAAAAAAGATGGAGTAATGCGTGTTCAATATGGATATTAATAATTTGTGCAATTGATACGAGTAACGTAACGCTGGTCGCAATTCATGTAATTCTATATTATCATTGTATCCTATAATATAGTACTTGACTAGGGGAATATTTTCTTTGCCAAGGCCGTTTTTCATGATCCAAGGTCCACCGTATTTCTTTAACCCTTCTAACGACTGCGAAGGCCGCCGGTAGTTAAAAGCAATTTTAAGCCGAGCATTCCTGGACGCGTGTATTCGTGGTAACTCTTTCAAAATTTACGTGGGCTTTAAATTCTTAATCCTGCATTGGCACGCGGCTGTCTTTTGTAATCCCAACAGGTGATACGATACTGGTTTTTGTTACACTATTGCAAAATGGTGGCAAATGTTATAAGGTCGAGTAAAAAGTTCGCTCGGATCAAAATATGTAGTTGGCAAATTCGAAGGCTTATGAATCTAACGGATCGGAAATTCCAAGACTCGAAATTTGACAGTTTGGAGTTTTGGAACTAGTTACTAAAAACCTCTGCAAATTCAAAGGCTTACAAATTGGAAAACTTGCACTCTCGATAGTTTGGAAATTTGAAGACTTGATCATTTAAATTCTTGGAAATTCCAAGGCTTGAAAAATTCGAAAGCTTGGAGTTCTGAAAACTCGTGCAAATTTTTGTTTTGCAAAGTTAATGGTTCCGTAAAGTCTATCACAGTTCGATCAAATCGCTTTAAGGAATTTAATAGTGGAATACAAACGTTTGTTACTCTCATCACTGTCACGCTCAATGGTAACTTATAAATTTATTATATATTGTATCTTATAATAATCTAATGATATATTATAATATAATAATCTAATAATATATTATAATATAACAATCTAATAGTATATTATAATATATTATAGTAATATATATTATAATAATATAGTAATATATAGTAAGTATAAATAATAATACAGTAATATATTATAATACATTATAATATTACTAATAACTATGGTTACAAAGTGATTCGCTCCATAAATCTTTAATATAGACAAATATTTAAATGTACACAGTATATAACAGATATATTATAGACTAGTAAAGTCTTAGGGGTAGAATGAAAAGTAAATATCCAGCATTGTGGCACGCAGAAAGAAAATTTGTGAACTCGTAAGTGGTACATCGGTCATCGAATAATGTTTGCCTTCAATGGTTAATGTTTGATGTTCCATAATTGAGCGTCCTTTTTTATAAAGTTTGCAAAGCAAGCATCTCGTAGGATGTTTGCCAGAGAATTGAATGGAAGAGGCAGGTTCTGTTTAAATGATAGCGGTGGAAAGGGCATAAAACGGTTCTAAGGATAAAAATAACCGGCAAGCGCGGAAAAGTAATTTTCCCCCGGCCATTGACGCAACTTTTCTCGTCAAGCCAACCAGGCCCAGCTAAGCAAAGCTCCAAGCGTTACGTAATTCCTCTCTATTACACGCGATAACCGCGTCTAAGTTCGAATTTTTCAGCGAAAAATCTATTTAATAATAACCATGTCCGAGGATTGCCTTCGTCTCTTGACTCGATTACCACCGGAAATACTCGTCCCGTCTACCGTTGCCAATTACACGCAACCATTCTCCCTTGAGCGCGGTAATCGTTCCTTGAAACCGATCGATTTTCAACCGTATCGATTACCGGTAATACGTTTCGCGACCGTCATTTACTGGCATTGACGACGCGACGCGAAGTGGATGCAAAACTATTGCTTCAACAAATAGGGTAGATGTACTACGTACTGCCACTTTAACATTCCCCCGTAACTTTACTCAACTATTTTAGAACGTATTTAACATAAAAAATGGTTCCAATTTTGAGCGTAATATTGTTCAACGTCTCTTTTATTCAGGAACATTTTTTCTGTATGGTGAATACAACGAATTGATTACTAATTAAAGTCCACTGTCCCTCGTACTGTCATTTGAAAAGTTCTCACTTAAATAGAAACACGTTTTACGTATATTGACACGTCAATTTGCGTAACAGATATTAGATGTATAGTAAACGTGTCACGTTTACTGAATTACGACACGTGCCGTACTTTATAATTACATCGGTCACGTTTTAATGTTCAACAGCAGATTTACCTATTAATATTTCTTATGTTTCGTTACATAAACCGTACTCCAAATTTGGTATAAAAATTTCTTTATTCCCGATTATTCGTACGTTACTTCGCTGTTGAATAAAAATAATTCCAGTGTCGGTTATAGGTACACCGACAATAATCGGAACATCTATAAACGAAAGAAGGAATAGAAACGAACAAATCGTTTCGTAAATCCTTGGAATATCTTTAAGTAAACACATTTGTGAGAGATAAAATTGAGCGACGTTGAGTAAATTGGCTGGAAAAAGAATTGCAGAATGGAACGTTACGTAAGGAACAGATTGCTCCCGAGTTAAATAAGTTAAAGAGAAATGTCGATAGATTAGAGAAGAAGGATCATTTTGGGCATTCCCATTGGTCCGATAGGGAAGGTAGGTATATAAGTTTGGTATTGATCTCCGCGTTGAGGCGACCTTTAATATCCCCTCCCCTATATCTCTAACCCGTTGGATAAAACGAGAGGGGCTGGAGCAGAAGGGTAGTCGAGGGGCGAGTTGCGAGCGCGACCTACAACAAGCACCGCCGACAGGCGCACAGCTGATTTCGTAACGACCAGGCGCGACACTCTCCGAGTTCCACTGTTCTCCGGAAACGCTCCGTGACCTATATATTTTGCAGAGAATCCGGGGAACGACGCGGAAGCGGACCGGGGCGTTCGAAAAGTGCGCCCGAACAGCGCAGAAATCGCAAACAAATCGCTAGCTCGTCGCGACGATTGCGAAAAGTGGCTGCGAAATGTACCTTGCGCGCCACTGCGTTTATTTTAACCCTTTGCATTGGAAGGAGAGAATGCGAACTGCTACGATTACAATTGTAAACTTGTATCACGTTGCTGTTATAATAGGAAACATGGAATATAAAATAATAGAATCGTAAATTATCCATTTGCACTCGAGCAGATATTGTATATAAAATTTGTCTTCAAACTCGAGGGAAACAATGCAAATCATTTTTAGTTCATAACGTAAGCAAAAGAACAACTTTGTTTATTCTTTTAACAAATTGCAAATTAAATCTGTTGAGGAAAGTTTTGTTCATGTAACTGTTAAAGTAAAACTTACTTTTCACTTGAAGAAAAGCTTCCGGTGTAAAGGGTTAATATTTAGACTGCGGATTTTCGTGCAAATATTTTTAAAGACACACGCAAAGAAGGGGAACATAAATAGAAATTAATTTCACTTTCTACATTAGATATTTTAAATATTTTATATATCTTTGCCTATAATGTTTATCTTGCAGTTTTCACCACAACCCTTAACGACTACGCTTATTACAATTCAATCACTAATACCAAGTATCTAAATGTTTATCCTTACACTGTTCCTAAATTAATCAAAATTATCCTCATCTGGGCATTGGAAACAATTTCGAATTTTAAGCTGCTGTAGTGCAAGCGTTAACCCTTTCGCTATCGACACTTTAGAACTGAAGATTCCAATTGTCAATACGACTCCCATTCAAAGCACGAGGCGAATAAGGAAACGTTTACAGTACAGGAGTTAAAGTCGAACCGACTTCAGAAAAAATTAAAGTATAACATTTTCAAATATTGAAATTTAACCATTGCGGTCTACCCATCACGATTCAGGCATCAAACATCGCTAAAGTGAAGCAAACGCGACAAATGCTAGCCGAGGAAATTAATGTGGATGATTAAGAGGCCGGGACATCAAGAGGCCGAAGAATAAAACCTTACATAGGGCGCATGAAAAGGTAGTTAAGGGTATTGTCTTGGTGAACAGGCCTGCCTGGAGTTCTCTGAAGGGAGTAATTGAATATGTAAGGGGATTAAGGATGATGTTGTCAGGTGACGTCATTTTTAAGGTCTCAGAAAGTGCAGGGAGACAGCAGAATTAAATGGCCGTAGACGCCGAAAGAAGATTACGTGTTTTTGCATGCATGTTGTGTCACGGTCGACAAACACCACGTCATAATCGGCTGAAGGAGCTCAGGTGGGAATATGGCATCCGTTATTTATAGACCGTTACATTTATTTATCTCGAACTTTTCTTTTCCTTTCGTGCTGGTCGCTCGCTCCTTTTTTCCCCCTTTTTTGAACGAACGGTGAAAAAACCCTTCGAGCGCGCTTTGCTAACGTGACTTTGAATCATGAAATCGAGTGCGGACCTTGTCCTTCGACTTCAACGAAGGACGTTGCAATTACCGTTTGCTCGACCTGGGATACGAGCTATAAACAATTTGATCTTAACCCCTTGCCTTATAATTACGAGTTACACTCGCGATGCAAATCATAGACTAAGAAAAAAACAGGCTGTATTCTTTAACAAATTCTAAGTTTAGTTGTAATTGTAGTTTCAATTGGTAAGGTTAAAGATTATCAATCGCAAATTAGGCGTAATATTTTTTGGTGACTCGTGTTCGGTACAGCGTTAAACTAGAAAATAGAAGACACTCCTGTGAAGAGTCTAGTAAGGCAATAATTGCAACACGTAATCCCCTAATTATTTTAAGCGACGTATTTTGTGCTTCTACTCGATACTTCTTAGAATTGGCAAAGTAATAATATGTCTCGACGAACTTAGCGTAACATTGTTTCGCCCGAACAAGCACATGAGCTTTGTTTAACTATTTTTCTTCTCCTTCTTTTTTGTTTTTCAAGAAAAGGCATCGAGAAGTTTCTATTGTGCTTCCCGTAGCGGATAACAATTGAATAGTTATCTTCTTTCTATATCGGTTCTTTGTTTCGAGGCCATTGACTTCGACATACCGATCATGTAATTAAACGAGATCGATTATCGATCGTGCACATTGTGCCGCAACGTTGATTGAAAAATACACCGTATATTTTGCTCCTCGTTCGCGACGTAAAAACGAATAAACGGGGAGCAACGATTGTACCCGATAATAAGTGCATTTCTCTTATATAAGTTACAGGTTTTTTTAAAATCATAAATATATTTACGAAGAGGTTTAGATTTTTAGTCCCTTCAGTATCTCATAGCGACAACGCTTTTATGCATAATAAAATAAACCGGTACACATGTCTAATTAATTTCACGCATAATAATGTAAACTACTCGTCCAATCAATTTCCTAGATTATCAATCTAAACGCGAGCTACTTAAATATTTCAAATGTTATATGAACTATATATCATCAAATATTATGTATCACTAAATATGATAAATTATTCGTCCAATCGATTTCCTAGCTTATCAATATAAACGCGAGCTATTTAAATATTTCAAATATTATTTCGTTTGTACCATAAGTATTGTTTCTTTCGTTAATCATAGAAATTATATAATTGTATTATACAATCATTGCAACGTGATTTGGTATACGAATTTTAAGTATAAACACCTGCTTAAATAATCTTCGTAATAAATATAAGTTACTGGTAAGGGTTTGGAGACAAACAAGTCTGGAGATGAACTTGTCGATTTCCGAATTATATTACGAAAAAAATGTGAGACTTTATACATATCGTTATTAGTATTATTATTATAAGTGCTGCAAGAGAACCCATTAGTATTTAAAATAGATTAATTAATATATAAAAACACATTGGAACGAAATTTGTATAAATTGTTACAAATAAGCAGCTTTAAAAGAATATATTACTTTGTAATGAAAAGTATTAGCAAAGAAATAATAGCTAACGAATTTCTACATTTGCCACGTCTCTTCGTTAGCTAAACCATAAAATATAAAGCAAGAATTTTGTACATTCGAGCCATTTTTCACCGAACCATTGATGTATCGTTACGGTGCCCATATACTTATAATAAAACTTGTAATTTTATTAAGTAATGTATTCGCACTAACCTATGCTGGAAAACGTTACGCAGAACAAGGAACAAGGGCAGATGAAGATAGGGGATTTCCATAATAACTTCGAACAAATATTCGTCGTGATCTGTTGCCATCGTTACATTTAACATTTGATATCCTCAGATCTAGTGATTTTTATTCTATCCTCACCTGAACGTAAAATAAAACAAAATAGGAGAATTACTTAAGGAAAAGGACCAAATCGAGTTTCGAAGAGGCGAACAAATCTAAAGGAAGGTTACTTTAAAAAAAAAAAGGACTGCTGGTCACCGTGTGCATAGTTGAAACGTGCATCGTTGAAGGGTTAAAGCCACCTCGACCGATGTTTCATCGTAGAATTCGCCGTAGACGCGATAATTTTCGTTCGTTTCCGCAAGAATGTGCGGCCGTAGGATAATAATTAGGACGAAAAAAGTCGAGGTAGCAACCGGAGTTCTCGTAGAAACAACGGAACGGAGGAACGTGGCTGGACCGCGGATCGTCCCTGGGCGAGGGTCCGGGGGCGTGGAGGGGGTATGTACAAAGGAGGGATGCGATTGGCCGAGGCAGAGAGGAGAGGTTCTCGGCTGTCGCGAGGCGAGTTGATTCCGCGCCACTTCGTTTCCGACTCGTGTCTGCGTACGACGTGCCTTCCGAGGACTTACCCAGAACACACACATCCTTCGACTTTCTTTTGTCCGCCAAAGGTAAGCGGAATATTATTTCCATTTGCTTCGTTTCAATACCTATCTCGCATACAACCGCCGCGTCCTTGTGATTCGTTTCTCGAACGCGCCGTGAGAATCGTGCCGCGATTTCATACGCACACACACGCATATGCAAATTCCAAATATTCCCGTTGCCGGTTAACTCGTCCTTCGCCAACGTATCCGGATATCGTTTAACCGTTCTGAGATTAAGGCTACATTTGCAATGGATGCTGTTCGAGAGGTTTGACAAAGCCCAGAGTCGTACTTTCGTTTCTTCGGCGGATATTTGCGCGTTTTTTCTCTTATTATTAAGGCTAGAGCCTTGGAGCGTTTTCTCGATGGACCTTTGCACGTTTTACCTTTTCTTATTAGGCTGAAAGGTAAAGGAAAGACGTAGGAGTGTTCGTCAAAAAGATGCTCGTACGATTCCAGTTTAATCTACAAGGGAAAGGGAAGATTTTATATGAACGTCTATCGAAAAAACGCTCGTGGGACCGGCCAAATGCATTTGATTCGTTTTATCGAACAAAAGCCGGCAAATGCGGACATATTCGTTGAAACGTAGTTTGTAAGAACACGCTTAGTTCATAAGAATATGAATCCATCGTAATCGTAGTCCAAATATTTCGCGTTCCGCGATAAGGTAACACAAGTATGCAGTGAGAATTTATTCGGTTCCATTTTATCGAAGCAATTAGGTTACCGGTAAATTCTGGGCAGTTTGTCGGTCGATTAAAGGATTGTTGGGGATCGGCACGATTCGTTCTCACGGCTCGTTTGACCGATAGAGACGTGTTTCAGTTTGGTGTGGTAGACGGAGTATTTTAGAAATGATTCATCGTACGTACATTGATCGCCGATTATCTCTAGCGAGATTGTACGTTAGCTTCTTGCGCCATACCGGTTTTTAGGTTAGGCTCAGATCTACCAGGTGTACCAATCCGGTATAACGAGATGAAGCAGTTGAGATTCGAACTGCGAAACACGCTCTAGGACGCAGTCGAGAAGCGTCTTTCATTCGCCACGATACAAATTAGATACATTTTGCTCGATATTAAAGCACGGAGATCTCGAATATTCTTTTATACGGTATACACTATGATTGGAAAAAGTATTCGCACGCTACGGGTCCTCTCAACTTTTATCAGAGATATCGTTTCCAGAGCAACGCTTGCTTAAAACTTGGTTAATTCTACGAGAATCTAGATTTCGATCAAAGTATTAAGTATACTAGTAAGTAATCTATTTTTTTAAATGGGTTCGTGAATTTGTTTTATCAGAAGAATAAGCTTCTAAGCTTAAGCAATAGGAATTTATAGCTTGTCCAAAATATATAATAAATAACAGGATTTTATTTGAATAATATCTCAAATAAATTATTCGAATAAATTATGTAGAAATGTTATTCAAATAAAATATGCCGAATTTTGACTTATAGCGACGAGAAAATGTTGTTACGTTTTTCGTAGCTTTGGTTGTCTTCTTGCTTCAAATACAGTTTCATTGATACCTCATTTTCGAAGATTATTTAAATAAAATATTATTTGAAGAATTTATTCGAGACGTTATTCAAATAATGCCGAAATCTGTAAGAAGTTAATGGTGTACGAATACTTTTTTTCAGTCACCGTGTATCTCTGAACCATTGCTCCTTGAAATGGCGGAAATGGTCAATGATGATTCGTCTGTCTTAAGATTCAGAGAAAGCTTTATCAATCTCGTTAACCCTTTAACGGAATTTGACGAATATACTCGTCGTGTACATAGAGATTTGCAAAATAAAATTGCATCGTTAAACGGTTCAAAGCTTCATGATTTTGGCACTGCTTAAGTAAGTAATTTTTCATACAAAGTATATTATTCATTTATTTATATACACTTACGCAAATAGATAGAAATTATCCAAACAAAATTCCACCTTTAACTTCAAAGATTAACGAATATCCTAATCTTGCACTTCGTAATTGGAACTTGAAATAATAATTTTGGAAAAATTCGTAGAAACGCAGATGTACAATTTTCGTTCGCGAATGGAACGTTTATGTTAGAGTGATACAAAGATGGTCGCTTCCGTGACGTGTGACTGGTATATTCTAATGAAATCATTAACCTTTTGTGAGAAATATCACGTAATTCATGGCGGAATTGTGACTCGCGTTAATTCGCGTCTCGCTGAAGC
This sequence comes from Eucera pruinosa, assembly GCA_028830335.1. Classification (NCBI taxonomy): domain Eukaryota; kingdom Metazoa; phylum Arthropoda; class Insecta; order Hymenoptera; family Apidae; genus Eucera; species Eucera pruinosa. The sequence continues at coordinate 18,224,656 of JAMYCR010000006.1, forward strand.
ACGCGAGATGGCTTCCCTTCTCGTGTTTCAACGTAACACGTCATTTTATCCGGTGAACTTGAATTTTTCCCTGTTCAAACGCTCGAAATCTTGAACCTAGTTAGCGAATTTCAAAACGTTTTTGCAATTCTTACACATACTTCATTTGTTATTATTATTTACGGGCAAAGAAGACCCTTTGGTTTACACTAACAGAGAGATTAGTAGGTGAGTAGAATTTCGTCTGAACAGCGTTTAAAAAAGTGAAAAGATACGAAAAAATCCGCGGAGTCGCTGCTATTACAATGCTGCTTGTAAATTGTGTTGATCTTATAAAATTCGGTGAAATTCCGGTCGAAAAAGTTTTGCTCTCCAAGAACGATGTTTACTATAGTTTTACCCGCATTGCTATCGATTTTACTTCAGGGGCTTCAATAATATCGTCTTACATACTCTCCTGGTCTCCTGGGTTCTTGTTTCTCTTTTTTGCCGCACCAAATCTTGTCTTTTTTTTTTGGCGACTATTGATTTTAATTCGCTACGCACCGGGAAAGATTAGTAATATGCTACTTTTCCAGTGCTACGAATCACATAATATAATTGACAGACTAGCACAAAAACTTGCAGATAAGGAAAAAGTGTGAACTCCTCAAGCTAATGTAGATTTTGATCATTTTATTATTCGATGGGCAAAATTATGTTCGAAGAAAATTCGGCTTACTTGAATTTTATGATTTATTGTATCAGAAATTCGCGAATTTTTCATGCGTTTCTTAATTATTTAATTATTTTGGTAGGTCTAGGGTTAAACGCTCTAAAAACGAAGGTCACGATTTGATGATGCTATTTTAAAAAATTGATTTATGTGCCCTTTTTCCGTTAATACGCGTATGAGCCCTTTTATTAAACGCTTCAATTATTATTGTGAATTAGTGACCCATTTTCACGACCTTGGTACAAAGATTGAAAAAAATATTCGTGCACCAAAGACTGTCGAATACTTTTAGCTGTATCTTTTACTGTGCAACGACGAATTAAAACTGTGATATATCTTGAATACATTTGCAATTGGTAGCTTAAATTTCACAGATCAATCCTCGTAGTATCATTTTTATACTTTCCTTTAACAATTTGATATGTTTTTGCAAAGACATACAAATATTCTAGATTTCAATTGCATGAATATTTTTTTCTCATCATTTATTCTTGTAAAGTAAAAATCTATACCAAGTACGTTTAATATTCAAGCTTGAAACAACTATGAATATTTTGATTGATCGCACACGAGTTACCTAGCCTTCGCTCTGAAAAGATATTTTTAGTAGAAGTTGTTAAGGTTTCTTATAGTGCACGAATACTTTTTTCAATCACCGTAGTTTTAGTCTGTAATGAGAAATCGTTCGAAATTATTTTTAGAAAAAAGAAAAAAAGAACCGCGGGAACTTTTTTCCGGTAGCTATAACGTATACTCATCCTGACCATTGGATGAATCGATTTCTCATTAGCATAATATGTGTGTATAGTTGGGGTCGATTACACTACGCGCGAGTTGTGTGCGAATCGATCGATTCAATTTCCGCGAACCGTTTTTAGAAAAGATTCCGAGCCCGGAGCTCATTTCCGGTTAATCTTGATGGTTACGCAATTTTCGTTATCCGCATCGCGTCGCGTCGCGTCGCCTTGATAGATGCTATCGTATCCGATGATAGGAAAACGTATCGAATATGCAAATCGCGATGTGCGTTGCATCGGAGTTCCGTTGCAGGGATACTGTCAAAAGTAAATTGACAGATTACGGTCAGACCACGGTACAGTAAAACGAGTGGGTGCAGCATGATTACGTAAGGCCAGGGATGCCCAGTGATTCTCAAATTCCACGTTCTAGAGGTCGTCCTTTCAATTCGCGTTGCAATTCAACATCCAAATGCACATTTCCCTATTTCCATGTGAAACGCGAAACGTCGTGCCTCAATATGTATTTGTTCGATAAACTACAATATGCACGCTATGCTAAGTATAGTTAACGTATAGCGAACAGGTATGTACAGCGAGTACAAAGAATATTACCACATTACTGCGGCTTTTTGTATTCGAATATTACCAGATTAGATTCCTTCGTTGACAATTTACAAAGATTCGATATTATAGCTTACAGATCTGTTATCAATAGTTAACGATAATTTGCGGACATTTATGTAAATTCATGTCCTTATTGGCAAAATTAGAGTGAAACTGAAATAGGGGGTTGCTTCGTCATTTAAATATTCTAATTTCTACTGTATTTTGAATATTTTGCGCGCGTTTGCATATTTCGTGTATTTTGTGCATTTTTGTACATCTAAATTTCCCATAAATGCATACAAATTTGCAGTCTAGTTTTAGTCCTTTTCCTTGCAATGACGTTATGAGATTCGGGTATCAAACATAACTATTTTTTTTTATAATGGAGTAATATTAGAGCATACATTACAAGAACGTAATCATTTTACATGAAGATTACACATTGATTCTAAACATAATATTATTATAATTTTTCTATACGTTAGAATGTTTGGGCTGCAAAGCAAACCCTTAATTGAGTTTCAGTCCATTAATTATGTCTACAAAAGTTCCATTAATTACCGTTTTATTGGAATCTTCCTGTTAGTAGAGATCATTATTTCTACTTCATCGTTGCGTGTCTTCAACGAATTCGTAAACGAACCATTCAGAAGTCAAAGTGATCGACTGCGCAAAAAGAAATTCCGAGAAGTCGAACATTTGTCGTGCGTTCGCATAATGAAATTGAAAAATTTGCAAAGAGTGACAATTAGCGTGGCCTTTCGAGAGGATCGAAATTAAACTCGCAGCGTTTGTAACTTTTATTTCCACATCATTCGTTGTATCACCGTGCTATAAAATATACTTAAAAGTCTATCGGCTTTAAGCAGAATCCGAAACATAGCTAAGGTTAAAAATTCAAACGCGTAACCTTTAAAAACCCTTCCCCTCCATTCTTCTAATTTTTCAAAAGCTTTCCCCTATTCGTTACATCGTTGTGCTATAAGAATCCAAGTCTATCGGCTTTAAGCAGAATACAAGCTCCTAGGATAGGTTCGAAATTCCAAACGCGTATCCTCCAACACCGCTCACATTTTCTAATTCTCCGAAAGCTTTTGCCTACATTCTTTACATCGCCGTTGTACTCTGCCAATAAAATATGCAAAAGTCTATCGATTTAAGGCAGAATTTAAGACGCCTAGCGAAGGCTGGAAATTTCGGGTCAAAGCGATGATTTATCCTCGGTGAAAAATGGCGATGAGGAAGCGGAAAAGAAGGAGGGGGGCATCTTATTAGGAAAGAAAAGTGCATCGATGCGTTTCTTAGTAGGAGGCTCGTTAGAGAAGACCGGAGATTCGTTTGAGCGGCGCGTGCATGCGTTATGGCGTTTGGTAATTCAAAACGGAAATTGATAGTTGGCGGTCTCCCGATCGCGCGGTGCTCTGCGTGCAAGGAACGCGTCGTTCTTGTATTCGCGTCTGCCTCTGCGTGCATACACAATCGTGTGCGGTGTGCATACAATTACAGGGGCGGAATGCACACGCCTGTCTCTTCTTGCTGCTGCTGCTGCTTGCGGCGAACGTTTTCTCTTTGATCGATTCTTCGCGACACAACACGTACGCCCATGGCTATCTTGCTCGATCGCGTGTCGAATTTTTCAAATAACTCTTAAGACACGGGCTGCAATTAGCCTAATTAGAGGAATAATAATTAATCCTAGTCACTTCTGCGTCTGCAATCTGTAATTTATGCAAATGCAAATTCGGTGTTCAGCGATTGTTACCGCAATTTTTACTGCTTCTCTTCGGCTTACTTTTTAAGATGGCGAATTGGAAAGGGATGCGTGATGCCATTCACCAAGTACGGGAGATAGATCATTGATGTATAGAAATCATCGTACATTTTAAACTGAAATTCCATGAGTGTAAAAGAGTTAAAAGTTTTGAATGATTATTTTATTTTAAGAATTATATTCAATTAGACGATCGAAGTCGCTAAAGTTAATCTTCTATAATGCCATGCGGCTTTTAAATTACATATCCATGTATTTGAATTTGTTGACATTTGTCTCGTCGGCATATCACTGTATTATTCCATTTTCTTTTTCTTTATCCTTACATCGACGTCAGTCACTTATACGCAGTACGTATCAATTCCTGATTTCTAGATTGAAATGAAAATTTTCATTTAATTGCACGTTCGTTCGCCGTAAAATTAAATTACATTCTGGTTATAGAGAATTAAATGATAGTATACCAATATATATGAAGATATGCTCGTATGCACATTATTGTAGATCTGAATTACACAAGATCAATTATGTTGATGACACGTGCGTATCGTAATATTTCTTTATAATTTCCATCGTTTTTAAAAACATTTACGTTGTCTTATTCGAGTCTAAATGATTAATGTCGCATGACGTGACATTAAAACGGTAAGGATGATTCTATATAAGAATGAGTAGTCTCGCCTATGCTTCGTCGATGGTAATACAAAGGCTTACGGATGTTTATGCATATATATATATACGCGTGGTGATATTTAACCCTTTTACCCGACCATTTTACGGTGAATGAAAATCATGCCTTCCTATGCATAATCGGATAAAGGAAACCTTTTACGAGCGCTATACTTAGAAAGGAAAATATCAATGAGAATGTGTTGAAGGTAAATTTAGGATCAATCAAATGACGTACATATTTGATAAAATTAACCTACTTTCCTTCAACTATAATAGACGTAATGATTTTCCATAGCTTCTATTTAAAATGTTGCTATCTTATATTTTATATGCATCGGAGTCGCTTTCGCTGACGACGCGTTTCGTATTTTTTTTTTCTTTCTTTTTAAAGAATTTTGGTAATCAGTAGGTTGAAGATTTTTATGTGAAATTAGTATGCTTACAAACACAAGTGATTCTTTGCACTCGGAAACTTTTCGGGAAATTTGCGTTTTACGGACTCGATAATTAAAACTCGTATTTGTAACGAAAAACTTACTACATATATTAAATTACTATTTAATTCGCCAAATGAAGAACATAAGACCAGTTGTAATACATTGTTTATGAAATAACAATTAAAGTTACTTGAAACGATTATTTTTAAATTGTTAGGTGTACCAATCAGTAATTAACTCTCTTAAAAATTCCTGCCGTAAAGAAGGCTTGATTTTTCGATGATATAAATTCATTAATCTATTTTCATATCTGGGTAGCGTATTTTAAATTTAAACCATAATTATTAAAAAAAAAAATGGGTTACTTATTGTAGTACGCTTAATATTATTTGAAATAAATTGCGTGAAGATTTGCTCGGGATTAGGAGTATTGGAAGGGTTAAAATTGTACATCGTGTCTTCGCATGAATACTAAATGTAGCGTTCCGTTTAACCAGTGTCCACTATTAATCACAATAAAACGCGTCTTGGACTGCTTTCCGACGCTCATCTGAAGCGCAATTATTTCTATTTAAGCGGAGGTCTTTGAACCCTCGAGGAGAAGCTTCCGGATCTCCCCGAGGCGAATTTAATATCGCTAATTATATATTTTTCTATTTTGCTTCGCTCTATGTATTCTAATTCCATTTCCATTCTATTTAACGGCAGATAGGGAAGCTGCTTTAAAATTAGAGCGGCTACTGAAATAGTTTAACACGTTCACTGTTCAGACTTCTAGCTCCAATCGCCATTCGTATCAATTTTTATATTTGATCAGTATATTCTTTATCTGATCAATAGAGCAGCAAAGTGCTCAACATAGAATCCTGCTTTTCAATTACTATACGGAATACTGTTTATTGTATATTCCTCTATCGTAATTTCTTCAGCTTTAGAATAGTACACATAGTCAATAATAAGTTTTGGCGAACTTTATTTTACTAGAATTTAGTATTAAGCTATAAAATTTGAATGGTGAACCTGTTAAAATAGTTATTGGATTAGAGAAAATAATTAGAGTTTAAACAATTATTGAATTAACCCTACTTTTACCAAGAGCTTACCAATGACCCTTTTTAAAATTTAAATTTTTCTTATTGTATTTGTAATTAATATGATTTGAGAGAACCGAAAACGTTAAAAATCATTGTTTATTATTTCGAACATTTATTTCCACGGTTACGTTTGCATGCAAACGAAAAGGTCGGTAAAAGTAGTGTTGAACTAAGTAGATTTTTAACTAGAATTTACTGAAACAGTCGATGAGTTGTAATTGAATAAAGCAATGCAAGATAATATTCAATAATAGATGCAAGTAACTATCGCTTCACGGTCCATTAAAAATTTAACACGGCCCAGTTATCGTACAACGATAGGAATGTAGATGCGTTCTACGGAATGTAAATTCGATCCTAATTAATTAGCATTGGAGTGCCAAAGTAGATACATCGATGCGCCGATACTTTGTGTAGCCACTGTAAAATACGCGAATCGAATCGAGATTATCGATTAACTAACCTTGGTAAGCGTAAATATTTTAGTCGCTTCCATTGTGTGTGCCTAGCGCAAGAAAATTCATACAGACTGTTCTAGAGACACGTGCTATTATGATCCGTAAGGTTCTTGCATCGCTAACAACTACACTTTAACCGAATAATTCAGATAGGTTCGTATTATTCTACCTTTAGCATTTCCTTGACATTAAACGAGCAGGCTCTTCAAAGTCTTCGGGAACTATTTACGTTAGAATTAAAAATCACAGCTGTGACGTGTTACTTCGATAGTAGAACCAATTATTATCAAAGTTCCTTACAAGGCAAAAACACTTCACGCCTATGCTATATGTAATTTTTATTAGATCGAGCGCGATAAAATGATTATCCGTATGCGTTCAACGCTATAATTGCAGTATTTATCGTATATTAGATTTTATTATAATTGCAATACGATCCTTTTCTATCATTTCTGTCGATAATTGGCGGTTAAGTTGTTTTGCGTTAAGAAACTTGCTTCGAGTCGCGGTGAAGAATTTATTATAATTAAGGTCGAGATTGAAATGTAAGGAAATGTAGAAACGCACAATTGCCGCTGAGGCGATGACAGCGGGTTTGAAATCACGAGAGCAATAATTAAGGTCAACGATGAAGTTACACTTGTTTAAAAATACGAATTGGCTAACTGTTGTTGAGCTGAGCAGCAAACCAGTTTGCTCGTCATCTCCTTTTAGATATTTAGTCCGCGACTAGAGTTGACCAGAAGACCCGATGCACGCGCATCGGTGTTAAAATTAATAACGCGTGTATTCGCCAAACGCATCCTGATTAATTATCTTTCTCGTTCTTCGAATGGTTTGGAATCATGAAAGCCATGAAAAAATATTTATTCCATACACCAGTGCATTTGAGGCTCTATATTGTCACTAGTCTTTATTGTTTCTAGTTACAAAAAATCTCCTAAGTGTCATTGAAAGATGAAAAAATACACGCGCAAAAAGGCCATGAAATATAGTTGCAAATTTTGGCGGGAAAAAATGCTAAAAGGAGCTTCGAAAAATACATTTTCCAGTAGAGTCGACTTCAATCGAGTTCGGATGTTTAGAGCAGAATTGTTTAGTTAAATTTTTGTATTTTTGTATTTTTCTCGTAAGATAAACGTTGCTCGATTCTGGTTAGTGTAAAAGTGTTACCTGTATTCGCGTTATTTTCGGGGGTGTCTAAATTTACAAAATTCGAAGGATTATTGGGATTTAGGGGGCTACAGTTTGAATTTTCTCGCGCGCTGATTTTGCGGCAAAGTAGCTTTCAACTATGTTTGCCAGGAGGCGCCACTGCTCGGTGCGGAGGCGCCAATTGCGATCAATACATCGGTAAAGATGATTAAACCAAAGAAAGTAGCGATATAAAAAAGTGTTCCTTGATACACGGGGAATATTGAAATACTTATAATTACAATTTAACCCCTTGCCCTACGAATTTTTCAGAGACTATATCTCGTAACGTTAGCTACTTGTTACTTTAATACCGTGTCAAATACACGACAATGAAATATTGTAATTAAATTTGGACTCGATAATCCCCTAGCTTGCATATCGGAACAAAAATTGCTATTGAAACTAAACTTTATCATAGACACGGTGTGTTCTCATTTTACTCGAATTATAGTATTCATCACCAGCGTAGCTCGTCGTTATGTGGCAACGAGTTAAACTTTTCTTTTAACCACTTACGCTGGAATAACGCGTTGCGTACGTCCATTAGTAATTATTGGATCTACTAAAAACGGTGAAATTTCACGAATTAAGAAATATGCAGCGAATTAAGAATTGTCACGAGCACGTTTCACGCTTTAAAAATAAAAATCTGTGTGAAATTGTTGTAGAAATAATTTCAAGTATCAACGCGCTGCAAATTATTATAAATGAGTTTACCGTAGGTATTCGCTAAATAATTGCCAGCGTGAATTTATCCCTTTGCGGACGAATGTCAACGAAGAACCACTCAATTTTTGGTATCGCGCGTCAATATTTAAACCGAAAACTTCAATTAATTTCATTAGTAAACGATAAGGTTAATACTTAGGAGAAAGCGTCTTCTCGGTTTTGTAACATAATCATGAATATTGAACCCTCTTATACCTCAAATAGTTTCGACCGCAAGAGTAGAAAAGAATCGGAGGAGTATCTCAATTAAACGCAGTGCAATTCAGTATCGCGACGACTTCTGCGTATTCTTTGATTCAAATTCGTCGTAACGAAAGGGTTAAAATATTCGCGAACGTCACGCGTCTCCTGCCTCATTCTTACGCGATGCACGTCACTCGGTGCGCGTAATTTATCTTCGTAAAATATGAAACCGGACACCGTCTAATCGCAAGAACGAACCGGTAGAAATTCGCGAGGGCGGTGCTTTACGCTACCATCTTGACGCGACATTAAACGTGCATTCCATTCGTGCAGTTCGACTTGTAGAAGTGTATCTTACGTTTATCGTTACACGTCGCGCAATCTTAACGATTTACCACTCGGAATTAGAGCTGATATAAATGATAATGAAATGCCGGAATTATACGGTACAAAGGTTCGCGGTTATTTTACGTATTATTGCTTTGGAAATCAACGATTAATAAGTTGCGTTAACCCTTTGAGCGCTGATTAATTTTAGGAGCGTTTCTAGATTTATTTTCGCGGATCACGTTATACGCATGGTATTTAAAATTAGGTTCACGGACGTTACGTGCATAATTTGACAGGCTCCCGGAAAAATACGAATACCGCGTATAAATATTCGAACGTAGAAGCGTGAGGGTGAAGAGAATCACGTAGAATACATATTCATACCATTTTATTAATTAAAGTTAACGTAAAGTACTGAAAAATAATATTTATGGTCTCTATAATTTTAGGTATGAAATCTGAAATCCGTCAACGTGACGAGTTTGCGTAAACCTAGTGTTAATACGAATATTACTTAGTATTTACGATTGCTTTATATAATTTACTTGTACTCGTTCAATACGAACTTGGAGTATTATTCAAAATTATTAATCACCACGGTGCTTCTAAAGTTATATTTGACGAACATTTTTCACGCTAATTATTTCGCGCGTTGAAAGACTCGAATTTGTAACCTCTACGTGTTATACTTAAAATTGGCCGCATATACGCGTTCGTAACGCTCAAAGGGTTAATATTTCGTTTAGGATTACGAGAATCGCGGAGTAGGATAGCCCGTGTATGAGATTATACCATTTTCGTAGATCGTCGCAGGTTGACATAGATTTATACGTTTACATTAGTTTATATTAGTTACGTACCTATACCTACACATTTCACAAAGTCACTTCATTTTTATATTAAAGATACAGATAGAATATAGGATGATAGACCAGTAGATATAGATATAATATAAAATGGTTGTAATTAGGTTAGATCTAAATAGTTTAATCTAAAAGTCGTAACCGGAAGTCATGCCAAGCCGCAAGGTAAAGATTCGATGCCATAAATAATAAATAAAATATTCCCTTTAAACGGGCGACACGCAAATGGAAAGTTGTTTGCCCGCCCAAGTCGTGTATTACTAAAAATGGTATTTGCGTATCCGCGAAGCACGGATAATTGCGCGATTGCGTAACATTTGCCATGCGAAGAAATATCTTGGGCAAATATTTGGTTGGGGTTAGACGGTGTTTTGCCTCGGCTAGATAATTTTATTTATAAAAGCGTGTTCTCTTTAAATGGACGCGTTATTTACTTTCCGCCGTGTACGAGCTCTGTCTCCGCAAATTCTCATCTCCGAAGTGCAATTACTCATTGTCGGGCTCATAACCGTGACGAGGAACGGTCCTTGGAACGACGCAGCGTTTCGAATCACTTTTCACGGAATCATTATTCCGATTTTCATTATTCATCGCTCGTAAATTAGTCGAAGGTAAAAGTGAGAACATTGTTGTTCGTCTCTCGTATAAAACTTATATTCGCTTCCGATTGTGGTTGCTTCATTAGTTGACCCGAATTGAAGAAAATATTGGGTTGTAGCATAAATTTCGTCCCGTTTTTTTCTAGAACATTTTTTAAGCTCCAGAAATTATTCTATACACAATATAATTATAAGAAAGGCTTCGGTTATCAAAAATCAGAGCTCAAGTTGAATTTTATCGGCGATACTATGCAATTTTGTTGAACCTGTGCCATAATTCATAGTACGAGTGTGATTCACTATATGGCAAAGGGTTAAAGTTGTACAAAAATAATAGCACTCATCGTTCACTGTGCTTTATTAAAGCAGCAAGTGTCGTTCATCTGATTCGCAGATGATCACAAACCTTCGATCGAACGGAAAAATTGTTCAGATTTCGCGTGTTTTGATTCGCTCAAATTTGCGTAATAAAAAAATTTTCCTACTGATAAGGAAACAAAGCGAGCAAACAGAGTTAAAATCCCGACAGTAGAACTGTTTTTTTTTTTTTTTTTTTTTTTTTCTTAATTGCACGCAGATATCGCGCGATTATTTCTGTGATTTTAATTGCCCCACATAATCGTTTAAACTCGTGTAAACCGCGATAATGGTCGCTTTATTTGCTCCGAGGTATCATGAATTCCATAGAATGCGAATTGATGGAACGGTGTACGGTTAGGGGAATGTGCAATTCTCTCTTCTGGGATCAACAAAGTGTATTAACCGCGACTCGGAGAAAGTAGACGTGTACCTGTTAGTGGAAAACTAGCAGTGGTTATCAACTTATTTGTTCAATTAATAGTAATAATCATGACTGCGGATTTTTATGCAAATTCATACTTTTTATAACCAAGTTCGAAGAAATAGAATCTATATCAATAGAATCTATATTAAGTATCATAATTTCCATTACGGTTTGAATATTTCGCACAGCTTCGAATTTCCAATAAATGCGTAAAGATCCGCAGACTGGTAATTAATGTTAAGGGTATAAACACCATCTTTAACTGGATATCGTTCCATGCCTAAAATTGTAATCACCTACAAATAAGAGATGTAATCATAATCATCAGAAATGTATAACCATTAGGCATGTACGTATGTATATTCTAAAAACATCCGGAAACTGTTGTTAGAAGGACCCTTTGTATTTAACTTTCGTTTCGCACCTTTCGCGAATATGTTCGGGGTGATTTTGCAATTCGACGATTCGGAAGATCGTCTGAATTCACTGGAGGCGAATTTGTATTCCAAAGTGATTCGAGGCACAAGTAATGCGGCGATGACGTAACACAGGATGTTGCAGCGACGCTCTCTCAACTACCGTCCCTGTGTTTGCTGCCGTGCATGATTTTCAAATCTCGCATTGCACAATCTCACGATCCGAGTTCGCTGCTATCGACCCATACCTTACCAATGCATCCCTTGTATTTTCATTTTTCCTACCCTTTATCGTTTCTTTTAATTTTTCGCGGTCGAAATACGTGGAATATTCACGGCACGCCTATAATTTCTCATAATTACCACTCAAAGGGTTAACCCTGTTTAACGCGAATTTTCTTTACTTCTATGCTGAAAGATGACATAACGAAGCCAAAATTTTCATTTCAATCTGACAACCACGATTTAATAATCACCGTGTGACAACAAATAACCAGTTAGTGCACAAAAGTTACGCAATCTTTCGCCGACGACATTTACACAGTATGAATGACAAAACGAAGGGTAAATTATTGGAAACAAAAATACAGTAATAAAGAAAAATAAATAAAATGAAGTAGTGTAGTGATACACAAGTACGATAAAGCTAAACAAATTTAAATATATGGTTGTGCAACTTTTAAGTTAAAGAGCATTGCGCGACGCGGGAGCGTGCAAGCTACCTGTTACAAAAGTTATTAATTAAACCAAAGATATCTGTGATAAAAAGACACGCTTGGAAAAGTATTCTAGTGACAGCGAATGCTATATAGATTTTATTAACTTCTTACGATCACAGGAAAACAACTGAAGGTCGTCGTATCTAAGGCTGTCGATCGTTATCGTTTCGATCATAATTTTGTCAATAAGTAAAATGGAAGGGACGAACGTAATTTCGTCGTCGCGTACTCAATTTTATCTGGTCACGATAATAAACTACAGCATTGCGAGGCGGGCATTTATCGTCGAGACGTTCTCGAAACTCAATCCAGATCGTAATCGCTTTTCGCGCATCGTCGCTCTTTCTTGGTTCACTTGTACACCCTATAGATATCTTCCAATTGTATCGCGTTACACCTGATAAAATGCCTCGGTGACTCGTTCTGAATCGTCGCCGTAATTATATAACCCCTTCGTAGTAATATTCCCCGCGGTAATTATAAAATACACTCGCGAGCAAACTTAGGAGATTAATTAAATTCGTCAAATTTAATTCGAACTTCAATCTTAGCTTCGTTTTACAAGGCTTTGGTGGCTGTAAAGTAAAAATTGCCTTAGATATTCCTACGATTCGTAGTTTACACTTTATAAGAGCAGTGATCAACTTACGCTAGCGTATTACAGGTAATAAAATAATTGCAGGGGCAAGGGGTTAATAATTACGCCACCTTTTAAACAATTCGTAAGAATACGAAGATCCGATGCTGGACGCGAAACAATAGAAGGGTAGCTCGGTTTTTAATTGCGCGTATCATCGTGTAATATGTTGTCAGCATTTTGATCTGAATTGATTTCGTATGAGAAATTTGAAAACTCTTCGAAGCGAGATCTGCGAAAAAGTTCGGTTGCATAATGGGGGATTCGTATGCTAATTTCAAACTCGAGGAACGATACTAAGTTTCGTAACGTGTACAGATGCCGTCCCTGACGAGTTAATTGGTACACCCTTGTCAGTAAGTTAATAGAAAAAAAAGATCGGTGGAAACGATTACGTGGGAGAGGCGAAGAAAAAGACAAAATGACGCGTGCCTCGGGGCGTGGATGCAAGTGGCCGCAAGTCGGCCAACAAGCCGAAACAATGAATACAAAGTGTCTGCGTTTACTCTGGGCTGCGTGTTGCGTTTCTGCTCGCCAGCCACCCTTCGTAGCTCTTTCATCCTCGTCGAGGCTTTTCAGCCTAACGCGAAAAACTTCGAAGGGGCAGCCAAGAGACGAATCATTGCCTTCTGCCTTTTACCATGCGCCCCCTTCAACCCCCATCGTTCTAAATTGCATCCTCAAGTTTTGCGGTCGGCAGAGTAATGTTGAAATTTAATTGGTCCAACTCTTAAGTAATAATTCAATATTTTAAACGACACGTCGATGTTTGAACCCTTTTGCAATCGAAAGCTTTCGAACCTAGTTCATTTTTGCTGACTTAGAGTCAGCATGTCGAGTGAAAAGGGTTTAATACCATCGGAATTTCATTGCACAACCTACGGATATTGTTTTCTTTCGCCTTTATAAGTAGTCGATTATTGCAATTCAAATGGCCGCATAGAGTCTTACGAATGATAGTGAGGTATAGCAGGATATCGTGCAATTAAATACTATATAAAGTTCTTCGGGTTTTCTCGTGGAGATAAATGAAAATCAAATTTCTCCGTAATATTTCGTCAAAATAATAAAACAGCTACGATATTATCGGAAGACTTCTTAAATGAAATTGTATTCGAACAATTTTTAGATTAGTTCAGTCTTGTATTACAAATCCATACGAATATTTTTCGGCATCCTACACGGTGCAAATTAACGAAGTAAAAATACAGCGTGCTCAATTGTGACTTCCATCTATTGTTTAATTAGCAGTTTCAGTGGAACAGTATTTTTAATGTAAACGCACACGGCAAAAAATTGGCGCTGTTCGTCGTTGCCAACAAGTTTGGAAAGAAACTTGAAATTTACCTATTTTAATATGCCGTCTGGGTGATTCACCCCCTTAACTCGTCATAGCCGGTTAAAAAGCTAAATCAAACACCCCGTGCTTATCGCGTACACACGCGATACAGTGGTAGTGAATGCGCTTTTTAACCTTCCATTCACTGCTACGTATAGTTTGCGCGCGCACGCGAAAGCCCCGGGAGTGCACACACAAGTGAATGAAGAAAATGACATCTTACGATCGCGTTCACACCTCTATTCGTGCACCAGGCAAAGAAAGAGGATAATCATGCATTTACCAGCCAGTAGTAATCTGTGTATCCATCTGCCTGCGCCCCGTGAAATAGCATATATTCGCAGTAACGTGGTATAATACATACGCATTGAGAGATTATGCACCTTGACTACATTTACTATTTGTTAACGGTGGTCCCCTCGTAGCCATAGTTTATTCTCTATTAACTTTTGCAATGAGAACGATCGTGTGCCCGCGGATTAGGATAGCTTTCGAGGGTTTCGGGTTTGGCTTTAAATAGGTCGTTTAGGGTCGTGGGAAGGGTTGCAAGAATGATTTTAGTTAGAGTTCCGTAACAATAGGTAGAACATGAATAATCTTTCGTAAAAGTAAGGAAATAAACGATAGGGTTATTCCAGTGGCAGCTAATAAATACTTAGGGTGTATAATTAGGCATGGAATGATCTTTGATTTTCAGTTTAGAATAGAGTGAGGAACTAGGTCGTGTTGGTACACAAGCCAGGACTATAACTCAATCACAGATTAGAAATGGACTTTGTTATAGTAAGGAGTACAACATGTAGTATAATTTTTTATTTCATCAATTTCGTCCACGTTGCATACACAATCGTTGTATAGTTGCATATAGATTCGTTGCATCTAGGAGCCCAGGGGATGGAACACTTCCGAAGTAGCGATGTCTAATACTCGAGTTCTCTGTGAACAGTCGCGTAAGAAATATTCGAGTGATTCATTCGCTTGTAAGTTGTAAACTGTACAAGCTGAAGTTTCTCTGATCTTGTACCAGAACCCTTTGAATCCGTAGTTTATTTCGCCTCTTCCTGACAAACTTACTTAGGCAATTACTTTTGTGTGATAGTCGTAGGTAACAACATGGTTAGATATTTTATGGATTCTCCCGTTTAATGAATAAATAAATAAATAATCGTATACCGAGCAACAAACGCGTGCTTGCCGAAGTATAACGATTCGCAATTGTAACTACTTACTATTCTATTCGTTTTTACACGGGAAAAGTCGAACTGCTGTGAAAGATAGATAGGTTAATCTAATCGAAAGCGGTTTGCAGTTGTCGAACTAAATTCGAGTGGCCTAATCTCGATCCAGAATTTCTCGATACACCGGTTCTACGCTGTTTCCCGATGTTCGCGAAAAATTTAGAAAGTTGCGCTCCGCAGACGGTAACTTGCCATATAAACGGATTAGAGAAACGCATCTTGAGCCGGGCGAAAAAAGGAAACCGATTAAAGTGATCTATACTACTAACGATAAGTTTATCGATAGATTTGCAGTACTCTCAACTCGCGGTTTGTCGAAACATTGCATTTCATTTAGTGGAAATCTTATTTTTACGCCCCTTGCGATTTAGAATGGTTCGCATAAGAATTACATTCAATCCGATCATCAAAGTTGCGAAAGTTCAGAAACGATATCTATATATTTAACTTTGTTGAATTTCATCTGATTAGCATACCATCGTACGTTCTCCATTTCTCTTCCTTTTCGTTTATATTGACACCAGTCACTTGTACAGCATACGTATTAATTTCTGATTTCCAGGTTGAAACGAAACGTTTCACTTAATTACACGTTTGTTCGTATCGTAAGGGCAAATTAAATTCGAGTTATAGAAGATTGAATGACAGTAGTCCAATACATATGGAGACATACACTTCTATACACGTTACTATAGATCTGCCTGTTACAGATCACGCGTGTATATCGGAAACAATTAACTATCGCAGTATTTATTTATAATTCCCATCGTTTTAAAAACGCTGTTGTCTCTTATTTTAGTCGAAACCAGTAATATTGCATGCGATATTAAAATGGTAAGGGGACCGGGTAGAGTCTCCGGGTGATTCTATGTCAGAATGAATAGTCTTATTCCATGCTTCGTCGATGGTTTGGTAGCGGAACCAAAAACTGCGACCGATTCGAACCAATCTGACACACGGGATGCAACGTTGAATGCTCGCGCGTGAGTATCATCCTTGCAAACGCGTTCGAACGAGTTGTGTGTCGCACGCGTGTATGCGTGATTTTCCACGCACACGTGTAAAACACACAACACGCGGAGGCTGCAGGGGCTGGTGTAGGTGCGTGCTATCGACCGGGTATCCTTCTGTGCTGGACGCCGGTGTGCCCCACCCTGAAGTAGCGGAGCAACCGAGAGGGCGATATGCCGCGCGACAAAGACGAAACACCAACCGCGCCGTGATCCGTCCGTCTTTCTCTCGCGCGTTCTGCATTCGGCTAGAACAAAAGAGACGGAGAAGCATCGCGGAACCGGGGGAAAAAACAGAGATGCCTTCGAAAGAGGAAAATGAGCGTGGAAAGAGGATCATCCTCCGTGGTCTGGGAAAAAGCGAGAGAGCGGGTGACTCGGTGAAACAGGGGGGGAGGAAAGTGATCGCAGGGGCGACAAGGAGGAACGTAGTAATGACAGAGCGACACGGGAGAGAGTAAAAAGAGGGAAAGAGACGAAGATCGGTTGTGCGGATGGAGAAAGAAAAGGATGGAGAAGGTTCGCTGGGAACGGGAAGCATGGTGAAACGAAGGGGGGGAGAGGCGGCGAGAGAGACAGAGCGAGAGAGGGAGCAAGAGACAGAGAGAGATCACGGCACGCAGAAATGCCTCCTGCTTAGTGATAGCGTAGAGACTGTAGTGTTCACATCACACGCGACACACCGAACATTTTTCGCACGTTTAACCGCGCGCCCGCAGGAGAAGCATTCGATTTCGTGACACGATAATTGGTTACGTTAACAACGCCGTGCACACATACCGTATACACGCTGCCGAGTGTATAGAAGGGCGCGAGCGCGATTCATCCTCGGCAAACGCACACGCACACCCGTACCGCACAGGACCACACGCAGGAGGATAGTCCGTTTCTTTAAGGACACGCGCGAGATAAGTTAAGAAAGAAAAGGGATATTTTTCTCGCGTGAAACGTCGTAAACTTCGTTTCGGGAGCAACAAACACATATACGCACATTCCGACAACCACACTGTGACCACTTTTTGGACGGTGTTTTTTTTTACGAGGACCATTTTTCATTCGCACCCTGAACGTGTGCAGATTCTCGGATTCTCTTCCCTTCTTTCGAGAGCCGGTGAGTAAACGTTTGGTACGCACTGACTGTGAATCCCGTTTAGTTTTCTCCTAATTATCCGCTCGATATCGCCGGTGTTTTAAATCTTTCGTACTCGAGACTTTCTTTCGCCTATCGAGCGCAAAGGACTAAGTTTGGTGTTGATTTTTTTACCCGGAAGCGGAGGAAATTTCCTCCTCGCGTCGCACATTCGATATCGATTTTGACGGCGGCCCAGGTTCCCCAGGACACGCAGCACGCTTTCATTTTCACCCGAGACCAGGAATCATAGTAACAATAATAATAATAATAGAGTTGCGCGATGCATTGATCGCGCGTTTGCCGCTCGCAACTTTTTCCGCCGCTCTTCCGCTAGTTTTTCCTATCCACACCGGTCCACTCTCGATCGATCGCGTCTCTCGGTGGTTTTTGTACGCGGGATCTCGCCGAGAGCCGAGCCGGAAAAGATCATCCGGGATGCAATCGTGTCAACGTGAATAATCAATTTACCAATCGACCATATCCCGGCGTGTATGATTCCCTGTCAGCGCCTTCGCTACTACGCTAGTCACAGTCAGTGCGACCGGAACTACACCGTTCAACAACTGTTAGAGAATTTAAATATATCCACCCGATCGATTCGCTTCCTATCGAATGTCACGAATCGCACAACCACTCCCGTAATTCTCTCTAACCGAGTTGACCGATGCGAATCCGAAACGCGTATGAAAAAGAAGGAAAGAGAATCCGGTCCGTGAGAAGAATATTATCGTCAGCTTTTCGGGAGAAGCAACGAAATATTCGGTGGAAAATTCCCGTCGAAAGGGAAGTGAAAGACAGGCAGCAGTTGGACGACCTTTGACTCTTTGCCAGGGGTAACTACCCCCGTCGACGCGCGACTCCAAGGACAACCGGAAGTGCTTCGAAACACACGCTGTTATACCGACTATAGTGTGTTCCGTGCCGGGAACACGCGTTCGTTTTCCGTCCATCTTGCCTCGTCGTCGAGGAGGTGTGCCGCCACCCACACCCTCTTGTTCCCCCCCGTGAACTTCCGGTCTCGAAGATCCTCCTGGAGGACGTTGGGGAAGGAGAACGTGGTGAAGAGGTGAAGTTCGATTATCGAGAGGTGAACACACCGGGGTTTACCGCTCTCTCTCTATCTCTCTCGCTTTCTCGCTCGCTGTCTCTCTCGCTGGGGCGTCGTCATCGTCGTCGTCATCATCGTCATGGGCGGATGTACCTCGAAGGATACCACGTCGAGTGACGAGTATGTATGGAAATTATACGGAATTATAGGAAAGTGTACGTTACCTATGAAGCGATGAAAAAATTCGTTTCATCGCGATGAGAATTGTCTTTAGTAGCTTCTTTATTCCGTGCGATTCCTCTAACCCTTTCGTTACGGCGAAGTTTTTATTATTATCATCGGTGGGTGTAAACCTTTTCATACGTAAGAAATGAGATGTCGTAGAGTCGAAGAAATAGGGAATAATGGGGTTACAAGGTGTCAAAGTTAGGGGAATATAAATGACCGATAGAAGGGTAGAGAAAAAGGGAAACGATTGAGAGATTAGATCGTGAATATTGATCTCTTGTATTAACAGCGAAAATTAACGTGAAAGATTACATGCAGTGGCTACAAAAAGTATTGGCCATTGTATCTTTGCATTTAGGTAATACCTAGCTATGTTCAACTATTATTTAATTGTTCTGATCGCGTAAAGGTTCCGTTAAACGATAGAAAGCTTAATACAGACGAGACGAGAAATTGTAGTATTTTTTAGTTCAATGACTTTGAATTAAATCGTGGGGGAAGATGGGGTTAAGGGTATGCATGGGCGACGCGTACAAGTGTGTTAGTTTAGGGGTTTGTCGGTGACGTCACTTGGCTCGGTGCCCGCCTAGTGACGTAGCAGTACGTCAGATCAGACATTCATGGAATCCGTAATTGATGCATCGGGGACTCGTCAGATGAGTCATCTAGAATTCTGTAATTGCTATGCGATGACACGATTACGAATGGAATCGGAAAAAAGATTCGTTAAACGCTCCAATTATCCTAACGCGTACTTTGGATATTTCATTCGTTTCTCTAGTTCTTACAAATGCATAAAAATTGCATTAGGGACTCGTAAGACGAATCATTTAGTATTCAATTATCGCTATACGATAGTACAATTGTAAATCTTTCATTGTCGTAACTTATTTTTTATTTAACCCTTAATTACTGACACCAAGTTTTTAGACAATAATTCGAACGTAAAGTCTATTAGACTCCGATTGAAGTTTAACGCTTGTTACATAGAAAGTGTTACAGATTTGAATTGAAAAAGTATTTCTTCATTACACAACAGGAACTGTACAAACTTCAAAGAAACCATAATTAGTCTTGCAATGTATGAAAACGTATCGCGTGTAATCTTTCAGACTCCTCGGTATCGATAGTTAAGGGTTAAGAGAAGTTTCTGACTGTAGTTACAGCGGAACAATGGCGAATAATGCAGAGTTCAATTCTAAATTCTAACTGCATACTTGACAGCGGGGCAAGCCGCCATCGCTGGATCGTTAAACCTTTGCTTACGAGTTGCTAGCAACTTCATTATCCGCCAAGTTTCTCACACTTTGAGTATCAAACCGCGAGCAGAGTTTATATGTCCGAAGTTTTACGCGCTGATTAAACATCTCTCTCAATCCTTGTCTTAACTTTTTACGGCCGAAATACGGGATATTCTCGGTAAAACACTTTTATCGTTCTTGTTGTAGGTCGGGAAAAATGTTGTTTTCTTTATAAGAGCACAACAATCCTTGTAAGTGGAATTTATTCATTTAAATGTTACGGCTGCGTATATGCGATACACCAAGTTTACAAGTTCAGGTCTTGTAAAAAGAACGATTAGCATAGCTGAATGATTCACCGAGTACGAAGTCAGAAACGTTGTAATAATTAACACGACGACGATATTGATATTGAAGCTCGCGCGTGCAACGTCTCTCAAAATTATTTAGCACTCAAATGGTTAACCCTTTCGCTAAGACTTCTTGGACGCGGAAAAAGTAAATTTGATTAATATCGAACTCGAACAAATACAAATGTTTAGATGCTTTACGCGTCACCGATTATGGTGTAAAATTATTGCACGAATGGAGACAGAAATAGTACCGCACTAGAAAGAGGGACTGCAAACAATTACGAATAAATTTGTGCCAAAAATGTTTACCATCGAAGCTCCAAACAAATATGTATATACGATTGATCGTGCAACGATTGAACGAAACTTTTATCTCGTTATCCGAGAGAATAAGTTCGTTAGTCGAGTGGAAATCAATTAGAAGCTGCTTCCTCCGCTGTTTGTTATTTAATATCCGATTGTTTGTCAGCGAACCGTTAAAATGGAATCTCTTTTCGTCCACTTTATTCACTTTGTTCACTTGGTTCGTTTTTATTCCATTAGCGGGTGGTAGTATCGAGTGTGTGCAGTCTGAATGTGTTGTGTTCTGTTAAGTTGCTTATAAAGGAGATTGGTCGAGTGCGTAGCCGACGTTTATAGTAGCTAGGGACACACTACCCCTGTTGGTTCGCACAAAAGGGTTAACCCTTCTGCCCTTACGAGAAGGGGCGTGGACGGGAAACAGGTCGACTGAAAAATTTTATTTGCATTTCGCACGATATATATCGAGACCTCTCCGTACGCGCATCGCCTCCCTCGTTACAACACCGCATTTCCCTTCCGCAATTTAACCCCTTGCCGTACAAATTTTTCCAAAACTAATTCATTCATACCTAAGCTATTTTCTACTTTAACCCTTTTGCTACTATGGGCGTGTATGTACGTCTTCAAGAAATGGACTGATATTTGTTAACGACATACGTATATTTCTTCTATAACGCAATATATAATTTCTGGAATTATTCGTCCGTCGATATTAGGGTACGCGTACTGTTGTCCGTCCACGAAAAGAAGGCAGACGAGACTTTAGATCCTCACTGTAGATATGGTCTCTACTGTCTTCCCTATCACCACACGCCGTCTTCTTTATTAACACTAGGTTTACGGAACTCGTCACGTTGACGCATTTCAGATTTCATACCTAAAATTATAGAGACCATAAATATTACTTTTCAGTACTTTATGTTAACTTTAATTAATACAATGGTATGAATATGTATTCTACGTGATTCTCTTCATCCTCACGCTTCTACTTTCGAATATTTATACGCAGTATATGTATTTTTCTGGAAGCCTGTCAAATTATGCACGTAATGTCCGTAAAACTAGTGTTAAACTACTGTCGATCTTTAACGTCTTCGGTTATAATAGTGAACACGGCACGTGCTTGTAGGGAGGCTGGTAGATTATACGTAGAACGGGAATATAAATACTTGCGTGTCTTCTCGTCGTGGACGAATAATAGTTACATAGAGCATCCAAATATTTATACTTATATCGTTTTTATCTTAACAAACGTTATCATTACCTACGCTTTTAGTGTTTAGTTCGAACGTGCCGGTAGCGAATAGGTTAACACTGTACCAAATGCGAAATACTAAAATATCGTGCAAATTGATTACATTGGGTTGTGAGGAAAGTTCGTGCCGCATTTATATTTATGTTTTACTCCACGATGTTTCTTTAAATATCCAACTCGTAGATCTGAATGTACCTTAGTATAACTGTCCGAGTTCAGTTTACGAAAGATCTTTGGGATAGCGAAATGCTTCTACTGTAACAATAAAAGCTAACTATAAAAGTGTAGACACAATCACGTAAAAGCGTTCCATAAACAATATTGGCATTTCAGAAATTACGAGTTTGTGACCGATTCAGAACCGGTACCATTGCAATCCTTGAGACAGAATCTTTCGATTGAATCAGTAAATGTCGCACGCGTTCTTTTTTCGCCGAATCCGTCAACTCTCGCAAATAGAAACTACAAATACCCAAGAAGAGAGGCACAAAGTATACGGCACAAAGTGTTCGCAACGTTTTAACACCTAAGCACCGAAACTTTTCGCGCGTCGCGTCGTCCACTATAGAAAATGTCTACAATCACCGTATCACCAAATCGTCCATGTGTCGTCGTCGTGGTCGTTGTGCACGTAAAAATGTAAAAATTTCTTGTCTGAGAACGTGCGTGTGTGTGTTTTCACGTAGAGAAAAAGTACGCGACAAAGAGAAAAAGGAGGGAAGCTTTCGGATACGCGATAAGATCTCGAGATCATCCTGATCCTGATACTGGTCGACGTCCGAGTGGCATCGTTGCGAGATTATTGTGCTCTCTGGCTGAGAGTTCTTCCTCGTGTCGCGGTGCTCGTCGACGGGTAACACGTTTTATAAAAGAAAGAGAGGATCGACCGTTAACTGTTCGTGTCGCTTATAAATAGGCGCATAACCCGGGGCGATAATCGGCGCATAATCGTCGACAATGGGCGTATGCACGTCGCTGGGCATATGCGAATCGTCGGACGAAACGAACGTCGAGGACGACGAGTACGTATTCGCTGGCCACCGCACCGTTTTCCAATCGGTTCGAACAGGCCTAACATTTTGCTCCACCGAATCTGCAATCTCGCTCGAACTTGATAATACTTTGTACGAGAAAGGAATGTAAATATTTTTAGGTAGAAAGAATAGAGTGGGGAATTATTTGCAATTCTTTAAAATGCCGGAGGATTTTTCTGTTTCCTAGGGGGGAAAAGTAAGGGCAGAGATTATTTGGACGTTTTCTATTCGGTAAGGGAAAAGGAGACGAGGAAAATTATTTTGGAATTTTTTACGGTGGGCGATTGTCCTAGTTTGATAGACAGAAAAAAAGTAAGGAAGAGATTATTTGGATTTTTTTTACAGCGAAGGATTTTTCTATTTCATAAAGAAAAAAAAGTAAGGGAAGTGATTATTTGGAATTTTTGTTTGTTTGGTACGGGAAAGGAGAATTGGAAAATTAATTGGAACTCTATACAATGGACGATTCCGTTATTTGGTAGAGAAAAAAGTAAGGGAAAAGATTATTTGGGATTTTTTTCTTAGGTAAAGAAAACAGATGAGGGAAGGAATTATTTGGAATTTTGCTATTTGCGAGAGAAACAGCAAAGGAGGAAATTATTTGGGTTTTTTTACAGTGTAGGATTTTTCTATTTAGCAAAGGAAAATAGTAGAGGGAGAAATTATTTAGAATTATTTACAGTGGACGATTTTTCTATTTAGTAAAGGAAGAAATTGCTTGAAACTTTTCTATTCAGTAAAGATAAAAAAAATAAGGGGAGAAATGATTAGGATTCTTAATTACAATTCTTAAAAACCGGTAGGAGAAAAAGAAAAATATCGGGAGAAATTATTTTGTTTTGCAAATAGATTAAAAAAGGGAGAGAGGAGGATTGAATTACCATGCGTGAAAATTAATGGCTAGCGCGATTAAATTATGATCAGCTCATAATTGTAAGACAATTAAGGGAATAAAGATAAAAAAGGAAGTTCGAGCGAAACACTTGGTATTTGAAAAATGGCACCAACGACGGGACACACTCTTGTATCACTTGTATTAATATACTTTGCACGAAATAATTATTTGACAACATGTACGAGAACAAAGTTTGACGATATTTTATCGTTAAGTAGTTGTCAAGATAATTATTTTAAGCCAGACGTATCTGACACCTTGCAAAAGAATCATAACACCGATAAGGAAATTGTTTCATTAATATGTAATATTGTCTTACGTCATAATATTATCTTTCAATGTTACAAGTAATATATGCACTTATCGTTAATGTAACATACTTTTATCTACAGTTCTTCGACGGAGCGTAGATTTTAATCTGCAACTATCTACCAAAATATTAGGCGAGTGCAAAAAGTTTTCACGTTTGCTATAAACTTACTTCTTACTTTAGTAATATTTTCTTTAATCAGTTACTAGATAATCTTTATAGTCTTCGCTATAATTCGCGTACAAAGCTTCGAACGATATCGTAACAATTTCTTTCTAATCGTAAAAATTCCAAAACTTTCTTCAACTTCGCATTCGTCGAACTATACGAGATATTAATTAATAACGTGTGCCCGCGTACTTATCGAAATTTTTCCACTCTCAACTTAATATCGAGTGATAATTGTTACTCGAACGATACTATTTTCCGCCGCCACATTCATACTTCAAATCCGATTCCACGCTTTGAGCGCGCGCGGTTAACCCCTTCCGGTATTGCAACCGGTAAACGCGAGTAACAATGAATTCTTTCGATAAGCTCGCGCAAGAAAAATACACACGAAAAGTGCGGAAAGACTGGCAAGTTGTTCATTGCTCGTAGAATTCTCGATGTTGGGCCCGTTTAATCCTCTTAAAGCCGTGTTGGCATCGAAGGATGCTCTCGCGCGACCATTGCCTCGATTCTTCGATCATTCCCTCGGTCGACAAATTGTCAGATCATTCGGAACGTGAGTAACACAAAACGATTCATAGACTTCTTACGCTCATCCTATATCATTTGCGTACAAAGCTTTGAACGGAATTATTTCTTGTCCTGAAATTCTTTATAAATTTTGCCTTAATGCATCTTATCCTTCCTTAAGACATTGATCATTTCTACGCGAAGGACAACGTATCGCTCGGGTATGGTCAACGGTAACTGTTTAAATAGAATTATTATCAACGTGAACGATCCACAGTTCTGGATTTCTTTATTTCCGTTTCTACTTTTAGACGAAGCGTCCAACAACTCTTAGCTTCCTACGACTAATCATTGTATTAGTTGTTTATGTATAGGCCAAAGGATTTTTTCACTCGTAATACAATAATAATGGTTCGAATATGTTTGGTTAAAATATTTATTAATATTAGTAGTAGATGATTATTCCTCCACCATTTGGGTTCGAAAAGGGGGTTACGTATTTATAAGGGAGTGCAATTATGTTTTTCGAAGTCACACAGTAGTGTTCGAAGATTGATAGCGTTTCGATGAAGTGCGCCAATACTTACGTTCGCCGCTGTACGCATTATTATTGCACTACGGATTTGCATGCAAACTCGCATCTTTAGAAACATATGATTAGAAAAATACCGGCTATATGAAAATTCGTTTCACGCGCTAAATTAATGATTGCCAACTACTAAAGGGATCGTGAAGTATTTTTTAAGGAGTCGCTGCATATTAACACTAGAACTACCAAGGCAGTAAAAATGACTGGCTATAAATTTACGATAAAAGTTATATAAATTTGCAATGGTGTCATTTTTAAAATATCCCGCGATCTTCTGTACGAAAAGTATAAGTGAAGATTTATCGTACTTCAATCACGCGAGCTTTGCAAGTGTCTACCATTTTTATTTCTTTGGTACAAGTAAGTAAGTACTTTGTCGTCGGTAGTTCTAGTGTTAAATATGCATTGCCATCCGTAACACATTTCTTAGAAAGACAATGTCACTTAAACTCTCTCTGACACACGTGATTAGCGAATAGTCGCTTTACCTTCTAACCGTAGCATAAATTTTTCTATATCCTAAATTTTGTAAGCGCCCAATGAATTACGAACGATTTGTCGTGTTATGAATTGTGGCAGGCATATACTACTTTAATATTGAGTTAAGATTGTACACCAAAGTATACTTATTTTCGATGTATTTTCTTTACTTTACTATAGTTCATTTGACTCCGTATAGCGAAAGCTTTGTAACAGAGGATCGTAGATTAATTTAACTATTACGAAAATTAGTCGTGGCGTAAAAAAGGTTGAAAAACGCTGCACTAAATGTTATAACCTGCAGTTTATGTTGCATATTTTCTTATATTTTAGCATGTTGCATGCATACTGCAACTTTTTTCGCCGAAATCCGCGCAGTCCAATTATTGTTATAACCGTATCTTGTATTCGATGCAGCGGTTAAAATAATTATTATGTGGAGCGTATGCAAAATTTATTGAAGCGTTGTTCGCGTCATCGTTAATGGTTTTTTTTTTTGTAGCTATGAAAGTTAGGGTAGCCGCAGTTGGATAAGGGCGAGGGTAATAATATTATGCTAAAGTTTTATGGGGTTTATATAGGATGACTCAGTGGGAAACAACTTGGTATGCATTTTGCGATGGTATGAAGTGGTGCACGCTTTTGGTGCTCTTTTGTAACGCAAATGCACAGAATTTATAAATTCTTTGCTTAAATTTGTGGCTGCTTATTGGAATCATTCGCGATCAGTGTATCATCATTTCAATCGGCACTGAACGGGTTAAATTATCGTAAATATCTATTATTCATATAACCCATCACTCGAATAAAAAATTGGCGGAATAAGTGATTGTTCGAATAGCCAATAGTATGACCGTTTAATATTTTATGGACAAATAGAATATCTATCGTAAGACGACTGCAAATTCCACGCTTCGATGTTTCACTGACTTGGGCTACTATTAATGCGAAGAAGACAAAGGGTTAAAAATCGGTAGGGTTGCGAATTCCGGACTTCGAAATTTCGCTGACTTGGGCTTATTATTGATACGACGAGGAATCGGCGAAATATCGTGAAATATATGCCGCGGTGATAACGGGCTATCGTAAATGATCTAGTACAAATAATACGCGCAAACAAGCGCGTAATTGTCGCGATAAGACCTTCCTGATAAGAAATTAGATGACATTGTGACAGAAAATCTCGTTTACAATCGATTTTCAATCTATCACGATGGTAAAATCAATCAAACGCCTCGCGGCCCATAGAAGGAAGCTAATTGTTCTCTTCTCTTCGTTCATTCACTTCGTCTTTTTTTGTCTAGTGTAAATTATAGTTACAAAATATATAAAAACTAGAAACTTCAAAACAATCGGCAATAAAAGATATATTCTCTTTAATGAAAGAGTTAGGCTCTTCAAGCGTTATTTTATTGGGTGTATCAACAAGTATTTCACTGTTTCTTTAATGAGTTCAACAGTTCCGTTCTTTTTAGAACGTCAAAAAAAAAATATATATATATATATATTTCGTTTATCTCAAATGTACACTTTAGCTTGAAACGTGACTAAACGTGTTTTCTATGTAACGGATTTCTTACAACGCAAAAATCTTCGATCCTCAAAGGGTTGATAAAGCTTTACAAAGTTACAAATAAACTTTGCACTATCGTTGCTGCAAAGAAACAAAACTTCAATCGAGTAGCGCTCGAGTTCTAGGATCAAACATGAATCGCGTTTAGTAATCCTTTTTAACCCTTTCGCCGCGGCGGATTTTAACGTCGCATATTTCCTCGTTCGATTGCTGAATTTTTAGCGGCGATGCTTGATATTGTTGCAGCAAGAAAAACAGCAACATGGTCGACCAAGCAGTTTTGGACAAATTGGAGGCTGGCTTCTCCAAATTGGCTGCCTCTGACAGCAAATCCCTGCTGAAGAAATATCTGACTAAGGAGGTGTTCGATCAGCTGAAGACGAAGAAGACCTCATTCGGCTCCACTCTCCTCGATGTGATCCAATCCGGCATGGAGAACTTGGACTCTGGGGTCGGTATCTACGCCCCTGATGCCGAGTCTTACACAGTTTTCGCTGACCTCTTCGACCCCATCATCGAGGACTACCATGGTGGCTTCAAGAAGACCGACAAGCACCCACCGAAAGACTTTGGAGACGTTGACACCCTTGGAAATCTCGACCCGGCTGTTAGTATTCGTAAATTTCCCAAACGCTTCTGCTATAAAGAATTGAACCCTTCTTCGGGTTATGGTGCCCACGGAGGTTCCCGCGCAGATTCAAATTCAACACGTTTTAACCCTTTCAATACTAACGACGACTATATTCGTCCAGCGTTGAACACTCGCTGTGCACTAGCGATTACTATATTGAACGTTCGCTATGTACTAAATTTTATATTATTATATTATTTTAATGGGGATTATTATTATAAAACACGATAAATATAATTTCTTTCCACCAATTCTTAACCGCTACACGGCAATATTTAACTGCTATCAATTTTGTGAAGTGAATCAATTTGATTTCTCCGAAGAATTGGATCGATTTTAGCATTCGTTTGTTTATGCAGAGTGAATTCATCGTCTCCACCCGTGTGAGATGCGGTCGTTCGTTGGATGGCTACCCATTCAATCCCTGCTTGACCGAAGCTCAATACAAGGAGATGGAGGAAAAAGTCTCTAGCACTCTGTCCGGCTTGGAGGGTGAACTGAAGGGAACCTTTTATCCTCTGACCGGCATGAGCAAAGAAGTCCAGCAGAAGTTGATCGACGATCACTTCTTATTCAAGGAGGGTGACCGCTTCTTGCAAGCCGCCAACGCTTGCCGTTTCTGGCCCACTGGCCGTGGTATTTTCCACAACGACGCCAAGACTTTCTTGGTCTGGTGCAACGAGGAGGATCATCTCCGTATCATCTCCATGCAAATGGGTGGTGATCTTGGTCAGGTAAAATCGAATTCGTCCTCTCAATTTTTATGACCATTATTTTGCTTTTGTGCATTTAATTCGCGAACGGCAGAGCAAGTGTTAACACGTTTACAGTCCCATGCATCACATGCGATCACATGCGATATTGTACAAGGTGGTAAAAGAAACACTGAACTGGCCTACGTAGAAATTATTCAATTTTATTTCCGTCTTTTAACCCTTTAGTATAAACGTTTCGCACCGGCTAGCGCCGGCTAAGAGATATGTCGTAACCCAGCCTCGATTTGTTATATACGAGATATCGCGTGACCCGTGCGCAACACGTTAATTAACCATGCGTCGACCTTTTTAGGTATACCGCCGCTTGGTGACCGCCGTGAACGACATCGAGAAGCGACTTCCATTCTCTCACCACGACCGTCTCGGTTTCTTGACCTTCTGCCCGACCAATCTGGGTACTACAGTCCGTGCCTCTGTGCACATCAAGCTGCCGAAACTGGCCGCCAACAGGTCCAAACTCGAGGAGATCGCTGGAAAGTTCAATCTCCAGGTCCGTGGCACCCGTGGGGAGCACACCGAGGCCGAGGGTGGCATTTACGATATCTCCAACAAACGACGTCTCGGTCTGAGCGAGTATCAGGCCGTGAAGGAGATGCACGACGGAATCGCTGAGCTGATCAAGCTCGAGAAGGAACTTTAAACGAAGCGCGCTCAGAGACAAACAAACCAACACACGCGATCATTTCCCTCTTTTATTCGCTCCCCTCTTTTTAGATGTTCTTGATACATCGAGGATCTTCTTCTTGGAAATAAAAAGAAAACCCTTAATTTTCACACACCGATTTCCCATGCAAGCTTAACACATGAGAAACTTAAAGAAGCATTTCGAAAGAACATAACGATTCGAATAGAAATCTTCGGGAGTTATGTGTAAATTTATACCGTAAAAACGCGTATCATTATTATTATTATTATTGTCGTTCGCGTTTTCGAACGTGAACAAAATGATAAAAGTGCGAACACACACATACAATAATTGTATTCTGAATGGAAAAGAAACGAAACAATTTCTAAAAGACAAATAGGGCATTTTTCTATCCCCACGCGTTTTCGTTTTCCGTCACGCGTGCGTAATAAGGGAGAATTCTCTTTATCGCTGTGTCACCATCCTTTTAATTGTCTATCCACGCGCGGAAAAAATAAGGGGGCAATTCTTCTGATCCCTGTCGCTATCCTTTTAATCTTAAGTGTGCGCGTTCGCGTCGGTCCTCGATGTGCTAAGACCTCTTCTCTTTACGCAGCTCTACAAGCGCGTCCTTAGAGTTCCAAATAGAGACAAAACGGAAGCTCCGTGTTCGTGGTTGAAGCGGATGTCTAGAACGTTTATTCTAGTTCACCTAGTCGAGATCTAAAGAGATCGGATCGCATAGAGATATTCCTGAGTTTCAAACAAAAGAACACAACAAAAAAAAAAAAAGAAGAAGAACAGAAAAATGGCTGGGGATTTTTAATCCGTGAACGATGTGAGCTTTTGCGCGTCTCCGCGGTCTCTCCTACACACGCGTTATGATTACAACTACTACTATTATTATTATTATTAATTAATATTATTATCGTTATATTATTATTAATATTATTATTATTACTATTGTCTCTTACATTGACTCAAACAAGTTCCTTTCTATCGATCCGTACCAACAAAATATATAACAGAAAAAGAAACGAAATGAGCAGCTTGTATTATACGTTACATATAATACGCATTAATTATTATTATTATTATTATTATATCTTGAACAGTATTTTTTTCGTTTCACCCTCTGCTTTCTTCTTTCTTTTCTTTTTTTTTTTTTTTTTCTAAAGGACATGTAACGATATCCAGCATGTAGAAAAAATACACGCAGTATTCTTTCATTTTTCTCTTTCATTCGTTTCGTCTTTTTGAAACCTTCGTTTTTGCTTTTCGCAGTCGTATCGCCGATGTTTAATCTTAATATCTTTGCACGGTGTATGTTTAGCGTAATGAAAGAAATTCATCGAACGTTTGTAATAACTTCTAACGAAAAGATAAGAAAAGAAGCAGAAAAAAGAGAAACAAAGTCGTGTTGTTTGCGTGCGTGACGTGTTTCGGTTGATCGAACGGGGATCGCGAGATATTCCATTTAACGCGTCGAGGACTCTTTGCATTTCCTTTTTCTATCGCGTTTAAAATTTATTCAATTTCTCAGCTACGCGAGTTGCCTTTTCGCTCGCGGCTAAAGCGAGTCGCATTTTACACGAGTAGACTGCGGATTTTTATGCCAATTCGTTTCTTTAGGAAAACATTTGTAAACGTGGGACTTGGATATTAATTTGTTTAGCCCCCTAAATATTGTGGAATATTTATAGAAAAATTTGTACAAGTAGAACTTCAATAGAAACTTGTTTACCCCCTAAATATTACAGAGTATAGAAATGGGACTTCAATAGAAATTTGTTTTGCCGCCTAAATGTCATAGAATATTTATGGAAAGGGAACTTCAGTAAAAATTCGTTTTGCTCCCTAAATATTGTAGAATATTTATAAAAAAAATTTTTTTTTATCGCCCAAATATTGTGAAATATTTATAAAAATGGGATTTTAGTAGAAATTCGTCTTACCCCCAAATGCATAAAAATTCGCAGTCGATAAATATCAGTATAAAGTCGCCATATTTGTATCGATAATAAGACTGGAAGTGTTTTTTCCTAGACTACAATTTCCGATCTTAATCTTAATAATACTCTGGTGGTATCAGTGTGCCGATACCGCGACTTTCGTATCCGACGAATCTTTGCCAAGAATATCAATTTGTCGCGAAACGGTTAACGAAAAGAGCGAAGAATCGATGGGCATTGTGCAAAAGTTTCATAACGTTCGAATTCGAATCGTTCGCGGCGTAAAAGTTTGCGGAAAGTACGCGACGCGTTGAAAAACTCGTTGGTTTCGCGACGGGAGAGATTTTAACCGCCATTTGCGCCATTTTGAAATCTAAATCTAGCGTGCAAATGCAGTCCTTGATGTGTTAAAAAGAAACGCAACGAGTGCACTGTCTGCAGCATCCCCGCGGTCTTTTTTTTTTAAACCCGTGTATCAAAGGACGTTACACGTGAGTTGTTTTTCCATTCTCATTTTTTACCGAAACAAATAACATCTGCGACGAATATAGCACGCTAAGTGCTGCAGCTGAGGCGGTAACAGCTTCACTATCAGATGTACGAAGATGTGAGTTCAAGAGACGAATAAAAAGAACATAAACATTATGTTCCTTTCTCCTTACGCGCGCCCACCATCCTTTGCGGTGTCTTTAACGCTAGGTTTACGGAACTCGTCACGTTGACGCATTTCAGATTTCATACCTAAAATTATAGAGACGATAAATTATTATTTTTCGGTACTTTACGTTAACTTTAATACAATGGTATGAATATGTATTCTACGTGATTCTCTTCATCCTCGCGCTTCTACGTTCGAATATTTATATATATACAGTATACGTATTTTTTCGGAAGCCTGTCGAATTATGCAACGTAATGTCCGTAAACCTAGTGTTAACCCAGGGACTTGAAACCGGTAGAATTTTGATACCGGTATTGTGCCGGCAAACCTATACCGAAACCGATATTGACGAAGCATAGGATAGACCATCCATTGTTCTATAGAATCATTAGGGGGCTACGTGCCCCCTTTACCATTTTAGTATCACGTGCAATATTACTAGTTTAGACCAAAATAAGACAACAGTGTCTTCCAAACGATAGGAATTATAATTAAACGTTGCGCGACGCGCGTATCTTCGATACGTGCGATCTGTAAAATCCAGGTCTACGATAATGTGGATAGAAGCATGTATACATATATCTATACATACATATACTCTATAGCCCGAATTTAATTTACTTTTACGATAGGATTATAAAGGGTTAACTTCATTAACTTTGACGGTCGGGTTGAATATAATTCTTAGAATAATCATTCTAAGTCGTAAGGGGTGTAAAAATAACCTCTACCTTTTTACACGCGCGGTATTTCAATTCGAAATTTATAACGTTTCCTATAAATGTTTGGTCTATCCGTAATCAATGCCGATATAGTACCGAAATAAGTACCGGTATTTTTTTTTTGGTTTCTACTCTTCAGGAACGGCGCAGTTTTCTGTTCATTTGATTTTTGTATTTTAACAAATTTACTGCATTATACTACTACTTTAGTTCACTACTTATGAAATAGCGAGACTAATGACGCGTCCCGCGATCGCCAATGAATAGTTCTCTCTATTTAAAATAAATATTAATCGTAAAAAGAAACTAGAGTCCGTACATCGTACGGATGCTGTGCCTAAAGGGTTAACCCTCACTTGTTTATATTTTACATCCGTTTTATCGTCGCGCCATAGCATTAACGCAAGAAAGAATAAAGAATACAGTGTTTCGATTCGTGGTCTTTAAAGTAGAGACGATATTGATTAATAATTCCAGCGCGTAACATTCCGACGATTGAAATTTGTAACATTGTATTTTTTATTTTATCTGCATCTTTCTTTGAAATCCACGAATTCTTTACACGGGAAGGAAGAAAGTGAAAATTCTTTATTACAACATCAAAGCAGTCGCGTATGCGTATCGGTTTCAATATATACATATAGCGGCTTTATAAATGTCTGCCTTAAAATACTACGAGAATTAAAACGAAGAAAACCCCCAAAAAATTACCGGTAAATATCGAGATTTCTGAATTTCGATTTGTACAACGGTTTCGAGGACATAACCGAAAAATACCGGTATGAACCCCTGTATAAAATACATTGTTGTTATATTGTGATGTATTTTACATTACTTACATAAATTACATTATAATTACATAGAATCGTACATGTAAAGAAAATCGAAGACTTATAAATAGCAGCTTTAACAACCATATAGAAACATTGTACTTGCGACATTGGAGAGATGCGTCAGTCTTTGAAAAGAAGGCAGAACGCGTTTGCTCGCAAAATTCTGAACACAATTGAGTATAAATTGTTAATGACACTCCGTGGAAGAATAAAAAATATATACGTATACGTGTAATATTGCTGCCGATGGTTAATAATACGTATAAAAGTAACAAGTTACGCTTAATAGAATTGACAATGTTGTACGTGTTAAAAGCTTCTCGTTAGTAAAACGATATAAAAAATAGGAAGCATTATTTGTATAGATTAGAAAGCTACTGCAGTTGATGATTCTTCAGCGAAAAACGTCGCTTTGTAGCAGCACACGAAAATAACGTTGTTGCCTCAGATCTGTGAAGGAATTACTCGACCGTTTTACCAATTACTAACGGCGCGGCCCTTTTTGTTCGAAGTACATGAAATCCTGTAACAAACGTATCGATAAATCGACTGCAATAGGCTAATAATTAGAGCAATGATTTCCAAACTTTCGGAACCCACTCGTCCATACTATAATTTATTAATTATTAATTTATATTACATTGCAAAGCGACGGTGAATTATACACGACAGTTTTCGATAGGTAAACATTTCCTAATGAATGTATTAATTGGCTTGGCATTTCGAAAGCTTGGAAATCAAAACTATAGAAATTTAATGGCTCGAAACTGAAAGACTTGAAATCCGGAAGCTTGAAAATCTAAAGGTTTGAAATTCGAAAGCTTGGAAATTCGTCTCAATTATTCCGAGCTGCATATTCGAACAAAGCGACGAGATAACTTACGATCAGGAGACAAGCGCCGAGCAACACGGCCTTAATCTTAACGTCTAGATCCATGGGGAAACTTATACCGAAGTTGTCGGAATCCGTAAAGATTTCTCTACCCATACCGCTCCATTCTTTTTTGATGTCGCCAACTCTGTGCGTACCATCTGCAGACTTTACCTGCAAGAAGAATGAAAGAGAAGAAGAACGATTTAGAACTGTTTATTAATCAACGGATGTTCATAAGGATACTTGATATATTCTACCTTAAACGTCACGTCTACGCAGAATCGGAACCACGGTCCTTTTATGATTAGAACAGTTTCCCCGGACGCATCGCGAATGGAAAAATAAGGCCGACATAGGCTCCAGTCTTGCGATACGGAACCGAGCAGCGTATCTCCGGAATACACTTCTAACTCCTGGAAAATAAAATCTAACAGTTAGCCCTTCGCAAAAGAACTCTGCTGCCAACTGTACTTCATCGATTGTAAACGTTAGCTCAAGAAGAATTGCAGCAACTTTGAAACTCCATGTAAGTTGTTCGAACGCAAGCTTTTGCAATTAAGAAAGGAAGTTAAAGGAAGACGATTAGCGATACCTAAATGGAATCTCCTCAACGACTAGCATTCACGTTCAACGTCCTCCACGTACAAATCTACCTATACGCCGCTATTAATAGATCCAATTAAAACGATTCGCTTGCACGAAGAACGTGAGAAAAAGTTTATTCATCATTGTTGCCGACTGGTGCAGATTTCTCCGTTCGCGTCGCGCGCCCATTGAAAAATATCGGGCTCGTTTAAAAGTTTTCAAAAAAAAATCATCGACGCTTCCGTACGCTTCTACGTGTGACGCTCTGTAAATTTGGCTACGACGGTTTTGATGTCGAGCTCTCGCGTTGTGTCGATAAGCGAGCGAGACGACCTTAAACGGGATTGTTGAGCGGGGAACGAAACAAAACGTGTCCAAAAGTGTCGACGAGCGGTACCGGTCAAAGAGTATCGATCGTGACCGTGTTCTCTAATGGGCCGAGGGGTCGAATAAGTTTTCGTCAAAGGTAATCGGCGGGCACAGATGGTGCGCACGTGTGAAGAAAGTTTGCGCGCGTCGTGCGCACCGCATGTTGGAGAAACTCGGGCCGAGCGTTTTGCGAACCGTATCTATTGGCCGCCATAAATAAAGAGGCAATTACGGTAACGCTGCTGGCCGGCAGACGTGTTGTCCTTCATGAACCGATTCACTAGCTACGTGACTGCGTGTTCAAATGAAATATGGTCGTACCGTACAATAGAGGTACTACTACAACCACCGAAGCAAAATCTTGCGCGAGTGTAAATGTTTCGATGGATTTGCGGTACGATTTTTCTTTCGCAACTCTTCGATCTGCGTAAAATCGAAAGGATTCCTGCGTAGGCACCTCAAAGATCGTCTAATTATCGAAGTAACAGAATTACGCGTAGACAGAGACGGGCAAAATTTGATTAGGATAATGAATGCTTATCATTCTTTTCACCATTAATCCGTTGACTGCGACGCAATATTAGAGTGATCGTCGCTTCTACGAAGAATTAGTGTAATTGGTACGCTCCATAAAATAGGTAAACTGCAGTGGAGAAAAATACAACGTTGGATTGATGTTAAAATAAATCTTCAAATATTTTTATATAATGATAAATTAGGAAAGTAATTTATATTGTATTATATAAAATCTGCTGGACGTGCAGTGAGAGTAAGAAGTAAGTACCTACACTTTGCAAAAATGAAATTATGCTATAATTTGTTTATCGCACGTAATATTATAATTATATTGTACTTTCATTTCTACTATAATTGTAATAGAATATCATTTCTGCGAGGTGTATACTTAATTTTAATTTTCATTGTAAAGTGTATGAAATGCAGGAGTATACAAAATATCCAAAACACGGTGAGAGCCGAAAAAGTAAAATTGCGATACAATTTATTTACTGCAAATTGTACCGCAATTATACTGTAATCAATTTTCTGTAAGTAATACTATAATTATATAATTATTATACACAATACTTGTTTATTTGCTACAAGTAATGTTGCAATCGGATTCTAATTATCCTACAATTTCACCCAATTTCATTTTTGTGAATTGCGTACTTATTTTCGACTCTCGCTGTACACGTACGCCTGTCGCAGTCGAAGGGTTAATAACAAGTAATTATTCCGCGAATAATTTGAAAAGCTCCGTGTAGCATGCATCGCCGATACACGCCATGTGTTGCCTAAATATTGCCTGAATGGAATTGTGCCTTTAGAGGCGACAAGTTGTTACCGGCCATATTGGCAGTTCCGTAAACCGCTACGGGTTCCATCCTTCTTTCAATCGCGTTCGAAGCATGAAAAAAAGAAAAAAAAAAGGTAAAATACCTGCAAACAGCAAGGACAACAGCAACTTTCACACCTGCAGGGTCGAACCATACGTAGAACTTCCTTTCGGTTTGTGTCGTATACATGAAACTCGCAACTGCGGTACGAACCCATACACAAACGCGCGCAAATCCCCGACTGTTCCGCAACATAAAACACTGTCTCGCCTCTGATATTCATCACCAAGTATTTGTTCTTAGTTTCCCATCCAGTGAAAGCTGTAATTGATTCATTGATTCATTCGCACGCTGCGAGTCGAGGGCTCAAGAGCCGATCAGTCTAAGTCAGCCTTTCATCGGAAACAAATTACCACGTGTAAATACCTTTTAAACCATTCGCAACCGATGACGTAGTACCGGTACGTGAAATTCAAACCGATCGAACGAAAAATATTTTAGGCACGCGTTAAAATTCAAGAGAATTCAGCATTTTCAATTATTCTTGTTACGCGTTAAACTTTTGGAGATGGTTTTCACCACCTTTAAACCGAATTACCGTCGATATAAAAATAAAGAAAAACACGTGTTGTTTAGCTTTTTCGAGTACTATAGCACACGTGAAATCGAATACGTGCACTTACCTATAATGTTAGACAGAAAAATATAGACCGTCACGTTCATATTACAGAAGTACATATTTGTCAAATGAGAATCATATTTTGTTCGTCTCCTTTTTGCTACTCATTTTTTAAATAATCGATTACTTCCGTTTGCCTATTTCGTGACTTAGACTGATTGGCTTCCGAGCCCTCCGATTGACGCGTTCCAAATGCTAGTTTAAGTAAGATAAAAGTCTGACCTTCGATCAGTTCGACTTTTTGCTGGACAAACAGATGATCAAGGGCTATAAGGTATTCCAAGCCGGGTGGACAAGTCGTATTCGGCGATAACCAGCCACCTAAAGTGCAAAATATAGACAAAATTATTTATTTATTTATTATTATTAACGGGTTTCCCCTTATATACAATTATTGGTGTAGAATTGTTACAAAAATAACAGCTTTACACTATGAGACCGTATAAAATAGCGTGTAAGTTAAAGACGAAGAAGATATTAAAAACTAAAATAAAATACATTATTATACTATGTACTCCTGCTCAAAAACGTTAGAATAGTCAGTGTTGTTATAAGTATGTGTATGTAACAATTTCAAATTTCCGTCAAGTTCATTTTACGAATTATCTACTATCCGTAACCAAGCATGCAATACTTATTTCAACCCTTTGCACTCCGAAGCTTTCTTAATAGTACAACCTTTTTATGGCTCTTGTGATCACTTAAAGTGTTACGCATTTCGGAATGGGGAATAGCTGTCTTTAAAATCACTTTGATAGTAACTAAAATAAATAGAAATCTTGAGCCTTGACTTTTGGGGAAATTTACGCGCCACCAGGAGTGCAAAGGGTTAAGAATAAATGCAAAAGCTATAGATTTTACTCGATCGAGAGAGTTATAGTTGAAAATGATAATATAAATCTGTGCGACGGAGAATAGCTTTGAACGACTGAACTATTCTTCGCCTCGCTTGCGATACAGTCACCTCTTTTCCTCGTCTGTGAGAAATCTGGTGTAGCCCTTCCTTTTCGATCGATATTTCTTTAGAGTATCCCTGAACAAAGTGTGAAGCCGTCTTCGAATTTGTTGTACCTTTACCCTCCAGGAAGTTTCGAAATATTCCGACTCCATCACTCGGTGATCACTTTCTCACGGACCAATTCTCACTTTCAATTTCTCATGCTTGTGCCCAATTGCTAATAACACGCGCCCCCATCCAATTAATCCGACGGTTAATATTCCTCAACCGTTGCGCATTTTTGATAAACGTTCGAACAGAGAGAAATGGGCCCGAATAACGTAACGGACGCGCGAGTAGGCATCGTTAAAGCTGCATTTAGTTGTACCGATGTATTGGCAGCACTTCGTACACTAAACGATCAGTTGTTTTCTCAAGTTTCTCCTCCTCGGCAAAATGATAAAACTTGTGTACTTTTTTCCTGGGACAGATTTACTTCCTTAGACCGGTCTGCCTTTCCACGTTATCTTCGTAGATAAAGAAAACAATAAAGTCCCTCCTTGGGTTGATGTTGATAATTTTCCGACTGTTCAATGCGGCCTCTTACAATCATCCGAGTACTTGCACGAAACCCTAACATTATCGTTTCGACGTTAGAGAAAAAAAGTACGGCCGCGATTCAATTAATAATTAACCGCGAAACGCGAACGTTCATTTTTATCGCCGATAAACTTTACGGCGTTCGTTGTAATGCGATTCGTCGTCGACTTCTTAACGTGAAGAAAAGTTTCGATGTACTTTAGATTGAGGAAGAAGTAGACTGCGGATTTCTACGCGTTTATGGGAAATTTAAACGTACGAAGAGACCCACAGAAAGTAACAGAAATTTTTATTTTGGGACGAAATGACGCTTTATTCGGGTTCCATTCTTTTTATTTTCGAAGACTCGAAATTAATCTCGCCTTTGCATTTCACAATTTTTGCGTTTAAAAATAAATTTTAGGAAAGGAGAAATGAAGAGAATCTGCAAATTCATCTTGGCAAATTCACCAGCAAATTCGCATTAGTTATAGTGATTCGTGCCGAATTCTGCGCGCACATTGAGATTCTGACAATTTTTCCCAGTTTATAACATTCGCTCGCAATATTCAACCATTATGCCTTACAACGACCAGTTACACTCGTGGCGCACACCACGATCTAATTACGATAAAAACACGCCGTACTTCTTAGTAAACTTTAATCTTACGTCTACCCGTAGTTTAGATTAAGGATTGGCAAGTACAAATTACGTGTATAATATTTTAGTGTTTCGCGTTCTACGCGGTGTTAACATTAGAATTACCAAGGCGATCGAAATGACTGGTCTGCTAATTTCTCCTAAAAACTATATAAATTTGCAGCGGTGCATTTATCAGAAAACTGCGCGATTTCCTGTATAAAGTTTTAAATAGAGATTTATTTTTACCGCATCATATATATTCTTTTCGATCGTCCGTCATTTTTATTCCTTCGGTGGAAATAGTAAGTATACTTCAATCGTTGGTAGTACTAACGTTAAAGTAAAAAGTAGCTAACATCTGCAAGGGTTAGTATTATTAGTATTAACTCCTTGCCCTACGTATTTTTCGGAGACTATATCTTACAACATTAGCTAGTGATTACTTTAATACCGTGTCCAATATAAGACGCTAATATATTAGAATTAATTTGTACTCGATCTCTCGCGTATAGAAACTAAACATTGTTATACGCGCAACGTGTCTTCGTTCCATTTAGAACGCTATAATTCGTCACGAGTGTGGCTTGTCGTCATATGTCAAAGGGTTAATAATATTCTCCATTTCTCGAGTAACATCATCCCAAGACAAATGAATTCATTTACCAAACCTATATTAGTTTACTTTAAATACATTTTATTAATAAAGCTTCGGAGACAACATCGAAAATAAAATTTACAATACTGCCACGCGAAGAAAGAAAAATTCGATCTCCGCTACTCGGAAATTTGTCGCGTCTGCCGAATAACGTTCGAGTTTTTTTTTCGGGTTAACAAGTAACACCGATTGGCAAAGTTTCGCGGTACGAATCTCTATCGAGTTGGAAAAGGGAACGCGGCGGAATCGAAGGTCTCCGCGTGGCGAAACGGAATTTCATGCAACGTAATTACAGCCCTTCGTTGCTAGCAAATTGTCAACCCGCCTACGCACTTCCGGTTAAACGCGTCGCGCCGCGTCGTTTCGCAAATTGGCCCAAATATTATTTAATCTTTGCGCACCGTTAATTAACCGCGAATCCACTTTATTCATCGTGCAAAGCGCACATCGCGAACTGTCGTTTCAATCTGGAAGAAACGGCGCGGAAACGAAGATTTCGCAATGCGTCGTTGGAAGCAAAAGCGCGACTTCCGTTTCTTTTTTTCCAACCGACCCTCCGCCGCGTCGACCGCGACGCTTCTTATCAAAACTTACTCGCAGTTAGTAACACTTGGGATTTGCAGTGCATATTACAAACGCGAACTGTGTTCGTTTCTATTTTTAACGCGTCTATCTGCGTTTAAGTGAAAACGGGGAAAACAAAAGTAACGACGACGACGACGACGACGACTACGACGACTACGACGACGACGACGATAAAAAGAAGCCTCGTTCGCGATCAGAGTTTCTGTATATTGGAGAGGTTGCAGCGCGTCTTAGGGCACGCGCGTGAAGCGCAATAATCGCCTGGCAACGCTGATTTTAACGGCGAAATTTTTTGCATACCGATGCCAGGGAAAGTTGAACGAAATGGAACAGGTGACAAAACGGAGTACTCTTGACCATTCGACGTATAACGACGAGTTGCATTCGTAGTGAAAGCTATGGGTTTGATTAGAATAAAAGCACACTGTACTTTCGAGTAAACTTCAATTTCGGTTCTAATCGCAACATCAAATATACGATCCGTAAGAAGGCCATCGAACAAAAATTACGTGGAATATTTTAGCGTTTTGCAATTCGACGCAGCGTTGAAGTAAAAAATAGCAAACGTCCCAGCGAATGGTCTTCGAGAAATTTGTACGGCAAAGGGTTAAATGAACTCGTATCACGACAACGTTCTCGTTATTCGTGCAAATTATTTTTTATCTACAGTCGCACGAACTGCATAAGTATTCGCTCGGTTACTGTATTTGGCGTAGCGTATAATTAAGCAGACGAAGGTACACGCTCGCATAAAACTTAAATGAAGAACGGAGACGTTAACCTTTATTAATTGTAGAATTAGCTGATATATCGAAAAATTGTTGCCTTCAATTGTATTGTGTAATTTTATTTATCATTACACACGCCAAATGAGATAGGTGGATGAATACTTATGCTTTCGTACCGCAAGCCTCCAGAGTTTCGAATCATAATAGTAGCGCAAAAGTTTCGAGTTCTTCAAACTCAAAACTCATTGTCAGTTTCAGCTTCAAGTTAAGGTTCCCGTTATTTAATAGTACTCTTGTGCGTCTATATAAATCCCTTGCGGTGCAAATGATCCACGAAGCCAGATTACAAAGCAGCTAACTCGAAAATGTAGACACGTGCAAATACTATTTATAGCCACTGCATATTTATGAAAAATGTTAAGTCCACCAAAAAATTGTGCAATGCCCAATTGCAATAAAGACATGCAATAAAATATCTAAAGGAAACCACGTACAGTTAAATTTAGGAGACGAAACGAATCTCTATTGAATCCCCATTATCTTTAATTGTACTTCCGAAATAAAGTACAAATTATTGTATCTTCCATTTATATTCCGATTTGTTTTAATTTCGTTGATAAAAATATGAATTCGCGTAAAAATCCACGATCCAAAGGCACCAAAAAATCAACTTCTGCACCGAATCGTTGACCACATTCTGTAGAAAATCGAGGAAACCGTACGCGGCCAACATTAGCGTACCCCGTACCGATATTTACACAAGTTTATCCCATCGAGCACGAGCGATATTCTCGAATTGTAACGGAGACGCGCGTAAATAGACGATCGATGAATTTGTCGATACGATTTGCGTGGTCGTATACGTCTCGAAAACACAAGGGCACATGAACGAAGACCGACTTTCATTCCTGGTTCACTTATGGACGCGAATACAGTGTATTTACCGGCGATAAGAGGCACGAGAACACGAAACTGGATGTCACTTATCCCGCATACGTGATGCTTCCATCAACGGAGACGACTATTATCTACTTACTGATCGTCACTTGGCAAACAGCGGCTGTATCGTGTGCCGTTTACGAGCCTCTCTTCTCGTACCCCGGACCCAGATAATGTTAGTGAGTGATAAATTCAGTGCCGAGTGCCGAGGTAGCCACCTAGGCACTGGAACAGATTTCCGAGTATTTAAAAACTTCCAGCAATGCCATAGATTACATTTTTCCCATCGTAATTATTGTTAGTGTCTCCTGCGGATTTTTACGAATTTATCAGGAATTTTTTTAATTTTATTACAATAAAATACTCACGGACGATGGTTCATTACGAAAAGTAACATTAACACTAGGTTTACGGAACTCGTCACGTTGACGCCGTTCAGATTTCATACGTAAAATTATAGAGACCATAGATATTATTTTTCAGTACTTTATGTTAACTTTAATTAATACGATGGTATGAATATGTATTCTACGTGATTCTCTTCATCCTCACGCTTCTACGTTCGAATATTTATACGCGGTATACGTATTTTTCCGCAAGCCTGTCGAATTATGCACGTAACGTTCGTAAACCTAGTGTTAAATACGCTGTAATAACATAGAGACAAAAGTATAGCGTGAACGATACGCATAGAATTCTACAAGGTGATTTGAAATTATTTAAAATGTTAGACGAATATCAGGGATTACGTTTCGTAGCGTAATGGTTGCTATTGCGGTCTGTGGATTTTTATGCACTTGTAGGAAACGCAAACTTTCAAAATCTTATTTAGTTGTTTATTAAAGTACTGATAGACGATGGTCCGTTACGAAAAGTAACATTAAATATGCTATAATAACATAGAGACAAAAATATAGCGGAAATTATAGAAGGTGATTTCAAATTATTTGAAAAATTAGAGAAATATCAGGGATTACGTTTCGTAGCGTAATTGTTTTAAACTTCGAATTGTTATGCATTTATGGGAAATTCGATTATGGTGAAAAGCACGGAAATCACAGCGTGCAAAATTATATTAGATACAGTAGATCCTCGAAATTCGAATGAAAGTTCGAACGATTCGGAATTGGAACGAAAATTTAAAGGAAAGTTTGGCTTTTAAATACGAACGAAAACTCGAAGTTCGAACAGCGAGATATCAATCGCGTGATCGACGATCGTTGATTTATCTCATTTAGTTATTTTTATATTCATTTACGTATGTATGTTCTTAATGACTTCCATTCGCAAGGATTTCAATGAAAGATAATA
Source organism: Eucera pruinosa (assembly GCA_028830335.1). NCBI lineage: Eukaryota > Metazoa > Arthropoda > Insecta > Hymenoptera > Apidae > Eucera > Eucera pruinosa. The sequence goes on from JAMYCR010000006.1 coordinate 18,268,715, forward strand.
AAATGAAAAATCTCCAAACTTCGAGGATCTAATACAATTTTGTATTATTTTACAAAGAAAAACACACTTGAAACGGTGAAACTATTTTCCATTTACGGTGGCTAGAAGAAGTATTTGCACGCTGCTGCATTTTATTTCAAACATCCAGGTACTGCTTGATCAGGTTTAAGGCTTATTAAGTCTCCTGTTGTCTAAGCCTGCAGTGAGATATTAATTCACGTGTATCCAAACAATCGATTCGCAATTATCAAACGCGTGACACGCACAAATATAAGCCTCCAAGGCAGTGTTTCTCAACTATTTTTTGTCGCATGGTGTAACATACTTGTTTGCGTCGCAAATGTTTATCATTTTTTACCTAGCTTACGGCTGTCTTAAATTCTAGAAACCGAAATTTTTGTCCTATCGGACTAATTTATTAGCAACTCAATTTTCACTTATTAAGGGAGCCTTCACTGGGTTAACCCTTTCATTATTGAGCCCGTACGTAGTATGGGCACTCTTAAAAGAAGAAACTAATAATCCGGTGACGACGCACGAGCAACGAGATCTATTTAAATCCTAAGATACGAATTTCAAGAGCGATTTTGCTTTCCTCATTTAACGCGAAACGCGTAGAATTTGTAAACTTTGTTTCGCAAGTATCGTACCGTCTAGAATTGTTGCAAACTACAGCAAATTGTCATTTCATTCAACAGCGAAAGGGTTAATGGTCTCGGTTCGTAAGTTGAGAAACGCTGCTGCGAGATATCAAGGACGCATGATATTCGAAAAATAATCTTGGCGGAATCTGATAAGAAGCACGATCCCGTAAGGCGACAAGTGCTATGTATAAGCAGAAGTTTTTACACCGTACTCGAATAGTCGCCGAATTCGGCAAACAACGGAAATTTTCATCAATGACAACGGCACCGCTGTAGCTAGTGATCGGCGTTCGAAGTTGAACTTCGAAGCAGATTCGAATTCTTCAAGACTGCAAAGATTCGAATCACCTCGAATCCGATACGAAGCGTTAAAGCTGTTAAAAGTCTTGATGATCTTGACAGTATTGCACGTCTTATAAGTCTTGAATATCTTGGAAGTCTTGAAAATCTTGGCAGACTAGACAGTTTCAATGAATTTCTGTTCACCAACTCGTAAGTATTTCGATTGTTTTAAACAATATTCTTGACATGCAAAAAATATGAAGACTTTCAAGATTTCCAAGGCAATCAAGACTTTCCAAGAGTTTTAAGGCTTCGAATCAGATTCGAAGTGATTCGAATTTTTCGGCAATTTACAGATTCGTATCGATTCGAAGCGATTCAAATCCCATCGCATAGCTATAGCACGTAATACGTACTTAAACGTTAACCCCTTGCCTTATAACAACGAGTTACACTCGTGGTGTCACTTATGGACAAATTACGATAAAAACCCACGCTGTATTTTTGAACAAACTTTAATTAACCTCGTTTCAATTTGTAAGATTGTTTAATAAAGTAAAATTAAGTGTAATACTTTAGTGTTTTGGATTCGACTTGGTGTTATAGTAGAAAATAGCCAAGTAATTCTAGTAAATAGTAATCGGAAAATTTCGCAAGGCAAAGGGTTAATAATTGGAAGTAATATAGGAGAAAACGTTACCTTGTGGTAGCATCGGTATTCCGGGTTGTGGGATTCCGGGTTGCGGCATTCCAGGTTGTGGCATTGGAAATCCACCCGGGCCTGGTGCAGTCGCGATAGGCTGCATCGTCGGAAACGGCGGTTGTACCGTCGTGTAAGACAAATTCGGGTTCATTTTTTCACCTAAACACAAAATTCTATCGATTTACGATTCGCAAGGATATCACGCATCTCGTTAACCCGTTCATAACCGCGACTGTGTCACTTAACACTAGAACTACCGACGATTAAAGTATACTCATTCGTACCAAAGAAATAAACATGACAGATATTTGCAAAGCACGATAAATCTTCGTTAATATATCGTATAGAAAATCACGGTATATTTTGAAACATGCATTTCTACTGGTTTGGTAGTTCTAGCGTTAAACTGGTGAATTCGTAAGAAATGGGTAAACGTAACAAAAATTCACTCGTCGGTCGAGTTGTAAGCTATAAGTACTAAGTATGGAATAGACTATCCATTTATAGGAAACACTATAAATTTCCAAATGAAATTCGGCGTGTGTAAAGAAGCAGAGGTTTTTCTACGCCTCTTGCGATTTAGATTGGTTCGTTCAAGAATTATATTCAATCCGACCGTCAAATTTGATAAAATTAACCCTCTGTCCATTGTACTAAATATAATTATACGTTAGTTCATATCGTAATAGTCAACGAAATTCGGGTTGTAGAGGATTAAATGATCGAAGTCCGATAACATTATGAAGATATACTTCTATGCACTTTATTATAAATCTAGCTATTATAGATCGATTATATCGGAAACAATTGATTCGCGCAGTGTTTATTTACAATTCCCATCGTTTTAAAAACGCTGTTGATTCATTTTAGTAAGGAGGTCAGGTAGCCCCCTGATGATTTCATATATGAATGGTCTATTCTACGCTACTGTACAAAATACACGTAAAGCAAAGTAAACACGTTTGAACATTAAAAGAAATATTTTATTACATTATCGACCAACCGCGTAAAACGGAAAACATATTGGTCTACTTAAAGACTATCAACGTGTAAAAAATAAGTAAAGAAAAAGAAGAATCTTGCTTGAAATGATCACAATCGAAGTGCGAAGAATTATACGCTTACAGTATTCGTGAAAAGGAGCAGTTTAACTTTTAATGTATTACTCGAATAAGGTGCCATAGCGAAAGGGTTAATCGTGCACGATTAAAATTTATCGTATGAAATTGCGTTGGATTAAAGTCATAGTAACGTATACATATAATGTTGTTACATAGAGTCATGTGAACGTAAAAACAGTGCCGTGCCCGGCGGGTTAAAATTTGATGGGATCTCAGGGTGACGTTCTATGGTTAAGTTTGCAAATAGTGCATAAGCAACAGCCGCAATCTAAATACAGCTAAAAAATAGCAGTATCGTTTGTAAAACTTTGAATTCTATTATTTCAACGAATCAACTCTGTACAAATTCGCATCCCTTCTAAAGTTCAATGACATGCGATTGCATTATTTGCAGCGTTCAGATATTTCTACCGCACACATTGGAGGAAAGTATGATGTGCATTGAAAATGAAATCATGTGCATTTTTCGTGTCGAAACATCTGGACAACTTACTCTATAGAGCGCCGCGATTTTACGTAAAAAGGAAAAGTAGAGTTATTCAATTTCTCCTCGCTTTGTTTACGTTTTCGTTCTGGTATTTAGGTTATGTTTGGTAAAAAAACCTCCTCGATCGGTAACCGCATTCGCGTAATGACCTTTCTTATCAACCGAACAGTCGCCCCGAGAATTAGTTACGAAAAAAGTCGCGCGGTGACGAAACTAATCGTGTAACACTGTTTGTTATTGAAATTCTCGGGTCATTGTCCGCTCGTAAAGGTCGTTGTAACTTTACGTGAGTATATGAACCATATGAACTATAGCCGATAACTCGGCACTCTTCTTTTTTTTTTATTGATAACAATCCTTTGTCTCTCGATACGTCTCTATGATCGATAACCCGCGATCCAATATTATACTGTTTCGTTTGTAATTTTATCTAGCTCGTAATTCAATGATCACTGATAATTTTGGCCCGAAAAATCGTCAGTTTTTTAACCGCTGTAACTCCGTCAAAAATCATCACAGAATCACGAGTCTTTCTTTTTAAATTGAAGCTCGAAGCCTCTACATTAAGATATTGCACCTCAATTTCAAATTTAGCGCAGCCCCGCTGCTGTAACATTTTAAATGCAACGGTACGTTACGATATCGAAAAATTGCAAATCTCAACGTCCTCTAAAGAGCTTGCAAAAATCTGCAGCGTTGTAAAATTCCAAACCTTTTACACGTCTTTAGTAGCAAAAGAGTTAAGGAATGGAAAAAAAACTGACACCTTAAACTAGTTTCCACCTCATTGTATGTACTACTTTTTAACAGCCTTGAATTAGGTCTCATGAAGCCTAATCGACGGTTTCCTCGTTTGTTGCCAACAACCTCGATAACTTTTCGTTCGTGCGATTTTTTTCCAACGCGCGCGCGCGCCCCCGTAACATGCACTGATTACGCTTTTCACGGTGAACGAACGACAAGGAATCAGGAGCGACAAATTATACGAATCAACGTTACACGATCGAAAAGCAGTGACGAAGTTTTGGTGCTGCCCTAATTAATGACACTGAAAATCATCGATGAGGACGCGCCTGATAAGAGCACGTGCATTTCGAGAACCGTACGCACATTGTTCTGTTATGTACTATGCTCAACGATAACCGATCCGACTATCGCTGCATTTTAGAGAAAATCGTTCACGGAGTGGCTACGAAAAGCAGGGGTCGAATGAAACTGTGAACTTTTATAAATAAAAGTTATTCAGCGAATTGGCAACTTCTATAAATAAAACAGAAAAGCTAGAAGTTACAAAAGTATCGGAGGTAATTGAAACTTGTAGCAGATTCATTCAAGCCTCGATTAAAAAAGTGTTCGCGTTCACAATTTTGCCGCGAGGTGACTTTTTATTAGCAGACGGCGGATCTTTATGCATTCATTCGAAATTTAACTATGCAAAAAGGTACAAAATTCGCGTTATATGCAAAGATATACAAAATATCCGAAGTTAATTGCATCCTATAATATTTGAAAGGCGAAATCGTTCTATACTTAGGTTCCGTTTCTTTATTTATGTTTAGAAAAGTTTATTTGCATAAAGATCCGCAATCCGCTTACTAGATTCTAGATTTCAATTGCAAGGCGACAACATTTTTACGCAAATACTTTTTATAGCCACTGCAAATGATTTTTAAATACGCTCGTGTAATTAAAACTTCTTTGCAATGTATTCGTTTGTTATTTTAGTGAAGGAGGATAAGTAAACGTCTGGTCTAAAACAAGCTATCTATCGTCTTCCTTAACCAATATAACGTATAATAATAACCAAAGTAACTTCAATCGTAGACAAAGAATGAATTTCCCATAAGGAACATTTTTATTCTGACCTTTTCTTCGTCCGAAATTTTAAGCGTCTTCGGTGGGTGCATAATACGCAAGATAATTAGGTGGCCTGTTTTAAATGCGACACCCTGTATACATATGCAGTAACGCATAATACGCGTTATTATTAGCCTGCGGATCTTTATGCAAATGTATATTTTTATTGACGAAATTCAAGAAACAGGGCCTAAATGGAAAATATAAGCGTATTCTTTTAAATCGAGTCGAACCTCGACAATACGATGCTCAAGGGAAGTGTTATATGTAGAGATTTCGAGTAATCGAAGTTTTCGAGTAATAAGGGTTTCGACTTACTAGAGCTAGAAACACGGCAAGCGTGGTTTTATATTTTGCAGCATTCAGTTGTTTGATAAATTATGACTATACTGTAGCTGTTCATGCATTTATGGAAAAAAATGCAGGATGTACATATGACATGCAAAAATATATGAAACATCCAAAATTAAACACAAGTCGGAGTTGGAATAATTAGTGGGAAAAGCAAACCCGAATTTAGATGCTATTTCTTTAATGTTAGTTGTAAAAATACGAATCTGCACAAAGATCCGCAGTCTAGTTATACCACGTGCATAGTTACAAGGACAGCGACGATAATACTTTGACTTGTAAAAGCAAACTTCGACTTGTAGAGATTTGCCTATTCCAAATTCGACTTGCACAGAAAAATGCGCTGAAATGTGCGCCAAATAATGCGAGTTAAAGTAAGCTTCATTTCGTTTTGTAAAGGTTTTCGAGTTAAAAAAGGTTCGAGTTATCGAAGCTCGACTGTGTTCGAATTTTGCAGCGCACAGGAAGAGTTTTGTGATCGATTGTAAATAAATATTTCTGCCCATTTTGCCCACCCCTGAGAAAGGCTTCTGGATCCGCCCCAGTTGCTTATCGCGTTACTCGAAACGAGATAAGGAAAAGGAATGGATGATCTTCCCGATAGATCAATGAGAATTAGCCCTCGGTGACTAATTACCGTGTGGTTGGTCACCAAATACTACGTAAAGTGATGCATTGTTCAGTTATGTACACTTTCATCGGATGATGTCATCGTGTCTCACATGTGTCTGCGCTCACATACCACAAGGTCGTCAGTGTCGTGACTGCTGGAATGACGTATCTACACGGCACACCGATACAAAAGAAATGGGAAGCCTAATGTAAACCGCAAGATACGCGGTAGCAACATGCACTTCCGGTTTTTCAGAAAACCATGGCTACGCCCTTTTGACGGTGAAAAACGAAGAACGTAGAAAACTTACGTGTTGCTTCTCTCCCTTTTTTTCCCTCTCTCACTCTCTTTCGCACCACAGTTTTCTCTTCTTTCTTTCTTTTCCGTTCGACGCGGCGAAAAAGAAAGAGGACGACGATGCTTCGATAAAAATACGCTCGAGGAAAATCGAATTTTCCACGGTTACGCAACTTGTCTTTTGATTTTTCTTTATTGATCTATTGCATATTTATGCGGTGTTCTCATGTAGTGGGAAATTTCGTACAGTCGAGGCAAAGCAGGAGCGAACGGTAGTTTTTGCGCTGCTGCGCAATGACTCAATGCAATCAGCTTTTGTTGCGAAAATATGTAGTAATTCAAATTGCAAACATTATAAACTCGTATCCGCGATGAATCATTTCGTAAATCCTTCGCTTTACAATAATTCGCCGTGACAATTGCATTTTTATTGGAACGTACATCGGGTGACTTTTGTTAATAAATCATTTCGGGCGAAGGAATCTTAAGTCATTGTCATTAATAGACCATCTCTCAGGCACGAATTATAAATGGATATAATATGTGTCGGTAAGGATTATTAGAAACAGCATAAAAGAAAAACGAAAGAGATGAATCTGGATGGAATATGATTTTGAGGAATGTTTGGTAATATTAATAAAACTCACTGAACGCTTGGGAGCGTGGAGGTCGTGGATAGCGCTGTCTGGAAGATAAGAGAATGACACTTGCATCCGGTAAAGGGAGTTTCCGTGATTCCTCTCTTACTATTTTCCTCGGGTAGAGGTATGGTTATATACAGAAAGAAAGAGCGAGCATGAGAGTGTGGCCCGTCGAGCGCCGCGATTCGTCCAACTTTTCCAACTCGATCGGTATTCACCAATGGTAGAGCGCCGCCGCTCCGACGATAGGAAAAAGGAATCGAGGGACGGTGGAAATTTTGGAAACACGTCTTAAAACGTGCGAATTTGCTGTCCTACGGAGTTAAGTGTTTGCAAAGATATATATCGGATGGAGATATAAAGTAGGGGATAGGCGGAAAGCGAATTAGAAGGAACGGTGAATGTTGTTGGGCGCAAGAGGTTCAAAGAAAATCCAAGTGTGATAAGATGGCGTCACGCACGTCAGAGCTAGGGAAGAAGTGAGGGGTAGAGGAAAGACAGGAAGGAGGCAGGCAGGCCAGGCGAACGTCGCCAGGGGACTGCGGTGTGTGTGACAAGAGAGTGCGAATACGGTGCTGTCATGTCTTGTTCGAGCCTTAAGAACGGCTATATTTCGATCACGGTGAAACCTTGTGCACGTCTCATCGGCCAGTAACATCATCAATGCCTTTGTTCGGCAATAACGAAGTGCTGTTTGCTCCCGTTCGAACGCGCTTGTTTCAACAACGATACGAGGAAGACGGAGTTAATCGCTGCGACCGTAGTCGACGATTGTTACCCGTTCGAGAAAGAACAAACGTGCAAGAATAATCGGCTGGCTATACTCGAGAGTGAGAACACTTCCTCTCGGTCCTGGACACGTCGAGCAGGAGGAGGAGGAGGAGGAGACGGAGGCGAACTGCCAAAGAGATGCGCGAGTTCAAGGTAGTCGTCCTCGGCTCGGGCGGGGTAGGCAAAAGTGCACTCACCGTGCAATTCGTTTCGGGATGTTTTATGGAAAAATACGATCCGACGATCGAGGACTTTTATCGGAAAGAGATCGAAGTGGACAACTCGCCGTGTGTACTCGAGATCCTCGATACTGCCGGCACCGAACAGTTCGCGAGTATGCGCGATCTTTATATAAAGAACGGCCAAGGCTTCGTCGTGGTTTACAGTCTGACGAATCATCAGACTTTCCAAGATATCAAGGCGATGAAGGAATTGATAACCCGCGTGAAAGGAACGGAAAGGGTGCCGGTGTTGCTCGTCGCGAATAAGCTCGATTTGGAGCATCAACGCGAAGTGGATACGACCGAGGGGAATTCTTTGGCGCAACTTTGGGGCTGCCCGTTCGTCGAGGCATCGGCGAAAAGTCGCACGAACGTCAACGAGGTATTTGCGGAAATCGTACGCGAGATGAACTTCAGCCCCGAAAAAGAGAAGAAAAGCTACTGCTGTTGCTGTATCCTCTAATAATGAATCAAAATCCTGAACCGGGCTAATCGACAGCCGTCTTAGGTAAAGGAAAAAAAACACGTAAATAGCGGCTGATCGCAGTACACTGGGTGAGATTCCATTCATTCGGTGAACTACGCGCTCTCTCTCTTAGGCTCAAACGTCGAGCTTGTGCTGTGAATTCGCCAATCTGTAAGACTACGTACGTACAATTGTACCCTGGATTTTTTGTGAATTCCAAGACTCGTGCCGTCTCTTGGTTCTTTTTTCTATTGGAAGATCACAGCCTGCCGTTCGGCTGGCTGTCAAATATTTTAATATACATGGATAGTATTATGTGTAATATTATTGTAATATATAATAATAGATGTAAGTGGGCAATGAAAGAGGTTAACTCCGTCAGCAAAGGACCAATACTCGAGGGGGATTAAAAAAGATAAGTGAGAGAGAAAAGGGGAATAGTAGGAAATGGAATAGGAAAGGACACGGATAGCATCAAGGGTGATATATAAAGGAACTGCCCCACGGTGGTTGTTACTCGTTAACAGCGAAACCAAACTCGATACGTGTAGCTTTTCTGCTCAAACTAAAAAAAAAAAAGGGAAGCTCTTGTCGCGTATTTGTTCCAGTCCATGAACCTCTATTACTCGCAGGTTAGATGCAAATTGAAAAAGCATCCAAACTTATGTGCAGATATTGAAGGAATCACTGTGGTGGTCGGCCATTTGAAATAGTGAACAAAAATTTTGTAAGAAAACATCAGATTCGATGATGATGTACAGCTCAGAATTTGGAAGAAGACAAACATAGTCTTAGAAGCATTGTGCAATGATTTCCATTAACGATGTATTACCTGTGTGCTCGCGCGTTAGAGGCTGCAGCGAAGAATACTTTGTATAGAGGGCTCGAATGGTTTTTGTGTCGTTAATGGTAACTGGTATTGACTGTACAGATCTTATAGTAGAGATAACGTTTTATCCAGACGAATGTTGGAAAGTGAACAAAAATGGTCGTCAATGCAATTTGTAGTGGAATTTTATATTTCAAACCATAATATTCGAATAATTGTGTTCCCATTAGATTTCGATATAATTCGATCGCGTATTAAGTATCGTCAAAAATATGCAAATTCGGAAAATGTCGATGCGATTTATAGTGGAATTTTATATTTCAAACAATGATATTCGAATAATTGTGTTCTCGTTAGATTTCGATACGATTCTATCGTAAATTAGATATCGTTTGTAGTCTTATTTCGATGAAGATTACGTCGATCAGAATGAGAACTTGAAAAGCAACATCTAACGTTTTAGCGAAGGCATAACGAAAAGGAAGAAAAAGACGAAAGGAGATTCTAGTAACATTACGGAAGAACATTAGTACATAACCTCAATCGTAAACATAATTATAGGATTTATACGGTGAAACGTGTACAATAGAAACAAAAATGCAAGATCTTTATACTAGGGATGTGTTCGAAAGCAGCTTTTAAATTCTCGATATTCGAATTCGAAGTATTTTGCAAAATCTCGAAACCTTGGAAACTCTCGAAACTCAAGTGCTGATCTTATTTTAGCAACAGAGAATTTAACAGAATCTTTGCTTATGCCTTTACTTGTTTACCGTATATAAATAACAATACAAAAATCATCGAAATAGAGAAAATACAAAAGCTATTTGAGATCTTAAAATCCTAGAAATTTTCGAAACTCGAAACTCTCGAAACTTGAGTGCTGATTTTGTTTTAACAACTGAGAACTTAACAAAATCTATTCATAAGTTTTTATTTGTTTATCATGTAGACGTTTGTAACTGACTGTACTTGTTTAAGTATTCATTACTTTAATCTTCTCCATACAAATCAACACAACTTAATCGTCGGTAGTTTCCCAGTGTTAAATTTTGATACTTCGTATTTTCGTTCGAGAACTTTTATCCAAGCTTCGAATGTTTCAAATTCTCGAAACTCGAAACTTTGCCAAATTTCGAGAGATTTCGAAGAATACATTGCTACTTTACACCAACGTTTCAAAAAGCTTTGTAGGCAATTTAAAAACAAAAAATAGTTAAAAAAAGGGAAAGCACAGAACGAAAGGGTTTAAGCTTTTATTTAGGTTTCGAAAGTTTCGAGTTCGCGAGACTCAAAAGTTTGCTAAGTTTCGAGAGGCTGCGACGAACGCATCCCTATTTTACACCGACGTTTCGAAAAATTTGATAGGCAATTTGAAAAAAAAAAGAGAGAAAGACAAAACCAGCAAGAGGATGTGAGATTTTAAGATGCGCTTTTTCACAATTAGGCTTGCTGGTACATTGATCCCTTCAACTGCAAAATACGTACATATGTGGTACTCGTAAATAATATCCGATATATCTATTGCTTTGTGCGAGCAAAGAAACGGGAAATCTCCTTTCGAAATCTGATTATCATTGAGTTTGCGAATGTATAAACAGATAGATGTAAAAGAAAGAAGCAAAAGGGAAAAAAAGAAGAAGCAATGGACTCCCTTATAAGTAGTAGTAGGTCGTGTGTAATTTTTCTCGTGTGATCAAAAATGCAAAAAAAATCATATTATCCGATGTTGAATACCGCTTTTATACCATAACAGTCATTACATTAGCTCGATATATTATTTAACGCCGCTCTATCGAAGTCATTAATGGACTGCGGATTTTTATGCAAATTCGTTTCTTCCTAAACCAAAAATATAAAGAAGTGGATGCTAAATAGGGGACAGTTTTCATCCTTCGAGTATTAAAAATATCTTCTCTAATTTGTAACTATTTCACGTATTTTTATACACTGCGTATATTCGGTACTTTTTTTACCGATTTAATTTTCCCAACCTATGCATAAAAATTCGCACTCTATGCACTAATTTCCGCGTGCGATCGCTGCACGACGCACCTTAACCCATTTAGAATCAACGTGTCGCGTTAACGCAAAACATTTTCTTTCAAGGTCTCTTCGAATTGCGTAAAATGACGAAACCCAGTTAAAAGAAGAGATAGCTGTTCCAAAATTATTATACGATTCCAAAACGAGAGAGAAAAAAAGGCAATTCAACGATATAAATATTGGGTGTAGCAATGAATAATTCATCTTCTTTATTCAACTCAGCATTTATTTTCAACAAAGTCAAACACTTGTTCCATTAGGTTGTAACATATCTTCGTCCCGTTTAATCACTGCGTTTAGAATCGTCTATTAGGTTGTTCGGAAAGTTCGTAGAGATATTTGAAGAACATTCAAAGGCTACGTAACTACTACATAATTTGCATGTAGTATTTACTTTTTTTTTTTTGTAATTCCATGACTACTAACCCCTTGCACTACGATTATTTTGTTACCTACGCATGCTACCGTTAACTAATCACCGTTTTCATATCATTGTACGTACAAATTGTTTGAACACTATGGGCAATTTTTATTTAATAACTGCAGTTAAACTGAAGTTAAAATTAGAGTTCAAATTAAATGTTAATAGTATCCATCGTTGTCGAATCTACACCACGATCCATAGAACGAGAGTGCGACTCGTTATTGTAGTGCAATGGGTTAAGAAGTTTCATAATCTCCTTTTGTAAGAAGCTTGTAGACTATCTTTCTTTTTCTGTTTTTACGTAGTATAAAAATCTGTCAATATACAGGTTTCTATTAAAAAAAAAAAAAGATGAATTTGCATGAAGATCCAGTTACTTATAACGCGACTTAAGATCTGAAAATTCTCTGAAACGTTTAAAAGAGATCGCAAACAAGGAATGTCGCGTAAGAGTACTACACGCTGGTCCTTAATGGGTTAATGAAAATAAAAAAAGAAACAAAAATAATAAGGGTTGTTCGATCGATTTTCTCTTTTTTTTTTTTTTTTATGAATCTAACCGAAGGATCTTAATCCTGATTTTCGTGAAAAAGAACAAAAAAAAGCAAAACACGTGTATTTATAGTTTGTATAATAATCTACTTGTACGTCTCAATTACTTGTCTTTCGGATCGATTACGAATGTTGAATTGTACACGAACGATACCGCTTCCCGATTCGACGAAGAAAAAGAAATCGGAGGACCCGCGAACGTCGAACTGAAACGTTTCAAACGAACTGATGTACAGTATTTCTACAATTGGTAGTTAGAGAAAAAATAATAAATAAATAAATAAAAAAAAAAAAATGGGCGTCCAATGACTGTGGGAATCGTTGTTGGGAAGAGTTATCGATCGTACATTTGATTCATTCTCTCCAATTATTATTGTCGGTGCACTTTTAGAAACGTCATTTCGTAGCGAATATACGTGGCTGGGTATTTTTCTCTCTGACGTCGCAAAGCATTTAAAACTTTGTGCATTAACCCCTTTGACTCGCGCAACGCGTATACACGGCGACTACAAAATGTATTCGCGAGTGCTACGATTTTTCAACCGGAGTATTTCTCAGCGAATAGTTATATTTCAATTGCGAAACGATAAATTTGTGTGCAGTCGCGTAAGAGTGCTATTCTGTGATCGGAACTTTGTTACATTTGGCCAAAGTGAGTTATTAAGTGTGCAAAATTAATTCGTTGCCTTTAGGTACGAAGATTTCATTGTCTTAAAATCGTTAGCATTTTTGGTAAAATGAAATTTGTAAGTTACGCGCGATAAAGATGAAATAATGGAAATTATTTCGAGCACCAATATTGTACTTGATCTTTAGCGAATGCTCATCGAAGTTTACAAAAAAGGTAGCCAATTAATTTGTACGCCTAATAAATGCTAGGATAAACACAGTCTAGTAGATTTTACGTATCACAATTAGACTACGAATTTTTATGCATTTATGAACGATTTAAACGTTGAGAAAGAAAATACTTCGAGAAACTATGCGTAACGCGTGACACGCGAGAATTTATTATTATTGTATTTAGAGGATAAAACAACCCTTCGCTTAAGTTGCATTCCTTTAATTTTGTTAATAAGAATCTGAACTCGCATAGAAATCCGCAGTCTAATTAAAACATACATTGATTTCCTAATTATGTGAGAATGTTTGGAGGTGTATTTTAACAGCCATGTAAAATTCTATAATTTTACGCTTCGGTGTAATTCAAATTACGAGCAACTATTAGCTTGTAACATCTATTCGTCCCGTTTCTCATGTCTCTCTTTAAATCCCAAGAATTCTACAATCCTTCAGCTTGCATACAAAACTCTTGAAAAAGATCATCGATCAAAATGACACGCGGATAGTTAAATTCATTGCTGAATTTGCAAATAAATGATTTTAGAAAGGATAGGAAAACGGGATGAATACGTGTTAAAACGTAATATTTTGCACGCAATAAATCGTGTGCATATTTTTTTAAATCATATCAATGTTACTCCGTAACAAATAGTCAATGCGAAGATCGCGTCGCAGTCGAGGGGTTAATAATAAACCGTGTCCAGAAATGTCTTAATCTACCTCTCGGGACGAGGAGAGGATTAAGTTTAATTTACTTCGATTAGATAATTTGTTTTTCTACTAGGCTTAAACGATATTTTTACTTTTAATTTTCCTCTTTTTCTTTTGTTTGTTTGTTGTATTCTCATTCCAAAAGTAGTAGTATTCGTAATTTAATTGATACGTTAAAAGTAATTATATATAATATATATATATATATATATATACACGAAAAACTGTGACAGGGAAAAAGGTACTCGAACCAGAGATAGAGAGAAAGAGAGAGAGAGAGAGAGATAGGGGGAGAGAATCGATTAATTAAAACAAAAAAAAAGTAGCCTCGTGTGTTCGACTAATGAAGGGTGCTAATACGTTTCGTCAGTTTAAGATTGGTGAAGCGTATACCGACGTAGCGAATCGGCCATCCAATTTCGTTACTCTGTACTCAAATATATAAACAGGCAAGGAATGAAGGAAAATGAAGAAAAAAGAGAGGAGCAACAGATATAATACGAGGTTCGATCGGAAATTTCGTGCGACTTTTATGTCTTTCTTCATCGGTATTTATGTTTTCCCCTTCGAAGTAATCTCCATCGAAGAGAACACTTTCATTCGAAACCCCTTTGTTGAAAGGGTGTGCGTGCTGATCGGCAATTTCAAGCGAATTCAATATGAAATCAAAGCGACACGATAAACTTCCGATACAATTCGTTTGTTAATGGGACCTTTACTTCCTTTTGTTATTATTCCTTCTAAATTATCGTGACTAACGATGCAATCTAGAACGTTCTTGTAAAGCTTTGCTACATTGCTTTCATATTTCAAAGTTGCATAACATGATACAAGTGCAAACACGAGACGGTTAATCCGTGAACGATCGGCAAAGTGTTGATAAAAGTTGCAGGAACTCACTGCGATCGAACCTCGGTAGTTATTCGCGTATCCTCTATTTTATCACTCGGAAAATTCATAGTCTCGCTGTGATCCCGTAGATTATAACCGCAGTTTTTCTATTAAAAGGCGACGATAATAACGCACCGCGTATAGAAGCCTTTCAACGCGAAGGCGAATCAAAGGGCCTCTTTGTGAAACATGTATAATCGCTCTCGCTCTATTATCGTTACGTTTTCTTCGCCCTCCTGGGTTTTTTGTGCTTCGCGAAAACCATAGATCGGCAAAAAGGCGCAAAGAAAAGGAAAAGGATGACTTAGAGAGCGTGTATGCGTGGGGAGAAAAGAAGAAGGAGGGAAAAAAAGTAAATAAGGACACTCATTGACTGCCCGCCGGATAGCTTTCTAAGTATTATACATATATATACACTTGCTCGGTGCATGAAAACAAAAAAAAAACGGAAGAAAAGGAGGGAAAAAAAAAGAAGAAGAAGAAAGATAAAAGAAGTTTCTATATTTGTATCGCTTCTGAATGGTAACGCACACGTTTCCCCGTTTTAGACGCGAGATCGCGTTTCGAGAATATTTTTCTATCGAATGCATTGAAACTTTTGTACACGAGAGAAAGAGAGAGAGAGAGAAAGAAAGAGAGAGAGAGAGAGAAGAAAAGATTTAAAAAAAGAGAGTAATAATGATACTAATAATAATAATAATAATAATAATAATAATGTAAATCTCTGTCCTCTACTTGGAAAGCTATCGAGCACTAGAAAAAAATAATAAAAAAAAACGAAAAAAAAAATCGAGCTTCGTCTGAGTGAGCATATCAAGTGTTTTTAAGGACCACGTTCGTTTGGTTTCCTTCCTCGTTTCTTTAGCCAGCACATCCTTTTTTTTTTTTTTTTTTTTATATATATATATATTTTTGTATCTATTCGTTTTTGTTCTTTTTTCTCTTACGGAAGAAGACGGGAAAGTTTAGGGAAAAGAGAAAGCACAAGAATTCACCACCTACAAAACTTCGATTCGCATACGATTTTATAATTAGATATAAATATGAAAATGTGGATGAATAAATGAATGATATAAATATAAATATATAAATATATATATATATACAATATATATGTATACATGCAGATTTGTTACGCAACTGGGTCACATTAATTCGAGAAACACCACGATTTAGATATATATCGGCCTTTCAGTACTACCTGCGTATGATATTGAGTACGAAATACGTTATATTTTTTACAATGTGAAGAATCTGTAAATATTATAGCGTCGAATTATACAATATGAGTAATAATAATAATAATATTAATAATAATAATAATTATGATAATTATAATAATAATATTAATATTAATGAAGGAACAAAAAAAAAAGAAAGAAGAAGAAATACACGAAAGGATACTTGATCTGAACACATTCGAAAAGACGACAATGAGAATGGCTTACAGTAAAAAAATGTGCATTTCATTGATAAACGACGAATGTTACGAGTGAAACATGTTTGCTTGCGTTTCCTTGTTGCGCGTTCTTTTAGCTCTGTGTCTTCCTTTTGGTTCGTTGTTCTTTCGATCGGATTAAACTGTACGTTCAAGCGAATAATATCACTTGGGTAGACGAGAAACGGATACTCGAGACGCTCGTAAACCACACCATCTGCGAAAATTTGCCTTGCTGGTAATTCGACGGTTTTCTTTTTCTTCCTGTTCTCTTGGGTTCTTTTTCGGCTCGCGACGAAAAGGGAAATACTCGATACGCGATCTCCGTGACTTCGTTGTGTAGTTTATCGAAAAAGGCCTGACACGTTGTCTCTATTATTTGCAAATGAATAATTTTGGCAGATTTATTTAGGATATCGATAGAAAGTAGGCGATGCTCGGTCATTAGGTTGCGAATTTTTATGCGAATTCATATTTTTGCAAGCACTATTAAAGAAACGAGACTTCGATGCAGGCTCGTTTCAACTTTTAAATGTAACAGTCTGTTAATTACTTTTCATATTTTATATACGTATACTTGTACATTATGCGTACTGTACTATTCGTTGCAAACTTAAATATACGATAAATGCATAAAAATCTGCAGTCTACTAATGGAAAGAGAAAGATAATAACTTTTAGAACAACCATCGTAACACGTGTAGCCTTTGGGTATTTGCCTGTTCAACGCGAATGAAAATAAACGAGAGATAATGTTTTATTCGATGAGAAACTTGAAATTATTCGAATCTAACGTTATACCGTGGTTATACACGTGATTTCGTTTGTTGCCAAATTTCGCCCTTCCGTTCTACATTTTAATAGATTACCAGCATAAGAATCTAGTCACTATAAAAAAATCTTGTAACTCAATGACATGGAAAAAATGCACGCACGGTTTGAACGCATAATTGAAAAACGATGCTTTTGCTATGAAAGGGAATCCGCTGTATAATAGCTGTGTACCATCCTATCGTCTATTGTTCGAAACAACAATTTTCGCATGCAATTCGAGAAATACACGCAATGACCACGAAAAGTATTCGCGTGTACTGTTTTTTTTTTTTTTTTTTTTTTTCTCTCCATCGGCTTCTATATATTTCATTTCCATATCAATATCATTTCTTATAGGACACGATCAATTTTTACAGCCTACTGCCAAACTAAATGGGGAAAGCTAATTTATTCGGCTGCATTTAATTGGCACCTGAAATGCCAAAATAAATACAGCAATGCGCGCAGATATTTTTAGTAGCACGAGGAAACGCATTAGCGTTGTTGAAAAGGGGGGGGGGGGGAAAGGAAGTTACAATTTGATTTTAACTCTTCTTCGAATTACGGGGGCCCACGCGAATTTAAATTCAGCACGTTTTAGTAGGTGTTGTCATAATCGTTTAACAATTTATGTAATTCGTATGTTGTTGTATCGCCAAGTTTCGAACAGTGCTACGCATGTACAGTGGATGATTGAAATTGAAATTATTACGAACACTTCGAAATTACCTTTTCTTTGAAGTTCGAACAACTATACACCGAAGATAAAACTCGCTTTCATCGTATGAAGTATTCCAATGTTTTCGGTAACGTGTGTAACAAGGATTTTATGAGTTCTATGAATCATTTTCACATTTTTCGAAGTATACTCAATAACAAAATTAATGTCGAAAACGTGCTGATATTTCAACTATTACAAGCTCGCGAAGGAAACGTTTCATATGTTTAATATCTGTTTAGGAACGAGTATTAGCTTTGCTGTTGAATTTTTCTTGCGTATTGTTAAAAGCATAGCAATAGCTTTCGCATTAATAGTGATTTCATTTCCATTATCCTTCGATTTTAACGATAATGTTGAAGTGTTCATAATAATTTGATCACCCGCTGAAGTTTGCGCGCTTATTAACGTTGGCGATGGAATGAAAGAAATAATTAAACCGTGAACTAAACTCGGCAGTTCGATGAAAGGGTTAAAGTCGATAGGTTGCGATACAGAACTTTAGTTTAATACGATAGCGAGCATAGTCGATTAATTTTTTCCATGAAAATCATTGAGATTATCCCGAGGAAGCTCTACCCATTTGATTTTTCGCCCGTCTTCAACATTGGTGCACATTTTTTTCCTTTGTACGCAATTTTTTCACATTTTTTTTATTACTAACCATTGTACTGGCATTTTGGAAATATCGCACAAATATAATATAGAATAAAAACAAGCATCAACTTGGCTACTGATTGGATAATCCTACACAAACGCGCGTATAGCGAGTCATCGAATTATTGGGGCACACGCAAAACCGCTGCGAACGTACGAATAATATAATTAGGGGAGGGAGTACGCAGAAATTTCCATCGTTTCTACATCAATTCTCTTTATTAATTTTTCGCCCTATTAACTTTTTATCATTGAAAAATTTAAGGGGATGGGGGACTCAATTGATACGCAATCTTTTTGTAACGTAAAACATTATAAAGGAATTTAAACAGAACCCTTTCATTGGAGTTGAAAATATTTACAAAACGTTTTTACCGTCTTTTAATTCGTAGAATTTTTAACATAATAGTGGCGAAACGTTATCGTCGATCGTATATTTATCGACCGCCCGCGTAGTACTTTAATATTTTACATCCGTTTATCCATATTTTTTCATCGTCATGGAAATAGGTAGAATAATATATTTTGAAGTAGAATTCGCTTCGCGGCGATTCGAAGATTCTAATGCTTCTAGGATTTCAAGAAATGAATTGTAGTAAGTTTACATAACGCGTTCTATTATTAGTAGTTAAATACACGGCTGATTCGTAAATAAATTTTACCAAAATTACATATATTATGTTTATTCGAACGCGTAACACGGAGATAATACTTTTTTTTTAATCTAATCTAGATTTTAAAATATTAGGTGTACCAATAATTAATCCATCTTTTTTTTTTTTTTTTTCAAATCAGCATTTATCTTTAATAAAATCAGACACCTATTCTATTTTACATGTAACTGTTGTTATTCTGTAATACTTCACGTCGTCTATCGAGGACGAAAAAATAAATTTATTAACTCATTTAAAAATAGGGGACTATTTATTGGTACGCCTACTATATCAACTTTTAAAATAAAATCACTCGAGTTGTTCTATAGATTTATGATGTCTCTAGTGAATGAGTAATCTATCACGTTTGCGTTTTATTTAAAATAATGAAACAAGTAAAGAAAACATCTTGACAAAAATAAGTTTAAACATATGTTTCTATAATTAGATACTCTGTATTTACAGATGTACCATTTCTTGTACTTCGTATCACTTTTCGTTTACAGAAGTGTTAAACATTTTTTTCGCAATCAACCCTCCCGCGGTCTTAGGACCATTTTCGATCCACGTGCGTTCTTAGTTTCAAAATCATTTTCATCCCGAGTTTAAAGTAAGTATAATAAAAGGAGACGTGTTATTAATATTTTTAAATTCTCTTCTAAACATTATCAAACTGTTTCTGAAGGGAAGGGAATGCGCTTGAATCGTGTAGACTTCCGAAGATCGCAGCAGGGTTAAGAGTAATTTAACTCTCGTGCACTGTTACGGGTCAATTTCAGCCGAAAAGTAAAATGGACATTAAATAATTCCTTTCTAAAATACACGATGCATGTACGATTCGTGATTTTTCTACAGGATTATTTAAGGAATATGCTCCATATTTAATAACGCATATTATACCCTTAAATTATGATAAAAAAGAGGTATGTTATTTTAATATTGATCCCGACAGTTCTATAATACGTATTCGAACAGTGTACAAGAGTTAATTCGATGCAAATAATTCGTTCATTTTTCTGATGCATTCGGTAGTTTCGTTCGCGTCCACTACCATACAAGCAGATATTATTTGGTGAGTTACGTAAAAGCGCGTGACTCGCGCAGAATGTGGTATTTCGCGTGGTTCCTGGCAACTATCGTGCATCGCACAAATTTTTAAACATTGCTCAAAAAGTTTATCAAGATTCACTACACGCAGTTTCGGATCGATTTGCGAAAACCAGCTAGCGAATGCATCAGCATAAGGGCTATACCTTATGCTTTCCTCCAGTAGTTCCATATTTTCAATTATGCTCAGCTCGTGCTCGTCAATACGTTTCACTTGCTCCGACAGGAAGTCACAGGAGAGCTTGTTAAGTAAAATTTGGAACAAGTCGTTTGGTCCAATGGATGGATATTCCAAAAATAAACAGCACACCTCTATCATCAAACGTTGAAAGTTAAGACTATGATCGTCCCATCCCAAAGCGATATAATATTCTTCCTTTGGAATCATAGAAAACCTTCCAAATTCTATGGGATCCATATGAATCACCAAATGCCGCATGAAGTCTTCCCTTAGTAAAGTCAAATGCCTCAAATAACGTCTTAAATTTTCGGGAGCCTTTGTATCCTCTTTCAATCTGTTTAGCACAACGAGACAACGCCTTTCGTAATTTTCTACTAAATCGATGATACGGATACCTGGCCTGAGGTTTCTCATACTAAAGTGAAATATATCTATCGGCTCCATAACCGATTCTACTTCAAGCATTATCGTTTTCCTCGAATCGGCAAATCCATCGTCCGTCAAGAAACTTCTGAATATGAATGTTATCACCGTCAATAGCGACATGCATATATTACTTGAAAAAGTTTTGCGAATGAAGGACATCCTCTTTGCAAGAATTATCATCAAATTTTTGAGGTTCGCGAATCCGATACTATTTCCCAACAATTGTTTAATCTCATTCAGCATGGATTCCATGTTGGACATGTTCCAAATATCGTCTTTCTTCAAGTACGGTATAAAAACGTTGCTTGTCAATTCGTCCACGTTAATCACGTGATTGTTTATCATAACATTTATGAAGTTGATAAATTTAGAGTGAGTCCATTCCGCGTCCTCGACGCAAACGGTTCGTAAGATGTTCATTAAAAATTTTTGATTGTTGGCTTCCCTTATTCGCATGAACGGCGACATTAATAGCAAATCGTTAGGAGAAATCATGGTGTTCGCGTATCGAGGATGGCCGATAGTCATTTTCAAGAGTACCGAAAATGTCATTCTAGGAGCCATCAACATGTGAATCAACACGTACTTCAAAGTCGCGGCTTTTTGTAGATTCGCGTTGTGTACGATATACTCGCGAAACCCTTCCTCCATGCGCCACGATTCCATATAACCTTTCCCGTCATATTTCATCAAGTACATCAGTACAATTTTGTAAAGATCCGGTACATTTTGAGCCAACAATATCTCCACGGTCTGCTCGCAGGTAAATTGTTGGTATTCTTTATCGATGGATTCGGTAAGAAGAAAAGTGACATATTCCAACAGAGCTAAGCAACCCTTCTCGCCTATCACCGATCTATTGGAGTAAAGGGAATTGATTATCGAACGATCCCATTCTTCGTATCTGCTGTACAGTTCCTTTAACGGTTCCGGTTTTCCGTCGGCTAAGGCGTAACACAGCTCTTGCAAACACATCTTGAAGCTCGTCTTTTCGGGATCCGTTCTGATCGCAAATTGCTGCAAACATTCTATCAAATGAATATTCTCCCGCAGTTTCTCGTCGTTCGATAGGAAATTTATAAGATAGTAACATTCTATGCCGATGGAACGTTGCAAAGAAATCCAACCGTTTTCACAGTCCTTCAATTCTACCCAGCTCAAATAAAGGTTGCAATCGACCTCCTTGATTTTATTCAACAACAACTTCATCAGAAGTTGATCTAACTTCGACATAGCATCTTCCATCGATGCGTCCTCGCATATCACGAATTCCTCCCTTCCGAATGTAACGCTGTACAATTTCCCCAAATCGATATCATCTTCGATTTCTTTAGTTTTTCTTTCCAAGCATCTCTTCGTTGTACCGATTAAATACTTCAACATCAAACCCTGCCGGAAGTCTTTGTCGAGCTCCAAATAAGATGGCTTCGGATCCGTTAACATCAGCAAGAACTCTTCGAAACTCAGCAACAAATTTTGTATGCTTTCTTCGACGTTCGAGGACTGGATCCCGGTTTCTTTCGATCGAAAGAACTTAGCGTACACGGCCGATATCAATTCATGTACAGTGTCGATGAACCTTGGGAAGTCTAACTGATTTATGCACTTGACAATTATATTCAGGATCTCCGTGCATAAATCGAACGGCACGTGTAGCAGGGATTCGATTAAAATCTTTTCGTATTCCAGGCTCCATAATATTTGTACGAACAAGTAAGGAGATAATGGTGGACACATGTCCACCAAATGTCCGCTCACGATGTCTTCCGCCAAACGATCTTGGTTCTCGAAATTGGTATTCAATAATAAGTACTTGTACGATTGAACGCATCTTTCATCGCTTATCGAAGCATGCCCATTTACGGGTATATTATAGCTTTCGAATATATCAGTCATGGATTCGCATATACTGTCGATGTGACAATTATTCTCAACTGTTATGCGGAAAGTGAGTAATTTTAATTCTCCGCATATTCCGTCCTGTTTCATCAGATACATTTGTACCTTTTTGAAAAACGCGTTTAGATCGTCCATCGTTGGCGCGATTAATCGAAACTATGTTAATTTGTCAGATTTCCCCCCTTTTCTTTCTTTGTGGATAAAAATTTACAAGTAGTCCTTTGTACAACTATTATATTATACCTCGGGTTCACCAACGTGTTGATAATTTTGATATCCCTGGAAATTGTACGGGATTGTAGTTAGCACAAAATTGTCCACAAAAATGTAATTATTACATTGCGGATTTCTGTGCAAATTATTTAAAAACTCAGCTAATGAAACGAAGGCTAAATAGAAATATCTTTCATTCCCTTTGAAACGCAGTCTTCTTCTTTTCTTTTTAAATACTATTCTGTCCTATTTTACGCTCAGATCGGGATAAAAATAGGGGCGAATTATAGCGAAGCGCAAATGGCCAATATCGAACGACGCCTACGGTGCGTCGTCCACTATTCGGTTCGCGCAAATTTAGACGCGTTTCTTTAGCAATGAATAGCGTAACTACTTTCATTTCGAATCATTATTTTCCTAAAAGATCGAGGAAACGCTTGCAGCTTGCAAATATGGAAGTTTAAAAAGCAGTCTTTGAGTTCTGGCTCATTATAAACATGGAGGCTCTTTCGAATTTTTCCAAATTTGTTATGATTAAACTGTGAATCTTTATGTAGATTCATATTTTTATAAACATAATTAAGGGATTGGAATCTAAACAGAGATTTCATTTCCTTTCTAAATATTGTAAAGAATATCTTACTTTCAATATATGGTATATTTCTTTATACTGTTTGCTCTGTGTGTTTTTGCATCCCCCATAAATTGCATAAAGATCTGCAGTCAAGCAATGATATAGAAATTCAATGCTTAGATTTGTCTTGTAAAAGAAAATAAGTACAAGATCCCATGTCTAATAATGGGAAGTTTACTTTGAATATTCTGTATATTTTTGCACATCATGCCATTCTATACTTTCTACAAGCATTTAACTTTTCCATGCATGCACAGAAATCCGAAATCTAGTAATTTTAATATTAAATAATACAATTAAGATGCACAACAAATATTGCAGGCAGAAAAGATTGTTCACATTATCATAATTTTTTATAAATTATATCGCAATATATTCGTGTTTCTTACAGTCTGAGCAATAATCATAGCAGGCTTATAATTGTTCGGTTTAAGTAGCATCCCGATATCGATGCTTCGGATAACTTTTTGGTCTTCTTGGAACCCTAAAAAAAAAAAATATATCGGCATTAAATAGTTTTATCATTGAGGTTACGTCGTTAACAAATAACTCGTATAAAAAGCAACGTCGATTCGAATACATTTATTCGCGGAAAGGAAAATGGTTCGCGCGTGGTATATGGATAACAGCGATATCGATCAACGCCTAGAACATCACAAACAACCACCTGAATTTATTTCCCTGGAGGACTTGTTTAATAAAACAGGTGTCGAATATTTTAAGGTTAGATTCCGCTTTCATATTTCGTTGGGATTTTTTAATTACCGATACCTGTCGTTCGGTGATTATTTCACAAATATCCTTCCCCTTTTGTATCGAGTTAACTTGATTCGAATTCGATTAACGATTCTCTGGTAAAGCAATTGCGTTTGGATACTATGACCTTGACCTTGTGACATCGAAGAAAGTATGTTGCGTTGACATTTCATTTTTTTTTTTTATGATTTATTCAAGTATTCAAGTTACTAATTGTTACCAATATTTCTAAGCTCAGATGGGCTGAAGCTTAATATTGCAGGAAGGAAATTAATGCAACGTCCAAACGTGCATATGTAATACGTCGATTGAACAAGTATAGCTGTGTACGACGAGTATACTCATCGCGAACAAAATTGTAATCTTTAGCGTTTATGACGAGTATACTCGTCATCGCCTCAATTTTGCGGCACAATTTAAACGCAGCTAACTGGTTAATTAGAATGGCTATCAATTATTAGACTGCGAGTGTTTATGCAAAATTAATTATTATATTATACATATATACATAACACGAATGCAGGTGGATTACACAGATTATAAAGATGATGGCACGTTGACCGAATTGAAAAAGAAGCGTGGTTACACGTACGAAGATGAAATAGTATGCTCCAAAGAGTGTCTTCCAAATTACGAGGAGAAAGTAAGTTTACATTCGAATTGTAATGAAGGAAAAGACAAGGTGGCACATCGTTGCCTCAAAAGATATATACATATTCTTTTCATTCTCAGTTAAAAAATTTCTTCACCGAACATCTTCATACCGACGAAGAGATAAGATTGGTATTGGACGGTTCGGGATATTTTGACGTTAGAGACGGGGACGATCAATGGATACGTATCGAAGTTAAAGCTGGCGATTTGATAATTATTCCCAGCGGAATATATCACAGGTTTACTATGGATATTAATGTAAGTATCGAATCGATACTTTCCCGATAATATTTATCATTTATCTTCTATACAATTGCGGATCCAGATACGATCGCCTTCCTACCGGAACATTAAATGTAATTTAACATATTGTCATTGACTAACTAAGAATAGATCCACCCAGACTAGGACCAAATTAATATAACAAAATTGTACAAATGTTTACCACATCCAATGCATGAAGTAGTATAAAATAAGGGGGGGGGGAGGCTCTATTCATTATTAACATTTACATAAGAAGTGATACCTACTTCTGATTAGTTATATACATTTTTTTTAATTACCAAAGCGAGTGTTATCTTACGTCTTATACGTTCGTCCAAGCGATATATTCGTTTGATTTCACGTGGATATTCGACTAATTTACGAAGCTATCAAGTTAACAAATAGTTTTATTTCTTTTAATAATTTTACAAATTCTATTACCGGTTTACCATTTATTTCGCAGAATTATATAAAAGCCAAACGTTATTTCGTGGGAGAACCTGTTTGGTTGCCTTATAATAGACCGTCCGACGATATGAAGTGCCGCAAAGAATATCTGAATCGTTTAAACAATGGCTTTCGAGTGGAATTATAAATTCCGTCAATACAGTGGTTGCAGAAAAAAGATACGGATACTCCGGAGACTTGTTTTACACGGTAAAAACGATCGACTCCAATAATTTGTTATTGTTGAAATTAAATCTGAAAATTATTGGCGAAACATTCGAAACATATATTAGTTACTCACGAATGGTTTCGTACACTTTCAGTATAATTTAGCTCTGAATATTTTACGGGAACTGATTGTTCGATAAAATTGCATACAGTTTAGAACAATGCTTATCGTCTTCCACTTCTTTGAAACATTAAAATTTCAACCTCATTGTATCCTTTTGAATATTCAAAGTTGTAAGTTTCAAGTGGCGTACAAAAACTTTCGCGAGTAATTATAATTACGAAAAGTTTCGTTACTAATTCTATGTGTAGATAATATTTTTCATAGCCACCCGTGCATACTCGGAAAATATACAGCATTTTTAGTTGCGTTCGAATTAAGATTCACGTATTTAATAGTGTATATTAACAATTACATCAATTAATATGGTACAGTTATACATTATATTTATATTTACATTCCTCGATGTTATTAAGAGCAATTTTGTTTAAATCAATGATTGTTACGTAATCGGAACATCCGAGTTGTACAAATTGTGTATAGTCTTTTCTAAAATTTAACAAAAATTGTTACCGAAACGCATATTTTGTATATACCCAAACTTTTGTCACACACGCGCATTTGTATAACACGGAAATTTAATAAATGTGATATTGTTCTTTTAAACCCGTATCAATTACCGCCAATTGCTTGCAATAAAAATATATTCTCTTTGAAGGTATATTACTTAGATATAAAAAATGATTTGTTCGAATACTGAACTGTTATAGTCTCGATCGTTCGATTTAATACGAATTTTCGTATCCGTTTGTACAAACTCTTCTTACGCGTTAATTAACCCTCCAAATAATGTATCGGGGTCATTGTAACTCTCATCAGCGCGCTGGATTTCGGTCACGCACACAGTGACATTCCCTTCATTATTTCTATGAGGTGTCGCTCCACGCTCGAAACATGCGTATTCTTTCGCTCGACTGATTTTACGACCACGCACCAATTTTAAAACAGTAGCGTTACATAGTATATATACATATCAACTTGAGTTTCTGACTCTTAGAAATGCAAGGGTTTACGGATCGCTCACTGCTTCTTCGAGTTTCTCTTATTTCTACTCGACAATCGTTTTCGAGTCACCCTAAAAGTGTCTCTATTAGTGAACTATTGGTGTGAGTCAGAATATTTCTAGCATTTTAGAACTCTAATATTCGAAGGGTTAAATGAAGCTCTAAATTTTCAATTAGCTAATCGACGATTGCTTCGAAGCAAGACTTTTCTCCATGATGAATCGTATACTAATCGCAACCCGTGCGCACTGTTCGAATAATAAGCATTATGTTAAAATCGTCAGTATCAATATTTAAATAACACAAATCTGTCGCGTATGCATTTTTACATGTAGAACTTATTTCGCAAATAAGCCTTAGAAGAAATCCACGAGCTCTACTTGCGTTGTATTTCTTAGAAACGAATTATTTAACGTCCAGTTTTCATTTCGGGAACAGTGCACGATGGCTAATATTTTCACTTAATCGGTAGAGTAATGCGCGAGTCAATTGTCGCAATAAATGTTACTGTAATGATGAAAGTAGTGAAAGTCAAAGCTAAACAAATTTGAGCCTCTTGCTTACACTTGCTGACAAAAGTTAAGAAACGAGGTAATCACTTCCGAAATTTTCTACACTCCTTATTTTCTCGGGTACACGGATTAAAGTTGAAAACAGAATTACTTATCGATGTATGCAGTGCTATCTTTTCATATTTGTAACCGTTTGACTGCGGTGCGACATTTGCACGATAAATAAAATATTAGATTGCCGTCAACTTGAACCTCTAAATATTGTTACGAAATAAGTTAGAAAATTAATCTGCGCACGTTGTATCGTACAAAATCTATGAGACGTATATATACGTATTTCGCAGTCAAGGGGTTAAAAAAATGTTTAAAATGCAAAGGATTAACTTTTGCCAGCAAGTGGAAGCGTGTCTTGCGTTACGTTAACTCATATCACAAAAATACGGAAGCTACTTTTTCTTTTGACTTACACCACTTTTGTAATCGCCGGCAAAAATGCACATAATAAACTAGCGCAACTTCTTACGAAGCGTAATAAAAGAAATAGATTCAGCTGTTATTGGATTATGAACACCGTTGTCAATAGGTAAAAAGAATCCCAGTCAAAAATAAATACGATTATCGATCTGTTGATCCTAATAATGTACAATTAAATCAGTCCTAACAAACGAGGGAAGAAACGCAAACGGTGAAAAATATTATCGATCCTTCGGAACGATAAAGTTCTATCTACACGAAGAGATGCGAATTAAACGTCCTTATCTCGCGTATAAAATAAAGGCAAATTTTAGAATAAGTCCTGTGGCACTTGATTCTCTTCGTTTTGAAACGGAAAATACACGATCAATTTATACTATTACTTTCGTCGAATAAATTAAAAGTCAGCGTTAAGGGTGAATGCGCTTTCGACTTTGTCTTGCATCACTCCCCATTTCTGATACTCTCCGACCTTTTTCTCGAAAAAGTTCGTCTTACCTTCCAGAGAGATGTGCTCCATGAAATCGAATGGATTTTCGGAAAAGTAAATCTGAAATTTGAAAAAAAAAAGAAAAGATGGTAGCGTATCGATATATTATTTGTCAGATCGATGCTCGCAAAATTACAGCGACTTTACAAACCTTCTCCAAACCTAATTCTACTAATAGTCGATCCGCGACAAATTCGATATATTGACACATGAGCTTGCAGTTCATGCCTATCATTTCCACGGGCAAAGCATCCGTCAAAAATTCTTGCTCGATTTGGACGGCATCCTTAATTATCGACGTAACTCGTTCGCACGATGGCTTTTGAACGATATGTTTGAACATTAAGCATGCAAAGTCGCAATGCAATCCCTGGATAGAACAGACACATATATATATATATACTTTTTAAGTAATTAATAAGACGATCTTCGTACCGGAAGGGGTAATTATGATCTTTGTACTTTTTTAAACATTACGTAGCACATAATCTCAATAACGGGGTGACCGAAGTTGCATCAGGTTCTTTACTATAGATTTAAACCATGAACGAAATATTACGTTTCAAGTGTATTGAAAATATTCTACACTCATGGGTAAAATTAAGGGATCAAAAAATATTGATAGAAAAATTGTCGATGTTTGAACTGCTGTAACTTTGTAAATAAGCATGGTATGACGATTATCTTGGACTCGTTTTGAAGCTTGAAATCTCTACTTTCGCATAAGTGAACAGATGTGTTTTTCAAAAATTTATTTAACTCGAAGAGTAGAGCGAAGAACTGAAGGTAGTCTTGTTTTTTTTAAAAAAAGTACGATCGAATCGAATAACCCACAATCCGAACCTAACTCGCTCATCCCTGTTAAACGATGCACGGTTGTATACTGACCTCGTCCCTAGAAATAAGCTCATTACTGAATGTAAGTCCCGGCATCAGACCCCGTTTCTTTAACCAGAAAATGGCGGCAAAACTACCGCTAAAGAAAATTCCTTCCACCGCGGCGAACGCAACCACGCGTTCAGGGAAGCTGGCACTTTTGTGATTGATCCAATTTAGCGCCCAATTAGCTTTCTTCGCGACACACGGCATCGTTTCGATCGCGTTAAATAGGAATTCTCTGCGTGAATAGAGAGCTTGCGTATTAGTACTCGATAATTACCGAAAGGAAAAAGAGATTACTTTAATCGTTGTCTACCTTTCTTTGGCGTCCGCGATATAAGTATCGATTAACAGAGAGTACATTTCCGAGTGCACATTTTCCATGGCCACTTGAAAGCCATAGAAACATCGTGCCTCGGTAATTTGCACTTCTTGGCTAAATCGTTCAACGAGATTTTCGTTGACGATCCCATCGGAAGCCGCGAAAAATGCTAATACGTGAGATATGAAATGTTTCTCGCTAGAATTCAAACTGTCCCAGTCGAAAGAATCCTGCAAAGTATTACCCATTACATCTTCCCTTAATTCTCAAGATCGCTCGAATTTTCTTAGCGTGCGACGATTATACCTTAGAGAGATCCACTTCCTCCACTGTCCAAAAAGATGCTTCTGCTTTTTTGTACATTTGCCAAATGTCAGGCCATTGAATGGGAAACACGACGAACCTACGCGGATTCTCTTTCAGTAGCGGCTCTAATTCGGGATTAAATTCATTTTCCTTCAATTGCATCTTCCTCACGACTTTTGCTTTAGCTACCTGAAAAATACAGACGCGCGTTTTTTCATGGTACTTTAAAATTAATATAACATCTTACAGGTGTTGCGAAAGTTGGACAATATGTAATACTGGATGCGATAATAATAGTTTGTGTTGCGTATAAAAAATCGCAGTCGTTTTCAGCAAAATAGCAGGAACATGCAAAAGCTATAGAATTAACTCATTTGTATCGTAACTCGAATTATGCGACTTTTCCTTCATAACAATAATGTAACAGTGGTTACTTTTATTTATGTTTAAAAATAACCATGCAAAAATTAATGAAATATAAGATTGCAAGTGGGAAGGTTTCATAAAGGGAGGATTATTGAGTATGGAAGTAAAAGTACTTCCAAAAGTGTAGAAGACATTACTTATACTAAATAAGTTATTAAATATCACAAATATACCAGAAAATAAGATGTAACAATGAGGATCACTTCAAAGGTGGCTAAAGAGAAATTGATGAATAGATGGAATAATCTTGGTTTCATTTGACTTGTCCTGAAAGTTCTTGAACAGGGTAGTAAAAAAGACTACTTACTCCATTTTTGACACCATTCTCCTGAGAAATAGCCGACGTGGTACATAATTTCTTTGGGGAAGTCTAACAATAAAGAAACACCAATGTTAATGCAAAATGAAATGTTCTTCAGTGTTCAATAAATAACACCACAGTATTTCAAATGTTTGTGCACTTATGAGAAGCATAAAAACACAAGATGTACTCAATAGGCAAAGATATATAAAATATTTAAAGTATAAATGTATAAGTCTAAATAAGTAATAAGACTTCTTCTTAAAAGTGAAAATAATTTAGTTGCCAAATTCTTCCGCCTGAGTTTTAAATGTTTCACTTACAGGAGA
Source organism: Eucera pruinosa (assembly GCA_028830335.1). Classification (NCBI taxonomy): domain Eukaryota; kingdom Metazoa; phylum Arthropoda; class Insecta; order Hymenoptera; family Apidae; genus Eucera; species Eucera pruinosa. The sequence continues at coordinate 18,299,657 of JAMYCR010000006.1, forward strand.
CACAAAGAATTTTCTTAATAACATTTGAAGGAACAGGGATACATGGAAAATCATGAAATTGAAGATCCAACAGTATTGCATAATTCCATGCAATGCTTAATGCACGTGCAATTATGTTATTCTATGAAAGATACAAAAAATTATGAAAACCTTGTAGCGCACAGGTATCATTTTTCATGTAATTAAGAACTATAAGAAAGATCTAGACTTAATAGATCTTCTATAGAATAGATCTCAGATCTTTGATCTATACTTCAATTCTTGCATATTTTTAAAACTGGTTAGGAACATAATCTTATACAATATACGCAATAATCTTTATTTGTTATTTACTTTTTTAGCAATATTCTTTTTCCTACTTTTGCAACCACAAATTGCACAAAGTATCAACATTTATGCTGCACAAAAATTGTACCAAATTTCTGCTTGCAAGTACAGTGATAACATGTCTATTACACTGAACACGTACGACTCTCATAAAAATAGATTACAAATGTTCGTTAATTTTGAAAAACTATTATCCGTGCTGCAAGAAAAACACGTGGTTTTTATTCGATGGGTGAAAAGGTTAAACGTGTATCAAGTTACTGCAAACTCAGAAAATGCGATGCAATTCTTCGATACGGCGATTTTCAACGTCGAACTTTTGTCACGATGAATCATTTTTCGCGTACCATTGTGTAAAGCAACTTAAATTAGATAACAACAGGAAGCAAGATAAAAAATACCTCTTCCAGCACCGAAACCTGCATGCGCTAGAAGCACACATTTCTTATCGCACTGCACTTGAACGGAACTAGTTGCACTTGCAAAATTCATATAAACGCATACAAAAATATGAGATAAAAGATTCCCGTTAAAATGCGTACCTACAGTTTATTTAATACTTATTACGATAAACTTAAAATCGCGTTTTCGCAGGAGAACAAAATTAACTCTTTACGGTCGAAGTACGCACTTTTACTATTCTTGTCATAGGCTGCAGAAAATGTTACCTTTTACAGGAATATATAATCATCCCTGTAAGCGGACCGAATTAATTAATAGCCTACAACTTGCGATATATGTAAGCGAAAATAAATAAATCTTGATAAACGTGAAACATATACCAAAAATGTTACGACAACAAAGAGTAAAATTAGAGAATACCTGAAAGAAGGAAATAAATGAAGTAGAGGAAAATATGAAAAGAGACTTACTTTATCTTTCAGAGAAACATTCTCCAAATGTTTGCGGATATTTTCCTTCGTTGAGATTTGCAGCGGCATTGTAAAATTTAAAGATTGTCAAGGAAAAGGCGGGAATAGAATGTAATTTAGGGAAAGCTACGAACACGATCACCGTACTCTACGGAACCCAAGCACTCAAATGCCAAAAAACCGGTGCCTGTATCGTAATAGTTGCTGGACTACCAGCTGCGTTTCGCGCCAAATCGACATCGACCAATTAGCTGACTATTTTTTCCCGCCAAAGCGTAAACGGCCCCGCAAAACACAAAAGAAAGCGGATTTATACATGAAACTCGCTTAGAAATCCTTCCGAACGATCTACTTGATCTTTTTAAGGAAAGCAAGCTTAAGAATTATAATATAAGGATGAGTATTTTCCCGCGTATTTCGCGTCATTGCGCATATGCAGTCTGCTACGAATGAATTATTACCCCAAACATAAGGCGTTAGTTCAATGGAACAGACGATGGGGGAAAAAAAACTACTTCATATTCAAAACACATACGCGTAGGTCATTTATTCGTCAGCTGATTCGAATACAATAACGGATATTACATGCACGCCCACATTTTATTTTCGATCAATAGCGTGCGTTCTAGCTTGCTAGATTATCGCATTTTAATATTGAAAGGGCTCCAGTTTAACGAAATTTATTTTATGGAAATTAGTTCCGTGGGTAAGGGAAAGTCAGGGAAACGTACAGTACGCGTAACATTGTTAAACTTTTATATTTATGTAAGTTTAAATAGTTTGTTCATTGCGTTAGTTTAAGAACGTACTAACGTAAGTGCTTTAGGTTAGAAATTGTTAGGACAGCTGTGCCTTCTCCAGATCATATAACCCGTGGCAAAATTAAACTTCGCAACGAAGAGGTCTGTTAGACAAGAACTGAATAACGATAAACGAGAATTGTGAATTCGTATTCTTGTAGTAACAAAATTAAAAGAATGCGGAATTTAAATAGAGCGTTGTATTAGTAATAGTTATATTAGTAGTAGACTTATACTTTGCTTTGAATCTTTCGTATATTCTCGCGTATTACATGCATTTTGGGTCCTTCCCCATATTTCAATTTAGTATAAATGCACAACAATCAACAGGCTAATCGTAAGGATCACTGATACGGGCGTGAATCATTCGTGAATTGTTAATAGTTATTCAAAACGAAATTGGTATTCAAAAATTATATGTGACAATTGTCAATGGTTCTATCTTCACGATTGAACCTCAAAAGTTCTTATATTGTTCCCATAGAATAAGTAATTAATTATACTTTCTCTAACGAAGTGTAGGAGAGCTATCTCTCTCCTTGTCGGAATGTAGCGCGCTCCTTTTCTATATCTCTGTCCTTGTCGGAATGTAGCGCCCTCCTTTTCTATATCTCTGTCCTTGTCGGAGTATAGTGCGCTCCTTGTTTATGCCTCTATCTTTGTCGGAAGATAGTGCGCTTCTTTTCTATATCTCTGTCTTCGTCAAAGGATAGCGCGCTCTTTGTCGCACAGTATCATAATGTATGACGTCACGGCTACTACCCCCTTCCTTCCGGCGCCAGCAGCGCAGACGCGTCAGCTGTATTTCGCCAGTCTTCCGCCGACAGCCGATGGGGGAGGATGTTTCGCATTCTGTCTTTAACTTTCCTATTTCGTCATATTCTTCTTTCTGAGTATAATATAAAGGAATATAACTTTAACAAGAAACTTTTATAGATGCTTTGAATAACTTCGACTACGTATGATAATCAATTACTAACATATTCAATATTTTTAGTGTATTATAGGTTGTAAAGACATTGTAAACGTTGCCACTAGTTGTATTAATTATATTACATTATATTTGGTTGTAAATTAAGTAGCTTTAAGGTAAATGGTAATACATGTTAGTTTATAAGAATATTTCAATATTATTTCTAAGTTGTAACAGTTGTATGTTGTCGAAAAGTTTAAATAAATGCATAGTTAAAGATAGTTCATTGTTTAAACAATTATTGACCTGTCCAAGTGTCCCAGAATAACCCGTCCGAATCCTTTAAAGAGAAGTATCGTGGAGGAACTTTTAAACAAAAAGTTTCGAAGCGAGAAATTCTAAAAAACAGCCCTGAACACCATTAAATTATACGTAACTTCGAGAGCTGGAAAATTAAAGTCCTAGTCTAATTGTCTAAGTGGAATGAAACTTAGCTGAAAGCCGAAAATCTTGGCAATTCCTCGAAAATGACGTCACTTCTTGGAATCGCAAAAATTCTTGGAAATGACGTCATCTTGCCATGTTAGCAGATACCTCCTCGCACATCATATTCGCCTAATACAAAGTCGCCAAATTGGCCGATATTTTGCTGGGAAGCCTGTGAAACTCGGTAGTTCTTGGAAAATGACGTCACTTCTATGACGCGACAAAATTCTTGGAAATGACGTCATCTTGCCATGTTAGCAGATACCTCCTCGCATATCATATTCTCCTAATACAAAGTCGTCAAATTGGCCGAAATGTTATTGGGAAGCCTGTGAAACTCGGTAGTTCTTGGAAAATGACGTCACTTCTATGACGCGACAAAATTCTTGGAAATGACGTCACTTCTATGACGCGACAAAATTCTTGGAAATGACGTCATCTTGCCATGTTAGCAGATACCTCCTCGCACACCATATTCTCCTAATACAAAGTCGTCAAATTGGCCGAAATGTTATTGGGAAGCCTGTGAAACTCGGTAGTTCTTGGAAAATGACGTCACTTCTATGACGCGCCAAAATTCTTGGAAATGACGTCATCTTGCCATGTTAGCAGATACCTCCTCGCATATCATATTCTCCTAATACAAAGTCGTCAAATTGGCCGAAATGTTATTGGGAAGCCTGTGAAACTCGGTAGTTCTTGGAAAATGACGTCACTTCTATGACGCGACAAAATTCTTGGAAATGACGTCATCTTGCCATGTTAGCAGATACCTCCTCGCACACCATATTCTCCTAATACAAAGTCGTCAAATTGGCCGAAATGTTATTGGGAAGCCTGTGAAACTCGGTAGTTCTTGGAAAATGACGTCACTTCTATGACGCGACAAAATTCTTGGAAATGACGTCACTTCTATGACGCGACAAAATTCTTGGAAATGACGTCATCTTGCCATGTTAGCAGATACCTCCTCGCACATCATATTCGCCTAATACAAAGTCGTCAAATTGGCCGAAATTTTATTAGGAAGCCTGAGAAACTCGGCAGTTCTTGGAAAATGACGTCACTTCTCGGAATCGCCGAAATTCTTGGAAATGACGTCACAGCCAAAACTTTTTGCTACCTCCTGCTCCTGATACCACGTTTCCCAGTTTTTCGAAAATTTCAGCCCCTGTATCAGGAGAACATAAGTCGCCAGGAGGTCGACCAAAAGTTTCGAGCTATGACGTCATTTCCAAGAATTTCGGCGATTCCAAGAAGTGACGTCATTTTCCAAGAACTGCCGAGTTTCACAGGCTTCCCAATAAAATGTCGGTCAATTTGACGACTTTGTATTAGGAGAATATGATATGCAAGGAGGTATCTGATGACATGGCAAGGTGACGTCATTTCCTAGAATTTCGGCTATTCCTAGAAGTGACGTCATTTTCCAAGAACTGCTGTGTTTCACAGGCTTTCGCATAAAATTTCGGCCGATTTGGCGACTTTGTATTAGGCGAATATGAAGTGCGAAGAGGTATCTGCTGACGTGGCAAGATGACGTCATTTCCAAGAATTTCGGCTATTCCTAGAAGTGACGTCATTTTCCAAGAACTACCGAGTTTAACAGACTTCCCAATAAAATGTCGGCCAATTTGACGACTTTGTATTAGGAGAATATGATATGCAAGGAGGTATCTGATGACATGGCAAGGTGACGTCATTTCCAAGAATTTCGGCTATTCCTAGAAGTGACGTCATTTTCCAAGAACTACCGAGTTTAACAGACTTCCCAATAAAATGTCGGCCAATTTGACGACTTTGTATTAGGAGAATATGATATGCAAGGAGGTATCTGATGACATGGCAAGGTGACGTCATTTCCAAGAATTTCGGCTATTCCTAGAAGTGACGTCATTTTCCAAGAACTGCTGTGTTTCACAGGCTTCCCAATAAAATTTCGGCCAATTTGACGACTTTGTATTAGGAGAATATGATATGCAAGGAGGTATCTGATGACATGTCAAGGTGACGTCATTTCCAAGAATTTTAGCGATTCCAAGAACTGACGTCATTTTCCAAGAACTGCCGAGATTCACAGGCTTCCCAATAAAATTTCGGCCTATTTAGAGACTTTGTATTAGGCGAATATGATATGCGAGGAGGTATCTGCTAACATGGCAAGATGACGTCATTTCCAAGAATTTCGGCGATTCCTAGAAGTGACGTCAAATTCCAGGAAATGCTGAGATTGTAAAGACTTTGGCGCAACTCCAAACTATCTTGACGATTCTCTTAAATCTTAATTTTCAGCTATCGCACTTATAATTAATTTAGATGGGTTTGGGACTGCTTTTTTCGAGTTTCTCGCTTTGGAACTTTTTTATTGAAGTTCCACCACGATACTTTTCTTTAAAGGATTTGGACTGGTCATTCTAGGATCGATGCACAGGTGAATAAATGTTTAAACCATTGATTATCTTTAAATGGGCGTTTATTCAAGTTTTTTTGATAAAGTACAAATTACAACAATGTGTGCAAACACTTATAAACTAATAATTCTCATTTTTTTATATTGATCTCGTCCTGGATTGGAAGCTGCTGGCTGCTTCTTCGCTGCATCAATTCAACTGCAGTGAATGTTGTTAATTAATCCCTGCTGCAATTCCTCGTGGAGTCGCGCAGCGGAACGATTATCCAAGAAGACAGTCAAAAGAACACAGATCTTTCTTTCTGAAGCTAGAATGTCCAAGAATACCTGCACACACAATTAAATATATTAATAAGGAACTATTATACGTATACATATAGTTTTTAATATCAATTTCGTCTGGGATAATTATTTCGTAACAAATACGTCGTGAAACGTCGGCGATGGTTCTGAATTTTCATTAACTACTCGATACTCGTTTGCTGTCATTTCTCATGACAATACATGACACTATAAATGAATACTTTGTAAAATTGTAAAAGCTTCCTCGTTTAAACGAATGATATGTAATAGGGTAGACGTTCGTCAAAATCGCGCTTTGTGAAATCAAAAATTTGGCAAAATTTCTCATCGCCACGGATTATACGTACGCACTAGAGTCGGCAGTCGCCATTGATACGTTTGGGTTAATATCAATGGAATCGTTGGATTCTCTGCACTTACGCTATCGAAACGGAAAATATATTCCAATCGGAATCGACTATGAATGAATTTGCAATTGTAAATAAGCCTTGTAAATTATATACGAGCAAAAATTTACAGCACGTGCGAATAGCGTGTTGCGTTAGGATACGCTTTCGCATATGCATAGCAAATAATTGCAAATTTTATCAACATCGTCTCTCTGCTACGCGATGTCGTTTGTAAAAATATGATTCGTTTGTCAGAATTAATAGAACGTTCTCTATAATACCGGGAATATTCCAAGATAAATGCTCACGGTAGGTGTAAAATGTCAAATTTAAAAGAGCGCCATTTTATGTTATCAGAAAAGATTTATTTAATTCCATATCTTTATGAAAGCCGTACTTTAAATATTAGCCTCTTTTAGTGAACATTTGCAACCTTAAATGTTCGCCTTGGTAATATGCTTATCGCGGAAGAATAAATTTTTGCAGCTTGCAGACAGATTGCAAGGGAAAGCGGTCGCGTTCCAAACGCTTTAGATTTCGAGGTTAGTATCGATATCTCAGTACGCGTTCTATTTATTTATATTCGTCTAGTTATATCGCGATTAAACGTGTATCGTTATTATTGTATCTGTATTGGAAATAACCCTTTCCTAAGGTGTCTAATTAATCTCTTGTCTACGAATAGAAATATCGATTTAAAAATTATACCCACAAATTAATCTATGTAGGAGATATTTAATTTCGATTATTTTTAGTTACAAAATACCCGAAAGAATGGCGTTACACAGCGTACCGCCAAAGAGGAAAGAAATTTATAAATATGAGGCACCATGGCCTCTGTACAGTATCAATTGGTCTGTGAGACCGGATAAGAGGTTTCGTTTGGCTCTTGGCAGCTTTGTGGAGGAATACAACAATAAAGTACAAATAGTTTCGTTGGACGAGGAGACCTCTGAGTTTAGTGCCAAAAGTACATTCGATCACCCTTATCCAACTACCAAAATTATGTGGATACCTGATAGCAAAGGTATTCCTTTACTCCTGTATTCTTGCAACAAAATCTATCGGGTTGAATGAAAAGTTGTTGCATTTTCTACCAAATCATTTTGTTTCATTCTGCTGCATACAGTCAGCTGGGAAGAGTCTATATACGTCTCTAAATTCCAAGTATTTAAGAAACAATTGAAGTTTTGATCCTCTCAAGATTTATCAATTAGTACTAGAGCAATTGTCAGCAAATGGCAATGCTTTTCCTATTCATTTACAATGGAATGTATATGAAACAAAAATACAATTTCTGAAATGCCTAGATACATGTATTATTAAAGTATGCAATACTTCCTCAGATTTTTATGCCAGACTATTAATTATCCTATTAACTGATGCATTTATGGTTCGTAGAAAATAGTACAGCAAATTCTCTCCATCTTGATTAATTACAACACGCGTACTTCTATTAGTAATATGAATAATTTAAACAAGCTAGCAAGACACAAAAATAAGTAAAAACATTTCTTTCTAACTGAAACACTTGTAATATGTTGTATGTAACATATAGTCATCGAATCAATGACTCCAACTTTGTTTCTGTATATCGTATTAAACGATTAATTAACGGGTAACCGAATATTAATAACCGATTATCGAATAATAATGAATCTAGTCAAACAAGCGGTTTCCCGATTTCGGACGTAACCGGTCTAATATTCCTATTCTCGAACTTATAAAACACGATATATCGTATGCACCAGTCTAATGCAGTCAACCCTCCTATAACGCCGTGTTCTTATAACGCGGTTTCCATATAATGTGAAGCGAATATTGCGACAACCCTCTTATAACGCGTTCCAACAACTTAAATAGTTTAAAAAATTTATCTATTGCGTATACTTTTTCGATGTATTAAATTTTTGCGGCTGAAATTAATGAAAAACTCCCTCTTTGTAGCGAGTGCGCATCGCGTTTCTTATAGCACGGCTCCATATAACGCAGTACGAATTAATCGCGTTACAGGAGGGTTGATCATAGTTACAAGTTAATATTATTAACTGGGTTTATTTTGCAACCGTTTGTAGGATTATTCCCGGATCTCTTAGCTACTTCCGGAGATTATCTAAGAGTTTGGCGAGCAGCCGAGCCGGAAACTCGTTTGGAATGCGTCTTAAATAACAACAAAAATTCCGACTTTTGCGCTCCCCTTACGTCGTTCGATTGGAACGAAGTAGATCCGAATTTAATCGGCACTTCCAGCATAGACACCACGTGCACCATTTGGGGATTAGAAACCGGTCAGGTTTTGGGCAGAGTGAATATGGTCACCGGCCACGTTAAAACGCAGCTAATTGCTCACGATAAAGAAGTATACGATATAGCGTTCAGTCGCGCCGGCGGTGGTCGCGATATGTTCGCGTCCGTCGGCGCCGACGGTTCCGTAAGAATGTTCGATCTGCGACATTTGGAACACTCCACGATAATCTACGAAGATCCGCAGCACACTCCGCTACTGAGACTCGCGTGGAACAAGCAAGATCCCAATTATCTCGCAACGGTTGCGATGGACGCGTGCGAAGTCATTATTTTAGACGTCCGCGTTCCATGTACGCCGGTTGCGCGGCTCAATAATCATAGGTACATTCGTTGATACTATGCAGAGCTGGAAAGATGTCGTCCCGCGAGATGGCAAATTTACCTCGAATAGTAATTTAAACGTAATCATCTCAATTTAATTGATTCTGCGACGTAATTGCGAATGGTATCCGCAACAGTAGTGTGATACGTTGAATGATTTGTTTTAAGAGAATCGTAATTTATTAGAGAAGAATTAAAGATCTTAGAGTATTCTATTGCTTTCCCGGAAACGGACAAAAACCGACAAGGGTCATTTTTGTTACGAACCCTTCTTCGATTAGTCCCGCATTTCTTTTGGGCAACTTCTTTCCAAGCTCTCTATAATACTTATTTGGATGTTCGATCTTTTGGTACTAAGTTTCGATACCGATGTTTTTGATCAGGGCAAGCGTGAACGGGATTGCTTGGGCACCGCATTCGTCTTGTCACATTTGTACAGCGGGCGACGACCATCAGGCGTTAATTTGGGACATACAACAAATGCCAAGGGCCATCGAGGATCCGATCCTGGCATATACGGCTGCCGAAGGGGAAGTGAATCAAATTCAATGGGGAGCCACGCAACCCGACTGGATCGCCATTTGCTACAACAAAGCGGCAGAAATCCTCAGGGTGTAAAGCCAAGTATTTTTTATTAGTTACACGCCACTACTCGGTGCGTGTAACGAGAATTTTCCTTTTATCATCGATCATCTACTTAAATTCATCGAAGCGTTTGAGTCTAGTATTTGTACAGGATTTCATTCTGCCATAAGATTTCTTTTTGTACCTGTAAAAATAGGCATGTACGAATACTAGCTATTCTTTAAGATAGCAGACATTTTTAACGAGAGATTCCATTCTGAACCGATAGTCGGGTGTTTCGTGATTAGAAAGTCTATGCGGGGTGTTCCAGTAATGACAGTACCGAGAAAGAAATAAATCTACGTGGCAAAGTGAACCGAAAATGTAGAACGATATTTGTTCGTAAGAAGCTTAGTTTTCGAGAAAATTGAACTTAACGCTAGAACCATCAGAGGTGTTAAAACTACTTGTTTGCAATTTCTCATAAAACTTGCGCAAACACGCAACGATGCATTTGTGCAAATTTGCCATGATTTTATATAAAGGGGACAAATAAAGATTTACTTCGATTGCATTATATTATGCTACTTCAAACATTTGTTAATTTAATTTCTTTGATAGAAACAAGTATACTTTAATTATAGTTAAAGGTAGTTTTAGCGTTAAAGATTTATGGAGTATGCGTGCACTTAACTACTTCTAAGCTTGATTTTTGCACCAACGATGAACGATAATTTTACGATGAACACTAATACTACGTTTACCAATGACACTATTGATTTACATTTACATTGTTGCACGAATTTTTGGAGAAAGGAACAATTGAAACATCGAAACACGCTGATACCAGTTTATGAATTCCTGATTAATGCAGCTACACGTTTCAGACGTTAAAAAAGTTCGAGCTTACAACAATTCGTTAAATGACGTTCATGTAAATTAGTCAAATGGTTAGTATTAATAGTTCTAATCTTAAAATTGGCATCGTCCATCGATGCAAATAAAATTCGGATTAAATTAAGTGCACGCGTACCCGGAGAATATTCCGAATCAATTCTCTCGAAAGCAAAGTCTCGCATGACAAAATTTTACCCTTACACTTTGCGACTGAACGACGATTATTGGAACAACCTGTATAAATTTTCAACAGTTTCTTAAAGTATCAGGTTGGAATTATCTGAAAATATCCAATATGTGTACATGTTAATCGATATCGTAAAGTTTTATTATCGTGCCACGCTATTCTTGGTATTTTACGTATATCCACGATCCTCAGGTTTATGTCGCGTGATCCAACGAAATCATGCAAATCCAATAAAGAAGCTCACGGAATAATTAAAAGTTAAGTAGTAGCGTAAAACTGAATACCGTATATAGATACTACATGTATATTTATAATAATGTATATGAACGTAATCGATATATTTTATTTGGCGCTCGCGTACACGCAACGGGTAAAATCCGGATTTCTTATGCATTCCTGGGAAATTTAAATACGCTATAATTTACAGAATGCACGCGCGATACATAAAAATATACCAAATATCTGTAGTAAACTGCGCGTTATAATTTTTGAGACAGCCAAACAAATTTCTATTTACGTTATTATACCTTAAGTGTGTTTATAAAGGTATCGATTTGCACGAAGATCCGTAGCCAAGTTAGAATATTTGGGGGGGTGAAACAAATCTCTGTTTACATTTTAATCCTTTAATTACGATTACAAAAATATGAATTTGCATAAAGATCCGCAGAGTGATAATAAGGTTTCGGAAATATCTAGAGGTGTGCAAGAATCCGATACTCTCGAGAAAGAGATTAACATTAATCCAGCGATTTCGTTAGATCTTAAAGAAACTGATTCGAAGAATGTTTATGTCTCCCTTATTTGTAAGCTTCTTTTTCTACCTTTATACCGCTTAGAACCGTCTGCAAACGCAGCGCATATTTTAATCAACAGTGAAAGGGTTAATTTTGCGAATGAATCGAAAAATATTGTTCGAGTTCTAAATATCTTGGAGAACTGCCGAAATTTTTAGGAACCCGATCCGATCTCGATGTAAATTCCGATATCTTCGGGATCTCGCATATCTCTAGAAACATCGCATCGATCCTTTCTTAGGCAAATTCTAAGAAAAAAATCTTTCTTAGAATACTCAGCGAAACGCTTGGCAAAGCACTCGTTGTTCGCGAAGTGGGGCAAAGTAAAATACATCGATTACGTTACATAGATTGTATATATGTTTATACATACTTACATATTTACTTGATTTTGTAGAAAAAAAAAAAAAAAAAGATAGTAGGTATAATAGCGCTAAGTTTTTCATACATCCGTTCATTATACGATTAGTAATATACACACATGAATCATGATCGCATTAATATGTATTCGTACTATAATAAAAGAAAGGATTGTCATGTTCTTTTATATGATAAAGTTATAGTGGTAGGTACGCTCGTGATACTAGTATTAATGACGAAGTGACTTACGCGACAAAGTGTTTTACTTACGAGCTTTCAAAATTCCAATTGAAAGTAGAAGCGTTTTTTATATCGTTTGAGTCAGTTAACAACAACACGTGTTTTTTTAAGGATTCGTCGTGATTAATAAAAAATTAAGTTTTAGAAAAGCACGATTTATATATTGATACTAAAGTGTTTTTTTTTTTTTATATATGTATATATATATATATATATATATATAATTTACAAACTACAATAATGAGCGAGATGCATTATTTACAATAATGAAATATGTATGCGAGACACAGGATATTAGCCAATTAATACATTCGTTTTTCACGATAATCTCCAGTTCGTTTTCCATTAAATAACCGATAAACTTCACACAGATATAAGATTAGACTATTTATAATGCTATCGCTACATCAATAAATATTAACTCTGATACAGAGCAAGCCCTTTCACTACCTATTTATTTAGTATAGTCAATGATCTTGCGTTTTATTGTTACCATTCCAATATCTCGATTTACTATCAACGATTAAGAAGACATTTACAACGATACGGTTGCGTCATGAAAATTTCCATTAAATTATCCCTAACAGTAATTCACGTTAAACTTTGGCAAGATTTATTTCATCTTGTTCTCTTTAAGAATATAATCCTTTAAAAATTTTGTCGTATATATTTGCTTAAACGATAAATAACGGCTACACGGACATGCATTCTCCATCAGTCTAAATCGCGTAACTACTGCTACCCGATTCATTCATTCTTCACAGCAATACGGTTGCCAAATTATGGGGTCGCGAGGTGATTTCAGGTGGGTCGCGTCAAATGTTCAAACATCAAAGTAATTTTATAAAATAAAATAATTTAAATAAAAACACGCACGTTAAGAAACACTAATATATAGTATCGTCCATAATTGTGCCGATCTGTTTTCGATAACAATACTTAACTCTGAATAGTTACACGTATATTCGACGTATGAGTGACTCGCAAAGTTGATCGAATGATACCACTGTTAGGATAAGCGTAGGTAAGACGGAAAATTTGTCAAATCTCAATAATTAAGTAGCGAATTTTATGGTAGAATATTCGTTACTGAATAATCTCGTGTTTCTCTTTCGTCGTGTGCAAAAATTTACGAAAGGCGAGTTAAGTATCTGCATTGGAAACATATGGAGTATTATTTTCTGTAATAAACACATAGTTCTTTTAGTTTCAGTTCTTATCAGTTTCTTTTCCCATTAAACAAGACGAGTTTTTCTATTTTTGGCAAGCCTTTATAATCAGGTGTTCCATGTTACCAACGCTTACCCTAAATCATTATTTTGTACATAGTTTTCTTAGGATAATCAAGTCTCCAACGAAGGCAATGTAACAGTTTTTAAAAAATTAGTCGCGAACCCAAAATGTTTGGGAACCATTGCTTTGGAACAGACAATTCTCTTACGTTTTATTAGGATGCACACGCGCATTGCACTTTTGCAGAGAGAAAAAAGGAGAATCGGATGGCGATCAACGTTAAAACTCTAATCGCTTCGTAGTTGAACGAAAGAGAGTTATGTTTCCACCGTTCTTCATATGTGTATATCGTTATATTTTTATCATAATTAATGCATCGCGTTAATAATAAATTAACAGGTCATGTTTATCGTTTATAAATGCTTTACTTAATCAGCATGGCTAAATTGCGCTGAATACTCGTTCTACATAAGGGGTAGATCAAGCTCAGCAGTTTCATTCTTTTCGAGCGAAAATATTAATTAAAGGGCTCGGTGCAAATGGGCCGCGTGACGTCGAATATTTTCCTTTTCAATTCACGCAAATTTTTAGTCTTCGTACAGTTACAGATCACTCGGCAATCTGGGTTTGCATTTTTTTTAAGTTCACCGTTTCTTTGTATCACCTTTTATAAAATACGCGCGCCTATTTTGCACCGAGCCTTTTAATCCTAAACGCGTTTCGGAGCATTCGTTCGATTGCTAAATCAGCCTTACTATTCTTCTTACTATTTTCCTCCCCGCAGGAATTTTCCTGCACTCGGAAGCCAAACGTTAAAATCTGCATTAGCATCTCTCATGCCTAAAATGCTCGCGAAACTTTATCAGCCTCTTTTATACTTAAAGAGGATTCTGAATATACAGAGCGTATATTCCGTGAGAACTGATTGATCATTATTTACGGAATCAAAGTGCTGTGTCTTAAAGGACGCACAATTTGCTTGCTATGTAATGGAGATGTAGCACCGTACATCCCATGGTCAGCATATTTCCCATCGCTATAAAAACGTGAACACGCCTGAAGGCTTGGTGAATCTTCAAATAATGCGGGCAATGCTTGAGCGGGCCGGGATTGTGAACACCGATCTCGTTGCCGACGCCAGCGGCACGTTCCAGGGTGTTCTTTTGCACTATCAGTCTAAGGAGAGGCGGAGTCATGTAGAGTCGTATCAGCAGCTCCAGGAAAAAGGCGCCCGACATACCACCCACCTAAAAAAAAAAAAAATACATCTTTCCTACTCACTAAACTGAAAATGAAAGAGATAAAGTCGATTATACCGGCATTGACCAAGCACAGGATGGACCACTCGTTTATAAGAGATATCATAAATTTTTAATCGAAATTCGATGTAGAATGATTATTTTAAGAATCATATTCAACTGCACCATCGTAGTTGTAAAAGTTAACTCTTTATAATTCGATCGTAAAATTAAATTAGATTCGGGTTATAGAGGATTGAACGATAGAATTCCGGTAAACACGAATATATACTTCTATACACGTTATTATAGATCACGTATATAGGAAACGATTAATTCGCACAGTATTTATTTATAGTTCCCATCGTTTGAAAAACGCTGTTGTTTTATTCTAGTTTGACAGTCTATCCTATGCTTCGTCGATGATATCGGGTACCGGAAAAAGTTCGCGTGGTTTTTCCATTGGGAACAAATTCGAATCGAATCGAATTTTTAATAGTATTTCGCAAAGTAAACGGATGAATGGCGGTATCATTAGAATAAGAAGTAATTAAGGCGCTTAAGTTTAGGTATTGAAATTCACAGTTTCAGTTTTACTTAATTATTACTTGATGTGTTTAGCTTTACGAACCTGAATGGCAATTTCCGTGTCCCAGGTGTGTAGAGGATGATGCTTAACAAAGATAAGTAGCGTAGTGAGACTGAGGCATGCGTTAATGGTGAAGTATCTAGGAAAGAGGATGCGCTGTACTTCTCCAAACGTGTGCCTTGGTAACGCAAAATACAAGGACAGACCTGTGCATCGAGAACAAAATTCCTTGGTTTTCAACATTTATATTTATACATCGCGTATCGAAAATCGCGGTACAATCGGGCAACGGGCGATTCTACGTGAAAAGATAAGCCGAAAAATGAAAGAGAAGAATTAAATTGTTTCATTTGACATTTCTTTTTCGAGAAACTCGAGCACGAAGTTCCATCAAGTATACGCGTATACTCAAGTGGTAACGGAAGTCTGTAGAAACGAATTTTTGATTAATTAACTCTGTACTCTATCTATATTCATAGGCTGCGGATTTTTATGCAAATTCATTTGACAAACGAACTCTCAATAAATACTTCCGTGACTGGTGCGCGTAAGTCTCGTGACACGAGCGGTAGCTCATCATTGATACGGTTTACACGACTCGCGTGACCACATTTTATTATCTGATCCGGTTCTCCGTTAATGTCGACGAAACCCGCCGCGATCTAATTACTATTTTTTTTCGATTCTGTGCGTTGTTGATTACCGGAAACAAAAGTCATCCAGATTTGGGCGCCAAGATGCATCACGAAAGAAGCTAAGTAGATGAAAGACGTAACTCTCGAGTGCGGATGGCCCATGTGGATTCTGTCCGTGGTTGGTACGATAGCCGATGTGACGCAAAGAACTGCTGCGATCATAATCACGTGAGCAGGTTGCGTCGTGTAGAACAGAATTCTGTAACAAAACCGTAGATTCCCGTGTTACTATCGCAATTGTGCGTGTACAGAAATTAAGCGATGTATATAAGGCGACGTGCAATTTGTTCAACGTCGAGGCGTTAAAAAGATTTGTACGAGGGATCGGATACACCTTATCGATCGATAAATCGTTCTCGAGTTGAAGACCTATAATTTGAGAATACGAGGGTGGCCGGTAGCATTATTGCTATCGTTGTTAGAAAATCATTTCATTAATCACGAACGTCTCGATTACGTTTTCGTTACACGGGGTAGATTGTCCGCATTACTGACAGTTTAAACATATCGCGCAACTTCATTGAATTATTTTACAAGTTACTTAAGTTACGAATCGTTCCGATTTGTAGCGCGACATTAGTTACCATCTCTTTTACTTACGATGATTCCTTTGTATGTTAAATACGATGTATTACGCGCTAATTCGTTAAAAATATATAACAAAGACCGATGCCCCTCGTAATGTCGTTTGAAAATTTGTCACTTAAATGGAAATGATCCTTACATATATTAACACGTTAGTTTATGTGACAGAGAGAAGATAAATCGTACCACGCATCGACTTTACTGCATCGTAAAAATTTCCATACTTTCTACTCGCAGTACATTAGTCACGTTTTTACATTCGAACAACACGATTCACCTCTTAATATTCATGTTTAAATATTAAGTATAAACATACATAAAATGCCCATGTGTCGTTACATAAAAATCAAGTCCAAATTTAGTACCGATATTTTGTTTAGTCTTCAATTCTTCGTACATCGTTTCGCTATTAAATAAAACGAATTCAAGTGACAATTTTAAAGACACTGCCAGTAATTGGGACATCTACCTTAGTTATGGTAGAGCAATTATAAAATGTAATAGAAATAATGCTGTGTTACAGGCAACAAATACGTGTATATTTTTAGCAAATTCGTGCCTAATTTTTGGGGGCGTATATATATACAGTCGTTCGTAGCGAAAGGGTTAAACGGTATCGATAGGAACAATGGAGATCAGGTTGAATTGAAAATCGACGGAGAACACACGGGCGGCAGCTTCATCATTGATATGGTTTTACACTCGCGTGACCACATCTTATTATCGGATCCGGTTCTCCGTTAAAGTGGACTCACGAGACACGCAGGCCAGACGCAGACGCTGCCAGGGAACGATGACTCGTGACGAGGATGTTTCACCAAAGAACAAACTTTCATTCAAGTCACTTCTTCTCTATTTACTATACTTATAGATCATTCCCTAACCGTGGAGAATGCTAATTGAAGTAGAAGAACGGAAACTGCTACACGAAAAAGACGAACAAGAGAATTTGGGTCATCTTAAAAAAAAAAAAAAAATCTCCGTCGCCTTTGAAAAAGAATATAATTCAAGCTTTTGCAATTTTCAAGCCCGTTTATATTTACAAAACTTTTAATCTTTAAACTTCCTAAGTTCGAAGCACGTGAATTTTCTCGAGTCTTTTCGAGTTTCCAAAATTTTGGATTTTTAAGCTTTCCACACTTTCTATCTCCGCGAATCTTTCAGCTATACAATTTCTAAACTTTAGAATTCGCAAATCGTCGAGTTTCCAAACCTTTGGATTTTCATGCCTTCGAATTGCAAGCTGTTCGGATTTCTAAGCCTTCGAATATCTAGCACAAAAATCGCTAATTCGAAACGATATCGCAATCCATATGGGATCAAGCATCGCAAAAGTATTATTAGAAATCCTTCGGAAAAGTTTTCTGCCACTTCGGTCAAAAATACTCGCGGATGATAAATTTGATAATTGTTTTATTTTTCTTGTTACAATATCAGAAGAGACATTGCAACATGTTACGAAACGAAAATATCGGAGATAAGTGATTCTTGGCATGTCCGAAAATACACGACCGCGTGGAAATAAAAGTTATTGAATAAGAAAAATGTTTGACCAAATATCGCGAAATGATGCCTATATAATTGAAAAAGATATTTGTGAAAGGATCGACGCAGTAGAGAGGTCCGAGGGTATTGGATATATTTGCTGTATGCCCACCATGTCGGTGTAATCAATTCGCACGTAGGCAATAGAAGCGGTGTACCGTTATACTTTGATGTTTCGCCACAAACATCGCAACATATTTACTCGGTGTTTCGCAGGGAATTTTGCAAATTGCGGCAGGTTTTACGGGGATTTCCCAGATCTTTGCGAAAGGTATTTCACACGAGGAAAATCGATTGTCAATCCTTTCGCTACGGTACCTTAAAACTCGAAACATTCTCAATGCTTAAACGAGTTCAAATTTTATTAATATTGCATCAATTTGAGCACGAACATTTAGATAATCTGTATGGTTAATTACATTTATTTATGTCCGCGGGAAAAACTCGTTAGTGTACAAGGAATTTTACGTAGTATCAACGGAGATACGGAAAACGATAAATATCATACAAATATAATATTATACAATATATAATATTTATTATTCGATGTATACGAGTTTATAACCGGATTATAGTTAGATTATCTTATATATGTAATTGTCACTTGAATTTAGAAGCAGAGATACCGAATGAATCTAAAAACTCGCTGCAATTATTTGCTATAGAACTTCTTCTCTTTATCGGATCGAAGGGAATGAAACGAGTAGCAAATATAAAAACAGATACCGTGCTATAGTGAAAATATGCCACTGCTTTTAGCGAATGGTTGCACAATTCTCCAAGGTGTACATGTACACATATATCTCGTTCGTAGAGAAAGGGTTAAGCCCTTCTCTCGTAACAAGTTCCGCTCGTGGATGAATTTATGATCTATATGCAACAAAGGGACACTGCATTTGCACGCAATAGAGTTTAATTGCAACTTTAACTTCATTGCACGAGAGGGAGGCAAAATGCTCGGAATTTTTTTTTGAGCAAATCACACTTACAATTAGTTTCATTACAATACATATCTGCACATTTGTAACACCCATGCGTCCAAGTCACGTGAATAATCTGTACAATAAATTACGTACGTTTCATGAGATAATTATATATCTTTCTGAAAGGAATTGATATATTAGGAAGTGTCTGATAAACGATTTCTTCGCCATCGTTGACCGCAAGACCAGGCGGTCACGAAAGTCTACCGTATATGTAAATCATCAAGTAACATTTCAAATATCGAGAGAAAATACAAGAGCGTCGATCGTTTGTTTCCAAAGAAATATACGCAAACGTAAAACACGATTTCACGTGTCGAAAGTGTACATACGTGTTTATAGTAACACGCTGAACACCGCGCCGAATTCATAACTTTATAATTGCGCTACTATAATATTAGCACTAGGTTTACGGAACGCGTCACGTTGACGCCGTTCACATTTCATACCTAAATTTATAGAGACGATAAATATTATTTTTCAGTACTTTATGTTAACTTTAATTAATACAATGGTATGAGTATGTGTTCTTCGTGATTCTCTTCATCCTCACGACGCTTTTACGTTCGAATATTTATATGCAGTATACGTATTTTTCCGGAAGCCTGCCGACGTATACACGTAAACGTTCGTAAACCTAGTGTTACTGAGAATACGCAAACCTTATCAAGAAGCCAAAAAGTGAAAAAAGGAAAGGGATCTGATTAGAAACTCTAGCGTGGCTTACCGATGATCCACGCAGCATTCAACAATGTTAAAATACACAAAACTTATTGTTATAACTATATCCGTACTTTGTTATACCTTCCAGCGCATTTCTGACGTTCTATAATTAGTTTAACATAAATGAAGTTACATTTTCTCTTTCTCTTTCTAACGTGTATTGAGAGAAAATTATAGAAATTCTTGTGACTCGCAATTTTATATTTTACAAATTTTCACGTTATTTTCGATTCTTCTAAAATATGTCCTGCATCTAAATCACGTGAACATTTAAAGTTTAAAGCGTAGCAGTAGGACTTTCGCAGCTGACCGCGTGATAATCCGCGATTACTGTATCTTAATTACCACTTTGGATTAATTGTTACGTTGAACTGTAAAACGCGAAAAAGTTACGAGTAGGAAGCGACTTCTAAATCGGTCAGCTCAAGTCAAATGACGCGCAGGGGAGCGTCATAGAAGTACGTACATAATTCGACGGCAAGAAACGTGATGTAATTTTGCTACGACGCACAATTGGACACACGCTTTGTGTTCCATTCATGTCGCGAAACCCGCGCGTGATTTCGCGTCGGGCAATAGGATCATTCAAACGCAAGTACAAACCACGATACATAAATTATATTTAGAAACGTCGAACGTAAGTACATTGCCTTGCAACGACGTATCGAAAGAAACTCGTTAACACCAGAAAGATCACTCGGGTCGAAAATGACACTCGTTCTTGGAAAAAAAATCGCCTACTGACTTTATTCGAAGCAAGTACAGTGGGGTATTGTGCAGCGAACTAATTCGTTCTAAAAACTCATTCGCTATAGCAGAACTGCTGATATGCATGTAATCATGGAAAATGTAGATCTGCAGAAAGGTATCTGAAAGAACCTTACGCATTTTTCCATAGCGTGTTCATTTACTGGTCTACTTTTTATATTAACCCTTTCACTGCAACACCCATCTAAGCGATATAACGCGAAGAATACCACGACCTTCCTATGAATAGCTTTGCACGGAAGAAAATGCCAATTTTCTGGAGGAAAGTTTACCATTTAAAATTGTATCCTTTAAGTAACTTATGTATATCTTTTATCTCTAAAAGAATAAATAGTAAGCAGCGTATAAATGTTTAACATTTATTAGCGTAATAGACGTAGCAGAAGTAACGTGCAAGCGTAAGCGAAGGCCACCTGACGATCAGGAGGAGCGATGCATCGGTCCGTGGTAGTTTTCGTTCAAGTATCGAGGTCCGATATATGAGTACATACCTATAGGTTAGCCAGCAGTAAAAGGGTTAATCCATTGACATGACTCACAGAGAACCAGAGGCAATTTATAGACAAGATAAAGTAGCACGCAGCATCCTTAATGGCGACCAGTGAACGGTGGAAGATGTAACGTACACTGAGCGAGCAAAAACCTCAGACGCAACGTGCAACAAGACGTAAAAACATCGATTTAGGTGTGCACGCAAACCGCGCGCACCTACGTCCTCGATAGCGTTGCTCCTTACTTTGTCCATCGCCAGCTTTCCACGAATATTATTGTCACTGGAAGAACCTCTTCGGATACCGCAATACCCTCTGTAACGTCATACCTTCGCGCGCGCGACAAAAGAATTATCGGGTGCGAGTAGAAAGCGGCGGAGGAGGTTGATACAATTACGAGTAATTAACTTTGTTGGGCAAGCATTGGGAAAACGTGAAATTCAGCCGTGTATATTTGTTCGCACGGGAAGCGTGAGAATCGGCGAAACGGAAATCGATCGGGGTTTCTTGGACGAGAGATAGAAAGAGGAAATATTGACAGCAAATATTGGAACGGAAACCTTAAGAGAAATTGGCTAACAATTTTATCAATACGTGTGGTTTGTCAAGAAATATCTCTTGCATAGATTCCGTGCAATCATTAGCTTTGCGATTCAACGAAAGAAAATTTAATTAACCGCAGAAAGACGGGGCCGAAAGGCTACGAACCTATTAAATACCTTTGCCCAACAAATAGAGATTCTTCCGGGTAAAAAACCTTCCGATGAAATTAATTTGGAATTCCTTCGAAAATTTTTCGCCCACTGTGCAAAGTATTTTATTACTAGACTGCAGATTTTTATGCATTCGTGCGAAATTTAAGTACGCAAAAAGGCACAGGTTGCACTTGGTATGAAAAACCATACGAAATCCGTCAATTCTAATCTTAATTCGGAGAATTATTTAGCTAGATGCCTGAAAGAAGAGCAACCTTCTCCTATTTCGCAAACTATGCGAAATACACCTATAACCGTGTACTATAAGGAATTTCATCGTTCGTAACTTCGTTTCTGTAAGAAATTATTCCAGCCTTTTATTAACTCGTTCGCTGTTTAATGAAGATTTAATAAGTCTATCTACGACAAACGTTAAACGTGTGCAAAGAACAAACATGTGCCAGTATCCCGATACTGCAATGAAATGGTATATACACCGCAGACAGTACCGATAAGAACCGTCTGCGACGAGTAACGCTATCCCGTATGTTTCATGATTACTTCAATCATTCAGAATCATTGCACGATTATTCGTCAGCGTCAAACTCTTTCTCACATCAATTATGTGCAACTGAATCCGAGGTCGGTCAAAGGCATTCTTATTCCCTACCTCGACAAATCTCTCTCTATCTATAATCATAATTTTATTCTCCATCCATACATTGTACAACGTTTTTGGATTTTGTATCTTACACTCTTTGCCTTACACTAACTTTGCCTTACACTAACTTTGGCTACACACTAGCTTACACCGCTTAGTTCTCCAATGTGCTAGGTTATTCTGTTATATTTACAACACTTCTGTTCATATTTGTATTTACGCTGCGATATCGCTAAATTTACCCTTCTCTGCTGTCCTCCTTCATCGAACCACCCCTCCTAATCTCTCTCTATATACGTGTATACATATATTTATATAGTTAATTTCCTCGTTCCTACTTTCAATGAACGTAAACTTTTCCTTTCGGGAGCCTACCAAACGTGTACCATCGCCGAAATGCGTGTGCGTGCCTGTGAAAAGAAGCGAGAAGAAGAAGCTGGCTAGTCGAGTTCCGAATGAATTTTACATTCGATTAACCCCAATTTCCTTTCAAATTTCTCCTAAAATAAAAATGAAACATCTATAGACGCGTCTCATATAACTGTTGGATTGTGACATAAAGTGACGTGCAAAAGTATTTGGCCACAGCACATACAATTAATTACAAAGCTGCGTACGGTACACAATTACTCGAACGACCTCAAAAGATAAAAGAAACGTTCGCATTAATTCAAAAGCTTAAAATGCAAAAGCTTGGAAATTAAAACGAGTCGAGGGCTTGGAAATTCGAAGGCATGAATATTCGTACCCTTCGAAATACGAAGTCTTTCGAAAGTCAAAAGCTTAGGAGTTCGAAAGCTTAAAAATTGAAATGCTTGGAAATCCAAATGTTTAGCAATACGAATGCTTGAGAATCCAAAGCATTCGAAACTCGAAAACCTTGAAAAAGGTATATCCAAACTGAGTAGTCACTGTTTGTATCGCAGGCCAATTTGAAACTCCGAAAGCATCGAAAATCAAAACACGAGCGTGTCTGGGTTGTTGGAATATAGTTTTCCCTAACAGGCCAATTAGGATTGCCGGCTACCGTAATTACGCCAAACTATTTCTTCCTTTTTTAGATGGGGGAAAGGGGGATGCGTGTTGCGAAAGGGAACTGAATCGACGTAATTCGACGCGTGAACGTGCAAGCGTTTCAAGCTTCAGCCAACGAACTGTCCGCTCGTATTCTAAACTCCTTTTAGACCTCTTTCACACGGCGATTCACGTATGATGCTTATACGGATGCGTTCAGATTGCAATTTTCGCGAGATATCTCGTAATGCGAATCACCGATCAGGTAGCTACCGTGTGAATGTCATTTGCTTCTATGTTTGGTCAACAGTCTGGATTCGAAAAAAGTTGACGGTGTTTAACCAATCACGGATACGCAAAGTATCATATCGATATTGTAAATAGCAATGTACCGAATGACGGTGTGTGAAATAAGTCGTACTACGAACGCGTGCGTAAAAAAGCATTGGAACGATATTTTGAATGAACCAAAAGCGGATCGTGAGCGAACCGTGACTGGACCGATAGTTAAAGTCTGCCAGACTACTAGACTACCATTACAGGATATTTCACGTTTCTTACGAAACAGGCTAACTGATCCAATTACCGTGCCTATCCCCAATTACCAGACGATGAATGTATTTCTTAAAAATTAAATAAAAAATAAATTAACATTAGATTTATGGAACCCGTCAAATTTATGTTAATTTTGATCGAGGCGATGGTATGAATACATATCGTAATTCATTTCGCTATAGCTATTTTTCAGCTTATTTAAAAAAACGTCCTAGAAAGCCAAACGAATTTATGTTAAAACCTAATACGATCCCAGCCCGTAAATATAGCGTTAATCTTTTGAAAAGTTGGGATAATAGGCGTAAACTGCATAAAATTCCACAGCTTCTAGGGTTAATAAATTGTTATGCACCTACGAGAACATTGAAATCCCTTTAGACTTGCTCCCAAATGTTGCATCTCGTCGCTGATTAACTCAGATCCTACAAACCGCATAAACCGCATTTGTTGTTTAGCAAATTCATGCTGCACTGTTTTGGAATTTTCCTACAGTATTATGTACATCATTTAAAAGATCTCCGTATCAATTGCTGTGACAAGCGTCTTTTTCTTTTTGTATTCAGTTATCATGTTTTTCCCGTACACATCTATCATTATATCTTTTTAATTTCATTGTATCATAAGTCTTAAATTCCTTCCTGTTATTAATGGGGATTCGCCGGTAGAAATAAATAATAAATAAGTAAAGGGCAGGATAGTTTCGAGATTTGCGGTTTCGCGTGACAAATTAACGAAATTGGGTATTGTCCTGCCTAAATCGTGACGACTGCCAGGTTTTAACGACGGCGTGTTTCGGGCCTTAGAGTACGCGGGGCATTATGAAGCACTTATCAAGAGGCAAGCGGGAAACGTGCGAGATGGCACGCAACCCATCCGTTCGGATTGCACACGCGCGAGCCAACGCGCACACATGCAATCCGCCTTGCAATTTCACCTTCCTGATTTAAACCTTTGATCAAACAATACCCCCTTACTTTGCGCGTCTATATTGGAATTGGACGGCGCCCGCCCAGTTTGCTTCACCACTTCAACGGCGTTGTTGTTATGTTATTGAACCAAGATAAGTTTTATTGCTAGTACACTGTACACGGCGACGTCGTAAAAATTGTTGCAAATAACTTCGGAAGACACAAGCGAAAGATAAGAAGTTCAAACATCATCACGACAGCCCTATATCGATTTAAAATTGGTTCATTTGTAGGGCAACGGTGGCACGAATGAGACACTTTTGTTCAGGATAAAATAATAACACAACTAATCGGCTACTTAACCCTTTGGCTGCGGCGTTTTTGATTTAGCAAAGATATTGTTTAATAAACTTCTGGTTTTCTGGCTTTGAGTTGGGTTTTTCTAAGGTTAACCCTTCAACGACCATCTCCATACATAATATAGATCCTCGTTTCTTTATATGGGAATCAATGTATAATTATTAAGGACAGAAAAATCGTGATTATTGAAACGCGACGTCAATTTGTATGCCTTAAGTTGTATCATATTAAATTAACATACTAAACTGGGTATAATAACAATCTTTCGGAACGCGTAGCTTTCTTCGATCAGGAGATCGGAAAAATTAATCCGTCGTTGAAGGATTAATGAAAAATGATTCGGACTGCAAAGGGTTAACGACATCGCGATTGCATCGTTTGTACTTGAAAATTCAATGCTGAAACGCGTATATTTAAGATTCATCGTCTTATGACGGCGTATTTTTTCATTTCGTAAACGTGCCCGATGAACGGTGAGAAACAAAGGTGTGAGCAAGCGGAACAAGATTTAGCGCAATCAAAATCGCGATAATTGTTTCGTCAGACATAAACATTATCGTGTCCTTTCACCGCAAATATCGACGAATGTCGTATTCCTTCTATGCGATAATGCATAGATTCGACTAACCTAGATCATTCATACGAATGCAAAATCATGAAGCGCGCGTACATATTTGCGTAGACGCGTGACAAAGGACTGGCAAACGAGGGGCTCGTATTTTAAGCGGACCATTTTAGAGGGACAGATGAATGACACGGCGTAGGCATAGTCATTGTAACGTCACACGCGTTTACTTTCATCATTCCTTGTAAATTTTCGAATGTGTCTTTTGACCAGATGCCAGAGTGCGTCGAAAGCAAACGTGCCTACGGCAGGGGATTACACCGTCATTAAAATTCTTCGGCAACTACCTGGCTTTTTCTTACGAAACCTGGGCCAGAGACCCTGGAAAGGAAAGGACCGGGGAACTTTCATGAATAATACTAGTCTCCGGAATTTCTAACTCCGTCACGACGACGTACAGTTTTTTTTCGAGAATCAGTGCTGTCGTCCGAGCGATCACAAACAAATTGAAAGCGCGTCAGAAGAGACGCACCGAATGGATGATTGATGTCCCTTCATTTCCTCCTCTGACGCGTTCACCTTTTTTTATATTCGATTCTCGGATGATTTTTGCGTCACTTCTGACCCGATGCATTGCAAATATTTTTAGAATCAGCCAGATTGGTAATGAAAATACTGATAAAAATTCTACGCGTTTTATTATATCAGGTGCGCGTAAATTATTTCGGTTCCTTTAACTTTCTTATCTGAAATTCGAACATTTTCCCGCTTAACGAGAAGATATGGCTTTAGCATTCCTAAAAAATATGAAATTACACGAACATCCGTGAGCTATAAAGAACGATAATTTACGCGAATAGTTTCGACCTAATCCGATACTTTCACTTTGTCAAAGGACCGTTAACATTTCTTTGCCTGGCCATTCATCATCCTTCGGCAATGACATTCAACTTTACAGCTTAAAACGGCAGCCTTGTAATAAAATAAGGAGGCCAAGTTAGTAGGCAAAAAAAGTGGACGAAGCCCTTGGACTAATTTTCCAGCTTTCCGATGATCTTATTGCAAGAGAACAGGCGTGCTTTGCCTTTCGCGTCACCTGACTGCATTTTTCTTTTCTTCTGTCACGTGAAATTACGCACGTATTTTGGACCTTGACTGTAGGCCAAAATGTAGGCGTGCGTATCTTTAAACAAATTCTGAAAATAATCGTCGCGAAACTCGTCCTACTTTAATGGGAAACGCAACTACGACACAAGGTTACGCCGATAAGTAATTTAGGTGACGACATAAATGTAGCGTTATATGTTTCACGTGACGTCACCTCGTTATCAAATTTACACGTTTCTTATGTAATTGTTGCGATTCGTATTTCACGCGTATTTCGCGCCTACGATCAATGCGCGTCTCTTCATGTCACTCTTTTGCTTGCACGCGTGCGCGATACGCCGCATTCCACGATGTTGGCGCGCACGTGTCGAGCATCACCGTCGGACGCGTAATTATTATTCACCGAGGCTAATTTTAGTCGGAAGTGAATGTACTTTAAACAGCCAAACACGATAAATTTAACGGTAATACGAGTATTTATTGTCAATCGCGAATACGCGCTCGTGCTGCACGTTTAAACCGGAGAGCGGAGATTACGATGAACTTGAGTTTCAGATTCGCGAACCTCGAATGCGAAACATTGCGAAGCCTCGAAACCCTTGAAACTTTTACAACTCCAAATTTTCGAGACTTTAAATCCCTATCCTATCTTCTTTTTATTTGTAAGGAGAAATTGAAGAAGCTGAGGACGACACGCGACGTTGTTAATTAATTTCGAAAGGAATAGCAATGCGATTAGCATTCCCGCGAGATTCAAGAGATTTTACGTTCGATAGACTCGTGATCGACTCATGATCACAGATTAAAAAAAAAAAGACATTTGCAATTGCAATTGAGTTTAACGTTAACTTCAACTACTGCTTCGTTGCACGGAATGAAACATTACCGAATACAAAACAGCTACAGTATTACGCTGCTGTTTTGCATTTCACGCGATATTAAAGCAGCGAATATCCAGTCCAACTATTTGTAGTTTGCAGCCCGTTAAAAAAAAATGATAAAGCAAGGGGTTAAAGTAACAGCGGCGTCTAGACGAAGGATTGGCAACGATAGAAAGTTGAAAGTGCATTGCTATTTATACATTCATCACTGACCTATCTGTCAAACTTTGAATGCACGCATTCATCTATTTCGATGCTTTAATGGACTACAAATCCCTCTACTTTACAGTCGCATGCACGTAGATGTAAGCATAATATCTCGGTAGCAAAATAAACGTCGGTTAAGGCAATACACGACGCGAGGATTTATAATCAAGGCTAATTTTATCCGTACGCCGAAATAGATCAAAGACTGCCTTTGTACGAATAAATATCGCAAACGAAAGATCGATAAGAATATTATGATTCACCCCCGTTTAAAGTTAATTACGTATTTGTCGCCGCGTATTGCAGCGAGTTTTCGTCTGATTTGCAATTACAATGTCGATCAAATTACTGATTACCAGACAATGGGATTTTTACGCATTTATGGGCAACATTTAAAGATACAAAAGTTAATAAACTGTAAAAACTCTTTACACGAAATCTTAACGAACGCATCTAATGCTAAACTTCTTTTAGCAACGCAATACAATAATAGGCGTAACTTTTTCCCACGATTTTCTCCGTGTTTCTACTACCTAAACCATTACACAATACGAAGTTCACGATGAATTTTACCATTTCTAAATGGAACTCCCGTTTCTACTCTTCATCTTTTTTACCCGAATGCCAACGATGCACGGAATTCCAAAGTAATCACCCATCGGGGTAATTATCCGTGCCCATGGCTGTTTTAACTTCGGTGATCTAACGAGAACCGGTGCATTCAGCATGGCTTTGATCGTTGGCAACATCTATACAGACGAGGTATAGCATAAACCTATCATCCAATGCTCTTTTTTGTAACCAATGCATATGCATAATGTTCAAGAAGAGGGATCTTTTTATTCATTTATTTATTTATTATTTATTATTAACGGGCCAAACGCCGAATAAGTACAATAGCGTTGACCCAGGCAAAGTCACATACGTAGAACATAAAATATTTGATAGACGGTTAATAAGGAAGATCGTAGATAAAGTAGAGATTTAAAACTATTGATATTGTTGGTGAAAAAGTCAATGCGGTTGCAATGTTTATTAGCAGTTTGGCATTTTCTAACGAAAGGGTCAAGGTGGTTAAGGTTGGATGATAGGAGAGGCGGTCTAAATAAAAGTGGATAGGAGGTGTGTCTCTGAGGAGCGTTGAAATTACGCGTGGAAATAATTGGCGAACATTTTATGTTTCCGTTGGTGATGTTGTAAAGAAAGCATAGGTCAGCAAGGGTTCTTCTAAACTCCGGGGATTTTTAAATATATTTGCACGTATAAGCATTGATTTTCATCCTGCTTTAAAGTGAAAGGCTTTCATTAACTTTTTTGAGAGGTTAGACTCTTTTAAGCTTGCACTAGAGGGGCTTGCGTATACGTGACGGCTATGCGTGTGACGCAAAGTCCCATGAGATGATAGATCTACTCTAGACCTCATTTGCGTATCTGTTTTACGCTCGACTACATCTGTTCTTGATAGAGATTGAGCAGAAACCAGTATCACGTCGGCGTTCGATGCGACTTTTATTTGTACGTTTAGTCACGTAGCACGACTCATGACTGTAAGTAACGAGTATTTAAGTTCCGTTTCGCGGACTCCCTTTTCCTTCTTTCCCATTCTTACGTTGATAACATCAATTGAGCCTTGAATTATTCAACGGAATTACGTATGTTACGGTACCGTTTGTCTTTTCCCCCTTTATCTCTTTTATCCCAAGCTGCATTCATCAGCTATATCTTTTTTGTAGGTGAACGTGATACGTCGTTCAATATATATAAACCACTGTCGCTCATAAAATGACGGTCACGTATTCAAATTAATGCACCGCGCGATATAAAAATGCACGATTACATGTGTTGTTAAAAACAATATATCGAGGAGATCACTTGGATGAGCGGCTACGGGAAACATTGATATGCTACTGTATCTTTGAATTTGAGCGCTACTTAGCTCTTAATAATAGCTCGTTCAGACGATACGGTTTTTCGACTGATTTGATTTGAGAGCAGAACGTGCGACGGAAGTTCAAAGCTTTGGCAATCCTAAGCTTTGGATATTCAAAGTATTGAGAATCCTAAGCGTTGAAAATTCAAGTAATCGAGAATCGAATGCTTAGGAAGCTTGAAGCGTTAGGAATATCGGCGGTGTGAAAATTTCAAGCGTTAGAATTTCGTAATTTAGAGAATTCGAAACTTTGGTAATTTAAACCGTTAGAAACCCTAAGCTTTGGGAATTTAAAGCATTGCGAATTAGAGACGCTTTGGAAATTTACAGTGCTGAGAATTTGCGGCTTCGAGAATTTTAAACGTTACAACTTCGTAATATTGAGAATTCGAAACTCGGGAAATTCTCGAAGCCTACAGCGTTATCCGTGCAAAAACACGCAGCGATGTACGGATATCTTTCGTGGTCACTGACAATGAGAAATATGGATATTCGAGATTCAAAAACTCTAATCGCGTGACGCAAGTGAAAACTGCGAAAAACGGGTGTAAGGTACACGTTTTGATCTTGAATCGTTATCAACGAAACGCCGCTGGGTCCTCAATCGTTATCAATGAAGCTAGAAGCGAAGAGAGTATTACGATTATCTATCGCGCGATAACGACTATCTAGCTATCCAGTCAGAAAAAATGAAGGTTCATTAACTTCCTACCTATTGGCAAGCGGATAATATGTAAATCACTAACATTGGCTACTTATAGGTAATTCATTTGCGGCTGGCTCGTGCGATTATCATAAATAAAAAGTATTTTATCTTGTTGCGCATAAAGTAGTAGCCACTTATCTGGAAGCTATGCAGTGTTAATTATCATCTGTCGAATTAACTCTTAAATATTTAAACTACGCTTCCCACCTTCGTGACCTACCGCAACGATGTAGTCATTTGGGAAGTCAGACTGTTCATTTTTCTTTAACGTTTCCTCGTTATTATTTCACCTTCCTTCGACACGAAAATTGTCCTCCGAAAGGTGGGCGTAAAAATAAAACGAAAGAAAGACACAGGAAACCATTTCCTGGGACAAGAATAACGTTTAACGCCGTTTAAACAGGAGAATGTTACAACGCTAATAGATTACGAATATATGACGAATCAAAAAATTAAAAAAGTGTCTGGCGAAAAAAGAGCAACAAACTTGCACCGTCTCGACACCAGACGACTTAACGTCGGATTGCTCGGAAAGTTTCTATTTTGGAAATTTTCCGAAGCCATACAGAATAATGAATGTATCTTATATTATTGCCTAAGGTTGTTCGGAAAGTTCGGAATGTTTTTTTTTTCACGATCGGTGGACTTGGCAGAGAATTACTTTTTACGAATTCTCGTTGAATAATAATATTCTTAATTTGAACGAATACTGTTCAAGGTTGGGCCATTTAAATACAATAAACGCACGAAAAGCACCGCTTTTTTATTACTCACAATGACGTGTATGTAGATAGGGACCATATCGATTACATACTAAATTTGATAAAAATACTAACATAAAAATGACAAAATTGTACGTATACAGATTTTAATTTACGAAGAAAGTACTTTTTTTAATGATACAGTTGCTCGCAAAGGTATTCGGTTACATTAAGATAATAAGTAAAATTTATTCGAAAGCCAACTTTGGCATCGATGAAACGTCCGTTTCAATAAAATTATGAAACGTTAATTTCGACGAAACATTGCAATATAAATGAAAGTAATAAAATATCGTATAAAATATATGAATATTATACAATATGAAGGAATAGTAGAAAAAGGAATGGATGAAGTTTTTCTCAATTGCGTAAGGCGGCCGAATACTTTTGTGATCAGCTGTATATTACAAAAAGAAATGGAAACAAAATTTAGAATGCATAACCAGTTTTTTACGGGTGTTTCTTTATTTATATGCTGGCTACTGTATTTCGACAAGGAACTAGTGAAAATTGTTAAACGTTGCCTAGAAAATATTAATGTTATACAGCTTACTATAATAAGCTCGATTACTTTGGAAACTTGGAAGAATTACTTACAAGAGTTTATTTCGGAGAAAGATACAAATTTTAATAGGTAAAAGCAAAGGCAACTTTTTTCATTAGACAACACTGAACGATCTAACATTTCGATAATGAGGCAACAAAATTATTAATCGTTGCCTTGGATATTCGACTATTATCATTTATCGTAATGTGTGCAAAACTGTATTAACGGCCAGAAATTTAATAAATTGGAAATCTAACCGAATTTCTTGCATGGGTTCATTGGTGGAAAAATGTGTGCAAACATTTTTCAGACAGTCTAACAGTCGTACGATTATCAAGAAACAAATATCACGTGCAAAATTATCCGACAAAATGGTAATCGTATGCATCATATCTTTAACCTATTTTCGAATTAGGCGCAAAAATTCCATTTCGCACGTTTCTATGGGTTGTTGATACAACTATTTGATTATTTATTTAATTGTCTGTGTAGTCTGTTCGAAGTTTGAATATCGCTGTGCATTTGTCTTGCACTTTGCATTTATCAACACGGTGATAAAATTAAGGTTCAAAGTGAATTGTAAACTAAATTTGAAAGTCTTAAGAAGGGGTAAGCGTTCCTCAAATATTGTTTCGAACTTTCCGAACCGCCTAATACAAAGCAAAGAAAATGACAAATTTCACTTAAGAAAATATGTATCTTGTTCTGCCGGAATTCCGCGGCAATTAAATTTCGTAATTAAAAGCGAAAGATCACCGAACGAACCGATAACCGATGCTTTAATTCATTCCGACTTCTGACGCCCCGCTATGCGCTTACAGTTTTGTCTGCACAGTAATTATCCCTCTAACCGGAAAATACGAGCTAATTCCTTTTACAAACTATCAATATTTGCAAGCGATACTTTATTTTCTCAGAAATTTCTAACTTTGCAAAGCATCCACATGTTTGCACCAAAAATATTTTATACTTACAATTGTTATAATTAACCCTTTAACGGTATTTGACAAGTATACTCGTCATAGGGAAATCATTACTATCGAATGACGAATCTACTCGTCACTGTGGATAGAAATTTTTAAAACAAAATTCCTCTGTTACGAGATTAAAATTACCCTAACCAATATCGACATACTATTTTTATTAGTTTTCAATTCGGGGTGTGTGTGTAAAGAAAATTCTAACTAAGAATTTACTCTGTTAACAGGTTGACCTTCCTAACTTCTCATACACTAATCAGTGAATCAAAAAATTAGATAATTCGAGCTTTACGGCAAGCAAGCTGACCAACTCTACTTTTTACAAATCCTAACCTTTTAACAATGGAATTTTGTTCCGACAATTTGTATCTATTCACGTAACAAATAAATAATATAATATGTCTCAAATTTCTTATCTAAGCACTGCCAAAGCTGCGAAGCATTTAACCTTTAACGATGGAATTTTACTTTGCAAATTTCCATCTACATGACGAGTAACCCATTAATGATTATTTCCCCGTGACGAGTATGCTCGTCGAATTTTGTCAGAGGGTTAAAAATCTGTTAACGTCAGCATATCCAAACTTCTCAAAAATCAAAAATATAAATTCAGTTGCATTCCACGACGTTTGCCAGGTTTTAACTTTCGAGCATTTGCATCGGAAAGTTATTAAAAATAAAAAAAAAAGGGGGGGCTCACTTGAAAAATTTCGTTTGCTGTAATGCCTCGTAGTGTTTGGCCAAGGTTTTCAAAAAGGAGCTATAGTTTATGGTGTTGGCCCTCAAGATGTCATCGGCAAATTGCGGTATGTAAACCGTTTCATTTTTCCTCTGCTCGATCATCTGCAGCTCTTTGGTTACCAGATCATCGTGCAACTTCATGTACTTCTCTTTCGCTTTTTGAAGTTTGTTGCTATGGTTGTTGTACACCACTACCGGCTCGTTTGTCTCGGTACCGACCAACGTACGTACACACATGGTTGTTCGTTACTTTGGGAACCGTTTGTCGAGATCGTGCGAGATGAAATAAAACAGGCTTCGAAAAGGTGCCAAATCTTTGCTACTAATTGTGCACGAGAACTCGGGTGAATTTCACGAGACGTTTGAGAGAGAATTTGGAAATCGCGAGGTGATCTGACGCGAACACGAACTTGTACTGTCGCACAGTGCGCCGCTCCGTGGATGTAACCCCGATTTATACCTCCCCACCATCGATCCGCGATCGGCCAATCACGAGATCATCTAATTGAAAGGGTCTAGCATCCGAGAAACCCTGATTTTACGAGGGATGAATTCAGTGATTTGCGAACTCTCTGCATTACTGTTTTTAATTGTTGCGTTCGAGTAATGCGGGTAATAGGCCCAGGAGCGGATCTACAAAATCCAAAAAATGATACCGATGTAGTCTAACAATTATTTTCTTAATTCAACTATTACGATAACTTAATATAATGTAATATAACAGCGAAACGAGGAGGAGGGAAATTTTTATCGTGTATGGATTTGCGAAGGTATGAGAGGGAAAGTGGACGAGGAAATAGAGAATTGGATAGCTAACTTATTGTTACTGAGAAATGGCGACTGGGAAGAGCTGCTAAATATGTAGAATGTTAAGGGGTGGTCTATGTAGAGAGTTATGCGTATATAGTAGGGTATTTGAAAGCACCGTAAGAAATATTAACACATTGCTGACGGTATATTGTGAAACGGATCAGACCTCAGTTTCGCATGCGAGACATCCAGCAACTAGTCAAAGCTGAGTATTTTTATCATAAACAAGTTACTACAATATGAATGGTATTAATTGCTTTTTAGTATGTGTGTTTTTTACGCCAATTCGCAACTACAGTTTTCGACGCTGAAGAAATGAGAAACTTGATTCGATTCGCGTCCCCCGCCGACAATGTGTTAATAAGAAAAATCGCAAAAGAAATGTTAATGTTAGTAGTTAGAAGGTAATTTATCGTATACGTTATTTACTCAAGTTGATCTGCGTATCCAAAAACCAAATTAAATCATAATTTTGTTGCTCCGTTTAATAGTTTCATTAACTGAGAGCCCGAATGATTCACTTGCAAATACGAAATATTGGTTAAAACTTGGAAACTCTATCGTTTCGTTATTTTGTTATATTTCTGTGAAATATTTGCGTGTATCAATAATTTTGTGACTCACTGTTTGTCGTTCACAGACCACGGAACGTATTTCCCGCGTTATACGAGACGTCTACCGTGTTCTAATTGCGCAATTTCCTTCAAGATTAATTCTCTGTACTGTTACAGCGCAATGCATTCTAATTTTTTCCGCTGCACAAGTCAAAAAAGTCGATTGCACAGCCGAAATGGCGACGGCGTTGAATCAAGGACGGGTAAGTACTCTTACAATTTCGTAACACGTTTATCTGATACGTACGGTAATGCGGTAAATGGTTTGAAATGTATCACGGAAGCATTTCGCGATTCGATAGATTTCGACATCCTTTCGATACACGTATGCAAAACGATAACGCCGTTCCCGTAACGCGATATATTCCTATATTATTTGTATTTTCTTGTTTCCCATTCTGTTCGCGCGTTGTCTTCCTTTTTTTTTTCGTTTTTCGCTTATCAAAAGCAGAGGATCAAGTTACAAGTATCGTCCTCTCGATAGCGATTTGATATAGAAGCAAAGAAAAGCAAATGTCTGATTTATTTGTGCTACCCACTTGTCGATAAAATTATCGCATGCGATTACGCGTATGCAATGAACGGGGTTAAAGCCCTTTTGGTATAATTTTACACGTGTCGTACGCAACTTTTAAAATACTAATCAATGCGAACTAAAATTGAGCAGGGAAATTTTAATATTAGATCTCGGAAAAAGTTCGTGTGGTTTCGTATCGGATTTTTGTTCAAATTGTATTCAAACGAAAGGGTGAATTTGATTCGCAAATAGTTGAATTTGAAGTGCAAAAGCTGTATTGTAGCAATAGCGGTATTATAGGAACACTGTGACCATCTTTTACATTCTTAAATAAAATTATGTTTGCGAGAATTTTAATTCGCTTAACACTAATTGTACAACGTCCGGTCAAAATTGTTTTAAAATTTGATTCGAAACTCTACATTCATTATCATTGATTTCGTTCATTTATCTTTACGACGATTCTTATATCGTCCGACTAATCAGCATTCTCCAATTTGGCTGTCTTTTTGCTTCCTGTTTACTGATTATGGGATTTATTTCGTCTGTACTTTGTTTATCAATGACGGTAGAAATAAATATGCATAAAATTAGAGTCGAACTTTGTGGTATGATTACGCACGAAATTTTCCCACTATCCAATGCAATTAAACGTCCAACATTATAAGTACTTGTCGCAAGACAAAACGATGTAAATCACATATTTCAACGTATTGAAGTCTCTATGCTAGATAAATTCTAGAAAAGGATCTACACGTTTATCGAGAACAATGTACGAAAATAAATTTGTTGCGGCGAAAAAAATAAATGCAGTCTGAGCATAGTCCATCTCGTTTAGCAACTGTATTCAAAACTTTAAACGGCGGTATATCCAGAAACGTGAAAACACGTGACTTACGTCGTAAGTTCCTCGTTCCGTCTCAGAAGCACAGATATGATATCTAATATTAGAATAAAATTTATTTCACGTGATCGTTCCGAATGAAAATTATTACTCTTCCACGTGAGACGAATTCGTAAGATGGATCGGGGAACGATTTGCAAGGGAAAAAAGCGATGCATTATTCAAACGAAAGGTTGCAAAGAAGCGAGCAATGACGGAAAAAGAAGACGACGGGGAAGCAGCGAAACCGGATGGCGAATTTCGGACTGCGCATCAACGTTACCCAGCACGTGCTGTTTTTTACTCGCTTGATTCTAAATGAAGGGGTACCCTTCGACGTACAACGCCGTGATGAAAGATATTCGACCAATAGGCATGTTTATAAATTGTCCTCTCATCAACGCTACTGCGGCGTCAAAGCATCGTTTGACTTTGAAATCTAAGAATGATACGCAGGTACAGCGACTCACGAAATTGAAATGGTAACGTTGTTGTAAGATTATTTTACGAACGCTGCTTTTTTACAACGATTAAACCATTCGCAACCGCGTCTCTGTCGCTGTAAAGTCAATTTGTAAACAGTGGATAAACGTAATAAATTATAGTCGCTTAATCGAGATGTAATAATAATAAGCGATATCGATTAATTACAAAATACCGTAGAACGAGATAAATAGTTTCGAACGTTAAAAGGAATATTTTTGTCAACAGCTTATCAAACGGCGTGTAAAAAATAAATAAAGAAGAAGAAGAATCTTGCTTGAAACAATCACATTCCAAGGGTGAACAATTATACGGTTACATTATTAGTCAACAGGAGCAGTTTAACTTTTAATGTAATAATACGTCATCAGTGAAAGTTACCTAACTTGATTTTGACGTATCAACACGTCATTACCATACGTATACACCATCGGTTGCGAGTGGGTTAAGCAAACTTTTGGGCACAATCAACTTTTTCGACCCAAGTTTTCCCTATTTTGATTTCGGTTGTCTTTCTTTTAAAAAATGTATAGGACTATGTTACGGATAATTGTACGTCAAATTTGGAACTGGCGCGTGTCTATCTTGACAATTGGGACAAATGTGTCGCAGCAACTTTTTACGTGGGACTTATGTGCCCTGGTAAAGATGAAGACAAATAAACGCTCTCGATCTTCTATTAGCAGTTTATAAAACCTGATAATACAAAATTATTAGGACGTCTCGTGGGATTCAGCGAAGCACACATCTTACGAACAGGAATATTCCAACTCGTATAAATTCTTTTTGCTCTTGCTTCTTTTTTATTTTGAAAATATCTCAGGCGCCTCTTTATTTTGGAAATAGAAATTCCTCGAAAATTCTTTTGCACTAAGAAACATTTCGGAAAGTAAGATAGTTTTCTTAAAGAGGAATTAGAAAAATTCAAACTGCTCCCAAATGTTTAACGAAACGTTTACCATCGTGAATTTGAAGCGTCAAGTCTCCTCTTTACGATGACCCCTTTTAAAAGTCGATATACTACTTTTTCGCCGTGTTATCCTACATTTTAGAGGAATTATTTTTCGAAATCGGAACCGCATGCTTAAGATTTAAATGTCGATACACGAAGACTTTCACGACTGACTTTTGCACGAGAATGACATTTTTCTTCGATCTTTACGTCGCTCTGCCCTAAAATTATAAAGCTATAGTGGCGTGTGCCTGTTTCCTACTGAGCCCTCAATTGTCTAATAGTACAGCGCAAGGTTAAGCGTTTTATCGCAAGGTGTGAAGGTAATTAATGGGCAGGCGTGAACCGGCCTCGGTCTACGTGGTCTTTAGCATCGCATAGGTATGCTGGGCTTCGTTAGCCGAGTTAAAAACGGTTCACCTTACGGGTGTCTACGTGATTCCCTGCATCGTTAGAAAATTTCGCTGCCCTACGATTCGGAGAATCTTTTATATTTAGTTGTTGGAGTTCTTGCGTATTGGATAACGCTCCGCGAATCCCATTGCGCAATATTTCGTAATTTCTCCCGCTTTAACAGCTTCTTCCTCCCCGCCAATTGATATAGAAATTCCGTTCATTTTCTTAGCACTATTTTATACTATATCTGTACGATATCATTATTTTGTACGATCAGTAATAATAACGTGGGAAGACAAATATTTTTAAAACTTGTAAATTATTTCTCGATATTTAACACACACTAGTTGCAAAAAAATAGCTTCTCGTTTAACTGTTAATATATAGATATGCTAGTTTATAATAATTTTCTAAATATTTGACACCCTATTATACTTTTATCGAATGGGAATTTCGATAAGAGTGCATTTCTAAGAAAAAACGAAATAGAAGATTTTGGAGTAGACGATGACGTGATTGGCGACAGGTTTCGGAATTAGGTGAAGGACTGCGGGGCTCGTGTATACACGAGGATGAGCGCTAGAGCTCATCAGAAAAACAAACCTGGTCTATCATGCTAAATGATTCAACAATCAGTGCCAGACAAAGCTTTTATGGTATTCGCGTGTGCAGCCATGTGCAAGCTTCTCGCGGTCTAGAAACAGAAACGAATTATGCAAAGTTATTGCTAAGCGCAAATATTAGGTAACCAGGAAAATTCGTGCAGTTTCTCAAACTATATCACAGCGACTTCACTTTTCTTTCGAATTGACGGGGAAAAATTTCGAATTTTACCGCACTACAAACGGCGTGCCCAAAGACGAAATTTTTGCAAATCCATAGAGGGTGTGTTAAAGTTCGCAATTTTTCTGTATCACGAGCATATCCCTCGTGTTTAAAACGTTAAAGCAGTGGATTGCACTAAATTAAAGCGGAAGAAACGAGCTTTAATTAAAGAAACAAAGAACATGTTTCTACGATGATCTTTTGACGGAGTTACGGTAGCTCAAAAATTCGTAATTTTTCGGCCCAAAATACACGTGCACACTTTATCAATTATAAAGAAGAAGTGAAACTTTTCCGAATAAAGTATTCAGTTCGATCTACTTTGCGTATCTTCTATTTCTATTGATTTATCTCCTCAACGTTCAACTCTTCCATCGATTTGCCGACCAGATTAATCGAAACACGGTACTGGTCTGGCACGCGTTGAACGTGTAACTACATTATGTATTACGTTCCCGAAAGACACTTTATATATTGTCCAGATATACATATATAATTCTCTCCGAAAACTAGTTTGCGATAGAAATTCTGTTACGGGTCAAAATGACCTTGCATTCGTCGTCTGCAACCGTGGAAAACCATTCAACTTCCGAGGGTTGAAACGACATAAACTTCCCTGGTTACCTGGCATTTTCAAGAATTTTTTACCTACCTGCTAACTATACCTTTCTGTTATGGGTTTGGAGCGGCGAAAGAATCCGTAGAGAAAAAAATCTAACTGTACAGGAGAATTGTATGGGAGGGCAGAAACATAAGAACCAGTCGTTGGTGTTCGCTGATTTTTAGATCCGATATAAGTCCGCCTCTCGCCCGGCTATTCGAACCAAGAGAACCGGCTATTCTAATCGTTCCAAACAAACCAAACGATTATCCATCAACGTGGCTATTAGCAGTCTTTAGTCACAAAGCTGATAGGTTGCATATTATTCCAGATGCATCGAATTAGAGGCTGTCGACCGCAAAATATTTGGCAAAGCATACCACCCCCGTTTCTGTATTCCGTAAGCTTCGCTTATTTTTGGCGAGTATTGCGTCTGCAACTAAAAATGACCATTTTGATCCGAATTATTAAATCGAACGGGCGTTGAACGGAAAATATAGACGCGTGAAACGTTTCTGCGGTTGCGAGGCAAAACGACGGACACTAAGCGTTTATATATAATTATTCGAACGATTTAAAAAAAAAAAAAAAAAAACAATTAAACGTTGCTTCGATAATTCAGCCATTTACAGGCCAACGTGAGTAATTCCCACTTTTTGAATATTTGAAAATTTCACTGCAAAAACGCTTGACGAAACGAGGAAAATGTTTTTTGGTCACGGAATAATAAACGATGTAGTAGAATAATAACGCGTATTCGAAGGATGATATATTATTCTATACATTTCATAGATCGTTAAATGAAAGCTACGCCTGTAATATAATACACTGTACAGGGTTTATTTAAATTTCAATTTTCAAAGGAATTTTAAAGGAGACTGTACATTTATTTTACCAATTCCTCTGCTCTTTGTTTTGTGGAGTTAATCAATTTGGCAAATGAGCGGCTCAATTTAGGCAGGAGGTATATACAATTGCTCTTAACTGATTAATAAAAAAATTGTCAACTATTCTCATGAATAATATTCTACGTTTTCATATACATATATATATATATATTTTATATTATTTATTTTATTTAGTTTATTAGATTATATTGTTATATTTTGCTGCGTATTAGCATCTGTTCCCCTTTTGTACTCTAAAGGGTTCCAGTATCCGTTTGTGAGCAAATAAATATAAATAATAGTATGGGAAAGTTACGAATTCTTTTTGCTCAAGATCGAAACAAAGTACAAAAGTTGTACTTTCTACGATAGAAAAGAAAAGGGAAATCATCGATAAGTATACGAATCTGGTATCGATATAAACTTCGAGGGTCTAGAAGAGATTAATATAATTTTCACTATTTCAAATAAGATAACTTGATTCGAAATTCGAACAACTCAAAGTTCGAACCATGTCGTAAAACGGAACATGAATTGGACTTCGATAAGATCGCATTAATGTTTTTAAAAAGAAGAAACCATTTTCGTACATTTTTCTTTTGGCATACAAATTTTATATTTTAGAACTTAATCAATGCACGAAGTATAATTTTTTTTGAAAACGCGTCGCGTTGTTTTGCCTCGCAACCACAGATTTACGTATACGGAATACTTATCGTGCCTGTTTGTTATTCGGGACGAAGATGACCTTTATATATACATTTTTAATTGAACGAAATGAAACATTGGCGCCTACTTGCAGCTTGCGAACGGCATCATGTGCATTTGGAGGGAAAGTTGAAGTTAGCCTTGCTAATAAATTTATTGATGATTCGTGCAAGTAGGTCGGTAAATGGAACGCGTACACGGGTATGTAGATATTGGAGCATCGATCGCGATCGATCGGCACGCAACTGGAAGACAACAAAACATTCTCATAGAAATACAACACAATCATATTTCTCTTCGTTTGATCTCGTTTATTATTAAAAAAGAAAGAGCGATCGGTTATTGTAAGATGCTTACAATTGGCAAATTTATTTTATAATTTATACATGGCGTGTTACATGAAATCACATTCATCTCAAACTACAGACTTCAGATCGAAGATAATAATGAAAAAATAACGTATAGAAATAAACTATGAATAATATGACCGTGGATGCTTAGCTAACAGCGATCTATGGTGAAATACAAAAAGTTCGTAGACATTTTAGCTTTGATCCATCACATTGGTTTCATTCACAGTACTGCCGGTACAATCTTTTTGGATTAGCTCGAAAAGGGGTTGAAGTTCGGGCGTTGCTTTGATTTGCGTCACGAATTCGCTCAACGATGGATTTTTGTCTGAAAAAAAGAGGGAAACGAAACAACTGAAATAATTCATCTTCACCCTTAAAAAAACATTAATTCGCAGACAAGTTTTACCGGCATCTGGAATAGTTAACAACGCTGCCACAGCTCTCAATGCCGAACGTTTAAGTTCATCCTGTTTTTCGTACTCCTGTTTCACCGAGTTTGCCTTTACCTTCATTGTACAAGTGCTTTTCAATGGCTCCACTAATCGTTCCAACCCTAAGCAAATTGAATTGTTTCGTCGGTAAAGAGTGGCGATTCATTTTGGCGATTTAATTTAAAACGGCGACTGACGGATTTTTGTCCGCGGAAAAGAAAACGACACTTCCGAATTTTTTAAAAATCGCTTCGACTGCGAAAAAAATTTTAAAAAATCCTCAGACATGTATTCCACCGATTGAAGTATTCCCACTTTTGTTCACAACTTTCCATGCGATAGAATAAAAACTATAAATCACGTTTCGGTCTAAAGCTACCTTAATGGTAAGAATACACAGGGTTGAAACTTGGTAGAAAGAGTTTTCTTTCAACTTACTTTGCAAAACTGCCGAAGGACATAATTGGGCGAGTCTAGCAGTCATCAGGTAAGTCAACATCTTGATATCGTAGTGATCTCTGAGACCATTCTCATCGTGATTCAAAAATTCAAAAACATCCAGCCGATCGAGGCACGAGTCCAGCAACGTGTACATACATTCGAATGCTGCTTTTCTGATGTCCAATCCATCGTCCACCGTATGCTTGAAGGGACCCATTTCGACCTCTCTTATTAATTCTTTCTTTATCTTGGTTTCAGCGTAAAGATGTGGTAACACGGAGTCCAATAGATCTCTTATAAGCATTGGTTTGTTGTGTGCCGCCGAATTAAATGCAACTAAAGCTACCCTCCTCACGTTTAAGTCGGGATCTTCCAGAGCAGCCAAGAAACTACCCATGCATTGTTTCAACATAGCATCGATTTGTTGTGGTTGATCGGAGATAGTGAATTTAACAGCGGTAACCGTGGTGATTCTCATCAATGCAGACGGTGATTTCAACGATTCCTGTAATCTTGGTAACAGTGTAGCGGGGTCGATTAAAGTGAGCTTTCCTAGACACTCTGCTACAACGTTACGCGTGCCCTCTTCCGTACATTCGCAATGCCTGTACAAAAGCATCCAGATCGAAGGCACGAAGTTTTGCAAGTGGGATACACCGGATGGACTAGCAGATTGACACGTGATAATCTCTTTCAACGAGTGCAACAAAAGATATTGACGTTTCGGTTGGGCCTCGATTTCTTTCAATATGAACGGCAAATATTCGGGAAGATTGCCCACTGCTATGTTACCTAACGTGTAACTAGCCGCCGATTTCACCTCCTCCGAGTGAGAAGAAAAGGAATTCAAAATGATATGCTTCAGAGAAGCGATTCCACTTAAATCCACGTGTCTGCCTATTTCGCCGATAACCAGTAACGCGAAAATATGCTGCGCATCGATCTCGGGATTTTGAACGTCTTTCAAGAATTGCTCTACCACCGCTTGGGCTTCTTGATGCCACGTGATCGTTAACGCTGCTGCACACTTGGCGAGGGAATGGTAAGCTTGCTTGTGAAGCACAGATTGGCTGACCGGAGCTAACAACATCGAGAGCAATTCCCTGTAACCGAGACCCGGTATATCTGCTTGCACTAGTGCTTGGAAGAATTCCAACATCGAATTCAAAGCCACTCCCTGGAGAAGCGGTGACTTCACCAGAAGCAATATTTCCGGAAGGATATTATCGGAAACCCTAGTAAGAGCGACCGGATGCAATTTCGCTATCGTCGTGAGAAGATTAAGGGTTAATTGCGCAATATGTAAATCAGTCTCGTTTAATAATGCTGGCAATTCTGTGGTAACTTTATCCAACAAATCCGCGTGAAGAGTGGAGCTGTAATTTCGAACCAATGTGTCTAACAGTGGAAGAGAGCACAGCTTTAAAGCTCGCTGATTTTTTCTTAAGAAAGATCCAAGAATAGGAATCGCTTCTTCCATTATTTGTTTGAGATCCACTCTCAAAGGAGACGACGCTATACACGTTAAAGCTTTAACCGTGGTAAGTCGCGTGATCTCGTTGCGCAGCCTGTCCAGAAATATAGGAAGGCAC
Source organism: Eucera pruinosa (assembly GCA_028830335.1). Taxonomy (NCBI): domain Eukaryota; kingdom Metazoa; phylum Arthropoda; class Insecta; order Hymenoptera; family Apidae; genus Eucera; species Eucera pruinosa. Next base: position 18,343,791 of record JAMYCR010000006.1, read on the forward strand.
ACGTGCAATTCGTCGGACAACGTGTCTCCGAAGTGGGCGAGAATTTGTCCCATGCAAGCGATAGCTCTCTCCTTTACTTCCTGATCGATGTCCGCCGTTCTCAATCTCATCAGCGTGCAACGATAGATCTCCTCGGATAACGATGTGAAATCGAAGTAACAGGTTTTATCGTGCGGTCTGATCACCTGCACCAGTTGCTGCAATACAAGCAACGCTTCCGCCGTGATTTTATAAAACGTATCTCCGACAGCCGCGATAATCGGTGGCGCTAACACCGCCATGTGAGCGTGAAACGCTTCCGGTTGATGAGTAATTAACAACGTATGTACAAACGCCAATGTATCGATCTTCATATTCGACGACGAATTTTTCTCGCCCAAAGAGTACTGTATTCCGGGTATCAATGCAGGAATATGATTGCTTAAAGCACCGGGCAACACCAGCACTAGTTCCTTCAACAACAAGAAACAATCCTGCCTTGTTTTAATGCTTTTCTCTTTCATTTGACGGTGGACTGCCTTCACGATCAGCGGAACTTGCTGTTGAAGCAATGCGATCGGTCCATCGTCGTCTTCCATCGCGTCCGGATCGAGAGGTACACCGGTGGCTGGTCTTGTTTGCCGTAGAAGCGCGATGTACGCGTGGAAAATATCGGACTTTACGTTCTCTTCCCTTTCTGCAATCAAACACGTATACACGCTGCTTTAGTGGCCATTTCACGGCCAATGTACCCGTTGCAATCGGTAGAAATAAAAAAAAAACGTTTGCGAATCATACGTAAAACATCCGTAAAACTTTGTTGCGAATAGATTAATCTTTTCAAGAATTTGAAGGTGTCACAGCCGTTCTGGATAATTATTACTAAAAAATTTAACTAAATCGTGTGTCAATAGTCGACAGAATAAATGCAATCCGACTTGTGACTTGCATCGTTTTACTTTACAGCCAAAAATATAGCGACTGTATTCATGTTCCAAATAATTGGTCACCTACCACAGGTGATACTTTTAGTTTTAATTGCTCGGCTGACGAATTAAACAGGAACCAAGTTCAACTAGTAACAATTAGTTTCCATTGTAGGAAACGAAGTACCTTTAAATCTTGCAATTAAGGCAGGAGAGACGACTTTATAAAGTTCCGGAAGAAGCTCCCGTCTACTAGATACAACAGCCTCGAGACACTTCGCCGCGGCTCTACGAACCTTCCAGCTCATATCATCGTCGTCCGAATACTCATCCTCCGCGTCCTCCTCGCCGTCTTCCTCTACTTCCATCATAACGTCTTCCCCGTCGGATATATCGTTCATATCGTCATCGTAATTGTAGTTCGGATCGTATGTGATGTAAACCAAACAAATTTCTATAATCTACAGGCGAAAATATAATTTATTTCCAATTTGTAATAATTAATTCCTAGCACGAGAACCAGGTGCTCACTTTATTTATATGCGGCGTAATTTCTTTGGGACATCTGTATACGAATGATTCAAATGCTTGCAAACAATACTCCCTCAACTCGTCGTCATCCTCGTTGCTATATTGTACAATTAACGGCATAACTTTCTCTATTTGCTCGCCAAATCTATGCCCCGCTTGACGACTAAAATTCAACGATGAATTAGCGAAACGTGGGCAACGTTCAAAACTGGAGAGAACTTTTACAGCAGCTTAATACATGGTAACGTTTGATGAAGAAACGTGCTTACCAGATGGAGGCAATGCACTGTATATAAGTACGTATTACATTTTTCGCTGGTTGCGTGCACAGACCTTCGAGTAGGTGATCCAAAAGTTTATTGTACAAGTAATTGTTACTCGAAGTTAGAAGATGGCTCAACGCTATTATAGTACGTTTTCGAACCGCTTGCCGAGGAGACGAAAGTTGCGGTAACAATGCAGCCAAAATAGTCGAATGGAACGTGATTAATAAAGCACCAAATCGAGACAATAAATCGGCCATTATATCGAGCGCTTCGAGTTGCACGGACACGTCCTCTTGCTGTGTAACAATTCATTCTTTCATTACTTTTGCATCCTCGCGTATTGCGCGCGTTCTCTAATATACTACTAATAAGTGCATACAAAAAAATTCCCATATCGTCTCGATTATATATTTCCGGATTTTCTCGTATCTCCAAAAATCATCGAAGTATTCAATAAAATTAATACCGAAATGGTCTTCGGCGTCTCGAAATTCTCGGAAGTATCTAGGATTTTTAATATGCCGGGATTCTGTCTCGAACTCAAAGAAAATTCCCATCCCGAACCCAAGAAAAATCTCGTCTCGAACTCAAGAAAATTTCTCGTTTCGATCCTAAGAAAAATTCTCGTTTCGATTTCAAGAAAAATTCAGCTGACAATCACCTTTTCTATAGCGCTACTCAATCGGCCGGTAATTCGTTTACAAACGTTAGCAACGAGAGCACTGGATCCCAAAGGAAGCTCGGATATTACAGTTTTCAATCCGATGCTGGAAATATCCCTCAACTGTTCCTTATCTGACACCATGTTAATGCACAGAGCATCTACAATAGTTTCCACCTGGTACTCCTTTACCTTATTGACTAATGGGCCCAAACTGAAATCGGACACGTTTCTGTAATCGTGTCCAAATACAAAGAAAATCTTGCAAACATAATACGCGTCTCCAACACACAAACAATTACATTATGCATCGAATTGTTCGAAGAACAAAACAGCAAGGAAGAGAGCCAGAGCATTTAAAATGACATTACATAAGAGTTTGAAAGCAAGAAAAAAAATAAAGTTTACACCTTAATCTAGATATAACTGTACCATTTTACAGCAAGATTTTGTACTTCTCCATTCTTATCCTCCAACAACTTTAAAAGCATTTTTACAACTTTACGTTCGGAATCATCGTCCAGTTTGATATTGTCTTTTTGCAGCTCGCTCATTAGATCGTTGGTTGCCATAAACCTAAAATCCTTATCCGTGGACGTCATCTGGGGCAATCAAATTCATCCAAAATGAAACGCAAAATTGCATTTTTTTTTTTTTCTATAATTAAATTGACTACAAAAAGTATTTGTACCCTGTTCTATTTATCTTTATATTAAAATACAAACAAATTGGGTTCAATTATGGTAGGTTTCCTATAATTTAGTGATACTCTTATGCAATTAAAAAAATGTAGTGTCATGGAAATGAAATGTGGAAGCCAATTAAGAGACACCTTCTTAAAAAATGTAAGTATGTTCAAATACTTCTTGTAGCCACTGTACATAATTAAGTATACAAGTAAAGAAGAATACAAAATTACCAAAGTACCAATACCACACACTTTGGTACACAAAAGTAACAGTCATTGCAAATATGTTAAACTTTGAATCAGTTTAGCTACAAAAAGTATTTAAACACATCTCCATATTTATCTTTGCATTTGAGTATTAGTTAAATTTCCTATCATTGTAATCATTAAATTAATTTCCATTTTAATAGTACTACCATTAAATAAAAAACGGCGTATAAATACTTTTTGTGGCCACTGTACATATAAGTAAATCGCAAAATTGTTGGCACAGGATAAAAGACATTAAAAAAATAATATAATAATATAAATTTTAATATCAGTTTGCCTCAAACTATTAAATAGCAGTTCAAGGTTTGATATATCAATTTTTCAATGAAAGAATAACAAAAGATCTATTGGGTTGAGTAATAAATCTTATAAGTAATAATCTTATTTTTTTTTTTTTTTTAAAAAATACGAGTATTATAAATTAGGACAGATTGTCAGAATCTCAAAGACTAAAATTGATAAATAAATGGAACATAATGCCCAGGTTTGTTAAGAGGAATTTGCACATCTTTTTCCATTCTCCTTTCCACAAATTCATTTTTAATCCTTTGGGTACCAATCACTTTTGTCTCTTTCTATACGCAATACATTTAATCATTTTTTAAACTAAACTAGAAATTTGCAATAAACAAAATACATTTTCTTCTGTCACTCTGAAGAAGATTGTATACTCATATTTATAAATCAGGTTGAGAGAAGAAAATACAATGTTGCATATATGCAACATTAAGTTTGAAAGAGTTAAAATAAAAAATGATGACTATTAATTTTGAATCTTCAAAGATTAAAACAATGAAACCTGAACCAAGTGTAGCTTCATCCTGAAAATAAAATAATTTGTACTTTACTTTGGATACTTTGTATATGTTTGCATATTACTTGCATTTTTTACCTTTTTGCATATCTAAATTTCCCATAAATGTATAAACATAGTCTAGTGACTATACTTGGCATTATTTTAATGAAATACAAATGAACCTATTACTCAACCCAGCCATACTCAATATCAAATATTTTATTTGATAATTTTTAACGCTAAAACTACCAATGACTACATTATACTATTTTGTATCAAAGAAATAAAACTGATAGACACTTGAAGAAAATAAGTGACGTAAGCAAAGTAAACCTTCATCCCTACTTTGTGCAAAAGATTATAAAATATTGTCAAAAATGCACTACTGTAAGAGTGTAATGCCAAATTAACAACCAATCATTTTAACCACCTTGATAGTTTTAGTGTTAAATAAACGCTTGCTTAAATCTAGGCTTTGACTTTTACTTCTTAAACTATTATACTATAATGTACAGCATACTATGTTGCAAACATAGTGTCCCATAATGTTGCAAACAAGATACATATGTGGCCCAAGAGAAAAAGATTGAGTATAGCTGATGGCTCAATCTAATGACATTCTTTTCGTATTTCCCGTGTCTCTTTGTTACCTTTTTGCATCTGTGCCAACAACTTTGTGACTCACTGCACGCGATATCAACTTCGTGACAGCTAAAAACATCTTTGTTTTTTGCTGACAATGAGTCCATTAACCCCCGCGTAACATCCTTTGATATCTAACAATAAAGTACTATTTCTGCGATCCTCGAAAAAGGCGTGCGATCATTTTAAATTGTTATTTGCGATAGAAGCTGGTACGAAGTATTTCGTAAAAAATGTAGGATAATCTTGTAAGGCATGAAAGCGAGGTTATGTGGAAGTTTAACGTTATCACCGGGTCAAGTGTTAACATGTTCGGTAATTATTATCTCGGAGCGCAGGGCGAAAGAATTTGTCGCGTTTATTCGATGGAACTCGTTAAATACCTTCTCCAGAAGATTTGCAATTTGATAAGAGACACTAGCCATGATTGAAAACTTTTTTTACAGCCGGTTACAGTTGTCGTTCCGATATTCTACGGTATAATGAAACGAAAAGAAAAAAAAATTACGAAGTTCCGTCGGAGCAGACGACACTGAATTCGATTCCGTTTATTCAGTCGGAAATCGCGTCGAAAAACTGTATTTTAGTGGAATTTCGCTTTCGGCAGCATTTCAATACTGCGAATCACTGCGAATCTTTACCGCAACTTAGGACTGCCAAAATTTTGATGGTAATTGCGTTCCTAAACCGAGCAGAACACGATTAATCGCCGAAAAGAAACACATCGGAATATGGCCTTACGATTGGCTCATTTTTCATCTACGTGACCCTAACTTCTACGTCGCACAAATAACATTTTTTTACGCAGCGATAATACTTTTTGCAAAATTAATTATCTATAATCTCTCGCATCGCAAAAACGAATTGCACTTGTTCTTTGAATTGTGCTGTAGATTCGATAAAAATGAACATTATTACCATTGGCTATGTACAGGATAGAAGATCCATTTATAAGAAACATCATGAATTTTAAACTGAAATTCCAATCGCATAAAACAACTATTTGCATACTTCGGGTGCTTATGATAATTTATTAATATATATTAGTAGTAATATTTGGTGTTAGTTTTAAATTTTATTATTAAAAGTCTTAAGCTTAAAAGTTATGCTTATGCTACTAAGTTACAAATCTTGAATACAAAAATATACACTTTAGTTGATTTAATAGATACTTAAGGTAACTTATTCATTTCTTGTTAGCTTAGCTAAAAATTGAACATCAATCTTTGTCGCTCAACGATAAAAATAATATATAAATATTTGTTTGTACTGATGGATAACAATAAGGTAATACTGTAACACGGTTTAACATGATAAACTTGTTGCACATTTTTAGTCTGATTCATATTTTGTTCCTTGGCTGCTGCTACCTTCTCCACTGCTTTCCTATTACATTAATATTGTTATTATTTATTTATTATTATTAATGGATTTTCCCTTATATACAATTAATATTATAGAATTATTACAAAAATAACAGCTTTACATTCACATTATATTAATAGTTACACACATACTATGAATTTTTATGTACTTACATGTAATTTAAATGTGCAAAGAGCCATAGAATACATGCAATATACAAAAATCTATAAAGTACAAATTATTGTACTTTGGAGGTAGAACAAGTTTGCATTTATATTCTGATTCTTTAATTTTGTTCATAGAAGTACTATTAATAATGTATTAGTATAGTACAATACTTATAGTACTAATTATATGGTATACCTGAAGCTCTGAAGAATTAGTAGACTTTTGCAAAGGATTCTGACTGATGAAGAAAGTGATTGGCTTCTGCCATTCTGGTGTTTCCCTTGGATGAGATGGATTGCCGCCGGAGTAACTCTTCGCTAAAATTACATATCACGTTCCATTACGCTTTTTCTTATTCGATTAATTTTAATGTAACGTATCGTCGGCAATTTTACCTTTGCTACCGGTGGTTACTTTTTTGGTCGGCGTACTTTTGGCAAGTTTCTGCGGCGCTTTGCCGCCGACAGCTATAAATTACAAACATTTTGCAAAACTTCGATATTGAATTATTTGTGAAATTTACCAACGAACAAGTAAGTCGAAAAATAAGTTGGATCGAAAGCGAGAGAACAAAGGAACGACGCGAATTCTTCTCGTAAAGACGAAGAATTCAACGGCGGTGAAATTTTTCAAAGTTTTCCTCACCCTTCGTAGGAACGCGATCTGCCTTTGTTCGAACCATTTTTTTAAATATTAATAATTCGAATCTAGTTGCGGAGAAAATGTAAGGAAACCCGGCGATGTTGGGGGAACTCGTTGCACGTTATTCAAAACGAATCCTGAATACAAATACCAATTTATCTGTGAATCTTTGCCAGGATGGCCAACTTGAAATACTCGCAATAAGAGTAACAAGTAATTTAAATCGCACCAACTTTAATTGCTTTTTTCGATGAAATCTCAACCCTTCGAGTTTCTTCGATTATAGATATTTTAATATACAAAATTTCCTACGCTTACAAAATTCGATAAAACTGCCAATACAAAATATCTCGCGGCTTTTGTTTCTGATTCCGTTTGCGAATATTCGACGCGAAATTTAAATTCGTAGAAATGAATGAGAAGTACAATCGCCGTAACAGTAGCATATATTTGTTTTATTGAAAAAGGGAGCGATTGCCGATCGTAACAATAGATTTTACTTAAGCAAAAATTTAGTTTAAACATGAGGTACTTGGAGGAACATTTAAGGTATTTTATTTGCAATACTTTATATTCAAACGTGTTACATTTGCTGATCGATTGATCATCTCGTTCCTTTTTACAAATTACTTTTGAACAAGTTGAATTCAGGCCTGGACACAATTTTATTTGAAACAAGATAACAAATGATCATTTGAAATAATCAGATTTATAGAGAATAGTTAAGAAAATATTTGAATGTGTAAAAAAAGTTATTTTATTTTAAATCCAAATTAACGAAATATTATATGAAAAATTATTTGACCATTCGAATAAACTGACGCATATAGTTATTTCAAATAACGCGTAGCCAAATAAAACAATATATATATTATATGTTAACGATTCGTTTTCAAATAATTTATTTGGATAATGCCCAGGCCTGGTTAAATTATATAACGATCTAAGTTTAATGAGACGGTACACATATTGTAATATTATTTATAACACAATTGCAGGTAGTATATAAATATCTGTATCTCTTGATTCGTACCGATAATGTTACGTCGTAATACTGATACGCGGTAATCTGATTATTTCCATAACGATATCGCGCGTGATTCAGGGATTCAAGATACGCGGCGAATATAGTTTATTTCGCGGTCGTCCAACAAAATAAAAACAAATTAAAATTACGTAAAATAATTTATATATATGTATACATATAACTACATATGTCTATATTACATTAAACAGGCCTTTTCTTTCTTCCTTTTTTTAATGAGATATAATAATCACATATATATATATATATCTCTTGCGTACAATGTCTCAAATATAACAATTAGTTTTCTCGTGGATGGTTATATATAAAAGGTTCGGTTTTCTTTCTTTTCTTTTCGTGGACAGTTAATCGCGTATTTCGTTAGGATACGTGTAATATGTATATAAGCTTTAAAAGAACGTAGAGCGGGTACACTTTCGTGGAAAAAATATGTCTATGTCGGAGAGCGGGGTTGTATATTATGTAACTTAATTTTAATACTGAATCACAGAGACCCGTTAAATGGGTAAGCAATAAATTACATTCGTAAAGAAGCCTGCGCACTTCTCGGGAACGAATTTGTGCTTGCATCGGAAAGGAAGCAACATCAATTTATTTTTTTTTAATAGATCCAGCGACGGATTAAAAGGTGAGCTCACGAGTTTAAAAGCGCTCCGTTAAAATTCTTAAATTCTTTCTTTTTAAGCAATGAATAAAATCGTCGCCGAATGTGATGTTAAAGATCACGCGTAAGCGTCATACGTAAAATAACTCTAGGAACGCGCCGATCTTCTAAATTTGTTTTGCACCCAATGGGTTGAACTTATCAAATGTGATAAGTTTAATAATAAAGAGCCTTTTACGATTTATCGCTCGGAGCCAGCAAGCAACTTGATCCGCCACTGAATAATTCGTTCGGCACCATTTTCAATCGTACAAAGTCACAAATTTCTTTCGGTCTTCTTAATTTTCTCTCTAAAGAATACGAATAATTCCCAAATCCATATCGAGCGAAGCGAAAATTTCGACGACTTTGTTTCTTCTCTCTCTCTCTCTTTTTTTATCCATTCCACTTACAATAGAAACATATGAAGTGTTCACAAATGTGATTCTAAAAAGACAGCACAGAAATATGACATTCGAAATTATTACTCTAGTTATTACTTTCAAATGTTGTTCCAAACGCTTAACAATGTGAATACATCCTCGTAATTTCTCTCTTCGTTAATATGTTTAATTACAATAATTCTTTTTACTAGGATTTATGAAATCGAGGGTATCTCGAAGTTGACGCTAAGATTTTCCGATTGTGCTAATTTTACGATGGTCGACAATTTGACCGCGACCCGGGCAGCCTCGTCGAGATCATCGATAGGTACGATTTTTAAACCCGCGTTTGCGATCAGAGCTTTTGCTTCGTCTACGTTTGTACCCTGAAACAGCAACGGGATTAAATATAATTCAATTTGCATCTCGATTATTACCACAGACGAGATACAGAATAAGAAGGTCTATTCTAGGTAATAAGGATTACCTTACTGGTAGTAGTATTCATCGACAGCGTAAAGTTAATTATAGAAGTATATATATATATATATATATATATATATATATATACACATATATATATTTGCCTTCCATATTAGTTAATGGCAACCAAAATAAATTTCTGGTCAATTATATTGGCTACCGATAATCAGAAGAATTCTAATTATTTATAATGGCCATTGAAAATTATTTAATTCGAGATATTAACTCATATCAGAGATTTTTAAATTTATCTTACAACAGTTACGATGTCTGGTTTTGATCACTAAACGTAACTTTTAAGTAAAGTCGAAAGTCTGATTTGTAGAGTTGATCGCGTATTTCGTGCTAAGATGCAACTGTGCGAAAGAAAAATAAATTGGATGATAGAACTATTCTGTAGCCCGTCTGCGCTATTAATTTCGTGTTACGATATAATACCTGTAATCGGACAACCACAGGGATTTTTAAGCTAAGTTCTTTAGTTGCAGCGATAATTCCCTCTGCGATAACGTCGCATCTCATAATTCCACCGAAGATATTGACTAAGAGAGCGTGGACCTACGGGTTGAATCGAAAACAACTATTTATTACTGTTATCCAATAACAAATTTCCGAGTCTGCAACTTTTGTTCCTTTCAATTGCAATATTGCAACATTTATTCTCCGCTTTGTCCTTAATATTTTATTAACGCGAATCAGTGCGCGCGTGTGGCGTGACTTACTCTCGGATCAGATGTAATTATTTTAAATGCTTCTTTGACAGCAGAAGTGGACGCGCCGCCGCCAACATCTAAGAAATTCGCGGGCTCTCCTCCGTGTAATTTGATAATGTCCATAGTAGCCATGGCTAAACCGGCTCCGTTTACCATGCAACCGATGTTACCATCCAGTGCAATGTAATTCAAGTCAAACTTGGCAGCTTCCACTTCCTTAGGATCTTCCTGAGTCCAATCTCTCAAGGAAAATAAGTCCTTTTGCCTGAATTCGGCATTGTCGTCGAATCGACACTTGCAGTCCAAAGCAAAATCTAAGTATCATCCAAGCAAATCCGTTTTTCAAATGTTACTCATTACGATAGACAATTGAAGTCGTGAATTTAGAAACAGCACAAAAGTCCGTCGACCAACATTTTCACAAGAACTACGATAGAATTTTTTGTAACTCGTTGCAAACACTTTTTTGAGAATCTCCTAAATTTTTTAAGCACCCGCGAAAGCATTAACCATTACTGAGAAAGCTCTGTATAAACTAGAAAAAATCGTATCTGTAACTCGCGTAATGTTAGCAAATGGACTTGCGCTATTTTGCAATTCGTAGCTTCGATCGCACTTGTGTTTGCGCAACTTACAGTCTCCGTTAATGTCTTCCGCTAGAGGATTCACCTCCAACAGAAGGGCATCTTTTTTAAGAAACATTTGGTAAAGATTCACAATGATGTTAGAAATGTAGTCTTTAACATTCTGAAGGCCAAGTTTAACGGCAATACGTTCCGCCTGGTCTTTCGTAATACCCTTGTGAATATCAATGGGTTCGTACATGATAGCGCTAGGATTTGTCGCGGCAACTTCCTCGATATTCACACCACCTTGACTCGAAGCTATTATGACTGGACCCTAGAGATGACGAATTTCTTAATTGGAAAAGTTGTTGCGCGCTCGCTTAATTATCCTCTTGCCTTATCAACCCTTCCACTACAGTAGACTTTCATTTTTCGAGAACAAAATTTTCATCTCGTCTCGATTTTTATATTTTACTCCCTCAATATTTTAAGATTCTCTCTCGTTTTCAAAAATCATCAAAGTATTCAACGAAATGAATACCAAAATGGCCTTTTGAATTCTCGAAAGTATCGAGAATCTTGGAAATGTGGAGAATTGCGGATACTTCCGCCCGGATCTTATTATTACTATCATCCTGCACACCCCTAGAAGCCACCTCCTATTCAATTTTCTAATGAAATAAATTTGCAGAAGAATCCATAGTCTACTTATTCATTTTTCAATCGCTGGGAAACTTAAATTCGTTATTTACTACTCGAACTCTTTCGCGACGGCGGAATTAGCCATTAGTACGCCACTAACAAACGGATCGTCGTGCCATTAGTGGACCCCGCAAAAAGATGGGAAAACAACTAAACTTTACTTGTTTCAGGAACTTTTTCTTGTATGTTAGTTTAATGCATGCTGTTAATTCGCGTATCGTTACTCTCGCTAGCCAACGCGACGCACTTAATGAATGCCGGATATAGCCGGCGCTAGCTAATGTGAAGCATTTAGTGAATGCCGGATATAACCGGCGCTAGTTGCGAAAGAGTTAACAATTGCATCGGATGCAATCCTTTAAAATATTACCCGCAATTTGTATTTGAGGAAACCTTAACTCACAACAGTTGAAGTTAAAGTTGCAGTATATTAAAAATACCGCGGATATTTGCCGTATCCGGTCCGCAATTACGATCCGCGCTCGTTATAAGGCAAGAGGTGAAATGTATATTTCCCAGGCAACTTACACCAAAGGCTCTTTCCATCATAACAGCAAGGTAGTATTCTTTACGGGGAAACATGCGCTGTGTTACCATTACAGCATTGCATATCCTACCTGCCTCACCTGTCTGCTTAGTAATTAACAATTTGCCTAACATTTGGCTGGCTAGTTTCTTTGCCTCCTCTGGCCTACAATTCAGTGCATAAATCAGAATAATGTAAAATATATGTATTCTATTGGTTTCTATGCGGTAACATACGTTTCACACATCTTTACTCCACTAATGCTGGTCCCTTTAAAGTGACCCTTTCCTCTACCTCCGGCCAAAACTTGTGCCTTTAAAACAATGTCTTTTGTTTTTAGGTTGGCAGCAAGCTTTGCAGCTTCATCAGGAGTTTTAGCAACTCCAAATTTAGGAGTTGGAACTCCAGCTTCATTGAGTAAACTGTAGCTGATGTGTTCATGGACATTTAAATTCCTCACTGGTTGCTTTACTAAGTTGGTTTTGCATCCCAGGATCTACATCAACAAAACAATAAAAATGATTCCTTAATATTTTTATTGGCAACTATAAATGCTATAATAATAGACAAAGTACAGGAATTGCGATTATACGTTACATCGTTAAATAATTAATTTATTTGACATCGCGAACGTAATTATGTAATTTGAAATAATATTGCTAAACATTTATATTTGCAACATTTATCGAAGATTAATCGAACAGCAGGGACGGCAACGTCCAACGCGAGAAACAAAACTAAGTATCAACAGTTCTTGAACTTTAAAATAAGCTTTGCTCCTTGGGACTTTAAAAATATTCTGAACTCAAAGATCGATCAGTGGTAATGACCCACATACTTCTAATCGCAACTTTGGCACTGGTAACCTACTCCGTGCCTATAATAAATAAACACGATCGATCGATCAAAACAAGCGTGAATAATAAAAACGATGAATCGTTAATTGTTGCGATTTAAAGAAAATATTATTCACGGTAAGTCGTGCATCTTCGATCGAACAATAGCAGATCGCAAAAATAATGAATTTTGAATTAAAAGAAGAATAATCAATAGCAAGACGCGATCGATTGTTCGAATTTTGAAAGAAGTGACAATTACGGATGGGTTGACAAGCGATGTTGGTTTTCCGCATAATTGAATAAACTGGCAATTAAATAGGAACGGGCGAAATAGAGTCAATGACCAACGAATCAAAGGTTGTGCGTGGAAATGTCCACAATTGTATTGCATAACTGTCATACTCGTATTTCGTGAAAAATCTGGGTTTAGTGCAAGGCCGCAATCTTTGGCTTCAAATCGGCTGACCCTGGCGCCCAATTTAGCAGACTACAGACATCTAATATGGTGATTACCCCACTTATGAATCATTGGCGTAAATACCAATACTTTTCGGGGGATTGCGGGCAATGGGAATTGGTGAATGCGAATCAACGTGAAACGGCAAAACGTTGCCGTATAAAAAATAAGCGATCAAACGTACCTTCGACCCATTGAATCGGGTGAGATTTTCAACGAGTGAGATAGTCCGAGACAACATGGTAGCCATCTTACTAAAGCAGTGGCAGTGGACTGCGAAGTGTAAGCTGCGCCTTCATGTCCCCACCTTTCTTGACGTTTCCTATAAAAACATGACGCAAACTCCGCGCGAACAAAGCCCGCGATGGCAGCACTATTTTAACGCGGTATTACAATTTCCTGCCAATATTTCGCTTTTATTTAGCGATACATTTGGCTGCGAAATCTGTTGCCGCATCGCTGTATTTTTTAATTTAAATGCCACTTAATTGGACGTTCAACTGTACCCGATTTTCTACCCGACGGCAACTATTTAATGATAGAGTATTGGATATAATTGAATCTAATTGAATAGTACACGCGCGTTGTATATTGCATTAGTAGTACTAAAGAAGGAAAATATAGTTTAATGCGATACAATGGCTATGAAAACTATCGCCACTTCACTGTATTTTTTAATTTAAATGCCACTTAATTAGTCGTTCAATTTTATTCGATTTTCTACCCGACAGCAATTATTAAATAATAGAAAATTGAATACAATATCCGATTAAGTAGTACCCAAATACAAAAATATAACTTATATGCTATCTTTATGTAGCTGCTACATATTTTATTTATCTCATAATTTCTCGCGTAATCTTGTATTTACAAATTATAATTTCAACAATTTGTCGATATCCATACGAACCGAGCGGTCTTCGTTGAAATTATAAAATGTCTCAGGATTGCGAAGAGCCGACATTACAATAATTGTGCTCGAAATTCGGGGAGATATATTTATTTTTTTTTTTTTTTTTTTTTTACAAATGCACTAACATCCATACAAATTTGTAAAATGTAAAAAAGAATTCGTTTTGTACATCACAAAGCATACAAATTTTGTCGATACTAAAAAATGATTTCACGTGTAAAAATAGAAAGAAAGAAAAAGGAAAAGATTACTTGCATTTCGACGTTTTCTCAGAAACTTTTTTAGGCGTAAACGAGATATCCAAATTCATAGAATTTGCAGCTTGAATCATTAAGGCCAATTTCACAGCCGATTCGGCTGCCTTGGCAAAATCGTCTACGGATATAACTTTCAATTGCGCTTCGCTTATCAACTTTTTAGCTTCCTCTACGTTAGTTCCCTATATGTGATAAGCGTAGAGATAAACATTTCTTCTAACAACTGTTTGCCGTAAGTTTCTTTTCTGGTGCATATCAATAAATTACCTGTAGTCGCACAACTATTGGAACATCCAAGCTTAACTCTTTCGACGCGGTGATAATTCCCTGAGCGATTATATCACATCTCATAATGCCGCCGAATATATTTACGAAAATCGCTTCTACCTGCAAATTCAAAATCAAGTTGCATAAGGCAACTTTATAAATGCGTAACTAATTTTTATGCATTTATGCAAAGTTCAACTATGTTAACCCCTTGCGGACCGAATAAATTAATATACGAATAGTTTTGAATCTTTAAATGTTAATATTTGTGTTACAAATATGATAAGAATCCTTCTCCTAATTATTAACAAAATTGTTTATCGATGGTATTAATTTACACTTTTGCTCTAACCATCGATACGCATCCTGCACGTTTTCCCATAAATACATAAAAATTCGTAGTCCAACTATAAGATTTAGAAACTTAATCTTGTAGGGCTTCAAGTAGTACCTTCGGATCAGAGATTATAATTTTAAAAGCTTCCTTGACTGTTTCCGCAGTGGCGGTCCCACCGACGTCTAAAAAGTTAGCCGGCAGACCGCCGTTCAATTTGATAAGATCCATGGTAGCCATAGCTAATCCGGCTCCGTTTACCATACACCCTATGTTCCCATCCAAAGCTATGTAGTTCAAATTAAATTTAGTCGCTAGCACTTCGTTCGGATCTTGCTGCGAGAAATCTTGCAGCGCGAATAATTCTTTTTGCCTGAACGCTGAACTGTCGTCGAAAGAACATTTACAATCTAAGGCGAAATCTGTAACGGTGTACAACACATTTGTGTGATTAGCTAGCAGCTTTAATTTTACCCCTTGACTTACGATCAGGAGCGACGCGAGATTTCTTAAGTATAACTATTATTTTCACTTCGAGAACTGTGATCGCTTAATGCTAACGTAGTAATAAAAAGCTGTAAGGCAAGGGGTAGTTGGGATGTAATGTAATGTAGTAATGAGACAAATTTGCCTTTCCAGCAACGTACAATCTCCGCAAAGATCTAACGCGAACGGATTAATTTCCAGTAGTAAGGCATCCTTTTCGATGAACAGCTCGTAGAGATTGCAGATAATCATCGAGGCGATATCTCTTCCTTCTCCTTTTAGGCCCAATTTATCCACAACTTCGTCTACTTGTTCAACGGTCAAGCCTTTCATGATGTTCACCGGTACGTACGATATAGCTTCCGGATTCGTAGCAGCAATGTCCTCGATATTCACGCCGCCTTGTTTCGACACGATTACAACGGGTCCCTAATCCAAAATACTATTTCATTTCTATCGTTCAAGTTACAAGTTCTACGACTATTGGACTGTGGATTTTTATGCAAAATCTTATCTTTATTAACACTAGCAAAGCATACTTATTTATAGCAAAGAAATAAAAATGGTAGACACTTGCAAAAAGCGCGTGTGATTGAAATACGATAAAGCTTCATTTATATTTTATACGGAAAAGAATGTACTAAAAGATACATAAAAATCCGCAATCTGCTAATAATGAAATACAGGAGAAGCTTACATCGAAAGAAGTTTCCAACATCACTGCCATATAATATTCTTTGCGCGGAAACATTCGCGTGGTCACCATTACCGAATTACAAATTTTTCCAGCCGCTCCGGTCTGTTTGGTAATCAATAATTTGCCTATCATATTGCTGGCCAGAGTTTTTGCTTGTTCGGGACTAAAAAAATCATGTTCAACGTCCTTACTATGCATGCATGGTAAAATAAATTGATTACAGCAACAATTAACTAAAGAAACTTACGTTTCGCACATAACAACGCCGCTAACATTGGTATCTTTAAAATGTCCCATTCCTCGCCCTCCGGCAAGAACTTGAGCCTTTAAAACGATATCTTTGGTGTTGAGGCTCTTTGCTATCTTTGCAACCTCGTCTGGAGTCTTAGCTACTCCAAAAGGCGGAGTTGGAATTCCAGCGTCTTTCAACAAAGTATAGGCAACGTGTTCGTGAACTTGCAGATGTCGAGTTTGTTGCACGCTAACAGAACTACGAGCTAAAAACTGAAAATATTTTAATCGATAATCGCCGCTTATATCTTCCTCTTTAATCTTTTACTTTGCTTGTGAAAGCAGAAGGAATTTGTATAAGAATCCACAGACTGCTTACTAGTTATCAATACAATACAATGTTGCAACGCCATGGAAAATCCAATTATGCCCCAATTTCCCATATTTAGAGTATACACATGTTATCTACCTGTCTTCCTATTCCTCGAGCGCAACGTAACGCGAGCGACGAAACTCCCACCGACATGTTTGACAGCTAATTTTTACCAAATGATCAAACGAAATTTTTTCGTTGCATCTACCGCGAAAAGTTGTCAAACTTTTACGAAAATATACGTGACGTAATATCCTTTTATATACAAAAGGTTACAGTAAATGTTTGGAAAAGCATTGTACCTTGAACTAGCAACTTCGAGCAGAACTCTGTTCGCGATATAAAGTCGACGAAGTCGAGTAGGCGATGAATACAGAATCTTTACGAAACTGATAATTGCATGCACTTTTATATATATATATATATATATTTATATATAGAGAAGATACTATTACGAGCACAGTGCAAGATGATATTCGCATTCGCAAAATACTTCCGACGATAAATCGACGATACGAGGCGTTACAAAAATGTTATCAGTTAACTTGAACACAATAGAGAAGATCGCAAGCGCGTACTTTCAGTGGGACAACAGAGTATCAATGAACAGTGAGAGATTATTCGATTGGTTAAACGTAACTCTTATATTGTAATCATTTTTCTATTTCATATGTATGTATATATACGCGTACATATATATACGTACGTAGAAGAGATACATGTATTAAATTATGTTAATACAGTAAAATATAAAAGATCAATTTACATTGTACTTCTATGTATACACTATGTATATTCTGATTATGATTTGCCTTCCTTACAAGCGCTTACAAGTTATTTTAAATAAGTAGAACAAAGAAAAGAAAGAAGAGGTTCGTATTATTACACTGTAGATTTATACTTCATTAGTATATTGTGTTTTGGTTTACTACGAAATATATACGAATAATCCTTGTATCGATATCACTTTTACGTAATGATCGCCTTGCAAACGAATTTATCCCTCAAGTCAGACTTATAATTATTTTTAGGAACCACGTCCTCAACAAAAAAATTTCTCCAAAAATTCTGCGAACTCGAATGAACATAACAGTAGCAATAACGCGTAATCTTGCAATTATTACCCACGTATTTTATCTTTAGTCGAAAGCACAAATTAAACTCTTTCCATCATTGAGGCCACGTTAAACATGATTTCTTGAGTAATTAGAAAAACGCAAAAGAATTGCGAAATACCATTGAGTATCAACAAAAAAAAATTCAAAATTTAGTTTCAATCTTCAAAGAAATTGCAAATCATTTTTTCCGTTTTTTTATATACAAAAATTCTCTATGAAATTTAATTGTTATATATTACAATTTCAGACAGAATCTTTAAGGAAGAAAATAGCAATCGAAGTAAATCTAAAGTAAAAAAGTTACAATGTCAAACGTCTAAGATAATGTAAATGTTAAATTTCATTATATTATGTAAATTCGATGCATCGAATATTACGAAACGAAAAATGGAAAAAGAGAAAAAGAGAGTGAAAAGAGAAAAAGAGAGTGAAAAGAAAAAAATAGTGAGAATATTCTTAATCAGATGAATGACTTTTTCCCCACCTAATGTAATTTATAAGACGAGAAGAGAACTACTATATTTTGTATTTATGTTTCAAGCATAAAATTTCTGGCCTCAACAGTCTTATATTCTAAATACAAAACAAATCTTTCTTCTTCGATTTAAAAACTAAATCTATCGTTAAGCGTCCTTCCTGTGACGCCGAGGTTTCCGGACAAGCTGTACATAACTTCGCTGAATGTACGATCGTCGACATCCGCTCCTGTGTCCGACGACGGAGTATTACGTGTGCGAGAACGGGAACGCGATCTTGACCTGGAACGCTGCCGTCCAAAGATGGGTGATCGACCAACCTACGAGAGTTACGCAATTTCTTCCATCATTCATTACACCATTATGATACAAGTTGAGCAGTTTAAATGGTAAAATAACGTTAGAACTACCAACAACTAAATATACTTATTTACATTAAAGAAACCAAAATTGACAGATGATAGAAGAAAATATAAGATGCAACTGAAATAAATCTAATAGGTGTACGAATTAATAAGGCGCCCTTTTCTTTAAAGGCTTGGTATCTTTATCAACTCTTAGTCGCCGCTTTTCTGGAATTTTTAGCATTAATACCGCATTTCATCTTTTGCGAATAAATATTGAATATTATGAAAGCCCGAGGGCTCAGAATTAATTTGTACACCTACTGTATTCGTATCTCGTACAGAAAATTGCGGTAAGTCCTTAAAAATGCATCGCTGCAACTTTATAGAAATTTTTATGGTAAAATGGTAAACTAGTTGCCTTGGCAATTCTAGTGTTAAAACGTTTACGAATATTTACGAAAATAAAAACCTTTTCTGGGACAAAAAATAGTCCTCAATTTTGTTGGCATTTACGTATCATTTACCATTTCAACTCCTTGCACCTCTCTTCTAATCATATTTGCAAACATTATTTTAACTTATTACAGATATTATATTAACTTTTTTAATAAATGTTATGTTTATCATACCATATTCAAACTTTGTACACTTTGTCTAAAAGGGGATCGTCCTCTTGGCAATGGGCGTAGGCTGTTGACGGCGTTTCCATTTCGACTTGGCGCGAGGGTAAGGGGGCGTTGATGCGTGCTAGGGCTGTACTCGTTTCCCAATGTACACATGAAGTTTACATTTGAGTTCGTATTTAATCGTGATGAACTAAAACATCGTATTATTTGGATTAAGTACCCCACGAGTTGCCAAATTTGTTATTTTAGTAAAATTTCTTTTTTTTTTTTTTTTAGTTAGAAATTGTTATACTAAATGTGTATTGACAACTGTTCGCGAATATTTATGTAAATATTAACACATTCGAGCCGGCGTAGTTATTCACACGTCGCTTCCTTAAAGTTTATCTTCTTCTTAATTTAAAATTGAGATAGAAAATGTTGCGAACCAACATGAAAATTATAGTTTGAATTATAATTAAAACGACTAAATTGTAGAGGTGTGGTATCTTAGAAATTCACCATAATTTTATAGGACGACTCGATCAATAGCTTTCTCCGTTCGGTACTGTGTAAATTAACTATAAACCATTGGGGATACACGCGCCGGATTGAACGCGTTAAAAAACTATAATAAATATTCTTGTAAATTATATATATAAAAAAAAGACGTTTAAGCATACTTCATTCTCATCAATTTCTGTTCGTACTGTGCGCGTCTTTGCGCGCGAGCGATTTGATCTGATCGTAATCCACCGGTAGTAAAGCGACGCTGGGACGTTAGAATTTGTTGTCTTCTTTCCGTAGATCTTTGTTGGAGCGACATTAATGACTTTCCAGCCTGTGGAACCTATAGCAGGAAGACCGTCCAGTTAATCCCAATTCGATCACACGAACATAGAATCATAAGTAAAAGTGTGCAAGATCCCGAAAATATCAGGAACCTGATATTCGTATCGGATCGAGATTCAAAAGTATCCGTGTTTCGGAAATCTCGACTTTCTCGAGAACTATAAAATTATAAACAAATAGAGTATAGAACTATAATAGTATCAAACTATATGATATATATACTTCTTTTACGAAAAGCAGAGATAAACGATATGAAAGGATGTATGTGAACGCGTGAAATAATAATTGTTAACCAAGTCCTCTTCATGGCCTTAAAAGCCGAAATTAATGAACTATCTATCGATATACTTCTTTTACGATGTTACAATAGCCGGATACGAACGGCGCCTGAACGGGGATAATATAAATCGACCTTTAATTGAGTTCTCGAAATTTTTGGAAATCTTGGCAATCAAGGATTACGATATATTTTCGGGAACCCAATCCAACATTTTCGAGCTCTTGCACATCTCTCTCTGATCACAAGCCGTCATAAAACTTACTCTGAATTGATTTTGCAATGATAATCTCTGGTTCTGTCTCTGTAGTAGCAACTGCTTTGCTCTCTTAACGCGATTTCGGTACGCGATTTGAGCAGGGCTTTGGTAGCCCAATCGGTTGTGAACCGAAGTCGGGTCGCGTAAATTTGGCAGACTGTTCGTTCTTTTCAACGGAGTCTTATTATTGGTGAAGAAGCCTCCTTGAGTAAATGTTAAGTTGGTGCGGCTTCTGCTTCGAGTCAGACCAAATCTGTTGCCGCGACCACGGCGCACGTTAAATGCTCCCCGCGTGTTCGGTTTCTGATTCAACGTTAAATTACTTCGCGATCTGGTGAGGCCGCTATTTTTCTTGTATCGTTTTCTCACGAAACCACCGCGAACGTTGTTATTGTTATTATTGTTATTATTATTATTTTGCCCAGCTTGCCAAGGTTGCTCTTTTTTAGCAGTTGCAACGTTACGCTTTACTCTACCACCTCTGCCACCACCCCTCAGTCCACTTCGCCCTCGCGTACTTCCTCGCGTGCGTTTATTAGCACCAGTTTTTCCACTGGCAGTCCCAGCCTTTTTCTTTTTCTCCTTTTTCTCCATCTTTATGATTTCATCTTAAAAGGAAGAAAATTCACAAGCTTTAGTGAGCGTACGGCCTTAGTAGTGCAGGAAGTTAATTTGTGTTAAGCTTTTTAATCTGGAATAGGCGAAAAATGTCCTCTTGTACGGACATGGTCCAAGGACAACTCGCGACGGCTAATTCGGAGTTTATTTATACTTTCTCCGAGGACATTGACCTTTTTTCAATATTTTTATTTTAATTGTTCCCCTGATTTTCTTCCAATATGCATTTATGTACCTTCAAAATAATCTCACTGGGTTTAGATGTATATATATATATATATATATATATATATTTATCTATCAATAAATTGTAATTTGGGGCTCTTGCATTTATCGATCGTTTTCAAGTTTAAAATGTGCTACTAATCTCGTAATCGTTACTTCAAAAAAAAAAAAAATAAATAAATAAAAAGAAGGACAAAAATCGGTATAAGCTATTTCTAAGTTACAAACAAAATGGTAAAAAGTACTGAGATATTTCAATAATGCAGGTATAAATTTATTTATACAACTATTATGTACTCTCTCTTATAATTTGTTACTCTATAGGACTGCAGTTTAAAGAATAAATTTTGCTTTGCAACAAAAAACTATCTCCTGCTATTATAGAAAAGCCATTACTGGCTAGTCGAATAATGGGTAATAATTAATTTCCATATGTATTACACTCTTTGCTCTCTTTTCTTCTAGGTGATACTAATTAGTAAGGCCTCGTGTGTATTACACTTCTTTGTTCTCTCTTTGTTCGAATTTCAGTAGTTCTGTAATTTCTTCTTCAATGTTTCTTTTTATCTGTAACTCCCATTGCAATCTTCCAACTTTGTTCCAAATATTCTTTCGTATATATGTAAATCTAATATGCATTTCCTTGCACAGTAGTTCTTCATAAATTTCACACTAATTTGTATATCTCTATTTCTTCTCTACTTTAATGTGTTGTATCTTCGAGACATATTTTTTGCATTCATTTTCCAATCAGCTTACTTTTGCTCTCTTCTTCTTCTTCAACTCTGATTCAATGTGAATTTTCATTGTTTTTACATTAGGAAGCAAATACATATGGCCTGTACCTATGTTAGCATATTGTAGCACAGTTAATAGTAGTTGCAATAGCTGTTGTAGCAGTAGTAGTTGTATATTGAAGAATATAACCAAATGGATGTATAACTGATGAAATGAAACAGCATTGAAGACTTTTTTTCAAAGGTAATAATCTCTTTCTATTATTTCTTCTTTTACTTTCATAGTATTCTTCCCACAATATACTCAACCATCCCAAAGCAGTAAGAAATTTTTCCACTGATATACTGCCCAATTAGAAATATGCAGACAGTGTAAAAGTATTTCTATTAATTCTTCCTTAAATCTTTCTATTACTTCTTCTATTGCTTTTATAGTACTCCTCCCAAAATTTAAATAAATCCTTCCACTGCTGTGTATTGCTCAAATAGAAGTATGCAGATGGTATAAAAATATTTTTATTGTTTCTTCTTTTGCTTTTATAATATTCTCCACATAACTTTCCATACCCAATCATTAATAATGCATAAGCAATACCAAATTTTTCCACTGCTGTATTACTTGAATGGAAGAGTATAATATCTTTATTGTTTCTTCTTTTGCTTTTTATATTCTTTGCACCTTGCCATACCTAGTTATCCCAAAAACAATAAGTTCTTCCATTACTGTGTATTGCCCAAATTAGAAGTATGCAGACAGTATTAAAATATTCCTATCAGTTCTTCTTTAAATCTTTCTATTCGTTCTTCTTTTGCCTCTATAGTATCCTTTGTAAAGCTAATCATCCCAAAAGTAATAATTGCTCGCTGTATTGCTCAAAAAAAAGTATGCAGATGGTATAAGAATGGCTCCCAAATGTTGTCAATCCAAGTTGAGAAAAATCATTTACTATTTTCATCCGCTGAAGTATACGGCTCCCAAATGTTGTTAATCCAAGAAAAATCATTTACTATAGTCATAGAGCTCTCAAACGTGTTGATCCAAGATAAGAAAAATCTTTGACTATGTTCAATAATAAATTAAGCTGAGATATTTTGAATTACAGAAGAATCTTCTCTTGCAGAGTTTTGCAGAGCTCTGGTATTTTTTAAACAACCATGTTCAGGTGAAAACCATGTTTCTTTAGGCCTTTTATACTTGCGACAAAATTTTTGTTTACGAAAAAATATTCCGGCTGATTACTTAAAAGTATCATTTTTATGTGCAATACATATTTTACATGTGCGGCAAATCGTACATAGATATAAATTATCCTGCTTCGCATATACTTTTCCGACGTGAATTACTTTCGTTCGTAATTAAACGAAATATTCTCGAACGCGTCGTGGGAACACGCCGCCGTTGAAAATGAAAATCGATTCGGAAAATTTCCCCGCTTTTTTTTTTTTCTCGGTATTTCGGTGTACACACGAAACACAGGCGTCGTTTTCAAGTCCATCGGATGAACGAAGAGAAACTCGAGGAACATGATAGCAGAGATAAAAATACGACTAAAGTTACGCAAACGTGTATCCCACGCAATGGGAAAGTTGACTTCTTTTCGTGAAGCAATGAGTCACGCCAACTTCGCTTGCTTGCGTTATTATCCAAAAATGTCCCGGTGTTCATGTTCGTCAATTTTCCATTCAATAAACTCTGTGTGCGTCGTATATTATCGTTCGAAAGAAATATATCCGTCTCCACACCAAATCCTACGTAAATCTCAAATGGTACTCTCTTTTCCCATTCGTGGCGGCGGCTTATGCTTTTTTTTTCTTCTCTGTCGCAGCGTGTTTGCGGGTTAAGCGGAAACCTGCATCAATTTCGTTCGCAATTCGAGCGAATCGAAACAACGGTTGCGTTTCACTGGCTTTACTCGAGCATCGCGGAATTTGCGAGGGCAATTTTCCTTTTCGCAGCGATCGAAAGGACACCGCACGAACGCATCCTCCCATTAGTAAACATATACTCGAAAATGTGTCGATCGTTTTTAGTTTTTTTTTTTTTTTTCGCTTAAGAATTATAAGTTTAGGGAGATGGGAATATCCCGCATCGAAAGTCGTCTCATCGGCACACCCTTTTTTTCCGAGAGATCTCTAGTTACCATATTTTTCGGGCGTATTAAACGAAGGAAAATAAATGTGGATATTCTACGTTGTATAATTTTCATTCTCGCCATTTTGAATTCGTGCAAAAGAAGAAACAGTAGCCCCGTACGATCACCCAGGATTATCGGCAAAACTGCTAGATTTTCGAGACTCTGGCCACTTACCGAGCGACATGTTCACTTTCGCGTCAATCTCAGACATTTTATTTGCTCTGTTTCTGTCTCTTTCTTTAACCGCAAATAAATTACACGAATTATCGCCGTAACGTCACCACGGATCATACGCAACAACATCACACGACACACCGATCACGAGTGAACACAAATGACCAGTTACAGGAAGTCATCCTCGCGCCAGACCGGAAACCGACGCATTGCATTCGATATGCATTCGATACAAGTGCGGCGCGAAAATTTGAACCGCCACGAATCGCTAGCTTTTGCAATTCGTTCCATTGCAACGGTTAACGAGGCTTAATAAATTTGTATATTGAAAGTTGGATACAATGAAATATTTCACGCGAGAATTTATAATTCAGGAATACAATGGATGTTATTTCTGGTTGGTTAAATATGTAAATAAATCAATATCTCGATCGTAGCCTGCGTGGACACACCATAACCTTCGTTTTATTTATCTATGCGTGAATGAACCGCGTATATTTATCGTATGAATAATTGTTTACGATAAGTAATATTTTTGTAATTTCATAACATCGTGCATTTAACGTTTGCAACTTATTTTTAACGTTTTAATGCCACGACCAATTGAGATTATAATAAATTCGTAGCTGCGTTCTCCTTTCGTTTCCATTGTTTATATTGTTTTAATATTACTTGTAAATAGTTTTCGTCAAAGTTTAAACGATAAGCTTAAATATGGGCGAAGTTATAATACGCAAAGCGAAACGAGAAGATTGCGAAGCTATTAGAAATTTGATCCAGGTAACATTAAATATAAAATTGCATGCTATTTTATTTTGCTCTTGTTTATTATAAGAATACCATTCTTACATTATCGGTGTATTTTTCCAGGAGTTAGCCGATTTTGAACAAATGCCTGATGGACCAA
This sequence comes from Eucera pruinosa, assembly GCA_028830335.1. NCBI lineage: Eukaryota > Metazoa > Arthropoda > Insecta > Hymenoptera > Apidae > Eucera > Eucera pruinosa. Next base: position 18,369,370 of record JAMYCR010000006.1, read on the forward strand.
AAATAGATCACACAAGTATAATAATCATCTTTCCTAATGAAAATGAATTTTTTAATTAACACGCGAATGTTTACAGTATTAGAAAAAGACGGATTCGACGCGGAACACCCACTATTTATTTGTCACGTAGCAGAGATAAATGAACATGTAATAGGATATACAATTTCATACTTCACGTACTCTACATGGTGTGGAAAAGCCATGTACTTGGAAGATCTATACGTTACACCTAATTATAGAAAGAAACATATTGGTAGTAAATTATTAAAAGCTGTTGCTAAAGTATGTTCCTTAAAATGTACAAATATATCCCCTAAAATATTAGGTGCATGCAAATGATTTGATGGCTTCTCAGTATTTGGGTGAGAAACTATAGTTGTGTGTCCTTTTAAGGAGAAATAAGTTAGTAGTAGGCTTTCTATGCCTACTATTAGTATAATTTGAAAACAGTATTTACGATTATTGAAAACAATAACGACTAACTGATTGATTAAGTAAATAATTTCGTATAATCTAACATGATCTATCTAGTAAAGAATTTTTAATAAACTACCATTATCTATCCATTAAATAATTTTTAATAAACTAATATGATTTATCCAGCAAATAATTTTTAATAAAATAAATGATCTATCCAGTAAATAATTTTTAATAAACTAACATGATCTATTTGTTTATGATGGAATCCATCAAAACTTTTGCACACATCCAATATATAAAAAAAAAAATAACTCTATGCGAATTATACCAATTTTTTACAAGAAATTGTATCGTGATTATTCCGTTATACGCGTAACGCGTATACACAATGTAATTGCTTTATTATTTTTGTAGGAAGCGGCAGACAACAAATGTTGTAGATTAGATTTTTCCGTCCTCGAATGGAATCCTGCGCAAGAGTTTTATAAAAGCAAAGGGGCTGCCGATATAACGATAGACGAAGGCTGGCATTACTATCGTTTTGCTGATGTCGCCTTACAACATTTGGCTACGGATGCCTAAATGTGATCGCTGTATACGCAACGCTATTTTTATAATATATACAAATTTTACAGCAATTTGTCAGCTTTTTCATGTACAACGAGTCTCGAAATTATTGGCACAGATAGACCGATTATACAGGTATGAAATGTGAAGAAAAATTAGTAGAAGTTTCAATGTATGTAGTAAAGAAAAGTGTACTGCCAACAGTATTATTTCTTACTTTTTCGTAATTTTGTTACTTATTTCGCCTGTGTCAATAGTTTTGCAACTCACTATAGTTTGGTAACCATCCTGCATGTATGATTCAGTTGTTAAGAAACAATAGAAATAAAGAGATTTTATTCCGCAAATAAAGCAGAAAATATGGATACGAAAAAAGTAAAACTATATATTTAAATTTAGTTTTATTGTTGTCGGAAAAATAATGTTGAAAAAATTAATGTGTATAATTTGAATCGCAGTCTTCGTATTTGTTTTCCTCTACGGAACCAGTGCCCGCGCACGATACGATCGGCAGGATTTCCATCGTGGAGGAACATTTGCGCAAAGACGATATTAGAATGATCGACGAAAACGATTCCGATTTACTGTCGCATAGCGACATGAGTTGGGGAACTCTAGAAGATAGATATGTATCGTACGAAATCTTGTCCGAAGATTTATCATCGATCACTTCAGAGTCTTCTTCTGCAGGCGTAATTTTTACCCGACACGACACGAATTCAGTTTATAAGCAGCCTGTTTATAACATAATCGAAGTGGTTCTTTTCCGCAGTCTAATCTTTCGTTCTCATTGCTCGATCAAGCAGCGCTTTCGATAGATCAAGAGATAATAGAATGCGCAACCGAGAACAATTGGGGCAGCTATGCTTTGGATATTAATCTGTGGGACGACGATAAAGCTCCCATTGTCAAACTGAGAAACGTCAAAGAAATTCTGTTCGACGATTTAGAATTTTGCGGCTTTTTCACCGATAGATTAATAGGAGCTGGAAAATCGTTTCTCACCAAATCTCCCGAAAATGGCCTTTACATACTGAGCAAATGCGTTATGAGAAATATGGTACATCATTTTGCAATAGAAAACTGATATGTTATAAGTAGACTGCGGATTTTTAGCATTTGTAGGAAATTCAAATGTGTAAAACGGCACAGAACGCATTTAATACGCAAAACGATATACAATATATGGAGTAAAATAAAAATGATTGTATTTTGAGGGTGGAACAACCCTCCGTTTAAATTCCACTTTAATTTTGTTAATAAAAGTATAAATTTGCATGAAGATCCGCAGTCTAGTTATAAAACACGTGTAATAACTTCTTACACGTTTCTCTCGTTCTTAATTCTGATTACTAATAACTTTACAGTCGCTGTCAAATATTACAATGCTGAATTACCATCGCTACTTGCAATACATCGATCTTGCGTATAATTATATTACGAATTTATCGCCCCTGGGAGGGATACCTTATTTAATATATTTAAACGTGGCGCATAACAGGATGAAAACCATTCTGAACTTTTCACCTCCTTGGTATTTAACATACGTAAATTTATCGTACAATTACTTATCGAAAATGCGCGATATCAGCCACTTCTGGAGTATCGTTCATCTAGATCTATCGCATAACGCGATCGAAACTATTTCGGGTTTGCAAAATTTGAAGTTAGTATAATGGAGAATTAGTTACTAATATAATTAATTATTTAACTAATATATACTAACTTATATAGCTATAATATATAAGTTAGTATAGTAATACAAATAAAAATGGTTTCATTTGTAAATCTTACGAATCTCATCTATGAATTTAGATATTTGAAGTATTTAAATTTATCGTACAATTTGATCGAATACATTGAAAATTTGGATAAATTGAATATCCAAGAATTAAATTTGGAAGGCAACTGTATATTGTCGTTCAAATCCGCTATACCTGGCTCCGGTCTGAACGCTTTATCTCATTTGCGAAAAATATATTTAGGATACAACAAATTATCTACTTTAGAATGCTTCATGGTACGAATTTTTATACGAATGTACAGTGACTCACGAAATTGATCGAATGATATCACTGTTGTATGATTATCTTAGGATAATCAAGTCTCGAATAAAATGAACGTAAAAACTTAAATTATTCTTTATGCCCCGAAAATGTTATAGTTTGCGATTAAACTTTCGTTAAATAAGAAATATAATGACTGGAACTGTTTCGTAAGTCACTGCAAATAGACTGCGGATTTTTATGCATTTATGGGGAAATTAAATAGATAAAAAAAAAAAATTCAGAACATACGAAACGTGTAAACATATATATTTTAATATTTAGGAAATGAAATTTCCCCTTATTTAGCTTTCCATTATTTATTTATTAGCTCCCTATTAACAAAAATAAAGAAATGTATCTGCACAAAAATCCGCAGTCTAATAATGAAATTACATCTAATAATCGAACTAATTCGTAAAAATGCTAAATATAGGATTCGTACAGCTTACGCGTGATAGATTTGAAATTTAATAGAATCAACGATCTATTGGAATTGCAGAACTTTAAAGGTCTAATCCACGAGGTGGACCTCAGAGGTAATGGTTGCACAAAGTGGCCTAATTACAAAGCTGTCCTTTTATTTTCCATACCGAGTATACAAATTATCGATGGGGCTGATGTGACTAGCTCGGAGAAAGTACGCAATCCAACGTTCGAAATTAATACTTCAAATAGGCGAATTAAACAATTGAATTCCAACAGATCGCTGCTGTAACTTTATTTGCATCGCCGGTAAACTTAACTGCGGCTCGCACTATCACCAAGTTAACTCTGTTGGAACAACTGAGTATCCCTAAAATTGATTTGCACGTTGCACCGTACGATGAAGTGAGCCCGCCATTGATCATGCTTACAGGCCCAAGCGCGTTAAAGAAATTGTCTTTGGGCCTTCACACTGCTCAAACATTGTCGAAAAAGGTAGTATACACACTCGTGAGCAAAATGAAGGGATCGAAAAGTTACAGTAGTTACGAAATTACAGTAGTTCAAAGATTGACACGTTTTCCATTAGAATTTTGCAATCCCTTAACTTTGCTCATGTGTGTATAAATACACTCAGTTTGATGTGCGAGAAGCGATTGTTCTACTATCGAAAAATTACTTCATACAATCACTTTTGTCTCCCTGTTACTTCTGTATGACTTTCTGCCAAATTTTGCATCGCATCGCGAAAGAATCAAATTAGAAGACATCGAAGGGAAATAAAATTTTTTGCATACGATAGTTGCTAATATAGTTCGATAAACGAACGCGGTAACTTAGGTGAAATACTGTCGATGGTACACGACAAAGCAATCGGAAGACCACGGAAGCGAGGATCAATGTTACATTTTCGTTAACAGAGAAGAATTCAACGACATGTCGCGTCGGGGAGAATTTCTGGCAATTCAAGAGCAACTAGGAAACAGCTATGGATTCCGTTAGTTGGATCCACTACTTCTTTTTTGCTGTCACGAATATATTACATTCATTAAAACGTTCATTAATCGCCTGTATCTATGTAGACCATAACGAGATTATTTCCTTAAGATTGGAAAACAAAATTGGTATCACGCAAGTAGATTTGCATGCGACCATTCAGATGAGCAAACGATACTCTAATAGTAAATCGGTTCTCGTGCTCACGAAGAGCGAAGAAATTCACCGTGAATGGATACAGCAAAAGTTCGATGTTTATACTTGTTCCGAAGACAGCAAAGAAAATTTGTTGTCCAAAGAAACCGCGGCAATGCCCAGAAAGAGTACGATCGACCTGGTTAAACAAATTTTGAACGAGGTACGAAGAGTGATTCCCATTAGGTACCGGAAAAAGATCGAGCGGATTTAGTTTCCAATAAATGCATACAAAAATCCGTGGTCCAGTAATAATCATACCAATACAACTATCTACATTATTAACGTTTCCTTATAGTTTATCGAAAACCTTAAACTGCCTTCAAAAATTACGTTTGCAAAACAAGACAGCGATGCCGTATTGGAACGCAAAACATTAGACGAAGTTGAAATAAATGCTTCGGAAGGAGAAGAAGAAGCGTTACATCAAAACAAATTTCAGGATCAAGAAATGAATTCGCATGCAAAAGATTTCGAAGCGATACTGCAAGAGCACAGAGGACTAAGAGTATTGAATTTCTCGGAGCACGTGAAATTTTCAGTATTTAATATTACCAAAATGCGATCTGTTGATTAACAGGTAATTTTAGACGAGCACGCAAACGTGATAATCGAGGATGAACAATTAAAACGTAAGCGACATCAAGCGAAACTTTTGCAGCGGCGAGATACATTGATACGAGGCGGAGAATATTTGCCTACGGAAGAACTCAGCGAATCGATATCTAGCGAAGAACCATTGCCAAAAAAGGTTTGCATTAAAATATCCAATTTCACGAAATGTAGTTCAAGCGATTCTATTAATGAATTTATTTTTTGCTTTCGGTGAATATACGGTTCTAGGGGTGAAAATACCTCCTTGAAGATTATTCATTGGTACACCTAATAAGATATAGAAAAAAAAATTAGATTCAAAGTTTTATGATCTTTTAAGTAGTCCGTTCGAAATCAGCGTTTAAACCTGGAATGTTCCGCAGGCAAAGCGTTAATTCATGAAATAACGCGATTCTATAATTTTCCTTTCTAATTGCAAGCCACTAGAAATGGAGGAGCCGGAACACATAAAAAACTTTTACACTCAACTAATACTGAAGTCGAGGAAAATATACTTGGATCACCACGTGAATAATCCTGGATTTTTCTCTTTAGTCGTAACTATCGGAACTACAAAAAAAAAAAAAAAATGATATTAATCATTACTAGACCTGATTAATATATTTTTGATAAAAATAAAACTTTTACCGTTATCATTTTCCAGCTATTAACGGATGATTATTTTAAAGCGTTCAACCGGCTAGTTAATTTTATCTACGAAACATACACGAATTATCCTACCGAAAAACCGAAACTTTTATCCGAACTTAAACATTTTTCCAAAGTGGCCATCCCTGCAATGGTCGATCCTATCGTCGACGAGATAAAGGAGTAAGTTTCAAATTTTTCTCTCCGCTAATTGGTACGTTATTAATTGACAAATTTATAGATCTTTGTCAACTGCGATATTGCAAAGAAAAACCATGTTGAAAATGTACGGTGTTACTTCGTGGAGAGATCTAATTCCTAATCAAACGACCGAAAGTTCAACTAACATCGCTGATTAAACGTAAGATGAATTTTGAGTTTTTTTTTTCTAAATAGCTTTAACTTTACACGTTGCGTAGTTACTTTATACAAAGTATTTTATTAATAACAGTTCATTGGTACACAGTAGTTAATTCTAGATGAATGAACACATTAGAAATACTTTCGTATAAGGAACTCTTAATCGACGCAAATACAGTAGACTTCTGTATAACGCGGTTAATACATAGCGCGTTGTACGAATTCGTGTTATAGAAACACGCGATATATGAGAAGTTTCCCCGTATAATGAGACTAACGTAAAGTAATATATTTAGAATAACTAATGTCTTGTTAACTATTATTTTCTGTTTTCTTAAACATTCTTTTAGCATGCTCATATCGTTACGTTAAAAGTGGCCGCGTCGAAAAGTAAAAGAGATACGAAAAGAAACTACGAAATCGACATCAGTGAAATTCTCGCATAATACGGGAGTCTACTGCATCTATAAAAAGATATATTTCTAATCCCTGTACTTATTTGTGCACAGTTGATTGACTCGTGTGTTGCTGTATCAAATTTAAAAAAATATGACTGTACGCGTACACGATAAAAAATAATTCGATTCGATCGGAACCGTTTTGTAAAATTACCTCTTTAAAAAAATCTAAAATTCGTATGTTACGTTTTAATTCTCGGTCACATGTGTATTTTATCGATGGAAGAAAGATTGTTGCTTAAAAGTGATGTACCTGAGGGTTCTATGATTACTTGTAAATTTGTATTATAGTTTGTACTTCCCAAGGATACTTTTTGATCGCTAAACGTAACTGCAAACGTGTTCGCATCGATTTCTGGTAAAGAATCCTGTAGCAGTACGAATCTCGTTTGACTGTCGATGATGTCCAGCTTAGAACGATTCATCTGAATCCATGTTTCTTGCAGCACTCCTTCCGAATCTACTTTTTTCGTCAGCTCATCGGCTTCTGATTCAACTTGAACCACTGTACATTGCGATCTTTTAATATCACACTCGGCATTCGTATCAGAATGATGCTTCATGTGATCGTTCAGACTTTGCTTCTGATCAAATACCAAAGTGCAATGATTACACCTGAAAGTGAAGTATTTAGACCAAAAATCAATGTAGGCCAAACGAATGCGACACGGGATTCAAAGTCTTTCATTTATGCTTACTGGTATTGTGCCCCTTTAGTCTTTTTTGTTTTACTTTCAAGCGGATCGTGAATCTTTTGATGAGCGAGTAAATTATAGCGCTCCGCAAAACGCTTTCCGCACACAGTACAACTATATGGTTTTTCACCGGTATGAACTCGCATATGCCTTTTTAAATGGGATGTCGAAAGTAAAGATAAATCGCACATCTAAAACGTGGATAATTAAATGTTAGCGATGTGCAAGAATCCCAAAAGTCTCGTGAATCTTTTTCTTTCCGATTCGACCCGACACAAATTGCGAATCTTAATTAGAATTATATTGCAAGGAAATTCAGATTATTTCAATTTGATATCGTTAAATTTACGCAAAGTTTTCCGAATACCCAATACTTCCATTATTACTTACACGGCATTTGTACGATTTTTTCCCGCTATGCGATAATCTATGCATATTGTACGACGTATGGTGTATAAACCTTTTACCGCATAATTCGCATTGGTAAGGCGTTTCACCGGTATGCATCGGTAAATGTCTCATAAGAGCTCCCTTTTGAGTGAAACACTTGTTGCAAAAATTGCATTGAAATGGATTTATTCCATTATGCATACCAACGTGTATTTCTAACGCGTGCTTATGTTTATACGCCTTGCCACATTTTTCGCACATATACGGCTTTAACGTCGAATGAGTTTTTATATGCGTTTTTAATTCGGCCGATGTTTTCCATCTTTTATCGCACGTGGAACATGAGTACTTTAGCGCTTTCAAATCGTACTTCGATATCATTGTTGGTTTCAGAGGTATCTTTATTTCGTCTACATTTGTTACTACTTAAGCAATAAAACAACAATTCGATTGACGAATGAATAAATGATCATAAGCTCTTAATAAATGAGCTTAATTTATTACCAGACGGCGGATTTTTATGCAGATTTATTTCTTCGCAATTGGCAATTTTCTACTAAACAAATTTTAATATATATGTATAAAATTAATATCGTATCTTTAAAAACGCGATCACTGGAATGGAATTTAAATAGAGGCTACTTTCAATCTCCAAATACATGGTGTTCCAAGTTTTTGCTACAGAACTTTATCAATATGTTATCAGTTCTCCATTGATTCAATAATTTTATCATAACTTTTTAATGAAACTTCAAATGACCTATAGTTATATAGCATTTTCTCCTTAATTATGTTAGAAAATATAGACACTCTGTATAATAATGTGAACCCTACATTAAATATTTTATATAATTTAAAATAATTAATTTTGCATATTGCATAAATCCTGCATTTCTTGCCAGTTAGATAAATGCATAAAAATCCTCAGTCCATTTATTCCTAACAAAAATCACCTGCTGTGTTTTCTGTATTTCCTTTCACTCCTGGAACATTTTCATCTACCTCTTTCCATTTCAAATCAATACTATTAACTTGCAATCTGCTCTCAGAAAATATAGAATCTTTCTTGGCAGAGTTTCTGGACTCATTCTTTTCAGAATCCATTAGGGAAATAAAATTTTGTTCTCCAATATGCATTTTTAATGCATATGAGTTTCCTGAAGAAATACAAGAAAATTAAAGCATCTAAATAAACAACGAATGTGTTACATTTACTTATTTATTTGGATACTTTTATTTTACCTTGAGTAGTGTTAATATTATATACATTATTATCAGTAGCATTAACTATTGAATTATGCAGCATCCCATTTTTAATCATTTCATCCTTTGCATCGTTACAGATACTATTGTAATCAAATGATTTTACATTGCTTGTTTCATTGCAATCAACTGTTTTCTTTTTAAGGTACTTCTTTGATTCCATGGCATGCTTACTTATGGCACAATTTGCATTAGAAATACTTATATTCTGATTTGCTATGTTATCTTGAACACATTGTTGTTGAACTCCTTCCTCATTTTGAGAAACTTGTAAACTTGATCTTCCCTTCGAGTCTTTGCCTTCGTTATTCAAACCCTTTTCTTCCAATGTCAGACTTGTACTCAAACCCAATTTAGCATCGTTGTTCACCGATTGTTTAACGCTCTTTCTTCTTTCGGTAGCGCGATAAATTTTGAGTATCTCGCAGCGTATATTCAAGACAGTTTTCTGTGCTTGCTCCAACATTTGGAACAAATTGTAGCATTGGGAACAAATGTAAGGATCTTGCAATTCGGACGCGGCCACGCGAAGAACTCGCGATATAAAATTGACCAACATCTCCCCATGACGAGAGGAGGACGTTGAAAATATATTTACGGATGAGGACGAAGCATCGAGATTTATATCGCATACCAGACAAAATATATTAGACGTTGGCATCATTTTGTTTTCTCGTTAAAAGTTTGTGCGAAATTTTGCTCGATTACGCGAACGCATACTGTTACTTAATAATAAATAAGAAACGCAAACGGGACCAGTTTCTACGATAATCGTGTGTTATTCTTTGAAAGTGCATTTCAAATTTAACTCCTACCTCATTTCGTAACATAAAATATAGATAATAGATACTTCTATACACGGGATAATTTTGAATCGATCCTCTGTGTTGTAAAGTTAACTCACAGATCCGTGAAATTTATCCAATATTTGTTTAAATGTAAATTACAAATTGTCACTGTGAAAGTTAAAATCGTAATCTCTTACGGAACTCCATACTGTGTACGAGACTCGGACACAAACTATACTACGCTATACTCGATTATAGTACCTCAGGTTAGGTTGGAATAACGTAATTGAGAGATCGAACTTTTTAATCTACAGTTGGTCATTAAAGTCTCGAAAGATAAAAATAAAAGCGCAAAAGTGAATGAACACACTAAACACTTCTAATCCTATCGAGAATCGCGTCTTGACGTGTCACGCGAATTTGTTTACAATGTACGAACCGATGCAAAAATCCGAATAAAACCAATTGATTATTAAACACTGCACCCCGCAAATTAATTTTAGACCGATTTCGTTCAAAACAAGCGACTTTTTCGAGAATCGTCCGGTTAATCGTTTCCCCGCGTAATATTGGCCCAATGCGTAGACACGGAGTCAAAGTTTGATGCGCGTGAAATTTAGTTTTACGAGTAAAACTATAGTAACACGAATGTACTCTACGCTGAGAAAATCATTGTCGTTCATCGAAATATATATTTTAAAAAAGCTACGTTACCCTTTCATTCATTCCAAACCTACCCCTACTATATTTCATCCGTATTTCGAAATTATTATTGGAGAAAACTAAAAATCTAAACTACTTTCCCGTACAATTGATTCGCGGTATTTTTGCGCGCTTGTACGTCTAAATTTTCCAACGCATTAAATTCTCGCCTTAAACTGAATAAACGCAACAAATCGAGATACCTATGCGCAGCCAATTCGCTCGTCATTGCTAGCGATATAATTAATACGTGTATTATATTATTATATGATACGAGTAGTAATTATATGCTAGGTAATAACGATTGCCCGGGTCCCACCAATCGGGGAGGTTGCTGCGAAACGAGGACCCACCCTAGCCACGATCCCATCCACCCTCCTTTTTAAACAAATATTTAACAAACACCTTATCCTTTTGTTACACCTTTGCAAAGCGATCGCTATTCGATCGTTGCGCAAAGCGAGCAGAAAAAGGAACGCTTCGAAAATCGCGACATACTCAAGCTGTAAGAAAACTTACAGCTAAACATAAACTCAAATTTGGGCCAAAGTTGAGTTAGTTGATATAATTAAAGTACTTTAATTATACGCTACGCATAACTTACACTAACTTAAAAGTAATCTATCTAATTAGTGGACTAAGAATTTTTATGCATTTATGGGAAATGTTAACTATGCAAAGAAATCGTAGAAAATATTCGAAGTGAAATGCGTATAATAATATTTAAAGTGCGAAACGAATTTCTATTAGGCTCTAATTTCTTCAACTCTTTGCATCATAGTCAATTGTAGGTACTCGTGGTACACGTTATGGTCTAATTACCATAAAAACACCCTACGCTTTATAATAAATCTTATTTATAATTTTGACTATGATTGCAACGTGTAAGGTTGAGAACTGCCAAGTACAAGTTACATGTAGTACTTTCGTCTTTTGCATTCGACACGTTGTTATAGTGGAAAGTAGCAAACATCCCAATAAATAACTATCGTAAAAATTGTACGTCAAGGGGTTAATCGTGTCTCTAGAAATATGTATTGGCATAAAAATTCACAGTCTACTAATTACGTATTTTATGTTAAACTAATAAGAGGAAGGAAAAGGGATAAGCATACATCGAGTCTACACTCTTCTTGCGGCGGTAATAACAAAATTCTATCAATTATGGCTATTTTTTAGCAACCATTCCATAAGCCATCTTTTCGTAATAATTATTTGGTATACCTAATTGCACGAATCTGGAACAAACTTATTTGCCAGATTAGTACGCTGAAAAGAAAGCACGATTAGACATAGGAAAATCCTACTAAAGACTCTACACGAAAATGAAAATGACTCGATGGACAAATGGAACCGAAATAAAAAGCGGAAATTTTGCTTCGATACCAAAAGGAAAGGGAAAAGACAGAGTCGTATGATTTATGTCTACTACTAAACCGCGATCGCGTATAACAAATATTTCTTTCCAGAAACTCAAAATTGAAACGCAATTATGCTTTACTGTAGTTTACTCTACTGTATCTTTGCAAATAAAAAACGAGCCCGTGAAGAGTAAGAATATAACTTTCGCTGTTAACACGAAGAGCCGAATTGCAAGCAAAAAGCATTTTTGTTATTAAAAATCAACGCGGCAATCGCGAATGAACTTTGATTGGCGCGAGACAATTCCGAAAATTTATGCAAATTATCTCTACTATCAAGCAAGGCAAAAATACGATCGCGAACTTTAAAAAATATGAATTCCGATAACGAACAATCGTAGCACAATAATTATGGACTCTAATGATATTTATTGAATTTTTATTGAAATCTCAAATAAATCAACCCGCCACTCAACTTGCGATATTCTGAATTACTATACGGATATTTAACTAAAATTTTTCTCAGTGAAGTATTACTCAAATTCTGTCTCTAACTGTATTTTTAGAAATCTAGATTACTTTAAATAGCTTTATATGAAATGAAATATTATACTCTTCAATAGCAAGGAAATATGTTTCTCAACAGTATGATTCTATAACAAATGCTCGATAAACAACACAACAATAAAAAAAAAAGCAACATAAAATTGCAATAAACCAGCAGCTCCAAAGGGCGCTCAAAAGACACATGAAATTAAAGCAGCCCGAAACGAGCGCTAAATAAAAATGGATCAAGTGGCTAAAAAGGCCACCAAACAATAGTAATCATCCACTCGTCATAAACCCGATCAAAAACCCGTGAGTGGAACTTTGCTTCTTTTTCGCAACGCTACGTTACTAAATTTATTTATTAAATAGAAAATTATGCAAATCAATCGCGAAAGGTGCTTAATTATACTACAAATACTACTTTAACAAACGCCCGAAAACGTCCATACTAGGACACTTTATTTATTGACGAAACTCTAACAAATATTAAGCAATGCACCTATCATTTTTCAATGCGCAACACTAATTACGGAGGTGCAGCTTTCATAGCTGCTGCTGAAGAATCAGGAACACAGGAACACAGGAACTGGCTTCCACAATCTCAGTGGAAGATCATTGGGCGTTTTGTCATAATCGCAACGCTACTTCAACAAACGCGATCATTTATTAACGCAACACTAACTGAAAAATTAAGCAATCGCGATGGAAGAATGTCGCAACGCTAAGTAGGAAAATTAATTCGATAATTTAATAGGAGCTACTACATTTGTATAGTGAAAGCTACTTTAAGTAATCGCGATATGCAGAAATCGCAACGCTATAAAGCTAACTGGAAATTAATATGTTTATAATTGAAAATAATATAGTCCTACTATAAATTAAGAAATCGCAGCTTTCGTTCGTGCAACATTAAAAAAAACTTACTGAACAAATATACCATAATATTAATCTCAAGGAAGTTATAGGAATTGACATTAAAGAATGTTACTAGCAAGCACGATATTTCATAACTCGCAACGCTAAATCAAACGCGACAATCAATTATTCGCAACGCTAATAAAACCCGTGGAATTCAAATTCATTCGCAACTCTAAAGTAAAGCACCCACGCGATTTCCCTTCCCCGCAATGCTAATTCAACCCGTAATTAATTTCTCGCAACGCTAATTGAAAAATCGCGATTTGCCCAATGAAGACTTGAAATTTCTACGCATGCAAGACTCTACAACGAGTACAGTGACAACACAGTGACAAATAATAATGACCGTCCATTCTTTCTTAAATAAAAAAAAAATGGATAGCCATTCGTTGCTGCCCTCTTCGTGACAATTTGTCGGGCCTCTTCTTTTCTTCGGGCGCCATGCCCGCAGGAACCTGGATTTAAGCTCGAGGTTCTCAAATTGCAACCCAGAAAGAAACTCACAAAGATGGAATAAAAATGCATATCGAAGAAGTTAAATAACACGCAGACGACCAACGACTCTAAGAATTCTAAGAAACTAATCTAAGAATTCTGAGCATCCTTGTTCGTGCAAACGTGTCGAACCTCGAGCTGGGTATATGTATACGTTCGTTTCGTGCAATCGCGACCGCGTCCGCGTGACGATTTCATATCGCCGGATTCGAAAGATCGACATTGGCAAAAACTAAAAATGACCGGCATTCTCCGGGTCAGATTAGCTTCGCCGTCGATGTTCAAATCAGATTTCCTGAAACAGGTTGACACGCGCACCCCCCATTAAATATCAAACTCGCGCCTACCCCGAGACCATGTGTCAACTTGCCCGGCCCTACCTACTTATAATTAACATACACACACCAGAAAGTATACTACCTACCTACCTAGCACTATATTTAAAAAATGGCAAACAAACACACAAACACAGGCATACACCCCACCCCCCACCCAGCGGATCACACACATACCACCCGGGTGCAAAAGCCTACTCTAGGGAGTAACGTCCCGGGACGCCTCCGACACCCGAGTTCAATACACAACTCATACACACTCTAAAGTAATAAAAAAATCCTGAAATCGTCTGAAGTGGGTAGCGACCTTTGCGTATTATGCCATTTTAAACGCGTTCAACTCGATATATTCAAATATACTTCAGGTATATATCAAATGATTCCGTAGGAAAATTGTACAATGCGTTTCTAGCATTTATCAATAGGAAACTTGTAAAATGTCATATATACCAGGCATCTATCAAATGTGCACATGATTCTATAGCAACGTTGTGAGATATATGTATGGATTTGTAATGAATGGTTTATTACCATTCGTGCACGTGTAACTAGTAATACATTTGGTACCGCTTTAAAATCAGAGCGAACTTTTGGTACCAATGGGGTAGAGAAATGAATTAAGATTCGAAAGAAAACGACGCAATTCCACAGCCTAACACACACACATACAATGTGGAAAATACGTCGCGCACGATACGCTACCCACAATCAGCCGCCACACAAATATTAAATATCAAATATCAAAAAATTAAAAAAAAAGCATCGTGCCACGTGCTTTTCACCCGCTCAAGTAGCACCTGAGCACGTGAGCGGGATCCCGGCAAAACGGCACGAACCGACGCTGAAAATCCTATCTAGAAAAACTTCCTAGCATATGTAATCGACTAACGGGCTGTGACTCTACTTTCTGTTCAATTTCAATGCAAAATGACTCTACTAATGTAATTTAACTCTCTCAATAATCTCTCAATAAATTTAATTGAGCAAATGTAATGTATTTATGAAACAAAGAAACAAGAAACCTTTAATGCAAAGTGAATTTAAATTGAGGCTACGTGTATGAATAATAAAATGCAACAAATGACTCTGGTTTGAAATAGACAATAATAATAGAACAAGTGACTCTAAGTTGAAATGAAGAATAATAAAAATACGTGACTCTAAGTTGAAATTTTAATTACTGCAATACCTTGGGCGACTCCCTTATCAAAGCGTATTAATTTTAACAAACATTGCGTTAAAGTGTGCCACTTCGATTTGGAAATCTACCCATCGCGAAATGTCTTCTTGCGCATATTATTTAGCATCGTTTTTGAACGAGAAAAGGCAAATTTACTATCTGTATCTTTAATTACATCGAAGCTACTATGAGAATTGAAAGATTGCATTGCTTAACAATTTCAATAGTTTTGAATTGAATAATGAACTTTCATAAAATACTATTCATATGTATATATATGTTCATATACGTATAGTAATAATAATATACTTTGTCGATATGATTGTGCAACAAATATAGCTATTAAAGAAAAGGAACGAAGTCGGATGGTGTCCGACTTCACCATAACAAATTACAAATTTCACATTTATTAAATAAAATCATTCTGAAATATCGTATCATATATTTGATCTTACAAATATTCCACTTTAATATCTATGTGGAACTTTTATTGACTCTACTTTAAATTGCACAAATGTTTGCATTAATATTCCTACTATTTGACTCTACCATCTACTTTTATGTTTCATTAATGTACTACAATATTTAAAATCGCGATGCACAAGAAGACCTAGCCTCGTCTAATAAATAAAACACAGACACAATAAAAATGATACACGGGTATAATGTATACCCGTGGTCACTGTACTCGTTTATGCAAACGTCTACGTATACAACCAGTCGCCCGTGCCGATTTGGACCTTTCGTCCTCGGCATGATTGAGCGACCGGAGGGACTCAAAATGCATGCCACTCACCGTTAGACGACTACGCTGTCATCTGCTGCAGCCAGGCGGATGAAAACCTGCTGCCATCGTCATCGAGCGAAGCCGTGAAGTCGTGGAGTCGTGAAGCCTTGAAGACAAAATCGTGAAACCGTGATGCCGTGAAGTCGTGAAGCTGTGATGCCATGCCCTGTGGCCCCAAGGACAAGAAGATCTGTGGAAGACCTGTAACAGAAAAAAGAGAAAGAGATGATTAGAATTTATTCTTAAAGTTGTTACTTATTGATTATTTAGCATGTTTTAGACTAAGAAAATCGAAAGCCCAATAAATTCTGAATATTTAAATAATTCTACTTTTTGTTTCAACAAAAGGAATAACTAATTGGAATTGTACAAATTTGTAATAGCTTCTATATTTATTAGTTACAGAAAGTTAGGATGAAATGCAAAGATACTTACAGTGTGAGCTTCAGAAGCCCAGCGAGGTCATCTGCCAACAGCCGAAGCGTGACTCTAATACCGAATACGAATTATTAAAAAAAGGTAAAAATAAATGACTACTCTACTGTAAAGTAAATTGGGCGAGCAAACACTGACTCTACTTTCGCGAGCAATAGCTACAATTAAATTTACTTAGAGCAGCTGTGCTGTTAAAAAATTAACTTCTACTATTTAAATCGAAGCAAGATGACTCTACAGCCGCATTGCGCGCGGCCACAAATTCTGAAAGAACAAATTAATTAGCAGGAAGAGGTGGGGTAGGTACAAAATAAAACACCATGTATTTCTATTATTAATCCTCCTTTTTCTATCGAGCATTTGTTACGAAGGATATTTTAACTTTACGTAATATATATATTTAAAATGAAAGAACACGTATGTAGTGTATAAATATTTTTATATTATATTGTTACATATAATATAAAAATACTACAGGTGCAATGGAAGCTACGTGCAAAAATCAAAGGCTATGCTACGAATGGTCGTTATCGAAATTCTCAAGTACGTTCAACCTATCCAAACATAAACACGATCGCGAGACACAAATTCTCGGAACAGCCTGCGAAAATTAAAGTTCGAAATGTAAACACAGGGGAGTGGTACGAGTTGACACGCGGCGAGCGCGCGGCGTTTTTTGCTCCCAAGTTCGGCTGCGTCGAAGTAACAACAAAGGTTTTTCAAGACAATCGGTCAAGCTAGGACGTGAGCACCGGCCGAAATACAGCAAATTATAAAGGCTATTCCAATTTTTCGTTAAATTTAATCCACCGTAATACAATCTAACGACTCTACTACAAGTTATTAATCAAATGAGAATTTTACAGAAGAATTTTTGAGAAGAAACAAACGACTCGATCTTTCCCGATTTATCATGGAATTTGCAAAAACAACGTGCTTTGAAACTTTTAGTGATTTTACGCAATGAAATTCGCTACTAAAATAGATTAAAATATAGCTAATTTTACTGACTCTACTATCAATTTGACTTTAGCAATTCTACAACAAAAATGTGTTAAAAAATATTCAACAATCAAATTATAGAAATATTATATAAATAATGTAAAAGACTTTAACGAGTTACGAAATCGAAACGAATTAAAATAATAGAATTTATTATTTACAAAAGAAAACAAAGTTAAACGTGAATATATGTAGATATTACCCATCGTTAGTACAAATTGAATATTACCATACATCTTTGATTTGTCAGCCATTTCTTTGAGTTCCATGGCCTCTGTGTATGACTTCGCAATTAATTAGGTATCTGTAACATAAGAACAATCCAAGTTTAAATCATATTTATTCGAATAAACCCAACGAAATGAATAAAGCTAACCGAATAAGACAAAACAAATAAAATTTTCGAAATTGTTACGTTAATAATTCGTTAACAAAACACGCGTTAATCAATTAACTCTGCAACAGTATATTTGCAATTCGAAATATGTTTTATAATTACGAGGAAAAAGCCTTCGATATAAAAATTGAAACTTTAAATTAAGAAATCTAAAAGATAGAAAATATGTTGGAAAAATAAAAATACAATTGAGTTGAAAACGACCTAACAATAGGAACTGTTGCGGAGGTAATGTTACTCAAATCGCTGCGGAAATATTATGTATACGAAAGATACATACCATACGAGAGCAACGTGACCTCCCTGTACGATGGTAATGGCGAGACTGGCGCTAGACGCCCACGTCACGGTTTCCCCACTCCAGCCAAATCAAGAGAGAGGGAGAACACTCTGCGCCTGCGCACTTGGTGCCGCGAAGAGCAGCGTAAATTCAAGTTCAACGTGTAATGAGTGACTAAATAGGAAACATAGACTAGATCTCCCACGTACTGTTACTTTAAGCTTATCGCGCAACTTTATTTAATTATTTTAGGCGTTATTTAACCTACGAATTGTTCCGATTTGAAGCACAACATTAGTTAACGTCTTTTTTATCTGTGACGATTTTTTTGTGCGTTAAATACGATATTGAGAACGTGTCACGCTTTAAACTGCTGTAACTTCGTAAAGAATTATCGTACGACGATCAACTGAGGCTCATTTTAAAGCTTGAAGTTTCTACTTTTGCGTAGGTATATAGATGTTTCTCAAACGTTGTCTCACTCACACAAACGGTAGAGTAAAAAACTACCAGCGGTGTGTGATTTTTTTCTGTTTTGTATTTTATTTGTTTTATAAATAAAAATTATGTACAATACACAAAATACTGATAGCGATATACACTGATTGTTTCTTTGGTCCTGGAGACTAGATTACATGAAATAGACTTAGGATAGGCGAAGATAGCACGGTTAATTTGGATCTAGGATTATTCTAGCTTCAAAATTTTATCGATATCAGAATCTATATCCGATATTTCTGATATCGATTCCGCGCGTAACGTCTCAGGCACTTTATTTCTGAAATTGCGCGGGGCTGGTTGCGGCAACGAATCGATCGCTCTTTTGGAATTCGATGCGGACGTTTGAAACGTACTGTCCAAAAAAGAAGTTGCACCAAGGGAATTAATCTGTTCGTTGCTCTTATCCTGATTCTCTTTATTTTGCATATACTTGGAAGAAAATATCGTTTCAACTGATCCTACGGGCTTTTGTCTTACCATGTTCAACTGAAACAAAACACTTGTACTTTAATTGTTAGTACTATACGAGCTGCAAGGGAGCCCATTAGCACAAAATGAATAAGTAAAAATAATAAATTAAAAACTGGGTTTAACATTAAATGTAAAACTAAAACTACAACGTTTAAACAATTTTAATTATTAACTAAATTGCACCTGTGCTTCCAATTTTCTTGATATTTCAGCGATTTTGTCGCTCTGCGCAGTCCTTAACACGATGTTAGTCGAGCTTCTGTAATCTTCCGATTGAGATACGTTCTTTCTCTCTTCGGACATGCTAAATAAATGCAGAATTATATTTGCTTACCGAACCATTACTATTATTTATTTACTCACAATTAACGAGCAATCTCTTTTGGTATAATGATAGAATATATATATATATATAATATAATATCAATATGAATAAAATTGAAATTAATCTATATGTTTACAAAATGAATTTATTTTTTTATTGAGTTTATTTTTTTACAAGAAACGCTATTGATTTACGCACCTGGAAGTATTCCAATTACTCTCATTTAGTTCCTCCTTCTCCGTATCATCGTCAGACGACGATTCTTTATCTCTTTCGTTCGTCAAATCGAAAATAACTTTCTTCTTCGTTAGGCTACTCGCTGAACCAGATGCAGATTTTAAAACACTTTTATTATTTTTTGGAGACACGAAGATACTATGCAATTCCTGTTGCGTGTTCGAATTATTTGTTACATTATCCTGAATGGATTTGCTATTCGATGCGCTTCTATCGTTCGGCGTTACTCTAATTTTGTTTAAAGAATCTCTTCTCGTTGAGTACTCTTGCGAGCTTATCGTATGTTGCACGCCGTCCGGCGATTTTATCGAATTTGAAGAAACCTGTAGCAATTTTTCCATCGTTTTGTGAATCTCCGATTTTGTGGCTTTCATCAGCGTCGACTCGTTTTCGATTACGCTTTTAACAGAGCGATTATTAAACTCTGGTGTAGAATGAAATTTATTCGACGCTACTTGTGACGTAGAGACGTGATTGCCTAAGAGCAAAATTTAACTGTAGTCGTATTACGAAAATATCGTAAAAATTACGATCCCTTTAAGTTGCACAGGATTTTCATTGAGCAGTAAATTTAACGAAATTAAATTAGTAACGTAATTCACAGTGAAGTATCGTGAATACACTTAAATCGAGACAATAATTACCAGAATCTTTTTGATCATCGAATTCTTTCACCGTTGATTTAACATTGGTTACTATTTTACGCGGAGGAGACTTTTTTAATTGCTTCGAATCACTCGCCGCTTTTCCCTTTCTAGATATCTTGTCAAGAACTTCTTCGATGATTTTCAATTTAATTTGATGATACCTCGGTGTCTTCTGAACAAAATTAGACGAATTAGAAACACGATACTACAAATTAATAATACTGTATTGGGTGTACAAATTGATTCAAAGCCATAATCTTAAAACTCTTGGTATTTTTATCGATTCGAAAATCTGTAATATTAAAACGGTATTTGATTGTTTTGCGAATAAATATTAAATCTTACGAGATCCCGAAGACTCGCAATTAATTTGTACACCTATTCATAAAATGGGATTCCACAATTCCGTTTACTTTCGCAGCTAGTTTGTGATGATGCTTTAGGATATCCATTTTCTGTTTAAACGTTGCTTTGGGTATTCCTTGCCACTCCGGATCTATTCCTAAATCCTTTATTTTCTGCTCGAATGCCTCCATTAAGCTAGCCTGTATTCTCTTATAAGACGAGCCGCTCTCCGTTGCCTTTTTAGATTTCACAGAAATTGGAGAAGACGTTTTATACTCGCGAAACGAAGAAGTGTTGTCAATCGTGGTAACGCTCTCCGTGTCTGAATCGGAAACAGAGGATTCCGAGTCCGCTGTAGAAGACAAATTGTCCTCCAAAAGTTCCGATTTTTTCGTATCTCTTGTATCTGACAAAAATTCTTTAGACTTATTCTTGTTAAAAGCATCTTCTAATTTATTTACGCCATTCAAGCCAGCTTTTATAGCCGAATGATTGTACCTTGCGCGCTCGTAATTATTTCCTTCTTCGGGTATTAAATCTTCCGAGATTAAAGTATCGCTCGAACTATAATACTCTAAATTATTCTCCACGTTTTTCGCGACATCGAATTTCCCACATTTTAAACTCCTTTGTTTGCTCTGTTGTTTCGTTTTATCCTCACGAACGATAAATTTGTTCTTCGAATTCGAAGTGTGCATCGTTTTTAAACGTGTATTGTCCTCTGTTAGTGGAAACATTCTACTCGATAAATTCGAAATTGTTGTACTATCATTTATCGCGCTACTCGCAACAACAATTTGTTCGACTCTTGTATTTGTACTATCGTTTTGTTTCAAACTACGTTCATCCGCGTTTTTTCGAATATCCTCGGATTTATCTAACATCACGGATTGGCTAGATCTTCTCGATGAATTATTTTCCAAGTCCTTATTTTTCTCGTTCAGTTGCGAAATATTCATTTCGTGCGACAGAGAGTGCAACTGTTTGCTTTGCTCGATTAAAATGTTCGACTGATTCGCGGTTTGACGTTCCAAGTCGTTGATCTTCGCTTCGTATTTGGCTTTCATATCGTCGGCCGTACTTTGCGATAACTTCAACGCCGCGTTCAGTCTTTCCACATCATTGTGATGCTGAGTCTCTAATTGCTCCATCTTCGACATCCAGTAATTTTCCTGCGCGTGCATCTTTGCCTGCACGCCTTCTATATCCGGCGTAAGTTTCTCCAGCAGTTGACTCTTTAGCTTCTGAAACTCTTTTTCCTGTTGATTTATCAACGTTTGAACACTCGTTTCGGACGTACGCTCGTACATGGTCTTCTCCTTTTGCCTTAAATTATGTATCTCGTCGAAAAGCATGGTCTTTAAGTTCTTGATCTCTTCCTGATATCCTTTGCAATCCGATTGCACCTCCGATTTGTTATTAACGTGTTTAACAGCTTCAACTTCATTGTCGGCTTGTTGCTTGTCGTAATCCAACACCTTTTTCTCGGTAACTCGTTCGGACTCGTTTCTTATCACCCTTTCGGTCTCGTTTAGTCTCTCCTTTAAGTTCTTGATTTCGTTGTGCAACTTTTCGGTCTCGCTGCGATAGTGATCGTGCACGGGGGAAGGAGGCATGTATAAATTCGGGGCGTACGCGTGACGACGTATAACGTGAGCGCTTACGAACATAGGCGATATAAAAGTTTTTGGGCAATGAGGGCACTGCAACGAAATAGAAACAATCTTATTTGGAAAGCAAAATCGTAGATGAACATTTTTGCACGCTTGTGCAATCAGCAGCAGATACGATTGCCATACGATTTTTTCGAAGACTATTCATTGGGACCTTAGCTATTTCTTAGAATAGTCTATTTAAATTATAAATAATAGTCTATTTGTCTTGAATGAAAAATACAGACTTCGAACGATAAATGCACACGCGAGGTGTACAATAAATGCACAAATACTTTTCTTATATTCTTCTTCTCTTTTTCTATACGATTATTTTTACAACTATTCTTTTTTTACACAAATTTGTTTAACGTATTAAAACATATAATAAACACGATATAATACGAATTATGTTTACTTATATGAATGAGTTAGGAATTTATTATGTAACTAAATATAATCGAAATAATTTTATTACCTTATAAATTTCACCGCTACAGTCTCCAATTTTCGTCTCTATCAATCTACTTCTCTCCTTTGCTTTCTCTTTCATATGTACTATCACCCCTTCTAAAGTACCTATTTCCTTTTTCAATTTAACGTTCTCCTCTATTTTCAATCTCAATTCATCCTTTAATATAATTACGCTATGATCTAAATACTGCTTGCAGTATAATAAATACTCCACCGCTAGTTGCGCGAGGCGGAAGAGTTTCACGAAATTCGGATCCAATATTTTAACGTCGTATTCGCTTTCCAAACAGTAGTCTATTACATGATTTATATTGTCGTCGATCGAGTGGAAATCTCTTTCTCTTATTATTTGATCTATATCTATGTTACCTAGATTTACGGGAAACGTTAGATCGATTTTAGATGAGTCTGTTCAAAGGCTGAAGCCAAAAATTCCAAAATAATGGAAGTCCATTTCTGGACATTATTCTTCTTTTTGTGTTAAAATTAACAGCATTATTGTTTACACCATAAATGTTATACTCAACTTTATTGCATCATTTGTATCCTTAGGACCCATGGCCCATTTGTATTAACAAAATAAATAAATTAATTAATCATTAACATCAATGCATCCACTTTTATCTAATAACTAGACTGTGGATTTGCGTGCATTTATAGGAAACTTAAATGCCCAAAAAGGCAAGAATACATGCTATATGCAAAAATATACATAATATTCAACGGAAAGTATAAGTTAATGTATTTGGAGAGTGAAACAACCCTCTGTTTAGGATCTCTTAATAGAAGTATGAATTTGCATAAAGATGCACAATCTACATACACTATAAATGTTTATGCATATACATGTATGTTTATGTATACTTTTGTAAGTATAATTAAGGAATTGGAACCTAAGGAGAGACCAGGTTTATCTTATGAATATTATAAAATATGCTCTACATTGGATATTTTGCATCTGTTTGAATATTATGTGTGTATCCTGTTTCTTCTTGCACATCTCAATTTCCTAGAGATGCATAAGCATCCACAATCTATGGCATTTGAGGTAATACAGAATCTCATACTTAAGATGAAATTTACAGAATCCATCAACTGGATAGATTTCAGATTTTATGGCTAAGTTACAGAAATCATAAATATTATTTTTAAGCACTTGATGTAATGATAGACATAATTATCCTAATTGAATATCCCCTCTCCTCCAACTCTGTAATATCTATTTTTCTGAAAACCTATGAAATTATGTGATCAGTGTCTCTAAATCCAGAGTAAAGGAAATCTTTAACAATGTTAGTAACAATCAGAAAAGATAAGCAATGAGAAGCTTATCTGTTTGAAAATGTTGGCTGGTAGAATAGAGTTACTTTGGAATTCTTGGCTTCAATTGTAATCCCTATGTATAATTACAATATTATACTACATACTTATACGATTCCAATCTATCCGTAGACTGGATCTATGCATATTGAAATAGAATCCAGACTCTTTGGCCAATTTCGGAAAGTCATGGCACCATTTGGTGCCAATGCGAAAGGAAAATGCCATTATCGCACTTGCGAATCTATTTACACGTATTTGTACATTATTTATAAATTCTGATCTCCATTAATTAGGAATATAAAATTATAAAATTCAACGATTGCGAACTGTATCGTTATTAACGTCATTATTCCTATGTTCAGTGTTCGCTGTTCTCCTGTAAGAAAAGATAATAAATATAATAATTACTTGTGGTTTGTATACATTTCGGAGGTTAGTATGAACATGTAAACAAAATTTAGCAAGTGCTGCGTGCGTCTGTGGCTCTAAATATAGAGGGTATCCCAGATTTTAAAGATCAAACTTCGTCGGCGTATTCTTTGGATCTAAATTCTTTATATGAAAAAAATGTTATATAAACATATATCATTTAGAGCTTTACTCAAAAGTTTTCATACAAATACGAAATAGTAATATATTGTTTTCTTCTTTAGACCCAAGGAATACTCTGACAAAGTTTGCCCCTTAAAATTTAGGACACCCTGTATATGTTTGTGTACATATTCCGCTTCCGCATGTTAGTGCACATCGTAGCATAACCTCTAAATTATTTAAAAACAATGCTTTCTGTTTTATTGACAAACGAAATTTCGTAAAATTAATTACCAATTATAGTACCATGGAGAAACAAAAAGAGCTCATCGTTTGCGTTCCAGGTAATTTAATCGATTACCTAAATATTTTCATCAATACAATATTTATGCGATGAAAGAACAAAATCGTGATATTTTTCCCGTAGGACAAAGATTGTGCGTTTCTGACAAACTTAATATCGCGGGTCCAGGAACTTACGAGCAACAGGGTTACATTTACTCGAAATTGGCAGGTGTAGTAAAGACCCAAAAACAAGAAAATGTAAGGAGAAATGGTATGGAAAATGATTGAATTGGTATCGTGAAATAATTTATCCGAACGGCAAATTCTAGAGTCGCACCATAGAAGTGCATGGAATTACGGAACAAAGTATCGTTCCCGCACCCGGTGACATTGTAACTGCTATGGTTACTGTTGTCAATCAAAGATTTTGCAAATGCAGTATAAAATGCATAGGAGACATCGTATTGACTAGACCTTACAGGGGGATTCTAAGAAGAGAAGACGTACGCGCGATAGACAAAGACAGCATTCAAATGTACAAATGCTTTAGACCTGGAGACATTATTCTAGCCAGAGTTGTATCCTTTTACATTACAACAGAACCTCTGTTATCCAAACATTGTCCACATAATGCATCTAAAAGTTCTATTATCTAAACAGCTGACATAGAGCAGCTACTACCTAATTTAATATAGCTATTAACTAGCTTAGCTACTTAATTGGCAGTCATTTACCATAGAAAATTTATGTAATTTAATAACAAAAAAGATTTAGGATGCATACATTTTTAAACAAGCTGTTATTTTTTTTTTATCTTAAATGAATAAAGTTTGGTATTGGAGAAGTAATTCTATTATCCAAAAAATATCTTTATCCAAACACTTTGGTCTGCTTATTAGTCTGGATATGGAAGGCCCTACTATGCTTTTGTTTAATTTTTAAACAAAATTATAAATCTGGAATAGTTTCCTATATACTGCTCAGATGCCAATGACTGAAGCTCATACTTATCAACTAAGTACATCTGAGAACGAATTGGGTGTAGTGATAGCGCACAGCGAGGAAGGTAAACAATCGATAGATCGCGAATTTTTAACGAAATTGTAAACATAAGATTTAAATGGAGAATTGTTTCTCCCTAAAAATACTATAATTTTTATTTTAATTCGGATATTGTGTATCTGTTTCCATATTAAATGCATTTTGCATCTTTTTAAGCTTTGTGTAAATGTCTAATCATATGTTACAGGTGCAGCTATGATACCTATTAGTTGGACACAAATGCAATGTCCCAAGACACTGCGAAAAGAATTTAGAAAAGTCGCGAAAGTTGTTCCAGAACACGCTATCGGGTAGCAGTAATTTAACGCTAATAATTTTTTGTAACATGTACATTTCTTTTAAACAATAAAATGAAATAATATTTTATATATAAGCAATCCTCAAAAATGATATTTAATTCTCAAAAATTATTTGGTTTCCTTATGAAACTCGGAAAGCATTTTTAAATATTAATTGGGAATTACTTGTTACGCGCTAATAAAATTATTAACTGTATATCAAATAATGAGACTCATACTGATTTTACCGCGCAAGGCTTGCATCCCCCTTCCCTTCTTTCTTTTAACCTCGAACTATTCATCGAACTTTTGCGGAAAATGTAATCGTTTTCAAATCTTTCGATGAATTTATGCAAAACGTTCAATTTTTAATTACTGGGCAGAATAAATAACAAGAAATATGTACAAATAAAGTGTAATTAAAAACTTGCAAATATTTCAGTTCAAGCATGAAGAATCATTTTCGAAGTGTCGAATAATTATACACGTATAAATTTTGAATAATCGCCGATTAAAAAATGACCGATGAACGAAATTTTCGTTCGTCTTATTACGAGAAGGTACGAATTTCCCTGAATCCCTGAATCATTTCTATCAAAGAATTATTTTAACATATAGGTTATAAACAATGTTAATTAAAATTATGCGATGGAAATGTAGGTAGGATTTCGTAGCGTCGAAGAGAAAAAATCTTTGGAGATATTACTTAAGGAACGTCCTTACGATAAAGCAAAACTAAAACAGTTTTGCTTGCGATTTACCGTTCCTGCTATATACAGAAATTTCCTTTGGGAAATACTGCTGGACGTGATACCGGTTTACGTCGACAGTCACGAATTTATAATAAAGCAAAGGAAAGCAGAATTTCAGGATCTACAGAAAGCTTTGAAAGTTACCAAGATTTTGGACGACTATACGAAACCCCATTTAATGTTTCTCACTATGTGGTTGTTGCGTACTAGAAGAGCAAAACTTGATATGAGTACCCAATTAGACATTCCTTTGCACAGGTCTGTGCCTTGGCTCCACAAATTTAACAAATATCTCTCAATTGCAGTCTGTCAAATTGCCACATTAGCTGCTAATTGTAATTTATTTTAGAGCCATGAATAGGATGGCTGAAACACTGTGGCACATTGTTGATATTGAACCTTATGAAAAGAAGCTGGTAGAAACATATTGGATATTATGTGGCCTCTTAGACCAAGTACAGAAGTTTCACAAAGAAGTCAGTAGATTACAAGAATGTACTTGCACTTTGTTGGAAAGGGAAGATCCAGAATTGTACAAACATCTGGTTAAAATTGAAGCCCTCCACAATATTCCTTATGATATTTGGTTCTGTTCTTGCTTTGCAGGAACAATATCCAATGGTTCTATAGCAAAGTAAGTATATTAGGAATGTATAGGCTGCGAATTTTTACACAAATTTTTTACAGGCAGGATTAACGAAATAGAATTGTAATAAAAATCTAATTCATCCTCTAAGCATTATAACTTCGAATTTTTTTAGCATACTTTTGCATAGATTTATAAAGAACGCGTGACACGCGGGGGTCGATGAAGTATCTGTGAATTTCGACCCAACAGTTGAACATTATTTTTTCATTACCATTGTTACTTATAAATGATCTACAAAAATGGGAGTCTGTTATTGTTTCAAATTAAAGCTGCAACCATAGTCGAATATTCAAGCAGATCGAAATTCGAAATGATTCGAGTAATTCGAAACAATTCGAATAGTTTGAGATAATCCGAATAGTTCGAAATAATTCGAGTAACTGAGATAAAGCGGCTTGGAAAAATTTGAGATATTCAATTTTTTTCGAGTAGGCACTTGACTCGGATCGCTTATTCGAAATCAGTATAGCTCGACTCGTTTCTTCCGAGTATTTTCCAGATTCAAATGAAATTAACTCCTATCTTATCGACTCGTACGTGTCATCGATCTGATATGGGGTAATTTTTTGTTTACCCGAAATCTGATCGCATATCCGAGTACTTGAGAATTTCACAACTCACAACCAGCAGCTCTTTTTAACACTAGAACTGCCAACGATTAAGATGTATATTAAGGATCTTTTCTAGTGTTAAAATAAGAGATACGTAATTATGAAAAAACTTGTATTACCCATCTGTTACAGAATATGGGATAAAATAGCCGTGGGTGCATACAGAATCCTAATCTTTGTGACTGTAGTCACTCTGACGAGTTTACGAAGGCTTTTATTGAGATGCGAAAATATAGACGGTATTTTGGATACTATCGCCAATGTACGAAAATATCTATATAATTGTACAAATATAGAGCGCAACGATGATCGATCGTATTTCTAAGCAAATACTTTTATTCTAGATAACAGAAGAAACTTCGGAGGTAATTGTTAACAAAGCAATCGAATCTTGGCAGCAAAGCGGTACAACGTTAACCACCATCTCGCAAACTGTTTAATCAAAAATAAATAATACCTTCTTGTTGCAAACAAAATCCTGTCTAAGCAATCGTATTTTGTAAATTATAATTTAGCTTATGGACTTAATCGCGGATATTAATTTCTACATATTCGTAGGACGTGTCTCCTTATATTTTAAAAATAATTATTTTTATTAATGCATCCATCATACATTGTACATATACAATTACTTAATTTATTGAGGTGTTAAGTCTTAAACTGGACTTTACTTTTTTTTTTTAATATCGTGATTCTTTTGTTTTTTTTCCTTTTTGCAATGTTATATTACAACAGTGTTGATGTACTCCAGTGTGTAAGAGCAAGTTTTGAATAAATAACGTTCAAATGAAGCGGAAACATAAAATTATTGCATGTTGTACTTGTATTCTCCAAGAAGTATGTCGAAAGTTAATTTACCGTGAATTCTTACCGTGTGTGCCGTATCTATTTGTTTTTTCTCTTTTTTGTTATCGCAACCGATAAAAAATAATCCTCCTTGCCACGCATTCGTATTGTGCATTTGTAATGGAATTTTATTCCATGGTTTATCTTAATAGCGATGATATACAAAGAATATTAAACGTCGATATGCATAGCATTTTTTTTTTTTTTTCTTTTCTTTCGTCATCAGAATGATCCAAAGGAATGGAGTTGCATTCTGATTGAGGATTAAAATTTCGTACAAATTGCAACTAGGCTTTCTCTTTTGAATTTTTTTTACAAAAGAAATCATATACATCGCGATTTATTTACAATCCATTCTAATTTAGAAACGTACGATTCTTGGAGAAAAGTGAGATCATACAAAATTTTATTCCTTGCTCACGCATTGCACCATAATTTCATGAGGTGTTTCCCTACTGATTTCCTAATATGCTGCGTTTTTACAATTCTTGAAAAGTAGAATTTTCTGCTACTAAGTCGTTCTTTGGTTTTCAATCGGATTCGAGCATCCTCGTTTTTTTTATATCGTTTAATAATTGCTTCGTTAACAAATGAAGTCGGCGACAACTTCGCGTATGTTGGCAGAAAGAAAATCACAAACAATCAAGCTGCGTGTTGCAAGTATTTTACGTTTGTCCCCCCCCCCTATCTTGTAAAAAAAAAAAAAAACAAAAAAAAACAATCGTAGGAGCGTGCGGATATTCTAACGTAAAATCGGAATTCCGTTCTAAATAATGTTCGGTAGATGCCAAATCGAAAGTTATTTAGGCTATGGCAATGCACATACAATTCTGTAGACACTAATTCTCTCATAAAATACAAGTAAAATGCACAGATACACTACACTATTGTATTCTCTTAACATCAATGACTCCAATTTATAACATGCACTTTTTTTTAACGTTTGAGGGAACGCCATTTTTCAGGCATTCAATTAATAAATGTTCGGTACCATTTTCGATCAGAATCCTCTACCACTGCCTTCGAACGGGCAAAGTATAATTTTTATATAAATTTCTTTCTTTCGTTTTTTTTTCTCTTTCTCTGGTTAAGGCCATTGAATTCATTCTGTTTGATGTCTAATTATTAAAATAAAGATTTTATGCAAAGAAAAATAGTTAACGTACTTTACAAACATCAGCTAACTCTTCCTAGGTATTATATGCAACTGGAAACTTATTCCCTAATTTCAGCTATGTAAAGTTCATTTACAATGTCTCTTCGTTTGTTTTCGCGCGAGCGACTATTGCACACTCTCTTCAACTCTTTTTTCCTCTTTTCTCTCTCTCTCTCTCTCTCTCTCTCTCTCTCTCTCTTCTTCCCACTAACTAATCCAAAGGTATATTGTTCGAAACACAAAAGGAATGCATGAATAAAATGAAACGAGAGATACATTCACAAATAAATAAGATCTTGTTTGCCAAACGATGATTCACAAAAATATATCATAGAAAGTATCCTAAAACTGAAGAAGGTTCGAGACACGGGTGATCGAAGTGTAACAGGTGCTCCTTTCTAAAGTGAAGAAGACTCTGTTTTGCCTCTTCTGATATCCTAGCAAGCGATGAATGACGTTAACGGTGAAAGAATATAAAAAAAAAGAAGAAAAAAAAATAATGACACAATTTGTTGCTTTGTCTTCGTTACAAGTCTAATAAAAAATACTGGTTACAACTTTCATCTGTTTTACGCATCGGCAAGCTGCACAAACCAGGAGTCACTGATAAGTGGATCGAGATACAGACGGTTGCAAAAAAAGTCTACGCACGCTTCCACAAATTTTAAATATTTACGAAAATGGATCGACTATTGTTAACTTTTAACAACAATGAAATATAGGCGGACTGTCAAAGAATAGTAATGTTCTTTCTACTTGTTTGCAACAAAATGGTACGTTGTATAGCGCGTTATGTCGCGGTCCGCGCAATATTGCAATCACGCGTGTGTTGCCTAAGAAAAAGTTGAAAATGTCTGTATTAAACTATACAAAACTTATTGTTATAATTATATTTATACTTTGTTAGATCATCCGATGCATCCGTGACCTCCTATAATAATTTGTTTAACATAAATAAAATTACATCTTACGTAATTTTAGGAGCAATTTTATTTAGAAGAATTTTAGCGCTATCTTTGTTATTCCAAAATACGTAGATATTTGAAATTTAAGATGCGTATGTGGACTTTCGCGTGACTGACTGTATCCAGTGCTTGACTTGGTACAAGTTGATATTACAATTTCTTCTCTTAAAAAAGTGAACGTTTAAAGGTTCCTTTTTTCTTTTATACGTGTATAACGAAACACCTACATAAATCGAACAACTGAATTCTAAATGTCATTTAAAACACAAGCACTGCTCGTAAAAAGTTCTTGTAACTTAAACGTTAAGTGGATTGATACTCCTAAGATCAATCTCAGTTATTGACTTAAAGACGTAATATAATACAATATAGACAGCTCTCTTAAAAGTCCTTCTGAAATAGGTGCACTTGATAGTAACCGTTTCCTCTAAATATAGAGTTTCGTCACTGGGCAAGGGTTCGCGTCTCTCTTCTTTCTTTCCTTCTTGTGGCATGGCTTGTCTTGTCTTCATTTTCATAGTAGCTATAGAGCAGCAGAGTTGCAATTGTCGACTAGAGGTGACAGCGGTCCTATTTTTCCCTTCCCGCTTCCCAATTTGTCTCCTTCGTAATGTACATCCAAGGATAAACCTTAAACGACGAATTTTAGTGAGCTACGTACATATATGCGAAGCTAGAGTTTACGCTTGCATAGCCGTCGCTAAAAGAATCTGTAGTCGTCAATTATTCTGTATTCCGCGAGCAATCGTATCGACTGTCGCCGATACATAATTTACTTTTGGAAGATTATTCATTGGCGACGACTATCCGCCGCGTATGCGATGTACTGTTAACGTTTTTTTTTTTTTAAGAAATTACATATGTATATGTTATATAAAATATAGATGTATTTCAATTGTATTAGTATTTAAGTAGGAGTAGCTAGCAAATAAGCGATCGAACTTTTCGTCGAGTGAATCCAGAGGCGGATTTAGGAGTAGGCTAATAGTAAGCTTTCACGAGGCGGCGGATTTTGAGGGATTTTTCGTTTTAGCGATTTACGATATTGCGATTTGAATCAATTTTTTGAATGATCATCTTTGTGAACCGAACAGAGACATCGTACATAGAGTAATTGGTAAAACTAAAATAAGCATTAGCGGGGTGGCAAAAATATGATAGTCTAGTGAGGCGGCCCCTGAGCGATTCTCACCACTTTTCTCTTAACTCTTTCGCAGTTTAGCGCCAGAGGCTCGGGCAAGCTGTCGGCACTATAAATTTCAGATCTCAAGTTGTATTATACGTAACGTGATCATTAAGATGTATTACGTACGAATAGATGAAATTATCTATTTTTTTTAATACGACAATCAAAGCACAAAGAATGTTGCAATAGAAAAAAATAAACGTTCTTTGTGACGCTTTTCTTCTTTCGTCGTTATATTACACCGTGAAAGGATTAATAAAACGACGACGAAAAGCAACAATGAGCGATACTTAAGACCACTTATCCGAGGATCGTTATAATACTTTTTTTTTCGTACAAATTTCACACGTAAGTGTATTATATCGTACGATATTATTATCGAATCACTATCGTGATCGAAGCTGATTTAAAATAAAACCCACCACCAAAAATACATCTGAATTTTAACATAACTGACAACCTTTAACGTACATTTCTGATATGCGTATTTACCGGAGGGCCTCCGGGAGGTGGATGGATGATGTATTGGACCTGTTGGCATTGTGTTTGATTCGGGTATAAATGCAGCTACTAGTAATGCACATATCACAAGTAATGCACCAAACACAAACGGTGGTCCTGGTACAAGCTGAAAATATACTCCTTTTTTTCCTTCCTCTTTTCTTTGCAATTCATTTGTTCTACCAGACGAACCTTACCTGGGTTACTATCTGTGGCATAATATCAAGATGTTGCGTGGCAGTTCCTGTTTTATTATTTTCATCTAAAGGAGATGGCTTTGCAGGAAGGGAGGGAGAATTGTCGTTGAGATCAACGCGAAAGAGATAGAAGATCACTCCGAACATCGCGGGTCCGAGACCGTTGCACAATCCACGCATTCCAGTCACCATGCCTTGTACAAGCCCTTGCTTGTCGGCGTCTGAATGCATGGATATGAACGCAGAAATCGCAGGATATGTAATACTTGACACAGCAGCAAGTACTCCAGCTGCCCACATCATCCTTGAAATCGTTAGTAAAACGTGTATAATCTTCTCGATTTATCGAAAAACATTTAGATTTTGAAACAGGGGTTGAAAGCGGCTATATAATATATCGGTTTCGGTTCTTGGAACAATTAACCACTTGTCGTACGATTATTTTATTATCTACTTAGGCTAGCGTTAGTTGATCAAGTCGTGTAGAAATTATTTAATTATTATAGGTAATCTTTATGTAACAACTTCCGATCTTATAATAAGAAACTAAGATTAGAATTCAAATTAAATTTCATACGAAATAATAGGCGCTTTTGTTGAATCTGTAGCGTGATTCAGAGAACGAGCGTGACTCGTTATTATAGGCTAGAGGGGTAAGCGGATCATTCTTCAGTAATATTATTGTTGGAGACAGAATTTCGTGTGAATGTTTTGCCTGCGGCGCGCTCCAGCTCTAAGTCATTAGAATATACTGAGCTGTGTTTGCGCGATTGTCACTGGACGGAAATTAGTAACGCGCGTCGTGCCTTATACTTGCTACAGCGTAAATGCCGTCCACATAAACGTGCAAAATGCTCGTGTTTAAGAATATACCGTGACAATAGCGTAATAAATCTTGTTGGTCATATGTATATACGCCTTTCGCAGTCAAAGAGCTAAGAGTGACCGAAATGCGAAAAGAAAAGTGTTTGGGGCAGAGTGTTTAAGTTTGACGTGTGAAACGTTGTAATAAATTCTTTCGGTAATGTTTCTTCAGAAGTAGATAGGGTACGTGCCCGAAAATATGAACAGTCATTCGTAGAATCGACGTTTTATTGTAGAGTGTTTTAGAATTGATTGATCGCGATAACACTAGCCGCGTGATAACGTTATCTGCGATTGTTATGACCGAATTCCACTATATGTATAACATTTATACCTGGACTTGTATTCTTGCAAGCTGAATTAAAATATTGGGACTCGAATGGAAATTCGTTTTATCCTTTAAATATTACGATGTATCTTAAATTTTCCATAAATTGCATAAAAATTCGGAAACTGGTTGTAACATTATTTTTGGTCCTCGTAACTGTTTTAATGGGAATAACAGTTGAAAAGAAAAAAAGTTACTTTTAAGACCGTTTCAACCCCCGGTTCGGAAATATAAGTAACGAAATATTACCATGTTTGCGAACCAAAGCCGAACCACATGAGTTG
The DNA here is from genome assembly GCA_028830335.1 of Eucera pruinosa. NCBI lineage: Eukaryota > Metazoa > Arthropoda > Insecta > Hymenoptera > Apidae > Eucera > Eucera pruinosa. The sequence continues at coordinate 18,404,126 of JAMYCR010000006.1, forward strand.
TAGCATTTCAAATAAAAGGCCTAACATTATAGTATGTTTACTGCCAAGTGTCCTTATCAAAGGACCCAAGAGACTTTGAGCTCCGACGCTTAAGACTCCCACCACGGCAATAAAAATTGCCACCATCACAGCAGTAAATCCCATAACTTTAGTCAAATAGACAAATATACAACTATACTGTCCTGCTTCAGGAAGATAGCTCAGGAACACAGTAATACACAACATTAAGATAGTGTGATCTTTGCCAACCTAGAATACCAGAATTATCGTTATGCCATACGAAGACGCGATATTCTCCGTATATCGTCGATTTATAAATTTCATTTAAAATAGAATCCGAGAACTGGTAATAGTCGAAGCGCATCCTATATATTTTCAGACGGGAATAGAAACTCACTAATTTGGATTGACTTCAAGTACACCTTTCCTTATATATCGTGTAATATATTACCTTTCCAAGATAAGCAAAGGGATCTGCCTGCTCCCAAGATATAGGTACCGGTGGACGAGCTTTTTCAGGCAAACTTTCAGGTACAGCCACTAATATAAAAAACACATCCAACACTGCAATAGCGGTTGCTAACGCAACTACAAGATTTTCTCCATATACTTTCATAATATAATCTCCCAATGCTGGACTTATTACCATACTCGCAGCAAAAGTTGCCGATACCTGAAACAAATGCATTTCCGAAATAAACACGGGTCGCGTTACAATTTTCCGAATACACAGCAGTCCCCGTTTTAGCGTTCGTAGTCGGGACTAAATTCGTATGCTTATGTGGGCAGGTAACTTCTAGGAATTTAGCTAAGGAAAAGAGAAGGAATAGAGGTGAGCGAAAAAACCTTATTCGGCCCGCGCGTAGATGTAGCAAATGCTTGGATAAAACGAAGAGAGTTATACGCGATTCGAACAGGCGAACCGATCCGAGTGCTAAAAAAAACCAAGCAGCTCGAAAGAATCAAGTAGCTCGGAAGAAATACAGCCGCAAAAAGGGACACTATTAGTAATCCACGTTTAAAATATTTATAAAAATATGAAAAATTTTCTGGACAGCAATTAAAAATGTCTAAAGTAGAGCAGTACTGCATACAATAAATTCTACACGGTAATATATTCTACTTAAAATTAAATAGCTCAAAGCGCTCCACCTTTACCATTTTAAATCGCTAGGTTTCTATCAAGCCGCTCGATTTTTTCATGATCTTGGATCGAATCGAAAAGCGAACCGCGGTTCAGTTCGAACTTCGAGCTGCTCGATTCGATCGTCAATGTCTTAGCTTATGTCTTTCTTTTTCTTACTACGGTAAAAAGTTCAAAATTCACTTTGAAATAGAGGTGCGAATGATCGAACAATTCGCGAACTAATACTTCGGTTCCCGAGCCAAACAGAGAACTCAAAAAATCCGAAAGAAATCGATCTTCATATTCGTACCTAGATAGGACAATAAAACGTTCAATCGTTACAAGTTATAGTGCTATAAGTTACTGCAAATACTGTTGAAGTGTTAATCCTTCAGCCGCGGCAGCCGTGGAAATCGCGTCTCGTGTATTCCGTTTGGAGCATCGTGTCATTTCAAAAAGAAGTATCTTAGCAGGATGTTAGCAAATATTTCATACAAAAGGAATCAACAATATTTTGTTTGATTTCTGTTTTTTCATTTGTTTCATTTCTGTTTCATGTTATCGTTACGCGCAAGACTTTCCTCTATTTTTGGCTAATCGAGATAATCGCCTTTCCCGCATACCGTATACAGAAAATTAATAAATTCTTTTTTATTTTTCTTACGTTTCTGTATCTCTATCCACAAATCAATAGAAATTGAAAAAGTCGTTCACGATTGACGAAAAAGCGCGTTTTCGGATTCGTTCGATTCACTTTCGAACCGTTCAGTTTCTTTCGAGCCGTTCGGTTAAAGATCCATTCGGCTTTTTTTAATTTTCCGATACTTCTACTTCGAGGTTCCATTTCTAAGAATTGGTGGGGATAGCGGCAGACGCAAAAGAGGAGAACAAAGCGGACGCTAAAACGAGGATCGGTGTATTAGTGAACGATAAGATACTCACCATACCGTATGCCGGTGATCTTTGATGTTCTTCGGTAACATCAGCGACATACGCGAATACCACTGAAAATGTGCAAGCGAAAACACCGCTGATGGAGATCATAGCAAAGAACCACCATGTGTTAATGCTCATTAGAGGAATCGGCGCACACGTGAAGGCTACTGTGATGAGCAAAAAGAATTTTCGACCCCAGACATCGGATAGGGCACCGATTAACGGCGCCGAAAGAAACGACAGGATTCCTTTAATGCCCATTATCAAACCATTCATCAGGAACGTATGATTCGGAAATGTGATATTTAATACAGAGATAACAGGCATGGTTAATAAACCCCATGCAAAAAATTCCAAAAATATTACAACCAGAGCATGGTACACACTTGCCTCTCCAATACCGGAACTCTGTAAAACAAAAACGATAACCCGTGTAAAATTGATTATTTCGCGTACGAATTAATTGATACACAGTTCATAAGCAGCCATGATATATCTATTTGCTATACCCAGTAAATACGAAACGGTAGATAGATAATTTCATACGAGTATAACGATTATTATTATTATTATTATTGGAAGTTTCATTGGATTGATCAAAAACTATTAAGCGCTTTGCAAATTGTGACAGCTGACCTTAAGATGTTTGTAGCATTGCTGAGCAAATGTAAGAGGAGGTGTGAGTTTAGCAATAGCATGTTCTTGGCTGTTGTGAATTTCAGAACAGGAGGGGCCCAGGCCCTCTGCTCCACCTTTTGCCCCAGGGGGCATGACCCCTAAGAAGTGCTACTATATATATTTCTTTCCATACTTATGATCCTACCAATTTTTCACTTATCAGTTGTTCAGATCCATATAATACTGTAACGAATAACCTTCACTTAGCATCATATCACGTTCGCATTTTCAATTATTCAACCTAATCTTCGTTAATGGTTATTTATTATTACTGCATTTCTTACTTATGTTTCTTTATGCTTAATTACATTTATGCATTATTAACTCCAATTCAAAGCTCTATATATATATATATATATTTTTTTTTTCGCACTGTCTTGGGAATATTCTTCCAATATATTTAGTCTTTAAGTTTGAGTATATATATTTCTTATTGTATCACATATATCGTATTTGTCTAAGACACAATCTTTACGTATCTCTACAGTTTATATGGATAGCAGTATTCTTACGTATGTATGTACATAGCAAAATAATTGAATCATTAATTGCAACAAGCTTCTTTCTTATTTCCATAACTCTAAGCTTTACCTTTACAATTTGTTGTGCCATCAACAGAAGATTAAGAATTAGTTTAAAAATATAAAGCGTGACTCTTTGACACCAAAAATTTGTGCATCAATGTTTAATGATATTACAAAAGTATATATAGTCGATTTATTTGTCAAATTAAACAGGAATCGCGTGGTCGTTCGATCTCGCGAATTCGAACGATTTTTACAAATTCTCTTTTCTCATTGCTACTTTTTACCCTTTGGTCTCAAGTTTTTTTTCTCTTTTCAGGTATTCCTTCTGTTAGAGCAAAGCACGCTTCCCTTAATCTCTCTTTTTACATTTCTCAGCAATATAAAGACAAAATATCCATGTAGGAGCATCTTAAAAATATACTTTTTCTCGAGGTTTTCAAAACATTCTCAAATTCTTATCACATACTGTAGGTCTGCGACTTTCAACGGCAGCTCGTTTAAAAACCACTACATCGTTAATAAAAGTTTAAAAAAATCTCGAGGACTCCTTTTACGTAGTATCGTTCGAGAATTCCTCTTCGAACCGTTCTTCTTTATCGCAAAACACCGCCGTGTTTCTCTTATGCATGATTCCGTTCGGTATTCTCGACAACGATGCAACCAGGGTAAACTAAAGATTTTATTTTCGAAAGAAGCTACAGTTCCGCGTAATGTCATGCGGCTCTCGTGACATTGCGAGCATGTAATTAGTCGGAATAATTGCGGGCATTCGAGTTTTCCGTGAAATTCACCAGTCAAAGTTGCGTATTAAAGCGTATTAAAAAGTGGTACGATCTGTAATAAAAGCTGAGAGATCGGGTGGAGTAATTCGCCCCGTATTTCGCGTTTCTCGATGTCATAACTTATTGTCAACACTTCTCCGTTTAGATTTTCGAGGCTGTGTCGTTCGTTTGATCGTTTCCCGATTCCTCACACTGTCCACACTCGTCCTTTCCCGTGCAACTGGCAGAAATTTTGAACCGAAAAGCCAAATCACTGCATTGCAACTCTGTCACCGAACCACCCCCCCACCTTTTTACCACACACGCACACACGACGAACTATAGTACACCACTCGTTAGATTGTGAATCTAACCTAAAAGAGAATCTAGCAACCGAGGCGATATTTCGTTCATCGTTTATCTACGATAACGGGCATGAATAAAAAATCGAATTGGCTTGGGCAATTTTACAAAGCTTCTCTCTCATCGTTCGTTTGTCTCGCGGAAAGATTGCTTTTTGTCAACTGCACGTTGTTGGCAGCTGATCAATATGCGCAAGTACGGTATTATTCGAACAACCCGTACATATATAATATTGTTCCGATAAAAAAGAGAGTAACAAATTGTAACGCGATTGCAATGAAACGTGGAAATTCCGACGGTGGGGTAAAAATATATTTGTTCACGCATTGAAAGCGCGATTCGCACTCCTCCTGATAAGCCTGTAATCGTAACGATAATTTTCGATCGCGTCCGTGAAATAGTTTAAATTACTTCGCATTTTCAACAGCTATCGATATTCCGTTAATATTGTAAATATTTTTCTACGTATTCGCACGTTTCAGTCGAGCTTTAATCATACCGACGTTCGTCTTTAAAAATTTACAGATTACCATATTGTTTCTATAGGTATTTCGTTGGACTTCCTTTTATTTCAAAATTAAACGTTTCATTGTTTACTTTGTCGTAGCGAATGTTTATCTGTGTCGTAATATATTTTTGACTTTGAATTTTTCATTTCAAAGAAAGAGAAGATTAAATAAAAGATTACAATATGCTACAAACAAGTAGCATGTGTTAAGCTTCTGGTTAAGCTAACAATTGTTTAATTTTCTATTGCTGTAGAACTAAAAGGGATAGAGGAATATAAACTGAAATTCACCGACGTGCTGGGATTATACCATAACTATTATTTCAACTAAAATGCAATACTTGAAATTAAAATGATAGCTACTCCTATATCCAATCCATATGAGGCACAGTTTAAGCAGCTTTAAGAAATTAAAATGAAACAAAGAAGCTGGTTGCAGGTTCTAAGTACCTCATTAATTATTAAGTACTAGGAATGAACAGAAGTTCGAATCGTTGAGCACACATTGTATTTAAATATTAACAAAGATTATTATTGCGTCATTGTTAGGTTACAATCGGTGTTTTATCTGGCAGATTTTGAAAGATCGTTTAGGAGTCACAGAATTGAACAAACAAAGGCATATAAAAATTTGAGAAAATTCTGAAAGTATTCCATAAGAAATATGCGAATCCGATTTTTGCAATCAACCCTCCACGTGATAGATGAATATATATAACGCGTGTACACATGAAAATGAACAAAGATTCAGCCGTGTACGGCAAGTGTTATAATTGCAACTGTAAATCACGCTAAAACTCGTGCAAGTTTTTCGTAGCGATGAACGATCTCGAGAAACAAGTCAGACGAGTCGCTATCGTAGTTTTTGGTATAGGAAACGATGGCTCGCCGTTAATTAACTATTATACGCTACTTCGCGGAAGATAAACACAGAGAATAATTGGCGTTAAAATTGATGTCATGCACCGAACGGAAAAAGATCGTACTTACTTTCGATGGGAAATCAGAGAAAATATATACGTATGCATAGGTAAAGGATCGAGATGTAACTTAAAAATCTAATTAGATATTAAACTGAATATTTCAGTACCGTAATGACCCCATCCTTAATAATGAATTTTCGGCTTCGTACGATCATGCCCACGACCTTCTTTGAGACCTTGGCGGGCATATTCACGCACTGCGCGCACAGACTCTTCCGTTTTTTCAGTTTCATTAATCCCTAAAAATTCGTTGACACTGTGCGAGTCATTTTTCCTGTGATACCCTCACACGAACACAAAAAGCGTTATTAGCTTTAAAATTGTTCCTTATAGTTTTGTATCTACATAATGCTACGATCCACAGTTAACCATGTCCGCAGACTACTACAGACTACCAGGTAAGTGCAATATGTTTTACGAAGAATATAGAATCGAAAGTGTGTAGCCAACGGGTTATGAGAAATTGTGCGCAACGGAAGCGCCACCATCTGCCGGCGGAAGTCGAAGTTATTAGTGGATCGGGTTGCATTCCTATCTGCATAAACGGCAAAGTTTCGGTTGCATTCAATGCATAGTTTCGTATCGAGAGGTATGCGCGTTAAAGAAACAAAGTTACACTCGATGCTGATCGACATGTTTCTGTCATCCTTCACGTGTTTTTATGTTATCAAAATTGTCGAATCTTGAATCGAAAGTAATATCACATTATATGTGAAAGATCATCCGCTATCAATATTTCACAGAAGTGGTGAAACATGTTGCTATCTTCTATCGCATATGTGCGTCATGCAAGAATTCCCATAGTCTAGAGTCACACATTCTCTCCTGTGCATGAACTGTACATTTTTCTTTTCTACACTCCACCACGCATATACTACATATATTCGTTTTTTTTACATTCCTTGTGGCAAAAGAAAGAAACCAGAGAGACAGAGAGAGAGAGAGAGAGACACATATACTTTTATTGTAAGATATCAGATTGGAAGTGCGCAGATGTAACGCGATGTTGCGTTCAATTATTTCATCGTGACTATATGAACGGAGTATATAAAATTACGCGAGCAAGTGAACCGTAAAATAATAATTGTTCATTGGTCGAGGCATTGGTTTCTCATAAAAAAAAAAAAAAAGGTTACTGGCGCGCGTTGCAATCGGTTATCAGAAAATAAAGCCTTGGAAATAGTTTCCAAACGAAGTGCGATCAACGTCGCGCGTGATAACGTATAGTTGGTCCGTGTGCGCGCGGCTTAAATTTATAACTTGATCATTGTTAACGCATAGCACCGTAAGAGTGCGCGTTATTCAGTGAAAAAAATGGTGGTTATTTGGGTGTAGTCGGGCGATTTTCTGCAACACAAATGTGAGTACCGGCTGACTAAGGAATTACGAGTGCTGTTTGTCAGTGCGCCGCGAAGCTAATATGACCGGGTCTATATCGGAGGTAATGGAACTATCGGTAACCGAGCAAATATCTTAATACTATCCGTGCGAAATCGCGACACTATGTAGGTATTGTTGTTCACGCATCTCCGCATGACAAGTACCTCGCGGTCTTCCCAATGTATTTTATCAGTCAAAAATCTGGGATAAGTCCGTGACGTTCCCAAAGAATGAACAGATTCGTATTCATTCACGCGTCTGGAAGCCTTTTGCCCGCGAATAATGTGTAAAATATCCACTGACGCGATATTTTTGGGATAGATGTCACATTATCTTCTTGGTGTCTTCACTATATGCGCGCGTACGAATGTGTGCATTTATTTGATTTGCGGTATACGTGTGTGGTACTTCCTCTTCACCCCGTAATACGCAGTCGTTCCTGTGTAGTAAGTACAGCATGCAGTGCAACCGTGTGTCCGTGAGATACGTATATCACGGTATATACGTAAGAGACCTGCTACTCGCTATATACTGTCAACATTTTTCAACTGACTGTTCCATGATGCTTGACAACATACTGCGATATTAACCAACTCGATTTTTTTTCCATCCTCCCTTCTCGTTCTTCCTTCTTTTCTTTGTTTAAACATCGTCGAACCCGCGTCCCGCGGTTCTTTCCTTTCGAAAATCATCAAATATAATATACGTGGCTTTCAACTTATTGACAAATAACGAAATATTTCGTGTCCGATGATCATGTTCAATGTACATATATACGTATATATACGTGCACACATACATTCGTACATACATATATGTATATATATATATCTAAAGCACTAATTCTGAGATCGGTGTTGCCCTCACATTTATTGGCAGTCGACATGATCAACATTATGCTATTGATGTTGCTAAATTTATACAGTCCGTAGCGAGTATATAAACGTTTGCAAAACAGGAATTACAGTGGCACAAGGAGGACCCATACACGCACACACATGCAATTCTGCCCTCTGTAAAATAGATTAATTCAAGGTTTATTGATAGGATTCTATTTCAATCACAATGTTCTTTCTATGCCCCTGATTTTGTTTTTGTTCTTCGAAAATAAAGACACGATTTCGCACGATTTTTTTTTACTTTTCATCGTGCACTCGTGCGAATAATTTGCGAATTATTCGACTATATAACATATGGTATACGTATTTTCGTGTGAATTTATTTCGATAGAAATACCGACACACGTTCGATGCAAATATTTAAAAAGATATCGCACGATGAATAGCGAAATAAAAATTTATTTTTTTTAACGCCGAAAGCGTGCAGCATAGGAGATTTAAATAGGGTAGTAGATTTTTCGTACAGTCGGTAACCTTTACTAATTTTTTGTGCAAGAAAAATGTTAGTCCTATGTTAATTTTTTGATTTTTTAAACGTTCGTTACCATTTCGAGCTTCGGTGGTGAGCGGCGTTTAAAATTTGAAAACGAAGATAAATATGCATTTTTTTTTCCTTTAGAGATATTTAAACGCCAATATTTACCCTATTTTTTTTTTTTTTTTTTTTAAGTTTCAGTTGAAATATACATCGTAGCTATCAAGTATGTCGATTTCGAAAGTTCTATCTTTCTAAAGTTTCACACGAAATAAATACGATTATCATAAACAGAACGAAAAGAAATTTTCGTAAAATTTGTGCATTCGAATTTTTGCTCCACATTTCTTCGCGTGCGAAAATTTCTTCCGATTATTAATAAAAATATTTCTTTTCTTTTCAGAATCGTTTAGCTTCTTCGGTATTAAATATTTATTGAGAATTTGATGTAACAGAGTATATGAGTAACACCAAACCAAGAAGGAAAAAAATCTGTGATGAATATAAGAACCATACTATACTCTGTACACGCATAGAAGTATCCAGTATTTTATAGTTCGAGAAATAAAGTTAATTAAAAATATTATGTACTGTTTTCCTTACAAATAATATGACAGTAAAAGTTCTCATTAAATCTTTATCCAAGTCAAACTGAGAAAGAAGATATATATATTATATGAAATATATATATATATATACATGCATACATATACATATATAAAATAGAAGACAAGGAATTTTATAAAGTGAACTCTTTTATAAGTTGGTTATGTGCAATGCCGAGATGCTGCAATGAAAACAAGGCAGTGAGTTCGGTTGGCACCAGTCAGAAACATAATACAGAAGATATTTTGTTAACACAGAGTCGTTCTTTTTCAATTGGAAATCCGTTGGAATTAGAGGAAGATTCGCCTATAGTTGAGAAATCACACAGAAGAGTAAGGTGTGATTTAAGTCCAGTTCCAACAAGCACAAATACTAATTTGAATATAAAGCTTTTAAGTATTAAGGTAAATTTTTTAACAATACATCACACTTCTTTCTGTTTCTCTTTATAGTATATTATGCTTGTTATACTTACTATCAGGCTGTTGATTTTTATGTATTTATAAGAAACTGAAATTACCAAAAAGGCACATGATGCATTTGTGTTATATTTTAATGCTAGGTTTAAGGATATTGATTGTATAATTTGATAGCTTTTTAGAAAAATAGCTGTACTCTATATGAATGTTTCAAATTAGATGGTTGAGGAGGAAGGAGGTGAAGTGTTAGATGCATCAATAAGTAATCCACTATTTTTTAATGGACTAACGAATTTAATTTATCAAACGATCAAATTTTCTTTCAAGTCTGAGTCTATAATTTTCCCGAAAAAATGCAGCAAAGTATTATAGAACAATAGCACCTATATTTAAGATACAATACTTATGGTCTCTGTAACTAAGCATGAATTCTGAGACTTACCAAATTGATGGGTTCCATAAAAATAGTGTTTAAGGGTTGCATTTCTTCAACTTTGTTAATCATAGTATAAAGCTGCATAAAAATCTGCAGTCTATTTGTTATACTTAATACAATACTATATCGTATTATGCATACAAATTAATTCTGAACCTTTGAAATTTCGTAAGATTTAATTCATTTATAAAGCAATAAGATACAATTTTAATATTTAAAATCTTGAGCATTTACGAAGCAAATTCGTCGCTCGAAAAGTAGGATAAAATAGTGATTTCGAATTGATACAGATGCCGAAAGTTTACCGATAAAAGACTCCGAATTAATTTGTGTACTTAATGGTATTGTTACACTTATTTGTTAGCCTCTGTTTAACATAGGAATTGGTTGTATAGCAGCGGAATTGATTACAGGGAGAAAGAAACACTCGTCAAGATCAAGTGAGCACTGGATCTGGTGGGTACAGAGAGCGGGAAAAAGAAGTTAAAAAGAGAGCAGCTATAGGCAACACAGTGCGTGGACTCCTCTCATCTGGCCACAGCAGGCAGGACAGGTATAATGATGTCTGTATCAAAATCATGCTTCTTACATTGTCATTTTTTACCTTCTATCATTTAATTTCTTTGCTGTAATTCATTCGTTGCTTTTCATTTGAATATACATATATTCGAGATATCTGTGTATACATACATATATACATACAGTGGATCCGCGAAATTCGATCATAATCCGCTCCAGGATATGGTACGAATTTTGAGTCGTTCGAACTTCGAATTAAGGTTTCTCATTTGAAGCAATGCAAATTAGATTTATCCGTTCTAGGCCCTCGAAGTTTATCGATAGCGGATTTATATTTATCGTAAAAAATACAGGGAAACCGCCGCATCGTGGGGATTCGGTTCTAAGCCTTCCAAAAATTTATTTCCTAATTTATTTTTAGTCGATGAATTTATTAATATTTCTAATATTATTAATAACATGGTAAAAGGGTGTAAGCTTATAAAACTTGGTAAATAGAGTGGAAATTTATTTATTTATTCACGGGTTAAAGTTACCCTTTGGTATAGAAATAAACAGCGTTAGGAACTCGCGACACAGAGCGTGGACTTTACCGAGACTTGTGGTTGATCGACGAAGCGAAGAGCAGTAAAGAAAGTACCGGTCTTTTCGCTATGGTGTTTCGATTTGAACTGGCTTGTCTATTCGTATCTTTTGTCGCGAAGCCGTCTACAGCCCTCACCCCTGTTCGCTTTTTCTAAGAGAGGAGCAAACACTTTCCTCACCTCTGATAGGCGGCTAGGCGCCAACCAATCGTATATTAGTTAATAGTCAAAACTGTTAATGCCCACAATTAGCTGACCGGCCTCAGAGTATCAGAGAGATGGACATTGAGTGTTTCGTCAGCCTTTCGTGCTCAAATGACAAGACTTGCGACACTGAAGTTTTCGCTTATTTACTCGCAAATGTAAGGGGACGGCAAACCACTGTGAAGGATTTTACCACTGCATGTACTTAGGTGTTATATGCGGTGGGCGTCGAAAAACCCCTCCTTCACCGGTTAAGGATCATCACAAGGGAAGGTCACCCTTTTCGGGAAGCGACTTAGCCGTTTGGCCAGAAATTCCGGGGCTGGCCCAGGTTGGAAAAACCCGAGTAACGGTGTTACATCTGGTCGCGACCCTAGGACTTAAGATTTTATACGTTTATGGCACGCCAGCCGCTATTGGTGATTATGAATAGGCTTCGAAATTCTCTCTAATTTGTAAAATATAGTTTCCCGAGTTTAACTGCAGATCTCTAAATACACCAAATAATTTAAGTTAGATCTAAGTTCCCCGATAACGGCGGAATTATGTACGCGCTATAAACGTATTTCTCCGGATTGAACACCTAATCTTGTCGGGAATCCCGATACTTTCGAGGATCTCGAAATTGTTGGTACCCGTTTCGATCATCGGGTTCTCGCACGCATCTAACAATCATCCATGTAACTTTAATAGCTCGTTTCATAAGAGGAACGTATTTCATGATTTTGTTTTTTAGAGTTTGTGCAATTCGGAACACTGAAAAGCGCGGATGTGTGAAACCGCAATTACGGAAATCGCGGATACGTAGCTTCCACTGTACAACTCCTTTTTAAGATTTTTAATTTTATTATACTTCTTCGAAGTCATTCTGAAGGAGAATCATTAAAAAAATTACACAAATGAATATAAAAATAACTAAATGGTGTCTCCTTGTTCGAATCTCGAATTGCTCGAACCTAGAACCATCTGAATTTCGAGGCTCCACTGTGTATATAATTAATTTGGAATGCACATTACAAAGAGTGTCCTTTAATATTATATCGTTCGATGTATAATTTTTAAACGAAAATATGTACTTCCAAACACGCGACTGAGACATAGAATATATTTGAAATACAGAATGCTACAAAGTAGGATGTTTTAAATAAGAAAGTTACACATGCACAGAAACTTCTTACATATCTCATCTGTACTGTACATGTACATATTGAAATTATTGGTCTCTATAAAAAGAGAAAATGAGATAAAATAATATTTTTTACATGCTAAAGTTAGTTCGAATGCTGAAGTACTATAAAATCTGATAAAGAAATTTTTTAAATAATCGCTTAAAAATCCGTAAATCTCATTAGAAAAGTAAAAGTATAAATTGCAATATATTTTCAGAATTACTGAACCTGAACTTCAAGTATGAAATTTTGTAGGTATTCAAAGGTTAGTAATTACATGATTTACGCTATCGTTATACTGCAACATAAATCTATGCAATTAGTAGTTACTGCCTTTTAAAACATTCAAGAGAAGAGTAATATTTCATTAACGGAGCTATATCACAGTTTAGCTTTTTATGTTTTTGGAAGTTGTATTCACTTGTCATAGATTCCGCGTGTATCTTCGTTCTGTTTTTTTCTTTACTTTTTAAATATTCCTCATATCTTCATCTCCTTATAAGATTCAGTAGTACTTCAAACCTTCATAACATTTCGATATGTAACGCGGTATAACAATTTCACGGCTGGCATGTACATCTGGTACCGATGAGGCTAAACATCAATTTCTCGATCTAGATTTATCATTCTTCATAGTTACACAGTAAACTATATAATATACTCGATCGCAAAATGTATGTGCGTACATGCGTGTGTGTGTGTGTAATATTGTCCATTTATATGTTTGTCACGTTCATAAGACAAGACTATCACACTCCATGATACTTTATAATTTCGTTTAATATAATAATTTTTGCTATAGTCCGTAATATACACTCAATAATTAGGAATATCTATATGCAAATTAATATGAAACACGCGTATATATAATTATAGGATTGATGAAAGAAAAAACCACCAAACTCAAATCTCTCTTATGTTCGAGTGAAAATGATATTTTAAAGAGAAAAGTTTTTCTGTTCTGTTTTATAAAAAGAAAATCGCAATCTTCTGGATGGTCGTTGCAACAAAAAAGTTATGTAGTACTATTAACGATGTTTTAGGTATGAGACAAATAGGCAACGATCTTCAGGCGGAAGTGGCCTGTCAAGTATATGTCCGAAGCTGGTGGCCAGTGGAGGTGGCAGTAGTCAGGGTAGGATTAGTTTGGCACTGGGCCACTTAGCCTCCCAGGAAGGAGGTGGTCCTTGTCCAGTTGTAACTACTCAAAGGATCCATAATCACAAACGCCAAAGAAAATTATCTATTGTTTCACAAGCTGGCACTAGCGGCCACAGTTCGGGAGATCGAAAGGTACGCGTATTATTCGGCGAACGAAAAAAAATGTTCCCCATTATCTGTATCAGAGCTCGGCAACTTTTTCTCTGAGAAGGGCGGCACCCCGAATGACCAGTTTTATAGCAAACGGCGTCTTACTTTAATTTTGCTGGAGGGGAAGTTGTAAGCTTAACCCATTGCCTTAGGAATTTTTCAAACACTACAGCACTGCTTGTAGCATCAGCTGTTTATTTCTTTAATATTGTGTCGGATATTATTACTATTATTTACTCGTTAAACAGGGTAAATCCCCATTAGTGTATAGGAGAGAATAGACATACGATACAAGATATACGGACACGCATGAAAGAACATTAACACTAAAACGATAGAAAAGAAGATCACATAAAAACGATGTATAAAAAGTAGTTGGTGAGACGCATGTTTACAGGGGTTTACATACGGAGTTTCTAAGCGAAATATGGAGCATTGAAATATTAATATTACATATTTTATATTGAAACAGAAACTGCAATTGATTAAACTCTATTATAGATAAATGTATCTTGATTTTATTTATTTAGATTATAATATTCATCCCGAGTGTGACTCGTGATTATATGGGAAGGGTTTAAATTAAATTGTTTTAAATTGTACGTAATTTTGAAAGTTGCTTGATAATACGGGCACTTAAAAATTGGTTCGCGGGCGCGTGGGTGCTCGCTAGTCTCGTGTTGACGATCTCTGATCTATATCAATGATTTCCAAATTATGGATCGCGATCCACTGGTGCGATGCAAAACGATTGTAGGGTGGGTTGCATGAAACATTAAAATATGAGAGTTATTATTAAGATTATTAAATACAAACTAGTTATAGTGTTACAATATTTTGCATCTCATATAGCGTCACAACAGCTGGTAGCTAGTCCAATTATTTTTAGCTAATAAAAAAATGATATATGAAAAGGGATTAAAATAAGTGGGCTGTAAAAAAAGAAAAGTTACCGTTTTTAAAAGTGGGTCGCGGGCCGAGAAAGTTTGGGAACCATTGATCTATAATCTATATGCGATATTTCGATGCGAATACTAATTATATTTGTACTCGTTTCCTTAGACATCAAGTATAAGTCGTTCCTCTACAACAATCTGTAAAAAGCAAGTGCGAACACAAAGAACTGATCATAATACGGATTCATTATCTATAACAAGTAACGGAGTTGCTAGTAGTTCACCTTCTTCTAAGAAGAAAGTTTTATCTGCATTACGAATTTCGGAAAAATCATCCACTCGGAATCTCAATTCGCCATCGTTAGATCATGAAAATGAACGCAGTTTTAGTGATGCAGAGGAAGCCATTACAGCAACAGAAAATGTGTTCAATGTGCCAGGTACCGTATAATTTTATTCGTTTACAGCGATGATGTCAAACTCATATGTGGGCCATCGAGTACAATTTTGAAAGTCACGCTCGTCACGTTTCGCGATGCGAAAGCAGCGATTACCTAATTAAGCTAGCATAAGTAGGTAATCAAATAATCGTGGAGCAAGGGGTTAATAAAAAAAATGAATTTCAAGTGCCGCGCGTTTGACATCACTGGTCTACAATTTTTGCGATGCAGAAAATTTCACGTACACTCGACGTGTAATTTTCTTTGAATTTGCAGGATCCAGTTCCACACCATCAACGCCAATTAGTCGATTGAAGTCAAAAAACTCGGACGAAGATGAGACGAGTGTGGAATGCAATATCAGTGAAGACGGTGCTGAAACGTCTCAGAATGCATCAGACAAAAAGACATCATTAAATTCTAACGAAGAGGGAGCATCGACGTCAGAAAATTCCGAATCTTCTAAAGCTTCGAGCGTTACGAGAAAAACATCGGCGAATAGTATCGAAGAAGAATTAAGTATACAAAGTAAACAAAAAGTATTTTCCACCGCTTCTTCCATAAGTACGAAATGCAGCAATAGTAGTGAAAGCAAAACGGCAAGATCTAAAAGCAAATATGTTACAGAGAAGATGATTGAACAGCAGAATAATAGAAATTCGAAAGAGACGAATATGGAGGAGAACGTAGATACGAGTACGTCCACAGAAACGTCCATGAGTTCAGTAGCTAATAAAAGTAACGAGAAAGCAAAACGAAAAACGTCTAAGGATTCGTCGAAGTGTACGAATGTTGCGGATGGCGAAGACTCGACTAAAAATTCTGATAAAGATGACGGTGTAACCGAAGATAAAACGGAAGAAGAAAAAGAAGAGCAGCAGCAAGGGGAGGAGGAAGTGGTGAAAAGTTCGAGATTCGTAACATCGAAAGTATCAGAGGAAATCGTGGAAACGGAAGTGAAGGATATAGACGCGCAAAGAGAAGTGGTGGATGAGGAAGTAACGATATACGATGAGGATGATAACGGTACGAGTATCAGTGATATTGTTGCTGCACAGGCGCTTCACGAATCTCTAAGTAAATTAGGAAAAGTACCACCTTTGGATACAGAAATGGAGGACGTTAAAGATACCAGTACAGAAGATGAGACGAAAATGGCGAAAGAAGAAGAAAAAGAGAAGGAGGTGGCGCAAGAAGAGACAGTGGAAGGGTTTATCGGTCCTTTGCTCGACGAGAATTTTAAGGCGGACGAAAAATTGACGCAGAAAACGATGGCGATGGAGGAAGTTCGAAATTTATTGATGAAAGCTAAAGTGCAGAACGTCGAGGATGACGACGACGAGGAGAAAGCTATAGGTATATCACCGGATGGTAGATTTTTAAAATTCGAAGAGGAAATCGGCAGGGGAAGCTTTAAGACTGTATATAGAGGTCTGGATACTCAAACTGGTGTAGCTGTTGCTTGGTGCGAGTTGCAGGTCAGAGAAAATATACCATTCGACATATTTCATAGCTTCTCTTTAAAATACTGTTCATTGCAATTGTGTGACTTTTTGTAGGAGAAAAAATTGAACAGAACGGAAAGATTGAGGTTTCGAGATGAGGCAGAAATGTTGAAAGGATTACAGCACCCAAATATTGTTAGATTTTATGACTATTGGGAAGTTACACTTACGCGTAGAAAATACATTGTGCTAGTCACTGAACTTATGACTTCAGGAACATTAAAAACGTACGTTTCTAAGTTCTTAACCCTTTGCACTCCTACGTCGATTCCCATGCGACATTTTTAACCCTCGATCGGTATGGTGTCGTCAACTATAATACAGGGTGGACCATCTCGATTGCTTTCGTTATTAATAAACAGATCCAAACATTGATGTTCTAGATTGCACGATTCAGCACGAAGATCTTTAATTTTTTCAGTGTCTCCCTTTTAATAGAAAATTTTGATTAGTCTAGCAATAACGAAAATAATTGAGGTGGTCACGTTAAGCGGTTCGCTCGATATATAAGTAGTACTTCGTAACGTTTTGTAAGCTGATGCATATTTTCAACAACAATACGATTACCAATTATACATAGAAAATAAGCAACGATTTTTGCAAAATACACCAGCAATATTATTATATAATTTTTAATTTTATTTATATACAGTAAACTCTCGGTTATCCGGTGCCGTTTTAACCGATTACATTTTTGTTGGGATAAAAACAATTAACCGAGAGAAAAATGATTGAAAATACGATAATATAGTTTAAGCGGCAAGACAACTGATATATTAATTTTAAAAAACTGGCGTGCATTCGTTAATATAATTATTAGACCGTGGGTATTTATGCAAATTCATAAAATGTGGAGAAAGTGGAACCTAATTAGAGGGTTGTTATTCGTCAATTAAATTTGTTATAAATGCGTTTATATATTATATAAATTATATATACTTTTTATATACGCGTAAAATATTTCTTCATTAACAACCGATGGATAATAATAATTGGTATATATATATATATATTTTTGGATTAAGCGAGAGTCTATTATATTTTAATTTACGTAGATTATAAAGCAAAAGAAAAGTAGAATATACCATTTGTGATCCCATAATACTAGTCGAGGGTTAAATTGCCAATTGAAACATATATATTATATTTCGCAATACAAAAAAGCAACGTTCAATAAAGTTGCAATACCATTAACAACATAATTAATAAGAAAAAGATTGTTGAAATTGGTTCCCATCGATCTCTTGCTGAAAAAAAAAAAAGAAAAAAATTGGGAGTGCAAAGGGTTAAAGAAAGTTCTGAAAATTTGTAGCTCTATAATTACACGATTTCAATTTATTTAGGTACCTAAGACGCTTTAAGAAGATTAATCCAAAAGTAGTGAAATCTTGGTGCCGACAAATTTTAAAAGGCCTTAGCTTCTTACATTCGAGATCACCACCGATTATTCATCGCGATTTGAAGTGTGACAATATTTTTATTACCGGCACAACGGGAAGCGTAAAGATTGGCGACTTGGGTCTTGCTACCCTTAAAAATCGAAGCTTCGCAAAAAGCGTTATCGGAACACCGGAATTTATGGCGCCAGAAATGTACGAAGAACATTACGACGAATCGGTTGACGTTTATGCGTTCGGAATGTGCATGCTTGAAATGGCAACAAGCGAATATCCGTACGCTGAATGCACTGGGCCAGCGCAAATATACAAACGCGTAGTATCGGTAAATTAATAGCCATCTTAATTAGTAATAGCCAAATAGTGATGTTAAGTTGCAAATCTGTTTAACGCATTGCGCATCGGTTCCGCCCTACTGCTTTCTCTTGCTTCTTGATACGCGTAATGGATACACGAAGTATTTGCACATCGATGTATTTATTTTCGCGTTTAAGTATCGGTTAGCCATTTCGCTTTGGCGGATTTTAATCGAAGAATACGAAGAAGCGATGAAAATATTGAATCGTGTTATATTAAATTCATAGTTTTCCTCCAATTCTTTTCTATTCTTTGAGACGTTTCAAGATGTTAATAGTGTTTTTGATAAGCGAATTTACAATTACAAATTTATCGCTTTGCAACAGAAATGTAGTAGAGTCTAATAAAAAGACCGTGCTGCTGAAAGATTGAGATATCCGTATCGTAGGATCGACGTGCAATGCGTTAAGTTTTATATTCATTGGATCAGTCAAATGTTCTCCACTTATTTGCCAATCGAATTAATGTTTATTTAACGTAGCTTACGAAACATTATACTAACTAATGGTGTTGCATTATATAGGGTGTAAAACCTCAGAGTTACGACAAGGTGGAAAATCCGGAGGTACGCGAGATCATAGAGATGTGTATTCGTTTAAAGAAAGAAGAGCGACCATTGGTTAAGGATCTTTTGAATCACGAATTTTTCGCGGACGACGTGGGATTGAAATTAGAAATGGTTTCGAGAGATTCAGCGGTCGCGGATACGGAATTATCGCGCGTCGAGTTCAGACTTCGAGTATTAGATCCTAAGAAACGTACTAACAAGCATAAAGAGAACGAGGCGATACAATTTGACTTCGACATTCAAACTGACAACGCGGAAGAGGTGGCCTCGGAAATGGCCAAATCGAGCCTCATACTGGAGGAGGACGTGAAGGCTGTGGCGAAAATGTTGAAATCGCAAATCACTACTTTGTTACGAGAAAGAGAAGAGCGCAAAGCCAAAGAAGAGAAGGAGCGGCTAGACCGAGAAGCGGACAGCGCTGCTAACACCACTAACGAGAATCTGTTGCAACAACAATTGCTGCTGCAACAAATGCAACTACAACAGCAGCAACAGCAAATGCAGTCGAACATGGGCATTCAAATGCAAGGGCAAGTACAAATGCAGCTGCAGCAGAATCAAATACCTCTGCAACAACAACAGCAGATGCAAACTGCCGCGCAGCAACCTCAGCAACACAATTTGCAACCTCAACAAGTTCAACTAGTTCAACAGCAGCCGTTGATGCAGCAGCAAACGTCCGTGGTTCAACCGCAACAGGCGCAGCAAATCCAACAGATATCTCAAGTTTCGCAGCAGCAAGTGCAGTATCAACAGCAACAATATCAGCAGCAACTGCAGCAACAGTATCAGCAGCAGCAGCAGCAACAACAGCAGCAGCAGCAGCAATTCTCGCAGCACGTATCGCAAAATTTAACCGCCAGTTCGTCGCAATGTTCCACTCCTCAAACGGTGCAGACACAGCCGCAGTTCCCTCAAGTGACTCAGCAGATACAACAGCAGCAACACATGCATCAGCAACAGCAATACATACAATTGAATCAGATGAACGTACCGCAGCAGATGAGCCATCAGATGCAGCAACAGATGCAACCGCAGATACAAATTTTACAGCAACCGCAGCATATGCATCAGCAGATGCAGCAACCTCAGCAAGTGCAATACTCTCAGCCGCAAATGCAGCACGTTCAGCAAGTACACCCGCATTCGGTGGGCTCGCCGTCGGTTCAGAGCCAGCAATTCTATCAGCAAGGTACAACGGGCACTTCGGGGTACAGCGCTCAGCCTATGTACCAGCAAAATATATCTCAACAAATGTATCATTCGTATACCAGCTCCAGTTCGTCTGGCCACGTGGAAATTTTATCGTCCAGTCAGCCCGCGGCCCAAATGTATTCTCATCCAAATATCCCTCAGAGCACAGCACCGCCAACCTCGCAACCATATATCCAGCAACAACCTGGACAAGTTCAACAGTCCGTACCATCCACTATAAATATTCAGAGCACGTCGTCGGTCACTCATATACAGAACACCACAACTTCTACTATTCCAAACGTGCAGAGCGCATCGACGCTGATCACGAACGGCGCGCAGCCCCAGCAGAACGTTTTAGTTCAGATGCAATATCCGCAAAGTTCCAATGTCCCCACTTCCGTGCCCATATCATCCGGTATTTCCGCGCAATCTACCACAACGTCGCAGCATCAGCAACATTTTATCGCCACCACTGATCAATGCTCCACCGCGGATAGATCATCCCTATCCAAACAAGATACGATGGATTCCGTGCAGTCTTTGCCGGCGGACGTGCCGTCTAACATTCAAGACCAAGGGAACACGTCTAATCTGAGTAACGCGAGCATCACGTCGCAAACGTCCGTACCAAACGAAGGGTAAGTTCGTAGGATTTCGATGGCTCTACGAGTAAATATTATTCGTAGAAGCTAACAAATTGTTCCAATGGATGTGTAGAGTGTCTCAAGAAAGCTCTGAGAACGTCGCCTCGTCCGAAAGATCCAGAGTGAAAAGATCCGGCACGAAACGCAAGAAGCCCGGCATTAAATTAACAGTATTGTCTGTGAGCAGCAGCGAGGGACAATCGATGACCGTTGAGTGTCAGCTGGATACGAGCAAACAGAAAACTGTGACGTTTAAATTCGACAGAGACGACATGGTGCCTACTGACATCGCTAACAATTTGGTAAACAAATTTTACATGTCATAGATAGACCGTGGATATTTATGCAAATTCGTATATCCGTAAATAACTTTAAGAACACGAAAATATATTATTCGTGCCTGTTATAGGTTGCCGAAAATTTGTTGCCCCAATCTCAGTGCGAAACATTCGTCGAATTGATAGAAGATATCGTGAAACAGTTGCGTTTGGATCCCACACGAGCTTTACCTTTGGTAGCGCATGGACCGCCGGATCAATCTGCCGGTGGTAGTCCGGTTACGAGTCGTCGACCCAGAGATCGTGACCACAGTCTTGATACAGCTAAGGTAACAGTTTTCTTTCCCTTTCACTTCACTACCCATTAACCCCTTAACGCTCAACATTTTTCGACAATTTGCAGTACAAAACGAGCAGGTTTTATGGAATTAATTAATAATTTGGAAATATCGCATCGTATTTTCTTAAAATAGATAAAGCTCAACAAGAAATACGACAAATACGTAAATTATTAACGCGTTCGCAACGGAGCGTTCAATCTAACGCTTGATCTAGGTCCGGGAAGTTTCTTGTGATTTCTGGTAATCGCGCTACGTTAAAAAAAACTGCTGTATTGAACGTTACTTTCACACCTTGGATCGTAGTACATATACAAAACCTCAGAACTCGACAACCTTTTTCACGTACAAGGACGTCCTACTTTAATTTTGCGCAGCTCGTGCCGACAATTACGAAATGAACAAAACGTTGCAAATGTATCCAAATTTATGAAACACCTACCGTAACATTTTTGAAGGAAAATTGAACTATTTATATTTTCTTACAGCTTACTTTAAAGCAGGGATTTAAGACGTGCCAATGACGTGTATGCGCGTCATCCGTTGCGAATGCGTTAATAATAATAGTATACAATTATGCAAAGGAACAGAGTTGAAGCGAGTCCGTGTCATTTGCGGGCTTGTGCGTTAAGGGGTTAACATCTTAAAAGTATAATAACGAAGCGGACGAAAAATCCGTAAATCTACCAAGGAAATTCGTTTTTCTTCTATGAACGAAAAGAGAAAAGTAATAGTATAATCGTTTGCAATCGAAGCTTGTAACTTTCGAATTACAATGTATATCGTGAAGAAGTAGCATTATCGAGTTATCACTTTACGAACCTGATACACAAAAGTCCATAATGCATATCATAGGACTACTTTACATACTGCAAGATCTTTCCCCATGTTTCTTATATATTTTTCTGTTGAAATAACGTTGTGGTTACGCAATCGCCGAGGCTCACGTCTCGTGATCGCATCAATAACAAAGAAAAGAAGTAAAACTGTACCTCAAAGGTATAATTGGTGTGTATCGTTTTGGACGCAGCAGGTGAGACATGGCTCGCTAACTCGCCAAAGCAGCCACCGATCGTCGTACAAAGTCCATCGTAGGCACCGTTCGGTGAGTTCATCGTCCCTGCTCTTCCTCGTCCTATATCCCGTACACTTGGTCATATAATCGTGGACGTTTTTTTGCATCCCTTTTTTTCATTCATGATACATTGTGTTCGGACATTTGTGTATCTTTTAAGACACGGCAATATCGTATGACGACATTTCCTGCATATCGTTAAATCTCTCCTCTATAGGCAATTTATAATGCAATCTTTCTAGAGCACTGGCAGTGCATGTTTTATACTTTGGTTTCCATTCGTTTCTCATCCATTATTTGTCGCACTTAATAATTTATTAATTCATTTGCAAATATTTCAGGAGAATTCTCTTCTTTCGTGAGAACTGTACTGTGTTCCCAATTAAAAGTGCTTGCAAGTACTTGAAAGAATTATACGCACGTGGAATAGTATATTAACCCTTTGCACTCCGTTGGCGCTTTTCCTCAAAGGTCAAGATTTAAGACTTTCAATTCTCATGAGAGCCGTAAAAACGCGTTAGAATTAATGCTGTTAAGAAAGTTTTGGAGTGTAAAGGGTTAAATATAACAGTAACATTCCTTAAACACGAATAAAACGGTGTTCGTTCGAATAGATTTTTATTGGAATATATAATATAGTATCATTGTAAAGTTATACGTTCGTTGTTAATCCTTTGACTGTGAGAATCGTATTTGTACGCCTAGTAGATTTTGTATAACGTACGTACATTAATTTCCTAATTTACTATCACTGTAACTATGTTGAAAGGTTTATGTTAACAGCGATATAGCATTTTATTATTTTGCGCTCCTTTTCGCAAGCAATTATTTTGTACTTATAAACTGTATGTGTATTTTTTATTATATTGGATTGCAACGTAAATTTGTAGCGTTTCTTTTGTGCGAAGGAAATTTTTCGGCTCCTGTAAAAATAAATCTTGCAAATTAATCGAAACGTCGAATGTATGCATAATCGATTAAATTTGTTTCTGGATTTACAAGTAAATGATTTTAAAAATAGCAATAAAACGGGCCGAGTATACGTTTCAATCCAATACTGATGCTCCGTAACGAGTCACGTGAATTTCACGCCTCAGTCAAAGGATTAAACATACCTATTCGTTTTTCCCTCTTGTAATTCTATAAAAAAAAAAAAAAAAATACTATACGTGATATGTAACTGGTTTACACGACTATAATTTTGTTTTTCTGTTTTCATGTGCATTGTAATCAGTAATTATTTTGCGAGCAAAAGGTAAACTCGGAACGGTTGTCTAAGTATCCGGCTGTATGATTTCAGAGAGACGAAACATCCAACACATCCACGCCTACCAAATTATTGCCGATTGACCAAATTCTTTCACATATTACGGGCGCCGCCTCGACGGATAAGCAACAGAACGTTCAAACACCCGACAGCCAAGTGGGTCCAGAAAACACGTCAGCCGAAGCATCCAGAAGATCCTCGACCTCCACTCAAAATACGGATACGCTAACGCCGACCAATTTACCGAGCGATCCCACCGATCCAACTCAGGAAACGATAGTTTCCGTAGCAGCCGGAGAGATACCGTTAGACGTGCATCACGCGATCAAAGACGAAACAGCTAAATCGTATCAGTCCTCTCCAACGTACACCCCAACTCAAATACTCGATTCGGTTGTAAATCAGGTGATCGAAAAGTCGAAAGAATCGTTGTCTCAAGATGCGACAGAGCACGAGAAGGAGGCGCACAAAGAAGCGCAAGCCGACGCCTCGGCTTCGGAAGTGGCCACGTTAACGGCACCGCCGGCGCGAAAGATCTCTCGCTTCTTAGTTAGTCCTGTAGTCGAACAAAAGGTGGTAACCAGCGAAGAAGAAGGATCCAGTGGCGTGGAAAGCGCGGATAAATCTAACGTATTAGCGGCCCACGTATCTCAAGCAAATTCAGCTGAAGAGGAACAAATGAAACACGATGATTTAGAAGCGAACGTTTCGGAGGTGCAAGCTGCGACAGGTGCCGAGAAGCCTAGCATGGAAACGGTTACGCAGAGCGCTGCTCCGTGTGCCGCGGAACAATTGGAGAACGTTCAACAACCGGTGCAACAGCAGCAACAACAACCGATGCAACAGCAGCAGCAACAACCGATGCAACAGCAGCAGCAACAACCGATGCAACAACAACAACCGGTGCAACAGCAACAACAACAACCGGTGCAACCGCAACAACAACAACAACCGGTGCAACAGCAACAACAACAACCGATGCAGCAAACGATCGGTCTTCAGAATATCGTGCAAGGACAAACGATGCCGCCACCCATGTCACAAATGCAGCAGCAGCAAAACGTGAATGCTGTGCAGCAGCAGTCTAGTCAACACAACGTAATAGTTCAGGGTTCAACGATCGCGCATTCGTTGCCCCAGCAAATGCAAGCCGTGCCTCAAAGCGTAACCGTGTCACAAATGGATTTGCAAGCCCAAGTACCACCCGGCGGAATTAACATGCAACCGCAGTATCAAAGTCAACAACCGATGCAGTGCAACGTGATGTTGCAGCAGCAACAGATCACCGTGCAACAGAATTTGGCGCAGATGCACGTGCAGCCTGAACATCAGCTACAGGGACAGATGCAAGCTCAGCAGCGGCCGTTGCAGCAATTTCAACCGCAGCAGATACCGCAACAGCATCAACAATACGTGATACTTTCTGGGCCGATCGCGCAACTGCAGCCAGCCACGATTATAGACGAAAGGAACCGCAGGATTTCCAATATATCCACGGCGTCGAACATGTCTACGGACTCGCAAATCTCGGAAACTGCTAGCATCACGGATGACAAGAAGCAACCGATGATCGTACCTAATTCGTCGATGCCTCAGATGCAGCACGTTCAATTCGTTTCCCAGCAAGACGGGACGAACGTCGCGTCTCTGCCGCAGACGATTTTGGAACCGGTTCAACAGCTTCAAACGGCTCCCCAAAATATAATAAATGTTCCAGCGAACGTATCCGTTCCCGTTTCAGTTCCTGTCCACCAAGTGGTTGCCACGGAAGCTGCGCCGAAAGTTGTACTGAAAACGAAAGAGGTCTCGTCGACGCTTCCAGATTTGGCGCAAAATCTAGCAAATATACTATCGAATCCGAAATCAAAATCCGCCACTCCTCATTGCTTAACGAATCACGAGCCCGTTCAAACCGTGAACGTAAACGTGCCGGCGGGAGCCACGATACTCGAATACAAGCCCACTCTTCAATCCGAACAGTATTTTCAACCCATTCAACCGGAAGCGAGTCAGATGCAAATACAACCGCAATTGCCACACAATTATCAGGCAAATATAGCGCAGCAGGCAATTGCACAAACATTTCAGATCGCTCAGCCAACTCATCAAACGCAGATACCTTTGCAGCAAGCGATGCAACTGAACGCGGTCCATCAGATCGATCCTCAAATACAGATGACGCAACAAAATTTTCAAGGAGTAACGGTTCACGCGTTAAGTTCCCAAGGCAAATGGATCGCACCTGCGAATCAGAATATCGTGCAGCAGGCCGTGCCGATCAGACATGTTCAGCAAACCCAACCGCAATTGCAGCAAACTATTCCCGCGCCGCAGCACCTTATACAACAGGATACTCAAAATTTAGAAGGCCCTATTCCCGATCAATCTCAGCTCCATTTAAGGCTACCCGAGCAGCAGCAGCAGCAGCAACTCCCAGGGAAAGTAGCGGAAACGGAAACTCAGGAAGGAACCACTGTAGCTGGGTAGGTATATCGAAAAATCTTTGTTACGTTTCTATTGTAATTTGGATGCTGGGGAAGTTCGTAGCGTTTGCAACAATGTTAGTATTAAATCGTAGTATTGTGTTGCGAATTATGGAATCGAGGGATGTTTATTTCTTACGGTTTATAATCGAGAAGCTTTGAAGAATAGTGAAGAGTAGAGAGAGAATGAGTTTTAAATTTAAGTGGACGATATATTGAACTTGAATTTTCGGGGATATCGATCGTGGGATATTCTAAACGCAGCGATATATTATTATCATTTATTTTAGTTATTAATAATGAAAATTTGATTAAGAATTTAGTAGACTAGTGATTAGAAGAATAGAAAAGCTACTTGGAGGAATTCATTTCCAGAAACTATTCAATACCATATGCAACATTGTCGATTATCCGAAATTCGATTAGGCGAATGATCGTTTATCCAAATATAGAATAATTTACGTATGTACAGTGGTTACAAAAGGTATTGGCACACTGCTGTATTTGTGCATTTAGGTACTACTTAAGCAATTCAACTGTATCGGATTTTCTATCGCTTAATGGCGGTGATCGCAGAACGGATTCCGTTAAACGATAGAAAATTTAATATAGGCGAACCTAATTCAATAGCCTTTAAATAAAAAAATGCAGTAACGTGCCAATACTGACGAGACATCACCGAAACTATTTGCATTGCATTGATCATCAAATAGAAATTGATGCTGTACACATAAATGTTTACGTTAGATTAAATCCGCAACTTGGCAGTATTTCATTTACTTTTTATATTGTATTTCTCTTATTAGATGTGTATTCTTTCGCGTAAAAAGCTGTCCACATTTGAAAGTTGCTTAATTTCCATTTAATTTCGATTTACGTCCCCAATTAATTCGAATAATCGGCGTTCCAATGTAATCTAAAACGTATCTATTATTCTGTATCGCGTTTTAATATTCCTGAAACAACGCTACGAACTTCTCGAGCACCCTAATGTATGTTTGATACCTTGCGTAATAATGATTTATTTCGTGTAAATATCAGGCGGGCAAGTTGCGAGTTCCCTTTGCTATCGGAGAACGAAACCTCCAGCCACGATATAACTCCCGAAAACACAATCGTTGAATCCGTGGACCCCGCATTGTTCACGCAAAATCAGATATTGCAACAGCAGCAACAGCAACAGCATCGAAAGCTTAGCCAACAGAATTCTTTGGATAAAATGTCGGAAACGTCTACCGGGACAGGCGTTCCGGGTGGGACAGGTCCGCAAACGATAGCAGATCTTCATCAGAAGCTTGTCCAATTAACGAGTCAGCCGTCCGAATCATTGAATGTGGGCACACCGCCTATAAGTTACCCAGCTACCCCTCACAATCATCAGATAATAGGAGGATACGACGCGTACATGCATTCTTTGCAACAGAAGCTTGTTAACATCGGTATGCCGGTCTCAACTACGCACGGCATAGTAAGTATTATAATAGATCGCGACGAATCGGACCACAGGGGAAAAGATAGTATAAAATTTAACCCCATGACGTCGGCTATTGAAAGACAAAAAAGCTTTGCATAAGCTCTCCATAATGAAAAGAAAAACACATCCCTTTACTATACCCTTATCTTGTCATTTGCAATAGGGTCCTCTATCACCTCAAACCGCGGTACAGCCTACTGCAACCTTGGCTGATCCGAACATTCCGACGACCGTCGACGGTTCCGTTTTAGTTCAAGAGAGCACCATTCATCAACTCGCACTTTCCCAAACTGTAAGTTCTACCTTTACAAGTTTCCGTGTACCGACTCACGTTAAAGGTGTAATACAAGAATGTAAAATTGTGGTGGGTTCAGCACGTAGATTGCTCTCTGGATAGTCCAACGCCAGGAGGAGGTCTGGTAGGCTCCGAAACCATGAGCCCCAGCAAAGAAAGTGTAAAAGTTCGAGCGCAACGACCGGGATCTCGGCTGCAGGAATTGGAACAAGAACTAGCGAAGATTCATCATAGAGGCTCGATTCTACCTACGGCTTCTCCGCAACCATTAACGCCGCCCGTTTCCGCCGTTGGCTCGATTCAAGTGCAGCCATCGCTTCAATCCGCTCAAAGTTTATTAACCACCGTTCCACCCGTAACAACCGTGCCTGCTGCTACTTCCACTGTGATCGCGTCGCGTTCCGATACCAACACCCCGGTACAAGTGGAATCTCAAGAGACTGCCTCCGAGGTACATAGTAGTACATTTAAGCGCACAGTAAATTTCCAACGTACACGGTGAATATTTTCCAAAAATAATCATCCAATTTTAATAGAAGGTTAGTACAACACAACCTGTTAGAAAAATATCAAGATTCGTGGTTTCCAAGGTCGCAGGTCCACCTAGCAATGCCGCAACACCCAGTCAGCAACAGCATAGCGATATGTCGAAAAATCAAATGGAGGATTCGAAGATCTACCACGCAGACGAAACACAGGGTAAGGAGTACAATGTCAACCTTTCGGAGGCAGCAAATGCGTTTAAAAATATTTAGAAAGTAAATATTCGTGAACTATACAGGTACGCCGATACAAATAATTCATAGTCGCGAAGGTTCTCTTCCACCTGCGCAAATTACTCAACCTATTAGCGCTCCTACTCTAGAAGTGAGTACATGAGTTTTCATAAGTTGCAGCTTGTTCAGAGGATACGATAATTTTACCGAATCGCTAATGATTGACTGCAGCGTTCCTACTAGTGCTTTTGCGGTTTCATCGCACGTCGTATCATCGTATCATCGCATAAAGAATTGCTTAAATATTCTTATCATTCGTAATAAGTCAAACATTAGCGTTTTCACTATTTCATTACAACACGCGCGCATCTACGTTATAGCTAGTTTCTTCTTCTTTAATATCTTTGAGAAAACGACATTCTATATGCAACAATGTAATACCTTCGATCATTATCGCGTGAGCAAAATTACCGAATCGTCTGTACGATCTGTTGAATATAAAACAAGGTACACCATTAACGTTTGAATCGTTTGTAGCAGTCGGAAAAAGATGAAAGATTTTGGACGTTGACGCCGAGCGAAGAATATCAGTTGCTTATAAAAAAGTAAGTGTACAGGTCGTTTTTAATTATTAGAATGTTAAGTGGGGAAAAAACTTCGTGCGAAATTGTCGTTGAAATTTGACGACTATTGGAAGCTAATGTTATTTTCCTGTAGACAAACTATGGAATTGGAAACGCTGCAAAGAAGGCATAGGGAAGAATTGGAACGATTTCAACAGCATCAGTTGCAGCTGTTGATTCAACAACAACAGCAAGCAAGCGCGCTTCATCAACATCACCATCAACATCATCCAGTGCTTTATCATACCGTTGCGACTAGCATAGCAGGTTGGTGATCAGTTTTTATAGAACAAACAAACTTGCATGAAGACTTGCAGTATACTAATATCGAGTATATAGAAAAATTCGCAAACGATTACTTTGTTTCTTAACTATTGTCGTTAACCCCTTGCCATACGAATTTTGCAAAGAACATCCATAGAAACAGCTATTTATTACTTGAACAACGCGGCGGATGCAAAACGCTAAACTATTGTACGCAATTTACACTTGTAATAGTCAACCTTACAAATTGAAATTACAAATGGAATTAGAATTGAAATTGATTAAGTAATCTAATGTATTTGCATCGGAAGTAGAGCATAATTTCTAGCACGAGTGTAGTTCGTTATTGTAGGGCAAAGGGTTAAAGGAGTATATTTCGAATTACACACTATCACGATTCATCGTCTCTCGTAATGACGTAGCTTTTTCTCCTGACAGGACAAACTAGACTTCCAGAAGACTATTTAATATTTAACACAACGCCCCAAACTCCATTGCAAAAAGCTCCGAGTAATTACCCGGATACAGATGAAACGTTACGATTAGCTATGCAGAAATTGAAGCAAACTCCTTTGCAACTCCAACCACAGCAGGCGGCAGCTGGAATACCACATGCTTACGTTATTCCAATTCCAGTAGTGCCTTCCGAAACAATGCAAAATGTGCCCTCTCAGCAGTCTAGTAGTTACACGAGTGAAGTAGCAGAATCTCTTGACCCGGCGCATAATTCGGCGATCATTAATTCAGCGGCGCAGTATCAGTTCGCGCCTATATTGCCGGATGGGACGAATATCGCGGTGTCCTCCACTGGATCATTAGTCACGCCCATACCGATATCAAGTTCAACGGGAAGCGGGGGTTACATCCAGTATCACGAGAATCAAACATTACCAAACTTTCAAACGTTCAGCTGTACACCTCACGGCGGTTTCTTTCTACCGGCTGGTTATCGGTTAATATACGCACCTCCTGGTGGTGGAGCGACGCAATCTCAGCCGGCTACCCCAGCCACTCCTCACGTAGGCAATTCGCACGACGGTACACCGCCCGCGGAACCTCTGCACGCCGCCAACATCGACAATTCAACAGCTCCTCCTTCCCATACCGATCAATAACGTAATCTTCAGCAACTTATGCCGTATATTTTTCGACTTATTCATTTCCGTAATACATTCTTTATTTAAACTTCTTCTCAACCCCCTCCATAACCCCCCCCCCCTTCACCCACTTTATATCCACTAGCAATGAGAGAGAATCATGCATTAATTACGATTGTTACTCTATTATAGTTTTTTTTTTCTTTTGCTAATATCGCTACACCCTCGTGGTCCTCGTGGTTAACGTGTATGCGGGGAGGTGCGAATGAAAGTATTTAGGATGTATTCGATTATTGTAACACATCCGATGCGTAATTGCTAAAATATTCTCGCTGTCTCTTACTACTACCTACTTACTTGGCGTGCGTGGAGAACGATATCGAATTTGTTTCTCGATACGCGCCACACGGAGCAAAATAACAAAAGGAAAGGATATAAAGTTCACTCACACACAGCCACACACACAAAATATACGTACACTTAATACATATACACGTACACACACAAGATTCGTACGTACAATACGCACGGAGAATATTTTGAACGAACGAATTAAGTTTCAGGACAGAAAAGAAAAAAGAAATAATAATTAATAATAATAATAAAATATTGAAATTGAGGATAGAGGCCTTTACATGTACTGTGCTCATACCTTAATTATAGTAAATATCCTTCTTTAGTGAGAATGCTTATTAAAACAAACAAAAAGACCTTTTTCTGCTCTTAATTGATTAAACGGCACAGTCCACATTAGTATAGGCCTCAGCTAGTCTTACGAATGAGATGGCGCATAGCCATTCTGCTCGATGTATATGTATAACTGTTAATGTATACTGAATGCTTTGGAGAGAGAGAGAGAGAGAGAGAGAGAGAGAGTGAGTAAGAGAGTAAGAGAGAATGTATGCGACTGATGCGTGCGTGTATGCGATTGCAGGAGTCAGGCAGAGATGAAATATGATTAATATAGTCACTGTTATGCTTTAATGTATTTCTAGCGATTTTACCTATTTCAATTAAACAAAAAAGTCATGTGTTACTAGTTAGCAGTCCCATGTATCTTTATCTAATATTATTATACCGACTATTATCATTTTTTTCTTTTTTTGTTTTTTTTTTGTTTTTTTAAGACTCGATTTTTGTCAATATTTTTATTATCGCATATTTAATTTAACGATATCGGAAAAATGTTTCCTTTTACTCGGATTGGCATTTTCGTTTACAAAGTACACGATGCTCCGAAATGATAGATTTTGCGCAATCCATTCCTCTGAATATTTTAGCAATTTTTGTTATTTAGCCAACAACTTTAGTTTCTGACGCGAGAATCATATCCTAAAAGATAAACGATGACGAATCATCCTACGTATTGAGAATGTAATTAAAAAAAAAAAAAAAAAATAAGCTCAATAGAGAAAGATGGCATAGGTATGAAATTCATACGTGCGTTTTAACGATATCAAAAAACTACAGCAATTTAATGCTTGTATTGTACACACAATTCCGAGGTATACATTTGAAATCAGAGAGATGGGCAAAATTTTATTCGCAAATCAGATGGCGAATAAAAATTTCATTCGCCATTGTAGAAGAAATATTCGAGTAAGAGATTATCCAAGAATAAGAACGTATTTTAGTAGGAAATTATTCGTACAAAATTCATCTGAAAATTTATTCGGATAAAAAACTCTTTACACTATATTATATTGTGTTGCAGAGATGAATGAAACGAGATCATGAAATGCTTGTTGAATTAAAAAGCTGATTGCTTTTAGATAGATTTATTCGAATAATTGATACAAAATTTTTCGATTAAATAATAGAAAGCAATTAATACAAAATTATTCGAGTAAATTATTGTTATTTAGTCGAACGATTTATTCGAATAAATCTTTTGCCGTTTATGATACATCGTATGCTATTTGCGAATGATTTATTCGAATAAACGGAGAACAGTTTGTTACGGATAATGAATAATTATTCTGCGAATAAGATATCCGACCGAACAGAATTTATTTGGATAATTATTATCGATAAATATTTATTCAAAACGATGAAATATTTCGACGAATGCCCAACTCTTCTGTGTTTGAAATTTCGTTCATCCGTGCTATCACATATTGCATTCTGCAATATAGTTAAGAATAGCTTGCTCGTATAACTAAAACGAAAAGAAAAAAAAATCATTACCGTTTATATCGATGATTATTATAATGCTATACGTTTTTACTTTTTCGTTCAAATACATGCAGTGTTCCCGTCGCTTTTTATTGTTGCGAGTCGCCGCTACTGCTTTCAGCATGAATTTATTATTATCAGTATTACAATTTCGAAAACTATTTTGAAATTGAAAACCGAGGTTTTTTCTTTTTTTTTTTTACGCAATCTCAAAAATCATGATACGACACACATATGTGTATTACACACACAAACATATATTTTCACGACTTCTCCTCAGTTCCTTCATTACGCGTTTTATTTATAATTCTAAGTCTTTTTTTGCATATACTTGTAATAATTTTTTTTTTTTTTTTATCAAGTTTCTCTCAGTTCGTTGGAAAGTAAAAAGAAAAGAGAAAAAAAAGAAAGGGAAAAGAAAAGAAGGAAAGAAAATAAAATGCGCTGATCGATCCTTGAGAGTCCAGTTGATCCACCTCTGGTAATAAATTCATGTGGCTGTTGAACGAAACATTATAATATAGATAATTGTACGTATTTCTTACGGAAATACATTGCAATTACTCTTTATATAGTTACTTTTAAATAAATTTATTATAGATAATACTCAAAGAGAAAATGCGTAACGTGTAATACTTAACTGTACATATTATTCTCGTTTACTGTTAGGTGGATTGGCTTTCGATAAAGATCCAACTTCTATATATTTGTTAATAAAAAAAAAAAAAAAAAAAACGAAGAAAACATGACGTATTGAAATTTCTAAAAATAAACTACTACACTATGTTTAAATGTAATGATTTACAGTGACATATAGTTTTGGTAAAAAGAGGACACGTTGAGTTTCGATTTTCGCGGAAACTCTTTTTTTTTTTTATTCGTTGTTGTGTTCGTATACGACGAAATAACGCAATGGAAAAACGAACGATTGATTAACGATTCATTTCATTCATAAGCATCACAACGGACTACTTCCAAACACATATTATTATTATACGCAATGTGATTTTCACTCATACGTAATGATATCGTAACGACGATGACGGATATATTTTAACTCTTTGCGAACGTTAATTTTAAAAGCAAAACAATGAAAATTAATACAGTTACTGAGCACTTTGAAGCCTTAAGAACTTGATGGTTTGCAATTCGAATACTTGCAAATTCAAAGGCTTTTGGGATTCGAAAACTTAGAAATTCAAAAGCTTGGCATTCCGTAGCTTAGAAATTCAAACCGAAAATACTCCCCATAAGTTTTATTATTCCCCGTCCGCAAAGGGTTAATAATAATTGGAATAATTTTTTGTAAAACATATTTTTGTTGTTTTACCAAAGAATAGCAAACGCCCGCGCGCGACGTTGTTGCTACATACGAGGAAAAAAAGAAAAACAAGTAGTAGAGGGAAAAGGAAAAACGGAATAACGCGAGTTCATCATAATTCTTTTCTACCAATATGGCATCTAACTCGATGGAATTGAACTTAGTACATTCAGACTTAGGTGTTACAGTATATTTTTCAGAAAATATGAATAACAAAAATGAGAGGAGAGGACGAGTAAAAGATATTTTGCTACGCTTAAAGAAATTCACACACGCGCGTATAAAGTCCTTAGTGCATATTGATGGATCAGAATTGAATGAAAAGTAATTTATTAAAATAATTTAATTTATTTAACAAATCCATATATAATTAATTAATTGCAAATATATAGATATATATATGTATATATTTATATATATATATATATATATATATATATATATAAAGAGAGAGAGACATAATTTGTTGATTTATATATATATTGTATGATGCGTACCGCATAAGTATACCGTTTTTAAGTATATAAAATATATTTGGTTGTCCGAAAAGTTCGTGAAACTCTGCGAAAAGCAGATGTTCCGCATTTCATGAGATTACGTTATTTGACGATTTTTCTTTAAAATTTTGCGATAACACGTTTTACTTCTTCGTACTCGATTATGTGAAACGAAAAAGCAGCAAAATCTTGTCTCGAATAACGCGAAACTTAATTCTCTCGATGCAGCGAAATTTTTTTCACCGAAAAAAGATTACTCTCTCCGTGCAGAATAATTTAAGCTCGATGATTAAAACGCGATCGTATTAAAAAAAAAAAAAAAGAAGAAGCTTAAAAGAATCGAATCGAATTGATTTGTTCGAAGTATTGTTGCATTAGCGTTTATTAATTGCCTTGCTTGTAATAAAATCGGGAAACACGGAAGAACGTTTTTAGAAAGAAAAAAGTAATCAAAGAGCTTTCCTATGCTAACTAGTATATAAGTTCACACATGCTTTTAAAAAAAAAAACTTATGTAAGCTTCGTTGCGTGGAATTCTATAAGAAATTTTGTAAAGACTGATTAGATATGCATCAGCATTCAAAGAAATTACACAAAAGGTGAAAGAGAAATTAATTTAAAAACACCGTTCGCTTGTATGGAAAAGAAATTATAATTAAATAGAGATATAATTATAGGAAAATTCGGGAAGTTGTTCATTAATACAGAGGAACTTGGAATGATTTAGATACGCGTGCTCAGAATACAAATATTATCTTCCATTCCTTACTCAAGAGATATAAGTGCATCACGATTGTAGTTTACCATGTTAATTAATGCATTGTATATTTGTGAAAATTTATGAATATATTATGTAGACAACACGAAGTAACTTTTTTAATTAGCATAGCTCGTCCGCTAGAGTTTCAAATTATCGTTTTATATTTAAGTTGCATAGAGTTGCACGAAACTGCAAACTCATTAGAATCCCCCCACTAAAATTGTTCATACAAATTTTATATACATTTTAATTGCATTTAAGAGTAGGAAAATCTAAAAACTTCTAGAATCTGCTTAGACGAGCTTTTCGTTCGAAACAAAATGGAGATTTTTTGGAAGATCAAATGGAACTGCCTAATATGGCAAACAATTGATGCAAAAACGTGACAGTGCCTTGTTTAACAAAATTTTCGTTTTATGCATCCTTAAAATATACAGCATGAGTTATTAAGTTTATAAACTAGATCGAAAGTAGTACGAAGAAAATGATATATCATACTTCGAAGTTACCATCAACAAGTATAATTAAATCAGACTACTAGCCTTTATCAGTACCGCAGCGAAAAGTTACTCTACGACGCATCCAACAAGTCAGCTCAATTTATCGAAAGGGTATTTCCCTCCTCGATAATATCACGACAAAGGGCTACTGTTATTTAGATTGATCAATGTTACAGAAAAAGAAAAAAAAAAACTACTAACTTTTAAAGAGAACGTACGTCGTACGTTGGTAGCGAGATAATTTGAAAAGGTAAACATGGAAGGAAGTTTATTCGATGAACTTTCAATGTCGATTAAAAATTGGAGAGTTTCTTTAGCATCGCGGAACAATTTACATTATAATGACATCCCGTACATTCCTATGTTGGTGGAAGATATTCCTGCGTATATCTCTTTAGAGGATCACGCGAAAAATGGGGTTAAGAAAATACAAACGTACGGAGAGTTTATTCCGAAGACCGAGGCATTTGCCATGCTTGCATCTTTGACGCCTGGAAATGCTACGAAATTCCCTCTTATCTTCCGAAATTTGAGCATCAAAGATGTGTATATTAAAGTGTCGCACGATACATATTGTACGATATGGGTAAACGATATAACGATCACTCGTATGTTATTCGTTTATCTGTTTATTTGAATATCATCGAACACTTACGTTATTTTATTATATTCTTTTCCAGCAAAAATGTATTGTATTTAGAGTATACGGAGCTTTGAAGGTAGAAGAGGAATTGGGAAACGTGTTAGAGACATCCCATTTGGTACCCATCCATGATATCAAGGGTACAATTACACTCATGACTTTGTTAATTGAAACTGCGCGATCGGAATATCGTCAGTAAGTATATACAATTATATTCGAGTGATAAAAATAATTTGTTAACTTGGAATTTTTCATTTTACTTAAGGTATTTTCGCACCAAAGGACAAAATGATATGCTCAAGTTACAATGGGATAAAATGAAAGAGGAAAATAAACGACTTATACGTGAAAATCAATAACAAAATATATATATATATATATATGTATATATATATATATATATATTTGTGCAACATTAGCTAAAATCATGACAATTTATTTATAAAAATTGTATTATATTTTATTGTATATAAGAGTATAAAAAGAAAATTAAAAAATAAGATATCTTTGATCAACCGTTGCTTCAATTTATATCTCTATCATTTTTATTTGGTTTATTTAATAGGTATCCTATTACAGTAACAATATAGTAGTATATAAAAGTGGCTTATCACAATAGTATAGTTAAAGCTTTGACGGAAAGATCAAAAACTATAATCTGTTAATTTCAAAGTAGATATATTATTGTAAATATGTCTTCCTTAATTCTATACACATCAGACAGCCTGCAATTCAAACGAAACGAGTTACTAAATGAAGCGTATACAAAAAGTAATTGAAGTAAGCTACTTTTTTTTGTAATCAAACACGTAGGCGTAGGACGAAAAGTTTCACTTACTATATTATTAACAATTACAATTTTATCGCTTGCATTGCTTTGTCTCGTGATCTTTTTTTTTTTTTATTGCAAAACATCCAAATGATATACATTAATTTCTAAAAATTCGAATTGCTATAGGTACGCGTTTGCTTTTTCGATTGATAACCGCGAATCGTGAATTCAGACAGTGGCGTAAAACATTTTGCGTTTTGGGCGATTATTGATAGTTTACGATGTGAATACTTACTGTTAGTCGAATTTCGAAGCGCGTACAATTATATGAGCGGATCCATACGACTTCGGTGACGCGCATAGGCACCCATGCAGGCAAAAAATCCAACGAAACCGATAATCAAGCCAAAAATCAAGGCTAATGTGTCTCCGAAATCGAAGCTGGACGAAGCCATCGCAAAATCAAATGTCGCAAAAATAGCCAGCAAGAGATAAAACCACATTGTTGCGGTGAATATTGACTCGGTTAAACGATACGATTGATTAACAACGCGATCAACGCTTCTCACAAACGTTATTAAACACTTTTATATGAGAAAATTTACATGTACGATGTACATGCTCCGTTTTTATTAAACAAACTGCGATTCACTACGAAACTGTTACTGTTGTTACTCTTCTTACTCCTCTGCATTCTTACGTCATACGTACAACGCGTAGATACTCACAGTGAGTCGGAAAACGATTGGCACAGGAATAGGAAAATTTAGGAGAGAATAAATAATTAGCTTCGTATATTTCTGATTAGCAAATGTATCATTGAGGCTTTGAGATAATAAAGCTATTAAACGAAGGAACAAGGTTATGATTTACAGTCATGAAAGAACGAAATGTAATCATTTTGTTGCATCGATTTCAGTCGCAACATTATTGACGCGTTTCGTGATCGCATGTGATCGCATTTTATCGTCGTTTAATCATTTTCGCCTAATTAATATATATTCTGGGGCATCCTAGCTTTTAGCTAATTAAAATTCAATCCTTTTTGGCATCGATTTTATTATTTTCCTTAAATATGCTTCAATATTTGGACGTTCGTTCGTCAATCTACGTAGGTACATTACAAGTTGATTTGTAAGTACTTTACAAGATGATTTTATCGATAACAAAAAGTTGGATTAAGAATTATTGGTTTAACGTGCAGATTCGATATTCTTTTAAATAAAAAGTGTACTTTTTGATGTTAATCCGGCGTCAACGTTTGGTGCAAAGGTTTAACATCGAAATCATTGCCAAACGTGAGCACAGATGGATATGATTTTGTAGCTAAACTTTGTAGAGAAATTGATTAATCGATCGGCATCGATCATTCGCGTAGTTCGGATATTAAAGAATGATTGCTTATATCGATCTATTCGAAAGCAATTTCAAACGAATAATCGAGGCGGAATCGATATCAATATAAATATAACGCGAGGCGACTTATAATTTTGAATTTAAATAGCAAATTTGGAGAAGATAAAATAAAGATCATGTTGAAATATATTTTTATATTATAGATCTTCTAATGAACGCGTAAACTGGCACGTGTTCACCATAGATTATGTCTACTAGAGAAGGCAGTTCCCATATTAATTTTGTACCCCCAACGCATTTGAATTAATTTGTCAGAATCGTTGAGTTAACCGGACATGACCAGTTAAATCGTCCCACAGATTCTAAATATCTTAAACGTAACACTTCATTTTGTCAGGAATTCTTTGCTTTCGAGGGCAGTGATTCTTAACCTTTTCGAAATGACGGAACAGCTTTGTTAGTAAGAAAATTTTTACGCAACGCTAGAATCGCTAAGTCCAAAAATTTCACAACAAAAGTAAGCATCTGCAACGCAAACCAATAACAAATCGTATCTATAATACTTATTACATTCTTTCCACGGAATTCTTGTTACTTTTTATAATTTCGCGGAAGTGTTTTATACTTTATAAAAAACACTTTATTTTAAAGCTTGTATTTGCGGCACGCAAAATTCCCCTAATCGATATATCAGTTTCTCATTCTATTGTGTGTAATAATAATTGTTAACGTAAGTCTATTTCTTGGCCTTAAGGGCTGAAATTAATAAACTATTTAGCTCTTTTTTTTAATTAATTTGCAGTTACGTGTATAAAGAAGATTTTGACTAAGAAATTACTCGATTAACAGGCTAAAAGAAGTATTGTTAAATATAATATCGCTGATCATTTTCAATGAACGTATATATGCGCCCATAGTGGTGAAAGCGTTAATACCTGAACAGGAATTCGTAAAGTCCTGTTCTCAAAGGATTAATAATTAAACAAAAATTCGTTGCAAATATAATTTTCTTCCATCCGCAAAGAAATGCACGAAATATTTGTTGGTACGCGGTTGGAGAAGCGGAGGACCAATGAAAAGGCGAATTGCAACGCGCAACGTTCGCGACGGCCAATTTACGAATACAATTGACGCTGCAACCTCCTTTGGTGGCGATAAAGATGCAGCTTTGCAATGTTTAAGGTGGCGTCACTTGCTTACTGGGGAAGTATAGAGAGAAATATTATATTGGCGCGTATCGACCGAGCAAAAACAATTTTTCCCCTCGTCGCTTGCACATTTCAACTATTTGGCACAGGTAGAGTGAAACAGAAACTGTATGGATAATTATTCGTCTCGTAAACGGTGGTTTGAACGTTTCAAACGTGTTACCGTGCACCATTTCCAACAAATAATCGTTGCCGTGTCTGTATAGCCATTTTGCTATCCGTTGATAAATGCAAGGCATTTTCGTACCGACGGGTGAACCGCGTACTTCTTGTCACATATAAAACACTAATGCTTACTTCTCTACTTCGAGCTAGCTTCTTTGGGTGCAAACTATTTCTCTTCTTTTTTTTTTCCCCCTTTTAACTACAATGCTATGCTAGAGAGTGTTACGCGTGTAGCGAGTATGTGGGTAATACGCACACGATGCGGAATCCCTTAAATGTCCGTGGAAATCAATTTAAAAGGGAATTGATGCCGACCACCGTCGCATCGCATATTTTCTTCAATATTTCCTCCTGCTTTTACGAATTAGTTGACTTCATTAGGCGATTCGCAAATTACACATGTTGCAACCGTTTTCGAGTCACTCGTATTGAGTGGAAATTTGTGCATATGCAATGGATATAGCAAATACGTGTACGATAATTCGTAGCCTACGAGTAAGAGGAAATTCGAATTGTTAAACGCGTAATGTTGTAAATTACTTATACTGTATTTGTTAATATATATATTTAGGTAAAAGTGTACGTATAAATATGTGCTTAGAGATTAAGAAATTTAGTACTAGACTGAGGATCTTTGTGCAACTTTGTTTCTATATAGAAACAATATAGGCTAAATGGGGAGTGGTTCTCTTATCTATATATTGGAATATTTTATAACTATATTTTACAAAGACTGCAACTATAATAATACATCGTGTATAATATCGTATATTTCTTTTACATATTGAAGTTCTCCATAAGGGTATAAAGATCCATGGTCTTACAAGCTCTTAAAAAGTCTTTAAAACTCTTAATTGTATTGCTGTGTTCATTTTAATGCTTAAATATCCAGCATTGCATTTATAAAGAGTATAAAAGTAATATGATAGATAAAAATAATGCTAGGATAAAGTTGCATTGCATTTTGCTTAAAGAGACAAATTCTTAGGGTTTGTAATTCTTGCCAGATATTTAAGCATAGTTAGAAAATTAATAGCTGGATGTTTAAGTGTTAATAAGAAGCTAATTCATTAAGATTGGTCTACGTCTAATAATTTGGTATTGTTCTGTTTCCATGTACTGTGGCATGCAAAAAAGATTCTTTAATATTATTATTCGTGTTAGTATTACAAAGGCTGCAGAAGAGCCCTCATTAGCGTAAAAAAAAATGCAAACTGAATAAGCAAAAATAATAAACTAAAAACTAGAGTTAACATTAAATCTAAAGCTAAAACTAAAACTGAAGCATAATCTAAGTCTCTTATTTGTAATATATTTTAAACACGAAGTTATTTAAGAAATTGTTAAGTCCCATAAGAATAGTTGATGTTAAAGCATTAATGTATGGGAATAACAAATTTTCGAGAAAAAAATGTAATC
Source organism: Eucera pruinosa (assembly GCA_028830335.1). NCBI lineage: Eukaryota > Metazoa > Arthropoda > Insecta > Hymenoptera > Apidae > Eucera > Eucera pruinosa. The sequence goes on from JAMYCR010000006.1 coordinate 18,445,740, forward strand.
ATCTAATTTGAATATTTTTATATGCTGAGGCTGAGTACTGAGTACTTTTCACTCCACTGTAATTTCAAGGCTTATCAAAACTTGTGTTTTTGTGAGTATAGAGTAGTGCTGGGACTATTCGGATAATCGAACATCCGAACGTCAAGATAATGACGTCACGGATTAATTCGTAATCCGGATTTCGAATATCCGAATTTTTCCCCGAAAAATGGGGACTTCCTAATAGTGTTTAGATTTACATAATTATGTCTCTAAGCAAAGATATGACTGTGTAAATCCTATTCAACAATACGATCTTAGTCTATATTTGTTGTATTAGTTACATTAACTACACGATTAATGTAACTTTGATGCTATTTCCACTATATTATAGTAGCTGCAGCATTATTGTTTTATATTACTCTCCGAAACGTAATAACGCAATATATTTAAACTGAGCTATTTCGGCTGTTAATAGATTCAAACTAAACCCGTAGTTCGGCGTATTTTTTTCATCTTTTCTTTTTTTTTATTATTATCCGAACTATCTGATATTCGCTGAATATTTTTAACTATCCGGATTATTCGGATAATCAAAAAATCGCACCGCCGTACATCCAGCCCTAATATAAAAGTTACTTGGAATCGCGATATATTAAGGGTGTGCGGGTACCCGAAAATACGGCTACTCAAATTTCGGGATTCGAAACTCTATTCGGGACCCGATATTTGATACGGCACAAGACTATTCCCATTAATCTTACAATTTTAAGTATATAAGTTTCTTCATATTTGAGCCATTCACAGGCCAAAGTGATTAAATACATTTTCTTAATAAATAATTCATTCGGGATGTTATTCGAAGAAATTATTCGAGATGTTATTAGAATTAAATTTTATTCGAATAATGCCCAACTCTTGCGAATATTATCCGGTTCAACCCCTGTTTTCGGGTACCCGCGCACCCCTATAATATTCGCATTAACTATAAACGATAATATTGTTTTTTTTTGAGCAGCACTTTTCGGACACCTACATTTGATTGGACTACTCTACTATGGAATTATCGCACGAAATATTGGACACGATAGACGTTAACAATGAGAAAGAAGTAATGGAAGTACTAAAGCACGCGATCACCGAGGAAAACATTATCCTTGAATCCGAGACTACGGAGGATTCCGGGGAAACCGAAATAGAAGAGATTATAGAGATAATAGAAGAGATAGAAGAAGAGAAAGAAGAGCCCATGCAAGAGGATGTTGCATTCGCGGAAGATGAGAACAAGAAAGTGGAAATGGAGATGGAAGTTTACGCGTTCGAGGAGGAAAATACCGTCTTCAAAGAGCATTCCGAGAAAGAAGACGGAAAGAAAGAGAAATACCATAAAGGGAATAGCAAACAAGTCATAGCGTACGACGTAGACGAAGATTGGCAAGACGAAGATATGGAAGAGGACGAAAAGTACGAGATGAGATACGGGCACGATTCCATTGTGTTAGAGGAACCTTTGGAAATGCAAAGAACGTCGAGTAGCGAGAAGAAATTTGTAAATAGTCAGGCGTGCTCTTTGCAAACGTGCAGATCGGAATCTAGGGAGAGTATAGATTCCTTGGATAAAGTAGAGAAATCCAAGTTGAATCAAGAGTTTAGAAGTAACAACATGAATAACGACGAGAACATCGATAGCAACGTGAATCACGAGATCGTGAAAAACGTTGAGAATAATCTGTTGTACACGGTTCTCGGTACAAAGAAGCAGAGCTCCGTGAAAACATTACAGGCAGAGAAATTTTCAGATACCCATTATATCAAGGTTCGTATCATTCGAGCGTTTCGCCGTAATTGCTCTTACAGACAAAGTACAGAATAGACCTTTCATCCAAAGTTGAGCATTATTTGAATTACGTCTCGAATAAATTATTCGACCAACATTTCGAACAAATTCGTTGAGTAACATTTTATTCGAATAATTTTCGAAAAGGAAGTATCAATGATATATATTTAAAGCGAGAACAACTCTGCAAGGTAGAGTTGGACATATTTTGTTCAAGTAAAATCTTTTCATAATTTATTCGACATATTATTCGTGTAAGATTTTATTCGAATAATTTATCGGATACGTTACTCGAGTAAAAATTTATTTGAATCATCTAAAAATACCAGAATTTTCGCAGAAATATCTTGCTTTTTATTACCTAGAAAAGGATGTAGATACTTCTGAAGTATTTCAACGTGTATTTCAAAAATGTAACAGAAAACATAATAAACGGTATAGATTTTACTGAATCGAAAAAGTGAAAATGAAAATTGTAATGGTGCTCATGAGTCCTAACTCTAGATGACAAAAAACAACGTTGAATGAGTGGTCTATCCTGTAGCTCGTCTATGTTGTTATTATTCGCGAAGGTAACGTTATTAGTTTCAGATGGAGCAACTGAACGAAAATACTATACCGGTCGGCGGGACGATTTATTACGAAGGAGACAATATAGAAACGTTGTACGTAGCGCAAGCCGAGGACGATAGCGAACAGTATTCTTACGATACCGCGGCAATGGAAAACGAAGAGCAAGCGTGGGAAGCCAGTAACTCCGATACCAATCAAAATCAGGAAAAAGACAATGCACAGGTTTTAATTTCATCAATTGCACGCTTATGCTCTTACCTCCCCTACTCTTGGTTTTTCGAACAGCATCGAATATCGGAAACGTTTGCGTTGGATTTTTTAGGACCAAATATTTTTACACGAGGACGAACACGGTCAGTTATACTTCAAAGATGACACTGATACTTTACAGCCGGTATATTTAACGGAAGATGGATACTATGTGATCGCGGAGAATGATACCGACGGTCATGAGGGCAAAGAAGCCCAACTTAAATCTCAGCAGAACGCTAAGCAAGCAGAGGAGGAACCTTATTCTGTGCCAGAAAACGAATTCAAATTAGTTCATAACAATAAACAGGTACTTTTTTAATGATCCTCCAAAAGAAAGAAGACGTATGGAAAAGTTTCTTACTTTCATGGTCGATGCGTTTCAGAGTTCTGTAGTGTCCGCTGCTGATCTAGATAACGAAGATAATACCGTGACTATATCTCTAATAATATCCGAGGATGAACACGGGCAGAAAAGAACCCAAGTCATTATACCAACAACAGATAACTTAAAGTGTGATATTTGTAACAAAAGCTTTAAAACGTCGTTTCAATTACTTCGGCACAATAGATTGAAACACGCTCGCGAAGAAGATATTACGACCAGAAATTTCCCATGCGATTTATGCCCTAAAAGGTAATTTCCTACTATATTTGAATCAGTGATCATAAGAATGGCGTAAGTCAAAAAAGAAAAGAGGAAAAGAGCTTTCATATTTTTGTCATATACATGAATTCAACGTAATATAAGCGATAAGTTCAATTTGTTTTTAGATTTTTTACTTACACCATTTTCATAATCACCGGCGCAATTATAACAATTGAATATTTCTCGTCGCCATTATCCTCTTAACGCACAAGTCCGAACAGAAAGTTCAGCGTGGGTTATTGATGGCAAATCAAAATAAAATGAATATCGTCGACCTCAACATTTTTAGTAACATAGATAACTGGACAAAATGTTGTATCATAAAAGATGCGCTATTCAACCATTAGACATTTTCGTTGAAGCGTAATATTTCACGCGAACTAAATATTATTATGTATTGACGTGAAGTTAATTAGAAACCTGAAGTTAATTTTACTATAACAATAAAGTAGAATTAAAAAAAAATATAACATTTTCAAGAGGTTGCAAGCATTGCTTTTAACAAGCGTATCGAAAAAGCACCGTCTTACGGTTAATCTACTGATCCAATCTATGTACATTTATTCGCCGTTTTATTCGCTAAAATTTTGTGCGAGATCTTTCTTTACGTAACGCTTACATACTTTACAAAATTATATTTGGTGACTCAGATTCATACACAAGGTTGACACCGTTACTGTATCGAAACATGTTAAATTCTCCTGTGGTCTCAGGAGCAAAGAATACGATATTTGCGCGGTAGTGAACGCGTTAATCGATAAACTGAGAAACACGTTGAGCGTTAAGGGGTTGTCTCGGAAGATAAATAATAGTAATAAGTTCGTTGTTCTATTTGTAATTGCAGGTATCCAGATCAGAATTCTTTAGCCCGGCACAGAAAGACTCATACCGGTGACCGACCGTTTCAGTGCCTCGAGTGTCATAAAAACTTTCCAACATCCACCGCTCTACGTCGTCACTTGACGCTTCATAATTCGCAATCTCGACCTCTTCCGTGCATTTACTGCGGCCGCCGCTTCGTAGATAAAGCTAGTCTGGTCAAACACGAGCAGTCGCATTTGGCTGGTGATCAGCGGACCCACACATGCGATGTATGTCATAAGTCATTCTTACATGCAACTGATCTGAGTCTACATAAAAAGTATCATGATCCTGATAAGAAATTTGACTGTGAGGTTTGTGGTCGAGAGTTCAACAGATTGAACAATTTGCAGAGACATATGATGGTACATCAAGTACGTATGATCAATACGATGTTAGTGTTTAAATCGTTCGGGTCTCGTAAGAAAAAAAGAAAAAAGAAACAAACAAACAAACAGAGAAAAAAAGAAAAGAAAAAAGAACATGACTCTCCATATTCTTCTTGCCATTTCTCTCATATTTTCTGCAACTTGTACGTACTACGGTGAAATGAAGGAAATTCCAACAAAGAAAAGAAAAAAAGGAACTTAATATCGTTAAACTTGTAAACGAATTCAATTGCAATATTTGTATGAAAATTATTGTAAAGTAATTGTATATAAAAATTTAACACTTGAAATACGAGCCGATGACTGGGTCAAAAGTCACCCACGCCTAACGTATTGCTAATATTACACGTGAATCAGGATATAATTTCTAAATTCTAAAAAGAAACGATATTCGTATTCTCGTTTGTTACGCCTGATGTTCATTCGAATTGTCAGATTTCGTCTGAAATGTCTGCAGATTCTTTTGAAATTATGGCACGTGAAACAATATCAACTATTCGGAATGCAAACGACGTTACAAGGATGATCGGAAAAGTTTCTCAAGTTTTACCTATGGTACCATTTTTAAACATTGTTCCTAGTCACTTGATAGCTTCATTGATTCTTGGAAAAAAAAAGCTTGCTCGCTGATAAGAAAGTTAAATAGTGTACGGCCTCTCATTATCACTCTCAAGTATCGAGACTTCAGTGACCCGTCCGTCGGTACGCGAGGGTTAACGCAAGTTTCCTTTATGATTTTCAGCAAGGGACAAACGAGGAAATACTTTCCTGCGACGTATGTGGGATCACCTATAAATTCATGAGCTCGTTGACGAGGCACATGGTGACGACGCACATGAACCCGGAAAAGTTGAGGCAACAAGCCGAAGAGCAGCGAAGAAAGCGCGAGAATAATTACCGTCGCTACTTAGAAAATCGGAAAATGTACGAGACCCAACACTCGGGAGGATACGGGTCGAAACGGCATTACAACACGCGTATGCTTAGCGGAAGCAACGACGAGGCGGCTTGATTTGCATTTTCTAGCTATCACTGTAACACGAAAACGGTCAGCAAAAGTACCAAGATGAAATCATAGTTCTTTTTTTAAAAATATTAGTCGCTTGACCAAAAAGTTTTGTCATATTTTTGAGAGTTATACGGTGATACGTAAAATTGATCAAACACTTCCATTTAGTGTATTTTTTATTCGATGAAAATGTAATCGTTAATTACGTTTTGTTTTATATTTGAGCAGCTCGTTTGCCAAATTAATTAACTCCTCAAAACGAAAAATAGAGACACTCTTTTTTTAAAATTCCCCTTGATATTTAAATTCAAGTGAACACTGCAGATTATTCATCTAACGACGTATAAAATGCATAAAGTAATATATCCTTCAAATTCGCGTTATTATTTTTATAAATTGTTTATTATTCGTACGACGTGCGGACTAAGCGCTTTAAAGGGTTGATAACAAATTTGTCTTCCTTTCATAACAAAGGGTGTAAGATACAATTTGAAACTTAGGTGATTTCTTGTGAAAAATATAAGGAATAAATTTTGTTCACACTCAGCATCAGTTTTCGAAACAATAAAGTTTGCAACAAATATTTGTATATACCACTATACTTATGTTGTCATTTAGGTACCAATTAATTCGGTCCAGCTAAATTCAATTACTTATCATTTTATGCTAATCGTATACGACTATGTAAATGTTTATTGCGACAGAATTGAAATATAAATCCCGATTAAGAAGGATCTAATTGAAAAATGTAGATACGTTCCTATAAATACTTTTTGTAGCCACTTATATCTTATTTTCTTCTATTTGAAGAGCGCGTTAAACGTTGCTTGCGTTTTCGAAATTATCGGGCGTATTAATTTACGTATCGCGATACGTCGCAAAAAAATGACAAAACTTTTTGGCCAACCTAATAAAAAGAAGCAGAATACTGGTGCGCAACGTAGCGACACTTCTGTTTCATTTTTTTTGTTCCGCTATAGGTAAAATGTTAATTTAACAAATATACGAATCGTGTAGTGTTTGAAATAATCATGTATCTACATATCTTTGTCAGAATTCAGATGTGCAGTGACTGAAAAAAGGTATTCGTGCATCTCAATGGGTTAAAAGCCTTTCTATATTGTACGGTTTTCAAAACGAAACGAAACGTTCTATACCTGCTTTCGTTGTTTTTTTTTTTAACTAAAAAAAGACAAGGATCGCAATATGGATATTGAATCGGATAACGCGAAAACGCTGCAAGAATTAAGGAACGAGGTGTTGTAACGCTTTTCAGTCGCCGTGCGCTTTGTAGAGAAGCGTGACATACGTATGTGTGTTTAAAATAGAATATGTATATATAAATTGCAATTCATCTCTTCATTGTACACTAGATATTAAATTGTAGATATAATTGTTACTAGTAACGTTTTAATATATACATATTTTATTGTAACTTCGATGTAATTATACTCGTATAATGTGTAGGGGTAAGTACAAAATAATTGTAATAAGGATATAAGAGAAAAATGCCAGAAATTTGTAAGTCGAATTTTCGTACGACTCCGAAATGCGAGAAATGAAACTGAAAGAAAACAGGAAAAAACAAAACAAAAAAAAAAGAGAGAACACGAGTGAAAGAATAATTTTTTTAATTCAGATTTGTACGAAGATTATTATTAACACTATGACAAATAATAAGCAACGCGTCGATATCTCGAGATATTATCAATATTCTTCTTTTTTTTTTTTTTTTGGACTATACCCTCTTATCGATTGTATTTGAAAAAATGCTCGATTAGTCGAGTCGAAATGCGGAAAACTTGTAAATGTAAAGATAACGAAAATATCGCGATATGCTAAATAATATTTTTTTCGAACAGTAGTGTAAATCTGCAAATATACAGTGATGCACACAGACACAAGCAAGCCTCCCAGCTGTTCCTAATTTGCCTCATCCCCACCATATGTAACGCATAAATATGTACAGTGTGTTCATTTGAAAACCTAAATATTTAAAAAAAACAATAGGATAGATAATTCATTGTCATACAAAATCATCCGTTTAAACTATAATAAAACTGCAACGTATTAAAACCCAGGGAATTATAAATAAATACCACGATAATTAATTGTATCCGATATACGTGATCTATAAAGTTACAGGCTATATAACAAGCAGATCTATACTAACGTGTACAGAAGTATATCTTCTTCATATGCATCGGATTTCTATCATTTACTCTTCTATATCCGAATTTAATTTACTTTTACGATACGAACAAACGTATAATTAAATGAAACGTTCCATTTCGTATACTGAACAATTGTGACTTAAGTGACTGGTATCAATATAACTGAAAAGGGAAAAAATGGAAATCGAACAATGATACGTTAAGGAGATAAATGCCAACAAAGTTAAATACATGGATGGCAGGTTAACATGTGCAACTTTGATGGTCGTATTGAATATAATTCTTAATCGTAATCCTAATCATTCTAAATCGCAAGGGGCGTAAAAAACCTCTGCCTTTTTACACAATCCGAAATTCAGTTTGAAATTGATGATGATTCCTATAAATTGATGGTTTATCTTGTAGTTATAGTCAATGGTAGACGTCAAGTTTTTAAATGAACACCCTGTATATATAAATCTATATATACATATATATGTATATATATACATATTAGTTGTATCACATGATGAGTACGAGAAGCGATAGTTATTGATAATAATGTAGGTACGTATACGCAATAACTTACAAAATTAGTTAGTTGGATAACTGTCTGCAGTACAATGAAATGAAAATGTATCATTCTCACGATTGCACTCGTCGTCGAGCATAATTTGGAACGATTGTTATTTGCAATCAAGTGGTGATATTATAATAGATAGGAATACTAAAAAGACAAGTAAGTATAGCTGTATTGTAACGTTTTAACACTTTAAACAATGAGAATCGAAAATGCATTCGCTTGAAAGGAAGGTTAATTTGATAATTACAATCGCGCGAATTGTTTGCGAACGATGTTACTAATTTTTAGCAACAATCTTCTATGCTACAAAGAAGGTCCAAATAAATATAGGAATGTTATGCAATTATATAGTTTAACAAGTTAATTTTTTCCAAAAATATTGTACAACAAAGATTCGAATTTATTATATTCGCTCTCAGTAAATTTCCGTGAAATATATTTGCAATTTTAAGTGACCATTGCTACTATTTTTCAAATCTTTCATTTCACGATGCAAATGTTACGCGCGTGTAATTAAAAGGTAAATTAACATTCCTTGTTATCCTAGCTTTAATTTTATTCTAGTCTGTATTTTTATTTTGCATCAAAGGATTTTTCTCCCGTTCACAACAATAAATAATAATAACAATAATAATAATTATTTGTTGTAGGTTCACGTGTATATAAAGAAATTATAAGATAAGAGGTAGTAGATTTAGTTTTATTTTAGTGTGTATTTTTATTTTGTATCACAGAGCTTTTTTCCTGTTAACAACAATAAATAATAATATAAATAATAGTAATTATTATTTGTTGTAGGTCCTCATGTGTTTAAACAAATTGTAAAATAAGAAATAGTAGATTAAATTTGAAATAAATCCCATAGAGCAAAGTTCATGAATCTTTGCTGCTATCAGAATGGAGAAGCACACTGGATTGTTACAAGTACACTTAGAGAGGCCTGTGTACGAACAGGAAACATTGAATGAAGATTATTGCTATGAAAAGCCAAAGTCCCTCGGTATGCAAGAACATACTATGTCCTTCTATTTGTGCACACGGTGACTAGCCAAATTATTTGAATGCTTGGCATAGAAAAATTTTATAAATAATGCCAGGGATCATGAAAGGAATAAGCTTCCAGTCAAATAAAAATGTATAACTTGCCTGAAAAATGTAGCAAATAACAGCAACTATGTTTAAGAGGAAGTAAATATCTAATTTTGTTAGAAACAAGTCCTAAATTGAACAGAAAGAAAAGTAAAGTAAAACGTATCTTATAATGTTTAAAGGGAAAAATCAATTTTTACTTAAATTCTCTTTCCTTATTTTCGATTATAAAATGCTGCATTTGCATAAAGATTCATGGTCTATTCATTGCAGTACCAATAATATTCCATAACTATTTGTATGTGCTCGTATATATTCGTAAAAGTTCTCTATCATGAGCGTTCAAATACTCTCGCGAGTCGCCGCGTATTAACCCTTTGACTGCTATGGCTGCATACATGCGTTTGAAGATTACACAATGCACAAATGAAAATTATTAGCGATAGAGATGAACGCGAAAACGAAAGTAGCATACTAACCGTTTGAGTCCCAAGCGGCGCGATCGCGCTGTTCAGATTTTATATCGAAAAATCCCAGTAGATTTGAATGCTATGGATAACTGGTGGTTCACACAGAATCTGCCGAAATAGCGCACTCAACTTTAGTGACGCATTAACATCGCATCGCTGCTTTTTTTTTTTAATGCAAATAATACAAATAATACAGTTCATATTTCGTTGTTACCTTCTATCGCGCCGCTTGGTTATTTTCGCACTTAATTAAGACAAACGTTATTTGGGATTTTTCGACATTGTTTTTTCAATGACTCCTGAGACTCAAACGATTAAGTAAGAATTTGACTAATAGAAATAAATACTAATTGCTGGTTGGGCTAGTCCTGTTGGAACTAGACCGTTTGACTTCCAGATGGATACCGCGTCTTTTATCAGCGTTGCGCCGATGTTTCGCATACTTTCCAGTTCGCATTTTCACGGCTGAGAGCTCCGATACCGAATTTCTCGATCTTCAGTCTGTCCTTAAGTACCGATGGTCAATGATGCGGAAATATCCGTCATCCAATCAGATTACGTTTTTTAATTGACTGATTTTAATTTTTTCGGTCAATTTTTAACAGACGCGGTTGCGAATCGATTATCAGTTTGGATCCCAGGGGTGATTGAAAAATTCTTGTCGGCAAATGCCAAGCGGCGCGATAGCGTTTCTCTTAAAATTCAAAATACGTTTAGTTCACTGAATAAACCTAATTGTAAATTAATGTATCTCTGTACGGCTTACGTGGGAAAAAAGTGACGATGCGAAGTACAAGTATCGGCAAAACTGAGCGCGTAGATTTCAATAGAATTGAAACGCATCGTCAGACGTAGCGACACTTTACGAAATCTGAACAGCGCGATCGCGTTGCACGGGATTCAAACGGTTACACCTGGAATGCCCCGCAGTCAAAGGGTGAATCGCGATTATCACGCGAATAATCTCGATTCTCCTTGCAGCCCTTAGAGACATGGTGACCGTTTTGCGGGACAAAAACTGGAAATCGTGCCTCGCGTCCGCGATTCCTTCCATATATTGGCTAAGAAGATACGATTGGAAAGAAAGTATAATACCGGATGTGATATCCGGTTTAACGGTAGCGATCATGCATATACCTCAGGGGATGGCTTACGCGCTTTTGGGCAACGTACCACCGGTAGTTGGCATATACATGGCATTCTTTCCTGTTCTAGTGTACTTTTTCTTTGGCACGTCTAGACACGTGTCCATGGGTAAGGACCAATTTCTTTCGAATCGTAGCAGTATATATATGTATATAAAAAGAAAAAAAAAAAGAATATAGAAGAGCAAAAGTACGATATTCCGCAAAAGATCAAGAGCTTTCTTAGTGTTCTACACTCGACGTGTACACACTTTGTAAAATACTGCTTCTATTACAGAAATGTTACAAAATAACTGCTTTTAATAAGAACTTATTAGACAAGTTAGAACAATGAAACATTATTGGCACTCATCAGGAACATTCGCTGTGGTTTGCTTGATGACTGGGAAGACAGTGACAACATATTCAATGTCTCACAATATTACAAATCCAAATGCCACCGATGCATTGTCCGATCTGCCGGGGGAATATTTTTATACGCCTATGCAAGTGGCGACAGCGGTCACGCTCATGGTTGGGATATTTCAGGTAGAAACCTCGTGCATTCGTTGCTACGATTAAACTGCGGATGTTTAGACATTTATGGGAAATTTGAATAAGCAAGTACGGAATACGCGTTATACGCAAAAATATATAAAATATTCGAAGCATTAAAAACTTCGTAGATTCATTCTTGTAATTGACAATAATAACGGACAACTTCCTATCTCAGTCCCGTTTCTTCAATTTTGTTTGCAAAAAAATATTTGCCAAAAAATCCGTAGCCTAATAGCAATCAACCGACTAATTATTCTTTTACTCCGCCTGTAGATCCTAATGTACGTATTCCGTTTGGGTATCATAAGTACGTTGCTTAGCGAACCTTTAGTAAATAGTTTCACAACTGGTGCTGCAGTTCACGTTTTAACGTCTCAAATTAAAGATCTATTCGGTTTAAAGATACCGAAACAGAAAGGATATTTCAAGCTCATTTCTGTACGTATAAAATACCGGACATCGTTTTTAAAAAAAATATATTAAGCACGCTGATCGGTTAATAAAATTATTTCAGACGTACATAGAAATCTGTAAGCAAATGCAGAATACGAATTTAACTGCTGTGCTCGTATCGGCGGTAACAATCATTGGCCTCGTATGCAACAATGAATTTTTAAAGGTAATTCATACCTGCTAAATTGTAAAATATATTCGTCCCGCTCTTTGGTGATTTTATCAGATGTACAAATTAATTTGGTGCTTTTTCATAAAATCGAAATGCGTATTTAAGAAATATCAAATAGAATTTTAACGCTAAAAATAATTTCTATTACTTAGTTTTCGTCATATGCGACTTATAAATTCCATTTTAACAAAAAAAAATGACGATCTTAAGTGACGAAAGTGTGCAAAATTTTAAATATAAAAGCATCGAATTAATGTGACCATCTTCCATATTTCTGATAGCTAAAATCGGGCGAATATATACGTAATAAATAATTGTAAATAACAAGCTGCTTGTTTTAATGTCAGCCATGGGCGAGCAAAAAGTGCAGCATTCCAATTCCAATCGAACTGATCGCAGTTGTGAGTGGAACTTTGATTTCAAGATATCTTTGTTTGCCTACCCAGTATAATATTCAAGACGTGGGACATATTCCTACAGGGTACGCGAATGTTTACTTTCATTATTTCCTGCACGTATAATCGAAGTTTCAATTAACAGATTGCCAGCACCTACAGTTCCATCAGTTGATCTGCTGCATTTGGTAGCGACGGATAGCATTACCATAACTATGGTTTCTTACACCATTACCATATCCATGGCTTTAATATTCGCGCAGAAACTTAACTATAAAATTAATTCGAATCAAGAACTTCTTGCTATGGTAAATAACCGTGTCTTTTTCTTTTTTTTATCGCATTGAATGCCGCGCGGTGCAATCGATTAATTAAAGTTAAATTAAACAAACACTCACAAAATAGTGATGTGTGTAGTATATCAGAGGTATTCTACAAAAGTTATAAAACTACATTTTTTAGTAAGATGTACGTGATGCACGTATAATTATTAGACTGCGGATTTTATGCAAATTTATATTTTTACAAATAACATAATTAAAAGAGATTTATACCGTCTAGTTTTCTCTTAACATTTTGCATTTTTTTTGCATAAAAATCCGCAGCCTAATGACTGTAACATATTCTGTTGAAACCAAGTGAAATCGCTCGGATACGGTCGGCTAGGCATACAAAATTCGTCCGGCATTCAACGTGTAAGAATATTATTGCTCTTATCAGCTAACGTTGCGTACATTTGTAAAATATAATTCTAGGGTTTGAGTAACGTAGTGGGATCCTTTTTTGCCTGTATGCCTGTATCGGCATCTTTGAGTAGATCGTTAATTCAACAAACTGTCGGTGGTCGAACGCAGATAGCTAGCGTTGTATCGTGCATAATATTGCTTACGATCCTTCTGTGGATGGGTCCATTTTTTGAACCTTTACCGAGATGCGTTCTCGCTTCAATCATCGTTGTAAGTATTACAAAGGGTGGGCATTTAAAACACAGGTCATCCGAATAACTCACCTTCTTTTTTTACATTCGAAAAAAGTGTCAGACCAAAGTTGCGTAATTCTATCCCTTTGTAAATAACTTGCAAAATGATATATATACAGTGATTTCATTTTGCAGGTAGCATTGAAGGGGATGTTTCTGCAAGCTAAAGAGCTTAAAAGATTTTGGAAGTTAAGCAAAAGCGACGCGCTAATTTGGACCTCGACTTTCTTGATAGTCGTGATCGTGAATATCGATGTTGGTTTACTAGCGGGAATAATTATATCGCTTGCGATTATCTTATGGCAAAGCCTTAGGCCTTATACCTGCCTGTTGGGTCACATTCCAAATACGGATTTATATTTGGATACGACTAGATTTAAAATGGTATAGTACTTCTTCGTAGCTACGAATAAACCGCTCGAAACAATTAACGGGATCATATCGTTGAACGATTCGATTAGACAAACCAAGCGAATATTAGAAAGGAATAATTCTAAAATATCGGAATCCTAATCATTTTCAGCGGTGTACATATTCGTAAAAAATACCACATAGGTATAATTAATATACAAGTACAAATAATTTTCAGGCAATGGAGATTCCCGGAATAAAAATTTTCCAATATAGCGGGAATCTGAATTTCGCGAATGCTAGTCACTTCAAATCGGAACTTCATCGCTTGGTCGGAGTGAATCCACAGAAAATTATAGACCGGAAAAGGAAGTTAACAGAGAACGGGATTTATATGGACGCGCAAGATTCGGAGGACAAGGAAGGATTACGATGCGTGATTATGGATATGAGCGGGTTGAGTTCCGTCGACTCTAGCGGCGTAATTATGCTACATTCCGCAATGAGAGAATTTCAACAGATCGACGTACATTTTTATGTGGTAAATTGCACGACTCCCGTGTTCGAAATTATCAAGAAATGCGATCTGTATTTACACGGGACACTTACGTTTAAAATTTTTCCTACTATACAAGATGCCAAAACGTACTTGGAGAAAGAGCTTTACACGAGATAATATATGAGACTCATCGTACTTATTTAGACGACAAATGGACTGCGAATTTTTATACGCAAGTATCGTGAACAATCTTTAGAAATAAAACAAAATCACGCGACAATGTGAAAATAAGTTAGTAATAATTTGTTACTTCACTGAAAGTGTTCTTTTAATTTCGAGAAGTAAAATGTGATTTTACGAAAGCGATTAAGAAATTCTGTGTAACGTTGAAGTGAATTATCCGCATAACGAGATCTCAAAATCTTTTAAGTGCGTAGGGTCTCTAAAAGTCTTAATTCGGCTCTACGTGTAACAATTATAAAAATTCGCTGTCTAATGTTACGAGTTACCCTACGTTTTTAAGCTGTAGTATTAAATTGACTTAACGAACTGATTCTCTTGCACGCTTCGATGAGAAAGCGTGTTTGAAAATATCTGTTACTCTACAGCAGTGCTGATTAACTGGTAGCCTGTGAGCCACATTTGGCTCTTCTCCCAGTTATTCCTTAGCTAATCCCCACT
This sequence comes from Eucera pruinosa, assembly GCA_028830335.1. Classification (NCBI taxonomy): domain Eukaryota; kingdom Metazoa; phylum Arthropoda; class Insecta; order Hymenoptera; family Apidae; genus Eucera; species Eucera pruinosa. The sequence continues at coordinate 18,460,793 of JAMYCR010000006.1, forward strand.
ATTTGACATCGGACATCGCTCGCACCATCACTCGCCACATAACCGAGAGATAAACACCATTTGTTTATACGCGAAGAAACTATATGACATTGTGTCTGTACTTTACGCGAGCCTACCTATGTGTGTGTAACAAGGTGCAAGAAGTGGGAATTGGCTGGATGAATGGTACATGGGACATGTGGCTCGCGACTGAAACAAGTTCGCCAGGCCTGCTCTACGGCAAATATTACTTCCATTTCGATGTACTTAGTACTTTGTTAAATAATTTCAAGAGAGATTTTTAATATTCGAACAAAGAATCTTTGTACATAAAGCGAGCAAATGCCAAGACTTCGTTACTGAACGATTAGAGTACTTGTGACTAATTTGCCTCACTATAAATGTATCTTGACTTTATCAGCGGAACTATTCGAGTTTTCATGTAGTCACGTAAACATGACAATAAAATTTGAAATGTTTAACTTTTTATGTTTGCAAAGCAGTCTTATTAACACTTTACTTATCGGAAAGCAATCGGTTTATTTATTATATTTTTCTACTAGATGAACTCATTATATTTAATATACCAAGCAAATGTTAGTCCAGAAATAGCGCTAATATCAAAATTATAAATGATAAACTAAAGTGCCGTACAATGGAAGATTAGAATGATATAGCGAGCAGCCGAAAAATTTTGATTTAAAAATTATAGAGCTTTAAAAATGAGTATAACGTTAGTGTAGTTATAATACATGAGCATAAATTCGTAAGTGATAGCCAAAACGGTTGGTAAAGTGTTAATTGCAAATATTTCTTACTAAAGTAGAAACGTAAGTGTTTCACTTAGAACAAAGTTAGCAAAATGTTACTTCTACAAAGTTCAATAATACGACGCACTCTTCCAATTATCGTTTTATAATTATAAGTAGACTGCGAACTTTTATGCAAATTCGTGCTATTAAATACACGACTAGAAGAATGAAATCCAAACAGAAATTAGCTGTTTCATTCTTTAATTGTAACAATTTGCGCTTGACTTTGAATATTTTGTATATATTTACGCATACTGCGTGCATCCTGTATTTTTTTTCGCGATTAAATTTCCCGCAAATGCATAAAAATCCGCAGTCTGGTTATAAATTTCATCGATACTATATATATATGTACGAGTATGTATATACAATTTGAAGTACAATTTACGAATTCGTAATGCAACAAATCGCATTTTACCTACGTGTACTGTTATATTTTTTCTATAAACGTGTTCGTGTTTATACGAAGCTTGTACGCAACGAAAAAGTATATGAATTGTATATTTGAAAGATGATAATAAAATCAACGAAAACTTAACAAAAACACGTTAGCGCGATCTAAGCGTTTGAGCTCCACGCAGCGCGATCGCGCTGATCAGATTTACGAAGTCTACGCGCCCAAAATATACTAATTTTTAATCAACGCGTTCGTTACCGGCGACGCATGTGTTGCGTTGGACAGATTTCATTGTGACGCATTACGAACTAAATTTTCTACACATTAATTATGCTATTATCCGTAAATTATCCCACTACGTTCTATTATATTCACATTTATTTGAATCTAATCGCGTGCAAGTAAAAATCCGTACGTTCCGCAAGCTTTTGAAAAATAAGATCTGCGGTAGCGTCCGTGTTAATATTATTCGATAAACACGCATAAATTAAAAATTAATTCTTAATTTCGAGACAAGCGCTAAGTATCGCGTCACTTGGCGTTTCTCGATAAGATTTTGTTTAACCATTTACCATACAATAAAACTCGCGGTATGAATTATAGCACTGATTCAATATAGAAGCGATTCTTCTTGCAAGAAAGATGAATTTGGTCCCGATTTTTAGTATCGTTATATTGAGAATCGTTAGATAAAAATTATAATAAATAATGATGCATAATAAATTATAATAATACGTGCATAATAGATAATAATAATACGTGCATAATAGATAATAGTAAATATGATGCAAACAAATAGCTTATGTATCACGTCTTGGTATTAAAAAAAAATTGTATGGCAAAGGGCTAATGACCCCTTGAACTCAAACGGCTAAGTTGCATTAGAGTTGAGAGGTGGGCAAGAAGAAGAAAGAGGCAAGGGTACGTTTCGATTGAGCAATCACGGATCATTTATTTGAAGTGATCACTCTATATACAGAGTAACAGTTTCCAGTTACAATAGGTAACTCTACTGTCACTATTTCGATTTTTATAAATGTGCCACCTTTTTCATAATCACAGAACTGGTAGCAAATTACTATAATTCGTAGCACATTGTTACACGTCTAATTAAGAGGGGGGGGGGGGGCAGTGACAACCTGCACTGATAATAATCTGTATTACAGAATAAATACTCGAGATGTATGGCAAAACATTGTTCGACAATGTACTGTGAAGAAATAATGTAATTTATCTATGCTTCTCATTTTCTCTCTAACTGTAATTGATTCAATTAAAAATATTGTTGTCGCTTGGAAATTAAGCTAATCCATACTTCTTCTTGAGGGATTCCGGCATTTCTGGTGGTGGCGGGCGGGGCATGCGGAGCCATACTTTCACGGCATCGTAGATGAACCACTGTGCCGCCGTTAACGTACCGATCATCACGATTCGAGGGCCAAGACCTTTCCATACTCCGCCCATACCCATCTTCTTCAGAACATCGAAAGCCGACGCTCCCTTCTCTTGATTCAGCTTCGATACCACCTACGACGTTAGCGAAATAAATAGCGATTCAATTGCTAAGCGTGCATTTAGCAATCTAATGTTAATCGCAAACGATCGAAAAAAAGACACGCCACCCTTTTATCAACCATTTGCAATCGAGAGATGACTCTTAGACGCCAAAATTGTTATCTGTCTCCATGTTTTATACACCTATTGTAAAATAATTCTACCTTCAATTGCTATTTGTAAAATTCTTCGTCACTTTACTTTTACTGTTCGCGTTTAGTAATTTTGTATGACATTAAGTATCTTTTCCCCCGTTCGATAAATAATTCCGTTTTGTCATCCTACACTTAGTACTTGAACTATTATGCATATTTGTCAAATATATTTACGTGAATCAAAGGGTGTCTCATCCGCAAATAAATAAATAAGAAATAATAATAAAATGAACCAGTTTTGGTAACTATTGAGTGCAACGGGTCAAAATGTACGTCTATCTCATCGACTCGTATGTTTCATCGATCTGATAAAATACCCAAGTACCCCAGTAATTTTTATTTACAGTGGTCGCAGAATTAGTGTGCGGTCGTAAAATCAGTCGAGCGGAAGAGTACACATGTTTCGGGCGTCGGAACGACACCTCAAAGAAACAATAGAGGGGATAAGGAGCTCGAGCGACGTTCATTACCGTACGGCTGGATTTATATTATCGATTCGAGCAAGTATTGGCTCGGACGAACGCAGTTGACGAAAAGCTAATTCTGCAACCTCTATACCCCAGTAATTTTTGTCTACCCAAATATCCCACAAAGTACCCGTGAATTCGGGAACCTCGCAATTAACAGCTTCAGTTTGTAGGTTTCGAATGTCTGATTGCTAATAAAAATGCTACCGCGTACGAAATATACTCACGGAATCAGCAGGGTGGGACACGATAGCGCAAAATACACCAGCGATGTATCCCGCAGCGAAGGTAACGATCAACTGTTCGCCCTTCGTGCATTCCTGCCTTGGCTTAGGAACTACGTACTTGTACAAGAGTTCAACCGTACGCTCGAAGCAAGCGAACTTCATCATTGTATACGGAATTTGACGAAGCCACAAAGGTACCAGCCCTTTGTAGAATCCGGAAATACCTTCTTCCGCGTATATCTTTGGCATAGCTTCTCTTAAAGTATTTGCGAATCCTGGCGTGGTTTGAATCTTTACCTGCAAAGATAACGCGCACCCTTTTTCGTGTATCGAGGTATTTACCAAGTTCCGCGATAATTGTTTGAACAAACTTACAACATATATGATATGCGACATGACGAGGCAAAGAGGAGTATCAGTAGGAACAATGTGGAGGAACAAAAGAACAATTCTGTCTTGTGTTGGGAGTAGGTGTAGAACTAGTGATGGGAGTACACGGATAATACAAATGTAATATCTAACGACTCGTTTGAGAAATCAAACGGGAGAGTATCGATCTAACTGCTCCCGTCTTTTTAACGAAATGTTAACGCGTCGACTGCCGCGTCAAACTTTTAACTTTTGTTCAGTTTTGGTAGTGTTTCGTTCGTGCTGCATGGACTGGTTCGCGTTACTGTAGATATTATATACGAACGCTTGAATATTGAGAGTTTGGAAATTCCGAGCGCTTAGAAATCTAAACGCTTGAAAATTCCAGAGCTTAGAAATTCGCGCACTTAGAAATCCGCAGGCCCGGAAATTCAAATGCGCCGAAGTTCTAGCGCTTAGAAATCTAAACGCTTGGAAGTTTCAGCATTTAGAAATTCGCGCGCTTATAAGTCCAAATGGTTGGAAATTCGAAAGTTTCGAATTCCGAAAGCTTAGAAATTCGAACGCGTAAAAATTCGGGCGCTTAGAAATCTAAAGGCTTAGAAGGTTGAAAGCCTGGAAATGTCAGAAAGAACAGAACGAAATTAAAAAGTAATAAAACAATCTAAACAGATAGAAGAGTTCATCTGTAATCCACGTGGTAATCGACGCGTTAAAGGACTCGCGTATGTAAGCGTAAAAACGGTCGATAATTACTTTGGAAGCTTCAAGAGGAGCTAGACCAATATCAGCGAAAAATTCGGCAGATGCCGAAGAAACTAGGTACAAAGATGTCCTGTATTCGTATGACCATTCCTCTCCAATAAGAGCCGAGTAATATACTTTGAAGACTTCATAAAGACCAAATTTGAACATTCCTTGGGTAGAGTAACCAAAGAATGTTGGAGCCCATCCTTTGACCAAACCTCTTGTTCCATCTTCAGCCAAAGTCACCTGATCAATAAAAAGGTTTAAGATCAATCTTGTACACTGTTACTAAAGCAGCAGCAAGAGTAATTTGGTGCTCACTTTGAATCCATTGAAGACTGATTTGTATTTTGCAGGGTCCACTTGCATTCTGCATTTCACTAAATCCAAGGGAGTGACCATGGTGTGGGTAATACCACAAGACAAAATACCTCCCAGACCGCATAGCATAAAGTATTTATTGGATCCAAATTCGCAGCTATCTGAATGTTCAAACAACAAATGATTATATCTTAAATGCGTTAAATGTCACGCGTAATTTTGTAAGCGCATTTGTTGTATAATCCGCATTCAATGCTACGAATAGCAAAGTTATTAATAATCATTTGTTAACATAACAATAAGATCGCGAAGCGTAACTCGTATAATAAAATTTTTATATAGATACATGAAGCAATGTTTAAGGGCGCGTCTAATTTATCGGTGTATTTGTATTATTTATATTTCATTCATCCATTGTTAATTAATCAACGGTTAAAGGGTAGCGATCATCAGCTGTTCGAAAGTGCGCGTGGAATTCGAATCTGGCAGAAATTCAAAATTGCCATGAACGATCTTACTACCTTGGTCCAATCCAATAATAAACTTTTCAAGTACACTAGGATATCTTTGATCGTTTCTCGGTCGCGGCCATGGTACTAGCGTGCATTATTATTTTTACTCAAATGTCAACCAAGGCTACGAGGCCGACATCCGCACGCGCATTTTCAACAAAATGGCTACTCCTTATGCAACCTCTTCGCAACGCCAACAACAATCGAAAATTAAAGAATCCCACCCCGAATTACCTTTAATCAATATTCTCCTCACAATTACATCCAACTGATCCAAATACGTTACATAAAACTTGTAAAAAAAATCGTGTTAAAAGAAAGCACGATTAAAATCGAAAAATAAAAAAGAAGAGAAAGATATCTATACTAAATAGAGATATGATAACGGTATAACACACCATGCGGTTGAATCTATATTTGTTACATAATTTGTTAGATTTGAATTAAAAAGATTATTGCAATTCGCGACAAGGTAATCCTTGACCTTGAGACGCTAGCTTAGTGCAATTTTAGGCTCGTTAGTTATTTAAAACCGATGTTAACTCGATTAAAATCGATTGATATCCGAGGACAATATTTCAGATTATGTAATAAGGTTCCGCAGTTTGAAGTTTTTGCGGAATTCGATCGATCTCTCTGATCTCGGGGGAAATCGATTGTTAATAAGGGACCGTCGTTAAGGAAAATCACTCCGTCAAGCTGGTACAGTTAGACGAGGAAAAAAATCAACGTGACTCGATTGTCAACGAAAGTTACGTGCAATTGGAAAGTTTTACTTGAGAATTACTGACCGCCTGATGCGACAGAGGCAGCGGCAATGTGACGATTTCTAACGAGTGTTTGCGTGAGTTCGTCCGGCCCCTGACATTTGGCTGTCACGATCGGCATTCCGAATGGATTCATTTTGGCTACGTCCAATACTGAGGGCCACATCTTGTCTCTTATCACTTCACCTGCACACACTACCAGTCAATGACAATTTCTGTGTAATAATTATATTAGTCTAAACTACTGACTACAAAACCTTTCAAGGCACGACTCTCGCCTCCGCCTTGTGGGAAAAGAGTGACAGAGCCTTCGCTACCGGAATCCGTTTAGTGATATGGAACATTGGTTATTATATCATAGGCGAGAAATCAAATTTTCGTGCAACAATTGCGCTACCTATCGTACACTGTTCAATTGCGTTGCGTATTCGCCATATTCGTGTTACGTCATTAACTATAAGCATAGGGTAGATCATTCGTTTATAGGAAACATCATAAATACCTATCGTGTAAAAAAAGCAGAGACTTTTTACGACCCGTACGATTTACAGTGCGGATTTTAAGAATTATATTCGATCTAACCATTTCAAAGTTGATTAAGTAATTCCTCTATAATATGCCGTATATAGCAATATATTTGAATTTGTTGAATTTAACTTATGCAAAGAAAATTTTGTCTGATTAATACTCAATATTGCTCGGTGCAACGGTCAAGCGAAGAATCACATACAGATGCTTTTCTCAACTTATGAGAAGTAGCCTGCGTCCCGGAAGTGAGGGTCGCTTGAAAAAACTATCTTTTAAAATTTTCTTGATCCGAAAATCGTTCTTTTCCGCGTTAACTGACCGGAACTAGGTGCCGCCACAGAATTTAACTACTACAACTTTATGTAAATCCTATTTGCCGATCTACGACGAATTCATTCTCAATGACCATTATATTTTATTTACAATTCGCGTACACATGTTTATCTTACCACCGAAAATGATTTCTACCTTCATCAATATGCGAATTTTAAGGAACACCGCAAACAAAATGCCAACATTTTTATTTCGTAGCAAAAGCACTGAAGCCCCTGCTACGAAAATGCCTGTAAAATCGAAGAACGTAGATATGGTAATGCATCGTCGTAAATGCTTATTGCGTTCTGACAGAAATCGTTTAGAAAGGTGGAAAATATTCTTTCCCTATTTATTTTTTATTGTAGCCAGTCGAGATTGAAAATCCGTACAAAAAAGAGCGACGATTATGTATTTTATGCAAGTTAAAGATCGATCCGGATTACAAAAATGTACGTTTGTTGTCTCAATTTCAAAGTCGTTTCACGGGGAGAATTTACGCGAAACACATAACTGGATTATGCGAGCACAAACAGAAGAAAATAGAGCAAGAGATTATAAAAGCGCAAAATGCCGGTAATAATTTCTATTTCAATTTTTAATATCATTTATTCTCATAATATTTTATGTTTCAGGTCTAATGGCCTACATGACTAAAGAACCTAAGTTTGTTAATGATCCAAAGCTATTCAATCCTGATTTTCCTTTTAGGCCCCACAAATATTAAATAGGTAATACAAAATTTACAGAAGCATTTCATATTTATTAGGTTTTATTTAAATCTGTACATATATATGTTATAAAAATAAAGCACCAAATGATATGTTACTATGAACATTAATGGAACACTTTTTGTTACTTAATATTTAAGCAATTCCGTTAGTAAAATGTATCTTCATCTGTAGAAAAATGAACCACATCAGGTTCAGCATTAAACCAAGATAAGATTTTTGACATTTCTACAGATTGGCCATTTGCTTCTTGCAAAAACTTTTGGTAATCCCTAAGAGCTTCCTGACAACACACTGTCCATTTCTTGATATCATCTTCTAAATCTTTAGCTTTGTTCTTTGATCATAAATAATTCTTTCCATATAAATGTAATTTCTACATTCTATAGGCTACAAAAAATACTTATACTACATATTAATGATAAGTACTAATTTTTCAAGGCTGAATACATTAATTTCCTTATTGTTTAATGATAATATTACAAAAAATGTAATATTATAAAAATAAAATATAGAATCCAATGAAAAATTCAGGTATGTACAAATACTTTTTGTAGCCATTACATTTAATATCCTTTTTACCTTTTCCTTATACAACAGAGAATTTTTCAAGCTATTAACAGATTGTTCTTTTTCCTGTATTCTCTTCTTCAATGCTTCCAAATCAGATTGATACAATTCCTTCTTTTGTTTTGTATCAGTTTTATTGTCACAGTCTTCTTCCTTTAAACATAACTTTTTGGGAGAAGGAGATTGTTCAAAGGACAATCTCTTGGCTATAGAACCATGTCTGTTTTGTAACAGAATCAAAATTAATGAAACCTTTAAACTCCACAGTAATAATAGTTTGTTATACTTGCAATGGTGTTTCTTGCGTATTTGTACTACTTTTGTTACTACTATTCTGAGGAGTGTTAAACGGAGATCGGAAAGGTTTATTTACACCTTTACTATTTCTGTATGGTTTTGCACTCATATTCCTGAAAATAATCTCTGTTCGATCGATTTTTTAAAAAATTTGATATCTCCGCAACTACGAAAAGTTACGAAAGTGTAATTTTCGGTATAATATAATTACAGTAATTAAGTACAGTAATTATTTGTTGACAATTCCCAATTCAACGCGAATATATATATATTCCGCATTAGCAAATACCGTTCATATTCATTTCTTTTTTTTTAAGTCACGCGCATTTTCACGAAAACTAAAATGTATGTTAAGCGTGTTATAAATTACAAGTAACGTACGAAATATTTTTTGTAACAGAAACAAAACGATTAAAATACTTTCAAATTTAATTGTTATACATAAACGTATAAGCAGATAGAGTATCTCTGTTAACAAATAATTCGAAAGTTCTAGCCGTAATTCATCCGGGATTTAATGTACAGTATTTTTAATATTAAGTTTCCTCTCTATAATTATATGGTTCATTGTTATACTTCGTTGTACTTGGTTGTACTCTAACCTCTGTAAGCGAACGACGCCGACTAACTACAATTGTATTAATATACAAAAAGTACTACTAAACATAGTATAAATATCGTATAGAATTTAATATCAAACATAGCCCGAGTAAGTTTATTTCATTTTATCATCCTACCGATTCTACGACGCCTTCCAAATTTATGTATCATGATTACAGTTCGTTTATTTTGTTAATATTTCGAAACATCGTTTTCTTATTCTAAAACCCTTTTCTATTTGCAGTGACAATGGATATTAGGCCTAACAATACAATATATATTAATAATTTAAACGAAAAGATAAAAAAGGACGAATTGAAAAAATCGTTGTACGCAATTTTTTCTCAGTTCGGTCAGATATTAGATATAGTAGCTCTAAAGACGTTAAAAATGCGCGGACAAGCGTTTGTTATTTTCAAGGAAATTGCCAGTGCCACTAATGCTTTAAGGTCAATGCAAGGATTTCCATTTTATGACAAACCAATGGTATGTATCAATTACATCAGCCATACTTAACCTGTGGCCTAATTTCTGGATCAATTACACTAATTTTTAAGTAAATGCTTGCCCACATTTATTAGCTTTCATGTTTTACTTTATAAGTTATTGTATTACGATTAGATTTCAGATATTTGTACATAATATACCATTTTCTAACATATAACAGGATACATTCTTATATCATATTAAATAAATAATAATGATAATAAAAGTATTAGGTGTAGCAATAAGTAATCCATTATTTTTAAATGGCTTGATGAATCTATCTTATCAAAAGATTAGACTTCCTCTCAAGTAAGAATTTGTAACTTGTCCCAAAAGTACAGCAAATAATAGCTATTATATTTAGGATGGAGTATCTAATTTTATTAAAAATAAATGCTGAATTAAATGAAAGAAGTGAATTATTCATTGGTACACCTGATGTATCATAATATGCACCATCATATGTGCAAAATACAAAGCAAGCCATCTGAGCTTAAAACCTGAAATATCTTGGGAATTGTTAATTATAGTTAAAAATGTTCCACAAAAAAATTGAATGCTCTTAATCCGTTTGCATCCGCGAGCGAAATAATCCGCGTATGCGATAATTTTAAAGATCATACTAGTTAATAAAAAGAACAATATCTGTTAGTTTATTTAAAGTTTATTTAATGTACATATGCATAATATTATCTTTTGTTAAGATTATTACGCGCGATTAGAAGTTTTAGAAAGTTCGAACCGATTCGCTTTTCGATCCTATCCGTGAACTCAAAAAAACCGAGTCTTCGAGAAAAAACGACTTCCTCGTGAACAGCGAATAAATTTTAGATTCAAGCGTTGATTTATCACGACGAATAAACGATTGAGTAATTGTAATTGAGTAAAGAATAAAATTTCACCTATTATTCGTTATTCAAATAAAAATTTACCATGATACAGTGACTGGAAAAAAATATTTATATACCATAAACTTCTGAATACATTAGACAATATGTTATCCTATGCAATGATGAATAAAAACCCTGATATGTCTTCGATACATTTGGAATTGGTAGCTAAAATCTTACAGATTATTGATGTACAAACAGAAATATGTTTTACCTAGCCCATTGTTCCGAAAAAGATATCTTTAAGAGAAGTGAAGGATTCGTAGCACACGAATATTTTTTTCGGTCACGTCGCGGCTCGCGTAATATTGTAAACACACGTCTATGTAGTCCTAGAAAGAAAAATAGGTTGAGTACGGCTGAACCGCGCGAAGAATAACAAAACTATGAATCGCGTACTAATGTTTACAATTGATCGCGTTGCAGAGGATACAGTACGCAAAAACGGACAGCGATATAATAGCGAAAATGAAGGGCACGTACGCGGAGCGACCTAAGAAACCAAAGCGAGTCGTACCAGCCGCGGACGAGGAAGCTAAGCGCGCTAAGAAACGTGCCAAGGAGCAAGCTAAACACTCGCAACAAATCGGCTATCACGCCGGTGTACCCCAACACCCAGGTTTAGTCAACACTGCCGTCCCTGAACAACCGCCCAATCAAATTCTCTTCCTTACGAATCTACCGGACGAAACTAGCGAAATGATGTTGTCTATGCTTTTCAATCAATTCCCCGGCTTCAAGGAAGTCCGTCTGGTACCGAATAGGCACGATATCGCATTCGTCGAATTCGAGAACGAAGTGCAATCGGGTGCCGCGAAAGACGCCCTTCAAGGCTTCAAAATCACGCCCTCTCACGCGATGAAAATCTCGTTCGCGAAGAAGTAAAGAAAAGTATAGCGACGTTACGATACAGTTTGTATGGAGACATTGTTAAAGAATGGGTGGAATGTGTATGTGCTGTACTTGATCTTACCTAGAAATTTACGAAAATACATGCAAGTGTAATTAAAGACTTCCGATGGAACACGAAGATTTACGAATCGTAAGTCGAAGACACGCCGCGCGTCGGATTGCAACGTATGTTCGTCCCGTTCTGTTTTTCTCGCATCGTCGTTTTTCGAAGTACGAGAATTCTACGAAATAGAGAAAGGAACTCTTCGGTTTATCAGGGAAAGTTTTGGTATAAGCTCGTCGATCGAAATGATACATAGAGCTGCTACAAAAAACAGTCGGGCATAGCTCGATTTTTCAATGAGGGGATTTTTTAGTAGTTTCTATATTTCAATTGCAAGGCAATAAATTCGTATAATCGCGTCAGAGTACAATTTAACATACTTAGATCTAGTTAATTGATACTTGGATACAAACGAAAATACAGTGGTATGCAAATATTCGTCGTAGCCACTGTAGATCACCAATTAATCCTCTATAACGCCATGTAACTTGCAAGTTACACATCCGTATATTGAAATTTATCGAATTGTATCTCATTTGCATATCATTAGTAATTACCAGAGGTGTGCGAGAATCGAAAATTTCGAGTGTTTTTCGCATACGCTGATACCAAAATTGATATGAAAAGAAACGAAACCAAATAATCGAGGGTTTTCTAAACAGATGCTTGAATGCAAACTAATACATTGCGTTCGATGCTATCGAGTATCGCTATGCAGTTCGAAGAAGAGTCTTTCAGGAAACCCGATTTTTTCGGGTTCTCGTACACCGCTAGTAATTACCGATTCCCAGTTCCCATTTGAAATGAAAATTTTAACCCGATTGTAAATTTTTTTTATCGCGAAGGGAAATAAAAATTTGGTTTATAGAAGGTTAAAATAAATAAGATATATATGTATATGATATAGGACGAATATATGTTACAACCCAACAGTCCAAAAGTTACATGTGTACAAAACTTGATGTAATGTATACCTGCAAATCGAAGTTCGCACTGTAAATAGCAATATATATGTATATATACTCATACATATATATATGTATAACATTTTCCAGCAATACTTCGGTTGTATCGAAATATTTTTAACTTAATTTTGTAACGATTCAAACACAAAAAAAGTGCAAAAGCCTTTAATATAAATTAATTTAAAAACTTCTCCGTGATAGTTTGTAACTCTTACAAGTCCCACCTTCAACGTTCCTAACTTTCGATTATCTTTCCTTTCTTACAGAAAATTATTAAAATTTCTCGTATCTCGAAATTTTTTTCGTACAAGAAATCAGCGATTATGTATTTATAAAAACATTACCAGTAAATCGAAGACATGGTTGATCGCCATTTTTTGTCCTTTTTATCCTGTCGCAAGATTGCCGCTTAAGATTATTTTTTTTTGGCCTCTTAAAATACCGCGATTAAATTTCGAAATATTTTTTTACGATCCAACGTTAATTTATCGAGAATCCCAAATAAGGATGCAGGATGAAACGGAATATGCCCACTATTGTTCCATGTAATTGTATTCCCGCCCAAATAACCGTCCCTTTAACGGTCATAAATACTAAATTATCCCCGCGAAGTATCCCCGATATTTCGCCGAACGAACCATATTTTTACAATTTTTCTAGGTCGAAAAAAATTAATTATTTTTTAGCACAGCGAATTGATGCACAAAATAATTAATGATTACGGAAAATAATAAGTTTAAAGGATATGGTATCATTTTGGCGGGAATCAGTTGGCGCGTTGCTGAAAGAGTGGGGGCGTTATTCTTGGGGGAGAGAACGAATCAGAGTACAAAGCATAGTCTCGATCAGCTCAGTCGCGTCTCGCTATTCGTGCAGTGTATCTTGAGTTGTGTTGCGTCCCGCTTCCAGGGTAAAGCTTTGTGTAATAGACGCGCGCTTAGCAATAAAGGACGCTAAGAAAAGACAACAGGCCGTATTGTCAACGTTTTACTCATACTATAAGAGAATATTCAAGATCTTGTCGTTCGATCAGACAGAAAATAGGGTAACTGAGCTTTCTTAAAGTAGGAAGCGCGCGCCGGCTGAACGATTGCCTTTGTCTCCATATACACGAGAAATTTGAGGTGAGTGCCTGTCAACAACTTCGTCTCCAGTAAATATTATACTGGCTCGAGCGTCGTGGGCATCCTGCAAATCTTTGGATACTGCTAGATTATTTTTTTCTTGATTTTTTGATCCACGTTTCGCGCGATACCGATTATTACTTGCAGAGATATTTATTCGGTTAGCTATAAAGAATTCGGTGATGGACGCTATCGCGTACCCTGGTGTGTTGCCATGATTTGTCGATCATGGCGTCCCTAACAGTCAGGCGACGCTATTAAATTTTATCTGCCACAGCAACCCTTTTTGCTATTTTTTTACGTTGCGAATGATTGTCGACAATATTCGTATTTTTGTGTAATTTTTTATTCTAAATTTGGGGATTGTACGCACGAATAAACGGATAATAGTGGACGCTTAATATTTTTTGAAAATGGCGGGCGCGGAAATTTCGGAAGGCGTTCGTTTATTGTTACAAATGATCATCTTCTCCTTGGATAAATTAACAGAGATTCCCGGTGGAATTTTATCGCTTCGTAAACGGGGATAATAATTTATTTAAATGAACCTTGACATGGAAATGCTAGGCGTTGCTAATTAATTCTGCATAATTATTGTATTCAATTGTAATTAACCGGTCACAAAACTGCTGCTATAACGATGTTCAATACGAACGTATTAGGCGCGTAATTTGTTGCGCTTTGCGGAACGTAATTGTTATTGTTAATTGTTTGTCCTATCGGGTCGCAATAAAATATACATATCCGACGTTACGGTTATCGTATTACTATTAAAGATTTGCAATTAAACAAAGTTTTACAGATAACTTTGACAATCGATAGCCGTGTGCGATATTCTATATTTTTTTGGGATACAGTATTTTCCTATGCGAATTTTCAACGTTGCAACAATGTGAGATTAAACCTCGAAGCGAATGTACCCGCAGCTACGTGTTTATTTACTTCAAAGAAAAATACGCACTTCCAATTAATTACGTACGGGTACGAATTCTTTCTACGTTCCGTTTACGATTTTATTTTATTCACTTCGCGAGATGCTAGCATCGCAAGTTGCCAGTTGCGGAATCATCGCAGAAGCATCGAAAACGTATGGAATATTTGCATTTTAACGAAAAATCTTCTACTTATGCAGTGCTATATAAAGAAGCAAAAATGTCAGACGATAATTCGCCAGCTGTCGAGGAACAAAAGAAAAAGCGCGGCAGGCCATCGAAAACAGATAAGAACATTGTTAAAGAGACAAAAAAAAGAGGAAGACCCTCCACGGATAAAAACAATGTAGTGCGTACTGCAAAATCTGATAACGAAGATGATGCCTCACCTGTACCTGTTAAAAAGGGAAGAGGAAGGCCAAAGGGATCCCATAAAAAGAAGGTTTGCATCAGAAGACATCAGTTTTTAATAAGAACAACAAAAATGTATTTATCTGATAAGAGAACATAATGTATATAAAAATAGTTGATAAATATTATCTTTGTTACATTAGATTCATTGTAAGATAACAAAAAAGAAAAAAAACTTTCCTTCTGTATTCATTTATTTTGTAATAGTATTGTTGTACAAGCTAGTTATGGGTATAGAGGAGAATTATAGAAGCTATGTGTATTATAAAATTTTTAGCAAGGTTCACCTAGGGGAACTGCTTCGGGACGGGGTCGTGGTAGACCTAAAAAGAAAGAAGAGAAACCAGAAAGCACCGGAGAAGAAGAAGACGAACAAGAAGAAGAGGAAGAGGAGGAAGAAGAGAATTGAATGTAACAATCTAATTTCAATGTATCACAATTATTCTTTAAAGGTTTTTAAAAAACTAATAACAAATTTAAAACTCTTAAGTTTGCTTTTTCTATCATAATCTGCAGATTAAAATAAAAAGAAATAGTGGTAACATGTATTTACTTTAAGAAAATGAAAAAAGAAGGAAGAACAAAACAATGCTAAAGTTCCAAGAAAGATTTATGAAACTATGATTTTGTAATAATCATGTATAATGTCTAAGAAAGAAAAAACATAAATGCACAGAGAAACCTCAGTTTGGAATATGTAAAGTATTTCCTTATAGTATTTACTTTACGCGGTTTTATTGCTATTATTGTTACTGTAACGATTATCATTTTGAGTAAAAAAAAAAAAAAAAAAAAAAAGGTGAAACGTGTAAGAATTTTAACGAACGAAATTTCGATCTAAAGAGAAAGAAAATTCAGATCTCATAAACTGGCTTGGAATTAAGATACGAACACTTTGATTAACGTTTAAGGTGTATGGTGTATAATTACATGAACGTGTATTTGTTACTTCCTTTACTCATATGTAACGTGTATTATTCTTACAACAAGTATATGTGTGAATGTCAAATTTGTATTAAAATAAATGAACTTATGAAATTACTCTCTTCTTAATTAATGTATTATTCACATAGATTGTTCGCTAACGATGTACACTTATTTTTTTTTACATTCTCTAACTAAAATCTTTCGTTTCTGAGACTTTTTCTACTAAACGCTACCATGCTAAAAACATTTCGGATTGGAGTCTTAAAAATTAGAACTTCAACGCTTCATTTGGTGTAATACTACTTGGTAAATGAGTGTGTAGAGAGAAAAAAAATTGTTAACAATAAATATTATTAGATATAATTAGAGTGTGTGTGTGTATATATATAACTACTTGGTAGGAAATAATCTTTGGTAATGTTTTTTGGGAGTTTACATTGAGAACACCTAATTTTCTTACTCTCTATAACTAGAATATTTTTACTATACAATGCAAACGGAATGAAATTTAAATGTATAGCCATGGAAATTATAGTTTCGGTCCGACAGTCGGTAGTTTGTTTCAAAAATGTATCATTTTTCAAAGGAAAGGATATGAAAAGAAAATATATATATATATATATGCATAATTGAAATTTAAACGTATAGCAAAAACTGTAAGTTTATGAAAAACTGTTATAAACAGTATACATTAATGATAAAATGAAATCTCAGTCATTTTGGTCTCTTTACTTTTCTTCTATCATGAAATCGTTACGTTAAGCATGTAAATCCATCTTATGGATATTGTCATATAGAATAAAACGAAGTAGATTCTATTATCACATTAATTTTCTGTGATAAGGTAAAATTCTACTATTTAGAGATAGATTCTGGAATAATCTTTCTGGCATTATATAAAACTCATTAGCTTGGATATTATCCCCTGAATTGAAAGATATATACAAACTATTTTGGAACATTAAGTAAATATATAAATCTAATAAATACTGTGATTGTTTAATCTATGACAGTTTTGGGTAATATAAAGTTTTTAAAAGATCATTACGAATGCTTTTGTCAATGATTTCCGAAGAGCTCGGCATTCTCTTCCGTATCCATAGACTGATATCCTTGCTGCAAATCAAAATGTTTCGAATTAACAAAACACTTCGTCGATTTACTTGCGTCGGAAAGTTAATAGCGATATCTTATAGACAGATAAGCTACGAAGTTTCAGAATAATTGGGGGTCTGCAGGATTCCGATCGGGATGGGAATTTTCCTCGAGAACGGGACGAGATCCCAATTTTTTCAATATTCTCGTTTCGTTGAATACTTTCATGATTTTCGGAAACGAGGGAGAATTCGAAAGCATAGGAATTATAGATATATTTCTCGTATTGGCAAATAGGATATATATTTTTTCAAACGAGCTGCGTAACCGTCAGTTTAATCAATTCTTTATTATTTTGTATTATCATATGTTAAATAATCTCTTTCCTGCCTCTGACCTCAACTGAAGCGAATATGTGTACTCTAATGACTATATCCCATAAATTAAATAGATTAAACTACATAATTCCCAAAACTGTTAATTTTATTCAAACTATTTTTTGAACGATAATATTTATGAAATGAGAATTTTTCCTCCGAATTCGGAATCCTGAAGATTCTTCGGGACTTCCGGACATTTTCGAGATCCCGCACACCCCTACAAACAACTCAATATTGTACGTACGCGTCTCTGATGATTATTGTAACATTCTTCCAGCAGTTCTGTTTCCCAGTCGTCTTCCTCCTCTTCGCCAGGGTCGAAGTTATACATTGGCATCAGCCTATGTCTTAAGCGTTCCAATTTTCTTTTCCTCGAAATTATTATTACCTTTAAAAGTACGAGACGCAGTTAAAACATCTGCTCTGCATTTGAAATGCAATAACAACGAAAGAAGAATTGTATTATTAACGCATTGCACGCTGATTGCGCATTTTTAGACTAGCGCTTCATCGCCGATCTCGCGATATTCCGGCATTTCATCATTACTTTATTTACGCTGCTCAAAACAATTGAGAATTAAGGAATCGTGTATTACTCTGATTCCGATCTTAAAATCGATTTGTTTCGTAATATTGTACAAATAGATGTCGATCTATTAAGCTTATATGTTTTTTTTATTTTTTAGCTAAAGGGCGATTTGAGTAATAGAGTCGCACAAAGTTGCGATCGCGTAATTGTTTTGAGCAGAGTTCGAATCGGTTGACGATATTAAACGGTGGTTACAAAAAATATTCGCGCATGCTTTAACTTTTTAGTAATTCTATATTTCAGTTGCAAAGCGGTGAATTTATACAATAGCGTAAGATTGTAATGGTGACGGCTTTAAGCGACCAAAATTAATTTCGAACCGAATTAATTTGTACACCCAATATTTGAATTTAATTAAACAATACTTGGAATACGAAGAAAATATATGCCGCACCGTGCAACTACATTTCGTAACCGCCGCATTTACGGAAGCGAATTTAATAAATTAATGCAGGCCGAAAATCCTGCAACAATACGAAACCGGCGTGCGATGCAATAAAAAAAAAAAAAAAAAAAAAAAAATCGAAGCTACAAACTAATCAAAGTTAAATGTAACTTGTTGCATGTAAGAGCAACAAACTTAAGCTACACTACAAAAAGGTAATAATACCTAATGTAGAACATTTATCCAAGTATTACAATTTGCTGAATATTTTTTTATTTTATCGTTATTATTATTATATTGTTTCTGCAAACGAAAGTAAAAAGAAGATTATGATTTAAGTAGAAAAGTGATATCGCTACCCATACCACAGCTGATAATACAATAACAAAGACCACTACACCAAGTGGTACAAAAATGTATTCTATTCCATCAGGTGGGCCAAATTCGTCGAAAATTTCTGTCGTTGTAGATACATATATATTGGTGCTGGAAGCATCAAAGGAAACTAATGTACTATTAGGCATAGATGTTATAGCCTTGGAAACATTCCATAATTGCTGAGTACTTCCACTTTCCTCCGTAGAATACAAGTATGCTTCTGATGTTTCATTGGATGAATTACTTGCCATTGTTGTGGAATAATTTTTAATGCTATCTAGCAGCATTCCTGTTGGTATTAAATTTGTAACACTCGTACCGTTTACCTCGTTCATGATTGCAAAATTTGGAGATTATTTTTATTCGTAGTTTCTTACAAGAAACACAGAATCAAGCTCTCGTATATCCTACATAATTTAAGCTACAAAAATTGGAATCCTTTAAAGCATGCGTACAATTTGATTGTCTTGTTTCTCACTTCTTTACTCTGCGGTAGCAAAAACTGTAAACATAATATGCCAGCAGCATATCACTAGTTACTTTTTTATATTACAAACGTATCGCGAACATCTGTATATATCTTAATGCATGGTAATGTTATATACTGGACACGATGATTGATTCTGTTTGCATTGGATAAGCATAGCAAGTAAGTAGGTATAAGCACTTTATCACATATCCGTGGCTAGAAAATGTAAACCGTGTATAATTGGAATCACGTTTGCCGTTTCGAGTTTGTAGACCAACGTACAACTATGCTGCATCTTGATAAATATTCGTGTTACGCTATCGATAGGAAAATACGATACGAATTTCGCTCCATCGGGATTTCTTTTTCTCGCGACTAAATCTTTCTTTTTGTGCGCTTCGTTCTCCGCTCAGTTTTATCCTTCTGATTAATATTCAATCACTCGTGACGTTAGAATAGAATGTTTAAAATACGATTCGTATGTTTTCATCTTTCGTCAGGTTGAATAATCGTCGAAATAAATAATTCCCCTTCGATTCATTAATTCTGCAAATAGACCATAGTTTTGCTCGAGCCATGGTAATTCATCCTTTTTTACTCGAGCAAAAATTCGACCGTGTTTCTCGCCGATTTTAATATATATTTCATTTTCGGTATCACAACGCAACTCTCTCTGCGATAGATGCAACGAATATGCGACGAATGCGAAAGACGCGAAACAAACTATCGAACTGCTCCGAAACGAAACCGACTATCTATCGATGTCTTATCGAGATATTTTCTCTCTCATATCGATTTTAATATCTGCTTTAATTATCACTAATCCCTCAAACTATTAAATACAATTACGGTAATTTAGTTGAATTGAGTTTTAATCGGTAGAAACGGTGAGCAAATTTCGAATTTGTCGACTACTGAAATCGCTCATAGCATAGTTTTTTAATCAGCATATATATATGTAGCAAATATATATATATATATATACATATAGCAAACGTATATATACAGTGACTCACGAAATTGATCAGATGGTAACGTTTATTGTAAGATTATTTTGTAAATGGTTTCTCTGGAACAATTAATAAGTTTCGATCGAAGCTATTGTAATGGGAGAATTCAATTCGCGCGTTAAGTATGCGTCCCAACTTTTATAATTGGCGATTATCCGGCTTTTTTGGAGTGCCTATATATAGATTGTAATTTATTTCTTACATCTACTTTGCTTCTGAAAAATCTTATATTATTGTTTGAAACAAGTGCAGATAATGGAAATAAATAAATATTGTTTAAATTACGTTTTAAGTGGGACTGGTTTTCCGCGTTCGAACAAACGATCGATGGTTCTTATATATGCATTTTATTTGCAGCCAGTATAGAGAAAGTGTTCAGATTCATGATTTAATTGCATGCAGGTTCTTTTTCGATATAATTGCAAATCTCTAGCCTGCAAACGTTTATGCAAGATCGTATATATTCTTATAAATATAAGTTTGATGAAGTAGCAGCTAAACTGGGGGTTGCTCTCCACCCTCTATAAGTATCATAACTTCTACTACACTTTGAATATTTTCTATAGGTTTGCAGTTTATTGCAAAGAATTTTAAATGTTTCGAGAGGCTAGTAGTGTTGTTAATTACCAAAATTAATCGGCAGGAGTAGTCGATAACGCGCCACGCTCGAATTTCTTAAGCGTCTCACGGACGCCCATAAAAATGAAACGATTAACCACTTGCCATAAAAACCATGAGTCACAATCGATACGCGTATTATAGATAAAATAAAATGTAATTCATAATTTACCCTCCTTCATTTTTCCTTGGAATTAATTATAATTGCTATAGCAAACATATATAAATGCTGTGTAACATTTTAATATTTCGTATTTGTCACTGTGTTGATAGCTTTGTGTAATTACTATAGCAAATACAAGTACTGTATAATATTTTAATATTTTGTATCTGAAAGAATGTTGAAGTTACTAATTGCTTTTGCTACTATGTGCAACTGTTCAAAAGATATAGATGGCAAAAATAGAAATGCGTATAATTGTTGCAAATTGAAATGTTATACGATTCGCGATCGGTAACTCAATTTTCCTTTTTTTGTTGTAAAATAGGAATTTTGTTCAATTTAACCGTGCAATGTTTTATTTGATCAATTTTATGAGTCACTGTATATATATATATATATAGAGAGAGAGTAAATCTACGGTAAACAGTAACACGAATTTTTATCTTACAATGCAATCGTTTTCGATATCGCGTATCTTTGCACGTTGAATAAAACAAGAAACATATATATATATATAATACAAATTCTGAATAAATAAAATTCTCCTTTCTTCGTGTAAGATGTACAATTATATACTTTTTATTATAAAATTCTTGATAATTTTTTACAAGTTTACAAGTAATTTATATAAACGTTACCTTTTATACAAAACGTATTATATATAGAAAATCCCCAGGATTATTCATCAATTCAATGAATTACGTATAGATGAAAGATATAATAGAAATCACAATAAAACAAAAACGGTTTACGAACAGAACGTAAATAAAAGCATGAAGAAATCGCCGTTTCATTTTTTTCTCCATCGTTCAACAGAGACCGATAACATAAATTCAGCTAGCAGATTATATCGTTCATTTTTTAACAACAAAATTTTGATTCGTTTCCTTGTGTCGTTATACGATCAACGGAACAACTCTCTTTTTTTTTTTCATTTTCCAATTCGAATCAAATCGCTTCTTTCTAAACGCGTGTATTTGCATGTTGGAAATATGTCGATTGTCATATCATTGCAAATGGTTAAACACATTGACTAACTACAGGATAGACTATCCATTTATAGGAAACATCATAATTTCGTGTCCGGCCAGACTTAACAACAAATTTATATAAATAAATTGTACAAATGTTTACCAAATCCAATGCGTGAAGTAGAATAAAATAAAGGGATGATTTAATCATTATTAACATCCGGAAAAAAGGGATACCTACTTCCGATTAGTTATCTATATACTTTTTTAATTAACAAAGCGAGCGTCTTATAGCTTCGTCCGAGCGAACGTGTATTAGTTTGATTTCACGGGGATATTTGTTGCAATATTTGTTTCATTAACGAAGCGATCGGTTAACAATAAATAGCTTTATTTCACTTGGTACGTCCTTTAATATAAATATAAGATTAAGCCCTGATCCCAGAAATTTTCAAGATGTCTTATACGTTTGTCCACAAATATATTACACATATTATTATCGATTTGAATTTTATAGATCACGTGTATGTCGAAAACAACTGCGTCGCACAATATTTAGTTACAATTACGTTGTTGTTGTTTTCGTTTGCTCTAAATTATTATAGTAATGTCGGGTGTAACAGTAAAATGCTAAGGAAGCCAGGTAGCCCCCTAATCATTCTATATGACAATGAATAGTCCCTTGTAATTCTAAAGGGAAACCAATAAAGCATTATTATTATTATTATAACAATGGATAGTCTATTCTATGCTTCGTCAACGATGAAAATATCTCTGACACAGATTCGAGTTAATCCACAAAATGATACTACAACGTTTGTTTAGAAAAATATATTTTTTTTTTTTTTTTTTTTTTTTTGTTTGGGAAATTACATAAAGTAGGATAATCGTGTTCTTACATATGAAATTCATAATTTCCTTCTTTATTAATTTACCAATATCATTATGAATTATTTATGTAAAAAGTTCAACAATATCTCTTTTTTTCTTTCGTATAGGTGTACTAGACCCTACAATAACAGAAATATTCAACATTTTACACTAAAAAACAACAGAGCAGCAATGAAACGTGTATCTTATAACGAACGTGGATTTAAATAAAATATAAAATAAAGATAGAAAGAGAGAGAGAGAGAGAGAGACATAGAGAGGAAGGGGGAAAAATAGAATAGAATAGAATAGAATAGAGAAGAGAAGAGAAGAGAAAAAACAAAAAAAGTGTTGAACGTTTAACAAGGAACAATGTTAATAAAAGTTAATTTTACTAATACTGAAAAATGGAAATCTTACTATCGACAACAAAAAGACATTTAGAGAGTTTAAGTCGCGTCCAGAATCCGTGGACGCGTAATAAATTTTCTAAGACATATACACAGACACTGAAGAAAAAAAATCAGTGTTTTTTATACTTTCTGTTGCGCGCGTGCGTGCGCGCGCGCGCGTGTGTGTGTGTGTGTGATCAAAAAGAAGAAAGTTTAAATACGTATCAAGTTCGCACAATTATTACAATAAATAGTTTTCATTGCTTTAACAGTGTTCAAAATATATTACAACTTTTATAGTGCTTATGGCTATAAAATCATTTGTATTTGCAATTAGTTCCTAAATCTTACTCATAGTAAGCTTTGTTCGTTGCCATATATCTGTACTCTGTTTCGTATTTTCTTTTTATTTTACGACATCATTTTTTCCTTTTCTTTTTGTTTTCCATTAGCTTGTTTTTAACAAGGTACGAGAACTGCACGAAACAAGAGATCAGTTGTCGTTATTAGTCGATAGAAACCATATTTTGTTTTTAACACGTTAGATCCATCTTTTCATTTCTTTTCTTTTTTTTTTTTCTTTGTATTACGTACAATAAAGTTACTGAATAAATAAAGGCTGCGTTATTTTAAATAAATTACTCGCGTAAAGGAAAAGACAACAAGTGTAAATAGTTACGTTATTCATTATTTTGTACTGCGGAAATTTTTGGTAATTATGATAAACGTCTGGAACGTTGAGCTTAAGTATTCAATACAAAGTTTAACTATATTTCCCATTAAATTCAGATGTACGAAAGTGTAAAAAGTGGCTTTTTTATTCATTTAAATCTTGTGAATTTATTAGGAGTAATCTTCATTATCACACATTGTACTTTTTTTTTTTATATCGTGAACCTTTGTTTCTTTCTTCTGTTATTAAACCTCTGTAAATTTTCGTTCAAATTCTTTTCAAGTGTATTTTTCTTTTTCTATTTTTGTTCTTTTTAATTACGATGAACTAGGAGGAAAATCTTGTGCTGTGTTCATTGTCGTGATATTGCTTCCAGCAGTTCTTTTGTAGTACAGATTTACTGACACAAAGATTTAGGAATCTTTTTTTTTTCTTTTTTTTTTTTCTTTTAGGTCTCGGTAAAGGTACGTAAGGTGAAATCCAACAACATGATATTATATGCCTGTTGCATAATTAAAAAGCTATCACCTGCGACGGATTCGTACAATCCCCTATTGTCATTCTATACATAGCCATCTCTGTTATCCCATGGTAATGAACAAAAGCGGCTGCAATTACTAACACATGAAAGATTTGATGACTCTGAAACTGAATCGCATAATAGCCCCTTTTAGTATGTAGATACATAAAATTGCGCGCGATTAACGCTAAAACTACCAATCACTAATGTACACTTATTACATAAAACATACATTTTCTACATTTTATTACATAAAAATACAAACATTGATAGACAGTTGAAAAAAATACACAGTCATTCGCGAAAGTCTCTGTACACTTCGGAAGTTTAAATATTTCGAAAAAAATACATCGACCATTTTAACCCTTTGCAACCCGAACTTTTGTTTGCTTGTACAATGAAAGAAATTATAATTAAGTAAAAATGTTTATTATTAAGATATGCGACTTTTAAGTTACATAGTATTATAGAGGGCTAACAACGGCAATTTATTCGTTAATAAAAAGGAAACAGATTGTCAAAGTAATACTTATCCTTCTTTTGTACTTTGTAAAATTATGAAATATTCTTTACAAAAATGAAATTACATTATAATTTGTTCACTGTAAATTACATCGTAATTGCACCATCATTTATTTATCGCGAATAACTCGTAATTTTTATTTCCTTGGTAGTTTTAGCGTTAACGAAGATAAGAGAAAAAAGAAAGCAAGAGGTATTTACCCAAATATCAAATTTGCCAGGGAAAAATCGTTCAGGTACTCTTAATGCGTAAAACATTGCACCTAAGATGTACAAGCATCCCATTAATATTAACCATCCAAGGGATGCTTGACTAATTGCTTTAAACCAACCCTCCGCGATAGCATAATGGACTGCTGGTATTATCTAAAAGAGATTGTAATTATCGTAATATAATAATGTACTACTTAATAGTATTTATCATTTTTTTTTTAACATATATATATTAGGTTGTTGCATATGAAATGGGTGATTTTCTTTAGCCCAAAATGCTCTACTCAGTATACAATTAAAAAGTGCATAGGACATTCGAATTTCGAAATCAGACATTTCGTACACAACAATAACGCAATAATTCTCCGGCTAGTGGACTCGAAAGGAATACCGCCGCCTCAACACTAAAGGACGCTTCTATTGTCACTGTGTCATCGGCGAGTCGACGACGACGGCTACTGCAGCAAAAATTGCTCCATGCGTATATGCGTGTGAACGAAAAAGCCGAGTCCCAAAATTGATGCAGGCCTCTTCACTATTCCGATGATCCTTAAGTGGTGGGGGAAGGGTTTTTCCAAGCTCGCCATTCACAACACCTACGAACGTGACCCCTGACAGTGGCACAACGCTCCCAACATCGACCGTTATAAGCGAAAGCTTGGGCACGGCAGAGCGGGCTCTTCAAGCCCATGGAACGCTCAGGCCTCTTCACTAGCAGATCGCGTACACAGACACGAAGTTGTCGCCGTAGTGTTTAGGCGGCGGCATAGCTTTCGAGTCTACTGACGGGAGAATCACCGTATATAGTGGCTACAGCTTAGTATAGCTTACCCCGCTAAGACCAAATCCCATAAAGACGCCTGCCCTCAACGGTCTGTAACTCGGTTCACCGAATCGTTCCCACAGCGATACAACGATACTTGTTACACCAAGTATTACGACCACTGATAAATAAATAAGTCTAGGCTGGTAATCACAGTAGAAACCATAGTAAAGCCATGGTACAAAGCTACCCATAATTAGCATAGCTATCCCGCAGTAATCTAATTTAGAGAACAACTTTCCGACGCATTCACTGTGGCAGTGTACTGTGTGAAAGGCAAACGACATCCCTAGACATATGATAGCACCGGCAAAGAATGTACCGAATACCAATTTCTCTTCCAATTGTATTTCTATAGGAGGTTGAGTTATGAAAAATATAGCTATACCAATAAATGCCACGCATCCTACGAACATAATGGAATATGGTTAATTCGATAGAAGCAGGGATTAAAACATTTCTTTAACCCTTAACGTATGTAATTGAAGGGTTGAGAGCTATTAGTGGTGTAAGTCACATTTTAATTGTTCCGCGTAAAACGATCATTTGCATTCGTTGTTTAGAACAATTCCGGATACATGCTTAGATTTGCAAGAACAAATTTACTGGTGTATCAGGTGTACCAAGAACTAATTCGCTATTTCTGTATTAAGTTCAACATGTAGTGCCAAGATACGAAAATGAATCGATGAATTTATTTTATAATACATAAATGTTAGAGAACAATATAATAAATAGAAGACGCCCTGGGTATTAAAAATAGTATCAACTCAAATTTGAGAAATTTCGATTTACACCACTATGGATCTCAACTTTCGAACTATTCTAAGGCATCACAAACATTTTTGGAAGCTGTCTCAAGGGTTAAAGACGAACGCCGATTAAATCGAATCTCACCAAGTAAATGGGTCCAAATATTTCCTGTCTCTGTATGAATTCGAAATATACTTTTAAAACAGGCATAAAAGGATGGTAAAGGTGGTCTGTGACCAGCATGTAAGAAATCATTATCCTGCAACCACTTTGGAAGGTTTCTAAAGTGACACTGTTTCCATGATGCTTCCCAGACCTTTAAAAAAAAAAAAAAGAAAAGAAATTCATTAAAAAATGCTCTATATAAAAAGCAATTCCACGATTTTTATGCTGCAATAGCTTTTTCGCGTGTATTACCTTACGAACAAATTCTTCTGCTTGCTCTGCAGCATTGTGAGCCAATGCTCCAAGATCAATTTCGTCGCTTAACACTCCAGCTTTTAATACTTCGGTCATCTGCAATACCATACATCGAAATATGTAACATTTAGATCGTCGATCATTATACAAATTCGTATTTGTATTAGCAAAATTGAGCGGGTTGTTTCACCCTCGAAATACAATCCTTTCTATTATACTTTGAACGCCGTATATTTTTTTGGCATATCAACGGCATTTTCAGCCTTTTTATACACATTTTGATTTTCCGTAAACGCGTAAAATTCCACAATCTAGTAATGAGATCATTTTTGTAACCGATACAAGATATAAAAGGAACTACAGTGGCTACAAATGTTGTTTGCATATACCTTCATTTTTCAACCAGTAGATTTTCTATTAGATTCCATATTTCAATTAAGGAACAATAAATTACTTATTTTATTAATAATTGGAAGTTTATTGGGTGCATGTACGAATTTTATCTTTATTTATTTTTACTTTATAATGGGCAGAAAATTGAATTTATATAAAAAGCAAACAGACACAAGAACAAATGATGTAAGAAAAATTTAAGATGATTAATTTAATAATAATAATAGTATTAATGTAAATAAATTAAGAGTGCAAGCAAAAGAGTCAACAGAATTGGATAAATGGTTGGCCAAGTTTGAGATTCAGTGAATTGGATCCTTAGACTTTATTGTATAAATTTTAGGCTTCATGCAAGCACTTTGTTTCCCCCAAATAAATTTTATTCTTTTGCAATGGGATTTAAAATTACTTGAAAGATTAATTTATAATGCCTATATTAAAAAAAGTAAAAAGGGACTTAAAAATAATGACATAACTAATAGATGAATACTATAGAACTGAATAATAAAATAATGACTAGAACTTTTGCATACACCTAATAATTACACAATAATTAGACCAAATTAATTAATACTTAGCAACATATAAATATGAATGCAACAATGTGCAAATACTTCTTGTAGCCAGTGTAAATCAATTATTGGCAATACTTGAAGCAATCTTGTACCTCACAATCCAAAAGATGATCATCTTCTGGAGTAGATGGTAAAGGGCAACCAACTCCATCCTCCTCTTCAGCAAGGCAACTTGCATCGTCATCTTCCAATAATTCTTTAACTTCGTGAAAACCTGGTATTTCACTGTTCAACAATACACGCTCACTCCATGGAATTCTGTGCCGAATCTCTGATTCTGGCAACGAGCTCTCTCCATTCCTTTTATCTTCCACAATATCATCCTCATATTGTAACATTTTGCAGAATTTTAATTAATAACTTCTACAAAAGAAAAAAGAAAAAAAAAGTGGAAATATATAATTTTAATACAAACCTTAGAGCTAACAAACATGGTAATTAATAAGTATAGCAGTACAATAAATATGGCAGTACAATATATATATAACACAGCAATTCATAAGTATAGTAATAGAATAAATGTAGCATAGGAATTAATAAATATGGTAGAACAGTAAATATGGTATAGCACTTAACAAATATAGTAGAACAATAAATGGAACATAGAAATTAATAAAAATGCGTGTAACGTTAACATACGGGAGTTCGACTATTTTTACCGTAAATTATAGATTTCTGTTTCACAAGTATAATAATTACATTAGGATTATATTCGATGCGAACGTGCAATGAAACGATGCGACGATACGATATCAGAATCGAATAAGCTTGGCGAGAATGAAGA
This sequence comes from Eucera pruinosa, assembly GCA_028830335.1. Taxonomy (NCBI): domain Eukaryota; kingdom Metazoa; phylum Arthropoda; class Insecta; order Hymenoptera; family Apidae; genus Eucera; species Eucera pruinosa. Next base: position 18,489,824 of record JAMYCR010000006.1, read on the forward strand.
TCAACTAACTAGCTGTACGTCGCACGATTAACTGTAGCTCGATTTTAAAGAAATAACGAGTTTCAAAGGGTCATGACTTCTTATATAATGAACTATGATAAATGTACGCATATGTTGACCGTTGCGAAAAAAGGAATCCACAATAATTCAATTAAAAAGACGGAAACTGCGAAGGGAACTTTTTTCCAAATAAAATGACAAGTTAGGTGGCACGGTTCCGTAGTGATGTCGAGGAGAATCAGACACGCATGACGATTAACGGCGAATTAAAAGGATTTCTGTTAAACGCGTTTACAAAAACTGAGCTATTTGCGATTGAACGAATGACCGAAACAGAAGAATAAATGCAGCGAGTACAAAGTTCAAATGACCGATCGAATTAGAAGACATATTTACGACGTACCCGTTGTATGACAATTCCTCAAACTTTACATCTGCGCCGCGGATGTTTGAAGCTTTACAACGGTAAATAAACGCAAACAATTCAAAACATTGTTCCGAGGGATGTAAATGATTTTCTGCTGCTATCAATCACGGCTGTTCATCGCAACGACAATAGTCGAAAATACCCGAATACTCTAACGTACCACGTGTCAACATTTATATAGCATAAGTATAGTTGTCATCATCGGATCGCTGATAACTCTGCTTTGCGATAGGCCAAGTTTCACTTACGTTGGTAATTTCGATAGTCGATACACGTGGAAAAAGAAAAGATAAGCAAATTCCTCGTTCTCTATCTTATTACCGTAATCGAGTAGAACATTCTACTTATAATTTATTTATATATTTTTTTTCGAACGGAACAAAGTCCCAATGGTTGTAAGTGCAGAAAAAACAAACAAGCTATTTGCACCACGAGTGTAACTCGTGATTATACGGCAAATGGTTAACAAAAAAAAATCGTAGAAAATGCGTGAAAAATGTATCCACGTAAATTTGCACAATATTTATACAAATTTACGAATGGATTATTTTGACCACTTTGGTAGTTCTAGTATTAAACGTGCGTATTTTATACTTTCCTTAAATTCAATTTTATCGGTTTAATCAAATTCAGGGTCGCATTTTAGAGACTTGCGGGCCACATGCGATCCTTCGATTGTCAGTTTGACAAATTGATTTCCGAGAGATCCGATTTAGATGTTTGAAGTTACCAAAAATAGTAGCGTAGTAGCATAGAGGATAAAAATAATCGTAATGGAATGAAACATGTAATGTCTAAAAATGTCGAAAAACACTTGTTTCATTTAGAAAGTAGAGGAAACTTTTGATTGGAGTTTATTTACATGTCCTTTAACAGAAAACGCAACAAGTAATGTTAAATAAACGAAAGAATTACACCACGTGAGCTTAGATAATTGTTATCTCTAATTATACTGCATAGATATAGCGTAATTAAAAATCGTGATCACGAACGTGACCGTTTGAATGATATATTTTGAAAGCGTAAAAACTAAGAACGATATCCGTTTAAACTGGAAATGTGTTATCATAAACATGAAAGAAACTGGCGAACAATAATAACACGGATATTGCAAAATAACAACGGATTAATAAATAATACGTTTGTTAGGATGCGTATGAGTTGAATAAAGCAACAACTGCAACTGAAGTTGCTATCGTAAATTTAATACATATATATATGTACAGTAATTTTTATGTAAAATAACCTAACACAGAGAGAAACGGAAATTAAATGATAAATTAATCATGATAAAATATATCTTATTTTATCATCACGGCTCTCTCGATCGAAATTCATGAATCCAAACATTTCGAATCGGAACAGTTTAGATATGTTAGCTTATCATAAAAACAATTCTATTTGGCAACAAATATGTTAACCTCCACGTCTCAGTATTATTATAATGATTCGCTAAGTAGCATTGCAAATAGTAACTAAATCTAGACGAATAATTAACCAAGTTTATATTCCATACTTTTCGTAACAATTTTTAAGATATATCGATTACGCGTAATAGTAAATTAATTTAAATAGATATTAACCTTAAAGAAAGAAAAAAAAAGAGAAAAAAAAAATGGTGGCAGAAGCAGGTATATTATCAAAATATATACAAATCACACTTGTGGTTGCAAATTACTGGTAAATTGAAATCAATTTTTTTTTTTTTTTCTAACGAAATATAGTCAGATTCTTCTTGTATGAATAATTGGATCTTTCTTTTAGGATTGTTTCTATAGTGACAGTATTTATAAATAAAGCTCTTTTATCCGGTAACACCATCAATTTGGATGCACCTCTTTTTATAATGTGGTGCCAATGCATAATATCCTTGCTTATCTGTGTAACTCTTAGCAGTTTATCCAAATGCTTTCCAAAATATATTACATTCCCCGATGGTAATCCATATAACAGAGAAACTGTTAAAAAGGTAAATAATAAAGAAAGATTTTACGCAAGGGTAAGAGGAAACAATGGGGAAGGTCACAAAATAATTCTGGGCCTTAGAGCCAAACTGACCCAAGTTTTATATTGTAAATTTACAGTAGAGCAGAAAGAAAATTAAAACTACATAAGACAACTCATTCACATAATAACTAGTACCTATGAATTAAAAGGAAACAAACACCTAATATGAATAGTGTAAAAATATCAACAGGATTAACATGAAATAAGTTATAATTGAAAAAAGAAGAAAAATAAGATCATATTTGAAGTAATTCAGCTGGATTAAATTCTCTTTGTGTACTATATATATTCTTATAGGTCTGATAAAGTTAAAAAAAAACAATAAGATGGTGTGTTATAGTACAAGTTTGACAAAAATAGACTTGGATTAATTTGGCTCTTAGGTATATAGACTTACAGTTACATGCAAAAGATTATGGCCAAATTCTACTTCCAAATGAAGCAATAGCATAAACAATTTTTAATACCTTTTATTAGCTTAAGCATAAGCAATTCTTATTAACTTTTATTAGCTTAAAACTGCAATCTGCTAATTAGGCACTAAAAAATACTGTTGCACTAATTTTACTAATTACTACTGTAAATACACAAAAATTCGCGGTCTAATAATACACTATCGAAACCATAATCGTTTTACATCGTCGTTTCAACTTCTCTTCGAGTTCAATCTAGCAGAATAAAAAAAATGGACGTTCCCCGTTTTTCCTCTTTCTCGAACGCATATAAAATCGACAACAAGTAGTTTCAAGTTTTATGTTTCCCTTATAGGTATTACCGTTGTCCCTTTTATTTACTGGAATGATAGCAACCAACAACTTATGTTTAAAGTACGTTGGTGTCGCATTTTATTACATAGGACGTTCCTTAACAACCGTGTTTAACGTTATCTTCACGTATCTCATTCTCGGTAAGAAACCCCATGGAAATTCGAAATTTATAGTCCCGTTAATCGTTGCAATCCCACAGGCCAAAAGACTTCTACGAATTGCATCGCGTGTTGCGCATGCATCGTGATTGGATTCTGGCTTGGAGTGGATCAAGAACACGTTGCCGGTTCCTTGTCCGTTTTAGGGACGATTTTCGGTGTACTTGGATCGTTAACCCTTTCTTTGTATTCCATTCACATGAAACAGGTTCTTCCCGCGTTGAACCAAGATATTTGGTTGCTCTCCTATTATAACAACGCGTACAGCGTTATTATATTCCTTCCGCTAATGCTGGCGAACGGAGAACACGTTACCGTGTACAATTACGATAAAATTGGATCTTCCTTTTTCTGGGCGGCTATGATCGTCGGCGGTATTTGTGGGTTCGCTATCGGCTATGCTACGGCGCTCGAAATAAAAGTAACGTCGCCTTTAACGCATAACATTAGCGGAACCGCTAAAGCTTGCGCTCAAACGGTTCTGGCAACTTATTACTTCGACGAAGAGAAATCGGTCATGTGGTGGATAAGTAATTTCGTGGTGCTCGGCGCTAGCGCGATGTACGCTAGATTACGACAACTCGACTTGAGAAAACAGTTCAGAGAGGAAAGGCAATTGCTGAAAACATGACAAGATACGAATAAGATGAATATCAAATCTAGATATACCGTATAGTTTGAAGATTTTATACTTTACAAAAGAAGAAACGACGAATACCTTGAAGTCATAATCGGTGTCTATAGCATAGATCGAATTTTATTGTATAAATTTTTGTATAAAAATAGCTGTTACAAAAATACAAACGAATTATTTTGATACAAACGTGCAAGTTATTGCTCGCTTTTCCGTTTTGTAAATCTCGTTCGTTTTAAGTGGAGTTACGAGACCCGTTAAAAAATGTTATTTTGTCGTTGTTAATTAATTACACAGAGTGTCCGTGAAATCGTAGTACAACTGACAACTGACACTTTATGGCTCGCATAAAATTGATTTAAAAAATGGATATGGTATAATTTGTATGAATAGCAAGTCGTAAGATTCGATAACTGATTTAATTTAGTAAACGGTTTGCGACGGCGGATTTGAATCGGATGTTTGCGTAAAGTCCTGAGCGTTAAGCATGTTTACGTGTGCGCGTAAGAGTACGACTCTTCGCGAGACGACAACAAAGACGACCGCTAGAAGTGCGAGATTCAGTACGCTTATAGATTTCGAAGCGTGCGGTAGTAGAATAAAGAATGATTGTTGAATACAAGTATGAGCGTGTGAGTTCTGGGAAACCGTATTTTTCCTGTATCGCGTGTCAAGTCTGTGCGTGCAACATGATAAATTGTTCATCTTGCGAAATACATATATATTTGTTACACGGAAGTACATTCTTCCTTGAATTACTTATTACTTTAATTATTTACGAGTGTTGAAAATATCATGCTCGATGTTGCACGCAAATGCTCGCTGTGTGTTTGATTATTACAATAAATCAGCTATTGAAACTTGCAACTTACTACTCATGAAAATTACACCATATTCTGATCACATTCGTTGCATGAATTATTTTATTTTATTTTATTTCATTTACGGACAATAATTCCATTGATCTACGAAAAGTTTGTTCATCGTGCGTAAATTACAAAATTACAAAACATCGTTTATCTGACCTCGAAATTTCTCGAAAGATACGTCGTAAATGTCGACAGATAATTATGGTGTTGGTTTAATAAAAAGAGACGCTACCTGTGATAATTTTTAAAGTCAGTTCGAAAGATTGAGGATCTCTGATTAAAAATTATATATTATATTTGGATGTTTTGCATATAATGTAGCATAAAGCTAATATGAATAACTTACGTGGCATGCATTGACATTAAAAAAAAAATTATATGGCGAGGGGTTAAATCGGGGTGACTCTTTGAAGTTTTATGCGAGCAATTACCCTATTGCCGTGCGTACCACGACTTTGCGAATACTCTGTACGGAATAAAAACGAGTACTTAAAATCTCGACGCAAGACCACCTCCGCGACTATCCGAATGACTCGACATTAGATCTTTCCTTTTTATTATCGCATTCACGCTCTTTAATGCTAAATCGGTGTCAGCGTGCGCTGGCGGTACCGCTAAGTTTAATTGATTCCGTATCAACGTATCTACGGAGTGTTTCGGATCATTTTCTACGAAAAATCCATCCGACGAGAAATAATACCTGTAGAGAAAGTGAAAGGGGAAAAAAGATTCGTTTATAAAAGAAATTTTACCACAGGCGTTAAAACGTGTGACACGTGAAATCTTTTACCTTGGATATTCGATAGCTTCGGAGATGTTTAATTGGCGAACTATAATACCGTATAATAGTTGTCCGATGATTAGCGCATCATCGCTTCCGAATACTCCTCGTAATCCGCATAATGCTTTTTCGTTGTGAAAAATTATTGGAACCAGCATGGATAGGGTATTATTGATATCAGTTTTATCTAGCAGAAAACCAGCGCTCGACATGTATCCGAGACCAAATGGCGCGCTAAGTCCACTGTAACAAATATGCATTTGTATTATCAAATTTATTCGATTAAGCGACAAGTTTGATCGCGTTGCAGTGCTTGGAAAGTGGACGGCTTGGGAATTCAAAGATTTAGTAATTCGATGCATTGCAATTCGCAAGTTTAGAAATTGAAATGTTCACAAATTCGCAAGCGTGGGGATTCAAAGATTTCGTAATTCTATGCCTTGAAATTCGAAAGCTTAGAAATATAAAGTCCTGAAATTCGAAAGCTTTTGAAACAAATAATTACGTACGAACCATTGCTATAGAAATATAAATATCGTAATACTAACGTTACAATACAAACGTAAGTGTCTTCCCAATCCATTGCCATAACTCCAGTATATTTTTCTTCTTCGGCTAAAATAATTACTCGATAAAATTATTCGTTATTTCAAAATTGAAAGCTCTGAGATACAACGAACCATGTTGCTTCAGTTGCAGTGGAATCGAGACCAAACTTGTCAATACTTTAGCCACGTTAATTTGCGTTCCTATCGCGGAAGCGTTTGCAGTCGATATTTTAATATCTTCTAACGCTTCTATCATTGATTCTAACAGCGACGTATGCGGAGGATAGTATACAGCGTGTTTATAAAAACTCGATCGTTTTGCTACGTATACATCGGGTTTGTAGTTTGCCAACTGCGGAAGTAGTTTCGAAAGTTTCACTTTATCGCGCAGAAGCTTCTGCGAGAACGTCCCGTTGTACAATACTGAAAGGAAAGCGAGTATGCGATGAAATAATAGAAAAAAAAAAAAAGAAATACCGATGATCGAATTGCGATACGGTAAAGGTATCGTACCGTTTGTTCCTTGCGATGCTACAGCATCCAACGTATCGCTGAGATCGTGCAACTTTAATATATCCCCTGCGCTACGGTGTCCATATAAGATTTCGTAGCCGATATTTTTTGATATCTCAGTTGCTAATTCCTTGGACACAGCGAACCCTTCCTTGGCTAAACTCGCGGATGGTTTAACGATTTCGCTCCATGGTAGTTTGCCTTTTAAATTATGCGCGTATTGTAATCCCCGCAATACCGCTGGTATGCGAATTCCATCTGTTTCGAAACTGTCTAACACATCATCCGAAATTATTGGCACGGGCAAAGGTTTTTAATAGAAATACGAAAAATGGGAAGACAATAAAGAAACTTCCTATATTCATTATTTGCAAACGTACGGTTAAAACTTTGGGCTAATAAAACTATTAAACGGGGAACAACGAAATTATGATTTACGCTCGTGCAAAAACAAAGTGTAATCATTTTATGCATCAGACTTCGAGCTTTAAAATAAGCCCAAGTAGATCGTCGTTAAAGGATCATTTATACGTTCTAAAAGAAATGTAAAAATAGGTATGGTAAAAAAGTGGAATTCAGCATAAAAAAAGTTACATTAATTTGTTACTAGATGTACTATAATAGTTAAGAGTTAAAAATGTCGTTCAAAGGTGTACCTTTGATCGTATTATTGGCAAAGTCAATAATAACTGGATCCGTCCTCTCTTTATGATTGTATATCATGATATAGCCACCCCTAAAATAGTTGTTACAAATTGTAATTAATATTAACAAAATAACGTATACAACTTACCCACCCAGACCAGTTTTATGAGGAGCTACCACTGTCATACAGATGGTAGCTGCTACAGCTGCATCCATTGCATTGCCACCTTTTCGTAGTATTCTGGTTCCAATTTGGGAACAGTTTGTGTAATCAGTTGCAACTGCACCATGAATACCAGCTTTGTCCTATGACAAATCATGGTAAGAATTTATTGTACATAATAGTTAGACTGTGGATCTTTATGCATTTATAGGAAAAATACAGAAAATATTGCAAGTATAATACAGAAAATATTGCAAGTAAAATACAGAGAATATTGCAAGTAGAATACAGAAAATATTGCAAGTAAAATACAGAAAGTATTGCAAGTAAAATACAGAGAATATTGCAAGCAAAATACAGGAAATATTGCAAGTAAAATACAGAGAATATTGAAAGTAAAGTACAAATTATAATATTTAAAGGGTGAAACCACCCCCTTATTTAGATCCTGTGTTTCCTTAGTTTCATTTGCAAATATCTGAATTTGTATAAAGATCCATAGTCTAGAGATAATTCTTTTCACAATGAATTAGCTTAAGCAGCACCTGTGGTGTCCCATCGGTGTACAGTATTTGTAAAATTAATGTAGTTGTTATAGAGATGGTCAAAATAGTGAAGCAACTTATGATAAATTTTAAACCATCCCCACAGTACATACTCAGCGTGTATTTATAGCTTCTCGTTTTTGTTAAAGGACATTCCTCCGTGGGACCTTTAAAAAATTAAAAGGATTAAATTATACAAAATTAAAAGGATTAAAATGATACCACAATATAGGAGTTAAACGCGTTTGCAACATTATATACATGTACAAACGTTTCAGTCTTTATTTTCAATTCTCTTTCGTTTATACGTAACATATAAGTATTAGAAATTAATCAACAAAGTATTTTATCTAATTTTGCATAACTTTTTGCCAAGTTTCGCATTCCATCGCGAAACAATAATGGAATCTCTTTGGAGACAATACAAATCGTCAAACCGAAAGCAACATTGTTGCATGCTTAATTCTTCGCGTGAATGCAAATTGTAATTAAATATTTAATTATAAATTTGTTATAAAAAATTATGAGACGTAGGTTAATAACAGAGACTGCTGAGACCAAAAAATACTTGTAGAAAATATATTTATTTCTAATCAGTATTACAGCGTATATAAAATACATAAAAATAATAATAGTTAAACATCGATGATCATTCGTTATATTTTTATGCGTTCGTTTAAAAGTATCGCATAAAATTTGCGAGCATCAATTGCGCGTAAGTATAATGGGAAACGTATAACAAGGTTACATTCGAATACATTTTCGAATGTTACAGTAGAAGAAAAAAGGAATAAAAGGAAACAAGACTTACGAGAATTATTGTAGCGCATTCTGAATACATGAATTATTAATTCGAATGAAAAGAATGGATCCGAATAAATATTGTTTAACAGTCTAGAGACCGTAATCTACATTCCGTTTCTCTAACTGTAAATTTGACCCGTTTTTTATTCCATATAAGACCCACTATTTCATCGAAATATTATTTAAACATATTAAAAGAATTATTGTATAAATTATGCGTTCACCTTCAGATTTACTTCATCTCTGCTATTTTAGAAAATCCCATTATCAAGGAAAGGATGAAATATGCGTTTGTGAATGAGCAATAATAATTATGCAAATATTCTTCACTAGAGTAGAAGAATGTTTGTTTATTAGAGTAGATCGAAACCATAATTATACAGCATTGAAAAAGAAAGGGTAAATAAGCCAACATGTCTATTGACGTAGTAGAAATGTTAAAAGAACCAAAGATGACAAAAGTATGCGCACCCATGGTTAGATACAGCAAGTGAGTCTATGAAAATTAGTATTTCACTACGAATTTTTATGCAAAGTCATAATTTTATAAATGCAATTGAAAGAGAGAAAATAAAATAAGCAAAGAATGGTTTTATTCCCTAAGTAGGTTTAACCCATTGCCCTATGAATTTTTCAGGGATTATATCTTCTAACATTAGTTAGCTATTACTGTACTACATTACTGTGACAAATATAGGACAATGAAATATTAACATTAATTTGGTCTTGATGATCCTCTATCTTGCATGTGGACCTAAACTTTATTATAGATACAGTGTCTTAGATACAGTCTTCATTCTATTCAAAGTATAATATTCATTTTATATAAATGCATAAATGCATAAAAATCTGTAGTCTATTTATTACACTTCACATATCTATTGGGCACAATTATGCAAAGATAAATTGGAATATGTTTCCACAGATTACAATTCAGGACTCTGGTAAGAAGATACGATTGCGATCTATGCTTTACACCTATGATCTTAGCTGATTCGTTTGTGCAATCAGAGAAAGCCAGAGACAATGAATTTTTAACCAATGACAAAGATAAGCCATTGATCGTTCAATTTGCTGCTAAAAATGTACACGATTTTCTCAATGCAGCAGAGATGGTTGCACCGTAAGTTTTGATTGGAATTGCATGTCCAAAGTTGAATAAATTCAAGGATAAATTAAAGGTTTCCATACTTATAATTACCATTGCGGATTTTTATGTATTTATGGGAAAATTAAATAGGTAAAAGAGTACAGAATATATGCAGGGTATAAAAATTAAGGGATCAAAAAATTCCGACGGAAAACGTGTCACGCTTTGAACTGCTGTAACTTTTTAAAGAAACATCGTATAGCGATCAACTTGGGCTCATTTTAAAGCTTGAAGTCTCTACTTTCACATAGGTGAATAGACGTTTTGCAAACTTGTTTTTGTATCGAAGAGTAGAGTGAAAAACTGAAGAGAATTTTTTTCGTAAAAAGTATGCTACATTCAAACGACTCTACGGACCGTAATAATATCTTTTTGCAATTCATTTTATATTGTTTTTGTAGAGGAAAGCCTCCTCTTTGCGACGAGCTCCTAAAAGTAGATGTACGACTTTTTTTTTTCGAATTATGGCAATTAAATCAGTTTCTATTTAAATTCTCATAACTATATTCATCATATCCAGAAAAGTGAACCGTCGTTAGATAAATTTGTTTAAATAAGTGAAATTTAAAATTTCTCTACTATTATTTAAAAAACTTCGGCGGTTCGTGATTGAAACTTTAAACGCAGTTTGCCGACCCTTGCTCTAATTTATCGAAACACCGGAAGAGCGTATGAATGTAATAAAAGTAAACGTAGAAAATTACTGTTCCTCCATAGATATTGCAACGGAGTCGATTTAAATTGCGGTTGCCCTCAGCGTTGGGCTCTGAAAGAAGGCTACGGCGCCGACTTGCTGAAAAAGCCGGATCTAGTCAAAGATCTGATATACCAAGCGAGGAATCGCATCCCAAATCCTTTCACCGTGTCCGTAAAGATTCGATTGCTGAAAGATATTCGCAAGACCATCGAGTTCTGTAGGACTCTGGAGAAAGCCGGGGTCTCGTTTCTCACCGTTCACGCGAGAACGCCTGAGATGAGATGCGAGCCTATCGATCTGGACAACTTAAAATTAGTGAGGGATAGCGTGAAGCTACCCTTCATCGCTAACGGGGACGTAAAGAGCTTAGAAAGCGCAGAGAACTTATACAGAGAGAGTAATTGCGACGCGGTAATGTCCGCAAGGGGAATTCTAACGAATCCGGCACTTTTTTCTGGTCATTCTATCACGCCTTTTAATTGCGTGCAAGATTGGCTCGATATTACTTCGACTATACCAACGCAATTCATTTGTTTTCATCACCATCTAGTATTTATGTTAGAGAAACTTCTGCCTAAAAAGAGCAGGATAATTTTTAATAGCTTGCAAAGCAAAGAGGCGGTGTTAGAATTCTTAGAAGACGTCTATGGGATAAGACCGAGCATCGATCCGGAAATATGCGAAATTACCAAATGCACCTTTAACATTCCAAATAGGAAATGCGATAAATATATCTTGAATGATGACGATGATTTAAGTACGAATTTTTTGACAGACATATTTGCGGAAGCCTAGTGGTAGGACAAATTCAGAGACACACTTACGAATACCGATACGTATCAATTCTCGAATACCTTTGTATCGAAGTAATTTGTAACGCGGTATTGGTAAAATATGTTTGCAGTCGTCCCATGCAGTCACGATCCGAAACAATTAATACTTCATACATTTATTGTTTATGTATTTTACGAAAGATGAAGAGTATACGAGATAGTCAAAGTAAAATACATATTATTTCATTTAGAGAGTGAAACAATTCTCCATTCTGATTCCATATCATTCATTTTGTTAATATAAATACGAGTCTGCATAAAAATCCATAGCTTAGTGACATATACTTTAACAATCGTGCCGCTAAAGTATTCGCGAATGTTTTATACGTATATATGTATATTTTTTTAAATAAACTAGCGATACAATTGCGAAGCCAAGTAGTTAATATTATTTTAAATAAATAATCCCAATTTTGAAGCTTCGAATGCAATTGCTCTTTTACTATTGGGCCAACGTTGACTCGAGTTATTGAAGTAGCAATTTCTCAGCTTCTAGGCGATAGACCTCGACGTATTTGGACTCAAATGAAAGCTTGGTGTTCCAAAAACACTGTGCTATCCGCTTTTTGCCAATAAAAATCGCGCTACGTTTGTTATAAACAAATGTTCCCCTTAAGAAGCCGAGAATTAATATTTTTCGAAATGTCTACGATTTATGCTAATTCCTCGGCTTCCCCGCATCTTTTTTCAACGAATCTGGGCTTAAATTAAAGCTAGGAGTTCAAAGAGTAATTGCATTCGTTGCTTTAAAATTGTTATTGTTCGCAGCTTTAATCGCAAAGTATTTTGCGTATCGATTTAACTTCCCTACATTTAACAATTTATATTCAAATCGTAGGGAGAACACAGCTTCAGGTTTCGATCGCTAGCACCAGGTGCGCTCGAATCTAAACAGAACAGACTGTTTCCCTTTTATAACCGCGAAACTTCTAAAATTTGTTATTGTTTATTATAATAACCGATGCGAAGCGAAAAATGTAATCCTACGGATATAAAAGATGGATTGCAATTCTAAACGCTTCGCTGTTGCGAAATGACGCATTTTACATTGGCATCTTTTAACCATAGGAGTTTAATTCAGAATGGTAATATTTTGCAAAGTTTCTCGCAAATTCGCACCGTTGATATTACTTTAATTTTCATTTTAAAAAATGCCACATACGATTGTCGAATTGCGGCAATTGCAACCAATTTTAATGGCATAACCTTGCCGCTTATTTTGCATTCCTATTTTGGGAATCGTTTTTGTGCTTTGTACCATTATTATTAATTGGTACACGTCGTAGGCGTATTTACTAATTATTAATCTATACTAGATTCGATCATTGGCTCCCAGTCAAACAGGCAAAAGGCCGCTTCTCTCTGATATATCCAATGATGCAAAAGCAACATCGGTTGTGTCACCGATTCATCAAGCCAAAAAAAAGGTTTGCCGTAATACTAAAAATGTACAAATACCAGAGTATAAAGCAGTTATTCTTACAGCCAATGATGTGCAAGCTACCCAAGAAGTCATTTCAGAACATGTAGGTATTTTCCTAGCATTTCCATAAGATCTATGCAAAAGTTTTAATCTTGGCTCCAGTGCTTTGTTGCCTGTAAATCAGTTTTATTCTTTTGCAATGGAATGCAAAACTTGGCAGAAAGATACACGATACAAAAACAAAAGTATCCAGATAAGAGTCTTAGTTGCAATACATTGTAAACAACAAGTTAAATGTGAAATTATGTTTAGTCCAATAAGAATAAATGATCCAAAGCCATCAGAGTATAATAACAACAAATTTGTGAGAAAAATACCTCGCAAAAAGTATCTCAAAAAATGTGTGATTTAAATTGTGTCATTGGATCAGGAATTGGATCCGGCAATGGAGGCATAAAATCAATTTTAATGGTTTCGTTAAGGCATGAAGAATTATTTAGTTTGAAATAATGCAATAATAAAAGCAGAGCTTTTTAAGATATAGTAATATTACTTTTCATTGAATAATGCCTTTATGAAAACTTTGAATGTGATTTTCTCAAAAGAACAGTTTGGCATATGTATTCTTTTTCCATGCAATGCTTCAATTATTATTGGATGTTTATACAGTTAATCACAGAAGTCAGAATGCAGTGGCTGCCATAAGTTTTCAGCCAAATTGTAATTTTATTATATTGATAAGATAAAGAGTACCTAATAATAAAGAGTCAACATACAAATATATTTTTTTTTTTATATATGGCAGCCATTGTACAATATTAATATAGTTTAGAACGTATTTTAGAATACTCAAAGGGGGGATGAAAATTCGTCAAATATAAAATTACAAACAAATAAGGTTCCTAAAGGATGTTTCATAAAAGGAGCATTCTTGATTGCATGAATAAAATTTGGTTTAAATTCTTAAAAGCGTCTAGAATGTAATTTTATTTATGCTAGGCAAGTTATAAATTATCAGAGATGCATTAGAAGGCTTAACAAACTGTAAATATAATTATGACAATCAGCTTTAAGTACTTTTAATTGTACTTGTAATTCTGTAAACTTTCAAAGCAATGGAGCTGACAAATTTTTATTTCAAGTCCTTCGATTTATAACACAATATTTGTAATATATGCATTTACAGAAATATGAATTTGCATTAAGATCCACGATCTAGCAATGCATTAATATCACGTGTAAATGAAAGAAAATTAAGAGCAGGGACTAAAACTTTTGCATACACTTAACAAGCAACAATTACTATTGTCACGTTATGTGAAAAATTTGTAGGAAGAGAGAGTTAAGAAGCTCCTTAGCAAACCGTTTAAAATACCGATTCCTGGTTACCAATTATCGGGTCGTGCTTTGGGAATACGTTTATCCGGTCCTCGAAGACCTTTGCACGATCCCGAGGAAGCTAACGCGCTCGTAGTTTACATTCCTCCCGAATTATCCGAACACGAGAAACTGAAGGCGGATCAGTAAGTGTACAAAATGCAAGCCGACTGTATGCTCGGATTTGATCGGAAGAAGAACATTCAAACGATTAAAGATCGATGTATACTATTCGTTCAGGTCCGAACCGTTTACGGCACGATTCGACTCACGATATAGCTCGTAAAATTAATTAGTCGTCAAAAAGACCCGTATCGGTTACCGAGACAAACTAAGCGACGTAAAACAGACGCAAGTAGTCAGGACTGTAAAAGTCACTGCGTCTGTAGATTTATTTCAACATACGGGTGAATACCCAATTTACAAAAAGAACGTGTTAATAATGTTAGTAGCAATATGATCGAATTAGATTAAACCGAAAATGCTAAGATGAAGCTTAGTAGAAAAACCTACGAAGTTCATTTTTAAATGAGTCGATGTTTCGCGCAAAGAAATCAAGATTTTTTGCATAGGCATTCACTGTACAGCAGGTCCTATTTAAACATTCATATTGCTTTCCTACAACAATGTTTGCCGTAGCCGAATCGCGCCGTAAATGTTTCCCGCTTCAACGAATAGTATAAATCGGCCTCAATTCGTAACTCGTAACTTATACTTTAGATCCAAATGATTCGTAACGTATTCCTTTTAATTTGTAACTTATATTTTAGATGCAAGCAGCTTGTGCATGTAGTAGTAGATCCCCTTTTATGTAATATTTTAAGACCTCATCAGAGGGAGGGTGTAAAATTTATGTACGAATGTGTAACAGGAAAACGCATAGAAGGTGCTTACGGATGTATCATGGCAGATGAAATGGGTCTTGGAAAAACATTACAGTGTATAACTCTGTTGTGGACTCTGTTAAAGCAAGGTACGACAATGTAGTGCCTAAATTCCAATAGATTTTACGGCGGTCTTAAATTTCCCAAGTCAATTTACACGATTGAATTTTCCCTTTTAACATGACAATTATCAAAGAGTATTCCAGGGATTTGCGCTGCAATTTTTCCGTCGCTATTCTCATCTTCCGCTTACACTCTACAATTTTACGAAGATATTTAAACATATTGCAAATGAAACGTTGCACTAACGCAGCGTTGGTCCTCAAAGGATCAAATTAACGGTCGCTTATATTTTTTAAAGGGCCGGAAGCTAAACCGTTGATAGAAAAGGCAATTATCGTCGCGCCGAGCTCGCTAGTTAAAAATTGGTACAACGAGATCTTTAAGTGGCTGAACAATAAAGTTCAACCACTTGCGATCGACGGCGGGAAGAAAGCGGAAATCGACTCGAAGCTCGTCGGATTTATGAAAACGTACGGCCGCAGATGCATCAATCCTGTGCTGATAATCAGCTACGAAACGTTCCGATTGCACGCGGATGTTCTTCATCAAGACGAAGTGGGGCTCGTGTTATGCGACGAAGGGCATCGTTTGAAGAATTCGGAGAATCAAACCTACCAAGCGCTCATCAATTTGAAAGCCAAGAGGCGAGTATTGCTCAGCGGCACGCCTGTACAGAACGATCTATTGGAGTATTTTTCCCTCGTGCATTTCGTGAATCAAGGATTGTTGGGAACCGCGCAGGAGTTTCGCAAGAAGTTCGAGATACCGATTCTACGCGGGCAAGACGCGGCTGCGACCGATACGGAGCGAAAACTCGCGCAGGAGCGTTTAACAGAGCTGGTGACCATCGTGAATAAATGCCTTATCAGACGAACCAGTGCCTTGCTTTCGAAGTATTTGCCTCTGAAATACGAGCTGGTGGTCTGTATACGAATGGGACGACTGCAGGCGGACCTTTACAAAAGTTTCATTCAAAGCGACAGTATTAAGAAGTCGATGGAAGAAAATTCCGACGGTTCGAAAAAAGGGAAAAGCCTTTCCGCGCTTGCGGCGATTACTCTGTTGAAGAAGCTGTGCAATCATCCGGATTTGGTGTACGATAAGATATTGGAAAAATCTGGGGGATTTGAGAACGCCGCAAAGCTAATGCCTGCAAATTATAGCACCAAAGAAGTCATGCCAGAATTGTCTGGAAAATTAATGGTACTGGATTGTCTTTTGGCGTCTATTAAAACTACCACGAAAGATAAAATCGTGCTGGTATCCAATTACACGCAAACTCTGGATCTGTTCGAGAGATTATGCCGTAAACGGAGCTACAACTATGTTAGACTGGATGGCACGATGACTATTAAAAAGCGATCGAAAGTAGTGGAGAAATTTAACGATCCAGGTAGCAACGATTTCATTTTCATGCTCAGCTCTAAGGCTGGAGGCTGCGGATTAAATCTTATCGGCGCGAATCGTCTGGTGATGTTCGATCCTGACTGGAATCCTGCGAACGATGATCAAGCTATGGCTAGAGTTTGGAGGGATGGTCAAAAGAAGCCGTGTTTCGTCTATCGTTTCCTTTGCGTACGTACCAACGCGAAACGTTTGCAGCGTTAGCGAATTTTTCTTGCCATCTTTCTCGCATCAATATCAATTTGTGCGTCTGCTTTCTCAATACGCAACGAATTCGCAGCTGTCGCGAACATTTGGCATTTTTACATGCAACAGAAGCGCATCACTGTATTCTAATTTAAATATATTGCAGACTGGAACTATTGAGGAAAAGATTTTCCAAAGACAAGCGCATAAAAAAGCGTTAAGCTCAACGGTGGTGGATCAAGAAGAAGACGTTGCGAGACATTTTACGTTGAACGATCTACGAGATTTGTTTAAGCTGGAGGAAAATACTATATCGGACACTCACGCTAAGTATGTTTAATCCTGCCACTAGATTTGATTTATAGGGTCGTATACAATCTAGCGTGTGCAGAGACGACGTAGCAAACGTTCAACTATCAAAGGGAAAACTTATCGTATCGTTTGAGAAAATTATAAAAGCAAGTGCACTCGTGCACGATAAAATTTCCAAGACGTTTTTCTCTGGTACAAAGCCTCGTATGAAAAAATTTCATTTTACATTTTCTATACAGTTTTTCACGTAGAATCGCCACATTGCCGTCTGTACGGTTACAGGACAGTCCGTATAATTATTGACGAATTATTAATTGCTGTTTTAGATTTAAATGCAAGAGGTGCGTTAATGATATAGAAGTAAAAGGGCCACCGGAAAATTCGGATTGCAATTCAGATTTGTCAGATTGGAGGCACAGTTATATGCCGCGACATTTGCCGGACATACCATTGCGACAATGCTGGTCAAGCGGAATCTCATTTGTTTTCCATCATCGTTCGCATGAACAAGTGAAATAAAATGACAATTTTTCCGATTATTCGCCCGCGTCTACCGTAACAATGAAAATTATATTTTTGTAATTGCTATATATCGTCACGCGAAAGCTACGAAGCCTTTAGAAAGTACAGTTTGCGTAAGCGGGTTTGTAACAAGAAAAATAATGTTTGTTTCATAATGAAAGTTACAGTGGTTAGAGAAAGTATTCATGCAACCAAAGTATTTATTTTGCCATTTAAGGACCATTTAATTAGGCTGAACTAAACGAAATTTCCCGCTATGTAAATTTCATATAAAAATTAGTTTTGGTAGAATTGGAATGTGGAATCCGATTAAGAAACGTTTAACTCCAAATTACGGATGTATGCAAATACTTTTTGTAACCCCTGTTACAATTCTTACATTGAAATTGTACAAAGAAACGATTGTAATATTGTGATATTGTAATATAAAAATTGAACAAATCGACATACGTGTAACATAAATGTTTCTTTATAGAACTTATCAAATATTTTTAATATCGCTGAAAATAAATCATATTATTCTTTCGAATAAGAAGAAAGATTCAGTGCAAGACTTATAAGTGTAGCGAAATTTGATTTGGAAATTTTCAAAGCGTTTGCAAACATAATGCGCAGTATACATAAAGTAGTATGAAGTGGAACGAAAGCGGAAGTCGAATGTTTTTAAGAGGAATAGTAAATTATCCATGGGCTCGCTTTCAGACGAGTTGTGCGTAGAAAAGCAAGGGTCAGCGAAGGCTTCAGGAATTTGCTCCACATAAACAGAAGCACTAGAGGAAAGTGGGGGAAGCGAGAGAAGATGAGAGTGGGGGAATGCAAATAATGGAAGAAAGAACACGTGATCACGGTTTACGGCTCCTGATTGGTGAAAAGGGATCAGCGTTGCGTTCCCTTTACCCCTCCGACACGGTACCGTTCGCTCGCCCTTCTTCCGAGGTTTCGTGCAGCTGCCCGCTCAGAATAGTTCCAGATGTGGCCATGTTTAGTTTGATCTTTGAAGTTTTCGCTCATCGTCTCATAACTGATACATTTTTATACAATCTGCTGACATAGTAATACGCTCTGTCCGACCATCGTACTTTTCGCCTGCCTGCGACTTAGTCTCGTTCATAATACATATGTTCTTCTTTTGCTGAGATAAATCTCTCAACGCGGAAGTACCACGAGAGACGTAAAACCGCTGTCATCCATCCAAGGAGGGACACGAAACCGCGTCGAGTCCGTGCAAATTTTATAAAATTCTTTTCGATAAAATTCTATCCGCAAATGACAGACGCGCGTCTGATTATAACTCGCAGTTGTTTTTAACGGCAAGGCGAGATCAATTCGTCGTCGCTCCCTTTCTCTCTCTCTCCCAATAATTTTCAATCAGAAAAAGGGCGCTGTTTTCCTCGTATTAACGGGGACGCACAACCGGGAAATCGTCAAAGTGGAAGCTACGCCTTACGAGAATAACTCCACCGAGGCTTCGAGTCCGTATAAATCTTTGGGAAAACGCTTTTTTCCTTTTTATTTTCCGTCTTCGAGGAAACGAAACGTTTTAACCGGGGTTCGCTGCAATATAATATACGGCACGTCGCGTATTTCCTTTTCGAGCGTTGCTCTCTCCATTATTTTCATCAATTTTAACGTATTCGATGTAAAAAGATAATCAGAGACGAGATCGGTTTACGGGGGACAGAAAAAGAAAAATCTAGAACGCCTACAAGCTTAACACATCCGGTCAGCCATATGCCACGTCAAGCCAGAATGACGTTGCACTGGTAATATCACACGCCATTTAACGAAATTTAATAGCCACGAGGAGAGGAGAGACACACAGTGAATTTCATACTTCACCGAGTATTCAAGTGCAATAATTCAAATTTATCCCGGATTTAAACGCGGAGAATATAGAAAAAGAAACTCTTTAGTTACACCAGATACGAAATATATATATATATATTTCTATATATATATACACACACATATACACGTATATATATACATGCATATGTATATATAGCCTGTTTGTGTGGTTCAGGCGAGAGAAGAATATTCGAGAAAGAAAAAAAGAGGACAGGGACATAACGGAGGCCGAGTTGGAGAGAGAGAAAAGAAAAAGCGGAAAACGTTTTTAATAAAAACCTCTGAGATACATTCGGTTGTTGTTGGGTGCGCGCGTGCGCGCAAGAGAGAAAGAGAAACGGAGAGACACACGCAATTATATTCTCTGTAGGCTAAAATCTTCTTTTGTGTCCTGTAACGAGTATTTTTCAAAATTTCAAATGCTAGAATTCAGGCACGCGATTATCTCGCAAGCAAAGAGCCATCGAGTGTGGTCGCGTCAATCGATCGAATGATCATCGCCGGGCCACAGTGCTATATCATACGGTACAAAATACGATCGATCGGGACAAAACAATGGCATTAGAGAGTGTTTCCGCGGCCGAGACTCTAATCCAAAGGTTTGCCTCCAACATTTTTTATTCACAACAAAAACAGTCGAAATTTTCATGACTGTTACTCTATCACTCACGTAACACGTTGACCCCCTCTCCGAAAGCTCCGTGCTTGGTCCCCCGCTTTCTTATTCGGTATAATAAACCATTGGCACTGCGAGGAAAAAAGCAACAAAAAAGAAACAAAACGAACCTATTACACTGTGTTCGGGTTACACGTAACTTAATTCTTCTTTTCTCTCATATATATGTATGTATATATATACATATATATATATATGTATATATCTTTTTAATGGTTCTTCATTGCTCTGAAATTAAGCCACCTATAGCAGAATTACGAAATCGTTCGCAAAGTACATACACACGTACACGTACACGCTCGCACACGCGTCGAGTATCTTGGCCACCACCCGTTTCCTAGGGTCAAGGTCATCTTTCTAACAGACACAAGTTTATCAAATATGGAATAGCAGAAAAGCAAACGTATCCTCTTTTCTCGGTTTTAAATAATTTCTATTACAAACGGGGTTACTCATGGGTATAGGTATATAGATGCGCCAGGTAAAATTCCAAGAGATAAAAGACTTTAATTCCGCGCGTGACGATGATTCACAGTCTTAACGTGTACGTATAAATAACTATAGTGATGATTTCTGAAATTCATGGCTATAGGCAACAATGTAGCTTTATGCGAGCATTGAAGAATAATTCAATTGATTGAGAGAGAATTTCTTTTCCGAATGTAGAAAATATGCACGAGATTTTCGGGGAGTAAAGACACGCATACATACATACATTTCCCGGTTTCGAATGCGACATATATTTACACAGGCATACCCAGTATATACACATACACACATACCCACTCTGCATTTACACAAACCGTACACATGTAATACGTACGTACATACGCGATGTACGTACGCGTATGTATACATGCATACACATGTGTTATTAGAGTTTACACATATGTATGGACGTGAATGAACGAGACAAAAAACGGGGTCTACACGCGAAGAAATTTTCACGTTCCGATATATATTATTATGTACATTATGTATATCGAGAAAAAAAATGTTACACGCACTGTGTTGGCAATGCTGTAACGATGACAATGAGATATGCTGCAAAAATAATGTGATGGTTGCGTATTGATAGCCGATGTTCACATGCTATATCGCATTTGATGATGATGAATTATGATAGTTGATGATGAAATAATGATGCTAAATAACGAACGCGCAATTCGTGGGTAAGGACATTCCAATTTTATTATTTTCATTACGTGATAATATTACGTTACATGCAGATGATGCGACTTTTCTTCTTTTTTTATTTTCTTTTTCTTTCTTACTGTGTTAATTTAACAACTTTTAGCGCCTGTAATTTTTGTCGATTATTACTTATTTATATTTATTTTAATTAAACGTGGGAATGGTTATACGCTTCGTTTTATATTGGGTCTTTTTCTTTCTCTATATTGTAATTTTGTGCTTTTATATATATACTACATATATATATATGGCTCAATGTCATACGTTTCGGTGAGGTACGAGGTTTTATAATTAAAACGAGAACGGAAGGCATTGAGAAAAGTATTATTTTCCAAGCATATGTAACGTTGAGTATACATATATTTCGAAGTTGCATCGATCGATGCTCACTGTGCTACAACGTGTCGTTTAGTCGGGCTCCCAAAGCAGCTAATGTTTTCAGGTCAACTAGTAGCGGAAGCTCCTTTCAGCTATACTCTGCTCGACCAAAGTTCGATGTTCCTTTATTCAACGCTCGAACTATGATGCATTTAATGACCATTGCTGATAATATCCTTGACAGCTTTTACAAGCACAGTCGAATTTTCCCATGCCAACCTTTTTCTTTCATTTTAACAGCGAAATGCATTTCGCGTTTCTACTTTAAACATTTCTTTATTTATTTATCGAACAATGATCATCATCATGATGCAACGATAATGCGAATGATAATTATGATGATGATGATGATGATGATGCAAATGATGATGATGATGATGATGACATCGAGGTGAACCAAAAATGCATTTTCAATTTTTGCTTTCAAGGATAGAAGGGATAGAAAACGCACAGCCTTAAAAAATGCAAGAATTATTTTACATAATTCAATTTATTTGCATTTTTCGTTGATACCACAATTAAATCCCTTAACAATTATTCGAAGTTAAGATTCGCATGCTTTAAGTTAGGAAGGGATATCTAAATTTTATTCCAAGCCGAACTCTAGTAAAGCATTTGTCATCGTTGCAGACATTGAATCTTTTTCTCTTATATATTACAAAATAAAAGATATCAATAATAATCGTGAAAGAACGCTACGAGCTACACAGCATTTCTAAAACATAGATACATTGAATATTATTAACTCCTAGCTAATAATATATTTTCAATGTATGCGTAGTAATAATGACAATGACTTGGAAGATGGGGAAATTCCATCCGATGAAGATGATGAGCCCATGCCACCACCTGTAAACGATAAAGAGGATGCCAATAAAAATGCGTCAAAAACGGACGTGCCGAAAAATAAATCTTTCGATTCTAAGTTTAATAAGAGTAAGAAATCAAGTGTTCAAGGAAGCAGTAAGCATGACCGGTTTTTAAAGTACAAAAGCCTCACCGAAGATTGGGCAGGGGATGTAGAGAAAGCGATTAGGGCAGCTTTAGAGGAGGATGGTAGCAGAAATCAAGATTCAAAGTCTAAGAGTAAAAGTAGTCGAAATAAGAGTAGGAAACGGATACGGGATGATAGAGAAGAGGAGCGTAATAAAGATCAAAAGGTTTCATAGTAAATTAATATTATAGATAGATTGCGGATTTTTATGCGTTTAAGGGAACTTAATTTTAGGTGTACAAATTAATTCGAAGCCTCTATCTTTAAACTCTTGGCGCCTTTATCATATTCGAAGTCGCCACTTTTCTATTCTTTTAAGTAATGAATTCGCGTCATGAGTGTGAAAATATTGGGACTAAACGCGTTCCTAAAGATTTTGCATAAAAATTCGCGGTCTTAATGATTCGGCAACTATTACGAAAAGTTGCATACATTCACTATGAATTGTATGGTTTACAGAGACGAAAGGTGAGCGACGATGAGAATGTTAACGAAGATGAGGATGAAATGCTATTCGTTAGAGGTGCTTCGCCCATTAGAAAAGATTCGCAAGAGAACAGTTCTCCAAGACATACGAACGAGCATGAGAATTTCGATAGCAACTCGGATTACGATGATAGGCCTAACGTGAATCGACATAGAGACAATGATAATAAGCGTAGTAGTAGCAGAGGAGGGGGAGGGGGAGGTGGAGGGGGTATGCATTAATTAATAGTTATTTTATTAACAGAGATGGGTCGAAATCGTAATTTCTACGTTCGTGGAACTCGAATCCGAAACTTTACTTGTCCCCGAAACTCAAAGTTTTCGAAACCCCGAATCCTTATTTTCACCCTTTCATCTTTTGTTAGGAATTGAAATCCTAACGAATTCCTTTTGGAAAATCAAATCATTTATTTATTTATTTTACGGATAAAATGACTCTCGGTATACTAGATATGACAATATCATAAGAATGAAATGAAATGAAAACGTATAAATAATTTATAACGACATATAGCGGCGAAACGTTTATGAATTGTTTAAAACACTCCGAATTTGACGTTTAAATGATTCAATTAGATGATTGATACTTACTTACGTTTATAATTAACCGATTCAGACAAGTAAAAGTACCAAAATCTTTGCGGAAACTCTTGACGGAAAAGAGGATTATATCGCGAGTCAAAATTCTAATTAAATGAAACTTAATTTCGCCACAATTTGAATAAATAAACAAACGAGAAAACTTCCTAATAGATACGTATTAATTTTTATAAGCTTCATTTCTTCTCAGTACAAGTTGACAAACTAAAACTCATAAATATTTTTCATCGTAAGTAAATAATATTATTTACCTAGGATTCGAGGGTTTCGAATCACAAAAGTAGCCCAAAGTTTCGGGTTTCGAGTGTACCCATCCCTATTTATTAGCCGCTAGTTTATTGCTAGCAATAAACGATGTTTGCGCCGCAGGACGCAGAGGAGGTAAAAACGACCGCGGCGGTAAAAACAAAACCCGCGGCCAAATGCGAAGCGACAGAAATGGTCGGCGAAATCAGAATAACGATCACAATCAGGACCCGGATGCTATATGCGTTTACTACATGCAAGGGAAATGTCACAGAGGAGACGATTGCCCTTACTCGCACAATGCTATGCCGCCTAGGAAAATGGAGCTATGCAAATTTTATCTTATGGACTGTTGCGCAAAACGAGATAAATGCCTTTACATGCACCACGATTTCCCTTGTAAATTTTTCCACACGGGATTGAAGTGTAACCAGGGAGAAAATTGTAAATTTTCCCATCAACCTTTGAACGAACAAGTACTTATCGCGTTGCAGTTTTCACGTCTAACTATAATTAATACAACGCAGAGTAGCAGTTATTAATATGAAACATTGTTACTTAGGTGAAAGGAATTTTGTTGAAACACTTGGAAACTGCGCCGAAAGAGATTCTCGGAGATTTTCCGCGTTTAAGCAGAGAAGGAGCAATGCTGATGATCAATAACACGGCAAGAACATTAGCGCAAGGCCAGGAAGCCACGAATCAAAAAATTCCGAGCCTTTTCGAGCTAAATGTTTCCGCACCGACCGGTGCCACGGAAAAGAATAACGAGAAGGAAGAAAAAGGTACGCGTCGATATACAGACTCGCGCCATGGTAAATTTAATTGCAACGGATGAAAATTCTTTTTCGGTAGAAGAACAAGCGCAGCAGCAGCAGCAACAACAGCAGCAGCAGCAGCAGCAGAAAAGTAGCAGAGAAAGAAAATTATCGGGTAAGAAAACTCGATGGGGTTCGGACGAAGATAGGGTTCCATACGAACAAATCATGCTTCTGCAATCGGCCAATGAATTTGGCCTGCAGATTCCAAACGCTGCGTTAGGTTTAGCGAATCAACAGCAGCTACATCAGAAACCAATGATACCGCAATCCATTGCAAGCATGGATTTTTATACGGAAGCTAATAGCGTCGAATCGAACAAAGCCAATCCCAATAAGATACGCGACAGAGAAGATTTCACGAAAGACGTAGAAGAAGACGAAATTCTGGAGCAGGTATAATTGCTTGTACCATATTTTGTTCTCATACGGCGGATCTTAGTTAAGGATCACGATATTTGGAAATTATTCGCAGGCGAAGAAGAAGGACGCGTCGATACTTGAAAATTCTAAAGATGTAGATTTAAGGCAAGTATTGAAAGCGAAAAAGCCGCCGCCTGTCGTTAGCATAGCCGATGAAGTAGCAAATCTTACTAAGTCTAAGTTCGACGAAGAGAGCGATCAAGACGAAGAAACGGACCTCGTTATAGAGATGCCGACTGAAGATGACGATAAGCAGAAAGAAAAGGGAGCGGATCAGGAAGGTAGGGCCGCTTTTGTTTATCGTATTGTACGAAATGGAGATAAAAACGGGGAAAAAGTAAGATAAGGAATTACGTTACGCGTCGTTACGAAACACGCGGATGAAACGAAAGAGTTGACCCTTTGCACTCGCTAGCTTTTTCGAGAATGTTGAACTCTACCAACGCGGTAATTAAAACCGCATTTTCGATGTCAAAATTATAATTACTTGCTATGGATACGAAATATTACATTATTGTTTATACATCGACATATTAATGTAGATGTACATTTTGTAACGTTTTAACGAGCGCGAGAGATTCCACAAGTAGGGGAAAGTTGATCGAAACCATAACTTAACATTACAATCTTATAACTTTCTAATTTATGAAATAACGTGTATAATTCAACCTGTAATAATTAAAGGCGTTTGTTGTGCATATAAAACAAGTAAAATATAATCGAAAACTTTAAGTAGGCTAGAGAAGTGCTGAGACCGCTGCAAATACATTCAGACGTTCTTTTCCGAAGTAGCACCGGCTGATATGTTTTTACATATACGTCGTTATGAATCCCATATTTTGATTTCCTTTGTCTTACTATTTCAATGGAAAACTTCA
This sequence comes from Eucera pruinosa, assembly GCA_028830335.1. NCBI lineage: Eukaryota > Metazoa > Arthropoda > Insecta > Hymenoptera > Apidae > Eucera > Eucera pruinosa. Next base: position 18,516,077 of record JAMYCR010000006.1, read on the forward strand.
AAGAAACATGCAAAACCAAAAAAACCGCTTGCCTAATTTATTAATACCGTGTAATCACTACGAAACTAATGTACTCTGAGAGGAGATATTCCAGTGCAAAGGGTTAAGACTTCCTATCTCGTCAAAGCTAGTGTCCTTTTGTACGTTTTTCCACGTCAGGGTCGAACTAATGAGCGCCCGCGATATTATTTTTATTACCTTCGCTACCCGCGCAATCGTACGCATTTCCGAGTGGCCGTTTCTCTCACCTTATTCCTCATATCTAAAACTTATGCCACGATTATTGAAATCGCGTTACAGAAACGAGTGCAAGGAACGAAGAAAGTAACAATCATCGCGACAGTTCGTCACCGGGTATGGAGGAGCACGAAGTCCCGGCTCATTTACCGAAGAGGGCCCAGGAATTGTTTATGCGTATCCAACAGCATCAACGAGCAGCTCAAGATAGTTTTAAAAATATAGACGACGAATGCTCCACGCGGAATACGGATCAGATTTTAGAAGACTGGTATTCGGACGACGAGGATGACGACGACGACGACGAAAGCGGAAACCTTACGATAGTACTTTCCAACAAGGACACGTCGAAAGACGAGAACGAATCTACCGAGAAAACGCAGAATATCGTGATCAAAGAAGAGTTTCAATCTACCACGGCTGTACCCACAATACCCCAGCCGGCAGCTATTGTGGACAAGCTTGGAGATTTGAGTAAAATTGATATCAGCGCTGAAGTGTCGAAGTTACTATCCTCGCTAAAGGCGCACAGTTCGACCACAGGTAAATCTGGCCAGCAAAATCCCAGCGCGCAAGATTACTCGGCGAAAGGTAAATCTTCACCGGACAGAATGTCGTCGGACGAGTCGATTGTTCAGAATAAAATAGGCAGCGCCGCCCCGTTCAATCAAGTCGCTCCGAATCAGCTGTCGAAGATCGAAAACGAGACATCGAGTCCTCGTTCCTCGCCTGGAACCAGCTCCGCACCGGTGTCCAGAGATCCCCGCATGTCTCGGGATCCCAGACAACGTAGAGAGGAACAAAAATCGAGCAGCCCTAGTAGGACGGACGTTAAAAAGGAATCGAAGCATCTTAGATTGGAAACGAGTATCTATAGTTCCGGTATCACCGCCGTGGACACCAACATGGATACAGATCTTCGCACCAAAACGGATCAAGATCTCCGAAGGAAGGATATGGATTTCAGGCAACAATTTCAGACCGGTTTCGGGGACACGGATCTCCGTGTGGTGGGAGCAGGATTCACTGATACGTCCACCAAATCCGACGTCGATCTACGACAAATGTTAAGCTTGCCCTTCAAACCGGCACCGTCCCACGTTCCTTGCACGGAAATCGATGCGAGCATCTCCTCGCATCCTCCAATGACGTACAAAGTGTACGTAGTTGACATACCAAGGCCAGACTACACGGGTCTCAAGCTGACTAAGAACGACGCCCAGGTAAAATACGATCCGCGATTGCGCAAGATCTTTAGAATCGGCAAAGTGGAATTAGCCGATTCCCCGATGTCCCCGCCGCCAGTTAAACCGGACACCCCGAAATCTCCTCCGCAAGTTCGATCGGATCCGCGTCGAAAAGCTCTCGAGGCTTCCAATTTATCTTCTCAGAATGTAAATGCTTCCATGATGAAGAACGTCCAGCAGTCATCGATGGAAATGTCGAATATGGGAATGGGTCCCGGTGGAATGCCTGTTCCACAAGGAATGCCCGGCCCTCAAGGTATGCCAGGAGGACAGGGCATGATGCCTATGGGTCCAAATCCCATGCTTGGAAATATGGGCCCCATGGGACCTATGATGAATGCACCTATTGGCCCGCAAAACATACCGCCGATGGGCATGACGGGAATGTCCAATATGCCTCCCGGAATGAATATGAATGGACCAGTTGTGCCTCAAAATCAGATGAACTTCGATCCACGTTACAACGCTCAGCGTAACAATGGCGCTGGATTATTGGGCCCAGCACCTGGTGTAGGCTTCGGGCCTGACGTTAATCCTTCGTACGATGGTGCCCCGCCGTACTCGGGTGGCAATTTTAATAACTTTGGCCACGGCCCCGGCCCGGTGCCACCGGATTCCGGTATGATGGGCTTCAATCCGAACGGGCCGAACCCGAACTTCGGTATAGACGGGCCCGAGTGGAACGGGACGAACCAAAATAGGCGCGGTGGGCGAATTAGGCGGCGAAATCGAAATAGGACCAATATCGTGACTAATAATTAAGGCAATAAAGCAATTTCAATTAGGTACATAAGCGAAGTACCTGGTGATAATTCTCATTCTAATTTAAATTTGTACAGCGTGCATTCATGATAATGCAATTCGTTTAAAAACACGGCGGTCCAGATTCATTGTTCTTTCGATCGTGTCAATTGTACATGGTGTCAAATGCTCGCTAGTGAGATTTAAATAGCAAAATAGAATTATAAGCTATTGAATGAAAATATGAACTAACAAAAATTGTACATCAATTACAAACACACATGCGCGCGCATATATACAGGCACAGACACGGATACATATACATACACATACACATACAGTTTCAAGCATTTCTTTATACGAATGGTATGCGCGAGTAATGCTCACGATCACGATGTTCTATATTTTATTTAAGAAAATATAAATAATATTCTACACGAGAAATATACAAAATATATCTATTACAGTGCGAATAATAGCGAAGGAAATTTTCGGCGAGGGTATTATATATCTGTATATATATACATACATATATATACATATATATATATATATATACATACATATATATACATATATATATATATATATATATATATATATATATATATATGTTGAACATCTTCATCCATTTGAAAAGACATTTAACAGATAAGATGCGATGAACGAAAGATCGTTTCATTATACCGATTGATTTATATCTTTTTTTATGTCTTCCATGTATAGTACATAACGCCAGTATATATACATATATATATATATACAAAATTATATATATATATATACACACGTAAGTATATGTATAAATATATATGTGTGTATGTATACCTACGAATATGGTTTAATGTGTACACGATAATTTTGGCTTCTAGAATGCGTATTATAAGTTTTATTAAATTATGTATAAACAGTATAAAAAGGACATAAATTAATTAACCGTTGAAAACGGCCTAAGGCCCATTATTGTCAACGTATAAATCGAGAACACCAATAAAGTGACAACACGGTACACGCGATTCATCAGTACGAAAATGCAATATTTTGTAAAAAAAAAAAAGTAAAGGAACCGAAAAAAATGGTGAATGTATTTATAAGAATTTTGAAAATAATTGTACATGGACATACTTTTTTACTTGCATTAGAAGAGATATAATAGATGGATGTCGGAGACGTTTTCATTTCAAGAAAAAGTTTGTAGGGATCGCAGGTTAAAAAATGTATTTAAATAGATGTGAATTGCATAACAATCTAGGTTTTACAGTGCTAGTAAAATTTTTACCCGATAATTACATTTATCAGTTAACGCGGTGCAACCATATATTCCACACGTAATTAATCCTACACGCGTTTCTCTCTGCTAAAACGCAGATTAAGAAATACTTCTTCTCTTCGAGAAATAACATTTAAAAAAAAAAAAAAAAAAAAAAAAAAAAAACAGCATATGTATATATATATTTAAATTTTAACAACCGTTCAGTCATTATCCAGTGTTAATCTATCGATATTTTCCTTTATTATTAAATAATTCCTACACAGCTGAAACGTGAAAATTACATTTGTAAAAAATAAAGTTTACTATCGTATAGTAAAACTTTTCTTTTGTACAATTTCATCATGAATTCTAATACGTTCTTATTCTCTCGATTGTTCCTCGTTGTAACAACGCGAAGACTTTTAACGTGGATATATATATATATATATATTAAGAAAAAAAAAATGATAAAAGTTTATATACGATATATATATAACCCGTGTAAGAAATTGTACTTTCATTTGACTATATAATTTCACTGTTACAGATTCTTATTTAATTATTATTATCCGTATTATTGTTGATGTTATTGTTGTTGTTGTTATTATTAATTATTATTATTATTGTTGTCTCCACGCAATAATAATTATAACTGTAATCCGTTTCCATTAATGTACAATTGAACTTAAGGGATCGGCCCGTATAGCCGATAGATCTAGCCGCGCGTCCATCTCGTCATCCAACTCTCCAACGATCGCCCTAAAACGAGAGAAAAAGAAAAACGGGAAATGCTATTGAGATCTTTTGTATTCTTCAATACCATTACTTTATCCATTTACAATCTTTTTGATATTAAATTAAGAGATAACTACGGACTGTAAAATGTAAGTTAACAATTGTATATATTTTTTTATCAAACAGTATTTGTGTTGTCTGTTATACTGCCAGAATAAAAGCGAAAATAACATTAATCTCCTGTTTAATGTACAAGGTGAGTGTTGCAACATTGTCACCTCAAATAACTTGGGTGTTCTTTGTTGTAGAGAAAAATGGTCGAGATAAAAGTTGCATGGTATCAATGTAGGCATACAGTACTGTAATCAGTTTTGCGTTACTTTGCTTTCTTTATTGAGAACATTCTTTTCTGTAACAAATAATGCACGAGTTATTCAAGGCAATTGAGTTGCAAAACTCAGCTTGTATTTATACGGTATTATGTATCATTGATGTACTAAATTCCAATAAACAAATGCTGTTAAATTGAGAATGAATACAGAGCAAATGCTGTACAATTGTAATATTTCATAGAGATTATGTACATCAAAGGATGGATTAAATTACATACACATTGTCACCTCTGATGATATGTAAACCTAATACTACTTGCTCTACACCTTGAGTAGTACTGTACACACGTTCATGCGATTCATCCAAAATTATGTTAATGGTCTGATCAAAACCTTTCAGTGTACCCTAAAATTGCAAGCATTTTAATAACTATTTTTTTTCTTGGAATTTTGTAACGTATAATTTTAACGCAGCACCGATCGCTGTGTATTTGTTGCTAAATAAAATCTATATGCATTTATAGGTAATGAATGCATTATACACATACATATATAGGTATATGATTATGCGTGCACAAACGTCTGTGATAGTAATTGCAATTTAAGTAGAAGGAATGCAGGTGAACCGGAGAAATGAAGTACTTACGATAAAGTTTCTGCCGTCGGAAGTAATAATTGAAACTGTATCTAGGAATCGCTAAGGGTTAAAAATGAAACGGCCAAAGTGAAGCGATATATTGGAAATAAATTAAATAAAGGATACGATTCACGTAGCTTTCTAAACCTGACGCCATAATCTTAGATATTAATTATACATTAATGTAACTTTAACATAAAAATATAAATACGATTTATACGTGTGCCTATGTGTTTGATTGCGTATGCGTGTGTATACTTAGAGTATGCTACGACGATAAATATATCAGCGCATTACACGCTAACGTTTCGAATAGAAATCGCAACAACAATTTACGAGTTACAACAATGTTGCTTATTTTGAATTTAACATCGGATCTCTATAATATTATAGCATTGACGAAGTATAGAATAGACTATCCATTCTCATATAGGATCAACAGGGGGCCCTTTTACCATTTTAGTGTCACATGCGATATTACCAGTTCAGATTGGAATAAGACAACAGTGCTTTTACAACGGTGGGAATTATAACCAAGTATTTGATTGCGATAATCAACCACAGACGAGGTACAGGATATGCGTATTTTTGTAGCGAGATTTATTTAATGCCTGTATTAAACAACATGGATGTACAAACATCAAATACGCGAAGGAAAATATTGAATCATGTAGTTTGTAGTATTTTAGTGGAGTGCGGTTACGATACGTGCGAGAAACAAGCGTTAGAAACTCTCACGGAAATGTTGCAGTCTTGTAAGAATCTCAACTGACTTTAAACAAATAATTCTTAACCTATCAGTCTAACCTCTTAATATTCAAAATTGTGATATTTTATGCCTTTTTCGCTACTTTAACTCTTCGAGGATGACGTATGATTCCCAATTTCCATTGTTGACATTATTTTCCATAGTACACGTATATTTAGATATTATAGATAATAAATCAAGGTTTCGTGTACTTTTTCAACATACTTAATTTGCAAAGATAGTTAACAATATAAGTTAGTTTGTTATCTTAACGCATTGACGACGGGAGACGCGAATCAGTATAAAAAACGCTATTAGTGTCATCCATAATTGCACTAATTAATTTTCGATAAAATACTCGCCTTTGAATACTTGCATGCATATTTCACTTCCATACCGAAATTGTATGGAAACCGAGGTTTGATTTGTTTAATAATATACCGTCAACAATGTGTTAACAGTCTAGTCTAATGTGATAGTAGACTGTGATACATTTTTCTAGACAAAATGCAATGTCATTTAATTGAATTTGTTAGAATGGCGAACTATTCGAACATTCGATCTTTCCGACACTTCTAAATGCAGATAAACAATGCAAAATATTAGAGGTATTAAATTTCGATTTCTAAACCGAGCCGAGAACTTGAACATGCGAATAGTTCGGAAAAAATCGAACGGCTCGAAAGAAATCAAGCAGTTCGAACGTATTTTGACTGACTTGTATCGGTCTTTTGTAAAATAATAAAGTAAAAAGAACATGTTTATATATGTATATATTATTTATATACGTACATGAAACGTATATACTTTGGCCATTTAAGATACCTATGTCCACATTGCTCGCCTTCTTTCAAACTCTTCGAATCTTTCGAACAGTTCTCGGTTTCTTTCGAAGCGTTCGCGTACCTTTCGAAATTTCGTTCTCGGATCAGACGTCGTCCTCGAAGGGTTAAAAACGCGAACAAATGTTGTAGCAATTAAAATTGTCAACAATTGTTTATAGTTATCGTAGAAGTAGGCGAGTCTGCGAGAAATTACTGCGAATTGTCCGGTAGAACGGAACCGCTTATCGCGGACGTTATAGTAGCGTTGATAAATATGGGTATAAAATTGGATAACATGGAAAATTACGGCAAAAGAACGAACAGAACCGTTTTGCCGCCGCTTCAGCAACAAACTCAGTCGAAGCAGTTAAACATACTGCAAGCTGGTGTGAAACAAAGCCATCCTTCCCATATACCGAGTTACTTGCCGCCTTTCCCCGACCCGCACGCGTACATCAGAACGCCGGTAAAGTTTCATTACGAAAACATAATTAGATCCGCGATATTTGTAAAATTATTTTGTATTAATATTTCTAGTTTGCCTGCATTGTATTCAATTACAGTCTTTACTTACATAACTTACTTATAAACAGACGCATAAACAGCCGGTAACGGAATACGAAGCGATTAGAGAAAAAGCGGCTACTCAAAAGCGCGATATCGAAAGAGCGTTAACCAGGTTTATCGCGAAAACGGGCGAAACGCATAGTCTGTTCTTAACGGACGATAATAGTATGTTTCCCCGTAAGTATAATGGTCTGGCAGAAACCTGATTTGCGTTAATCAATTAACCATTAACGATATTCAATTAATTTGATACCAAAGTATCGAATAAGACGCGTCGATACGTATCGAAATTTTACGGTACCTTTGCTTTTAGTGATATCGTGCAAACCACAATTTCCTAGCTACCTTTCCGCGCTTCTTCCGCAAGATCAAGTGTTCGAAACTGATCAAGATTTTCATTTCGAACCGAGCCCCGTTAAAAAGAAAAAGGAACAAGAAATTGAAGAAACGGAAGAAGGTCTAGTTTCATTTCAAACAGATATTAATCTTAGAATGCAAACGTTTGTAACTATTTAAGCGTTACAACCAATGTAACTCAATTTGATGCCTACTATTTGGGATATAATTCAGTTCGAAAATCGAGCGAGTCAAAGCGGGCGATTTTTGGAGTTACTTTTTTAGAGGCTCGCAAATTTATTGAACAACGTTTGCGTTCCAGGATTAACAAAATTATTTTTGCGTAAATAAAATTACTTGACAAGATTGTACGCGTACTTGTAGGTATAAAAGTACAAAACGAAGATCCCGAACAAAACGGAGAAATTATGACGCAACAAGATGCTATAGACAATCCTTATTTGAGACCTGGAAAAATACCAAAGAATAAAATAGCGGGAGTCACGACACCGGGATTGCACTCGATAAAAAGGGATTCTCTCGAATGATGTTAGCTTTAAGAACGACCAGTATTCAAGGTCTGTTAATTTTATTACTTTCTTAGATTAATATCGTGTACATAATGCTGTTATCCTATAAAGTATATTTCACAAACTTTTTATATTCATAATTGTATAATAAAAATTAGTCTTTATTATAAATAGTTTTACATAAAATTATCTCGAATTATATAAACATTCCAAACTTACGTTTATACGCGAATTGCCGTTTACCCCTATTATCGATCACTATATTATCTATGGTTCTTTATTGTTTTTTTTTCTTAACGAATATATATTAAACTGATTCCACATATTTGGTTCAACATTGCTCACTCTTACGTTATCTTCCAATATATCGTTATTTATATTGCACGTATATAGCACCAGTATGGAAAAAATAAGAATACGAAGATATATAATCGAACCGTTTCCAGTCACAAAGGCGCGAACTCAACGCGTTTCGAATTTCATCGAATTAATTTACGGTTTAATACCTTACAACAGAGCTGACGAACTTGTTCTTCTCGGTCTGTGTGGGACATCGATCGATTAGAATCTTTAATTTGATTAAATGATCGACGAAAATGAGTAAACAAATTAATCGTCACACGTTGAACAAAAACGTGAATTAATAATAGTTGTTGATTTTTAAATGGAATCGAAATAAGAGTTTTTAACGGAATATAAATTACATCAAAATTTTAACGCATTACAATTTTATGCAGCATCCACTGCATTATGGCTTAAGTGTGATCTCGAAAAATATTCTAAAAGGAACATTCAAATTTCATTTTTGCTATTTCCCAATTCTTTTCGGAACGTGTGACGACTTATCAATAATTAAGCTTCAAGCTTTATGTATGTGCAACGTAAGCACCATTTAATATTGTTTCCAATTAAGTGGCGGCTAAAATAGTTTGGGCTATATAAAATCGGTCATTTCATATGCAACAAACTAATGCAGGCCCATAGTTTAGAAAAGGATAACGCAACATTGCGTCGCGTCACTCACACACTTACGAGTTGCGAGACAGTTATATGTTTCGGGTGATAGAATCGGAGAGGGAGAAGCTCTTTCAGATCGGGAGCAAAGTTTGTGCAGGCCTGACCTAGTAGCTTCCCTTATTGTTTACATCGCGTGACTCGCTACAAGTCGAATGAGTTTGGGGTGATTGCTCTCCTACTCCAAATAAGGCTGAGTTTATATTATCGGTTGACGAGAGAAAGATATGCATACATTGTATACCGTTATCCTTTTCGTCATCTGTGTTCTCTCGAGCCGAAACGTGCTCGAACCGATAACATTAATCCAGTCTAAGTAGGCGCGAGGACCGCAAACGATCCGCAAACTGTCAGTTTGTCACCTCTGCTTTACAAGAACTGCGCGTGTGTTGAATTCGTGCGCGTGGAAAATGTTTAGAACGCGTTTCTCTCGAAACAAGCGTTTCGTTGGGTTCGCTGTGTTACGACTGGAAACGGCCACGAATCGCCTAAAAATGATGATTAGGTAAAACTTACAAAAATAGATCTCCTCACTACCATAGTACTGCTCGTAAATGGTTTATCTACGTGTATATCGTAGTAAATAGCACCTATTAAAATTATATCCGCGCATTTTTTTTTTTCACCTTGCAAAAATACATAGTACTATCTTGGATTAATAATATGGCGTTTTATAATATGTGTAGGTAAAAATTTCCTTACTCTCCTTAATTGTGCCGATATATATAATATATTTATATATATTTATATATATATATGTGAAGTACACTTACTGCAAGTATACGTAAAAATATATAGCAACTTGGTAAATTTTATGTAAGGCATAAGCTCCTATCGTCTCTATGTTACTTTCCTATTTAGTTTTAATTGAACTACAATGAGTCTGGAAATCATTGGACAGGCAAAGATTTAACAGAAATATGAAAACGAAGCAGACAATAAAATATCTTGCTGTATTCGTTATTTGTAAACGCGTAATTCAGGCTATGAGTTAATAAAACTATTGCAATCGATTTTAGTCGCGAAATTATTATTATTTTCTAAAGTTCTTTCTATTCAGTTATTAAATCAAATTCCTTTGGCATCGAATCTGTTATTTTTTCGAAATACGCTTCGATATTTCGGTATCTTTCCAACGATCAGTCTTGTAGGTCGACTTTATCGGTAAAAGAAAAGTTTAATCTTGTATCTTTGAACATAGAATGTATATCGTACAAATTCCGCGCGTTCTTTCGATTAAAAAGTTGATTAAAAATTTATTTTACCATCTATTTACTTCTCACATCGCTGATAATGCTTTTGCTTGTGCCAATAATTTTCTGACTCGCCGTATATAAGAGAGACAGGCTCCAAAAGTATTCCCCTTAAATATCTCATCTGAAAATACTTTCCGATTATATATTTCTTACGATTGAGACTCGCGTAAAAGACTTCTCTAATATTAATCAACTAGGAGTTCATTAATGTTAACTAACCAGCGTGAACGACGCTAGGCTCATTACGTTACGACCTATAGCTTTTACGCTTAAACGAATACGTCCATTTGTCGGTATAAATTAAATTTATGCTTATTAGAGTATTAGAAGGGACACATACGGTGACTATAAAAAGTGTTTGCACGATGTTGCATTCGTTTTGTTACTTAATCTATTGACATACAAATATATTTGGGAAGCATATTAACCATTTCGCGACGGCGAAACTATCAGTACACAGTATTAGTGCACATTATACACATTAAGAGTGTCTCGCGTTTTTGGAGCTCCCAGAACACTAGAGGACTTAACCCTTTGCACTCCTTTATTTTTTTCTTTTTTTTTTTAGCTACCAACAACTCTTTAATTAATTTACAAAATAGATAAAAAAAAGGGAGTCTCAATAGAATGTCGTACTGCAACAGTGTAGAATGTGTAACAAATATATGTTTCATTTATGTTAAGTAGCAACGTACGCGCTTATTTTTATAGCCGAATAAAAATTCCAGGGAGCACTCGCTATGTAAAGTCTATTCAAAAGAAAGCCGCCTTGAAAAATGTGGCTACGCGCAAATACTTTTCGTAGTCGCCGTTGTATTTGAAAATGATCCCCGAACACTTTCACGTTATGTGGAATCGATTATTCAAAATTATATTTAGATTAGTCTTACCCATCAGCTATCGTTCAAAGCTTGATTATTGCGACTTGTTAATTAGTATTGGTACCAAGGCTGGCGTCGTACCCAGCGTAACTTCATACCAGACGCGGTGCGTATCTTTATGCTGGCGCACTCGGCCGCGCGAACCGTTTCTTTCACGCTTTGCATCAGATTCTGAGCGTTTCCGACTAGCATATCGGTCGCCTCTTGATCTTCTTCGGTACCTACATTTATTACACACAAATCACACGTCAGATCTTTCGTTGAAGATTATCTTTTAACGCGTTTCGTGTCCGCAAAAAAGTAAGCATTCAGGGAGAACTCGTGATCGAAATGGAAAATTGCGGGTCGTTGATAACTAATTGAAATTTTGCGACACGAAACGTATTAAAGGACAAAGGTATTTCTTTTAATTCTACTGTAAAATTACATAATATTCTACGTTTGTGTATAAATTGGACCAAAATTTCTAATTGTAAATTTAACTCTTAACCCCTTGCCGTATAATTTTCTTGGTAGCTACAAATAATTAGGGTAGCTATTACTAAAACTACCAAAACGACCCATTCATAATCTGCCATGATTTTCCATAAACAATTATTTCTATAATTCTATAAAAAAATACGACAAATTTTCTTTAAGCGCTTATCGCTTTAATTTCTTCGGTAGAAATAACTAGATCTCAATTGCCGACAATTCTAGTGTTAATGCTTAAATGTTTCCACAGTTGAAGCGACAAATTAAATTAAATATTAAAGTGACAAAATTTTATAGTATGCTACTTCGTTCAACAAGTTCCAGGACAAGTCGAATGAAACCCGAATTTTTCGTCTATTCATTAATTTCAAGAGACTGTTAGAACTCAGTTTCTGAAATTAATTTGTATCTAATAATCTTCGATCTTGTATACCAAAATTTCGCCTCCTAAATTTCAAGATAAACTCAATTGCGAACAGCGTGTCTTTCTTATATTTAGCAATTATTCGTACCAATTATCTATGCTTGTCGCATAAATTAAGGCAAGGGGTTAAACGCATACGTGTTTGCGTGCCATTCTTGTTTGCGAGTGTAGGTGGTGTAGTGAGAATCTATTGTAACTTACATTGAAAAATACATGCGATACGTAAATACTAGTTGTGTATTCTTCAGTGTATTACGATTTAATAAACGGAAAGTTTCAAACGGGATACGAGAGAAGAAGTCATGCAAAAAGGGGCAAAGTTAAAATATACATATACATACTGAATAAGACAACAAGAATGCGAGTTAAGACGCTTTAGACTAATTTAAGCTAACTTTATGCTAACAAATGGAACTGCATTGTATACGAGGGTACAATGTTGCTTCATAGACGTACACAATGTTAATCCTCACGTATTATTTCTTCTCAACTATGTTCTCTATGCTAGTTTTATACTTATTTCGTGGGGTAAACTTACTGCAGCCAATCAATTCGTCTACACCGTGAGCAGAGGCATATATCAGCCGCAAACCATTTAAGATATAATAAAATAATTAAATTGAAAATTAGAAGAGCGAAGAAAGGTAATTTCAGATTACGCGCGTTTCGTAATCTATCGAATAAAAACGTACACATTTCGTTTCGTAAAGCAAAACGTGCTATAACCGTTTAGGAATAATTGTATTTAGCTTATAGTGTTTTGGATAGACTCCTAAATTCCATTGTGGGGAGACTATAAAAATATGTGCATGCATTGTAAATGCAAGTGCAAAGATTGGAATATTTCAACGATTAAACGAAAGAAACACGAAAGAGAACGATGAAAACGTCAAGCATAATTTATCTCAACATTTTTACCATAAAGCATCAACTCTTCCCAGGTGGGGAGCGTCTCTATGTATGAAAAATGTTATTAATAACATTTCACTGTTTTCGTTGAACGATTCTAATTAAAATATAGAACTCCCGCGTTTTTATAAACTGCTCAGCGATTTTCATTTGAAATACTATTAACACGTTCGCTGTTATTAATTTATACGTCCCGTCGAATTCTTCAAATTCGTATACAATTTTTTTTTTTTAATGTATTGGACTTCGGGTATGTTACGTATCTTTGCGTATACTATGCATTTTACATTTTTTTTTGCGCATTTTGCCACATGCAGAAACTTCCGGAAGTTCTTCTTGAAAGACCTGTTTTATCAACTTGTCAAATAATGTATCAAATTCTTTAGAACGAAGATATCTCTGTTAAAAAGATACGCAGTTTCCGGAACCACGTAAACACTGTATTGTAGTAACAGCGAATGCGTTAAACTGTAGTACTCTATTGTATACGCTAAGCTATATAATTCGTATACTGTACCTTGTGCGCCCAGCATCGTTGCTTTCACCGTTGATAGTATCTTCAATTGCGTACCTATCGTAGGTATACGCTCGCAAACTTGAAGCAGGTTCTGCGAAATCAACACGAAACGTATGATTTCAAAGTAGAATAACGCTGCGAAAAAAGTCGTATAGCAACTTCTAAGGGGGTCATCGTAAAGAGGAGGCTTCACGCTTCGAATTCATGGCAGTTTTAGTTGCACACGAATTATTTTAAGTATCGGAGAGTAGTTTGAATTCCTCGATTTTTTTCTCTTTTTTAAGAAAACCCTCTTCACTAATGCAAACGTATTTTTAAGAGAATTCAAGTTACGAACGTGGAAGTAAAGGATTTAAAGTGACTTTTGGAATGACCCCACGAAGATTACTGTCCGACTATTTTTCACGAAGCTACAGTAATTTAAAGATTCATAGGGTACCGGGTCAAATACGCCAAAATTAAGTAGAGATATTAGCAATTGCAATAGTTGAACGATACACGTACCGTACGAATACGTTTGTCGGTACATTCTCTGGCCAATTCCTTAGCCAGGCGCGTCACCTCCTGGGAAGCTTCTGCGATCGCTTTCGCGCACGCGATCAGATCTCTCTTGTTACCACCTTCTCCTCTAACCAGACCCGACAATTTCCCCATTAATATAGCCATCTTCTTCGCTGCGGCGATAATTTCGTTATCTTTGCTCGACCATTGTCTCACTTCTTGGTGCAAACCGTGCGCGGCCATCTGAACATTTTTTTCAAAATTACATATCGATATCTTTCGAAGCGAAGAAATGAGAAAGATTTGTAACAGAAAAAAAACCCTTGTTAGAGTTTGCCTTTTTTCGCAAGAGCAAAAGAACAGTTTAATATCTGTAATTTTTGTTCAACAGTGTTTAACCCTTTCGCTACAAAGAGCGTATGTATATACGCTCTCCAGAATTGTGCAATCACTTGCTAAAACGCTGTCACACTTCTTTTAATAGTACAATAGTATCTCTGTCGACGTTTGCATTTCTCGCACTGTAATTAAGTATACAACGTATTAAAGTATTTGGATTTGTACTAGTTCCGTATCGATAAAAACGGCCCTCATTAGAAATGCTTCTTAGTCCTAAGATGCCGTAGCGAAAGGGCTAAGAGTTATTAATTTTCACACGTAGAAATAAACTGCGAGTACCATTATGGGTTGATTTGGTTGCGGTGCGTGCATGAACATTTCATCTTCGTCATCGGTTTCCGGTGGCGGAGGTCGAGGAGGCGGAATATCTCCGCCTGGTAAAGGTGGACGCGGCGGAGCGACTTCTGCGTAAATTAAAATGTTCATCAACATTCGTTACGGTTAGCAATAAATTTTCAAACCCACATAATAAATTCTTTCTCGATAGAACGATGGTACACAATGGAAATGAACATACAGGAAAAACGATGCACGTGTGATAATTACCATCATCGTCATTGTCATTGTCATAATCGTAATAGTAGCCTGTGGTTCCACGCAGCGTTAAAAATATAGAAGGTATCAGCAGTACCAATGTGGTTACTAGGTTTCTTTTTTTTTTTAGTATAACATGCACTAAACGACATCACACAAACTATGCAATGTATTTAGAGTAGTTAAAAGAACGAAACTGTTAGTATGAAAAATGAACATTGCAAAGTAAATAATTCCCCGCGTTCGTTTCGACGTTTTGCCAAAAAGCGACAACAAAAAATTCGTTCGATGCAACGATTTCACGATCTCTTGAATTTTACTTGATTAAATTTCATTATAAAGTAATATAATAAGTTTATCATGCTTTTGCCCCAACGGTCGAAACAGAGTTTGGTACATCGAAAACACAGTTGCAATTTCAGTCCCAAAGAATTACTAGCTTTAAATTACCTCCATCGTGAACCGATTTTTCTAACTCGTTATCGGAAGCCAGTTCCTGATATAGGAGATCAGGATTATCTCCTATACCGTAAAAAAAAAAAGAAGAAAAATAATTACATTCGTGTGCTTGCGTCGACGGTAGAGAATATTGTGGTTCATTTTGCAACAAGTAGTTTGAAAAGCTTAAGTAACGTAATAATCTATTTGAAGTGTAATCGACGTTTCTTTTTCAAATAAAGGTAAATACCTTCACGTGCCCACTTTGGTAATGGACTGATAGAGCGATGCTGCGATTTATTTGTGTTCAGACTAGGGCTGATGACACATAAATTGCTTGGCGATGGTTGATTTCTTAAAGGTTCGCCAACTAGCATTTAAACAAATACTCATCGACATTCAGAATTCTCGTTAAGCCTTTCAATGGTAATTCTGTACTATTAGGTGGCGGAAAAAGTTCGTGCGGATTCATGCTACGAACTTTAAGCGAACTAAAATTCCTTCAAATGTGATTTCATTTAACAATGTAAAATGTGATCGCAATGTTCTTATAACACCACTATTGCTATAGCAGGTTTGATAAATGCTATAAAAATTCGATTCGAATATATTTCTAATAGCAAAACCGCGCGCCAACTTTTTCCGCTACCTAACATTTCGAGTACCACGAATTATTTATTGTACGCGAAATTAAATCAGCCACTGAAAGGGTTAATATATGATAAAATAAAATAAGGTAACGCTGTATCGTGATAAGTTCTCTTGAAACGAGTATCGCTAAATTAACGTTGAACGTTAAGTTCGAAATGCGAAATGAATTTGGTATCAGGCGCGATACTATTAGATTATTAGCATCTCCGATTTGCGTGTATCTAGTCGATCTAATGAAACTGTAAAAGTAGTATGCGACAAAATGATAATCAACCATGCAGAAATGATCGTCATGCAAACGTATAGTACCTTTGTCTGTGAAGTAATTATATTGACGGCTAGGCAATTGCTTGTCTGCAAGAAACACGTTAAGAACTTTTATATTACCAAAGAATAAAAGTAGATTTACGTCCCCTCCCTTAATTGTTAAATACAGTGTTCGCAAAACTATGAATCGCTAAACGAATACGACGAATAACCCGAAGAAGAGAAACCTTTCGAAGAAACAAACGCACAGTAACGAAAGGATTGAAATTTGTTAAACACCTACGTTTAAAGCATTAAGAAGTAATCCTCTATCCTCAAAGAAATCTAATGAAAGGTTTAGCGTGTAATTTTGACAGAAGATAAAAGTGTTTGAATATTATACGACGCTTACCATCGTTAAGATGCAATTGCGATATCTCTGGCGGAGGTATTAAGTCCGGTTGTACCGCTATAGCTCTGCGGACTTGTCCAACGTTAGACAGCAGCTGTAATTTACAACGGCAACTAATTACAACGATGACAATAATTAATTCCTCGAACCACGGCCTAAAGCCGTGCTCCGATCCGATACAGTAGTGCACTTTTAAACGCAACTAAATCCAGAGATTGTAAGGCTTTGGAAATTCGAACCACTTCGAATTGGAAGGTTTGAAAATTCACAGCAGTTGGAATTGTAAGCTTTGGGAATTGAATGCACTGCGAATTGGAAGCTGTGGATATTGAAAGCATTGGGAATTCTAAGCTTTGCCTAGTCATGTATCGCGTCTGTAATATAATCTACAATCTACGTGTTATACAACTTACCGCGCGATTGCTTTCCCTCCACTGGGAAACCGCGTTGCTATCGTTAATGTTAATCGCTACTAATTTCGCGTCTTGAACCATTGGAGCCACGCCTGGACATAAAAGAAATTTTAATCGAACGATTCGCAAGAAATATCCCCGACTTTTACTCACTATTTTGGAGAACGTCCGTGGCGTGATTGACTCGTTGAATGAACGCAGGATCTTCGCTATTATCGCTTTCCTGTTTCGCCACTAGTATTACCCTGTTAGCCAATCTAGCAATAGCGGCCGTATTGTCAACCATCTTTTGAGGATGACTTTTCGCGATAGCCTCTTCGCAAAGGAACGAATGCTTTTGCATTTGCTCCTCGGATGTTCGGATAAAATCTCCGCTATCGGTTGCTTCGTCGCACAAAGCGCGTGCTCTTTGCATCGTTTCGGCATATTGTTGCCGCAAATTCTCAAAATGTTCGTCCGCCGCTTTGCTATCTGGATAAGTCATTCGAATGCGCCCAGCGTTGATTAATTGCGGTGTTAAAGATTCGACTTGTGACGCACTCGCGCTCAACGCTTCCGCTAGTTTCTTGTTTCCTCCGCTTCCTGCAATCGCCGCAATACGGGTAAAAGCGATAAAAACAAAGAAACGAAATCTAAATAACGTAAATTTCTTATCCTTTGCGTTACGATATCACAGCTGGTTATTCTTATAAAAAATTGCGAGGCCAAGAGTGACCATATTGTAATAATTAGACTGCGGATGTTTATGCGTTTATGAAAGATTTAATAGTCTGCCGTTTCCTTTAGCAACGCGTTGCCTTTTAAATTTTGTTCATCTTTTCTGTTGCTATCTCTTTATTATTATTTAATCAGTCTTAAACTGGAGTTGCTTGCAATCCTTTTATAAAGCATACCTTTAGGTATAATCAGTTATCTTCAGTTATAGTTCCCAATTGAAAGAAAACAATATTTCATTAAACCAATTAAAAATGCCAGAAATGAATAACAATTCATGTTTGAGCGAATTTTGCATCCATACAGCATCCGTGAATCTTTCAAATAAAGAAGATTATTCTTGCGAAAAATGCGCGGCGCCCATAGCTGGTTAAGCGTTAATTTTACAAATACGAATTTGCATAAATATCCGCAGTTCTAGTAGCAATAAGAATGTATGTATATACCACCAGCAGCCACCATTTTAGCTGTTTTCGCCGCCCTATTCGAAAACGTCTGAAGGGCGTGCGTTTTGTCGTTGAAATTTTGCACGCGGCCCGGGCTGCCTTCCGGTGCTAACACGGCGTCCGTGAATTGTTTCAACGGCGTCGTTATATCGATGAAATCTTCCACTACTCTGGACACGACGGCTTGTTGAATTCTGTTCTTCAGCTCGTACAACTTGTGCGACAATTGGCGAGCGATCTCTTGAGCGCGCGGAGTATTTCCTTGACCGTGGGCGCACAGATCTCCGAGTTGATGCGAGAGATTGTCCACTTCGTCGCAAAGTTGCAAAATCTCCGCTTTGTGTATCCCTGGCAAACCCTCGGCAACCTAACGTTCACAGTACAAACCGACTGATAGACGCGAGAAAAATTAGAAGCTGCTCGCAGCGTATAAAAAAAACATCGATACCAACAACATAATAGTTATTATTTTAGAACGAATACTCGAAACTGCTACACGTAACTTACGCTTGCTACGTGCCGTTGATTCTTTCCGTTTGCGGCATTCAAATTATTAAAATTCAATGATAAAGTTTCGGGCTCGCAACTCTGTATTGTGTTTAGAGGCGGATTTAAGTTTACAATACAGTAATATAGTTGCAAGATACAGTTACAAGTTTCGTTAAAAAAGCGACCAATTTTTTTCGACAAAAAGAGGTTGCTAATAAAAAAGTTTAAGAGGCCCTGCTCTAAGCTATAGCCTACTTGGCATCATAGTTGGGCATTACTCGAATAAAATATGCCCAACTCTGCTCAGCATACCTAAATCCGCCTCTGACTGTAAAAAAAAAAAAGAAAAAGAGAGGAGAACGATATCCGGACATTTAACGCGCGTCGTACCTTCTTCCCCTCGTGTATAATCAAAGCTATAGCTTTTTGACCGAGTCCTTTGTCGTCGTGTTGCGGATTAAGGAGCCACTTATTCGCCTGTTCTAAACGACCCGCAACTGTGTGCGCAATCTGCGTGGTTCCAGATTTATCGGCCGCGACAATCGCCGAGTTGATAGACCTTCGTAGCTCGTTAGTCTTTTCCTTAATACTACGCGCTAAGGCTTCCGCTTGAGGTGTGGTTCCTTTATCAAATAGATTAGAAATGAATACGGTTAGCTAACGAAATACTTTTCGCATTCATTTTACGCGAACCTTTTTCGTTTTGCCTTAGCTCGCAAAGGGCATTGGTCATGGTAACGATTTGCGACGTTAACTTTTGCAATGGTTCCGCTTGAGAGGGCGGCAGATATCTTTCCGCCAATCTCTGAGCTTGTTCCACTATTTGACGAAGACTTTTCTCTCCGACTCCACCGCGCAAAGCTAGTCCATCGTCCAACCAGTCGTAAGCTGCTCGAACTCTAGATTCTATGGCACTTTGCGCTTTCTTCAGTACCTAGAAAGGAAACGCCAAGCGAGACAAATAATTAATTATACGTCGCGTAAAATTGTTTAACGCACAGTTATTTTCGGAACCTTTTCAAGTCCCTATTACAATAACATTAGTACGATATAATATAATAAAATTGTAATAGAATGCGGATAAATTTTCCGTCAACGCATAGAAGAATTGTAGCGAAAATCTGCCGTCGGCGATGCGTTAATATTTACCGTTAACTGATCGGCATCCCATTCCTCTTCGTCGTACGTCGTCAACTGCAACACTCTAATAATTTCGTTCAACTCGTCTGACATTCTGCCAGACAAATAGTTACGATTTTCTGCGGCATCCTCTGCCCCTACACCTCCTTGAGAGATAATGTGAATGAATATTTTCATAGAGCAGATGAGAATCGGCGCGAGGGTTTTTACCTGTTACACGGTTTAAATCGATTAGTCGATCCGGTACGTCGATTACAATTTTTTCGTATATTTACCTGGTCCAAACAGCGCACGAGAATTTCTCTGTGCACCTGATGAGTTAACTCTTTCTCACGCGCGCTCACTTCTTTCGAAACTTTACTCAAGCAAGGGCTCAAGTTCTTAAGGAAATGAACTAAATCTTCCATCGTTTCGATAACTTCCGTTACGGCCAAGTAATCCAATACCCTTTTGCACTCTCGGATTATTTTGCGTACTTCGCTTTCGTCGAAGCAAAGCAACAAGGAACTGGTTCCTTGAAGGATTCCACGCGAACCTTCTATAAGTTTTTTCCTAGCAAACAAATTAGAGTTTTGAGTTAATTCTTAAAAGACTGAGCTTCCAACTGGAAGACCAAGAGTTGACCATTATTTGAATAATATTTCTAGTAAATTATTCGGATATTTCGAAAAATATAATTTTCACAAGCATCCAAATGTAGGCTAAATAGAATTTGTTCATCCTTTAAATATTATAAAATATACCGCGCTTCGTATACTTCATACATATTTGCATATTACGTGTTGCCTCCATTTTTTCGGACACATAAATTCCCTATAAATGCATAAAAATGTACAACGTATTTATTATATATTGTGTGCGCATATTTAGTTACATTTTACAATGTCCGGGAAAAAACCGCGTACTTCGAGGGACACATCTGTACATCAGAGCTTTTTGATCTTTCTTATTCGCGATCCTCTATTGCCAAAGAAAATTCTTTGCAACCCCCTTTTGACGAAAAATAATTATCGCGGCTTTCTTTTGCCGAAGAAAATTTTTCGCGACCCTCTTCTTGCCGAAGAAAATTTTTTGCGACCCTCTTCTTGCCGAAGAATATTTTTCGCGGCCCTCTTCTTGCCGAAGAAAATTTTTCGCGGCCCTCTTCTTGCCGAAGAAAAATTTTCGCGACCTTTTTTTGCTGAAGAAAATTTTTGCGGCCCTTCGCCGAATTTTTATTACGAATTCGCGTCTGTTTTAAGTACCTAGCTGGCCCGGAATACGGGTCTTGTTTTAACATAGCCGAAGCTTCTTCGAGGAGACGCGAGGCTCCCTCGACGCGTTGCAAAGCAGCAGGCATGTCTTGTTTAAGCAAAGCATCGTCGGAGGAATTGATCGTTTCCTTTCCCACCTGTGGATTAATAGCAAGTTCAGAAACATAATCAGAGGTAACACTAAAGTTTTATTTCATAAAACTTTAGCTTACCTTAACGAGATTTGCCACTGCCATGCTAACTGCTTGCACAGGCCTTCCCAAATCAGGCATTGCATTTCCATCTTCAGCTTCTTCGTGAAGAATAACAAGCCTTGAGACCTATGCATAGATATGCATATATTTATGTATAATAAATATATAACAGACATATAAATATTTTTTTAATAATTCGACCATGGATAATACGTAAATATTTTTTACTAATTCGGCCGTGAATAAGACGTAAATATTTTTTACTAATTCGGCCGTGAATAAGACGTAAATATTTTCTAATAATTCGGCCGTGGATAATACGTAAATATTTTTTAATAATTCGACCGTGGATAAGATATAAATATTTATTAATAACCGAACCATGGATAATATATGACTACACTTTAATAATTAAACCATGGATAAAATATAAATATATTTTAATATTTGGACTGTGTCATTACATAGATATATTTATAACATTATGGATTTGCATAAAGATCCACAAAGATCTATTAATAATTACCTTAAAAAAAACATTTAAATACAAGATAAATTTCTCAGTTATTATAACTTAGAATCTTGCAATAAATTATGACTATACATGAATAAAAAATAATTTTGATCCATGCAATTTAGATCAAATAAGCAATTAAATATTATGCTACAATAGCCATAAGAATTGCAAACTAAATTCATATTGAAAATAAAATAATAAACAAATTAAATATGTATCCATCTGAAAAAAAATACATCTACATAAATGTTGTTGCATTCATTTTGCATTAACATCGAAACTGCTATAATTAACATACTCAGAATGGTATGCAGTTCAAAGAACATTAATAATTTTCTATATGCAACGCGTGGGATGAGCCAATGATTGGGTAGCTCCAGCATATCCTTTTTTGGAGATGCCAAATGATTCTGGTATACAGCGTAACAAGCTTCCCCATAATGTCCATTCTATGGGATTAAGTTTCATACATCTAAGCTTTTAGACCTAAAGATGAATTTAGTATCTCTGCCCTATATTTGTAGAATGATGTCATAGTTCTATATAAAGAAACTCAAGTCAACTTGGCAGAATCTTAGTCACCACAAATATACTATTATTCATAATAATTAATGTCATCGAGCCAACGATACAAATGATCCTTTCAACGTCTAGTACATATGGGAATGTAAATTAAATCGCGCAACGTTAAATAAATAATTCTAGTTTTGACAGATTGCATCTGTGTACAAACATTTCGCGTTCGTTAAAGTTAAATCGTGTGCACGAAAACTACTTGCAACATATCTCTCTGTATAAAGGTACATTAATCTTTTTTTCTTCTTTAAACGATATTAATTAAGTAGTTCCTTTCATCGCGTATCTTTCTCCGTCCGCTTTTCTTTCTCTTTCTTTGCCATTCGAGATGACATATTTCGAGGCTCGGTAAACCTGAACCGTTCCTATAAATGCAATGCAACGATTCGATCGTAATATGAATGAAATAAATGTAATTACCTGCTGCGCAACAGGCTCGAGGATACTTTCTATGGTTTTCGTATGAAACACCGGCATCTTGATAGCTTTTTCGCTCGCGAATAATGTAGAAAAATACCGTCTATCGGAATATGTAACTATTCACACGAGAAAAGCTCCGTTGCGAACGTAACGAACGATTTACGAGCGAAAACATTAACAACCCGTTAAAAGAACCGAACGAAATCCAGCACGAAACAAACTTAAACGACGGGGAAAGACGTAGGTATGGCAAAGTAATCCTGGCCGTGATGGATCACGATCAAGAATTACGATTGTGCCACAAGAAAATCGTATCGATGCATAACGCATAGGAATCTAGGGGAACAGTGTAGCCATAAGTATGAACGTTTGCGAAATCCCCAGATTATTCGTCGCAGTACAGTGTTAGCTTGCTAGCTGGCCAGAATTCTGCCTCGTTAATTGTCCGTCGGCGCCAGATCACAGAGGCCAGATCGTCGTTATCTCGATTCCGGACGCGTTTATTAAGCAGTCTAGAGACGGTGATGCATGCTACAATGCGTGCATCGATGCAAGCGATGGGTATAAGCCACTTGCTTTTGCATCGCCGAAAAATACACCGAAATTGTATCATTTTCTGAGCCATTAACTTAAACCCATCGCTTGCATGCTTTAGGGGCTTTTAAATTATAAAAAAAAGGATGCACACGAGCGTTTTGTGTATTTTTCTTTGTTTTCGGTTGAACACAACAAAGATAGATCAAAGAGGCGTTCGTCGTTGTTCTCAATTACGAAACATGGGTTCAATCGAAGAGATTCGATTCAATGTCGACCCGCGACCACGTAACGAGATAATACTGTAATTGCAATGCTCGTGGACTGCACGTTGCTCCTAAACGTAAACAACGAATTACTGTCTCGCTGACAAATACAAAACTTGCCAAATGTGTAAGATTCATGGATTATATTAAGCAAAATTTATAGTATAACATAAATTTCACTTTCTAATATAATTTTCGGTCCATTTAATCAGCAGAGGTTAACGAATTTAATTACATCATATCTAACAATGTCAATTCGGCACAGAAGACAGCGCAAAAAAAGTCGAAGCTTGGCTTGTACCTCGTCGGGATAACAGGTAGTTTAACAAGAAAGATAAATGTATCGATGTTCATGTAAATCGGAATACATTTATGTCATCTTTTAGGAGGCATTGCAACCGCTATCAGCGTCATATGTATTCCATTTATTAGTCCCGCGTTTCGCAAAATTTGTTTGCCTTACGTGCCAGCGACCACTCAGCAGGTGCACAATGTTCTCAGGGCTTTAGAAGGACGTTCTGGATCTTTGGTTGATCTTGGAAGTGGAGATGGTCGCATTGTAAGTGTGTTAGGTTTTTTGGAAAGTTAGGGTAAACCATTTGGTGTCAGTACCAGTCACTGATCATTAGGCAAAGAAATGTAAATTGTAAGCTTAAATTTTATGAAATGCTTTTCTCTTGTTCTTCTCCTGAAATAACATTATAATTTAATCTTCTTTGAGATTAATCAACAGTTCCTCTGTGTGTGTGTATTAAGAATGATGGAAATTTTATTCCATGGAATATTTCCCATTGTTGAATTCTATGCATCATATGTAACATCCTGTGGCTTTCTTCTTTTTTCTTCAGGGATAATCCGAGTTTTGCAGTATCTGAGATGCTTTAGCATCTGGCTGTTGTTCTAGTCTTAAATCGTGCCTTTTGGCATATTTGATAACTTTGTCTTTCTCTACTAATATACTAATATAAATTTCCAATAATTGCATAAAAATCCATGGTCTAAGTAATTATATTTTTATAAATATATGAAGAAATATTAACTCTAAGTTATTTTGTTGTTATAAATAATTGTATTGAAAAGGTAATCTAAAGCATGCATAAATTCAACAATTTGACTATTTACTGGCTGGTTTACCCTAGTAGCAATATCTGTGAATTGCTCATAGGCACTTTTACTGAATAATTTAATAATCTCATTTAAGTGGCCCAATCTTGAACAATATTTGTTTAAATTAATACTAATATCATTTAACAAAGACTCTTAAAGATAATTCACCTCTGATCTCACGAATTGCACAACAAAACTTAATGCTATCAAAAATGCTACAAACTTTCCAATCAACCAAGTATATTCTTATAGCAATATATGAATCATTAATCAAGACACAAATGTACAATAAAAGCATAATTATACGAACAGGTTTTTGCCACGGCAGAGGCAGGATTTAAGGCACATGGGATAGAACTGAACCCTTGGCTGGTGTGGTATTCCAGGCTGAAAGCTTTAACCACAAGGTCGTCGTCTTACACGACGTTCATCAAACAAAATTTATGGAAACACAATTTAAGAAAGTACAACAACGTTGTTTTGTTTGGGGTTGATCAAATGGTAAATTCTATTTGGCATTTTTTTCTTACATCATTGTTCACTTATACAGAGGCGGATTTAAGTCTCTATCGCCTGAGGCTATCATATCCTCCCTCCCACTAAATATTCCTTTTAGTTACAATTAATGCAATATAAATTACGAGCAAAATTAAAGAATCAAAAAATTCTGATAGTAAAATTATCTCGCTTTGAACTGCTGTAACTTCGTAAAGAAGTATCGTACGGCGATCAGCTTGGGCTCATTTCAAAGCCCGAAATCTCTACTTTCGTACAGGTGAACAGACGTTTTACGAAAATTTTCTTGCTTCGAATAGTAGAGCGAAAAACTGAGGGTAGTTCCTTTTTTTTTAAGGTTTGCAAAATTCGAATGACTCTACGGTTCTTAATAATTTTTTTTTGCGATTCATTTTACACTGATTTTGTAGAGGAAAGTCTCCCCTTTGCAACGAGCCCCTAAAAGTCGATGTACGATTTTTTGTTCCCGAATTGGAGCATTTTTAATGAGAGCCCTAGGCTGCATCCTATTCAGCCTGTAGCTAAATCCGCCTTTGCGTTTGTACAGTATAATTAGGGCAGGACATTGTTTTCAGATGAAAGACGTTGAAAGAAAGTTTGTGGAGGAATTAGACAAAGATTGCGTGATAGTAGCTTGCCGATTTCCGCTTCCTAGTATGGACGCGATTAAAACGATCGGAGAAGGCGTGGATACCGTTTG
Organism: Eucera pruinosa; assembly: GCA_028830335.1. Classification (NCBI taxonomy): domain Eukaryota; kingdom Metazoa; phylum Arthropoda; class Insecta; order Hymenoptera; family Apidae; genus Eucera; species Eucera pruinosa. Next base: position 18,542,204 of record JAMYCR010000006.1, read on the forward strand.
GGTGTACAAGATTTCGAAATGTTTAAAATGATGCAATTAGGTATGAATTGAGATCCTCTACGAATATCGATATTGTAAATATTAGTTAATTATAAATAAGTTACACTAAATAAATCTTGGCATACGTTACAATTCGATAGCATAATTTCTTATCGCTAGACTGTGGATTTTTACGCGTTCATTGGAAATTTAAAGGCGCGAAAACATGCGTAATACGATCTATAAAACTAATGCAGAGTATTCGAAGTATAGTAGAAATTACGATATTTAGAGGGTGAAGTTAAGTCCCGTACTTCTTCAGATTTATTTCTAAGACTATGAATTTGCATAGAAATCCGCAGTCCACTTATCACAAATTAACAAATAAATAAATTTTAATAGCTAACATATAAACGTCGTTTGAACTTAATATCTCTATAATACATATTTTATATTTTAACGTATACGCATTCTTATCTTAACTTACTTTACATTCGTGCAAACGTTACTATTTTAATCCTTCAGCGACGATCCACGTATTCTGCATGGGCCCTAATTTCTCTGTATTGGAATTAATGAATAATTATTTAACTCTTCGAGGCACGAGATTTCTTTTTTATAATTTTAAAATTTGTAAGTGGATTTACAAAAATCCCACCACGCAAATTGGGTATAAAAAAAGTGGGATATTTTCCATACCGTTGCGTTTCAAAGAATTAAGACAGAAAAATATTCTATTCACGATTACAGCAACTCGATGTCTACTTTTATGTTTTAAGTTGCATCAAATTGAATGCAATTAGTGGAATAATCAATCAATCTTTTCTAAACGCATAAATCTCCTAAATGCACGTAATAAGAGGAACGGAAAACTGCTTCGTCGCTGAAGGGTTAAACATACATTTTCCTATTCTTACTCAGTTTCTTGAATTGTACTATCGTGTGTTAGGAACAAAATTTGACACCTTCCAAGTGTTCTGCTAAAAGCTTTCGAATTAAAGCTTTACTTAAGAGCTCGTTCAGGATTCCGTAATAAAAAACTGAGCCAGCAGATTTAAAAATCCGATTATCGGAATGCATATATGCAAAACCGTACAGAATACCGTTACTTTTTGTTGCTGCCTTAAAATCGCTAGATACAAGAAACTTGGCAAAGTAAAAACATAGATAAAACCGCTCAAAGCTCCCGTGTATCTTATTATCGTGCCAATGTACGGCACGAACACTGCAAATAGAATGCATATAGATACCAAAATAACGTTAACTATAATAACGCAGCTGGTGTTGGATGTTCTGCATATGGACGCGAGTAATTGAACGCGCAGCATATAAGCGAGCAACGGGTAAACAGTTAACAATTGGAAAAGAAGAACAATTCGCGCGCCTACGGTTAAGCCGCTCCATTTCGGAAAATTGTTCAACAAGTTCTGTAAAAAGAAAGAGACATACTTTTAGTCTATTCCGTCTTAAAAGTTAACATTTTTGACTACTTAATTATTTTATAACCACTAGTAAACTATAATGTCCCTTAATTTTAATTTTATTCGATTAAATTTAATTCGATACTCACATCTTCGATACACGATTTGCTCAATGGAAAGCATACGTAAAATACTACGCCCACTATAACGTAAGTTATGGTAACAAGAAGATACGCTATGGAAAGATCCCTGCCCTATAATAAAATAGTAGAGATTTTTAATATCGATGAAAGAGAACGTCGATCGATGCGACCGAAAACAATGAAGAAGAAGAAGAAAAACAGATAGAAAAAGTGACTCACATTTTTGGTCTGATCCCGATTGCTCTGCATCACGGTAATTATAATGTTGTGAATAAAAAATGACATTGCCAGCATTCCAGAAAGAGCAGGAAAAGAGGATTTCAATGTGAAACTAGTTCCCCATTCCATTGCATCCATATTAATGCCCCATTGAAACGATTTCGTCAACACAAAGATAATCAAATACATGACCGACACGGTTCCTGCGAGATATAGAAAGTTTTCATCATTTCACAGAATAAAGTATATACGTTTGTAAACCAAAATCATGTGGAGACCTAAAAAAGATGTTAAGTTCGGCAAATAAAAATAATTTGCACGCATTATAAATATGTTCACTTACCGAGAGAATTAAATTTTGTGAAGAAAGTGGGACTGTTGAAATTCAAAAAGGGGAATATTAGTAAACCAAGAAAAATGGGAACCGTTTTGTATAAGTCCCAAATTGATCCCAAAGTGTTGTAGGTGTAATCGTGATTCGGAAAGTTCGTACCATTGTAGATTACTTTCTTTGGGCACAGTACTGCAATTGAAATAAATAATACTCATCGTGGTTACGATAGAAAATAAAACAAATAATAATAGGTCGGTTCAAAAAGCTACAAAAAGTATTTGTATACTGCGGCATTTACCTAATTGAGTTTCTTGTCATTCAACCCTTTCGTTACGAATTACGTATATATACGTCTTTAAAAAATTGTGCAATCATTCATTCAAAGCTTACGTATATTTTTTCGATAGTACGCTACGGTACAACAATACTGCATTACAATTAATCGTATGGAATATCCAGATACTTACATTTATACTATTTTCATACTAATTAATGCAGCTCTTCTTTATGCTTCGAGTTCTCAATTTTAAGCTACTGTAGCGAAAGGGTTGATAGTATCCTCACGCGGCTGTATAAATTAATTGTGGTCGAAACGGTATATAAAATCCAATTAAACAAACGCCTAATATTAATTTGGATATATTACTTTTTGTGGTCGCTGTACATTGCAAATAAAGTATGCTTACTTTCCGACGATTGAGAAGTATTGTCATTTGTAGCATATTCAGATGCTCCAACTATGCTGTCTATAAAAAAAAGATTTGCGTTAAATTTTAACAATATACATATACCGAATAAGCCGCGGATCTTTATGCAAATTCGTACTATTACAAGCGAGTAATTACTAATGAAATAAACGGGACCACGATAAAAATATATTTCACCAAACATGCTAAATCTATTTCGTATATTTCTGCGAATTTAAAATTCCCACGAATGCACCTAATTAGTAAATTTTTAAGTCGAACGAAAGATAAGAATTTGATGTACCGTATATGAAATTGACAGAATTGTACAAGAAATTAGACATGAGTATCCAGTAGGCAATAGTTGCACCTAACAATACAGCGATGCTAAAAGATTTAGCGATATACTCAGCCCACTTATTCAGATATATCCGCGATAGCTGAGTAACTTCTACGCTTTTTTGCCCGCCTAAAATATTAACATCTCTATTTAATTATCATACATTAACATTCAAATATTAACATCTAGTATCTTTAAATAAACATAGAAAGAAGCCACTATTGTTCTTACCATAATATTTGTGTACAAGTAAGAGGCAGTAGGCAGTGTATAGGCATAAGCCGCTCATTATAAGTATTAAAATAATACCAGGAAAGAAGCCAGCCATTTCTATACCCCATGGTATTGTCAGTAAAGAGGAACCCAGTATCGTGTTCCATATTGAAAAACTATCGAAGAAAAAAACGTTAGGTTTAATTCTAAATAGTCGAACGCTCGCGTATGGCTGTTTAAAAATGAACACTGGACTTTGTTATATATTTGCAATGAATTAGTACGTAATAGATCGTGTTTAACATACGAATAAAATTATTGTACATAAAAGAGACGTTAACTAATGATGTGCTCCAAACCGGAACGATTATCAAGTTAAATAACTTTTAGAATAACTAAACGAAGTTCCAAAAGAAAAGAAACAAAGTATATATAGCTGTTTGCGAATTTTTATTTGTTCATCATCTTCCGAGATACGCAGCTTAGAATTAAAAATAACACGTAAAGGTAACGCTCTATATACATCGATAAACGATGAGTTATCTTATTATTTGTAATTCGTATTCATATATATATACAATCTCGAAAGCGAAAGGTTGTATAGAAAGATTTGCAAACGATGGTTTTGTTTCTTAATTTATTATTACATGCGACGCGGCGATTTCATTGTTGCTGTAAAATTTGAGCAACATTAAAAATCGCTCATTTCGTATGCAACAACCTAATAACACCTCTTGCCTCGTGCTCTCTGGATAGGTGTTAGCTACGGGCATTGACCTTTCAAGTGGTCGTCTGTTGCCCAGGCAACCGACGGAGCACTAACCCCTTCTAATGTGAATATACTCCGTACTGTGTAGTCGTCACAACCACCCGATGGTGGTCGAAACGTGAGCGACCGGTACTCACGTTCCTTTCGTATACTCTCCTTCGTTTTCACGTCTTAAAATCATGCATCTACAAACGTTTCTCCAAGTATTTCGTTTTTTCTTTTCTTTTTTCTTTGCGACGAACAGAATGCCACATATTTTAACGTAATAGTTTAATATCCTTTCATTTCGTATCGCTGCGACGCGTTAGGTGTATGCTTTTAAGATATGAAAACGAACGATTGTGTATATGCAACTTTGTAAACGTTAAACAATAACCGATACCTCGTACGAATAATGTGTGAAATTTCATATACAACTATATTGCATTTTATTATCCTCGGGAAACGAGTTGCAATGGAATCGGAGCAAACGGTGTTTCAACTTAAATGAGTAAGTATTTTTTAATACGATAATGATATCATTTTTGCAAGGGAAATTATCGCGTTATATTTCATATCAGACAATCAAGATTTTTCCAAAGATTAGTTAGATTTTTATTAGGATCAAAAATTTGATTAAGTGTATTTAGTATGACAGTGATACTATTTTATAAGATAAATTATTGTGTTATATTTTGTATCAGACGGTGAAGATTTTACCAAAAATGTTAGATTTTTATTCGGATCAAAATTGAATTAAGTGTATTTAATATGACAGTGATACTATTTTATAAGATAAATTCGTATGTTAGATTTTACGAAAGCCTCTGCAGAAGACAATTGATATTGTTAATTTATGATGCAGTATCAGCCCCTTTAGTACCCCTTTAGATATATCGATCGAAAGTGCATAAAGTTATTGCAAATGATACAGGAGGTAAAAGATGAAGAGGATGATATATAGCTTAAAGGAGAGAGACTCTATCAATCTGTTGTGTTCAAAATGCATATACAGGCATTTCTGATGCAAGATTTCATTTTTCTCTCATCATCGACCTACTAAAAATATGACTTCCAAGAGATAACAAAAAATTTATGTACGTGATTAGATTTCTGAACACTGTACTAAGAGAACTGACCCAGAACCCTTTCTTGATGATAACATGATAGTTCGATAATCATTTATAATTAATAGGATATTATCCTATTAGCGTTTAATTTAATATTGTATTTGTCAGTGGAATAACATAAACATTAACCAGAACTTTCTTTTTGCTTATCGCTCGAGATTCTAGGAACATCTTTACGCGATGTATCGAAATAACATCAACGACTATTGATAACAAAGTATTATTATTACTTACATAGTAACCAAAGAGCTTTGCTTCGATTTCGTATCCTTGCATACAGTTTCCGTTGTTTTCTGTCGCAACGAATAAGACTTGGATAAAAATGTATTCGCAAAATTGTTCAACGCTGATTCTTTGAGATTTGCGTTATAGTTTTTGTTACTAAATACCTATCGAAATTAAAATACAGAAGATTGTATTCAAATCTTGCAACCCCTTTGATTAACCCTTTCGCTACTTAAAGACTTACTATTTTTCATACAATCTACCATAAGTAATTATACGAAATATACAAATGTTTATAATCCTATCGCTTTTTTGTAATAACAAAAGTAACTACTCCCATCTGTGCGCATTGAGAATGTTTTTCATTTTAAAATGCCGTAGCGAAGGGGTTAAATAAAAAAAGCTTCTAAGTAATATCCGATGATCGCAACAAAATGAAACTGTAGCGAATTAATGTCATCTTTATGCGTTTAGAAGCTTTTCAATCTTGGTATAGGGTTTCTATACTAATGCAATAAATAGTAATAACAATGTTATAGCGTTTGTGGTATCCTCACCGGTTCGGTATTATGGATTTCATAACATCTGTCTTGTGTTACGTTTAACAAGGAAGAAGTGTCTAATATTAGAGGTGTAATTAAAGTATGATCTTCTACAAGGGGTGGTGGTCTCTTTGGCACTATGGTAACATTAGATTGTAGACTACTGGGTTCTAGACTACCATACCTAGAAGCAATGCCTCTTATAAGCAATTAACATTATTATTTGGCAATATTATTGCCAACAATAATATTGATAATAGCGCTTAGCAGGCGAACTAAAATTGTTACACTTAATAACTAAAACCATTATTAGCCCAGATTTGCCAGAATTTCGTGTGCAATCTGTTTTTGAAATACTATCCTGGAAAAGTATTCAATATTCTTCGTATTTCTATGTATGAAAAAGTTCTTCTTTTCCGTTAAGATCGATAAATAATAACAACAACAACAACAATAATAATAATAACAATGGTAACGATGATGATGATGAAGATAATAATAATAATATAGAGAATCTCATTCGATTTTTGGGGAACATTAATATACATTCCAAACTCTAAATAATCGTGTGTAAATCTTTGATAATCGTTCACAATAAAAGATGTCAATGTGAACTTAGATAAACGAACAAAAAAATATATAAATTTTCAAGTAATAACACTGTTTGGGAAAACATGGCGAATAAAATTGCACAACAAAATTGTTCCACAATTATCCTTCTGCAAGGATCGTAAGGAAATCTGGGTTAATATTAACACTAGAACTACCAGCGATTAAAATCTACTTACTTGTACCGAAGAAATAAATATGATAAGACGATCGTGTAAAATATATGATACAACTAAAACGGATCTTTTATCTATCCATATTTCGTGCAAAGAATCGCGGAATCTTCTAATCACTTTTACGGCGAATTAGTTCTGGTGTTAATTATTGGCAAAAAGCAAGAGAAAAAAGAATGGTACTTGAAGTAGCCGTTAGCAGGAGTACAGTCTAAATCACTCGTCTCGGAGTCTTGAAATATAACAGGATCCGCACTAGTGTGAGATCCTGAAGATAGCAAAGGTGCACTCTCCGATCCACTGTCGTGTTGCGCGCTACATGCTTTCCAATCATTCTTAGATTTATGCATGTTAAGTTTCATTTATTTGCATACCATATAAACGGAACTATCGGAGTAACAAATAACAAGATATATTAAATAGAAAATTATTCCATTTATATACGTATTAGGTTGTTCGGAAAGTTCGTAGCGATATCTGATATATAACCAAAAGATCTTTTAAAGAATTGGAAATTTACGCGAAATTTGTTTCGCCCCCCAAAAAATTATGATATATTATAATTATATGATTGAGAATATTCCACGACTTTCCGTACGAAAGATACGAAAAGATTTATGTTTACTTGCAGCATAATTTTTGTCAAGTGTCTGTCATTATTATTTCTTTTATACAAATAAGTATACTTATAGTCGTTGTTAATTTTAGCGTTAACACGCCACGATATTTTTTGGTCAACTTTAAACGTTGCTCTTTAATTGTATGCGAGTAATCCACGTAATAGCGGAATTTTATAGTTTTCAAAAATCTTTACACGTAATTCTCTTCGAATTTCATTAAATACGCGATAGGAAAAACGATACGCAAGTGATTGCAAAAAGTATTCGTACACCAGTGTATTTATCGTGTCGTTTAAATACCAGTTAATGGTGCTCAAATAAATTAAGGTTCCTATTATTTAATAATACTCTTGTGCTAGTATATGAATTTGTTGCGATAGGAATGATACACAGAACGTAATTAAAAAGTGCTTAACGCTAAAATGTAAGCACGTACGAATACTTCTTATAGCCACTCTACTTCTCGAAAACTCTACAAATTTTCCGAGCAACCCAATATGTTCGAATTCTTCATAACAAAAGAGTTACTTATTACTTACCGGCTAGTAGCGTGCGTAAAATTTCACAAGAAGTTCCTTTATATATTCGACAAACTGACTTTTATATCATGCAATTTAGTTCAGGATCGATGCAACGAAATTATTCGCAAAACTCCACTAGATAAGATTGCGAACCGATTTAATTTCTTTGTCGTTTCCTTTGTATAACTTAACGATGCGCTCGATTTTGATGTGCAATATAATTAGCGTATGGACGATAAAACTCGTTACGATACGTAATAGTATAAAGTTTCGGAGGCTTTCGGAGTTTCGCGGCGGAAACTACAGGAAAACGGTTGTTTTAAACAACTAAGCGTCTGTTTTATAAATCCGCGGTACTTATATCGGGGATCCTTGACATAACAAGCTCCCTCCTCCTCATTTTTCTTCACAAATGCTGGCCGTCGTAATACGCGGCGATTGTCCACGCGTGCGTACCATTTTTACTTCAACTTTTTCCACCACATTTTCGAGCATTCTTGCGACAAAAAAAAAGAAATTAACCGAACACATCCGTCGAACAACAAGATATATCGAATTTAAATGACGTAACTCATTTTTTTCATTCAGCAAAACGACCGATTTCTTCCGCAATAACGGCCCACGAATGCCTCCAATTGTCCGCGTTACCCATTTTCTGCTTTCCCAAAGAAAAAACGCAATTTAACCCCTTGCGGACAAAACGAAGCATTTAATGAATTTTCGTTTAGCTGTTAACTCTTTAAAAACGGGATTTAACCCTTTTAGTACTTTGGACAAGTGGATGAATTGAAATCGAAAATGAGGAGACAAACAGAGGAGATTTCTGTTTATTATATCTCCTTTATTAGTTACACGATGTCGTTATTGATATTAGAAACTAGTTGCAATTATTTGCCTCTTCATGGGGAGACTTCAAAATGAAATTGCAAGTAAGGGTAGGACAATCGCCTTCGTTTACGAAAAATTAATTAATTCTATACCACAAAGATCGCAGACGTATTAATCTATATTAACGTATTAATCTACATTCTACATGAATCATATGTATAGTAATAAAAATATCGATGCGTACTTTTATGTTCTTTTCTTAAATATAGATAAATGATTTATTCTTTTGCAAAATCTTCTTACGAATTATCCGTCAGGATATGCGAATAAAATATACATTGCGTTTATACATTTGAATATGTGCGTTTATATTCACCTTCCAACTGATTTCGTCCAAAAATAAAAAAAAAAAGCTTGTCTCTATTTGTGACAGCCGTGCGCAAAGGGTTAAAATCTCGAATGCATTTTGCAAATCGTTGAAATATCGAAGGAATCTAGCGTCTCCTAGATGAGAACATCCCGGAGAAAGTATATGCGCGATGCAAACTTATTTGTTTAAGATTAGTCGCGCGATAAGAGGCAAGTTTAATTTAGCATTTTTACTCGGCCGCGTTACGTGATTCATATTAAACGGAAGTCACTACTAAAATCAATAGCACGTCAATGCGATCACGTATCGCATAGATTTCCCTATCAAATGTTTACGCTTTACTATCGTTGCCACACCACAACGCAGCCAATATATTTGTGTAGCCGCGTTAGAAAAGATTCATCTTGAAACAAAGCCGATATTATTACCAAGCGGATGGCGCAAAGCGCGGGCGCAATGTTTCAAGATGGTGACCCGTGCCCTTGTGTGTCATTGGTAGACAAAGTTCAGTCTGCTAGCAGCCGCTGCTAACGTGTTATGAAATTGCCAAAGCCGAATTCCCTCCGTTCTACTACCTCTTATCCATCCTTTCAGTCGCTATCGTGTTAAACGTGACATTCGCAAGATGTCGAGCGCGGTGATCAGCAAAATTGTAGAAACCCGTGTGTACGACGGCCAAAAGCCGGGTACGTCCGGATTGCGAAAAGCGGTGAAGGTTTTCATGCAAGAACATTACACGGAAAATTTCGTTCAGGCGATATTGCAAGCCCTTGGGGAACAATTGGCTGGCAGCACGCTAGTTGTCGGCGGCGACGGCAGATATTATGGGAAAGAGGCCGTCGGGAAAATTATCAGGATCGCCGCAGCTAACGGGGTAAGCTATTTAAGTACAGTGGAACCTCGATCTTTGCACGAAAACCTCGCCCGCCGCATTTCGCCAGTCAATGGTAAAATCTCGATTATCGCGTGAAAACAGAAGACGATCGACAACATAAGCAGCTTATCGAATACGTAATGAGGAAACGTTGGAAGAATCGTGTAATTGATTACCTCGTTCAGTTCACGAACTTCGATTTTTGCACGCATTTTTGGGCCCGTTTAATGCAACGAGCGAGGTTTGACTGCATTAGGTCCATCAATGGGACTTGGAATGTCTTGATCATCTCGAAAGTCTTCAATCACTTGGCAGTCTTACAGATCTTGAAAGTCTTCAAAGTCATAAAGGTCTTAATAGTTATAGGAGACTTGATAGTCATGGAAGTCTTCAGAGCTTTGAGAAGTTTTGAAAGCTTAATGAGAATTTAATATGTTAAAAGCACTTTCATTGCTTCTGTGCAAGTAATAAGGTAGTTGCAGCAGTAGCTGGACACATTAAGAGCTGCCCCGATAGTTTGACACCAATGCACATCATATGATTTTCCAAGTGTAGAGTCCATATAACACTAAAAAGGATCCCCAGTGATTTGAACCAAATTTCTAACATGGTTTAGATTTCTAAAACAATCAATACTTTTAAGACGATCAAGATTTCCAAGATGATCAACACTTGCAAGAGTTCTAGGCTTTGAATCATGCTCAAAGTAGTTCAAATTTATTGCTTAATGCACGCAGTCCATTTGAAACATTTCAAATTCCATCACCAATCAGATGATTCCATAACTTAGGTTGTTTGAAAAGTTTTCAGTAATATTGAAGAAATGGTCAAAACCAATGTTTGTACAGCAAGCTTCAGACTGCTATTTTTTATATTATAATTTATATTCTTGTTAATAAAATTAAATAGGAACCAGAATAAAACTACAATAAAATTTGATGAATTAAAACCCCAAGCAAGGGCATAGACAAAGTGGAAATGTTAGATTAAAATGAATGAAAATTAATAAATTAAAAAAAAAAACTACGAATTGCGTATAATGAATTGGTACGTAATTGTTGTCAAATAAAGGTTTTAATTTTTCAACAAAATATTTATATTCGATCTTATTTTTATTATTAACGCTTAAAGAAGACATTTTTTACGACAACTCGATTCGCGAAAGGGTGTATTTTATTTGCCAAACGTTCAATTTTTCGTACTTCTTTTTTTTACACCATGTTTAAAGAAATTAAAATGGATTCAGATGAAAATCGATATCCTAGAATCCTTATTAGCGAATCGTTTCGAAATTTCTATTTCAAATTTAGTTGGCCACGAGCATAGGGGGTGGCAAGGTTCTTGGCCTTATAGTATATATCCAAATGAAGCAAATCGAACTTTTCAAGCAACCCAATGTTACGGGTTTACGTTTGCTTTACTTAAACTTATGCCTTTAAGCGTAAAGCGTAGATGATCGTTAACTAGATAACACTCGTTAAAAACGCACATTAGGTGAAAAGATTAATAATCGGCCAAAATGGGATACTTTCAACTCCAGCTGTGTCCACTATAATAAGAAAATACAAAACACTGGGCGGGATCGTTTTAACGGCGTCCCATAATCCTGGCGGGCCGGATGCCGATTTCGGCATCAAGTTCAACTGTGAAAATGGTGGCCCGGCCCCGGATCAAGTCACCGATAAGATTTATGAGATTACTAAAGTGCTCAAGAATTATAAAATTGCTCCCGATGTAACTGTAGACATAGATAAGATACAGAGTACCACCATACAGGTGGATGGAAATCCATTTACGGTAGACGTAATAGACTCTGTCGGCGATTATTTAGAACATATGAAAAACATCTTCGACTTCCCTAGTATTAAAACGTTATTGCAAGGAACCGGAAATCGTCCCTCATTTAAAGTTCTCATCAATGGAATGAACGGAGGTACGTCGAAATTCTGTTCACGCATCGATCAACGACCATTCATCCCGTAAACTAATTGCGATTCCGATTCCGAATGAAATTCCCGTTCCAAACTTCCCGCGATTCAGAACACCTCTATTAACATAATATTAGAGTAATAATTCGATTACTCGATGATTTCCAGTTACGGGTCCATACATAAAACGAATATTTAGCAATGAATTAGGCGTCGATGATTCGAGTATCGTTAATGCAACTCCGTTGGAAGATTTCGGTGGACTTCATCCCGATCCAAATTTAACGTATGCCAAAGATTTAGTAAGTGCTATGAAAAATGGCCCCTATGACTTTGGTGCTGCATTCGATGGGGATGGAGATAGGAATATGGTAAATCTCATATTTTCCCTTTTCGATCGAAGCGTGAAAACTAAACGCGCTAGCAGAAAATGTAAAGTTGCGCTTAACGTTCATTGTAGATATTAGGCAAGAATGCTGTGTTTGTTACACCTTCTGATTCGCTAGCTGTATTAGCTGCTAACTTAAACTCGATACCGTACTTTAAAAAGACTGGTGTCAAAGGATATGCTAGATCTATGCCAACAGGTGCTGCAGTAGATAGAGTGGCAGCTAAGAATGGCATTAAACTTTTCGAGGTACCTACAGGCTGGAAATATTTTGGTAAGTATCATCGCTAAGCTACAGATGTATTTAGATTTATTATAATATGACAGAAAATAGAATAAGATAGTTTAAGGATATAGCTTGTAAAATGATAGAAATAAGAAATCGACACTAGCGGAGGAGAACAAAATGTACAAAACCGATTTTCCATTTCATAGCTTTACGAAATTGATCGAATATTCCCATACGAATGCATTGCTTATTTAATCAAAGTGTAATCTCTAATTATAAAATTTTGCACGCATATTTAACGACGAGTCGCGAAAAGATACGGGACTTTCGAAATTTTCGGAATTCCTCACACCTCTGGTTATTATGCTTGTAAAGATATTAACCCTTAAGGGAGGGTGCGGTTACCTGTTCCTCTCAAGCAAGCAGGAAAGATTTATGTATTCCAGTAAATTTATCCCGCTATATCCCACTATTTGTAAAATATGAAGACTAGCTATGCGTCCCGTAATTGCCAACAAATAGTCCTCTAGTTTAAACAAATATCAATTGTTCTAATACTAAAACGTAACCAGAAACCAGGTACAGCATACGGATACCATCCCCGAAGGGTTAATTTGCATAAAAATCCGCGGTCTAATCCGTAGCTTTCGTAGACCATTTTTAGGGCGCGTTACATGATTTCGGATGTATCAAATTCACCGTTGCACTGGCAGGTAACTTAATGGATGCTGGCCATCTGTCTCTTTGCGGGGAGGAAAGTTTCGGCACTGGTTCTGATCATATTCGCGAGAAAGACGGAATCTGGGCATGTCTAGCTTGGCTTAGCGTAATCGCGAGCCTTGGGAAACCCGTGGAAGAAATACTACTAAATCACTGGCAAACGTACGGAAGGAACTTCTTCACGAGGTATTACTCGTTTCTTATATTTTATACAATTAACACTTTCACGATCGGAGACGTAGTCCTATGTCGTTTGAAAGTCTTTAGACGAGCACGGGCAACGTGGTTCTACGTCATTTCAACAGATTTAGCTACAGGTTTTTGGAGATGTTTTGCCCGGCTGTCGCCTGTCGCGAAAGTGTTAATATATTCTACAATTAGTTGCAAATCGTAACGCAATTTATGTTCGTCAGATACGACTATGAGAACTGTGATTCCGAAGCAGCGAACAAGATGATGCAGCACATCGAATCAGAAATAGAGAAACCCGGGTTTGTGGGTTCGAAATTAACATCCGGGGGTAAAACATACGTGGTGAAATTAGCCGACAATTACTCTTACGTAGATCCCGTTGACGGAAGTCAAGCTAGTAAACAGGTATGATATCAATCTATAGATTTTACATGACATATTAGATGTACCGATGAATAATCTACTTTTTTTAATCTAGCATTTATTTTTAACAAAATTATAATACTTGTTTTAAAACGTAATTGCTACTACTTACTACATTTTTTTCTGACAAGCTGTAAATTCCTGTTCAGGTGGAAACTTATTCTTTTGATAAAATAAATTATTCATTGTAAATAAATAAATTATTCATTGTAAATAAATAAACTATTAGTACACCTAACAATAGTAATAGTAATACTGCTACGGCTAATAATGAGATCGTTGAATTTTCCTGTGGCAGGGATTAAGAGTTCTATTCGAAGATGGCTCCCGTATCATTTATCGTCTATCCGGTACGGGAAGTTCCGGAGCTACGATTCGCGTGTACGTAGATAGCTACGAAGATGATCCAGCATCTCTAAAGAAAGATGCTCAAGAAGTTCTCAAGCCATTGGTAACTATCGCGTTAGATCTAAGTAAGTTACGTGAATTTACCGGCCGCGATGCACCAACCGTGATCACATAATCGGTTCCTGATCGCTAAGAGTTACTTTATTGAAAAAAATACTAAAAGGTAAAAAACGACAAAAAAAATGGAAAAAGTACAAAGCAAAAAGAAAAATGAAATTGTTTTACATCGTAAGCAACTTAAAGGACGCATCTTTACACACGCATTGAATGACATTACGAGTTGCAATTATTACGTAAAAAGAATCGTTGCATAAACGCTTACTTGTGCATGATGCTCGTGTTCGATAACATTTTTGCTAAAAATGTACATAGTTGAAGTACAATTAACTATGATTGCGATTAGAACGATGACTAAACAGTACAAAATGTTCACCGTGTATCAATTCAGAAACTTTGTAATAAAATAATAATTAATAGGATGACGATAATAATATCAGCCCCTTTTGATACTAACAGTGACTATAGTCTTCCGTCGACATTTTTTATTAGTTAAGAAATTCGACTAAGTATAATGATATAGTTTGTCGTTCTTCGGCTATTTTTCGTGAAAATCGTACGAAATCTGAATGACCCGAAAATGTGGGGATAAACAGAACGGTGTGCCGTTCCAAAGTTAACGCAAATTAACTCTGCAATGTTCGACTAACGTAAAGCAACTCATAATGTCGTGTGTATAGATATTAACTAAATATCAATGATATAACAAAATATTCAATATTGTACAACTAAACGGCAGCGCGTTTTATACTTTCCTACACGGAGAATCAATGGTTTCTCATTCGATCGCAAAAGCCGTAACTCTGATATGGTTTCGTTACATTTAAAACGATGCTTAAGTAAGAGAGAAAAATCGAAGAGGTGTTTACAGGTGGAACTAATAAACAAATCTAAGATCACGCGCATCTTTATACGTGGAACTGTTGTTTGCCAAAGGTGTTCAAGCATGCATAAAGATGGAAACAGTTTAACCCTTCGGTGTCTGTATAAATCATTCCGGATGTTAATCGAATAATTTTCATAATACAATCTTTCATCGCGTCGAAGAAAAGCATCGAGCACACACATTTGTCGCGCAATCGAATTTTCACGCACGAAATCCTAGATGATCTCTGTGTATATAAATGCAATCTCGATATTCATCGAAGGGTTAACGGGAAAAAGAATATAACTTCAATTGTAATTGAAAGTAGTACGTCATATTATTGATCTTGTCTATCATCGATCTATCTACCTTTTTAATTCGTTTTGTAATTATTTATTTCTTTACGTAAGATATGGCGGTTATTCGTTTTTAACGAGACGAGAGGGGGGAGGGGGCGAAGTTTGCTATGAATTTCATGGTATTTAAATGATATCGCAAAGGAGATTGCTATCGTTTCAGATCTGATGTATGTGTAAATTTGAAGACACGAAGTATAAAGGGAAAAATTTATGTAAAATATTTAAAAAAAAAAAAAAAGCAAGCATACCCAACATAATAAGTTACTCACGAATGCTGTAAATAATTGTAAAATGTTTATTTTTCTAATCGAAATGGAACGTTGATTTTTAGCAAAAAATACGTAACTGTTTTTACTATCTTAAAAACAAATTTTTGATTATTTTTCAGTATAAAGGAAAAATTAGATTGACAAAGTAACGAATTCTTTTTTTTCTTTAAATAAATATTTAGCCTTGTAAATAGGAATCTCAGTTCAATTGGAACATGTTAGTTGTTTTTCTTTTGCATTATTGCTGTATATTATTATTAGCCATTCTTTGTATCGATATATTATTTCAGATATCGCGTAATTGTATAATCGTTTAGTTTTATCCTTTACTTATCCTCTATATAGCATAAACCACGTAATTACGATATACGAGTACAGTTCTTTTTCTTGCGTTCTATTCTTTAATTATATAAAACGAAATACAGATTAAAATAAATTAAACAAAGAAGCAGGAATGCGCGTGTAGAAAATGGTATATTTCAGATTTGCGAGAATCATGCGAGAAACTCATGGTTTAAGCGAAATTTGAAATTATGAATATATTAATATAGATTGAGAGTTCTTGCTAATAAGATATTCGGCGAATTTTGTATATATATATTTGTATATTAACATTCGTAGTATAATTTGACTATTGCCATTAACAGCACGAAATACAGAGTCGAATTATTAGGTGTACAAGTTAATTAATTATGGCTCTTCGCAAAATTTAATGCATAAACAATACAAGTCCATTTATGAATATTGAATTAACCATCTACGATTCGAATTTTATTTACTTTTACATGGACTTGTAGAGGGTTAATTGCTAAGTCATTATTATTGCCTATCAAACTTAGGATGGTCTCCAGTTTACAACAATTTGCAACATTTTTATTATCTCATCCTATGATCTATAAAGTTTAAACATAAACGCACCGAATTACGCATTGCCGACGAGAGATTTTTGCTAACAAATTTTTCCACACTACGGTGGATTTTTGCGATAGAAAATTATTTCAACCGCGTTGCGCGCGTTAAATTAAACCTATGATAATTGTATTTGAAATTTATATATTTAAGTGAAACTTTCAGCAGCAGCACGGTAAAAATTCTAGCATCACTTTTCAACGTGATATTTGGTGTAACGCGTATTTTATTGAAACGGGAATAATTCAGTGCGCTTATTAATTTGTACACGTAATAAATTTGCACGCGCACGCTATGCGATTTCTATACGAGTTTCTTTCACTTTACAATTTTGTGAAACACGCTGAATATCTTATTAAAATTAATCGATAGAGGTAGGGTACACTTAAAAATTTGTAAAAGTAAAAACGGTAATAAGGATTGCGAAAGTGTAAGCGATAAAAGCCAAGAGAGCAAAAGGAAAAAAAAAAAAGATATGCGATTAAGAATTAATTGGTAATGTCTCAGAAAATTGATAACCGATCGAAGAAACTGCTATAAAAGGGAGCAACTGTATGTTTCTCGATTTCGCGTATATTTTACACTATGTATTCGCCAATTTCGAAGAAGCTTCGATTCAGCAGGAAAAGGAAGAGAAAGTTCATAAAATAATGTGCGCACCATTCTCATCCGAATTACATTTTCTTCTTTCATTTGCATATAAAAAGTTTTATTGTAATGGCAGCAGTATGCAGCAATAGGGATTTGTGGAAACGGGAATGTATTTCGTAAAAAGAAAATGAAAAAAAAATGGAATTATGATGTATCGGTGACAATTTTGGACACATTGTAATTGCAGTACTTTTGAAAGAATTTCAAGAAGAAATTTTGTAAATAGTCGAAGGAAGGGGGGGATACTTGGGGACCTGAGTCGACGCAACGCCTGTTAAATTTCATAGTTACACCACTGAAAAATACCCAAAATCCGATCATCCAATTACTCTTTAAACGTTTCGATCCCAACACCAAAAAAAGATTAAAAAAATCTTGTCGAGAAATGCCAAGCGGCGCGATAGCGCTTTTTCTAAAACTGATATAATATTACTAGAAACACGTTAAAAAACTCTATAATAATATATTATCACATACGTATTGCTTAGAACACGGATTTGTTTTTTCGTGGTGTAACATGAACGTATAACGCGGTAATGTGTCATAGAGACCAGCAATGACTGCCGATTTTAATGTAAAACTATTAACATGTAACATGTGTATCATATTGAATACTAATTATTCATCGTAGGTATATGAATGAGTGGTTCTCCATAAACACGTGATCTTAGATTTTGTACATTTCAAACAGTTGAAGCTTGGAAATTATACCATTAGACTGTGGATTCGCGTTTTTAACCGCACTTGCGCTGAAATAACGTACGTATTATACACGTTGATGCAACGTATTATACATGTCCTGGAGTTCGATTAATACGTAAACTTAATTTTTTTCGAAACGACGATTTACGGCGTTTTGTCTTACCAATCGCAAACTTATACTCGTTTTGCGTTAAAATTATGCGATGCGAACGGCCATATCAGAGACGTAGGATTGTAAAACACAACGCGTTTGATTGAATAAACAGAGCTGATCATAATTGCGAATTTTGTACAAGGAAACGAAGTTTCTGAAAGCGCATCGAGACACGGAAAGCCTAAACTTTGTTAATCGAAGCAGCGTCGGATTAAAGTTTCTTCCGCCTCTACTCCGCAACTGAATGCTCATTTTAATCGAAACAATACAGTATGTGAAAAGTAACGAACACTCGTTCATTTCAGTATGCAAAACATACCGAATATTTGTTCAATTCACGACGATTTGTAGACCGCGAATTTTTATGCGAATTTCAACACTTTTATAAGCGCAGCTAAAAAGGAAACACGTTTAGAATTTTTACCAAATATCGCCGCCCCATAAAAGCTGTAACTTTTACGCTACAGTCTACTAAATCCGCCTCTGACTTGAACAAACTTGAAACGTATTTGTAACAGAATACACTTGCAATTTCACGATGTGTACACGTCGTGAAACAATCATCGATATGGTTTTTAATAAATCGATCTTTACCGAAAAAATACTTCAAAATCATCCTGTATTATATATGATTAACGCGACCACCTCGATTATTCTCGTCATCAGCAAACCGGTCAACATTTTATTATCGTACGTTATCTACGTTTGAAAGACCTTCGAGTTGACGATATTTATTTGTCTCCATGTTCCCTTTTTAATGGGGAAAAATTTTGATCGATTTGACCGATTTACTAGCAACGAAAATAATTGAGATAGTCACGTTAGTAGTTTACTGTGGCGAGCATATAAATAAGGACAATCGATCTCTCATTGAACTCAATAAAACGTCAACATCGAAATTGCAAACGTGATCGCTTGTAGCTCTTTAATCTATGATGACGCTACTTTTAAACTATATATTGCAGCAAGAAATAGAAAAAGAAAATTTAAAATACATTAATATATATATATATACTTACATGTTATATATTTTATACGTATATACGAATTATATACAAGCTGCTTCATAAGATTTCCAATAGCTTAAGGAAAAATGTTTTGAATAGAAACGAAGAATCTACTGAATGTACGAATTATTTTTTTCTTCGTCGACAGATATAATTTTAAACGTAGCGTACCGAACGTTTAACGCGGCAAAATACTTTCTGACCAACTCTATATTTTATTTTATTCTATCTTATTTGCATTTATAAGTTTCCCTATTTTGTATGCTCGCCGTTCTTAGTAGATCATACTTTATTGTACTTAACATTTTAAATTAATCCTTCGAGTGCTACGGCCAACGTACATTCTCGGCCAATCTCGAACATCCCACACAGAATTTGAAAAATCATCTTTCTTAAAATGCCGACTAATTAGTGCACTACACATTAACTAAATATAAATCTAGAAATACTATAACGATTAATAAAAACGACGATATTGATATTGAAAGATATATTCGCCCGGGTTGCGCAAAAATAAATTCGCCCGGTTTGCACAAAACTAAATTCGCGTTCGCGCTGATCACCGAAAATTGCTTAGCACTGGAAAGGTCAAGTTGCCTTTTCTGCGCACTTTGATTTCCGGTTACGAACTATTTGCCGATTCAAAATGGATAGTTCTTTCGAATGGATTGAAAATGACTACTTTAACGACGAATCGTCCAGTCTCTGTTCTTCTTGCAAATCTCTTCTGCATTCGATATGCAGCATCGGAGTTCCATCATTTTCCGAACACGACGATGAAGTTGCTGTAAAAACGGAGATCGAGGAAACGGTGGATAATGGAAAAAATATCGGTACGGTACGCAAGGATGCGCAAACATCGGATAATCGTGTCAAGGAACAGAAGCTCGCTAAAAATGCTATTAGCTATTCTATTGCGATAACCGCGAGACCTGGTAAACAGAAAATGCAAGAAGCTTCCAAAAAAAGTGACCGCGAAATCGGTTGCTCCGCTGCTAAAAAGATAAAGTATATCGATCCGTTACATAAAGTAAATACCAGTTCATCTAAAATTATCTCCAACGAACGCGCGAGCTGTAAAAATAGTCTACGCGATATCATCACATATTCTAAGAAAATAACGAGCGCTAATCGGGATCCCGAAGAAAACAAACTTCGCGCTTGGTTATCCAATGTTACAAATGAAAAGCCCGGCTCGACGAGGCCGAATTTGGAGCGCGCGGCAAATTACGAAACACGCGAAGCGAAGATATCGCGAACCAAGAAAAACAGCGCAAATAATCCCGCTACGAATCTGTCTGTAATAAAGCCACGAAATAATGATTCTATTCTGAAAAGTATCGCAAATCACCGCAAAAATATAAATCGTACTATCGAATCGATATTGCATCTCTGGTAAGTATTCGGTGATTAAAGACGCGCGAATTTTGTACTTCAATTCTATCTGATCGTGTTCTTTCTTTCTCCTTTTCAGTAGACATATGAGTACCATGAGCAAAGCTATAGTTGAAGCAATTGAAAAGATCCAGTTTTAAGAAGAATGATGTTCAAATGGACCAGAATTATTCTGCAAAACTTAATTAATTCCATAGTTTATTGAACAAATTATTTTACAGAGTCATGATTTACAGCGATTTTCGCGAGTAATTGTATTTCAGTAGTTGGTCATTTTTTTTTAATGTTAACACGTGTAAAGCGATTCTAATTTGACCGATTTCATTTATGCCATATCAAAATCGTCTCTCTGTAACAGAAAAATATACGGCTATAATAATCCCGATAAATTAAAGTGAATATGAAACACTATAAAACAATGGTTCTCAAGCTGTGTGTTTTACTATTGAGAATTTTTGGGTACAATCCACTTCCCTTTTGAAACCATTGCTGTAAAACATAGGCATATTACTTACAATATTATTGTATTCCAATACGTGTTTCTTAATAGCAGATGTATCTACCCAAGTAACAAAGTCTTCCATATTTCTGTAAAATTATAAATAAGGGAATATCGATTAAATTTTCTTTTTTTTCGGTAGGAAATCGAACGAAAATCAGAATTCATTTCAGGACTAATTTCAAGAATATTATGGAAGGTTTTCTACAATTTTTAGCAGAATAACGAAGTTGCAACCATACTCACATTTTTGCAAGTCAAATTCATCCTTTGGCAAATCAAATTTACCTTGCTTTGAAATTAAAAGATTTTCCATTCTTAAATGAAGGTAGTCTTTTTATGAGTGCAAATATTTAAATACTTTGTATTGTTACACTATAATTAGCACGTAAGAATGACAATGAAAATGGTATTGCATCTTAGAAAAACTATTGAAGAACATTTTAAAAGGTACATTCAAAGTTGACTTGAATACATGATTCCTTTTGTCTCATTCATTTCTATTCCTTTTTAAAACATTTGGCAATCTATCTATAGTTATAAATTAAGCAAGCTCCAAGCTTCATTTTTATGTACAGGAAATGTCAGTGTTAGTGTTACACTTAATTAATTAATGGCTAGAAAACATTGAGCTGCATAAATGTGGTCATGTGCAACAGCCTAATATAAAGGGGTAAATTTCGAGTGCAAAGCCTGTATTTGCAATGTACCTTGTTACCAAAAATGCGGGATCTTTTACAAGTTCTATGCCAACCCTAACATGGCCCTGCTCTACGAATTGAGTTGCCATTTTCAAACTTTGGCTCATTTTACTTCGAACCATAACAACGGGCAATCGTCGTCTACAAAAGGAACTGGCGCTGACTTTTTGGGATAGCGACAAGTCGCATTTGCTCGATATAAGGCCCATCATGTATAATTTCTCTAACAACATCGCGCTCTGCTCGATTCGAAACGGATGGTCCGCTTCAACTTCTTTAATTTTTTTGCCCAATTCGCGAACTTCTCGCGCCAATTTATTGTACCTGAATAATTCAAATCGATCAATTGCATCGCAATTTTGTTGAGGAAGCTTAAATTTAACAACAATTACGCTTACTTCGTGTAATCCTCCCTCTTTTGTATTCGATAGCGTCTCATGATTTTGGTCTCGTGCAAATTATTATCCACCTCCCATGATATGAAATCAACTTTCTTTAATAATTTCTGCTCGTGATATTTTAATTTTCGTACCATGATCGCAGCGAGTAATTCTCAACTATCACGTGCTTGGGTTAGTTTCAAACGAGGTTAGGTTTCCATTGAGTTTTGCCCCAACAAAAATATAAACAAATTGTATTGTTGTATAACCGATTTGAAAAGTAGCAATATTTCAACGCATGAAATAATCAAATACGAATATACTTTCAAAGCCTTTTTATTCTCCGTGTTAGAATTTGTCCATTTTTATATATACATAGAATATTTAAATATTTTAAATAATAGCTCTATTTTGCAACATTTTATCCTAATTATTTGCCCGTCCAAAATATCAACAAAAATAACAATTATTGTAGATATTGCTTGCGATTGTTAAGAGGTTAAACGTAACCTCGAAGAATTGTGTTTCTCAAATTGGGGAAACGATATTAAGTAATTAACGATAAGAATTGACAATCGTTAAGCTTGACTGCAATCGAAATTTATAATGAACAAAAAGAGCAATGAAACAACGCCAGGCGATGGCTTGCGTTCTTTAAAAAGTACAATGCTATTTCGTGCGGTTAATTACGAATTGTATGTTAAACCGGTAAGATTATAGATTACTTTTACAATTAAGAAACTTATATAAGTATAAATTACGATATATCGTATTTAACTGGAGAACACAAATGTTCGCTGAAATTATTATAGCGATCGTTGCAATGCCATTTGTCATACAGATTTTGAATATAAACAATAGTTTAAGTATACACTAGTATGATGCATATATAATAGGATAATAATTAAATACGAATTTTCAATGATTGAATTTCATTTGAATTTTTCGTAAAGCAATTTACAGTATCGTTATATTGAATTCCCATACCACGTTTTCATATTAGTATAAATTAGAATTCCTTAAAGATCGAAGTCGAAAACTAAGTTTTAAATTCGCGAGACTCGAATCCGAAATTTTGCAAGGCCTCGAAGACCTCGATATTTTCAAAACCCTGATTCCCTATTATCTTCCTTTTGTTTGAACGTGTTAAAGGGTTCAAGGAATGCAAAGAACAATGTAAAAAATAAAAAGCTAGAGCGAGTAAACGAATGGAAGTATTTTTCAGAATAAAGTGATAATGATTTTCGGAGCTGCGACGATGCTCGGTTGCATCGGATACATCGCTTACATGCGACAAAATTCCGACGATACGAAATACTATACGGCGGTCGCAACCGACGGGACGATCGATTACAAAAAGAAAACATCCAAGTGGTCAGCATGATTCGGAAGTATTTTATGTAAATTAATAACAATTACATATAGCAATTTACATGAATATTTCACGCGAAATATCTGTAATTATTATTCATAGATTATATATACATACACACGTGTTACTTCGCAATCGCTAATCTATACCATTTATATACATCTCAGTGATATGTAAATAAACAGATTTATTTAACAATTCAACATCCCCTGTTAGAAATATCTTTCTTTGCTACAACGTTTATTCAAAATAGAGCTTCCCACACCAATCTCGTCTATTGCCTGTACTTAATATATTTAAAACCTGTGTAAATGCACGTTAAATCGTATTCGTATCTTTACAAAATTATACATTATTTTATCAAATATATATATATATATATATATACATATATTTGACGTTGTGCATCGTCCCATCTTAGTTTCTATAAATACATAGAAAATTAGTTTGTTATCGCTGGACTGCGGATTTTTATTGCAGATTCGTATTTTTCGAAACACGTTCGGAAGAATGGAGCGCGAATAATTTTGCGTATTTCGTGCAACCCGTTACTTCTTTTCCCCAGCGTTAAATTTCCCGTAACGGCATAAAAATCCGCATTCTAGTTATCACTGCGTATTCAAGCTATCAACTTTGGCAGTATATACAAGGTCGTTTACAGTTCACGGTAATTTTTACAGTAAAACGTTCAAGGTTTCGAATTTGGTCCAGAGATTTGAACAAGGAGTGCTCTAAGATTAACTCTCGTAACAACATTAATAAATATATGTATATTTTTTGTTGTTGTTGTGTATGTATACGTATATAAGTGTTCTATAAATGTTACAAATGTATATAGTTTCTCTTTCGTGTGATGTATGAACACTTAAAAGTATCGGTAATACGTATGTAGAGATACTTTACGGAAATGAAATACGCATGCACTATAATTGCAAATAAAAGCAAAAAGGAAAAGAAGATGTAGAAAATGTTATTGCATTTTTAGTACGCATGATACATACTTGGAAGTGATACACAGAGCATTATACGCTACACATCAATCGGTCGCTGCGATAGTTTTCGAATTTTTTCATAATGTACGATAATTATTCGTTCATATTTATTCGAATGATTTCAAAAAAATGGCGGACATTTTTACTAATTCAAAGGGTTGAATTTTAATCGCTTGGAAATGCAAATACCGCGAAATTTTAACTCTCGGAAATTGTAAGGCTTGCAAATTTGATGGCTTCGAATTGGAAAGCTTGAATATTCAAATGCTTGACGCGAGCAAGCGTAAAATCATCTGCCATAGTTTGGAAATCATTTATATACCGCATCGATTTTGATGGAAACGTTTACATCATTCACGCCTATATAATTGCTAAACTACTGGAAGCATTCGAGAAATGAAAAGCGAATACTTGTTTCTAACGTAGAACAACAAACTATGGCATTTATGTTGAACGAAAGTTACGCACCTTTTTCTGTTCTTCGTTCGTCGAATGGTATATCAAATTTTTTTTAATCGCAAGATATATTAATATACACACACGCACATGTAAATACAAAATATTCTCTTTCGTTATATACTATGTAAAACCATAACAGTTCATTACTTAGAAACAGGAACTAACAGTAACGATAATAAGTTGAACATTGAATTCGAATAATTTCTCACATATAAATCGCTTATTATTAAAACAATCGAAGCCCTAAGTTTCTGTTTCTTGTTCAGTCGTTTCGTATCTCCGTTAATAAATTCTATTTACACGTAGTAATTTATTGCTAAAAATGTCCTATTGAGTACAAGTTAGATATTACAAATATAAACTAATTCAGAGCCTCTATCATTAAACTCTTGGCATCTTTATCTTTTTTTCAAACGATGAGTTTGCTTCGTAAATGTAAAAAATGTTGAACAATGAAACTGTATTTGATTTTCTATGAATAAGTATTGAATTGTACAAAATCTTGAAGGCTCAGAATTAATTTGTTCACCTAATAGTTTATAAAAACAACGATATAAAATATTCGTTGATAGAAAAATTGCGTGTTTAAGAAAATATTCCTCTGACGATATAAAAAGAATATTCCTATTTTTATCTACGAAGAGGAGGGGGATGGTTACTCGAAGGGTATAAAGAATATGTTTAAAAACTTGCTCTTACTCGTTAACGATACGCACAATTACGGTGCCTAAATTATTTACAAAATCATCGCAATAGACTGTGGATGTTTGTGAAAATTAGGCATGCGACTCTGAATATCCATCATAATGACGTCACGAATTATTCGTAACTCGGATTTCCGAATCGTTGAATTTATTTTCAAAATTTTTGATCTGCCTCTATTCCTATCTTAAAAAAAATAACTTCTTCAATCGTTCGAACATAATAACAAACATAATAAAACATAATTCCTTTTACAATTTTATCATTTTAATAATCGCGATAGATTTAAACGAAAGCCGTAGTTCTGCTTCGTTTGTTCTTTTCCTTATTATGATTATCAATCGAATGATCGTTCGAACATTGAATACTAAATAATAAACTTTTGCATACTTGAATTCCCCATAAATGCATAAACATCCGCAGTCCAGCGATGAATATCAATTTAAAAGTTTCCACGCAGTGTACACGGTTCGTAACCATCCCTTTAATACAGGTTCCAAAAAACACTTTTCGCATCGATTACGCAACAATATTGTACGAAAGCAGAGCATATCAACTTTCTAACTTCCTAACTATATCGACGCTGATAAAAGCATTAAAAAATTATTCGTATTAAAATGAATCTCGGCTGTAAATGTTACCTTATCGATCTACTAAACTATTTAAGCTCAATGGAAACCATTTTAATAATAAGCGATTATACCAACGGATGTATTAAAATTTGGCAATTCATAATACTTGGTTCATGCTTTGTACTCTTTTTGGACAAGCCAACTTTCAACGCAATGTGGTTTAACTTCTGTATGAAATATGAAATAGAGGTTTTTTTTCTTTTGCAGCAGTCCGCGTTACTCTGCGTAAAGTTTTCTAGAACGAAGGATTCATGCGAACGATAATAAATTGGATCGAAGATCGTATTAGACGCGTAACAAAGGTATAACGAAAACAAAAAGATACCTACGTAGATCATTTTTACGATCCTAATGTAACTTGAATGCACGTAAAATATTGCCATACCTTAACGATGTTCTCAATACTAAAGCTTTAATAACGATGTATACTTATTACGATACGACGCCTGGTCCGAAGATCCAATTTCAACACGTGCAATCTTGCTTGTTTTGCGGATAAAGCAAGATAGTTTCGTAAATTGCACTTGCCACGTAATCCAAGTTAGATTCGTTCAGCCCACAAATATTTATTCTACCGCTTCGTAGCATATATATATGGTAATTGTTTATCAGACATTCGACTTGTCTCTCTGAAATAATATTAGTTTCGCTTATTAAGATACTTATTTAGTAGGCTACGGATTTTTATCCGAATTCCTATTTTCGTTAACAAAGTTAAAGAGATGGAATCAGAATGGACGGTTGTCTCGCCCTCTAAATAAAATAGTATATATTTTGTATATTCTTGGTTTCTTTTATTCTTCTTTGATTTTTTGCATACGTAAATTTCCCATAAACGCATAAAAATTCGCAGTCTATTAATTAATATCGAGTAGCCGAATTTCAGCACCCGATTTTTTAAACAATGCGTGAAAAAATATTTTACATTAAATTATAGTATAGAAAATCCCCGATTTAAACGTTTAAAACCAGTCAGAAAAATCTTGTCCTGTATCTGCGGGTACTCGTACACCCCTAATACTTATCGTAAATTAATTTCTGTTGTTTAATACTAACCAGTAAGACCTGTATAAGAAAACATTCCTATCTGTTTAGTGATATGATCCCAAGTACCCGGGGTTCCTTGTTGAACCAATCTTTCGTATAATTTCGTTCGCATCTCCTTTATTCTAGCGGACATTGTAAGAATGTGGCCTTTCCTGAAACGTTTCAATACAAAAGATCTTTTCTCTTGATACCTTAAATAACGAAGCTCTTCTCATTTAACCGCGATACACGCATACGTTTTTCCGCCACATGACTGTATGTCTATCATTCTGTCTTTTCATTCGAAACAACAAAGACAAGCATAGAAACGTGCGACGGAAGAACTCGAGCGGTCGCGTTTGTCGTCCCAAAATTTATCAAAGTAACAAAATAAGAACAGTGGACATCCGGTTATCTGGTCCCGTTTTAATCCGTCTGCGGTTTAACCGACCACATTTTTGTTAAGACAAAAACAGCTGACCAAGAGGAAGATTATTGAAACTGCGATGAAATATGTAACTATTCACTTACGAGCTACGAGCGAGAATCTACCTTATTATTGAAACTACTATTTTTGCATTTCTTCATCTTAAATCCGTGCCCAAACTAGTTTCCCCTTGCTCATTCTTTTTACTTGGTATCCAGATAAAAAAGTGCCCTATATTCACCCACGGATTCAAGTTCGAATATCCGGATACTCAGAGCCGGAGGTGCAATGAGTATTTCGGGTACTCGAACTTCCGGTTAGTAAGAAGAGCTTCGGTATAAATCAATGTACCATTCTCTAAAGAGGTCCGGGTTTTGCAGTACGGTCGCAACTATCCTTGCGCCGTGATTCGGTGGATTGCTATACATTCCTCGAACGATCAAAGTCAACTGGGACTTAACTTGGGCCAATTCTTTCGTGTTGGACATAACGACCACCAGATTTCCCACTCTCTCATTGTACAAGCCAAAGTTCTTGGCGAAACTTTGCGCGCACATGAATTCGATTCCACGCTCGGCGAACATTCTTACCGCGTACGCATCTTTATCCAAATCGCCGCTTGCGAATCCCTGAAAATGTCCATCGTTCTTTTATACCGCTTTTGAAACGGACGAAGATCGAAACGTGCGCGTTATCTTGGATTCTTCGAGTACCTGATACGCGCTATCGAATAGCGGAAAGAGACGTTTCTCTTCTACCACATCTGCAATCTTGGCCCACTGTTCGGGCGTAGGATCGCATCCCGTGGGATTATGCGCGCAAGCATGAAGAATAATCACGGCATTCTCCGGAGCATCCCTAAGATCTTTCAGCATTCCTTCTATATCCACGCTACGCGTCTCTGCATTCCAGTACGTGTACTCGCAGGCCTTCTTAAATCCCCCGTTTATGAACACAAGCTTATGGTTCTCTGGTGACATATCAACCACTATATACGCCACGTGAAACCATCAACTTCATCCGGAGGTCCCGCACGCAAACGCGTATCAACGAATTCAAAATCCATGCAATTTAAAACAGTGACACTCTATCGTCCTATTACGTGAAATTAATTTCAATTGGCAATTGGGGAGCGTGAGAAACAGATAGCAATACAAATTACTATTGCCATCTCTTTAAGTGCAAAGCGATATGCCGGAGTGTCACGCGGTATTATCATTTTTATTACTATTTATCCGCCACCAAAATTTTGTTTAATGTGTTGGCGAATATTTGGTATATGTTTGCTTTTAATTGATGAAAAATATAAGCTGTACAATGTAATCAAATAATATGATATTGCACCATAAAAGAAATTTTCGAGATGCTACGTATATCGACAATAGCGTGTCCGTGCCTTTAATTACACGGGTACACGTGTATTTATACATACGCGCTCGTTAGAGATCCCGGTTTCACACGCATACTCGAAACTCGAGAAGGCTGTGAATCCGACCAAGTAATTTCAAGATCATGCGAATTCTACGTAAACCACGAATATTTCAGTATGTACAAATACACGTGTAATAGAAATACACGCGTAATAAATGTACACGTGTAATAGAAATACACGTCTCTGTATTTCTAGTTTCATCATTGAATGTTGCTCGGATTTCGTTTAACACTCACCCCAAGTGGGTTTGCTGTAATAGAAGGTATCGTAATGCAAAATGCGACTTAGAAATTCAGCGGAAGTTCGCAATGCTCCGGTACCGGATATCGTTTGAACGCCAAACGCGCGGCCTTGAGCAATGATAGGAGAATCCGTGCCTAGCAACATTTTCGTTGCTGCTTGGCTAAAGGCATCCAATCCCAAAACAGGCAGATATTCATGATTTTGCAGCTCGTCCGCGGCTAACGATTTCTCCACCTTGCGAACCACCGGCAATACCCATGGTTTCCCTTCGCTAGTGCGATAAGCTGCAAATAATTCAAATTCATCGTCGCTTTTACGAATGCTCTGCTGGACGAAAGCAGGCGTCAGCAGAGTTTAGACGAAATAAGATAACAAATAATCAGTTGAAACAACAAGATTAATTCAAATACTTTATTATTTGGCATACCAACGAGTAACTCATTATTTCTTTAGCAAGTTCAATGTACAGTTGAAATCGAAAATATGCTACCAAGAAACAAAAATGAATTGATGAATTTATTTTATAATACGTAAATATTAGAGAGCAACACAAATTATATTAGAGACAGGATAGATACTTGATCTGCTTAAAAATAAATATTTAATTTGACAGCAAATGTGGATTTTATTCATTGGTACACCTAATATATTTATTTTGCAAATAATATAGGAAATTAATATTAATTCGCGTTCAATTTTGATAAAGTATTTCAAAACAATTTTTCATTTCAAATAAAATAACAAATAATATGACATAAGAATTATTGAATATAATTTGAGGTGAAGTTAATAAGAGTTGATAAGAATTTTTGAATTAACTATTTAAAATTAACTAAAAATTGCTGAACTTTATTATACTTAAGTAAATTACATTTCATTATGCTGCAATTATATTTAGCATGGAATTTTTATGATTTAGCTGCTTTCAAAATTGTTCTTGCTTCAAGCAGTTCATCGGAACACTTAATAATACTCAAGTACTTTACTAATACATGTGCTGAACTTGTACATATAAGGCATAAAATTAAATTACATGAATAAAATACAAAGTTATTTTATTCTAAATTCGAATAATGAAATATCATTTGAAAAATTATTTGACCATTCAAATAAGCTAACTCACAGCGTGTAGCCAAATAAAATAATATTAGGTGTACCAATAAATAATCCACTTCTTTTGTTTAATTCAGCATTTACTTTTAACAAAATTAAATACCAACTGTGTTGCAAATTTAATATAATTGTTTGTATTTGCTGCATTTGTTGGATAAGCTGTGAATTCCAACTCTAGGGAAAGTTTGTCCTTTCAATAGAACAAATCCACTAGCTAAAAATAGTGGATTACTCATTCATAGACATAATATGTTAGCTTAACAATTCATTTTTCAAATAATTCATTTGGATAGTGTCCAAGCCTGGATGAAAGTACTGGCATAACTTGATTGTTACGCTGCAAACTGAAACAATGCTTCAGGGAAGAAAGAATATGAAGTAATTGTACATTACAGCAAAGAAGAATCTTTCAAATAGACTGATTCAATAACTAATAATTAGATTGTGGATTTTCACACAGATTTATATGTTATGGGAACACAACCAAGGAAACAGAACCCAAATCAAGATCAGAGTAATTCTTTAAATATTATACTTTGCGTATTCTATATACTTTTGCTTGCTCTATGCACTTTATATTTCTTTTGCACATTGTGCTCCTATGCACATTTACATGCATAAACATCCACAGTCCAGTAATTAAAACTCATCTGCATTGTAGCATACAAGTTATGCCGATAATTTTGTCCAGCCCTGCATTTCTCTGCATTATTCAAATAATACTGCATGACCAATGCTCATTTAAATAATCCTTATATTGTAACTCTTTATCTAAATAATCCTGTAGCACCATTCTATATTTAAATAGTGATGATACACTCTCTCTTAGAGATACACACATTGGTCTCTGCAATACATATTACATAATCAGCAGATATTCCTGGAGGTCACTCAAGAACAGAATCATTAGCAACGTGACTGAAAAGATGGAGAAAAAAAAAACAACAATTTTCATCAAAACATTCGAGTTCGATGAAAATTTTCGAAATCTCCTTTCCAGTTTTCGTGTTACTCGAGGGAATTCGCCTTAAAATTGATCCGTAGCGTAACGAAGCCGAATATCGGATGAAAAATATTGCAACATACCTCCTATAGATAAATTCACTTTTTTTTCGTAAGCATCCTCTATGAATGCTCTGTGAAGTGCGAAAACCTCTATGGGAGGCCCTAACTTGAGTCCGCTGAATCTCGATGTCATCTTTGGAACGGTTTAAAATATCGAGTCACCACCTACTAAGTATACGTGTGCAACGATAATAAAGCGAGAGTTAATCCGACCGCACCATTTTATATGGGATATACAAACACATTTACAAACCTCTTGTAATCGCGGCGCGTCGCGTGGTTATGATTTTTAAATTCCAGATGCCGGAGATTAAAGGAACTTTCTTATTCACGTATTCGCGTGAATGCCACGAGAAACTACAGCATATCTACGGGAACTTTTGCCGCTGATCAGTTTAAATTATCTCTATGCACACGTACCGGACAAATGTAACGTTGACGTGTAATTCATGCAGTCTCTCAGAAGCCGAACTGATCCAATCCGCTTTTTTTGGAAACGTCTGAATTTTAATGTTCACAGATATATAGAATCTGCATTGCTCTCTTCGGAAATGAATTCAATTCGTATCTTTGTATTTAATTTTTATATTTAAATATTGATATATCTGACAATAATACGAGTCACCTAATTTTCAAATTCTATAGAAAAAAATGAAGTCTGTATAGAGCACGAATACTTTTTTCGGTTACTGTACATTTTACTCGAAATATTTAACGTCCATAAGATTAAATAACTTCTGGAAATATATACAATATATATATATATATATATATATATATATATACACACATATATGTTATATAATTATATTCTCGCAAACGGAAAATTTGCATTATAAATTATTACATATATGTAATGATAATGAACTTATTACCTCTCTCTAGATTCGAAATGATTGATATTAAATTCTACATAATTTCGCGTTACGCGGAAAGGATGATGCAAGTTTAAGTAACATTTCACGTGCCATAAAATATTAATTAGAAAAGTATTTCAATGAAAAAATCTTGTCCTTACGAACAGATAAGATTATTCGAGATATGTAGAGGAAATTTATAGAATTTCTGCTATACCAGCTGATTAAATTTGCACATAGTTTTCGTAGACGGAATATAGGGGGGGTTACTTGACAACCTTACCATTTTCATGTCACATGTGACCTTATCGATGCAAAGATAAAAAGATGAACAGTAGAGACGCAGACGAGGTACAGAATAGATCTAACACCTAATGAATAATTTTGTCCGGTACAATTCTCGCGTCACTCTCTACGTTATCGATTTAACACGGATTACGATTTCAACATTAGTAGCGTTTAGAATTGAAACAAAATTTAGCCGTGAAATCGCTTTTAGCTATAAGTTTATCGCGATTCTCTACACGTTCCTTTTGACGTCCGCTTTACAAAACGATCCGACGTAGAACGTTTTGCAATGGTTCGTGAAAAGGATAATATAAAACGCGTCGCGTGAATTAATAATCGTAGCATTTGACAATATGATACGATTATTAATTTTATTACAAACAACGTGTATAGGGATAACGACTTTTGCGTGCGTTTATTCTTAGGGCGAGAGTTTAGTAATATGCAAGCTTAGATAGAATAGTAATTACGAAAACGGAGAAACGATAAGAGATAGATGATGCATCGCGTGACGTATCCGACAATAATTTCGAAGAACGGATAAGGTATAGAAGGAGTTAGTGGTAGGATTAGGATTAGAATAAATGAAAGAGTAACGTAGCTTTCTTAAAATATTTCGTTCAGTGAAAGACACTACGGTTCTTATTGTCAAGTATATTCGTATTTATACTAGTCTTTCCAGCCTTTTTCAAATTCAAATTGCGCGCGCACTAAACTTTGCCGCGGTTTTATCCGCTCCCGCCATTGTTGCGCGGGAAACGACTAGCTAACGGTCGACGTGTGACGCGGTAAGACGCCATCCTCGTTAGCAATAGAAAAATGCTTAGATATACGCGTATAATCGTTTATTTCCGTCGAATGCGAGCTCAAATGAAAGTGCGGAGTGCCGCGGACAATAATCAGTCGGTTTTAATCAGATTCATGCATCGGTTTGTAAAATATGAAGAAATTTGTGTGACGCGTCAAGTCTCCGATCTCGATAGGATTAGAAAAATGTTTAGATTTCGCTTCCTAATAGCTTGTGTGCAACGAGGTCGGCCTAAAACGAAAGCGCGGAGTGCAGTGGATAATAATCCAAAGTTTTATTCGTATACTTGCAACGGTTCGCGAAATGTAGGGAAGTTCGTGTTACGCGTCAAGTCTCCTCTTTCGATGGGATTAGAAAAATACTTAGATCTCGGGTTCTAAGCACGCGACGTGAACGAGACCGGCAAAAAACGAAAGTGCGGAGTGCAGTGGATAATAATCGAAGGTTTCATTCGTATACTTAAATCGGTTTGCGAAATATAGGCAAGTTCGTGTTACGCGTCAAGTCTCCGCTCTCAATAGGATTAGAAAAATGCTTAGATCTCGGGTTCTAAGCACGCGACGTGAACGAGACCAGCAAAAAACGAAAGCGCGGAGTGCAGTGGATAATAATCGAAGGTTTCATTCGTATACTTAAATCGGTTTGCGAAATATAGGCAAGTTCGTGTTACGCGTCAAGTCTCCGCTCTCGATGGGATTAGGAAAATGCTTAGATCTCGGGTTCTAAGCACGCGACGTGAACGAGATCGGCAAAAAACGAAAGTGCGGAGTGCAGTGGATAATAATCGAAGGTTTCATTCGTATACTTAAATCGGTTTGCGAAATATAGGGAAGTTTGTGTTACGTGTCAAGTCTCCGCTCTCGATGAGATTAGAAAAATGCTTAGATCTCGGGTTCTAAGCACGCGACGTGAACGAGATCGGCAAAAAACGAAAGTGCGGAGTGCAGTGGATAATAATCGAAGGTTTCATTCGTATACTTAAATCGGTTTGCGAAATATAGGGAAGTTTGTGTTACGCGTCAAGTCTCCGCTCTCGATGAGATTAGAAAAATGCTTAGATCTCGGGTTCTAAGCACGCGACGTGAACGAGATCGGCAAAAAACGAAAGTGCGGAGTGCAGTGGATAATAATCGAAGGTTTCATTCGTATACTTAAATCGGTTTGCGAAATATAGGGAAGTTTGTGTTACGCGTCAAGTCTCCGCTCTCGATGAGATTAGAAAAATGCTTAGATCTCGGGTTCTAAGCACGCGACGTGAACGAGATCGGCAAAAAACGAAAGTGCGGAGTGCAGTGGATAATAATCGAAGGTTTCATTCGTATACTTAAATCGGTTTGCGAAATATAGGGAAGTTTGTGTTACGCGTCAAGTCTCCGCTCTCGATGAGATTAGAAAAATGCTTAGATCTCGGGTTCTAAGCACGTGACGTGAACGAGATCGGCAAAAAACGAAAGTGCGGAGTGCAGTGGATAATAATCGAAGGTTTCATTCGTATACTTAAATCGGTTTGCGAAATATAGGGAAGTTTGTGTTACGCGTCAAGTCTCCGCTCTCGATGAGATTAGAAAAATGCTTAGATCTCGGGTTCTAAGCACGCGACGTGAACGAGATCGGCAAAAAACGAAAGTGCGGAGTGCAGTGGATAATAATCGAAGGTTTCATTCGTATACTTAAATCGGTTTGCGAAATATAGGCAAGTTCGTGTTACGCGTCAAGTGTTCGATCTCGGTGGGATTAGAAAAATGCTTAGATCTCGGGTTCTAAGCACGCGACGTGAACGAGACCGGCAAGAAACGAAAGTGCGGAGTGCAGTGGATAATAATCGAAGGTTTCATTCGTATACTTAAATCGGTTTGCGAAATATAGGGAAGTTTGTGTTACGCGTCAAGTCTCCGCTCTCGATAAGATTAGAAAAATGCTTAGATCTCGGGTTCTAAGCACGCGACGTGAACGAGATCGGCAAAAAACGAAAGTGCGGAGTGCAGTGGATAATAATCGAAGGTTTCATTCGTATACTTAAATCGGTTTGCGAAATATAGGGAAGTTTGTGTTACGCGTCAAGTCTCCGCTCTCGATGAGATTAGAAAAATGCTTAGATCTCGGGTTCTAAGCACGCGACGTGAACGAGATCGGCAAAAAACGAAAGTGCGGAGTGCAGTGGATAATAATCGAAGGTTTCATTCGTATACTTAAATCGGTTTGCGAAATATAGGGAAGTTTGTGTTACGCGTCAAGTCTCCGCTCTCGATGAGATTAGAAAAATGCTTAGATCTCGGGTTCTAAGCACGCGACGTGAACGAGATCGGCAAAAAACGAAAGTGCGGAGTGCAGTGGATAATAATCGAAGGTTTCATTCGTATACTTAAATCGGTTTGCGAAATATAGGGAAGTTTGTGTTACGCGTCAAGTCTCCGCTCTCGATGAGATTAGAAAAATGCTTAGATCTCGGGTTCTAAGCACGCGACGTGAACGAGATCGGCAAAAAACGAAAGTGCGGAGTGCAGTGGATAATAATCGAAGGTTTCATTCGTATACTTAAATCGGTTTGCGAAATATAGGCAAGTTCGTGTTACGCGTCAAGTGTTCGATCTCGGTGGGATTAGAAAAATGCTTAGATCTCGGGTTCTAAGCACGCGACGTGAACGAGACCGGCAAAAAACGAAAGTGCGGAGTGCAGTGAATAATAATCCAAAGTTTTATTCGTATACTTGCAACGGTTCGCAAATTATAAGGAATTTCGTGTCACGTTGCAAGTCTCCGCTCTCGAGACGATTAGAAAAATGCATAGATCTCCGCGTCTAATCGCTTTACTTCAACGAAAGCGACTTAAAACGAAAGTGCAAAGTGCAGTGGTTAATAATCCTTGGTTTTATTTGGATACGTGCATCAGTTCGCAAAGTATAAAGAAATTCGTGTGGCGCGACAAGATTTCATTCTCCAATTCGCTATATAACAATCTTCAAGTTATTCGATTGATTTTACACATTTTTCGAGCTATTCCAAAAACAATTAAACGTTAGATTACATTTGGAGCAGTGCAATAGTGTAATAGAATTATACGTATCCTCGTGCAATTAAATTACGTGGATTCAAGTATGATATTCGTAATTACATGACTACACGTGTGATAGATATTTCTCATATTGAAGCCTTTCCACGTCAGTGGCCGGATAACGACTACCGGCTCGGTCTTACCGAGCGCTTCCGAAATCTCCCCACTCCTCGAGTTTGGTTTGCGAATGGTGCCGAAGCGTGACTTAGTCAGTTCTCTCTGAGACGCCGTGGAGAGAGTATCTGTGTACGTAATCTTCCCGTTTATTATATGTTATGCATATACACGTTTCGCTGATATTCTAGCGTCCTTTTTATACTTACTATCGGTCGCGTCCTTACCTTATTTCACATACGAACATTCTTGGTTATTAATTTAATAGTTTGTCAAACAAATTGTATTTCCCATTTGCTATTCGATTACCTTCGAAGTTAATTAATCATCGCGATAGTAAATTAAATTACTTTTTACCTTGTATTTTGTTTGAATTTTCTATCACGAACTTCCGTAAGTCGCGGTTTAAAGTGATTAGTTCCCTTTTCGTACATACGTTTCAACTCAAAGTTAATAAAATAATTCATTGAACATTGTTTTTATTTCACTTTGCTTTTTTATTGTAATACTTTCTTATTCCAATTTGAGTCTCGGTTTAAAGTAATTGGTTTTCTTTTAATACGTTTGTTTTAAATTATGATTTTTAGTCTGTTTCAGATACCTGACCAATTGTCGACAGATTAGACGAATCACAGGGAGTATGCCGTGATAACCGCTGACTGGCTTTCACCATTTTTCTGCAAGTATGGTAAAATTCATCGTGTGCCAATGGCACGTGTATGTATATTTATTTGCAATGTTTCGGTTTGGTTATTGATGGGTTAACACTTGATAGACGAGTCATTTTTCGCGTATCTAAATTTATTCATATTTCTTGCATATTCCGTGATAGTTTTGAAATGATGAAGTCGTGTGTTTCTTCCGTTTTCGAAGTACAATTCTCAATAGATCGGTGATTTGCAGTAGAGTCGTTAGATCGTATTACGGTGGATTAAATTTAACGAAAAATTGGGATAGCTTTTATATTTTACTGTATTTCGGCCGGTGCTCGCGTCCTAGCTTGACCGATTGTCTCGAAAAACGTTTGTTGTTACTTCAACGCAGCCGAACTTGGGAGCAAAAAACGCCGCGCGCTCGCCGCGTGTCAACTCCTACCACTCCTCTGTGTTTACATTTCGAACTTTAATTTTCGCAGACTGTTCCGAGAATTTGTGTCTCGCGATCGTGTTTATGTTTGGATAGGTTGAACGTACTTGAGAATTTCGATAACGACCATTCGTAGCATAGCCTTTGATTTTTGCACGTAGCTTCCATTGCACCTGTAGTATTTTTATATTATATGTAACAATATAATATAAAAATATTTATACACTACATACGTGTTCTTTCATTTTAAATATATATATTACGTAAAGTTAAAATATCCTTCGTAACAAATGCTCGATAGAAAAAGGAGGATTAATAATAGAAATACATGGTGTGTTATTTTGTACCTACCCCACCTCTTCCTGCTAATTAATTTGTTCTTTCAGAATTTGTGGCCGCGCGCAATGCGGCTGTAGAGTCATCTTGCTTCGATTTAAATAGTAGAAGTTAATTTTTTAAGAGCACAGCTGCTCTAAGTAAATTTAATTGTAGCTATTGCTCGCGAAATTAGAATCAGTGTTTGTTCGCCCAATTTAATTTACAGTCGAGTAGTCTTTTATTTTTACCTTTTTTTAATAATTCGTATTCGGGATTAGAGTCACGCTTCGGCTGTTGGCAGATGACCTCGCTGGGCTCCTGAAGCTCGCACCGTAAGTATTTTTGCACTTCATCCTAATTTTCAGTAACTAACAAATATAGAAGCTATTACAAATTTGTACAATTCCAATTAGTTATTGCTTTTATTGAAACAAGAAGTAGAATCATTTAAATATTCAGAATTTATTGGGCTTTCGATTTTCTTAGTCTAAAATATGCTAAATAATTAATAAGTAACAACTTTAAGAATAAATTCTAATCATCTCTTTCTCTTTTTTCTGTTACAGGTCTTCCACAGATCTTCTTGTCCTTGGGGCCACAGGGCATGGCATCACAGCTTCACGACTTCACGGCATCACGGTTTCACGATTTTGTCTTCAAGGCTCCACGACTCCACGACTTCACGGCTTCGCTAGATGACGATGGCAACAGGTTGTCATCCGCCTGGCTGCAGCAGATGACAGCGTAGTCGTCTAACGGTGAGTGGCATGCATTTTGAGTCCCTCCGGTCGCTCAATCATGCCGAGGACGAAAGGTCCAAATCGGCACGGGCGACTGGTTGTATACGTAGACGTTTGCATAAACGAGTACAGTGACCACGGGTATACATTATACCCGTGTATCATTTTTATTGTGTCTGTGTTTTATTTATTAGACGAGGCTAGGTCTTCTTGTGCATCGCGATTTTAAATATTGTAGTACATTAATGAAATATAAAAGTCGATAATAGAGTCAAATAGTAGGAATATTAATGCAAACATTTGTGCAATTTAAAGTAGAGTCAATAAAAGTTCCACATAGATATTTATAAAAGTGGAATATTTGTAAGATCAAATATATGATACGATATTTCAGAATGATTTTATTTAATAAATGTGAAATTTGTAATTTGTTATGGTGAAGTCGGACACCATCCGATTTCGTTCCTTTTCTTTAATAGCTATATTTGTTGCACAATCATATCGACAAAGTATATTATTATTACTATACGTATATGAACATATATATACATATAAATAGTATTTTATGGAAGTTCATTATTCAATTCAAAACTATTGAAAGTTTTAAGCAATGCAATCTTTCAATTCTCATAGTAGCTTCGATGTAATTAAAGATACAGATAGTAAATTTGCCTTTACTCGTTCAAAAACGATGCTAAATAAAATGCGCAAGAAGACATTTCGCGATGGGTAGATTTCCAAATCGAAGTCGCAAACTTTAACGCAATGTTTGTTAGTGTTAATACGCTTTGATAAGGGAGTCGCCCAAGGTATTGCAGTAATTAAAATTTCAACTTAGAGTCATGTATTTTATTATTCTTCATTTCAACTTAGAGTCACTTGTTCTATTATTATTGTCCATTTCAAACCAGAGTCATTTGTTGCATTTT
Source organism: Eucera pruinosa (assembly GCA_028830335.1). Classification (NCBI taxonomy): domain Eukaryota; kingdom Metazoa; phylum Arthropoda; class Insecta; order Hymenoptera; family Apidae; genus Eucera; species Eucera pruinosa. The sequence goes on from JAMYCR010000006.1 coordinate 18,582,070, forward strand.
ATTATTTATACACGTAGTTTCAATTTAAATTCACTTTGCATTAAAGGTTTCTTGTTTCTTTGTTTCATAAATACATTACATTTGCTCAATTAAATTTATTGAGAGATTATTGAGAGAGTTAAATTAAATTAGTAGAGTCTTTTTGCATTGGAATTGAACAGAAAGTAGAGTCACAGCCCGTTAGTCGATTCCATATGCTAGGCAGTTTTTCTAGATAGGATTTTCAGCGTCGGTTCGTGCCGTTTTGCCGGGATCCCGCTCACGTGCTCAGGTGCTACTTGAGCGGGTGAAAAGCACGTGGCACGATGCTTTTTTTTTAATTTTTTGATATTTGATATTTAATATTTGTGTGGCGGCTGATCGTGGGTAGCGTATCGTGCGCGACGTATTTTCCACATTGTATGTGTGTGTGTTAGGCTGTGGAATTGCGTCGTTTTCTTTCGAATCTTAATTCATTTCTCTGCCCCATTGGTACCAAAAGTTCGCTCTGATTTTAAAGCGGTACCAAATGTATTACTAGTTACACGTGCACGAATGGTAATAAACCATTCATTACAAATCCATACATATATCTCACAACGTTGCTATAGAATCATGTGCACATTTGATAGATGCCTGATATATATGACATTTTACAAGTTTCCTATTGATAAATGCTAGAAACGCATTGTACAATTTTCCTACGGAATCATTTGATAAATACTTGAAGTATATTTGAATATATCGAGTTGAACGCGTTTAAAATGGCATAATACGCAAAGGTCGCTACCCACTTCAGACGATTTCAGGTTTTTTTTATTACTTTAGAGTGTGTATGAGTTGTGTATTGAACTCGGGTGTCGGAGGCGTCCCGGGACGTTACTCCCTAGAGTAGGCTTTTGCACCCGGGTGGTATGTGTGTGATCCGCTGGGTGGGGGGTGGGGTGTATGCCTGTGTTTGTGTGTTTGTTTGCCATTTTTTAAATATAGTGCTAGGTAGGTAGGTAGTATACTTTCTGGTGTGTGTATGTTAATTATAAGTAGGTAGGGCCGGGCAGGTTGACACATGGTCTCGGGGTAGGCGCGAGTTTGATATTTAATGGGGGGTGCGCGTGTCAACCTGTTTCAGGAAATCTGATTTGAACATCGACGGCGAAGCTAATCTGATCCGGGGAATGCCGGTCATTTTTAGTTTTTGCCAATGTCGATCTTTCGAATCCGGCGATATGAAATCGTCACGCGGACGCGGTCGCGATTGCACGAAACGAACGTATACATATACCCAGCTCGAGGTTCGACACGTTTGCACGAACAAGGATGCTCAGAATTCTTAGATTAGTTTCTTAGAATTCTTAGAGTCGTTGGTCGTCTGCGTGTTATTTAACTTCTTCGATATGCATTTTTATTCCATCTTTGTGAGTTTCTTTCTGGGTTGCAATTTGAGAACCTCGAGCTTAAATCCAAGTTCCTGCGGGCATGGCGCCCGAAGAAAAGAAGAGGCCCGACAAATTGTCACGAAGAGGGCAGCAACGAATGGCTATCCATTTTTTTTTTATTTAAGAAAGAATGGACGGTCATTATTATTTGTCACTGTGTTGTCACTGTACTCGTTGTAGAGTCTTGCATGCGTAGAAATTTCAAGTCTTCATTGGGCAAATCGCGATTTTTCAATTAGCGTTGCGAGAAATTAATTACGGGTTGAATTAGCATTGCGGGGAAGGGAAATCGCGTGGGTGCTTTATTTTAGAGTTGCGAATGAATTTGAATTCCACGGGTTTTATTAGCGTTGCGAATAATTGATTGTCGCGTTTGATTTAGCGTTGCGAGTTATGAAATATCGTGCTTGCTAGTAACATTTTTTAATGTCAATTCCTATAACTTCCTTGAGATTAATATTATGGTATATTTGTTCAGTAAGTTTTTTAACGTTGCGCGAACGAAAGCTGCGATTTCTTAATTTATAGTAGGACGTATTTTCAATTATAAACATATTAATTTCCAGTTAGCTTTATAGCGTTGCGTTTTTTGCATATCGCGATTACTGAAAGTAGCTTTCACTATACAAATGTAGTAGCTTCTATTAAATTATCGAATTAATTTTCCTACTTAGCGTTGCGACATTCTTCCATCGCGATTGCTTAATTTTTCAGTTAGCGTTGCGTTAATAAATGATCGCGTTTGTTGAAGTAGCGTTGCGATTATGACAAAACGCCCAATGATCTTCCACTGAGATTGTGGAAGCCAGTTCCTGTGTTCCTGTGTTCCTGATTCTTCAGCAGCAGCTATGAAAGCTGCACCTCCGTAATTAGTGTTGCGCATTGAAAAATGATAGGTGCATTGCTTAGTATTTGTTAGAGTTGCGTCAATAAATAAAGTGTCCTAGTATGGACGTTTTCGGGAGTTTGTTGAAGTAGTATTTGTAGTATAATTAAGCACCTTTCGCGATTGATTTGCATGATTTTCTATTTATTAAATAAATTTAGTAACGTAGCGTTGCGAAAAAGAAGCAAAGTTCCACTCACGGGTTTTTGATCGGGTTTATGACGAGTGGATGATTACTATTGTTTGGTGGCCATTATAGCCACTTGATTCATTTTCATTTAGCGCTCGTTTCGGGCTGCTTTAATTTCATGTGTCTTTTGAGCGCCCTTTGGAGCTGCTGGTTTATTGCAATTTCATGTTGCCTTTTTTTTATTGTTGTGTCGTTTATCGAGCATTTGTTATAGAATCATACTGTTGAGAAACATATTTCTTTGCTATTGAAGAGTATAATATTTCATTTCATATAAAGCTATTTAAAGTAATCTATATTTCTAAAAATACAGTTAGAGACAGAATTTGAGTAATACTTCACTGAGAAAAATTTTAGTTAAATATCCGTATAGTAATTCAGAATATCGCAAGTTGAGTGGCGGTTTGATTTATTTGAGAGTTCAATAAAAATTCAATAAATATCGTTAGAGTCCATAATTATTGTGCTACGATTGTTCGTTATCGGAATTCATGTTTTTTACAGCTCGCGATCGTATTTTTGCCTTGCTTCATAGTAGAGATAATTTGCATAAATTTTCGGAATTGTCTCGCGCCAATCAAAGTTCATTCGCGATTGTCGCGTCGATTTTTAATAAGAAAAATGTTTTTTGCTTGCAATTCGGCTCTTCGTGTTAACAGCAAAAGTTATATTCTTACTTTTCACGGGTTCGTTTTTTATTTGGAAAGATACAGTAGAGTAAATTACAGTAAAATATAATTGCGTTTCAATTTTGAGTTTCTGAAAAAATCTTAAATATTTGTTATACGCGATCACGTTTAGCAGTTGTCATAAATCATACGACTCTGTATTTTCCCTTCTATTTTGGTATCGAAGCAAAACGTCCGCTTTTTAATTCGGTTCCATTCGTCCATCGAGTCATTTTCATTTTCGTGTAGAGTCTTTAGTAGGATTTTCCTATGTCTAATCGTGCTTTCTTTTCAGCGTACTAATCTGGCCAATAAGTTTCTTCCAGATTTGTGGAATTAGGTACACCAAATAATTATTACGAAAGGATGGCTATGGAACGATGGCTATAAATGGCTATAATTAATAGAATTTTGTTATCATCTGCGCAAGAAGATGTATAGCGTTAAGTCAAAGTGTAGACGCGTTGTATACCTTATCCCCTTTCCTTCTCTGATTAGTTTAAGATAAATTGATATGTAATTAGTGGACTGCGAATTTTCATACGAATGCGTATCTCTATAAACGCGATAAACTCCTTGGCATACAAATTTCACGAAGACTATTCATTGGGATGTTTGCTATTTCACACTTTAACGCCGTGTCGAGTTTGAACCACTAAAGTGTTACACGTAATTTGCACGTGGCAGTTATCAATCTTTCGAATTGCAATTATAGTCAGAGTTACAATTAAACTTTACTAAAAAGTATAGAGTGTTTTTATGGCAATTAGACACCATAATGTGTACCACGAGTGAATCTCACTACAAAGTAAACCAGTTAAAGAAATAGGAGCTTAGTAGAAATTCGTTTCGCTCTCTAAATATAATAATACGCACTTTGTTTCGAGTATGTAGTACAATTTTAAATACTCTGCGGCAACTTTCCCACAAATGTATAAAAATTCGCAGTCCAGTAACTATATAAATTATTTTTAAGTTATACTAAGTTCGTCGTTTCGTTGCGCGTTGCGTATAATTATAAATCCGTAATTATAAAAAACTGACTCAACTTGGGCCCAAATTTGAGTTAGTTTAGCCGTAAGTTCTCTTACAGTTTAAAAGTCTGTCGCGATTTTCGAAACGTTCCTTTTGCAGCTCGCTTTGCACAACAATCGAATAGCGATCGTTTCGCAGAGGTGTTAGAAAAGGAATAATGTATTTGTTTAATATTTGTTTAAAAAGGAGGGTGGATGGGATCGTGGCTAGGGCGGGTCCCCTTTCCGCAGCAACCTCCACGATTGGTGGGACCCGGGCAATCGTTATTACTCAGCGTATAATTACTACTCGTATCATATAATAATATAATACACGTATTAATTATACCGCTAGCAATGACGAGCGAATTGGCTGCGCATAGGGAGTTCGATCTTTCCGTTTACTTAGTTACAAGGCGAGAGTTTAGTAGTTTAGAAAATTCAGAAATTATAAGCGACAGTAGGTTCGAAAGAAATCGCTATTCCTCAAGGTATCTACTTCACCAACCTTCGCCAACGGAGTAGCTATTCTTACCGACTTATCAAGCGATCGGTTTGAATATAGTTCTTATACTCGTCGCTTGTAACGGCGGAGGCGCAACGGAAGCTAGGGTTTCTTCCCCGAGTCGGTATTTCAGAACGTGAAGCAGAATGTCCCTAGGAGAACGTTCTACAGAGAGAACAGGTATAGGCGTTTATATAGTCTGGTCGATGTACAGAATTCCAGGACAGTTCAGTTGAAAGTTGGTCGGTGAGGTGCGCGTGTGTTTCTTTGTTCTCTGTGCCAATTACAATTTTCCTTTTTTTTTTTCTCTCTTATCGGTTGCATTTTTACGTGTTTGTGGCTGTGCACTCTTTGGTTATTGCGAGCAAAACCACGTCGGGGTGAGTAACGATTCGAAACGGCAATCTTCCCACGATCTATGCTCTCGATTACGATCGAATACTTAAAAGGGATGCTGCGCGCTGTTATGATTCGTTGTCGCGACGTTCTCGTCGAGTACTCTTAACGCGAAACGTTATTCGATCGCTCCGAAACACGCGACAATCGTTCCGCTGAATTACCCATCTCGGTTATTTTAATTACGCGCGTACGCAGGTGGTTAACGCATCCCGTAAAAATACACATTTTGGCTTGGCGCGTTTTGGAGCAGAGACAGAGTTCTCTTACACAGCGCAACGTACATATAACTGTATCCGTCGGGATGAAGTCACAACCTGGTTTTACTGTCATATGGAAACTTATGACTTTTAATTTTCATTGTTTTTGCGCGCGTGTTGTTTACCGCTCCGAATGATAGTCGGTTTTTTTGTTTGTTCGTTCTGTAAGAATATTTCTACGATCAGATGGCAAAGCGTGACGCGATATGCTTAATTTTATTGTGTAGCGATTTCGAAGGTTGTTTAGTTGGGAAAATTCGAAGTACGTCAAAAAATACAATTTCTTTTATTGTACCGTAATTTTAAAGACTGTTCAGTTAGAAAAAATCGAAATACACTGAAAAATGTAATTCCTCGTATTATTAGTTCGAAAAATGGTTGCTGCTTCAGATTTAGTCAACTTAATTGTGTCGCTTCTTAAGCAAATTCCTCATATTCGACGAAACTTGACACATATCGTGTTCTGCCGTCTTAGAAAAAAATTAATCGCCTTACCAATTGCATATAGCGTGGAAGTTTCGCTGTTCGTTCAAATATTGGGTTGAATAGGCAAAAATAATTCTATAACATTTCGCTACATAGTTAATCAGTGGACTACAGATCTTCGTGCAACGAATAGAATACAAGCAGAGATTTGTTTCATCTGTTAAAAGTATTTTAAAATGCACTCTGCTTTCAGGTGTTTTTGTGTCAGGTGGAATTCGTTCTCTTTGGTGTATCGAAATTTTCCATAAACCTCGTAAAGTCCAGGAAAACAGTAGGTGGCAATAGAAATCAAGATTAAAGTTCACTTCAAGAGATAGCTATTAATGTACTTCGAAAAGGTCAACAATTCGTGTTTCCCCAAAGTGAAGTTCAGCCGAAATTAATTTCTAAAAGTAGGTTTCTGCAAAAGCAAACGAATATTCGATGCAAGCCATTGCTTAACCTACTGCGTTGTTCAAATTCGGAGCCATCGATCAACAGGTTTTCCGTAACCTTTCTAATTTGGTGTGTCGCAGCCTACACAAAACGGGTCGAGCATCGAGCGAAGCGTAAAAACTAGCCTAGACGCTGCTCGAAGTTTCGAAGCGTGTTTTTTTTCTTCTTTTGAATCGGTAAATTTTCAATGTTATTAAATTCTGAAAACTGGGATTAGTTTGCTTTGCAATTCGCTGCACAGTTGGACCTGTTGCTGTTTAGCGTTGCGTGAAGCGTCAACCGAAGCGTGAAACTGTATTAGATGCTACCTGAAATTTCAAAGCTTATCCTTTTTCCTGAATCGGTAAATCTTCAAATATATTATATTCTAAAATGTTAGACCGGTGTTTCGTTATTTATTTTAGCAGCACTTTGGATCTGTTAGTGTGCGTAGCGTCGCGTTAAGCTTCAAACGGAGCGTGTAATCAAATTAGACGCTGCTCAAAATTTCTCGAAGCGTGTTTTCTTCTTAAATCGGTAAATATCCAATTTCATTGAATCCTGGAAACTGGGATTAGTGCTTTGTACTTCACTGTATAGTGAAAATTTGGATCTGTCGTTGTGCAGCGTTGCGTTAAGCGTCAAACGAAACGTGAAACTAGATTAGACTCTGCCGAAAACTTCGAAGCGTATTTATTTTCCTAAATCGGTAAACGTTCGATGCTATTAGATTCTCAAAAGTTGAATCAACGTTTCATAGTTATGCGCTTCGTGTTAGACGCATTCGATTTTCTCATAACAGTAACCTCGTTATTAGCTAAACACATGTAGAAGCTCTTACATAAAGCACGTGTAACATAAGGAGTAGAAGTTTGCTGCTCCGAGGAGTACATGCACGGGTTGAAAGAAACGTCACGTGACCGCATTCAGCACGCTAATCGCACGTAAATTCTGGGAATTAAAATTGCGTAGAATATCGCGTACAATTGTACCATAATGAGTAGACTGCGAATTATTTCGGCAAATTCCCGTTTCTCCTATTTTATTCCCTTTTTGGTTTCTCTGGTAGCTTTTGCATTAAAAGAATGGGACTTTAGTATCGATCTGTTTCACCTTTCAATACGATTAAGCTTCGTAAATTTATACGTAACATTTGCTTACAGTTTGCTCCTAAACTCTGTGGCTGTGACGCGCGGCGATGTAAATCACATTTTAAAGGAATTGGAGTTTACGCATTAATCGAGCACCAAAACAAAAAACTGTGGAATTTAAAATATATTCGCGCGTAGCTGAATCCTTCAACGAGGGGATTTTTTTTTATTAGGTCTCTATATACGTTTCGATTGCATAGCGATGAATTTGTATATTCGCATAAGAGTACTATTTGATGATTTAATTTGCAATGGGAGTTAATACATTCGGACCAAATTGATTAATATTTAAATGCGAAAATAAACGCAGCGATGCAGACGTATGCATCGGTGATTTCGAAAGTGGCGTAAGTAACAGATCAGATAACATTCGGTTCATCGCAAAAATCTGGAAACTTTTCTTGTTCTATTTTTAACTTACGTCACATTCGTAACGATTTTCGGCGCGTACAGTGACGTCCGATCGTTGTAATCGCTGTACCTGCTTATCAGAAAAAAAATGTTCGAATTTTCTTATACGTATAAACTTTTAAGCAGCGCTATCTCAGAGATAAGAACTTGCGACTCGCGTCGTTTCGTCTTGTTGCAGCCACCGAGTTAGCCTTCCTTTTACCGAAACTCTGAATTTCTATAGAGGACGCAGATAGTAGACGTTTAGGATGTCCCAAAAGTGTTCTAAAAATAACCCATCGTTATCTGTACACCATGTTATATATTTATATAGCACGGGGTTTCGATTAAAGTTTTCGAAATAATTTGATGCAGCGTTGCATTCGGTGTGCTCGAATCGATATTGCTCGAGGGTGGTGTAGTACGTGTACGTTGTGTCGTATGGCCAAAGGGAAAGGAAAGAATGCGCTTCTGAAAAACGGTGCGGGTCTTGACGGCAGGAAACGCGGAGAAAACACGAACATTTTGTCCGTATGCCTTTAGCCGAGAGGCATCGTTCAATGAACGCTGCTTTCGTATTGGTGGTTGCTCTCGAGTACACGAACAGGACTGGTTCTTCTATAGGCCGGTGCAAAATTAACGGTACATATAACGTAGCTCGCAAAAGGGAACGAAGACAACGTAATGGAATACGAATTATTGTTATTATTGCGGTAGGGATATTCGAGAACAGAAATTAATTCGGTGTCATTATCTTCAAATTCTTGACGATTTTATCCACGAGACAATATTTAACCCTTTGCAGACGAGAAGTAATAACACTTGTGAGAGTACTTTAGTTTTGAATTCCACGACTTTGAGTTTTTTCACGCTTTTCAGTTCGAGACCATTTAATTTCCAACGATTTCAAATGTTTATTATTACATTAAGTATTCGTTGCATTAAGTTCTGTGCTTTAAAAGTCGACATCGGTTCGGAAAGCCAAAAAATGATTAGGCGACTATTTGCCGACGCTCGTCCGCAAAGGGTTAATAGTATTGCAAATTAATTTAGGGCATTTTTGCATAATCAATGCGAATCAAATACAACGTTGGAGTTCGAAGTAACTTTCATGGTTCGATTTTTATCGTACATAGAAATCGCGATATAAATTCGTAACACCGTATAAATTCCATCTTGGCAAAAGGGTAATGGTTTCAAGTGAATAAAATTGTTAAGGCTTCGAACGTAAAAGCGCCAAATTAGTTTATACATCTGATACTTAAAAGCATCGAGAAGAAAGCTCTTTAGGCGCTCCGTAAACGGGACAGTATGATTAAAATCAAACTCAATGGTAATTACCATACTGTGGACTTCTATGCAAAACCATACCTTATATTCGCAGTCTCTAATTACCTTAAATTACCTTAAATATTAAAGTTCCATTTCGGCTTGGCAAATTGGTATTGAATTTTGTGGAAAAGACCCCCCGAATTAATTGGTACATCGGATGTATTATAATGCATTAGTGGAGGTTAATGAGACGCCATAACGGTTAAATTATCCTCCTAAAATCGCTTCCATCCGCATAAATGACGGGCTAAGAATCGTAGCGGTATTCGTCAAACGCAAATGCTGCTCGTTTATCATTGCAAAGAATTCAATATAATTTTTTGAAACGGAACAAATAACACGTTTAGAGTTAAAAAAAACGCACGATTATCATGAATTCTCAAACGTTCGACGTGCCGTGATTCTCGGCCTGCCAAATAAGTAATTCGGTTGCCTCGACTCGCGTCGATTTCGTTGCAATTAATCGCACCAATGACCGCGGAGGAATTTTGTGAAACTTGTTAAGCCTAGCGTGAATGGGAGAACGCGATAGAACACATCGAGAGATATTTCTGCGTCTAAATTGCAACTCGGTATAGATACGAGCGCGAAGATAAATATGGAAATTTTTGGGCAATTTAAAATATTACGAAATAGATTCCTTCCTTTTTTTCGTATTGCAATGTGTTAACCCTTTCGTGGCTAATGAGCCGCAAATTTCTCACTCGAGTGCTCAAAGATTAATCTCGATTTAGAGCACTTAACATCGCAAGACCAATAATCGATAAATTATAATATAAAAACTGGTTCCTTCATCGGTAATAATCTTCTAAAATTCAGAGGAGTTATTTGAATAATAGCGGATTAAATAATTCGTAGAAAGGGATTAGTTTCGTAATACCGTTTGGTAACAAGTACCTCAGCAGGTAAATGTACCGATAGAAATCGTTTTTTTCTTTCGACTAGGACGTGCAATAGAAATCTCAAGGTTACTTTCGTTTTTTTTCAATTTAGTCGGAAGTTTCGCGCCTTTTAGTACGGCAACAGCAGCTGAGACGAGTTTTAATGAACGGCAATGATGGTTCATTGAAGGCTACACAGAAGGTCGTAGATTAACCCTTTGAGGATCAGCCTCCTTCGTACCAAAACGTTATTCATTAATTAAAGCGGATTCATCTTCCTTCGATCCTTTCGAACAATGCGCTTCTGCGCGAGGGAATTTTGTCATCGCCCCAATATTATATTTCACTCTATCGGAATCGCGTCTTCCACCTCCTCCTTCTTCTTTCCTCTCGCATATTAATTCTTTTCGAGTCGCGAACAATTCTATTGTTTTGTCTTCGCGTTCAACGATCCTTTCATCCCTCCCGATCAATGCGTTCCTATACGCGGGAACGTTGTCATTGTTCCGGTATTCTATTTCAGTCTATTGCAATTATAATTGCCCCCTTTTGCTTTTCTTTCGGTTACTTACAAATGCACCTCTTTGTTTCCTACCCAAACCTTTTGTTTTTCGCGTTCAGTCGTTCTTCTATCCTTCCAAACATTGCACTTCTGTACGCGAAAATTTTCTCGGTGCTTCGACATTATATTTCACGATTTTTGTATTTTTATGAGATACAATTATACGATTGAGGAGGATTTTTGTTTTACATCGTAGCGCGTTTCGATTTTCCCTTATTTATTACCACAATTTCTCAGGAACACCACGTGCACCACTTGTTTACGAACGTCTCCTTAAACGCAGCCATTAAATTGAAACTCTAAGCTATCAAAATTTAAAGGATCTCAACTAAAATACTTCTAAATAATAATCCGTTTATATTTCACCGTACTACAATTGCATCTTTCTTCTCGCTTAATACTTCTTGAATCGTACCTTTTTCTCTGCTGTCGAATTTTTTATTTCTCGCCGTCAGTCATTCGTCGGTTCTTCCAAAAATGGCATTTCTCTACTCGACAGCTTTCACATTCCCCTAATATTACATTCCACCCTACTAAAATTATATATTCCTTCCCGCTTAATACTTCTTGTTCAGTCTTTCGTATTCAATTCTTGCGCAATTCTTTATTCTTTCGCGTTCGCTCGTTCACCAATCCTCCCGAATATTGCATTTCTGCACGCGAAAGCATATCCAGTGCCGCAACATTGTTCGTCGCTCCTCAAATGTTATATTTCACTCTACTAAAATTACACACGTACATACATACCTTTCTCGCCGCTCGATACTTCTCGAGTCACAAACAATCTCCTATCTCTTTTTGCCCGTTCGTCGAATTCTTTGTTTTTCGCGTTCAGTCATCGTTCGATGTTTCCGAACAATGCGAGCCTCTGTGTGTTCACGGGAACATTGTCACCGACCATTGTTCGAACGTATCCGCGAAAGCGCAGGTAATCCCGGCGTGTTGTCCGATAAAAGAACACAGGAGAAAGAAGGTACGGCCCGAGGACAGACGGCGCGAGAACTTGATGGAATATCAAAGCGCACGCGGCGGTCTCCGACTCTTTTCGCGATTGTTCCTCGTTTGCTTTTCGCGTAGACTTCCTGCTCCTATCTTTCGGAAACATCACAACGTTTCTTCTCCGCGCTCCGTTCAAACGTTTGCTTGGGAACTTTTGTGGTCGTGTTTGACAAAAGCGCGGCGCGCTGGGATTAACCGAGAGTTCGAGATTAGGGTTAACCCTTCGCTTTACAACGAAACGAGTGCAGCTCGCGAGGAAAACCGTCGACTAAATACAACTGCGCGCCGCATTTCTAATCAATCGTAATTTTAACTCTAAATTGTATCGCGTTTCGTATGATAGTTCGTACCGCATTATACTTGTATCGTATTTCACGATGTTTTTGACACACCTCCAACGCGTAGATCTGATGGTACCTTAATTTAACCGTTCGAGTTCAGTTTCAGGAAGGCCTTCGGGATAGCAAAATGCTTCCATTGTAACTATAAAGTTGACTACAAAAATATAAACACAGTCGCGTAAAAACTTCCATAAACAGTTGGCTTTACGACATTTTTTTAACGTCTTTAATCTTTTCGCTACGAAGGACAAACAAAATTGGACAATCATTTGCTAAATCTGTATAAATATGTCTTCTATAGCGCAGTAGATATTATTTCTATTATCATTTGTACACGTCGCACTATAATTAATTCTACAGACCGTATGAATATTCACACATACGATATCTGGATTAATAAAAATTGGCCTCTTCTATGGATTGAAAACGCGTTTAATGTTAAAGTGACGTAGCGAATGGGTTAAACCAGATCTAAGAAACCCCGTCCAATTTGACGGATTTCAGATTCGATGCTTCAAGATGCAAAGATGATAAATATTATTTTTCAGTAATCTAGGTTGACTTCAATTGATAGAGAATGATACGAGTATACGTAATATACGTATTCTACTTCTCTTCACTTCTACTTCTCTTCACTTGAGTCTCTTTGCGTAGGACAGATTTTGGTTGGTCGACAATATGGCCGACATTACGTGGCATAAATTACAGAAGCCGGGAATGCGTGCATGGAATCTAATTGACGTATTGTGATGGCCAATTAGGTACTACGAGTGTCGTGATGAGCTAGAAATTATCGCACAGCTATAGCACACCGATGTCCATTTCGTTTTAGAGGCTTTCGCGATAGGCAGAGTAAGGCTGCGCGTATGGTTCTCGAATCGAGTTAAAACGTTTCTTTCAATTCTTCTTCGCGACGATTCATTTAACAGCTTCGATTAACCCTTCGTGAAAATATGTACATACACGTTGCGTTAGTTTACCGCGAATTCTTTTCGTCCAGAATGAATTCCACGTTGCGTTAGCTTAGCGCGAATTCTTTTCATCCAAGATTAATCAATGGGTATTATTAAACACACGAATGCCTTTCATGCGAGAATATCTGGGTCGCTCAGTATCGCACAAGGGGTTTCTTTTTTTATATTCTTGCAGCGCAATGCGCAACAAATTCTCTCCCGATATTCTTCGCCTTTTCTTTTTTTAGTTTACTGCTTAAGGTCGCATCAATCATCCTAGATTATTAGTGATCACGTTGGAGGAGTCAGTAATTAAGTTTCGGCTACGCGTTTACTTCAAATGTCCACGTTCAGTATCTTTTAGATAGGCTAACACTCTTCTAGACGATTCTTGTTGTTTGTAACAATTTTGGAAAAGTTGATAAACCGCGTTTTAACCGTTTCTCTCTGTATTTAGCGCAGGTGCTCAAAATGTGCTCAATGGAGTTTCGAACGCAACAAAGTTCGCGGATATTAGGTTCAGTTTTGGCGATGAGGTAAGAGTGCGTGCAGCATGTACGACTAATTCTCAGTCTTATCACCATCACTTGGTCTCTTCTCGACGTAAGGATTGCTGGGCTAGTCTCGCGAGTGTCATTACGGACTTTACGTAGTTCAGTCGGATTCTTCGCGTTTTATACTCCGAAGAATCTTGGAAGATTCGCTACGGTATTAAAATACAGTAGAGCCTGCCGTCTCCAAATTAATAGAATTTTTGGATAACAACTATCGCGTTGATACCATCCAGGATCGTTCTGTTTTTCCTAAGGTACACAAATTATTCAGCATAAATAAAGTAATAAAATATTACAGACAAATTACATTTCTCGTTCGCTTCGTTCCCGCCACGGGAACATTTCTCAAGAACGACACGGTTATATGCAGTGAATGGATCGATGCAAAACTGCGGCATATCGTTGCCGCAGTTGATTCTATAAAACACGCATACACGTACTTAACGCGATCGCATCACACCGTTGGTCAAGGATTTTTGCAGCAATGGAAAGTGGTGAAAAAAATAAAAGAAGTATAATAATAATACGCGTATCGGATATTGAGAAAGAAAAAGGAGGAATAATTAAGATAACCTCTCGCCGATTGGAAATTGAATGTGATCAATTTTAACGCGGATAGCTCTACGCATTGCGAACTTATTTGGTTAATATATGTATTTGCAAATATTGCTGCACCTATTTAAAGTAATCGCAAATGCAAGCGTGATGTAAGAGTCGGGTCTAAAGTATCCGATCATAGTTACGCGACACTGCAGAGAAACAGTCTTCCGGTTTTGCTGCAGATAACGTATCTATAAATTTTGCGTGCCGCTCAAACATTGTGCAAAAACTTGTCTCCTAGCGTATCGCGAATTCGTGACGAACCCGAATGCGCGTTGCGCGGCACGATTTTTATGGAGCATTTCCTGTTCTTCTAACGAGCCAGTGTCGAGAGCTGGCTTCCTTGTTTTCATTCACTCTCCTTTATTTGTTTCGTTGTTTCGATCGTTTCGAAATCAGGCAAATGGACCAAAACGTTCGAATCGTGGCGATTTTTATGCGTATTGAATAATAATGGTAATTAATTGTTGCGAAAGGTATGTAGGATAATGAGGAAATTATTTGAATTAAATACATATTGCGTTGAGAAATCTATTTGCATTTAATGCGTTTGTTTTGAGAATCGACGTTCTGCGTGCGCCAACCGAATATTCAGCGAGTCATAGGAGTTTAGCTATTAGTTTACGCGTGTCGTGAAATGAAACAATCGGTGTCCGATAATTGATCGAACGACAGTTGACAAGTCGAAAACATAGAATAATATTTTTTCATACGAAGTTTAGTTTCCGGGGGAATTAACTTGAAATATTCGTCACGCTTGATTACGTCTCGTCT